>CALSFV010000013.1:162500-1569809 GCA_943737045.1 Parapristionchus giblindavisi
CCATGTGTTAAGTTCCGTCCAAACAGAAGAGAGACGAGAGAGAGAGAGAAGAGAATAGAAGAGACGATAGAGAAAGAGAGTGTATCTTTCTTCATCCTCTTTTTTCTTCTTCTGAAGGGGAGATGGGCTTCCCACTTCCCCGTTTAAGAAAATGATGAAGAAACTGGATATTTTATCCCTTCCTTATTATCTCCCATAACACTACTACCATATTAGAATTGATTGATTACGGTATGATATGTATACGGTAGATTAGAGAGATATCGATTAGTAGTAGTCTAGACACGAGGTTGCATAGTGTGTTTGTGAATGTGTCTATTCATCCATCTCTCTCCCTCTCCCTCTTCAGCTTCTCTCCCTCTCCCTCTTCAGCTTCTCTACCTCTCCCTTCCCTGTTATCCCATTCAGTTATATTCTTTTGTCTATATCTCCATCTGATTACATGTGTAGGAAGGAGAAAAACGGAAGCACCTCTAGACTATGTCTGGGAGAGAGGATTAAGTGTTGGGAGAGAGGTAGAGAGAGGGAGGGAGAGGGAGAGGGAGAGATGCCTAAGGCAAGGCATATCTCAGCTGTTTCCGCTCTTCTTCTCTTTTTCTTTCTTTCGCATAAAGAACAATCTTTCTCATTGAACGTAATCTACTTCTTTGTGTCTATTTGAAGTATTCTCTGGTCTCAAATGGAATTCTATCGGGTGTACTGTAGACCGGAAGTAATCGATCACTGTAGGCATTGGTTACGGTACATCGGAATGTTCTCTCGTTCACCTTTTTATGTAGAGTACATATGCAATGCTTTAAGTGGGCAATAGAAGAAGAGAATCAGCTGAGTGAATAGTTTCTCCCTCTCCCTATCTCGATAGATGAAATCATCAGATATGCATCGTTTAAAGGGGGGCGCGGGCAAAGGAATTTGGACTATTTTGTTTTTGGATCGAATAAAAGAGGAAATAGTAATCGATTGTGAAGGGAGTGGAGAAGATGATGGAGAAGCAAAAAGGGTAATAGAGAGGAGGGGAGGGGAGGGGGAGTGAAAGGAGGGGGAGTGAAGGGGGGAGGGAGTAAGAGAAAGAGGGTTTAAGGTGGAGACTGGTATATGATGTGATATGAAGAAAACCTATGTAGAAGTATTCAATTAGAGATGATTCATATGGAAATATAAGTAATATGATGTTATGTTCAAAAGAGAAAATAGGAAAACTTACGTCGATTAAATATACATATTTATGTAGACCTGATTGTTTGCTTTAAGTTAATGATTACATAAGGATTAAATTAAAAATGAGATGAACGTAAATTAATAATATACATTAACTATTTTAAATTACAGATCAAGTAATCATTCTCATATGGTTTGTCCTCTACTTGCAATGGAAGAATATAATGGACGACCAATGCCTGCACTTCCTGTTCATTGTGTTATGGAATCATTGGATAAACATGGATTCGAGTATCATTTATTCTTTTTTTCTTTTAAACTTACAGTAGTTACAAAAAAATCTTTTGATTTCTAGTTGTTCTAGTAGAATCTAGTTGTTTGTCAATTAATAGCTTTTAAATACATCCCATTTAATACTTTCATCAAAAGGGATTTTTCATAAAATTTATTGATTATCTAATCGATATGTTGTTTTCTTATCAGTTCTTAGATTACTGTATTCAGTTGACGATTGTTTACCGTAACCATACATTTTCGGTGCCCTCACCGAATTATTTTTATATAGTGGGTCCATTTAGAAAAATCGTTATTTTTCGCTTAAATTGTTATCTTTCACATAAAAATGAGCGTTATATAGTGGGTCGACCCTCAAAATTAGCCGAATATAATGGGTCAATCCTCACACTGTGAGGGTATGAAAATGTATGACCGTAACCTCCTATAATTCAGATCAACTCGTCGATATGTTCTTCGTGCATGTGATCTAACTCATTTCTCTCATCGACAAGATGTTCTCTCCATAGTACATTTCATGCAGGTACTCTTTCAATCATTCAATCTTTCATTCAAATTTGGTCTCACAACGACAATCTGAGACCTTCTTTTAGGCTGCTCGTAATGTCTCTCGACGACTAGCTAGATCTACTCGATCACAGAAGGCACGTCTTATGGCTCAGCCCTTCCCATTTATCGATTTCCGTGTTCCTGGAGATGGTACGGTATCTAATCTTCTTATTGATTGATTTTGTTGATTTATTGTTTAATCGATAGTTAATAATTTAATTTAGAAGACTATCATGATCAGTATCGTGAGTGGCGTCAACGTAGATCTCGTAAGAACAGTACTGGAGGAAGGTAAGAGATTGATCTTTGATCTTTAGTCTTTGATCTTTCATGACTCTATATTGATTATGTTTCAGTTCAACCGATTCATCAGACTCAGCAGATGAATCTCTAGCTAATCTTAATATCAAAGATTTCGTTCCTCAGGTTAGAATCAATAGAATTAATAAACAAAGACCTTTATTATCTTTCTCTCATCATTACAATAATAGTAATAGTAATGATAATAGTAATGACGTTACCAAATACACTCAATGTCAAAAGTATTCAATTTCTTGATTTCAGGATCTGCCTACCGTATTCGATGGTTTCGTTTCGGGAACGGAGAGTGAACTTGAATTGGGAAGTGAAAATGAAGATGAAGATGAAGTACTTGGAGATGTAGTGAATGAAGATGAAGAAGAAACAGAGAAAGAAGATAATGATGATGAAGATGATGAGACTGATCTATCTGAAGGTGAAATTGATTGTGAATCTGATTATGATCATGATGATGATCAAGATGATGAATGATATTTGATCTTTGATCTCTATTGATCTCATAAGTTTCACTACCTATATCATATCTTCAATCTCCTCTCTACACTTAATCCTATCTCTAGTTGTTATAACTAATTCCTCTGCCCTTGAGCTCTTTCATAATACTTCAAATATAATCAATCGATAATCGCTCCAATCAATAATGCATTCTCGTCGATGCATCTCTCTTTCAAATTATGATACACTCATGTACAAATCGTGCTTTGTCTACTGTACAAATTGATTTGCTTATTCATTTCTACCATAATCTATATTATATTGATTGCTTGTAATTGCACCTACCGTAGTCGGACCTATAGTACATTGCATGCTGTTTTCTCTATTAACTACTCTAAATGATTGTATCTATTGATTAGTCAATCAATCAATATTCTCCCTATATTGGCTAGATGCCCATAATCAACATACAGTATCTATATGAAGATCCATAATAACTACAGATATATATTTATCAATCTAATCAATCGATAGTTTATATGAGAATGTATACAGTATCCCTATTCAATTACAGTACTCCGATGTGTTTCATATGGTCACTTGTTTGTCCAAAGATTGTATCATTCTTCTCATTCTCTTTCATTATATTCTCCCGGTAGTGTAAACTAGTTCATCTTTCATAACTTCTTCCATATCTTATATTAGGACTCTCGTTGCCTTTCTCCCCTCATTTTGCATTCTCTTGTCCATTTCTACCGTATCCTATTCTTCCTTTTGTTACCTGATATCGATTATTTGAATAGACAACGCTAGTGATTATTTCTCTTCACAAATATATGCTCATAAATAGACAATATATTGTTGTTACAGGGAAAATCATTATGAAAAAAAGTAAAATTCATCCTAAAAATCGTTATGTTTTCATTGTGCTTCTATTATATTCCTTTCTCATTTTCTCCCACTTCATCTCATCCTTGATTCATAATCCCGATTCCCTTCTTTGACCCGATTATCGATTGATTGCCTTGATTGTTCATTCAGTATACCGTATACCTACAGTAGTCTCATCTAGTACTCATATACTCATTTATCCATATACATACTCACATATACTCAGAACACTTATTGCATTACCGTACTCACTCTATCGATTATCTCTTTGCATGAATAAATATACAATTTATCATAAAAAGCAGATTGTTTGTTACATTTGAGAGTTAAGGATATAATAAAGATCAAAGATCAAGTTTGTGTTTCTCCATTGGTAGAAGGACCATTAGTCGCTGTGACATTAGTGGGAACATTAGCATTATTGGGAACAGCTCTATTTGATTTAGGTTCAGTCAATCTCTGAGATGAGTTTAATGTATGTCTGGATGATATGGGATTCTGTATGATATCGACCACTCTACGAGCATTCTTATATGTAGGATAAGTAGATTCATCCCTGAATTAGATTACTGTAGAGGTAGAGTAGAGGTACGGTAGATTCCACTTACGCGCTACGACGAAAGGCGAGAAAAAGAAGAAAACATTCAACGGCGAATACAACGAGGAAGAAGTATGCCACTTTTTCTTTTGTACCGAAAGCTAAATGAATACGGTAATAATGAGCAGTGGTTCAATCGATACTTACATTGATCACAGAACCGTCCTCTATATCCATAATCACATATGCACACAATCTAAAACATCGATTGATTAGATATATTGCAGTATTTATTTATTTATTTATACAGTATACCCGGGCAATTGGAGTATTTTTATCCCTGATCACACATGAACCATAACTTCCACAAGGATTGTCAGAACAATTGGAGATGATTTCTTAATTTATATATTTAAATAAATAAAGAAAATCATCATATACAATAATACTTACTATAGTCTGGATGGAATATCTCTGGTCTTGTAGTCATTGTCTTTTTTCCATCCATTGATTTGCCCTTTCTGGATATATCGATCGATTTGATGTTGTTGCTTAAAGTATTGTTCGATGAAAATGATTTACCGAACACGGCCGATCCAATGAAGTAGTCTTCAGATAAATATTAGGAGATAGAGAATATTATAAATTCATACTTGATTTCACTGGATGAAAAGAGCTTATTCCCCCATGCACATCATTATACTCTTGAGAAACGTGTTTGAAGTGAAATGAAAAATAACATGAAAATTTATAAATAAATAATAATACTGTTAAAAATATTAATGAATATAATATAATAAAATAAAAGAATAAAACAGAAAAAGTATAAAGTATGACACATTGAAGCTCATGTTGTGAACTACCGTAGTTGAGGGAGTAGACGCCGTCAACAAAATTTCATAGTATTTTTTTTTACTTTTGCAGCGCTTTCCATTATCTGCGGTTTACTGACCTGATATGGATCATTAATTGTGAGGAATATACAAAATCGCAATGCATTTTATCAGTATTTCCCTGAGATAGCTAAATTTGTCACGTGACTGTACTGTGTTTATTGTTGGTTTCTCCTATTTCCCAATCCTTTCCTTAATGCATCGTTACATTTACCTTACGTGCCTACGCCGTAACCTCCTCCTCCGTCGTTAAGGTTACGGCGTAGACACGTACATCAGGCAAATGTAACGATGCATAAGTAGCGGACTGACTGCCAAATTGTGGCTGCAAACTGGCGGTCCGTCGGTTACGGAAACGACTCCTCCTTAGCTTGCCTATTGCCACTCATTCAGTCGTTCTCCAGTGACGATGTCACGTCGTGGAGGAGGAAGAGGAGGAGGAGGAGGAGGAGGGGAAACACGTCGAGAAGATGCTGATGATACATCGCAATCTGGTAGAGAAGATGAAGTTCGTGCTGGTGAGTAGTGGTTTAAGCTTAATAATCCTAAATTTAATTTAATCTAATTTATCTTACATTTAATTATTGTGGCAACAAGTGATAATTAAATAGCCTGAAGTTGGATTTTTTGAAGTTGATGAGTGATCAATCTTATTCCTTTATTGTAGTACCCAAAGCTGCGTCGGAAAATCTGGAAACGAAGATACATTATAGCAAGACAGATGAATTCGGCGCTAAAGACTACAGAGATGAAATGCCTTTGAAGGTAACATTATTGTATTCTATTTCAATTGGCTATTGTGACTATAAGCATTCTTTGTTTATTTCATTTTTTTCGTATCCTTTTGGACTAGTCCGATGTTCTGGTCAAGTTTCTGAAGTAGTGTCATTAGATATTTTGACTATAATTAAGGCTGATTCTTCCTTGTGTGTCATAGGTCGAAAAGTTTGTTACAAACTACCAAGCCTGAACTCATTTTGAGCCAAAATTTCACAAAAATCGAAAAACCTGACCGGATTTTGAAAACCCATATCCTAGCTATTCGACGTATGATATCATACATTTTCATACCCTCACCAAGTGAGGATTGACCCACTATATATGGCTCATTTATAGGGTTGACCCGCTATATAAAGCTCATTTTTTACACGAAATATTAAAATTTAAACAAAAATTAACGATTTTTCTAAATCGACCCACTATATAAAAGAATTCCGGTGAGGGAGTCGTAAATGTATGTATGATATTATTAATCCAATCGCTATGTTTTCAGGGAGAGTTAAGTCGTCGTCCATTATGGGTGGCTCCGGACGGTCATATCTTCCTCGAGAGTTTCTCTCCCATGTACAAACACGCTCGAGACTTCCTTATTGCTATTGCCGAGGTATCGATTTTTTAACGATTTACGATTTTCACACATTTATCTAGAGGTCAAGGGATAAGAATATTAAAGGGAGCGTAACCTCTCTCAATGGTCTCTTCGACGCGCAATGCTCTCTCGTTGTTACAGAACAGAGAAATATTGTGCACAATGAAGAGGCCATTGAGAGAGGTTACGCTCCCTTTAGTAGAGGATGGGATAATTCGCTATTAATCATTCTTCATATCCATGCGATTACGTTGTCGATCATACATTTTCGTGCGCGCGCCATTGCATTTAATTTAACGGGTCTATTTTCGAAATATGCGGACACGTCAATTTTAGCTTCGTTTCCCATCGAGTGACCCCGTAAAATGAACCTTAAATAGTGGTGAAAATGTATTTTTTCGATGTGACAGACATGACACGAAACATTGTTTTCTCTTCTTTTGATTAGATGAGTCAATATCATTATTTGGCACTAGGTCAAATGAGAGCCGATAAATAATAGCCGACTGTTTGATAAGTATTCGCATATGAGAGACAAGCGCTAATCAATTATCCAGTCGGTTTTTATTGATCGATTCTCATCCGACCTAGTGCCCATTATTTCGTAGTTGCATCTTTATCAATAAAAAATCCTATTTGATATCGTTGTCTATTTCAGCCAGTTTGTCGACCCGAGTACATTCAAGAATACCAACTGACAGCCTATTCACTCTATGCGGCTGTGTCAGTTGGGCTACAGACGAATGATATCATTGAATATCTTGAGCGATTATCGAAGAGTTCATTGCCGGAGGGAATCAAACAGTTCATTCGAGTCAGTTCATACTTATTATTCTTCATTTTAATGGGAGAGTGGCCTCACTCATTGTCAATGATCTCTTCATTGCTCACACTATTGCTCTGTTCTCTAACAAGGAGAGAGCGTAGAGCGTTGAAGAGTCCGTTGAAAAAGGTTCCCCTTTAACAAGAAAAATGATTTATTATGTCGGATTTCATTCCACCAGATGTATTAATGTTCCACGGTTTTTATATACCATACTTTGTTCTGTCTATTCTTGATCCATCCAACGCTCTTCATCATTTATTCTTCATTAATAACACAAATTATTGATTATGCCTGATTTCTTTTCACTAGTCTCCGGTTTTGCATGGTAATATTATAGTAAGTAGCGCGCAAAAAATACTTTCAAGTAGTTTACTTTTTACTTACTTTTTTGTTACTTGTTTTTTTTCTATTTCATTAGTATGTAGCGAAAAAGTAAGTAAGAGGTAAGTTACTTTTTGCGCGCTACTTACTGTAATATTACCCTGTAAAACCGGAGGTTGCATTAATGTTCCACGGTTTTTATATGACAAACTTTGTTCTTTGTAAACTTGCTTGAGTCCACATTCTATTCGTTTCATATAATATTTTGTAGATGTGTACACTATCCTATGGAAAGGTCAAATTGGTATTGAAGCATAATCGATATTTCGTCGAGTCTCGTCATTCTGATATCATTCAGAAGTTGTTAAAGGTTCGTTGGGATTGTTACTACGGCAGTGATGGTCATACATTTTCGGTGCCCTCACCGAATAATATTTATATAGTGGGCCGATTTAGAAATCGTTATTTTTCGCTTAAATTTTAATATTTCGCATAAAAATCAACATTATATAGTGGGTAGATCCTGAAAATCAGCCGTATATAGTGGTTCAATCCTCACATTGTGAGGATATGAAAAGGTATGGTTGGAATTGTTTCTACGGTTGCAGTTTCTAGGCGAAATGAATGGGAGAGGAGAGGTAATAGGTCGAAAAGTTCGTTTAAAAAAATGGTATTTTTTTCGCTTTCTTTCGCTTATAGTGGCCTAAAATGAGTCTTATGTAGTGGGCCAATCCTCGCATTGCGAGGGTATGGCAATGTATGGATAGATATATTGAAACATGGAATGACCATCATTACTTTTTTTCCAGGATCCTGTCATCCAAAAGTGTATTGTTGAAGAGAATGATGCAGAAGCTGAACAGAGAAATGATGGAGTTCCTGATGATATTGAAGAGTTGTACGGTAGAATTGAGGTATACTGTACCTTTATTGATTGATAAGCGCTGATTATTGATTGATCAGGGAGAAGAGGAAGATGATGATGAAGCGATTCGATCTCTCCAACTATTGACGTTTGAGATCAAACAGGCTAGTTATTGATTTATTTCTGGAATCTTCTGTGTATGTATGATCGATAACATACGTGGGCAACCTTTGCTGCTTCAAATTAAAATCGGATTGGTTGACGCAAAAATTTCATGGTTGGGTGAATTTTGGCTAACTCGGATGGGTTCTTGCAGCTAGCCACAATGCCGCCCACGTATGATCGATAACAAAAGGATATTCATTAGTAGCGGCCGAAACACCATAGGGCACATTATTAGCCAACCTATTCATTTTAAAACTTTTACATTTAAAGTTCATGCAAACCTATACTTGTACGTCGATTAATATTGTTAATTTAATTTCAGAAAACAATTGAAATCGTCCAAAAACGTTGTATTGAATTGGAATTTCCGCTATTGGCCGAGTATGATTTCCGAAATGATACCCTCAATCCCAATCTAGGTATAGTGACATTATTGATTGATTTTGCTAACATTAACAATGATATGGTTACTGTAGGTAGCATTAACAGCCATTAATTTTCGGTGCCCTCCACATTGTTTTTATATAGTGGGTCGATTTGCAAAAATATGGCGGGTCAATTTAGAAAATTCGTTATTTTTCGATTTAAAAAAGTCATTTTTAGCTTATTTTTGTATGAAGTGGCTGAAAATGAGCCATATATAGTGGGTCAATCCTCGCATTACGAGGGTATGGCAATGTAAGAGTGGCATTGTTGATTGGTTTTGCTAACATTAACAATGATGTGGTTACTGTAGGTATCGATTTGAAGCCGTCAACAACATTGAGACCGTATCAGGAGAAGAGTCTGCGTAAGATGTTCGGAAACAGTCGAGCACGGTGAGTATTGTGCGGAGTGAGGATTACGGTAGACGACCTTTGTTATTGTCAGATGTGGTGTGATCGTAGTGTGGTGTGTAGAGTGAGGATTACTGTAGACGACCTTTGTCATTGTCAGATCTGGTGTGATCGTAGTGTGGTGTGCTGAATGAGGATTACGGTATACGACCTTTGTTACTGTCAGATCTGGTGTGATCGTACTACCGTGTGGCGCAGGCAAGACTCTAGTAGGCGTGACCGCGGCCACTACTGTCAATAAGGTAGACCATTATCTCTAAATATCGATTAATTTAATTTAATTTAATTCAGCGTTGCCTGTGTCTGGCGACATCGAATGTCTCGGTGGAACAATGGAGAGCTCAATTCAAACTGTGGAGTACTATTCAGGTTATTATAATATTAAATAAATATTTATTCGTATTAATGAATATATAATGAAGCGCATGTGATAAAAGAAAAAGAAGCGATAATGAAGTTAAAAATGCTCTTTTAAAATTGATTTCATATTCCATTTGATGCATGTAGTGTCATACATTTACGATACCCTCGCCGTTATTTTGATATAGTGGCTCGATTTAGAAAAATTTATTTATCGCGGAAAAATCGTCGTTTTGAGATTATTTTCGCATGAAATGACTGAAAGTGAACCATATATAGTGTTAGTCCTTGCATTAGGGGGGGGGGGGGCTATGATAAAGGCTATGATAATGTATGATGTAGTGTTATTCTTGAGGTGTAAGGTTGAGGTGTGTGAGGTGTATTCAGATGTAATCATACATCTGAGAGCACCCATATTGTGGGTACGGGTCAGCTTGTTCGGCTCATGAAAACGGGTCACGGAAAACAAACATTTTTTGGATTAGTTTATAATCGGGCCAGTTTATCACAATAACGGGTCAGCTTACAGTTCTGAAAATTTGATTTGAACAAAAATGTTTGAGTGTAATTCAGATAAAAGATAGATGTGATTGACTTATTGTATGATTGATTATAGGATAATAAATAAATCTATACACTATAAATAAAACTGAATAGTCATCTGTTTGACCAGACCACGCCCCCTTTCCTCTCTCTCTCTCTCTCTCTTTCAAAGTAGTGTTCGGCGTACACCAGACGGGTTTGGTGCGCGATGGAACTCATCAGCGGTGGGCGGGGCTTAGTCGGCTTCCAACTCTCTCTCTCTCTTCTCTCTTCTCTTCTCTCTCTCTCTCTCTCTCTCTCTCTCTCTCTCTACTCTCTCTCTTCTCTCTCACAATCAGCTCCGACTTGGCGGAGCCCACGGCTGGTAATAATATATACTTTATGCGGTGCAAAAGTAAAGTATAATAGTTGATAGATCATGATATGAAGTGATATGGAGTGATGATATGAAGTCGTCACGACTAAGGTAGCAAAGGTGATAGTTACAATTACTATTATAGGATAATCAGATCATTCGTTTCACACGTGAAGCACGAGATCCAGTTCCCCAAGGTGCGGATGCTAAGAAACCTGTCGTTTGCGTATCTACATATTCCATGGTATGCTTTGTTGTAAATAATATAATTAAATTAATAATACTAATAGATCTGCCAGAATAAGTATGCACTTTAAATGTAAATTTTAAAATAAATAAGTTATGGGCGTATAATGTGCCTTATGGTGTAATCCAAATGATAAGAGATACTAGTCCAGTCTGTTTCGTGTCTCTATCAAATTCCTTTTTCGGAAAATTGATGTAATTGCTTATTGTTAATATAATAGAATGGAGAGTAGATGTAATAATAATAATATATTATATTTATCGTTTCTTGGACGAGAGAAAATAACGATATTCTAGGTATAATATATATTGATTAAAAAGGAAGAACGACGAAAAATACTGTAATATTTACATATAGATCACAGCTTTGATATAATATGATTGATTAAATGATTATAATGATGTGAATGATGATGAAATGATTGATTATTGATTGATTTGATTAATTGATGATTGATTAAGGTAGCATATTCTGGCAGACGCACAGCTACAGCAGAGGAAGCGATGAAGTTTATTGAGAGTCAAGAGTGGGGATTGGTACTACTCGATGGTATGCCTTTCAGTCATTATTATATTTAAAATTATAATTATTTTTGCCTGTCGCATGGAGTATACGTGGGCTGTCATTGTGGCTGGTAAATAAAATCAGGTGGACAGGACACATTAAAATGTCATTTTTGTGCGAATCGTTTTCATTGTTGAGTGAATTTTGGCCGAATCGGGTTGGTTTCCTATCGCGTATCGTAATCACATTATACGTTATCATGGCGCAAATCAATATTGACCAATTAATTCGTTATAAATTCGTCTTGTTAATATAATACTTGATCTATAATGCAAATGATGATCCATTCCTAACACTCTGGTATTTCGTAACTTAAAGTCTACTTAAACTACGTCGCAGACCTAAAGTCTACTACTATTAAAAGAACATTTGTCGAAATGCATTACAGTATACCAGACCACTTTAATTAGAGTTACTTTTAACTTGAAGTAGACTTACAAGTCTACTTTAAGTAGACTAAGTTTTTTAAATACCATTATGGTATTACCATAGCACGTACCGTAATTTGCATTCATTGACAGAAGTGCACCATACATTTTCGGTACCCTCGCCGTTTATTTTTATATAGTGGGTCAATTCTCGAAATAGAGTGGGTTGATTCACAAAATTCGTTATTTTCGCTTAAAAATCGTCATTTTTAGCTTTAATTTTTTAATCAAGTGCCCTAAAATGGCCTTATATAGTGGGCCAATCCTCGCACTGCGAGGGTATGGCAATGTATGAAGTGCACACGATTCCTGCGAAGATGTTCCGTCGTGTGCTCACTATCGTTCAAGCTCATTGTAAACTTGGATTGACTGCGACTCTGGTGAGAGAAGATGATAAGATCACTGATCTCAACTTTCTCATCGGTATCCACTATTCACTTATTCTTATTCACTTATTACCTATCGAAAGAACAAATAGTGAATTTAGAAATCATGCAAACGTACTCAATAGTATTGAAGTTTCCTCTGAGGAACACTGTTTCGTCCATATATTCTCGACTGTAAACCTCTACTCAATGGGGTTGCCCATCTTCAGTAGAATCCCCATTGAGTTGGATATCAAAAAGTTTATACAGATATTTTCGAGATATTACGAGAGCGAGTATTGCAGAGTACCATTGTAGATCTTACTCTGTATCTCTTTATATACACTGTGAAACATGAACATTGCAGGTCCGAAGATCTACGAAGCAAATTGGATGGAATTGCAGAAAGCTGGTCATATTGCTAAGGTGCTAAGGATCATAATTTCTAAAAAAAACATAGTTATATTTTGGTTGAATGTGTACTGGTATTGAATATTTTTGAAATAAAAAAAAACTAACAATAAGCTCTTGTTTTTTTTAATGAAATTGTTTTACATTCAGGTTCAATGTGCAGAAGTGTGGTGTCCGATGACTGCAGAGTTCTATTCATACTATTTAAAGTTAGTTTGATTGATTATGGTACCGGAGTTCGGTAGATTAAAATGTCAACAAATTATGTTAGACATATCCGATATTATATTTGATTTCCTCAATCGTGGATAAATCAATTCTTGATTTCCAATAATCTTCTTTTTCTGTTATTTCTATAGGGAAATATTTGAAAGATATGTATTGAGAATGAATTGTTGTTGAATACATTTACATATTACATTCAAACCAAATCAAATCAAATCATTTATTTCCTGTTTAAGAATCGTACGGGATGGGATGGGATGGTACATTATACATCAATATCCAAATTTATTCTCTTATAGATCACAAATAGCTCGTCGTCTTCTTCTCGCTGTTATGAATCCGAATAAGTTTCGTATCTGCCAATTCTTGATTCGATTTCATGAGAAGAGAGGAGATAAGGTTGGTCATATTATATTATTATTTTTACTTTTTCTTCTGAATACGTAAATGGCCCCGGATCCAATATTGGTATAGAGAAAATCAGTAATTCATGTTCATTATCAATTGATTCTCTCTTCCCTTCACTGCCTTTTATTCCTTCTGACCATACACGCGAACCTAACTATTTTTGAAGATAAACGGTGATTCGTTTCTGACTCCGCATAATAATTAGAGCTCTTGAAATTTAAAACTTTTCAATTTTAGCAGTAATTACCGATTTTGGACATCAAAAAGTAGAAACATTTTATTAGATTATCTTATCATGAGCATAGGTCGAATAGCTTGGTTATCTGTCTTCAAAAAAAATGCGATCAGGTTATTCTATTTTTGGCAAATTTGGCTCAAAAAGCGGTCAGGCTTGTTAATTGTAAAAAAAAACTTTTCGACCAATGATCACGAGTGTGTCGATGTGTCATCGTCAACTTGGTAATAGAATAAAAATGAATCATACTATTAGACGTAGCGCCGAAACGCCATGGAGCACATTATTAGCTAACCAATATTACATTCTAATAGTTTTTTTTACATTCAAACTTTGAATTTCAAAGTGCATGCACATTTAAATTTGTACTTTTATTAATTATTATACTAATTTAATCCATTGTAGATCATCGTCTTCGCAGACAAAGTATTTGCGTTGAAGGCATATGCGATAGAGATGGGAATGCCCTACTTGTACGGAGAGACAACTCAGGCTGAGAGAATGAACATCCTACAGAACTTTCAATACAATCCACGAGTCAATACCATCTTTGTCTCGAAGGTATTCTATTATTCTATTATTATATTCTGTTATTATTTTCTATTATTATATTTGATTCTATTAGTATTCTATTCATAGGTCGAATAGCTACGTTACACATTTTTTAAATGCGGCCAGTTTTTTTTTATTTTTTGGGGTCTTTCGACCTATGACTCTACTAGGTATTCGTCCATTCTATCTTTCATCTTTAACTCTTCTAGTAGTAGTTGTTATGGTTTCGTGCAATTACTATTGTTCATTGTAAATTTTGATTTCATTTAACTAGTTTTACGATTTTACGATTTGAACACATTTATCTAGAGGTCAAGGGATGAGAGCTCTGATATGCATAGCGCTCCACTTCTTACTCCTCGCCTCGCTGAGAAAGTTGACACCGATTGCGTTGCTGAAGGAATCGCTCCATCGCGTGATAGGCCGGCCCTTTCTTCTTTTCCTTCGTGGGAACCATTCGATTACAGATCGGCTCCACTTCCAGCAGTCGTCCTTCGCAATCTTGTATAACCAAGACCATTTCCTCATCTGAGCAGTGCGGACAAAATCCCGCACTCTAGTAGAATCTCGCAGCCGCTCATTGGAGACATGATCAAGTAAGGTACAGCCGATCATCCAACGCTCCATTCTACGTTGAGCCACCGACAATCGATTAATTTGTGATTTGGTCAGAGCCCAGCATTCACATGCATATAATACTGCTGGGAGAATGCAGCCGTTAAACAAGCGACGTTTGTGAGCCATAGGGATACCCCTGTTGACAAGAAAAGCGCGGTGTTTATGGAAAGCCCCAAACCCAGCTTGAATGCGTCTGCTAATTTCGCAATCATCCTTTCCGCTAACTGCGATTGCGCTTCCCAGATAAACGACCTTGTCTACTAATTTGACCACTTTCCCCCCTATTTTTACATCCCGCGGATTAGTTTTTGAAGTCATTCCGACAGTTTTGTCCCCATTTAGTACCAAACCCACTGTTCCCAGGGCCCGTTCTAATTCCCTCCCCATAGCCTGAATCTGCCTTTCATCGTGAGAGATGAGAACGGCGTCATCAGCAAAAAGAATATGAGATAGAAACCGACCATTGATATTTATTCCCTTATTAGACCAATCCAAACTACGGAATGCCATATCAAGAACCGCGGTGAATAATCTTGGTGACAAACAATCCCCCTGCCTGACCCCTCTTCCCACCTTTATTTCAACTTCTTTTCCATTAACCACCACAACATTCCTACTTTCCAGTGAGAGATTTGCCAGGAAAGATACAACCTCCGAGGGAATTCCGTCCAACTCAACAGCCCTGAACACCGCCTCTGTGTATACACTGTCAAAGGCTTTAGATATGTCTACGAAGAGCAGATAAATCGGCAACCTGTAGTCAACACAGTAAGCAATGACAGTTTTGAGAGTATGAATGGCATCTATGGTAGAATGACCCATCCTAAACCCCATTTGTTCCCAACTTCTATTCCCGTCCAGCACTGGTGCATATCTCTTGTTGAGCAGTCCTGTTAGTGCTTTCTGTAATACAGGAAGCAAACTAATCGGTCTGTAGTTCTTAGTAAGAGTTGCGTCTCCAGATTTGGGCAAGAGTATTGTGCGTGAATCCCCAAAACCCGGAGGAATATTACCCTGAATGATATTATTGAAAAGATTGGTGAGAATGGGAACTAATTGATCTACCCCCACCCGCAGTAATGTAATTTAACTAGTGCTCATTGATATTTCGAGACTATTCTTTGTAAACGAAGTCATGATGAAAGTGATATGTATTAGACATTGGCCGAAAAGTATGTTACAAAGTACCAAGCCAGACCGCATTTTGAGTCGAAAATTGCCGAAAAATCGAAAAAAAACCTTACCGCATTTTGAAAATGTGTAACATTGCTATTCGACCTATGAAGTGAAGTCATGGTGAAAGTGATATGTATTAGAGAATGTTACTGTAATCACTGATTATATCACGCTCATACCAATTTATCTCCATCATGTTGATTATCATTTTCTTGGAACCATTGATTGATCGATTGATTGATTTATTGATTTATTGATTGAATGATTGATTGATTTATTGATTGATCGATTGATTCAGATAGCCGATACGTCTATCGATCTTCCTGAGGCTAATGTACTCATTCAAATATCTTCCCATGGTGGATCAAGACGACAAGAAGCACAGAGATTGGGCAGAATCTTGAGGTTAGTATGATAGTACTCTAGTATCGATTGGTTACGGTAGATTGGTTGGTTACGGTAGATTGATTGGTTACGGTAGATTGATTGGTTACGGTAGATTGATTGGTTATCGTAGATTGATTGGTTACGGTAGATTGATTGGTTACGGTAGATTGATTGGTTACTGTAGATTGATTGGTTACGGTAGATTGATTGGTTACTTTAGATTGATTGGATACGGTAGATTAATTGGTTACGGTAGATTGTGAACTGAATATGGTATCAAGAGAGATCACGTTCGAACAGATACAAAGAATACTTGCGGGTTTTTCCTGTTCCTAGTAGTAGTTGAACAGGCAAACGTTGAATTGTTCTAGTATTCTGTAAAAGGCTCCTCTAGTAAGTACGGTAGGAAGACTTGAGAGGGGTACTGTAGTTTGTACAGTGCGTCACATTTTGTCATTCCGATCGAATGGTGAATGGAAATGTACCAATTGTCTCCCGGCCTTGAATAACTGAGCCTAAAAGATCTTTTACAAGTGTTTGTACGATTGATGAATGCCTAATCACACTGCCAGAGTTTTGCCATTTTCTCGGAAATGTTTATCCATTGAATGTAACAAATGTAATGAGTACTTTAAGAGCGAAGAAGAATTCCTCTGATGCCTACAATGCCTTCTTCTATTCTCTTGTCTCACAGGATACGGTAGAAATGGGCTACTCCAGAAAGAGACAACGGTTAGTGATGAAGAACGTATCCATGAACGGTGCCAAACCGTCTGCCGACAAACGTGACGTCACAACCGTATGGGTAGGCGTTTGCCGAAAATCCTCCCTCATTATTGATTCATTTGAGATGATTCTGTGTGTGTGGGTGATAAACAAATCTTATTAAGGTTTCTCGTAAATCAAGGATACGCATACAAAGTAGTCAATAAATTTCCCGGAATGGAGAAAGAAGACCTCAAATTGGCAACCAAAGTAGGCACTCTATGCATATTCTTTTTTTCTCATTATGCAAGACCCTTTACCTACTGTTACCTACTACCTAGTTTACTATAGTTACTAACTAGTTTACCTATTTTTACTTAGTACTTAGTTTTCGTACTTAGTTTTTGCCTAGTTACCTTTTATTTATCTTATTGTTAATATTAATTTGATGGAGTAACTAATATTGTTACCATACAGGATTCTCAACTTCAACTTCTTCAACGAATAATGAATACTTCCGATGCCGATGCTGAAGAGGAAGACTGCCAGGAAGACGTGGATGGGGTACGGTAGGGTGACTCGAGAGGGGTACTGTAGTTAGTAGTAGATTGGTTCGATAATTTTATCACGAATTATTTATTATAGAATTAAAACTGTCCGAATAATACAAATTCGCGTAAAATTGCATTTTCGTGTATATTATCGATTTTTGGCGTTTTCTCGTCATTTCCTTTGGGTTTAAGCAAAAATAAATTTATATACTTTCAAACTCTTCCTTACTCCATCACTCCCTTATTCCTTCTTTCCTTTCATGATTCATGTTAGGGTTGGCAATAACGCACACGCATTGCGGGCCCGCAATGCTCTGTAAAATCATTGCGGGCCCGCAAAGACTACTTTATTCCTATCTGGCCACTTTTTGTGATCGGTCGTTATTTTGTTCTCTTCACTTTCCTTCGCTCTCTCGTTTACTTGAGAACAGAAATCATTGCGGGCCCGCAATGATTTTACACCGCACTGCGGGCCTGCAATCATTAGCAATAAGAGTCAAGGCAAGTGCGGGCCCGCAACCCCCGAATAGCCAACTCTAATTCATGTTTTAACTGATGGATAAACAAATAAATAAATGGATAAATAAATAAATAAAATATGCAAATTACAGGTATCTCATCGTGACTCTTCACAATCTTCAATGGCTGGTCCATCATCTGTTAATTCTACGTCTAGAAGTAGACAAGCAGCTGCCAATGCAGAAAGACATCCGCTCTTTAAACGATTTAGAGCCAATTAGATGTAATATACTGTACATTTTGAACTTTGATCTTTGATCTGTATTAATATATTGTCATTGTATTTAATATACTGTACTTTTTGTTCTTTGATCTTTATTAATCCATTGTCATTTTGTGTTTTCATATCCAGGGAGAATTTGCGTGTTTTTTGTCTTTCACTTTTGTACATAATTAATAATCATTCAATGCTGACTTTGCTTAAAGCTACGGTACTCAATCACTACCTCATTGTTTTTTTCCTTCATTATTCATGTTTTAATTGATGGATAAACAAATAAATAAAATAAATAAATAATGTGTCATGTATGTTATTGTAGGATAAATGGATAAATTATTGAAATGACAAAAGAAGAAATGCAGCATACAGTAGAAAAGTGCATTGATTAGACAGCGTATTTAATATCCCATGATCGTGGGTTCAAACCCTACTGCCGAGCCTTCTAATTTTCACAAAGGACGCCTTTCCCTGAACTTCAAGCAGTGATGTTTTCGTCATTCTAGCGATCAACAAACACAGAAAGCTAAAAGGAATTAGTATACGTTATCCAGAATAGCGTTTGCCATCTTTCTATCTTCCCAGTTTGCTCACGAAAATATTTGTGGGACTCTACCTTTTTTCGAGTTCCGTCCCGTATATGTCACGATCTATTTCGATCATTAAATACCCATCCATAAAGGGCGATCAGAGTGTATTCCACAGCACAAAAACCTGCCAAGTGTTATATTTTGCATTTTTGATCCAGTTTTAACACAAAAAGTGTTAAATATAACACTTTACACGTCTTGTAATCTGTGGAGTACACTTTTTTCTCTGTCTGTATTGCGATGATGTCTGATAATGCTGAATCAACCTTGAATGTTTATTATGTGAAGGATGGGGTCACTGAGATGAAAAGCATACGTTAGTGGACATGGATAAAATGTCCACTTTGGTGTGAAATTGCCAGCCCATTCATCTCCATGGTCTAGTTTCGAGTTTCTTCATCATCTTCATTTGACATAAAATATATGTGTCTAAGCAGGTTAACTCTGTTTCCCAATCCTTTTATTTTGCAATATTTGTAATTGTTGTACAACTAAAAAGCCATAACAGTTAACTAATTCATTTTTTAATATCAGACATTCACGGGAAAATAGCTTTTCATCGCACACTCTTCTTCTATTGAGAACTTCCTATCTCAGAACTCTTTTTGGTGTGCATACTTATTGGATCATGGGAAAATTTACGACGAGATAAATTGAATATATGTTAAATCATTTGCGTGAATTATGGTTTAGACGATGCAAAGTGAGAATGTTTATGGTGAGTAAATCGACTGTGTTTTGTGAATGGCAGTGAAGCTTTTCTGGTCTGTGAAACATCGGATTTTATTTGCATTACCGTTTATCGTTGAAAAAATGCATTCGAAAATAAAATATGTAAACAATAAAGATATGAAAAAATGACTCGAGTAAGATGAAAAATGATGTGATGAAAGTGAAAAAAAAGATGAAAATACATATGAAATTAATTTTTCTAGACAAACAATTTTTATAGAATTGCATCCACTCCTTTCATATTGGTTGACCCACAGGGTATGCACCACTTGTTCCTAGATTGAATATGCGGTTCAGTAGCATCATCGTGCATCCACCACAGTCAATCATATTCTCTTGTCATGCAGGGATAGGGCATTGCTTTCTGAAAAATACATTTCAAGCACTTTTTAGTGAGATCAATCTGTCCTAGCTCGATAAACAACACTGGGCAACTTTTCATTCATCACAATTTACGTATTGTGGGATTTAATATAATGACTAACCATGGCTTTCAGCTCGCTATAATCAAAAATCTGACTGTGTAATTTATCACAGTCAACTCAGGCCTTTCGCTCGGATCGATAAACTCGTGATGTATAACTTGCATTCATTGAATCAAACTGAAAATAATAAAATAAGCAAAATAAAAAAGTAAAAATGAGAATGATAGAGAGATATTTATCGATTATTTTCATGACAATGACGATTTGACTTTGTTTTGCTTTCAATCAACAGAAGATCAACAACAAAGATTTAATGGTCGTTATCAAAAGGATTTATCTTTTTTGTTTAATGAATCACAAAGTTTAATTTACCTTGATGTTACTTTAAGCGATTTTTAAATATCGAAATTAATCTTTATACTTTAATGAAACGATGATAGGTCATAATAATTAATCGGGCGATATAGGCGCCTGAAAAGATAGGAAAAATGATTAAAGAAAAATGATTTTAAATAACGAAATATTTGGCTTTTACAGCTAATGATACAACAATTATGTTAAATTAGAAGGATTAGAAAATAGTAGATTAGCATGGTTACGGAGGACACATATATTTTATGCTTATTGAAGATGATGAAGAAACTCAAAACAAGACACCACCCACTTCCAAATATGAAAGATGGATGACAGAAGGATGGATGGACGATTTCTCACCAAAGCAAACGTTGTATCCATATCTGCTAACATATGCCAGAAGGTACGAAGAGAGAGTAAAAATGAGAGGTGCAATGCATCAATGAGTCCTGTGCTAGAAGGTTATGAGAGAGAAAGAGAGGATAAAGAGACTGACCCTCCCAAGAAAGCCGAGAATTTGATTGGATCAAGAGATAGAGATATAATAATAATAATATCTTTATGTGGGTTTCACGTAAGCATGATAAGGAAAAAGATACATACAGAAATACACTAGCGACACATAAATACAATACCACAACGAGGTGAATCTTCTTTTTTTCAGTTGTAGTTGCAATTCAGTTACTAGATATTTCGGATATTTTTGCGAACATTTCCATTGATATATCGGATTCGCAAACAAACATCGTTTAATTATAAATAAAATATTTTGGGTGAAGGAGCCAAGATCAGAATATACAATGATATCGCTTCCACGATTGATGTTATTGAGAGTGGATTGTGAAAATAAAAGAAATGTAGTGAATGATGAACCATTTTAATAACTTTTCTTTTTGCATTATAACATTTTTTACAAACTCTCTCACTCTTTCTAAAGTACTTCGTTTGCAACTTCCGAATGGAAAGAGGTTCAAGAAAGACAACAAAAACTCCATTTTAGTGCCTGATCGATATGGGAAGAAGGGATAAAGTGTGTTTCATAGCAGTGATTTGATTCATGATTTATATTTGATCAAGTTCAACAAAATATCCTTGGTTTCAGTTTTTTTTATTTAACTCAATTGGTAAAGCAAATAAATCTGCCGATCTCAATGAACTTGATGATATTCTTCCGACAAATTAGAATAATTGAAAATTCTCCGCAATAGAAAACTAGCAATAGACCCAGGTCCGTCCCGTATAGGTCATGATCTATTTCGGTCATGCTAGTACCCATCAGAAAAGGGCATATTGTGATGATTTCTGATAATGATGAATCAATCTTGAACGATTATTCGGTTGATGGAGATCACTGAGATGGAAGCTGAAGTCTCACCCTTCATCTTGCGAAGTCTCACCCTTCATAAGAGAAAAAAATTGTCTATTTAACAGGATGTGCAGAAAACCAATGGTAAGCTAAAGTTAAGATGCAGAAGTTGGATAGTCAAAACTGAGGGATCGATTCTGGGCGATTGGGGAAATGAGATTGGCCAAAATAGTTTGGATTCACGAAAAGTTGGAAAAGTTTGAATTTAGAAGTAGCAATGTGTAAAAAATTACACTACCAACACTAATTTGAACGAGTGACTAATATTATGGATGTAAAGCAGGGCTGTGCGAAAAAAATATTTCGAAAAAATTTCGAAAAACGAATAATTTTTGAATTTATTTCGAAAACTCCGAAAAATTCGAAAAAAATATAAACACTGTTTTCCCTATCGAGAACATCAATTCGCTAAATTTTCCAAAAGATAAAATGAAAACACAAGAATTGCAACTGTGTGATTCCTTATTGATGCTGCATAAATGATAAAGAGCACATATTTACTCAAGTGAAATTGTAATTTTTGTCTCCAAATTTCAAATTTTTGTTAAAATGTCATTAATTTTTGAAATTTTCTGCTTTTTGATGAAAAAGCGTTTTTCGTTTTTTCCGAATTTTTTTCAAAAATTTTTTCGTCGAAAATTTTTTTCGAGAAAACCCGAAAAATCGAAAAAAATCGAAAAACGAAAAATGCACAGCCCTGATGTAAAGCATGTAGAATCGACTGTTAAACCAAGAACATTAGTTGTTGTATACAAATGAATTTATTGAATTAAGTTCGACAACAATATACCAGAGCGATACAAAAGAAATCCAAGTCTCTATCTCCTAACAAAATTTTCCTCTCATGGTTCTAACTTCACTTCGACTAGGGTGTCGTCTCCCACCACCTCGTTTCCCACCTAAATTAGTCAGTTTAGATCTACTTTAACAATCAATATTTTACCTCGAGTCTACATTTTGTATGATTGTGGACGAAAACATTTGACGCTAGCTTGAACTGTCTTCTCCACCCCGTGCAGTGAGCGAATTCTTCCTTGGTCGCTACGATCGATAATGTTGTCATACTAAAAACGATTGTTCTTCCTTCCTCCGTTAGATTATAGCTACGTTTCGGGCAATGGAAGCGACTTCCGAGATTGCAAAATCGCGCCTGGAATAACAGTTTTAAAATTAAATGATCAATCGATCAATATTTATCAGGTTCGGAAGAGAGTGAACCTGATAAATATTGATTGATTGATTGAGTGAGTGAGTGATTAATATTAATCATATGATAGTATTTCATATAATTTATATGAATATATAATTAATGGAATGGAACAGTGTTAATATACATATACATTGATTTTGTTAGATTATTTACCTGCATTTTGTAGGACGACACGATGGAGAAGTCATGTTGTTCATATTCGAATGAATCGGCCACAAGCAAATCGTCGATTCTTTAAAGAATAACATGATTTAAATGATTTTCACAGTATAACGCTTACGTTCGGCAGAAATGGGGAAGGGCATAGTGGATAGGCAGCAGAGGTTCGCTATAGAGAGTTCCTTCAATAGTTCCAATACGTCGAATTTCGAACAACGGGAGCATAGAGGCACGAGACATATCGGGAATGCAAATCTTAATTATTAATGTTTGTTAGCATATTTCTGAATACATGTGTACCTTAGCAGCAATGGAAACAATTCGAACAACCATAAATAGATCAAAAGTAATCGCCGTTGACAAGCGTCCTTTTAATTCCTCTGCTAGGCTGCCCTTATATTTATGACTTAGAATCCTGTAAAGGACGATTTATATTTATTAGACATGAATAGTGAAGCAGGCCTAATCGACGATAGTGGAACGTTTCGTGGGTTTTATACTTCAATCAACAAGTTCGATCGTTTTCTTGAATGGAGAAGAATATTTTTCAGGAACGGAAGAATATCAACTTGCAAGCAAAATCCCCTGCCTGACTTGCTTGTCTGACTTGCCTGACTTAAATCCCCAGCCTGACTCCACTTAGTGCTGATAAGATAAATTTATTGTACGAATATACTGAAACTTACTTCGACACAATTCTTTCATATATTTCTTCTCCTCCGATCTTGTCAATAATCAAATTACTCAATGTTCTATATTTGAATGAATCAATAATTGACTCGAACTCTTCCATGTGTTGTTGAGCCAGCTCTTCCATCCTTTGTATCCTTATTACACTTAATAATGAAAACGTTACAATAATCAATAATTACAAATAAATACTAACGCCATCTTTTCCTTTCCGATGTTGCCTCCCTCATCCGACGGGTTAAAGTCAATCTTGTTCGTATTATTGATTTTTATTGTGTCAACAGGATTCAACGACTCCATTGATGATGTTACGCTGAAAATGAGAATACAATATTTATTTATTTATTTATTTATTTAAACAACTATATACATTTTTGGTAGATGTGCAGTATTATCCAAAAACATTTGTCTCAAGACACGAACGTGGTCACGGCCCACATGGCGAAAGAGAGTAACAGATTCCTGTAAAAGACAGTAATGTTTTTTTTTGTTTTTTTTAAATTAAAATTCCATGATTCGAACTTACATTATAGTTCTGGTTCCTCTCTAATTTTCTAGCGTCCTCCACAAAGATTTTGCCGATCAACCAGTCATTGAAGTCTACAAAGTTGAATCATTTTATTTTTCAGAGTTTTTTTCAGAGTTTTTTTTGTACGGCACGTAGAACAACTTTCTATCTTCACAGTTTGTTTTCGAAAATATTCGCGGGAGTCCGACTTTAACGCTTACCGAATAGGACAGTTCCACATGTGACACTCCTTTCGGCGACATATCCCTGTTGTTCGATGGCGTATCCCTTCTCCGTTGCCTCGGCGATCAATCGATTGATATTCTTCTGATAGAAAATATTTTATTTTATATTTTGAAGCAATAAAATACCTCTTGAGTCGAAGTACTTCCATAGAAAATTGAATGACAGTTAGCCAAACAGAGTATTAGTATAAGAGGGAAGGTATGACTGAGCATGATGAACACTGAAAAACCTCGATATACCGTCAAAACTAGAGAAAAGAAGTACGATTTGTGTCTTTTTATTTCGCTTTCACTACAAAAGAAAGGGTGTTTTGAATGAATAAAGCGATTGAACAACGAATAAATGGTACAACAATGACAAATATGTGATATTAAAAGAATTAGAATACAGTAGGCTAACATGGTTAGTGTGGCTACATAGAATGAATGTATAATGAAGATGGTGAAGAGCATAACAAGACTCCGCCCCTTTCCAGATATGGCGCTTGATTGATGGGATGGATAGGCAATTTCTCACCTAATCAGACGCTATGTCCATATCTGCTACCTTCTGCCAGAGGTAAGATGCCAGAGGAAAGCCGAGAATTTGGTCATGAGAGAAGTATTCTAACTTGTATGGCTGATGTTGTCTCATTATAGAAGATCTTTTGAGAATTTATTGTCAAGAAAACGAGGTTATCTTTGTCATAATAGAGATAAAGATGATGTCAATATTATACAGTTGTCATGTATCTGACATAATTGAGAGAGTGACATATGCATATATTAGCACATGAGAACAAAAGATTTGGGAGAAGTTAGAATTAGAATACAAACTCCAAAACTAGATCAGTCAAAAGTTGTAGTTGTGCGAGGATTGAGAGCTAGCCTATAGTCTAATTGAAAATAGGAATGGGACCATGGTAGAGATTGTAGTGGAGAATTGGACTTACACCTGAATAAAATTAATTTATTGTTAATTTGTTGATCTTTGAGTATATGATAATACACCGACTTTATATGATCTATTATTACAGTAATAAAGACACAGACATTATCTGCCTAAACCGCTCCTTTGCCTTTTCCCCTTCCCTTTCCCACTCCTCCTCACTCTCCTTTACCCTCTTCCTCTCCCACGCTCTCTCGCCCTCTGCATATCCCTCTCCTCTACCCTCTCTGTCACCCACTATAACTCCTTCTCCCTGGCCATTTTCTGGTATACTGTGTTTTCAGTGGGCAACAGTCCTGTCTAATGAATTATCACTGTTGCAAATAAGAGTAGGGACCATAAAGAATTCTCGCCAACAGGGCTGGGAAATACTAGTATATGAAAATGTAACCATTATGTACGAAATAATCTAAGTAAAACACAGAAAATCTAGAAACTAGAATTTTCGAAATGCGATGCAATTCCAAACTGAATTGATTTTTAAAGTTAAACACTTTTTATTAAAATTAGTTAAGTATTGCTTTCACTGAATCTGGAGTGTCTTAAAAGTGGATTTTCTTTTATTTTTCAGATACAGTTACAATTCTGTTACAAGGCATTTCAATTCTTTTGCGGATCATTCGACCGACATCTAACATAGTTTAAAAATAAATCAATCAATGTGTTATTCAAACCTTCCTTTGGTTGGGATTTTCTTTTTCAATCCTAACATTTGGAAAACGATGAAATCAAGCAAAAGCGTGGAAAACTGGTTGTTGATTAGATTTCGGTATTTGACAATGGCTTCTCTCCCTATAGAAGTTACCTCATCATTAGTGATGACCGCTGATAAAATTTGCTCTATAATATTTAATTAAAGTTTTAGCCGAGGACGTGGTGTTTCAATCCTTTATCTTGAGAACTTCGGAGGAAACATACCCCAAAGATCGAGTACAAGCCAAACAGACTCATTGATAAGATCTACATCTCTGGCATTTCCAAACTAGTAGTTTACTTATATTTCTCACGTTAAAAGTTAAACTTAAGTTTACTATAAGTGGTGTATAATACGGTAAGGCATTTTGTCAAATGTTCTTTCACAAGTAGTAAACTAACAGTAAACTACTAGTCTGTGACGTCACGTAAGTAAAATACTAGTTTTGAAATACCAGAGGTATAACTGACTTTCGTTCATACAGTGGTGGCCAGAAGGAAAACATATTTTGGTTTTTTGAGAATAACTTTTCTTGTAGTTAACCGATCACCTTGAAATTTTTATATGGTGTGCTCAGACGTGTTTCACAATGTACACCGAGGTATGGAGCCGGTTTTTCAATTTCAACGGCTTCCAGACTACAGTATCCCAAAATGACCGTATGGCTCATATTGAGTGGTTGAAGTTGCGACGTATTTTCGTTGTTTTAAACAATTTTTTCACCGTTTATAAAGTATGTACGCATGCTACTATAGTCATTTATCGATAATGTTTGCATTTATTGGATATTAATATTCATATCGTATCTATATTGAGAATTTCAAAAGGATACCATTTTTTCATCATTTTTGCTTGTTTATTATGATTTTTAAATGTATTTTCTTGTATTGTTGTTTTTTTGATTATGGCAAAACCGAAAGGAATGTCATCTTCCGCGGAGGTTTGAATGGTCTGAAGCCATCCGAACCTGCTATCAATCTTGGTGTAAACCGGTGAACGATATCCTGTATCATTTAAAAAGGTCCCCAAATCAGTGAAAACCCGTCAACCATCACTGCCTGGTACTTCACGCATCACATAGCACCTTGATGACAGAAATATTATCAACATATCGCGCGAGATCCCGCGGGCGAACTCCACAATCAACAAGCAAGAAATGGCACTATACGGTGTCACTCCTCCATCGACTCACACCATCCGCAGACAACCCAAACACGCTGGTTTTAACGCTAGAATTCTTAGTACGAAGCCCATAATATCTCCTACGAACAGAGAGAATCGTCTGAAGTGGATAAAAGGCTAATTTCAAATAGACAGTCGCAGACTAGCGAAAGGTCGTCTGATCGGAACAGTCCAAGTTCAATCTCTTAGGCTCGGACGGCCGGGTTTACGTTCGTATACCAGAAGGGACTCGAGATGATGGCAAGAAGCTTGTCCCCACGGTGAATCACGATGGTAGAAGCGTTATTGTGCACAGGAACTCGGACTATGTCCTCTGCAGCGAATCAATGGAGTTATGATCGCAACGGCTATCGCACGCTCCTGCTCGCCGCACGTCGTTAGATCAGTCAGAAGCACGGAAACTAAGTACTAAATTAATATTTGTTAGTTTATTCCGTTTAATAATTGATTTGCACCTGAATTTTTGCCCAAATATCACCCCCTTGAGTTATCCGCTTTGACATTGATTTAATAATTATTTTGATTGTTAACGTGTTGAATATTGATAATAAATTTGTTTAATTGATTTAAAAAATATATTCGTGAAGAAAAAATTGAAAAAAATGCATGAATACGTTTAAAAATTAGAAGAGAAGTAACTTCCTCAAAATGAGCCATACAGTCATTATGGGATACTGTAGTCTGGAAGCCGTTGAAATTGAAAAACCGGCTTCATGCCTCGGTGTACATTGTGAAACACGTCTGAGCACACTATATAAAAATTTCAACGTGATCGGTTAACAACAAGAAAAGTTATTCTCAAAAAACCAAAATTTTCCTTCTGGCCACCACTGTAGCTAACAATCGTATATCGAATTAATCGAATGAAAAAATGTTAGACAACATTTGAAATCGAAAATTGTGTAACGTGTGAGTTTGTTCGTCTATGTTCGTTTCGTGTGCAAAATATGAAAATAATCGAAGGCTGAAAATTGGAGTGCACATTAATTGGAACACGGGAAATTTGAATTTTGTGAGGTAAATTCAATATGTTTTTTTTGTGTTGAATCACGTACGTGAATGCTGGTTTAGCAAGGTGATAAAGCATAATAAATCGAAGAAGGGGCCACGTCATACCCCATTTCCTTTCTAAATAACTTCAACGGGTTCACTGATATCGAGAATTACTATCGACCAATGCTAATTACATATCTGTTCTCACTCTCACTTGTTATTACAGAAATAACGAATAAGAATAAAGTCAAATCGAATTCGATAGAAAAAAAGAGGGTGTTTTGTGCTGAATTACATAGAACAAATAAAGTGTGATATCTTGTTTATTTCTTTGGGCCAGAAAAGAAATGAAAATGGTTGAAGAACAATACAATCGGTAACAATGAATAAAGAGCAATTAAATAATAGCAATAAAAGCAAAAGTACAGCTATTACTTGAACAACATAAATAATGATAAAAATAATGAATGAAAAAGTGGAAAATGAACTTCATATGGCCAATAGACTCTTAGAATCCGTGAAGACAGATCTTTGCATTTGTGTGGAGTGCTCTTGGAGCTGGGCTACGGATGCCTCAGAAGTCCCGGTATCGACTGATTTCTTCTGCAAGTACGTGTTGAAAGAGTGTTCGTGACAATGAGCTCCTTCTTTCGCCTGGAAAAAGTTTTTTTTTTGTTTTTCAAAAGATAAATTTTCCTCAAACTTACATTTCACGAACATTCAAGTACATCTTCAAGAGCTCCTTTCCTCTCTTGTCGTAACAAAAGTTGCCATCAACATACTTGTTGAGCATTCTTTGGATTCTTGAATTTATCAGACTGAAATAGTTTTTGATAAACAGTTTTTTTACTCTCAATAAGCAGAAGGTGGTTTGTTTTAATGTATTCAATTGGGATTCTTCTAAATTAATCATAAATACCATTTACCTTGAATTTCCTTCCATCGATTTATAGAATCAAATTATTCTTTGTACTTCAATGAAACGATGGTAGGCCGTAATAATTAATCGGGCGATATAAGCGCCTGAAAATATAGAAAAAAAATATTAAAGAAAAATTATATTAAATAACGAAATAGTTGACTTTTATAGCTAATGATACAGCAATTATGATAAATTAAAAGAATTAGAAAACAATAGGATAACATGGTTAGAGAGTCTACATATAATGAATGTATAATGAAGATGGTGAAGATCTCAGCTAGGCTCCGCCCCTTCCAGATATGGAGGATGGATGATAGGATGGATAGGCCCTTTCCCACCAAAGGAGACGCTGTATCCATGTCTGACCTATGCCAGAGGTTATAAGAGGGAGTAGCCTAACCACGAAATACCTCCCCGAGAAGGAGATTTGCTTGGGTCATGAGATAGAGAATAAATGTGAAGTATACTATGAAAAACATACAAATGTACTCTATTTATTTTATATAACATGCAATTTGAAGAATAAGATCAAGATATGTAAATTCGAAACGAATAGAGTGTGTTTTGTGCTGATTATGAGTTAGATAGACCAAATAAAGTGATATATCTTGTTTATCTTGTGCGTAATGGAAATAAAATGAAAATGAATGAAGAACAATACAACAAAATTATATAATAGCAATAAGAGCACAGGTACAGATATTACCAGAATAATAGTAGAAAAAAGATGGAACAACATAAATAATGATAAAAATAGTGGGAATAATGCATTTGAGTATGGAAAATATGCTTTTTATGGTCAAGAGACTCTTTGAATCCGTGTAGACGGCTCTTTGCATTTGTGTGGAGTGTCCTTAGAGTTGGGCTACGGACACTTCGTTAACCTCGGCTTTCTTTGACTCATCCAAGAACTCTTCGAACGAGCCCTGAGACGCACAATTCCGTGTCTTCAAAGACAAAAAATCAGAAAATAAAGAAACTTTCATTTACTTACCACATTGCATCCGAACCATCCCTTATTATTCCGATCGAAGAGATTAATCTGTCTTAGGAAGGAGTCGAAGCGATGGATGACCGTCTACGCTTCATTTTTGGGTATACCCTGCAAGTTAAAACATTGTTATATTATGATTAATAGGATAGACAAAAATATCTCATAGGAAGCTATTGTCCACAATGACAATTAGATAAACCGTTTTATTTTGCATTCAATCTACAGAAAATCAACAACAAAGTTTGTTTTAATGTATACTGTCAAAGGAATTAATTCGTTTAATTAATCACAAAGGGCATTTACCTTGAAATTGATTTGATAATGAGCGATTTCTAAAAATCGAAAATATTCTTTGTACTTTAATGAAACGATGATAGGCCATAATAATGAATCGGGCGATATAAGCGCCTAAAAATATGGGAAAAAAATAATTAAAGAAAAATTATATTAAACAGCGAAATAGTTTACTTTTATAGCTAATGGTTCAACAATTATGATAAATTAAAAGAATTAGAAAACAATAGGATAACATGGTTAGAGAGTCTACATATAATGAATGTATAATGAAGATGGTGAAGATCTCAGCTAGGCTCCGCCCCTTCCAGATATGGAGGATGGATGATAGGATGGATAGGCCCTTTCCCACCAAAGGAGACGCTGTATCCATGTCTGACCTATGCCAGGGGTTATAAGAGGGAGTAGCCTAACCACGAAATACCTTCCCGAGATGGAGATTTGCTTGGGACATGAGATAGAGAATAAATGCGAAGTATATTATGAAAAAACATGCAAATGTACTCTATTTATTTTATATTACATGCAATTTGAAATTATTTAATGTCTCACATGTATGGTTTCTAAAAGTTGAGAGAGAGAGAGTGACATATACATTTGCATATGAGAAGAAATGATTTAGGAGAGGTTAGCAAGGTGGTGGCCAGTAAATCGATGAAGGGGCCATTTCCATACTTCCTTCAACCGATTCGTCGACGAACCTCCATCAACCTATGCCAATTACATATCTGTTCTCACTCTCATTTGTTATGATAGAAATAACGAATAATAATAAGATCAAGTTGAATTCAATACAAAAATATAGTGTGTATTTTGTGTTGAATTATATAAAACAAATAGAGTGGCATATATCGTTTATCTTGCGTAATGAAAATGAAATGAAAATGAATGAAGAACAATACAACAATGACTAAAGAGGAATTAAATAATAGCAATAAGAGCACAGGTACAGCAATTACCAGAATAATAATAGAAAAGTTGGAACAACATAAATAATGATAAAAATAGTGGGAATAATGCATTTGAGTATGGAAAATAGGCTTTTTATGGTCAAGAGACTCTTTGAATCCGTGTAGACGGCTCTTTGCATTTGTGTGGAGTGTCCTTAGAGTTGGGCTACGGACACTTCGTTAACCTCGGCTTTCTTTGACTCATCCAAGAACTCTTCGAACGAGGCCTGATACGCACCATTCCGAGCCTTCAAAGACATAAAATCAGAAAATAAGGAGCATACATTTACTTACCACATTGCATCCGAACCATCCCTTCTTATTCCGATCGAAGAGACTAATCTGTCTTAGGAAGGAGTCGAAGCGATGGATGACCGTCTACGCTTCATTGTTGGGTATGCCCTGCAAGTTAAAATATTGTTATATTGTGAATAATTGGATAGACAAAACATCTCATAGGACGCTATTGTCCACGATGACAAATAGATAAACCGTTTTATTCTGCATTCAATCTACAGAAAATCAACAACAAAGTATGTTATAATGTATGCTATCGATGGAATTTCTTCGTTTAATCAATCACAAAGGGCATTTACCTTGAAATTGAATATAATGAGCGATTTCTAAAAATGGAAAATATTCTTTGTACTTTAATGAAACGATGATAGGCCATAATAATGAATCGGGCGATATAGGCGCCTGAAAATATAGAAAAAATAATTAAAGAAAAGTGAATTAAAGTTAGCGATTGAGGAAAAATACATGATCGAAAGAAAGCGAAGAATGTTTTGTACAAAAGTCTCGAAAAGATTTGGAGATTTTCAACAGAACATAGAAGTTAAAGCTTTTCCAAACAAAAAAAAGCGGAAGTAAAAGCGAGAACGTAAGCTAATGAACGGAGAATAATAAGTGAATAAGACCTATCATTGCAACTTTAGACGCGTGACCCTTAAAGGGGGGGGGGTGGAAACGGTCTCTACATTATGCACACTATCTCGTTAGATACTGCCATAAGGGATGTTGAGTGATAGTTGTATGTAAACTCTGTACGTGGGAGAACATTAATAGCTATTCTATTAAATTATTTAATTTTAAATTTGATGTGAATATGAATAACGATATTTTACAATATATTTTGGAATTGTCTATGGACGCTTGTCTACGAGAGAACCGATCTACGCTCACAATACGAATGCGCTAGTCATTTATACGCCTCAACTTTCCTCTTACACCTTATCTTTAATTAGTGTAGAAACTCGAAATCGACGAGTTTTCAGCCACCCGGAAACACGAAAAAGGAAATCTCGAAATTTGAACTTGCGGGTGCGAATAAGGTGCGGGAATTCAAATATGCACTTTCGGATTCTCGTTTCACACGACTGATTCGTATATTCACAAAATTTTAAATAATGAAATAGTTCAGATAAATAACAACAATTGCAAATGTGTGAAAATAAGAGGATTAGAAAACAGTTGGTTAACGTGGTTGGAGTGACCACATGTATTATATGATTATTGAAGATAATGAAGACACTCAAACGAGACTCCTCCCACTTCCAGATATGAAGATGGATGATACAAGGATGGATCGGTATTGTCGCTGACGCTTTGCATTTGTCGGCTATCTTTTGCCAGAGGTTATATAAGTGAGACTAAAGTGACCGACGCTATACCTTCCTTCCTGAGAGAGCCACGAATTTGCGTGGGTCATGGGATAGAGATATATGTCTAACTTGTATGGTTGATTTTAATGAATATTAAAGGAATATATTTAGAGTATTTATCGCACATACACTGTTTCAAAACAAAATAAAGATTATTATGTCATAGTGTACAGAGTGCCCATATTCTACAATTGTCATTGTGTTTAAAATAATTGAGAGGGATTGGCATATACAAATATTTGTGAGAACAAAAGATTTAGGAGTTATTTTTAGGAAAATATTAAAACTAGATCGTCGCTAGCGCATAGGGAAAATTTGCCTAAGGCAAAGAGTTATGCATAGTTACATTTGCCTTACGTGCATACCACTTAACTCGTTCCGCCGCGTCTCCGATGTTACGGCGGAGGTTACGGCGTATTCACTTAATGCAAATGTAGCGATCCATTATAATGTCATTTTCTTAGTGGAATACAAAAATATTACATATATTATACCCATTTGCGGTCTTTGTATATTATATATTACTTAATATAACCTAATAATTCATTTAGTAAGAAAATCAATGTACAGGAGTGATATGCATGCACGTATTTAAAATAATTGTAACAATAAAGCTATTAAGTAATAATGTGCTTTAATAATGTTATTGTTAACATAATCTATTATTTCAGGAAAACAAGAAAGATACATTAACTTATCTATCTATACCTCTTATTTACTCTCTTCCTCTCCCACGCTCCCTCTTCCTCTCCCATACCCCCTCTGTCACCCTCTATGTATATCTTCTTCTCCCTGACCATCTTCTTGTATAGTGTGTTTTCAGTTTACAATAGTTCTGTCTAATGAGTTATCGCTGTTCTCGCCAACTGGGAATTTCTGTTTCCGAATTCAATTTTTTCTTCTGTTTTCTAGCAATTTTGGAAGATAGAAAATGTTCTGACCAGAAACAGAAAATATATTTAAAAAAAAATTAATTTGATAAAATTAAAGTGCTGAATTTTATAGAACAAATAGAGTGTCATATCTCGTTTATCTCTGTTCATCATGGAAAAGTAATGAAAATGGATAAAAACGATACAAGCGGTAATAATAATTGTTGGAATCGAAATCGAAAAGATGGAACAAAATAAATAATGATAAAAGGGTTGGAATAATTCATGTAAAAGTGTTTAAAAAAAGTTTTTTCAAGTATTTTAGTGACGAAGCAAAATCGTCCTTTAATGTGTTGTCTTCATTCATAGCTTTCGTCGTGATGTTCCGCAGGTAATTGAAGCTCTTGATGGTCAAGAGACTCTTTGAATCTGTGTAGACGGCTCTTTGCATTTGTGTGGAGTGTCCTGACTCCCCATCAAGAACTCTTCGAACGAGGCCTGAGACGCATCATGCCGTGCCTTCAAAGCAAAAAAAAATCAGAAAATAAAGAACATTCATTTACTTACCATATTGCATCCGAACCATCCTTATTCCGATCGAAGAGATTAATCTGTCTTAGGAAGGAGTTGAAGCGATGGATGACCGTCTACGCTTCATTGATGGGTATACCCTGCAAGTTAAAACATTGTTATATTGCCGAAACACTGGTTCGTATTTATTTCTAGATAATAAATCTTTACATAGTTTCTCTTCTAACTCAATCTACTTTGAAAACCATTCCTTCATTACTTTGACTCTAATTGCGATTAATTGGATGGATAAAACATCTCATAGGACGCTATTGTCCACAATGACAAATATATAAACCGTTTTATTTTGCATTCAATCAACAAAAAATCAGCAACAAAGTTTGTTTTAATGTATGCTATCAAAGGGCATTTACCTTTAAATTGATTTGATAATGAGCCATTTCTAAAAATCGAAAATATTCTTTTAACTTTCATAAAACGATGATAGGACATGATAATGAATCGGGCGATATAAGCGCCTGAAAAAATAATTAAGGATAAGCTGAATTAAAGTTAGCGATTGAGGAAGAATGCCTGATTGAAAGATAGCGAAGAATGTTATGTACATAAGTTTCGACAAGATTTGGAGATTTTCTACAAAACATAGAAGTTAAAGCGTTTCCAAACACAAAGCAGAAGTAAAAGATAGAACGTAAGTTAATGAACGGAGAATAATAAGTGAATAAGACCTATCATAGCAACTTTAGACGCGTGACCCTTAAAGGGGGGGTGGAAACGGTCTCTACATTATGCACACTATCTCGTTAGATACTGCCAGAAGGAATAGTTGCACTACCTCTACCGGCTCCTTTACCCTTTATCCCTCTCCCATGCTTTCCCACCCTCTGTATATCGCTCTCCTTGCACTACAAAACGAAACCAATTTCGACTAATTAAAAAAATATTATTTAAAAACAATTAATAATAATTTGTTAATTTATGATACAATATTATTATTAATGGATGAAACATAGCATAGCAATACTAGATGATAGATACCTATTCTCATGTATATCAATTACTTTATTAGGAACACTGGGCATACACAGAAACTAAATTTGCCCGAATGGCGTTAGTTAGCGAACGATTTGCCCGTATCAAGACAAATGCTAGCCTGTATATGGGCAAAACGGAGGCTTTTGGCCCGAATGTGGGCAAATAGTTTGCACAAGTGGTGTAAGTTGGCAAATCTATTGCCCATATTTGGGCAGGTTTGCTCTCTGTGTACAAAGACACAATATATGCGAATAGATAAAATCTTCCAATTCGTCATCAGACTCAATCTCTCCAATTTTTATTCGAATCCGGAATAGAAATCAATCGCTTTATTTCACTCAGTGCCTTTAATTATTTTTTGTCCATTATTTTTTTCAGTTATTGATTGATTGACGGTGGAAGGGAGACTTCAGAGATAATACTCAGAATGTCATCACACTTGCTAATGAAGAAACCAATGATAAAACATTGAATCTATCCAAATGTTTGATTACCCAATTCAATATACGTTTCCGGAGATTATACGTTGTTTTTTCTTCAAAATATTACTTGTATGTTCCTCAAAATACAAAAACATTTAAGTGGAAAGATCAGATTTCCACTCTTTATACAGATGTTATACATATATACATATATGATTAATACAATAAAGACGAAATGGGATTTCTATTGTATTATAATATATCATGATTATGATCACTCCTTGGGGATTTAATAATATCTTCAGTCTTGAATAATGTCAGCATCTTCGCGATTTTCCTAAATAAAAAAAATATAAATAAACATATTTTATTTTATTACTCGTCAGGTCAAGACGAGAGCATTTCATTCATTCGATTCATTGAATGAATGAATTGAGTGAATTTAGAGAGCATTCGAGAGACGAGAATGAAGGCACTAGGTCGAATGAGAACCGATGAATAATATCCAACTGGATGATAACCATTTGCATATTTTCTCTATTCATTTGTGCTTGTCTCTCATATGCAAATGGTAATCATCCAGTAGGTTATTATTCATCGGTTCTCATTCGACCTAGTGCCAGAACGAGATATTGGCCACTTTTTATCATTGCTAATCATATTTGGGAATCTGAGTATTTCAGATACTCGACCATTGCACTTTCTTTAAGTTAATCAAATACGATTAGCGATCATAAAAAGTCTTGAAACAATAGACAAAAGGTTTATCACCGCACAAAGATAGTACAATTAATATAATTGTATTGGTTTAATCACTAGATTTACTATGATTTCACTTAATTACCTTATCTTTTGCTGTCTCCTTCTTTATTCGATAAATCTTCATCCTTTCTGAGTTGCAGCCAGACTATAAAAAAGCGATGTATCAATCATTTTCAAACTATGTCTATTTCATTATTTTAGATGAGAAGTCGAAAATATTGTTAACATAGTGATCAAGTCTAACTGAGTTTTGCTCTTATGTTAAATACACCTGTGATATTGACCAGTTTTACAGATTCATGAGATAAAAAAAAACTGATTCATAATAATAAAAAAAAAGATTAACTGCTTCATAAATCCACATACCCTGGTGTGTTTTGTCACGTACTTATGCGTGAGAACTTCATATGAGCATTTCGAACATTCAAATTTGATTCCCTCCTGAAATTACCGCACGTAATTTAGCATTAAAAATATATAGCATGTTATATTGATTTTTTTTGAAAACATAGAACATTCTGGGCAGCGCGCCGATCAATTTTTCTTATAGTATCTTCATTCCTATCCATTTTAACGTTTTGTTGATTTTTTAAATTGAAATTTGCATTTTTGATAAGAATGTTACCTTTACGAATGTGGTTCGGTGCTGCCATCGTAAATGCCTATCAAACTTGTGGAGATGGGCCGTTGAGAATGACATCAAGGATGGCTATAATTATACAACAATAATGTAAAATAATCACGTTGAAATATAGATCTAGAGATCGTTAGAAGTGTTTAGAATGACAGAGCTAAAACAAAAAAATAGTCTACTTATGAATGCGTGGTAATTACATTTGCTTTACGAGCCTAAACGTTTTGTAAGCTCCAAAATATGAAAATGAAGAATTCAAGATCGTTTCACACAATCCGCAAATGTTTTTATGATATTAAAATTTTCTCAACGTACTGGACACAAATGACAGGTGACAGAGTCTTCGCCAATAAGCTCAAATTCATCATGATCCTTCTGAAATATGTAAGGATCAAGATACGCAGTTTTAGAAAATACCGAAAAAATGTTTTAATGAATATTTTAGAACAGTTATACCACAAGGCCCAATACGATCAATATGAGGACTCGAATTGAGATGGGAGGATGAATTTGTGAAAATAGTTGGACCAGCATTTATGAACAATGCAAGAAACAAGGATCAGTGGAACCATATCATTTCGAAACAAATCCGTTGCTCCAAAGCAATTGACCTGGGAGAATTCGATGTTCAATTTCGCGGGAGATCCCCGTCGCGTTGGGATGAAATTCAACATTTTCCGCATTTCATCAATATTTTATGTGATGCTTTACATTTAACAAGTAAATATAAATGTATTACCGGTGCTGGTTTCATATGAAAGGTTGTATTCTTGGAATTGCATTTTTTCTGAAATTAAATTCAAGATTTCGTTTGTAATGATATCTGTGGTACTAACCTTGTGCTTGTCAGCCTTAGGTCGAGTATCTATGATTTCATGGCAGTCGCCGCATTTCATATGATATCTGATCTGTTGAAATGGTAGTTTAAAGACACAATGTATATATTATTGAGCGTATCAAAATGACTTTTTTATTGTCACAATGACTATTTCTAGTTTCTCTTTAAAATATCACTTCAGCGCGGCGAAGGTCAGAGGGATTAGATGTGAGGAAGTATAGTGGTAATCAAGTGTTAGGCGCGCGAGTGAGTGTAGGCGCCCGTTATCTCGGTATTTACATACAGTTTGTCATTTTCTTATGCACGTAGATTTTATACGGACAATACTCGACCATTCAATGGAGAAAATGCCAATACTCTGGTATTTCAGAACTAGTAGTTTTCTTATTGATATGTACGCCACCTAGTTATTGTAATCTGACCTAACGTACAACCGTTGACCCGTTGAACCCTTTGATTGCCTACCCATCGCGGTACGCGCACACTATATAAAGCTGCGGTTTCCCTTCCCAGCTCACTTCTAAAACTTTCTCTCACCTTGCACGGTTGTGCTTATTTCTCTCCGATAAAGTCTCTATTCTACTACACGAGTTGTGCCTAAGGACATAACACTTATAAGTGATAAATCATTCCCACTTCAAGTAGACTTGCAAGCCCACTTTTCGTTAGATGAAAATTTACTGCAATTGGTGTGTAATACTGTAATGCATTTCGTAAAATGTTCTTTCACTTGTAGTAAACTTCTAGTCAGGGAGGCAATTTAAGTAGTCTGCTAGTTTGCAAATACCAGAGAGAAAGGAGATTCTGATCAAATCCCAAGCGGTGTCATGACCGGGGAATTGAACCCAGGAAAGATGGAATGGCGAGGCACGCCATAGACCAACTACTACACCACTTTGCCTATAGGGAAGCCCTTAGAAAAGATATTGTAGCATAGAAACAACTTTGAAGCATGTTGTGGCCAAAATAACCGAAAATAGTTCTCATTGTCAGGTTTTTGTTGTAGAAACCATTCAACAGTTTTGTATTATAATCACGACCGCAAGGACTGTCGATATATAGCGAATTCTTATGGTCTTTTGATTGTTAAATGATGAAAATTTGTAGTGTGTTAAAAGAATGTTGTAATACCTTATGTAAGGAAAGATGTGAACGAGAGAAATGACGAGCAGTCATATTTGCGGTAGAGCATATTACCTGAAAACATCGACAATTTTACAAAGTCCGAATGAATTTATAACGAAATATTCAATGAAAGTTCCGTGATGGCTTCCATCCCTCATTGCTCTTTCTGATCTGCCTACAGTACCTTTCAACTACCTTTTTACTAGATCAGCCCGTTACCCGTCTTTTTTCATTCGCCTTGCCGAATTCATATCGCTTAGTAAGTTACACTTTTCCACGATGAAGGCGAAAACATGGACGAGGCATTTTCACTACTCTCGTACCAAGAAATAAAGATAAACAGCCACAAACAATAATACCATCAGAATAAAAGGAAAAAAAAATCAAATGTTATATTTGAAAAAAATCTTTGTAAATTATTATATTTAAAGAACAAACTTACATTGCATAGAGGACATGTGAATGATTTGTTGACTGCAAATGTTTCTTGATTGGTCTTGTTAAAAGGACTTGTTTTTGCTCCTTGGCGTATCGGCTAAAATCTTCAGTAATACATATGATATTGAGAATATATCAACATTTTCTGGTTGAATATGCTTGTTCAGTACATGTTTTCTTATTCTCATCTATTATATAAATTAAAATCAGTGGCCGTATGCAATAAACGTTTTCCGGGAAAATGTGACGTCATTAGCGTAGGCGGAGGCGTTCCCAAAAATCCTCCGCCTACGCTAATGACGTCACATTTTCCCGGAAAACGGTCTCCCAGTTGTTCTTGCATACGGCCACAGATAAAAATACTAGTAATAATTAGTTTAACCTGTGAACTTTGAGATGAGCAGTGACACTACGTTATTCAAGTAAACAACATGAACGAATATATTCAACATTACCTCAACACTATCATTCAATTCTTGATTCTTCCGTCTTTTAGGCGTAGGTTCATTCTATAAAACAAAATATTTTTAAACAAGAATCAGGCAATTCAATTTCAATTTTGCTTCAAAAGTTCGTTTTGAGTTTGTTTAAAAAATGTATCTACATTATTAAATACGAATCAGTTTTGTCTACGCCATTGTTTTTTAGCCAAAATGACCATACCACATTCGATAGACTCTCAAATCTTTTCGCCGCAGAAGAACGAAGTTTCCTTTTATTAGTGCATTTCTAAACGAACGAGTATGAAAGAAATGCATCAAAAGGTATATACACTCTGGTATTTCAAAATTGAAGTGTACTTACCCTTTCACTTAAAGTATACTTGTACATATGTCTTCTTCAAGTGAAACGTAAGTCTACTTAAAGTATGACATCACTATACAAGCGTACTTAAAGTGAGACATAAGTCTACTTAAAGCGAAAAGCGACGTCACTCAATTGAAGTATATTTAAATCATACTTCAAGTCAGTGACGTATTTTACGTTTTATGTAGACCTCAAATTTTGAAAAACCAGAGTAGATCTGTAAATATACCTGTATATCGATTGACTCATTCTCAGGTTCTTTCTCCATAGTCTTCTCAGTACCCAAAGATTCATTAGATTGTATTACTTCATTAGGACCTTCTTCTTTCGTAGACATGGCAATGCTCTGAAAACGAAATTCTACATATTAGGGTGTTCCAAAACTCTATTCGAAATTTGGACCATTCTTCCTCGGTCGAGAGCGATTAACATCGCTTCATTATCGTCTTTGTAGTAATTTATTTTTAATTGTAATTTTCATCTTTGCTACCTAAGTTGTAGCATCGTATTTATGCGTACTCCACTACCTATCAATAATTTATCAGAAATTATACTTTACTTTTTGCACCGCATAAAGTATATATTATATTATTATAAACATAAGGAGATTGTATTCAAACCGGGATTGGTATGCCTTAACTAAAAGATGCGGCCAGCAGCGGTATCATGCTGGGAGACAGGCATAGTATACTATTCTAAGCATTGCCAATCGATGTCAACCTGTGAAGATCACATGTTCGATGAGCAAAAATGATATTTTAGATCGCTTCATTTCTCAGAACAAAGAACTCGAAATATGTGGCAAAGGACTTATGATGCAACCTAGTAATTTCTTTCGAAGAAAAAGATAAGCATACAGCGGCAAATTTGAATAATTTGTTCTCTCTGTTGGCTGTTGGTTCTGTCTGTTGGTTTCGACGCTAGTTGCCTACTTACTCGAGTTTCAGTTCCATAATTGTCCGCAGTATTTGCTTCATTAGGACTTTTGTTTCCAATGAGAACGTTAGATTGGTCGTAGTCTTCATGAACAATCGCTGGTTTGACATCTTCTTCCATTAATTCAGAATTCTAAAAAAATACTTTAAATTTAAATCTTTAAGTCAGATGAATATTTATAAAATTGAGTGTTCAAATTTGAAAAGTACATTTTCTGAACAAGGTATCTCCATTTTTAAAATTGAGTATTCAAATTTGAAACGTACATTTTCTGAACAAGGTCTCTCCATCTCTTCAGGCATATTCTCCTCAAACTTAATATGAGAACTAGCTACAACAGGCAAATGTTTATTAGCGGAGATGTTCTGGAAAGGAAAAGTATGTTTTGAAAAAATTTGAAACGTACATTTTCTGAATAAGGTTGGTCAATAATATCCTCAAATTTAATATCAGAACTGGCCACAAAAGAAGGCACATGTTCATTAGCAGAGATGCTCTGGAAAGGCAAAGTATGTTTGAAAATGATCATAAAATGAATTTTTAAAATATTTTGAGATCGAAAAGTGAGTAAAATTATATGAAGTAAAATAACTAAAAGCTGTTGTTTTTTGCTCCAATGCAAAAATAGATAAAATTTTATAGTACTGTTTTACAAAAAAACATATATTTACTTCAGAAGATGTAGTAGTGCTTGCGACCATTGCCACTTCATCATTCAAAACTTCGTTGATATTTTCATTTTGGATCAGAGGCGTTGACGATTCTTTTTCATGCTGCAAAAATCAGTGAAATGCAGGCACTAGGTCGGGTGAGAACAGATGAATAATAACCGTCTGAATGATTACCATTTGCATATGAGAGACGAGAGCTAATGAATAGACAAATTATGCAAATGGTTTTCATCCGGTCGGCTATTATTCATCGGTTCTCATTCGAACTAGTGCCGAAATGCACATCCGAACATTCTCTCACTTTCTTTACCTTGGAGAAAGTGTTGCTAGATTGGAAAGTCAAATCGCTCAAGCTTTTAAATTTCGGGAAAAAAGGGTAGAATGATTTACCAGCGTTGTTGAAAGTTCAGTGATCGAGTTAGATTCGATAATAGATTCAACCATTTGCATAACCGACTGAGCAATGCCATATACAAGTTCATGAACTGGATTGAACCTAAAATTAAATATATAGAATGGCGTCTTGATCTTACATATGGAAAATGTTTTGCTTGACAAGAATTGCAGAATTTTTCAAATACGCTATCCTATATGATCACATTTTAATATGTAATGATTTAATACCTGTGTGGATCATACATGTATTGCCGGAAGGCGAGTTTTACTTCCATGAATTCAATGTTATCGATCTGAAAGCAAATAATTGTTTTCACTTTCGATATTAATTTTTGTCATTCCTGGAACTGTTAAATATCAAGGCAATTTTCTATTTGTAAAATACGAATTTTCTAAAAAAAATCAAAATGTTCGAACAATGTTGTTTACCTTGATGTTACGACACGCGGAATCTTTAGCCAGCTTGAGTAGATACAGAATTCGTCTCATCAGATTCAGAATCTCTATGTTATTGCTGATTGATAACTCAATTCCCTGAAATTGAAAGAAATGTAGATATCGCATTTGATATTAAATAATAGCAATAAAGGAACGATATCCCCTGGAGAATTGCTTGTTCAAATTCGCGGGAGATCCCCATACGGAAAAGTCGAACTGGAATATATCATAGAATTCAGCAAAAAAAAAACACAACCCAAAGTGGTGGTTGAACTCGTAAGCTACGACGTTTGAGCGTGCCGTAGACCACCAGACCATCAATAGACACATTTTTGTTATGGAAGTTCTATACCTATCCATGACCTTCGGTATTCACTAATTGTATCATGAGATAGAGCCTATTCCTTATGCCAATCAACTATCGATTTGCCAAAATCGATTGCATAGAATACGAGTTGAAACAAGAGAAACAGGAAAAGAGAGAGATTATGAGTCTACGGAAATGATTATTCAATACGTTTTTTTTCAAGTCTTAATAAACAAGCAGCCGAAAAATGCATTAAGAACTTATTTTAAATTCTTGGACATATGCAAATTAGCTGTAGAGTAGTAGCCCTACACGTGGCACTGTTTTAAACGAAATAATGAAAAGATAAGGAAATTCAAGCTTACAATTTCACACCATTCATCAATCGATCGATATGGGAGTGATGAAGGTAGGACCTCCATGTCTGAAAATATTAAATTAAATTAAATTTATCGTACATCCATAGTCGTGACAACATTGTATACGACAATCAAATAAGTGAATGGGGAAGGTGTGTAGATATTATATAAAAAACAATAACAAGTAAATCTGAGTTAACGGAGAACAAAGAGCAGAGTTAGTGGAAAAGCGATTGATTTCTATAACGGATATGATTAGAACACGCAAAAAGTAAAGAGATGAGGCATGACCCCATCATCTTCCTTATCCACTCCCTCGCCTTTCCCTGTTCCCTCGCTCCCTCTTTCTTTCTCTGCGATATCTATACCTTACACACTATTTCTCAGAGTGTGTGATACGGCATATATTCTATTGTTGTTGAAAAAAAGATATTGAAAATATGAAATAATAATTAATTATGATTGAACTGATCGTCAGAGGTGCGTCACTATGTTCATTACAAAATTACGACAAAAATATTTTCTGATTCACGATCTCCTTTCCACCGCAGTTATCGATTTATTTCATTTTATCGTTTCACTGTTGTTCGTGGGAGAAAAAATCTTTTCATGGGCAGATATGATCAAGAAGGAATTCGCCCGATTTGAGATAATGAAGATGGTAAAGATCAAAAGAAGACACTGTCCCTTTACAAATATGGAGATTGGGAGATACAAGGATGGAGGGGCATGTTCACACCAAAGACGTCTAGCCTATGCCAGAAGGTTATCAGGGAGAGACTAAAGGGATCGATGCAATACCTTCCTGAAAAAGTGCCTTGCTTGGGCCATGGAATAGAGATGTCTATTTTATATGGTTGGTATTGCCCTTTAACGAAGATCTTTTGAGTATACACTGCTCTAAAAGGAAAGAGAAAACATCTATGCCACCAGAAAATGTAGAAATTCTACAGTTATTGAACGTATACAAATCATTTATTTTATTTGTAGAAGTTTAGAATGGCTTGAGTTGTGCTATTTCTGGTTTTATTTTCCCAGTGGTTTCCCAGCAGATTTCCTAGTGGGGATCAAGCTAGGGGACCAGTGAGAGATTTGTTGGGGCCCTACTAGGAGAAGAAATAGTCCTGGGGCCCCACTGGGAGAATTAATGGGGCGAAGCTAGGAAAAGTACTAGGACCCCAGTGGGGAAAGTGTGTGTGTGTGTTCTTGCTCTGCTATATTATAGACAATAGAGGTCATCATGAGACTTTTATGCAGATAAAACATATCTGTTGTCAACAGATAAATTGATAATAATAATGAAATTCTTGACAATGCTTGATTACAGTATACTTGTGTGGACAATATCAATGAATTCTAAATATAACAAAGGAGAAACAAGTTAGTATAACAAACTCAACAAATAACTATAACAAACAAGATCGTGAACTAGAGTTAGAAAAACTAACTCAGAACTCTTCTCAGTCATGAAATTGACGACAACTTCCATATCTAGCTCTTTCAAAAACCAACTGAAAAGTATTGAATTTTAAACTTGACACAGAGGGCAAACCTGCACAAATATGGGTAATATGAAGAATAAAAGGCTCACTTCAACATCTGTTTCATAGCTGATATCAGGAGTGAAGAACAATTCACGAACTCCTTCATGTGGTCATTCTGATGGTGCAGATCACTTCTGAATATATACTTCATGTAATTTTAAAAATATAATTTAAGTATTCATTCTTACTGGAATTATGTCGACAGTCTAACTCCATGATTTAATATCTCGCTATTTATCAAATATCAGTTGAATACAACATTTTTTAACAGATTTAAGAGCTCACTTGATCGACATTCGCTGATTGATTGATTGCTTGATCCAACTCCAAATGAAGGCATAATCTTCTCATCTTCAGAATTAAAACCAAAAACATCTAAAAAAGAATAATAATTCCAGATGAATGATTGTATATGAAGGCAGATATGACTATATGTATATGTACACGGGTCTGTCATCCAATTAACAAACAAAATCGGCTTGCGAATCTTTTAAATAGAAAAAATAAACCTTCATCTTCTTCAGATTACCGTAATCTTGATGTCAGACGACGTATTGACATCTTGCACTATAGAACATATACAAAGCAAATATAATTATCTTGCATTGAATAAATATGAAACGTTACAAAATTATAAAACAAAAGTTTGACGGCGTCGCCCGCAACGCGTTCGGAAAAAGCCGCACCGCATTAAGACATCGGCTCAGTGAGATTCCAGGAAGTGCCGGACATCGACCTCACCGATTTGGCCCAAAATTTTTTCATAGATACCCCCATGGCCCCCCATCACAAAATGGGTATTCATTTGGGCTGGTTCCTTGAAACACAGATGTGGCGGGTTTTCGAATTTTGAAAACTCGATTTCCACCGAAAAAAAATTTAGCGACCTAGGACCAATGTTAGTGTCGATTAATTATAAGTATCTCCCGTTTTTGAACGGGCGGTAGCCGGGAGATATGCGGGCGCCCGGCGGGCGAAATATCGCCCGCGGGCGATTTGAGGGCGATGTGCGGGCGAACGCCGGGCGTTAGATCGCCCGCGGGCGATCAGCTGGTGATATTAGTGACTCCGATCGCCCGCGGGCGATCTGACTGATCGACCGCGGCACATTTAGGGGAGGATCGCCCGCGGACGATAGTGGAAATTGCGCCGGAGAGGGAACCGGGAAATAGAAATAGCGCGTGTTGTGTGTAAAGGAGCTGAACTCGAATATTTTGAATTTTCGAAGTGCGGTTGAATTTTAATTTAGATTAGTCGTTTTACTTATTTCATTGTAGGATATTGAGGTTATTTAAAAGGTGAATTTAATGAGCTGTGCGCGCGTCTAGAGTAAGAGTTGTTTTGGGATCGTATTGTCTATCTACTGTTGTTCCATGAGCGTGTCTTGTTGTTTATGCGTATTTCTCTTTAATTTTTTACCCGCACCTGACGTGTTTAAATATTAATAATCGTTTTTCAGTGTCTAGGTGGTGGGTCCGATTGACTGTCCGAGAGTGTCGGAGCGACAGAGTGCCCGATCAGCCCTCGTGACACCATCATCCATCAGGTAAATATTATTATTATTATTATTATTATTATTATTATTATTATTATTATTGTTATTATTATTGTTATTATTATTAGTATTATTATTATTATTATTCATTCATTCATACAATTACGAAAGATTTTGACATTGGGACAAATTATGGCAGAATTTGGCAGTAAATTCCAAGAATTGACAACTCTGTTCGAGATAAAGTACAAGAAACGCCTGGATTTACAATTATATTTGACAAGTTGAAAATTATTTCTGCGAGAGGAGTTTCTATTGTAGGAAAATGATAATCGGAAGATAGATGAATTGTCAAATTCTATGAGTCTATTAAGTGCCTTATAAGTGAAACATAAATCAATAAGTGCGCGTCTACGTTCAAGTGGTTCGAGATTTAGATTTTGCTAGTATTTATATTTATTTTTTACCCGCACCTGCCCGGTTTAAATATTAATAATCGTTTTTCAGTGAATCGATCTCGGTTCTGAGTGGCGCGCGCACCCGATCTACCGCCGTCGCACCATCCATCGATCAGGTAAATATTATTATTATTATTATTGTTATTATTACTATTGTTATTATTCATTCATTCATTCATTCATCATTATCCTTCCATCCATTAGCGCTCATATTCATTGCGCCGCTCATATTTATTCTTATATTAAAGTTTGAGATTGAAGATCATTGATTGATTGATGTGATTATAGATGGAGTATTATTAACATCAGATGTATATTTTCTCATTTATCAACAACATTAAATGATAATGGAGAATGTATCTCAAATTAATCGGTATAAATTTCGTGAGTTTAAATTTATTGACTACGTTAATCTATAATTATATATTCTATATAATTATGTTAATCTATAATTAATTAATTACCTTTATCAAACAAGCAAATCTTTCATTCAAACGATTACTGCTTTTGAAATGAAGATTGTTTCTCTATCTCCATATCTATCAATCTTCATATTCTACTATTCATATTGACTAGGTTTGTTACCTATTGATGATTATCGTTAATAATAATATGAATACTGAAGGATGAAATTAGGACCCATATCTACGACATTATCAATTAATATGGAATACATAATATTTAATTAAAATTTGTTATGATATGAGTGAAGACGATATTATCAAGGGATTTAAAGGTATATAAAAGGCAAGGTATTTATTTAAATATGTATAAAAAGTTGTATACAAGATATATGTATAAAATATATATATTAAAATAAATTCAAATATATTACGTTATTGTACAAGTATTCCATCGTTCATATACTGAGGCTCTCATAGCTTTTGTATATGGTTATACCTTTGTTAATAGGCCAAGACTCATTTGCACCCTCCAGGTAAGTGTTCTTTCATTAGACATTAAAGGAAATCACGAATATTAATGTGCTATAACTGCAGATATTACGTGATATACTGTAGAGTGAAGGAGCACTGTAATTGATATAAATTCTGTTCATTGTTGATCTTGTACAAGCTCATATTGAAAAATGACTGAATGATCTCAAATCGAGTCAGGTAATGGGTTATTAGTTTAAGACGACTACAGTATAAATGATTCTTCTTCACGGTTCAGCTATTGTATGTACAGCAGCTATAGAACATCCAGCAGGAGGATCATGATTCAGGATGAAGTGAGGTAAGAATACGGTAGTTAATCATTTATTAATGATTTATTGATGAGTTTTCGTTCGTTCCATACTATGGAACGAACATCATAATCTCGACACTAAAATATAATATTAAATATATCCTTTCTGTGTAGATCGATATTTGAGATGAAAAAGACTAATGTACAATGATGTATGACTGGTAACAAATATTATTTTCTTTACTAGTTACTAGTCAGTTTACTAGTTACTCTTTCATTTCATTAGATAGCGAGTTTCCATTGCAGATTGGCCGGTTCCCCCGAGAGGGAGACGTGGTGGGACGGAGAGGCAGCCCCGGTTACTGTAGAAATTGCTATTGCTAGAGTACCACTAGTATAGTATGGCAAGCTCAAACAATCGCAATTTCTACAGTGAATCGCGGAAGCAGCCTGTGCCCGAGAGGGGGCGGATAATGCCGAAGAAGTGGCCGAAACAGGTGAGAGATCATTATTCGGTACTTGTCCGTTACGTACGTACCGATATATGAATGGGTCTATGCGGCGATTATCTATATCCTTACTATTATTATATATTATATTATATCTTTTATTATTATCGGTACTGGTCTGATATGTAGCAACCGAGATCAGATTGGGTCAGAACCGTAACCAATGATTTTTCATTGCAGAAGGGCCATTTCCCCCATGTGGGACTCGAGATGGATCGGAGAATGGACAAGGAGAGGCCAGAAGAGGTGAGAGATAGTCATTTGGTACTTGTGTATCACGTAGTAATCAATGATTGATTGGGTTTGAACCATAACCAATGATCTTTCATTTCAGATTGGCCCCGGTTCAACCGCGAGGGACGACACGAGATGGGGCGGAGGATGGTGGGATACTGTAGAATCAGGGACTGAATGAGTACCGCTGGTACAGTTAGGCAAGCTCATTCGGTCGCGCATTCTACAGTAGACCGAGGAAGGCGCCTCTGGAGCTATGAAGATTACTATTGTGTTGTTTTCTTTGTATTTCTTTCTTTGTTTTGTTTTTTCTTTCTTCTTGCAATCCGAGGTTGCTTTTTAATTTGTGATTGAATGAGTACCACTGATACAGCAAGGCAATCTCAAACAGTCACAATTTATATAGCAAACCAAGGAGCGCCCGGTATCCTGGACCCCCTATACCATATTGCCCGCGGGTGAACGTCAGCACATCCACGGGCGATCGTCGGGCGTTAGCCGGACGATCACCGGTCGATAGGCGGGCGCCCGCCGGGCGCCCGTCCGGCGCCCGTCCGGCGCCCGCTTATCGACCGGCTAACGCCCGACGATCGCCCGTTCAAAAACGGGAGATAAATAGACAACAAAAAATGGCTATACGACGGTCCGCAGATCCGATCGCAAACTGATTTTTTTACCTCCTCAAAACATTCTAAAATTAATTAAAATTTTAAAACAAAAAAGTGCAGTCCAATTTTTGCCTCATCTTATAGAACAAAAAAATCCGCGTCGAATAAGGGAAAAAAATCAAAAATCGAAGGACCCCTCTTTTGAGATAAATGGACCTGAAGTTGACCCGAAAATATTTTTGCTTTCAAACCCCTTGATGTTGGTACTCATATTGAAGAGCTCGTCGAGTAGAACAACTTTCATGTTGAACGTTTTGTCTGAAACTCTAGTACAAGAGAAATACATGAATTTAGATTTATTGGATCCAAATCATTTCGATCGCTTGTATCTTGAGAACAAGCCACTTTCATACAATACGATCAACAACAAAAATGACGTGCTCGACGAGTTCTTTAAAATGAGTATAAACATGGCAAGGGTTCGACAACTTTTTTTCCAAGAATACTTTCCACGCCATATTTTTCAGCATGGGGGTCTACAATTTTTTTCGTGAAACAACAAAGTAAGTATGGATTTTTGCGTTTTACAATATTGGCGTAATCAATTTGTGCACAAAAAATATTTTACTTTCGCTTTACTCAAAATTGGGTGAACAACCGTGTGAATAAATAAAACTCATGTAGTTCTCTCGTACATGAGTTTCAAACAAAATGCTCAACATCAAAGTTGTTCTACTCGACGAGCTCTTCAATATGAGTACAAACACGAGGGGATTTGAAAACAAAAATATTTTCATGTCAACTTCAGGTCCATTTATCTCAAAAGAGGGGTCCTTCGATTTTTTATTTTTTCCCTTATTCGACGCGGAATTTTTTGCTCTATAAGATGAGGCAAAAATTGGACTGCACTTTTTTTGTTTTAAAATTTTAATTCATTTTAGAATGTTTTAACGAGGTAAAAAAATCAGTTTGCGATCGGATCTCCGGACCGTCGTATAGCCAGTTTTTGTTGTCTATTTATACTTATAATTAATCGACACTAACATTGGTCGTAGGTCGCTTCATTTTTTTTTCGGTGAAAATCGAGTTTTCAAAATTCGAAAACCCGCCACATCTGTGTTTCAAGGAACCAGCCCAAATGAATACCCATTTTGTGATGGGGGCCATGGGGGTATCCATGAAAAATTTTTGGGCCAAATCGGTGAGGTCGATGTCCGGGGTCACTGGCACAACCCTCGAATCTTACTGAGCCGGTGTCTTAAATGAGTACCTTGTTATGTCAAATGTATTATGCTCGCTGCCACATGCTTTTGTCTTTGGACCCCACTAGAAAAACGTTTAGGAAACTAGTAGGAAGAGATCCGCCCACTTTGCCCTCTCTCCAGTCCTGGGAAACTAGTGGGGGAGCTAGATCACGCCCACTTTTGCTGGGGCCCCACTGGGAGAAAAAAACCAGAGAGAGTTAATGGATATGCAATTGATTTCTATAACGGATATGATTAGAACACACAAAAAGTGAAGAGATGAGGCATGACCCCATCATCTTCCTTATCCTCTCCCTCGCCTTTCCCTGTTCCCTCGCTCCCTCTTTCTTTCTCTGCGATATCTATACCTTACACACTATTTCTCAGAGTGTGTGATACGGCATATATCACTCGTGTCGCGCAAGGTTCGAATAAACGGAGGCACATTGAAAAAATCGAAAATGAGCAGAGGTCATTTTTCGGTAGTCCACATGGTCCCTAACAACGTACCGTCGAGCTTTTTTTGCATATCTTCATTTTCAACGTCGGCCACGTTAGTTCAGAGTGTACAATAAGGGATGAAGTGAAAACTCCGGTCGGGATTCGAACCCGTACCCTTTGGGAGGAGAGGCGGCCATCTTACCAATGCGCCACGCTTCGATCACCCTTGCCTTATTTCTCTACTCATGTTATTTCGAACTTACGCGCTGATCATTTTTCCAGTCCGGTGATCGCTATTTGAATACACCTACTATTTATAGGCGCTGTATGCGTAGGCCATACCATATATTTCTTACACAATTATTTATGGTGTAATAATTCCTATTTCCCGGTTTATTGTACATACTCTCTTATGATTGAACTAACGTGCGGCAGACGTCGTCAAACTTTTTGGACGCCGAAAATTGAGATTATCTTCATCAAGTATAGAACAGAAAAGAGAAGAACGAAGGTTAATTCAGTGGTACCGGACTTGAAGCCTTAAGAACCCAACGGCCCTCTTTAGTGCCACGTAACCATACCTGATCAAGTTGTATCTTATGTGAGAGAAGATGGCTAGTAGCATTCATATATATCACTCTCTCAATTATGTTAAATACAATGGTAACTGTAGAATATCAACATTTTTTAACCTTCATGATGACATAGATATTCTCTCTTTCTACTTACAAGGGGATGGTCGCAACTGGTCCTGGTCATATGAGATGGCAATAACATGACCAGGATCAGTTTTCGATGCTGATTACGAATCCGTTTTCAGAAAGTGCCTAATCGACCTGATTTTCGAGAAAATCGGTATTTTAATTCGGAAATTCGTGTGGTTTCCTGCACTAACCGTCCGGGTGGGCTGGTGAACTCATCTATAAACTCTCGTAGTTGTCTGGCTTTCATCACCGGATCTTTCCGATGCAATCCAGATAGTTTGTGAGGGAAATTACACGAATTTTCGAATTAAGAAGCCTAATTTCAATACCGATTTTCACGAAAATCAGGTCGATTAGGCACTTTCTGAAAACGGATTCGTAATCAGCATCGAAAACTGATCCTAGCCATGTTATTGCCATCTCATATGACCAGGACCAGTTGCGACCATCCCCTTGTTAAAACTGTGTATGAACGAAAAATTCACAAAAGATCTTCTTTAAGGGACAATATCAACTGTACAAGTGATACATCTCAATCCTATGGCCGAAGCAAATTAATATTTTATATTTCAACATCTCTTTTTTGTTCTTGAGAACAAAAGCCGATATGTCATATCACACACTCTCTAGCTATGAGAAATAGTGTGTAAGGATTAGATATCGCAGAGATGGAAAGATGGAGTGAGGGAACAGGTACAGGCGAGGGAGAGGATGAGGAAGAGTGGGGTCATGTCATGTCATGGTCATGTCATCTCTTCACTTTTTGAGTGTTCTAATCATATCCGTTATAGAAATTGTTATATTTTGCAAGACAAGCGCAGTTTGTTCAAGTTAAATATGTATTATGCTTATCACTACTGTAGTAATCACAAATGCTAAAGTCGTACTTGTCAATTTTTAGAGGAATGATAAGGCAAAAGCATTTGTGATTACTTGAGCAGTGTAAGTATATCAATCGCTTATCCACTAACTCTGTTCTTTGAGCTCTGTTTAAAGGCACATCCCAAGCTAGTTTTACTCTCTGAATTGGCAATACTCTCTCGCAGACCAATTAAGCGAGAGAGAGAGAGAGAGTGTAGCCAGAGCGGAGAGTTTCAAATTTGCTTGGGATGTCGCTTTAATCCAAGTTAATTGTTATAGTTTTTTGATATAATATTTATAAATATTTTCATGCATGGAGATCCAACCTTCATCACTACGATATAGATCGATTGATGAATGGTGCGAAATTGTAAGTATGCATTTCACTATTTTTTCATTATTTCGTTTAATACTATTCCACGAGTAGGGCAACGGCACAACAGCTAATTTGCATATGTCCTAGAATTGCTAAAAAAATAATGCTTTTCTCGGCTGCTTGTTCGTTAAGGAAAAAAAACGTTTTGAATAATCATTTACGTAAACCCATAATGAATCGTTACTCGTATTTAAATTTATTTGCCGGATAAAGTTTATTTTTATTATTTAATATAGCATGTGATATAATATCTGCATCTCTTCCAGGGAATTGAATTATCAATCAATAATAATAAAGAGATTCTGAATCTGATGAGACGAATTCTAAATCTGCTCAAACTGGCTAAAGATTCAGCGTGTCGTAACATCAAGGTAAACAACATTGTTCGAACATTTTGATTTAGTTTTTTTGGAAAAGTTGCACTTTACAAAAAGAAATTGGCCTTGATATTTTCTACATCTAGGAATGACAAAAAAAGAAAGGAAGGTGAAAACAATTATTTGCTTTCAGATCGATAACATTGAATTCGTGGAAGTAAAACTTGCATTGCGACAATACATGTATGATCCGCACAGGTATTAAATCATTCCTTATTAAAGTTTGATCATATTAATGATATATGTAACTTCAAGAGGCACTAAGTACTGGATGATAACCATTAGCTTACTTTTCTATTCTTTAGCTATTGTGTCTCATATGCAAAAAAAAACATCCAGCTCTTATTCATCGGTTCTTTTCCGGCCTAGTGCCTTTCAAGATGCCATTCTAGTCATTTCATACATTTCATTTTAGGTTCGATCCAGTTCATGAACTTGTCTATGGCATTGCTCAGTCGGTTATGCAAATGGTTGAATCTATTATTGAATCTAACTCGATTATTGAACTTTCAACAGCGCAGGTAAATCATTCTTCCCCTTCTTCGAAATTTAAAAGCATGGGCGATTTAACCTTCCAATCTGGCAACATTCTCTACCATTTAAAGAAAGTGGAGAGAATGTTGCCATAACTTCGGATGTCTACCCTTTTTTACGACGTGATTTTTGAAGCATGATAATCAACCGTCCGCACCTCTGATCCAAAATGAAAATATCAACGAAGTTTTGAAAGAAGAAGAGACAATGGTCGCAAGCACATCTACACATTCCGAAGTAAGTATAAGTTTTTTGTAGAACAAAACTATAAATTTTCTTATCTAATTTGATATTGAAGCAAAAAACAACAACTTTTAGTTATTTTACTTCACATAATTTTACTCAATTTTCGATGAAGCTGAAATATTAAAAAAATTCATTTTATGATCATCTTGAAGCATATTTTTCCTTTCCAGATCATCCCCGCTAATGAACATTTGCCTGTTGTGGCTAGTTCTCATATTAAGTCTGAGGAAATCATTGACCGACCTTACTCAGAAAATGTTCGTTTCAAATTTGAATACTCAACTTAAAAAATATTCATCTGATTTAAAGATTTAAATTTAAAGTTTTTTTAGAATTCTGAATTAGTGGAAGAAGATGTCAAACCAGCGATGGTTCATGAAGACTACGACCAATCTAACGTTCCCATTGGAGGCAAAAGTCCTAACGAAGCAAATACAGATAATTGTGATACTGAAACTCGCGTAAGTTTCAAGGAATGTTTGTCCTTTAATCTTTTTTAACTATAAGTATTGATTATATTAAAACATTCCTGATCTTATGAAACATTGCTTTTCAAGTTTCGACACATTCGCAGGCGCTTTGCTAAGAAAAAAGTTGACCAACAGTGTGAATAAATTATTCAAATTTGCAGCTGTATGCTTCTCTTTTACTTCAAGTGAAATTTACTATATTGCATCATAAGTCCTTTTGTCACATTTTTCTATTTCTTTGTTCTTACAATTAGACATGAACATTGCTAGCGATCCAACATATCATTATCGCTGATTGCTTACCAACAAAGGGTCTTCACAGTTTGACAACGATTGCTTATGACATGCCTCCTCGCTGCATCTTTTACGTCATGCATACCAATCCCGTTTTGAATACAATCTCCTAGGAGGGATCCTTATGTTATTCACTCTCGAACGACGAAGAAGGGTTCAAATTACGTGCATAAAAAATTGCACAGAGTTTTGGAACACCCTAATATAACTAATTTCAATTTCAGAACATCTCCATGTCTACGAAAGAAGAAGGTCCTAATGAAGTAATACAATCTAATGAATCTTTGGATACTGAGAAGACTAGGGAGAAAGAACCTGAGAATGAATCAATCGATGTACAGGTATATTTACAGCTTTATTATTTATTTATTTATTTATCTTTCCTTATGCGATACACTTAACAGAATTAAGATCTATACACCTTTTGACACATTTCGTTCATACTCGTACGTTTAGAAAGGTACTACTAAAAGGAAACTTCGTTCTTCAACTGCGAAAAGAGTTGAGCATCAATCGAATATGGTATGTTTTCGTAAAAAAATAAGCTTCTTATTAAGCAATGAAGGTACATTTTTGAAACAAAGTTGAAACGAAATTCTGGAGCAAAATTGAAATTGAATTTGTGACAGCTTGAAAAAATTGTATTGCCTGATTCTTGTTAAAATATTTTGTTTTCTAGAATGAACCTAAGCCTAAAAGACGGAAGAATCAAGAATTGAATGATAGCGATGAGGTATTGTTGAATATATGTATATTCATTTATGTTGTTTGCTTTTGCGTTGTTACATTTGCGAGACGGATACGTGTCTGTCAACTTTAATTTTAGAATATTTGAAGTCTCAAGTGTAAAATCCTGATTAACAATTGTAATACCATAAGAAGTTACCGTAACCATCGCAACAATAACTTTTTACGGTAATTTTATGACCTATCATGGTATTCCACTCGAGAACCAACACACTCCAAAATTGAAGCTGACAGACATGTACCCGTCTAGCAAATGTATATTCTGACAGAAAATGTTGATATATTCTCAATAAATAAATCATGTTTATTACTGAAGATTTTAGCCGATGCGGAAAGGAGCAAAAACAAGTCCGTTTAACAAGACCAATCAAGAAACATTTGCAGTCAACAAATCATTCAAATGTCCTCTATGCAATGTAAGTTTGCTGTTTAAATTTAATATTTTCAAAGATTCTTTCAAATATTACATTTGATATTTTCCTTTTATTGTGACAGAGTTGTTGGTCGTACCAAAACCTTTGTTCTTCGTACGAGAGTAGTCAAAATGCCTCGCACATGCTCTCTCCTTCATCGGGAAAAGCATAACTTACTAAGCTGCACGAAATGCTCAAGGCGAATGTAAGACGGGTGACAAGTGAGTGAGGTAGTAAAAAAGATAGTCGAAAGAGACTGTAGGCAGATCAGAAATAGCAATGAGGAAAGGAAGGGAAGCCATGTTTCATTGGATATATTTCATTCAAACTTTGTTATTAGACTCGACAAATGCAAACGACTCTTGTTAAAATTGTCGATGTTTTCAGGCAGTATCTACTACCGCACTTGCAATTACTCGTCATTTTGAACGTTCGCATCATTCCTTAAGAAAGGTATTACAAGCATTCTTTTAACACGCTTAACTAATTTTCATCATTTAACAATACCAGAGTAATCCGTCTGACCTTCGCCGCGCTGACTTAATATTTTAAAGAGATCATTCTAGTTTTTGAACTATGCAAAACTAGAAGTAGTCATGCGGATGATGAATACAAGTTATTTCTATACGCTCATTAATTATAATAATAATTAAAATAATAATAAAGTTATTATTATTAACTAATAAGGACATGGTATCTTAAAACAACCATTTCAACAGATGGGATATCGATATTGTCTATGTGAAGCCAAATGGAGGAGGACAAGATAGATGTTGTTATTAGTTTTATTTCAAGACGTTTCGGTGATAATCACCATCATCAGAAATAAATCTAATATCCATCTTGTCCTCCTCCATTTGCCTTCACATAGACAATATCAATATTCCTGTTAGGGATGCTCCCTATTTCCCTACCCTAGGCTAACCGCCTCCCCTATTCCCCTTTTCCCCTTTTCGACCCCTAAACCCCTTTCCCTTTTACTAGAATTATTTTTGCACCATGTTGTACTTTCTTTGTCTTAGAATTAGTTCATCTCTCTTTGTCTTTTAATTTTATTAGTATTGCATATATAGAGAGGCTGTTTGCCATTATCGGTCTCTTCGCGCCCCTCTCTCTCGTCTCCCTCGTGTAGTTTGCGTTGTGTTGGTTGAAGATAAAGGTTTAAGGTAGTCTTGAGTATCTGTACTTAACCGCAAGTCTAAAGAACCCGGCTATTGTTATCATTACATGGGGGCCGAACCGACCCTTGCTTGTTAAGTACTTAGACTCTTGATTATCTTTGCCTTGCGAGTTCAGGGTGGAGTGTAGTCGTGAGAGACGTTAAGATCTTGAGGCTAAGAAGTCCAGCGAGACTAGATAGCCAGTGTTGTGGAGATCTGAGGCTAAGAAGTCCAGCGAGACTAGAAAGCCAGTGTTGTTAAGATCTTGAGGCTAAGAAGTCCAGCGAGACTAGAAAGCCAGTGTTGTTAAGATCTTGAGGCTAAGAAGTCCAGCGAGACTAGAAAGCCAGTGTTGTTAAGATCTTGAGGCTAAGAAGTCCAGCGAGACTAGAAAGCCAGTGTTGTTAAGATCTTGAGGCTAAGAAGTCCAGCGAGACTAGAAAGCCAGTGTTGTTAAGATCTTGAGGCTAAGAAGTCCAGCGAGACTAGATAGCCAGTGTGGTGGTGATATTAAGACTGGAAAGTCTGTGGAGTCTGTAGAGACTTGGAATCCGTGGTGTTAAGGTCTTGAGTTGTGACCGTAAAGTGGTGAAGTGTTGGGATCTGAGGTGTGGAGATCTGGAGGTAGCCTTGAGGTGCTACGGTCTTGAGTTGTGACCTTGAGGTGTTAAGGTGCTAAGGTGTTCAGTTGTTGAGGCTTAAAGGAGATAAGGCATTTGAGACACTGAGGTGTGGAGTTATTGATTAGTCAGATAATGTCATTTGGTAAAGTGTGGTGTGAGGATATGGACACAGCTTTGGGCAAGGAGAGGAATAATGAGGTCGTTATGGGAGATTCTCGTGCTCATGTAAACGAAATATATACGTTATTTAATGTATGGACTGAGATGAGGCAGAGATTTGCAGATACTGTAATAAAACGAGTCAGTCAGTACAAAAAGAGACCAAGTAGTGTACAACTAGATAATTTGAGATCATTTTTGGAGGTACATGAAGATGAGAATGAAAGGACGGTGAATGCTATTAAGACTAAGATGCGTGATAGAGAATGTAGCCAAATAAAGGTTCTTAAAATGTATCATGAGAAGTGTATGCAATTGGAGAGTGAGATAGATGAAATGAAAGCAACGCAAGAGAATATTGGTGTTAATGGTAGAGTGAATTGTGCTGCGAATTATGCAGGCACACCTAGACAAATTATTGATACATCTCAGAGTGCTAATGTATGTGGAGTCAATATAGGTGATAATGATTGTAACCGTAGATCAAAAAATGATATTATCGTTCAGAAAGGAAACGTTCGTAGAGATAAGAACGGTTTTGATATTGACATGCCTCAATTTCAGAGTGGGAGGAAAGATTATCACAGTTTAGTTGGTAATGATAAAGAGGATAATGTATACAAAGATGCTATGGATAGTCGGTTAAGTGATAATGAATCAATATCGAGTAGGAATAGTAGTATAGCTACAGTTGCAGACAAAATGATGGATTGTGTCAAAGTGATGCAGCAGACTTTGAATACTAATGCAGAGGAGGCTAGATTGTCCAGATTGAGTCCATTGGAACCATTTCATGGTAATAAAGATGAGAAGTTTGAAATATTCAAGAGAGCTTTTACTTTGAGATTTGGATCAGCTAGTGAACTTATGAGAGTAGCCTATTTTGAATCATTTTTGAGGAATAGAGCTATTGATATATGGTTGACTATGCCTGATAAGATAAGAAGTAAAGGAAAGTATAATGAGATGGTGGAATGGTTTGAAGATAAAGTAAATGGAGTGACTCCTTATGCTGATGTTGAGTGTAATGAGAAGTTGAACTCGCTCAAATTAATAACGGCTAGTGAATACTTTGTGAAGTTAGAGAAGTATACTAATCAGTTATATCGTAGTGATCAAATTACGTTGGAAAGGATGAGAAAACTTCATCTGCTGCGTGTTGTGAAAGGACGTAAGGAACATCCAGAAGTATTGTTGTTGTCGCAGAGAGTCAATGAATCGTATGAAGCGATGAAGGAGTATATGTTGAGGATGGAATATGTGGATAAGACTATGGAAAGAAGTAAAAAAGAATATGATCAAGATAGTTATGATAAGGAATGTCATAACGGTAATAACTATAACAATCATCAGAACAAGAATGATTCTGTTACTTGTCTGAAATGTGGTGGAAGAGGTCATGTAGCGAGTGTGTGCACATCTAAAGTATATTATGGTCTAAGAGGAGCTAATGGAGCACAGTACAGTGGTAGTGCTAATAATTATCAAGGTTACGGTAATCAAGGTGAATACGGTAGAACAGAAGAGACAAAAGAACCGTCAAGAGATATGGGTAATTCTCCTGGAGCTTATATGAATAGATTACTTGGAGGTGTTCGTAATGTGAAAGAAAGAGAAAATAAAGTTGATCCATATATTGGAAAGAGATTATGTGTTGATGCTGTATTAGAGGGTAAATCTTGCAAAGTGATTATTGATTCCGGTGCAGACGTTAGTCTCGTTCCTTTTTCGTTTATTGATCGAGCTGATAATACTTTTAGTCAGTTAAAGTTTGAACCTTCTCGTGATAGGATTGCCACTGTAAATGGAATGGTTGAAGTGATTGGAAAGTGTGAGTTGGATATTCAATTAAGTGGGAAAAGTGAGAAACGTTTAATCTGTTTTCACGTTATCAATTGTAAAGATTTGGATCCAGTTATTGGAATGAATGCATTCAAGGTGCTCGGAATTAAGATTTCATTTGGTGGAAAAAATAGTTATTGTGTCAGGAGAGAAGTTCATAAGAAATCGGTGAATACTATGAATGGTCATAGGAATATTACTCTTGAATCGAATAGGAGAGACAACTACTTTGTGAACCAATACTGTGGTAGATGTGGTATTGATCAGGGAAATGATTATCGGATGGTTAGTAGTGGCATGAATGATGCGAGAAGAATATGGAGGCGTAGTTATAACTCCGATAGAAGTATCGAGAAGAGGAACGAGTTTTTCAGGAATACTTTCGGTCGTCATCAACAGTCAATTTAGAAGAAAGAAGAATCGCCTATGAGCCAGGAGGCTCATTTTCGCAGGAGGAGGGAGATGTTAGGGATGCTCCCTATTTCCCTACCCTAGGCTAACCGCCTCCCCTATTCCCCTTTTCCCCTTTTCGACCCCTAAACCCCTTTCCCTTTTACTAGAATTATTTTTGCACCATGTTGTACTTTCTTTGTCTTAGAATTAGTTCATCTCTCTTTGTCTTTTAATTTTATTAGTATTGCATATATAGAGAGGCTGTTTGCCATTATCGGTCTCTTCGCGCCCCTCTCTCTCGTCTCCCTCGTGTAGTTTGCGTTGTGTTGGTTGAAGATAAAGGTTTAAGGTAGTCTTGAGTATCTGTACTTAACCGCAAGTCTAAAGAACCCGGCTATTGTTATCATTACATTCCTTCGTAATGACAACAATTACAAAGCTCTATTTATTCTAGATGGGATATCATTTGAAATGCGGCAAATGCCATGAATTCATAGATTCTCGAACTAAGGATGAAAAACACAAGGTTAGTACCATAGATCTCATTACTTTAAACGAAATCTGGAATTTAATTTCAGAAAAGATGCAATTCCAAGGATATAACCTTTCATATGACACCAGCACCGGTAATACATTGTATTTACTTGTTAAATGTAAAGTATCACATAAAATATTTTTGCGGAAAATGTTGGATTTCATCCCAACGCGAAATGACGAAATACCGGGTTTTCATCATTATGATGCCCAAGTCTTAAACTAATGTGGAAGTCAAGTCGTCTGAGACCCGTCATTATCAATGGTACAAGAATAGAGTGCTATCGTTCATCGACTCGGCGTTCATGAGAATGATGTATGCGATAACGGTGTTAGATACTCATATTTTGCTACTGACGAGGAATGTCCGGGCAGAGGTAGACCGATCTCAGTTTCCACCGCTACGAAGCGAATTCGCACCCGAAAGATGGTGCTTCGAAATCGCAAGCGGAGCATCTGGAGACTCGATACTTCGAAGACGCCGTCGTCTCCTCAAGTCTCTGTTGACTCTTCATTGTTGGTTCATTGTAAAAGAGAAAAAGGTATACTGGAGAGGAAGCGACTCGTCTTTTTTTACTGATTTCGATGAAATCGTCTTTACGTGTGGTAATCTCCCGCGAAGTTGTACACCTAATTCTACAAGGTACCGCCCCTTTTAACACTAGATCAATTATGCTTTGGATCAACGGATTTGTTTCGAAATGAGATGGTTCCACTGATCCTTGTTCCTCGCAATGCTCATAAATACTGGTCCAACTTTTTCACAATTTCATCCTCCCATCTCAATTCGAGTCCTCCTCGTGATCGTATTTGGTATAACAATTCCAAAAATATTCTTTTACACATTTCACTGGTATTTTCTAAAACTGCTTATCTTGACGCTGGGTCGAATGAGAATCGATGAATAATAACCGACTGGATGATGACCATTTGCATCTGAGAGATAAGCGCTAATGAATAGACAAGGTATGCAAAAGGTTATTATTCATCGGTTCTCATTCGACCTAGTGCTGTGATCTTGATCCTTACATATTTTAGAAGGATCATGATGAATTTGAGCTTATTGGTGAAGACTCGGTCTCCTGTCATTTATGCCCTGTACGTCGAAAAGTTCTAATATCATAAATACATTTGCGGATGGAGTGAAACGATCATGAATTCTTAATTTTCATATTTTGGAGCTATTCTACCCATGCGACGTTACATTTGCTTTATGCCCATACGCATTTATGTAAACGCGCGTTTCACCTCTCTACTTCAGCAAAAATTTGGGAGTTTTTTGTATCTCCAGTGGACTACCCTGTCATTGGGATACGGGAAGAAGCTACCGTACCACCAATCAATAATGATAGACTACCGTCATTGGGATACGGGAAGAAGCTACCGTACCACCAATCAATAATGATAGACTACCGTCATTGGGATACGGGAAGAAGCTACCGTACCACCAATCAATAATGATAGACTACTGTAACGTTTTACAGTAATTTCGTGGATCAGCAGGGTATTCCGCTTTGGGTCAAATACACTCGAAAATTCACGCCGACGCAAATGTAACTCGCGCTTACAAAACGTGTAGGCTCGTAAGGCAAATGTAATGGCGACGCATTAATAAGTAGACTATTTTTTGTTTGTTTTAGCTATGTAATTCTAGATCTATATTTCAACGTGATTATTTCACATTATTTCTGTATAATTATAGCCATCCTTGACGCCATTCTCAACGGCCCGTCTCTTTAGGTTTTATAACCATTTACAACTGCATCACCGAACCACATTCGCAAAGGTAAAATATGTAGACGTTCTTAACAAAAAATGCAAATTTCAATTGTAAAAATAGTTTCAACAAAACGTTAAAATGGATAGGAATCAGGTTATTATCTAACCATCCTCTCATTGTCAACCAAATTTCAAGAAAAATTGATCGGCGCTCTGATTAGAATGTTTTATTTTTCAAAAAAATCAACAAAACATGCAATATATTTACTAATGCTAAATTACGTGCGGTAATTTCAGGAGGGAATCAAATTTGAATGTTCGAAATGCTCATATGAAGTTCGCGCCGATGAACACGTGACAATTCACTCCAGGGTATGTAGATTTATGAATCAGTTAATCAATTTATTCATATCAATTTAAATACTAGATGAAATATGGGCCGTTTTTTAGTTCCTCAACTGATATTAAACACCGTTGGGCATTACTCTTTTTTTATCTCATGTATCGGTAAAACTGGACAATATCACAGGTGTAACATAAGAGCAAAACTCCAAGGAAGACTTGATCACAATGTTAACAATATTTTCGACTTCTCATCTAAAATAATGAAATATCAATAGTTTGTTTGAAAATGATTGATACATCGCTTTTTTATAGTCTGAATACGACTCAGAAAGGATGAAGATCTATCGAATGAAGAAGGAGACAGCGAAAGATAAGGTACTTAAAGTGATACCCTGAGCTGATTTAAAACTCTCCGCTCTGGTCACACTCTCTCGCTTTCTTTGTCTGCGAGAGAGTATTGCCAATGCGGAGGGTGAAATTAGCTTGGGTATGACTTTAAGTGAAATCATAATAAATCTATTCATTAAACCAATATATTAATTGTACTATCTTTATGCGGTGACAAACTTTTAACAACGAGAGTTCATTGTTTCAAGAGTTTTAATCAACTTAATATGTTCTTTTAAAGAAAGTCTAATGGTTAATTGTCTGAAATAAATAGATTCGCAAATATGATTAGCGATGATAAAAAGTGGCCAATATCTCGCGCTCATCTCTCGAATGCTCTCTCATTTCACTCAATTCATTCATTCAATGAATCAACTCTCGTTTTGATCTGACGAGTAATATAATAAAATACGTTTATTTGTAAGGATAAAACTTAATTTAGGAAAATCGCGAAGATGCCGACATTATTCAAGGCTGAAGATATTATTATATTCCCAAGGAGTGATCATAATCATGATATAATTCAATACAATTCAATAGATTTCATTCCAATTTTTTTTCATTCCAAACAAATTTATCAAGAGTAGACTCTGATGTATGCTCTTCTTACTCTCTCTCTCTTCTTACTTCTCACAAGGGAATGGTCTCAATACGGCCTGACCTTATGAGGTGTCAATAGTGTGACTAAAATTAGTTATATATGCCGATCGCAAATCCGTTTTTAGACAGTGCCTAATCGAGCTGAGCTTCGAGAAAATCGATCTTGAAATTTCCCTTTCTTGGCTGGCTGGTCGATTCGAAAGTTCGCATGGTCTCCTACACTAAACTATCCCGATGGGTTCATTGGCTCATCTATCAGCCATCAAGAGATCTACTTCCGTAGTATAGTGGATAATAGGGTGGCAAGAATGGCGCAAGAGTATTCGTTCCCACTGGCAGTCTTGGCCGAGTTATCGGGGAGAGAGGCATTTACGATCTCTCTCTCATCGAATGAGCCGGGAGAGGGGGTCATTGTCTCGAATAGTCAAAAAACAGTCGAGTCGAAATCGAATGGAAAGGTTTTTCTCAGCACTGCATTGACCAAATTCAAAACTTTTTAAACTTCTGACATGAGCTCATTAAGTGCTATAAAACGAAGCCAAATTTAACAACTTTTTTCAAAAAATGTTTTGTTAATAATTTGTTGGTTTATGATACAATAATAATATTAATTTGATAACAATCATTATGGCAAAACTATTATTAAAGTTCCAATTCGTCATCAGATTCAAACTCTTCAATCTCACTCATATCCCATCTAATGTATTGGGATACGGTACTCATCAAAGAAAAAGAGAAATTTGAATTTGAATTATTTGATGCGAATTGTGTATCATTTTAAAGATCTCATTATGCTGATTTCAAATATACATAATTTGTCTAGTTTTGTTCAAACACGGCCTTGAAAAATGCTCGACTCGACTTCGATTCGACCTAAAAACGATTATCCGAGGGAGAGAGATAGAGACTGCCAAGGGGAACGAATATCCTCTCCATTCGACCTCGACTACAAAACAGGCTCATTCGAGAGCAATTCTCGCCACCCTAGTGGATAAGGTGTCCACGTCTACTTTTGATGGCCACGGGTTCGATCCCCTTTGAAGCAATTTTCTTTTGCTAATTTTTTTCTTGTCGAAAGATTGAAATATTTTGCTGTTATTATGAAAACCAGAAAAGAAAATAGGAAAGCAGGTCGTTGTCTCTATAGTTGATAGATGAGTTAACGAACCCATCGGGATATTTTAGTCTAGGAGACAGCATGAGCTTTCGAATCAGCCAAGAAAGCCAAATTTCAATATCGATTTTCTCGAAGCTCAGGTCGATTAGGCACTGTCTAAAAACGGTTTTGCGATCAGCATATATAACTAATTTTAGTGACACTATTGACATCTCATAAGGCCAGTCCGAATTGAGACCATTCCCTTGTCAGAATATTGACGTTTATATTCATATGCGCATTTCTCCATTCTAAGATTCGAGTTTTTTAGTCCAAGAAGATCCGTTTGAAGTTGGCTTCCCATGATACCCGTTTTGATCTTCAAAATTTATTGTGTTAGTTTCTATGTACATATATATAACATCTGTATAAAGAGTGCAAGGCTGATCTTTCCACTAAAATGTTTTTTTTTGTATTTTGAGCAACGCACAAGTGAAATATTGAAGAAAAACAACGTATTGTCTCCGGGAAACTTATCTTGAATTGGAGAATCAAAATTTTGGATACATTCAATGTTTTATGATTGGATTCTTCATTAGCAAGTGTGGTGACATTCTGAAAATTTTAAAGTCTCAATCAATGAGTGACTGAAAGAAATAATGGTGAAAAACTCATGAAAAGAACTGACAAGTCCTCATAGTTGCCGCTCAAATCGCTTTTCAAACTTTTTGACTAATAGAGTAGTAAACAAATGGAACTCACTCGAGAATAGTTTGGTTTCCAACATCAGCTCACTAGCATTTAGTAGATAAATTCGTGAATCATTTTAAATAAATATATTCCTATAAGAGTTTGCTAATCTCTTCAGTTTTTTTCAGTTTTCACGATTACACTACCTCTAGATCATTCAGACCAACAAGACACGATACACGATACACGAGACCTACAGCATCACATATACACAGTTTTCCAGCTCAAGCGAGAGTGCACTTTTAACATAATTTTTGCAAGCCTTTATATAAAACATGAATTTCAAAAAGAAAACTTGTGAGAGATCGTTTTTTTATTTATTTTTTGCACTTTTCTCTTCACTTCTTCTCACCTCTCCCTCTTTGTATTCTCTCCCTTTCTCTCTATGCCCCACTTTTCGCTAGTTATTAGCTATTTTATTTCGTTGCATTTCATTTATTTATTCTTTCACATCTCACATTCAGTAGGTCCTACCATTACACCTTACAAGGGAACTATCTCAGCTTGCTTTTTTCAAACTGGATGAAATTTTGCATAGGCATAGCTGAACATATTATAAGATCAAGTGTGAAGTCTAAAAATTCTGGCAGGCAATAGCCGAGCCAGAAAATTGGTCCAAAGTTTTGACCCATGTTCAGTTAAGTTTCACACGCGTTTCTGTGTTTCTGTGTCAAAACGATTTTCCGATTCATGGTCTGTTCCTTGAAAGGAGCGAACAAGTGGAGCGGTGGTGTAGTGGTGAAGTGTCTTCGTTACCTTGGCAACAGTGGTGTGTTCGATGCCGCTATGCTGCAAAATTTTTTTGCATTTTTTAAAGAGATCGATAAATGTTCATTTTTTCATTATTATTTATTTATTTATTTATTTATACCATCAAATATAATGAGTAGGGTGATATGTATAAGGGCAGAAGAGGGATAAATGGATTTCCGTCGCATAAGGCGATTTAGGGTTTGGAACGGTGGCAGTTTTCATGGTGAAGGTCAGGTACGAATTCAAATACAATTTAAATATTAAAATATTCACTGTATTGATCGTGTCAACTGTGCGAGACCAGATATTTTTTAAACGTAGTTTTATTCAGACGTTTAGGGGACTATTTCTCCATCATCAGTGAAAGTAAACTACCTACATTGAAAAGTATGAATAATATGAACGCCGACAAGTGGACTAGATAGGGCAAGAACACAACCGTTGAATTAGATGCAATGAAAGAATGAAAGGAGTAAGAAAGAGAGAAACATGGACGCTGTGGTTGGAGTGAGGTTTGGGACGGCAGGTCAGATAGATGGAGAGAGAGAGAGAGGAAGATAGTGTGGCTGTGATCAAAGAAGTTGAGCAGGGATAATTGTGAGAGTTCTATAAACAGTTTAGCACGATTGTTCTCTTCCTCTCTCTCCCCCTCTATCTGACCTGCCGTCCCAAACCTCACTCCAACCCACGCGTCCGTTTCTATCGTTCTTGTTCTCTCTCTCTCTTTCTTACTCCTTTCATTCTTTCATTGCATCTAATTCAACGGTTGTGTTCTTGCCCTATCTAGTCCACTTGTCGGCGTTCATATTATTCATACTTTTCAATGTAGGTAGTTTACTTTCACTGATTATGGAGAAATAGTCCCCTAAACGTCTGAATAAAACTACGTTTAAAAAATATCTGGTCTCGCACAGTTGACACGATCAATACAGTGAATATTTTAATATTTAAATTGTATTTGAATTCGTACCTGACCTTCACCATGAAAACTGCCACCGTTCCAAAACCTAAATCGCCTTATGCGACGGAAATCCATTTATCCCTCTTCTGCCCTTATACATATCCCCCTACTCATTATATTTGATGGTATAAATAAATAAATAAATAATATTGAAAAAATGAACATTTATCGATCTCTTTAAAAAATGCAAAAAAATTTTGCAGCATAGCGGCATCGAACACACCACTGTTGCCAAGGTAACGAAGACACTTCGCCACTACACCACCGCTCCACTTGTTCGTTCCTTTCAAGGAACAGACCATGAACCGGAAAATCGTTTTGACACAGAAACACAGAAACGCGTGTGAAACTTAACTGAACATGGGTCAAAACATTGGACCAATTTTCTGGCTCGGCTATTGCCTGCCAGAATTTTTAGACTTCACACTTGATCTTATAATATGTTCAGCTATGTCTATGCAAAATTTCATCCAGTTTGAAAAAAAGCAAGCTGAGATAGTTCCCTTGTTAGTAGTCGTCTTCATGAACTCCCTTCCGACCCTTGGTCCACGACTTTCTCAATGACGATTTTTATCACGGCCTCCTCCACCCGGTGATAAGCCTCCGTACAACACAAGCATCCTCACTTACTCTAATTATGCACTGCACATTGCAATCACTTGTTCACTTGTACCATATCGCACCGAATTATCGTCAAAGAGAGGGATCATGGTGTCATGGTTGAGTTCCCCCTTTAATACCCATTAAAATTTCCATACCCCCTCCCCAACCCCCAATGCTGTGATCCAGTTATTGCAGCTATACCCATTCCCTTATTAATTTATTTATTCTATATCTATAATTTTCGTTTATCTGTTTTAAAGATGGAGACCCTCGAGTTTTTTCGTGACAAGACTGTTCGGGTAGAATGATAGAGAGCTATCACACGAACCGAACGACACATTTCATATTGCGTGATGATATGTTTGAAGCTTGTTATGCGCATTGAAAATACAACAGGCAAGTAGAGATTGCCTATCCGATTTGCATACTTGACTCTCTCACTTTCCCATTGTCACTTACGCTAATTTAGATACAATATTAACGTTCTATCCCATGTTAATCGTTGCGGGAATCAGTCATTCCAACTCAAGGGTCTCCTTCTTTAATCGCATAAGGAAATAAATATTATTATTATTATTAGGAGGAAGGAAAGGAGGAAAGAGAGGGGCATTAATCGCATTAATCGATAGTTCTTCATCTGTTTAGCAGCAGTAGCAATGCAATTATGCAAGTACATTTTATACGGATAATAGCTAGCTGAGACATTGCTAAGCAACTTTTGGCTCAGTGTAGCTTACAAGGTAAAGACCAAACTATAATAATAATAATAATAATAATAATAATAATAATAATAATAATAATAATAATAATATACTTTATGCGGTGCGAAAGTAAAGTATAATTGCTTTCGCACCGCATAAAGTATATTATTATTATTATTATTATTATTATTATTATTATTATTATTATTATTATTATTATTATTATTATTATTATTATTATTATTACTATTATTATTATTATTATTATTATTATTATTATTATTATTATTATTATTATTATTATTATTATTATTATTATTATTATTATTATTATTATTATTATTATTATTATTATTATTATCAAGTATCGGGGCCTACAAGGATCGAAGGTACAGATATCTAAAGGTTGTGATTGAATGAAATCAATTGATTTCTATTACGAATTCGAATAATAATTGGAGAAATTAAATCGAAATTAACGAATTGGAAGATTTATTCTTTTCCTTTATTATATATATATTGTGTCATTTCTAGTTTGTCATGCGAAGTTTCATCCTATTAAGATTAATATTGTATCATAAATTAACAAATTATTAAGAAAAACATTTTTAAATAGTCGAAATTGGTTTAGTTTTTTTAGCACTTTAAGAGTTGATTTCCCTAGTGAGACAGAATTATTATGATATAAGATTTATATATTTCGAAACAGAATTTCAAGCTCTTTTATATGAGATCAACTTGTTTTTTTTGTTTCTTGGTCCCTTTAAACAGCCCTGGGAAATTCGAAATAATTTCGAAATAAAAGAAATAATTTGAATTCCCGCACTTTATGTCCGTTACATCCCCATCTAGACCATATCCACCATACACGTGACAAATCGCTGTCCCCATGATCCAAGCTCTTTCACATGAATCCATTACATCGGTCTCTTTACTCTCTCCCTGAGAACTTTCTGACATAGATTCGTTATATGTACATTATCTTGAGAACACAATCTAACTTTCCTTCCCTATTCATTCATTCGCCGTTTAGTCATCTTTCCTTCTTTTCTCTGATCTTTCTCTACCTCTCTCTTTCCATCTTCAGAGGCGTGGTCTTTGGACTATTCCCTTTAGAGAGAGATCAGGCTAAGATGGGGAGAGGCCGCTTTGTTTTTGTTTCTTAGTCCTTTTTGTTATTTTGTTTTCTTATCTATTAAAACTCCACTTACTCGCCCCATGCCTAGTTATCGAAGGTTAGGAGGAGTTTATATATGTTTTATTGTAACTGTAGATAAATTATATCATTATCCCCCTTTTATATTTGGTTTTACACGACCAGGGTTTATAGTACCTACGTCATCGGTTTCAGGGACTTATTATAGCAATTAGTGGGGGACGTAGGATATTACGTGGAGTCCCGGTCCGTTTTCCTCCAGTACTTAGGGTCCTTACAGTGCATGCTACACCATTTATTTAACTCTCCCCCTTTTTACTCCCCTTGAACCTAACATTTCGCTCTGATCACGCAAATCGTTATATCTTCTTGCATACCAGTTAGGGAAAACTCCGACCCTGCCATATTCTCTACCCGTCTGATATGCGCGCTTTTCCCAGCCTAGCATATCCCTGCACCCTATTGTATTCTTTGTATGCATGCGTTGAGAACACATCGTCGTTTTTTACCCACTTCTTTACGCTGGTTTTTCACAGTGCCGTTTATAGCACAGCCCCCATGTTCACGTGCATATACCAACTGACGGCCGTTGGACATTTCCGGGTCATCTCCGCCAACTGCTCTCCACACCCCTTTATCTTATTATTTAAAACATTACAAAAATTGAAATATGCAATTAGAAAGCAAAAAAAGAAAGATTAGCCGTTGTACTACTGAAACGAGCGGAATGACTGTGCTTTGAGATTTGAATGATAAAAAAGTAGCAAAATTTAGAAGAGGAATGAAAATTCAAAAAAAAATGATTTAAAAAAACAATATTCAAAAGAGCAACCTTTCTCAGTGATTTAGAAGTAGGCAGGAATCCAACCTAATCAATACTTTCTTCTACCATATTATCTAATCTCTGTACATCATACTTCTTCACGTCACATCCCAACCCAATCACTCTTATTCTTTTGTGGGAGCTCACGCCCGTTAAGTTGTAAGACGTTACATCCCTGTCTTTTCATTCTCTTTCACACTATTAGTCATCTTCCCCTCTTTCGTCTGATCTTTCTCTACACTCACGGCAAATTCTCTTAGATATAGGTTGTCTAACTGTTCGGCTATAGAGAAAGGTTAGCTTACTCCAAACTCTCTCAAAAAGACACGTTAGATAATTCTCTCTCGCTCGAGATAGTAACGGTGACTGGAGTAATCTAACTAAGTTATCTCACATATGAGAGAACGTTTCTCTAATTGATAGAAGTTTAAATCTATTTTCAATTTTAAGTTTTTCTCGAATTTTTCGAATTAAAATCGAGAAATTTTCTCGAAAAAAGTCGAGAAATCGAGAAATTAGAGAAATCGAGAAACGAGAAATGCACACCCCTGCTATGCACCCCATCGCAGAATTTTATGGCGATCACGCCTGTCTATTTCATTTTTCACGAAAAAATTTCAGAAATTTTTAAAAATTGAATTTATTTCAACGGGAAAAGTGTTTTTTTAAGAGATGCATAGATCGGACCGTAATGTGTTCAGGACCCCAAAGAAAAAAAAATTCAGCGAATTTGCAGAAGGTACTTTCCAGAAAATCAACTTTTAGTGTAGTCATGTTGCCGTTGAGGTGGAGTAAAGAGGCGAGAGAGTGTGGTGGAGCGAGAGAGCAGAGAGGTAAGTAAGGCGACAATAGTAGGAAGTGGGTGGACGTCCTTCCCTTCAATCATCTCTGCTCTCTCACTATACCACACTCTCTCTCCTCTTGCCTCCACTCCATGACTACACTATAACACGGGTCTCCTTTAAAAACGTAGGAAAATGAGACCTTTTCCCGATAGTTTTAAAATTTTTCTCACCGTTTTGGATGAGATTTATATGATTGAACATAGTGAGGTAAAGTAGAAGGCCTAGGCACTTGATTTCGCCAAATTTGCATTTTTATCGATTTTTTGATCTTCCACTTCCGGAAGACATATCTCACTTAATTTTTGAACTACAGCAAAACTTTTTTTTTTGCCAATCGAGTCGAAATGAACTAATCTAGAAGTTACTCAAGGACGGATACGTGCGAAAACGCCATCTTCTACCTGTTTTCTTTAAAAAAATTTTTTTTGAGTACAAAATGCTAATTTTCTCAAAACTTTTCCACAAAGGGTACGATTTTTATTCGCGATTCTGATTCCCCATCCTCGAATTGGGGTAGGTACATATTTCATCGGTTATAACTCACGACAAGCCATATCGATCATCAGAGGGAGCCGGACTTTGCGTTATTTTCATTCAAAATACATTTCTTATCTCACCTCTCCTCATTTTCATGCAAATTCTCAAGCGTAGTATACCAATCGAAACCTCTCGACGAGCTCTACAAAAATGACTTAGTAGTACAAGTCATGAAATTTGACCGTATTCAAGATATTCTAGAAAATCCGTTTTTTCACTGGCAATTGTTGTGCAATGTATTTATTTATTTTTTTATTTGATACAAAAAAATATATTCGCTTTCACTTTCACTTTGCTCTCTAACCATGCTTGTTCGTTACTCTTTTGCAATCAATATGTTCATTGCAGCAATGCGTTTTCTCGTGCTATTCTTCATACTTCAACGGAAAACGAACGTAATATAGAGGTCTCTCAGTACGATTTCGCTCTATGTCTCTACAAGCGAATGCTCGAGGAAGTGCAGCAAGGAGTGGGAATACTTATAAGTTGATTTTCTCGAAAGTATCTTCCGCAAATTCGCTGAAATTTTTTCTATGGGGTCCTGAATACATCCCGGTCCGATCTCGCAAAAACACTTTTGCCATTAAAATAAATTCAATTTCTGAAAATTTATGAAACGTTTTCATGAAAAATAAATTAGACAGGCGTGATCCTCATCAAATTCTGCCCCTGGGGGCATAGTCTGCAAATTTTAGAGCCATTGTGAGACGAGAAATGACTAAAACGCAATTTCAACGCGACGTCGTCTGGCCTCAACGGTGGCTCTAGGTGCAAAATGAACATGACCATCGTCATCAGCACCCATGAAAATCCCGTTCCCAAAAATATGTTTTTTTGACTGTACCAAATTTCACTGACTTTGGTTGAGTCTTAGGCAAGCGGCCTCATTTACATTTTTACATTACATTAAAACAACTTTATCAGCGTTGGGATGTTATTTTAGCTGGCCTCATATATTATAAATTATTAATCATGTAATGCGCTCCCATGTACAGATTGTAACTATCACTCAACATTCCTTCTGGCAGTATCTAACGAGATAGTGTGCATAATGTAGAGACCGTGGTCACGCCCCCCTTTAAGGGCCACGCGTCTAAAGATACAATGATAGGTCTTATTCACTCATTATTCTCCGTTCATTAGCGTACTCTCTTGCTATTACTTCACTTTTTAGTAACGTTTAGACTTCATTGTTTGTTGGAAAACTCTAATGCTTTTCGAGGCTTTGTATAATACATAACATTCTCTCCCTCAATCACTCGTTTTTCCTCAATCGTTAACGTTAACTCACTTTTCCGGTAAATCTTTATTATTTTCTCTCTATTTTCAGGCGCCTATATCGCCCGATTAATTATTATGGCCTACAGTCGTTTCATTAAAGCATAAAGAATAATTATATTTTATAAATCGACAGAAGAAAAATTAAGGTAAATGCACTTTGTGATTAATTGAACGAAGAAATTCCTTTGATAGGAAAAAAGCAATTCCAATCAGTCAAAATTTCGTTTCCACGAGAAATTTAAACCTGAGAGTTACCGCGAAAACACAGATATTCTGAAATCCGGTCCTGGCCTGCTTTTCAAACAAATGTAATAAACTAAATAATTAAATGATTATTACAGGTTGAGAACGCGGAGAATGAAACAGCTGCCATGTGGGATGCGATGTGGAAAGATAATAAGGAGGAGGGCTATGAGGTAAGTCTAACCCTGATTTTTCAAAACTTAAAGCGTATCTATGATTCAGTGCTGTGGTATACACATTTCGTCTAATGTTTCACTTGTAGTTTACTTAAACTTAAAGTAAACTTTAAGTGAGGGGTTTATTTAAGTGCACTCTAAGCGTTGACAAACCGTAATGCGGTATTACATTTGCGAAAAGTATATGTGTCCGCCAACTTCAATTTTTAAGTGTGTTGGGTTCCAAGTGGAAATCCCTGCTGTTTAACCATTGGAATAGGGAAAGAACCGTAACCATCGATCAATAATGATTGACTACAGTAACCTGTTTCGGTAATTTTATGACCCGTCAGGGTTTTCCACTCATGGCCCAACACACTCTAAAATTGAAGTTGACGGACACGTATCCGTCTCGCAAATGTAACACCGCATAAACCAAGAGCTGAGAGAGTGCACGACAGTGGGTCCAGACGGTCCGAGTGCGAATACGGTAGTGACACGCGACGGATGATGGCACGCTGACGGATCAATACATACGTGGGCGGGCATTGCCGCTGGAAATGAAAATCGGGGGGTCGGACGCAAAAATCGGGGGTTCGGAAGCTAAAAATGGAGCATTTGTACGTCATTTTGAATGATTTTTTTGGGAAATCGTGGAGTCGGGTGCCAAAAATCGGGAGTGTATTGCCTCTAGCGGAAGTAGTGCCCACGTATGGATCAATAAATAAACGTGACCTAGCATCCGTTGGAGGAGTGATGTTGAGTGATGTGCACATGAGCATGAACGGCGGTCACCCGGTTGCCGTTAAACAGGACGCCACAATCATACATGGGGGCATAGGTCGAATAGCTAGGTTATCGGTTTTTAAAAAGCGGTCAGGTTTTTCGATTTTTGGCAAATTTTGGCTCAAAATGCGGTCAGGCTTTTCGAGACATACGTGGGCAACCTTTGCTGCTAGATATTAAAATCCGGTGGAATGGCGCAAAAATGGGGTTAGACATCGATATGTTTATGGATACACTTCTTTTTTCATTTTGAGTGAGTTTTGGTTAAATCGGATGGGTCGGGTGCCACAAACGTGTGGGTCTTCGATAGCGACAATGTCGCCCACGTATGTTCGGAGGCGTTCGCCAAAAATTCCCCTTACTCACGTTTGCCGAGAAACGGTTAGCCACCATTCATGTATACGGCCTCACAAGTACTGACTATCGAGCACACCGGTTTTGATCGTTGATTGCCTAATAAGATTTATGTTTCAGACTGATTTCTTGATCATGGGCCAACAGCATGTGATCGGCTCAGACAATCTCTTCCCGGAGAATGTGAGTTCTATCAATCGATAATTAAGGGGCGGGGCTAAAGTTAAGTACTATTATATTATAATGTACACTGAGAAAAAGTGCTAAATGGAACTACATCTTTGTGTATTTAAATAATAACACACCGAAAATTCACTTTGCTTTTCCCTGAAAGTCGTACTCTTTTGTTTGTTCAAGGATTATGCGATATAATTTAATTTAATTTAGAATCATTGTATTATTTAATGCTAAGAGGAAAATATATTATTGCTTTTATTTTTGTATTAATTGGATCCTTTTTTATTCAGAAGATCTTAACAAAGTTTACCTCGTATCCGATTCCTTCATGGGAAGTTGCGAATGAGGAGTGGAGATGTAAGTATAGTAATCTCAAGAGTGGAGATGTAAGTATAGTAATACTTTCTATAATATTTTAAAAAAATCATTAATCTATTCCCTGGTTATCGATTTCCTTGATAATTATTTGATGGTCGTGATTATATGTATGCAGCCTAAGTGCTCATAATCTGAAGTTAAACGAAATGTACGGTAGTATAGACATAGGTCGAAAAGTTAGGTTATAGGTTTTCAAAATCCGGTCAGGTTTTTCGATTTTTGGTAAATTTTGCTCAAAATCCGGTCAGGTTTATCGATTTTTGTGAAATTTTGGCTCAAAATCCGGTCAGGCTTGGTACTTTGTAACATACTTTTCGACCTATGAGTATAGTGCGATTTTCGAAATAGAGAAATAATATGCGAATAGAAGATGCCGAACGTTGTTTTTAAATAATCGCTTTCTTACAGGCCGACGATCTCAGGGCGCGTACACTATATCTGGATATGGTAAGTGTCGCTTACGGTATTATCGATCGATTTCAGTGATTATTGGTTGATTGACATAACTATTAACCGATAGATACTCTTGATCATACCTGAATAGGAGCACAGTAGAAATTGGACCAAAAGTCCAAATCACGGTGACCCAGTCAAACTTTCAAAAAAAGTTACTTATATTATAATTCATTTTCCATGCAATTTTTTCATCAAGAATTTTTTTTTAAAAGCCTATGCGCCACCTCTGCCTGGTGCCCTGATCCTCCTCTCGATGACCATAGGTGGGCGTCATAGGTTGAATAGCAACTTTGTAGGTTTGCAAAATGCAGTCAGATTTTCAACAAAACTATCCCAAAATGCGAGCAGGCTTCGTAGTTTGCAAAGTGCTTTTCGAACTATGATGGTGGGCACCTTATCATGAGCGAACTCATTGTGAGTTGTGATCTTGAATATTGATTGATTCTCATGGATTATCGATTGACTGCTCTTCCAGCTGGAACGGAGACTGCGTGCGGAGTTGGGAGATGCTGTGTTCGAAGATCAATACCCTCAACGATGGCTCGAGTATGAGGTGGGAGAAGGAAATGGAGGATACGTCAGTAGTATAGTACAGCTTGACCGCCATAAAAAATGGCTGTCTATAGGATGTTTTTTTGAGATGTTTTTTAAGTTGTTTTTTTGTATGTTTTTTAAGTTGTTTTTTGTTTGTTTTTTGAGATGTATTTTAAGTTGTTTTTTTTGTTTACATTATCGATTTTTTGTAGATCAATCAAAATGATAATAATGATTGACAACTCTTATCAGCCAATCAATAAAATCACTCTAATCAATTACTACAATAATCAACAGTAGTAAACAGTAATCAATAATACAGTAATAAACAGTAATCAATTTGAAAAAAATCATCACATTATCGATTTCTTTGTAGATCAATGATTCATATTATCGATCATTTGAAGATAAATGATAAAAAAACAATTGAAATCACAGTAATCAGCAAAGACTTACCAGACAGACGCAGCCGCACGGTCGACTAATGAAGCTATAGACTGAACTACCTAGGGGGGGGGGGGGGGGCTCCTCCCACACATCGAAACTCCGCCCACTCTGCTTCTCTATACCCTCTTGCTTTTACATTATCTCTCTGCCTAATAGAAAAGAGAGAGAGAACCAACAATACTTCCCAGATAGCTTATAGTGCAATCACTCCAGTTACCAGTCATAACGAATTGTATATATTATAGTATATACTGAAGCTAAAGGGTGAATGATAGAGAGAGAGAGATAGGTGTCAAGAGGTACGGAGAGGTACCAAGATAAACGAAGGCCCGGATTAAAGAGGTTAATGTCTTTCCCGCTCATCGGTATTGAGAGATATAAACACTCAAACCAGACAACTTGTGAGGCCGTGATTATATGGGTACAGCAAGAGTCATTTCGTAAAATGAAGAAGGGATTGTGGCAGTACTCTTTTATCCAGAATATGATTAATTACTATCATCCATCTCTTCCTACTCACTAATTCTACAATCCTTTCTCATACTCTAATTCAATCACAACAACAACAACAACAACAGATATAAATATAGGCTTACGAATGATTAAATACAAGTTGACAAGGTAATCATTATATCAAGATAACCCATGAAATACAACCTTCTCTCTCAGTAAAACCACTCTCATGATATAGCTCATCTTCATTATCTGAGTATATGTCGAACATAGATTTATTAAAGGAAACAATTAACACCCCCCTCATTCTACTGAATGGTAAGAGTCATTTCGTAATATGTGGAAGTGATTTAGACTGTACACTTCTATGCATAAAATGATTAATTACCCTTATCCCTATACTTCCTACTCACTAGTTCCAGTTCTAGCACTAGTTCCATTCCCATAATCAATCACAACAAAAATAAGAGATATTAATTTAGGTTTATGTATGATTAAAGACAAGTTGATCGAGACAAGTTGATCATCACATTAAAACAACGCATAAAATAAAACCACTCTCATGAAATATCTCATAATCATTAGCAGCGCATATAACACACATACATATATTTTAAAGTCATCAATGCAAGATGATCGAGACAAGGTTACATCAAGACATGAAATACCTTCTCTCAGCAAAACCACCCTCATGATATATCTCATGTTCTCTAGCAGGGCAAATGTCGACCACAAATTTATTAAAGGAAAGAATGAATTTATTAAAGGAAAGAATTATGCGGGTATTAAGAGTATACGGTGTTTACTATAGCTGTCACAATATCTCATTCTAATGAATTCTCTTCATCCATTTCTTAGATCACCCTGACAATTAACAACCAAAGAGATATGACATTCACTTTCTGTGAACGCATTCATAATGAAGAAAAAACACCTAGCAGATAAATACTAAGATAAACTTAATGAAACCATGATTTAACTAGTGATTACTTAATTAGGTTATTCCAACTGAAATTAGTACAGATGAGGTATGCTAAACACAAAGGAAAGCTAAGACGAGAACCTTCGTTTCTATCTCTGCCGAAAGGAATAAAGGAGAGGTAGACGCTACTATAAAAACCACATAATGAGTAGAGATTTTCAAATGTTACAAATGAAACATGTGAATTGCATAACTAATAATTTAAGATAGGTTTTTAGTCTCTCTCACTCATCAGTAGTGAGGGATATAAATACTCAAACCATACATCCTGTCAGACCGTGAATATATGGGCGGATGGTATGTCAAGAGTCATTTCGTAATATAAGGAAGAGATTTAGACTGAACACTTCTATTCACAAAACGATTACTTACCCTTATACCACTATCCCTTCTTAGTAGTTCCATTCCCATATTCAGTCACAACAACGACAAGAGATATAAATATAGGCTTATCAACGATTAAAGGCAAGTTGGTCGAGAAAAGTTAATCATCCCATTAAAACAACACATAAAATAAAAACCACTCTCATGAAATATCTCATCATCATTAGCAGTAGATCACACATACATATATTTTTAAAGTCAACAATGACAATCGACTGATTACAACCTACGGTGATCAGCATTGCTATTACAATACACTAATCTAATCAATTCTCCAATTACTATACTATCATGACAATAGCAGTCAGAGAGATACAGCAGCCAAATCATTTATTCACTTTCTTTGATAACACACATAATAAACAAATACATTAAATATAAACTGCGACATCCATAATAAAACCTTAATCTAACTAGTGATTACGTAACTAGGATATTCCAACTGAAAATAGTAGAGATAAAGTATGATATAAATACTCAAACCAGACAACTCGCCAAAAAGCGTAATGCCATACAGTACAGCAGAATCCCCCAGTGAAAATGGGCGCCCCGGGTGACCCGGGGCGCCCATTTGGCCCCTCGATTTTTTACGCTTTGAATAATGAATATCAGCCGTTCAAATTGTTTGCGTTCTTTTACTCCAGATATGAGGGTATTTATCAAAGAAAGTTTGCAATTTTAGAAATCATGTAGCCAGAGAAAAAATATTGAAAATTATATTTTTTATCAATTCTTGGCAAATGCTGCGCAAAAATTTTGCAAAACTCGCGCACGCTCGGCAAATTCTATCGCAAAGTGAAATCTTTCCAAAATTTCTTTTTTTAGCACAAGTGAGTTGACAAGCTTTTAAAAAATCCAAACTTTCTTTGATAAATACCCTCATATCTGGAGTAAAACAACGCAAACAATTTGAACGGCTGATATTTATTATTCAAAGCGTAAAAAATCGAGGGGCCACATGGGCGCCCCGGGTCACCCGGGGCGCCCATTTTCACTGGGGGATTCTGCTGTACTGTATATCGTGGTTGAGAAAGAGAAGCGGAGAAGCAGAGAGGGTCATAAAACCAATGAAAGAGACAAAAAAAATAAACGTGTAAATCATTAATTCATAGAAAGAGCACATCTCTACAGTGATTCATTCCTTTTTTAGTAACTAAATCAGACCATCATTCTATGAACATGGAAATCTAGAAACATCAACTCAACTGGAGCACCGATAATACAAATGTATGAAAAGTTATATTATTGATATAGAGGTGAAATTAACGGTTTATGAGTGAAGACACATCTCCAATTAGTATGACCATACAAAAAAATACAGTCCACTATTATTACTCCGAATTCACACAGACGCTACTCAACACTAACTAATAAGGAAAATGTTTTGATGAATAGTGCATTGCATACGAATTATATATTGATTTGATCAAGCTACTGAAATCAAAAGAGACAAAGCTCAATGCAAATGCGCGAAAGATATTACGGGAAAAGATTACAAGAAGGAATATAACAGGAATATTACAACCATACAAGTGTCATATCCTTACTTTCAAAGTTCGACCCAATCCAGCGCTACTTCTCGGTTGAATCGACGAGTGGCCAATTCACATTCTCCTCAGAATGTTCCAACAAAAATCATATTTTTACTAGAGTACATTTGCATGATTTTTATATACTGTACTTCACGTTGAATTATCGTTCCTTTCTGTATTCATAGGGTCAGAGATCGACCTCGAATCATCGCCTTGGGACTTTATTTTTTTTTATATATTCATACAGAGCGAATTCAGCCCGGATCAAATAAAGGTAGCGGTAAATAAGAAGTGAGAGAGATAAACCCCTCAACAATACTAAAAAATCTAGAAAGCAACCACTAATGATGCATTTGTGCGCTAGAAACAATACATATTGGAAATCTTAATAGTAGACATACGCTAAGATAGTTATTTATTTGTATAATAGTACTGACGCTGTGGCACACAACTATGTTTCTGTTCATTTCACTGGATTTGCATGAGATATCACTAAAGGTGAATAACTAAAGAATGTAGATCTTGATCTATCGATATTGGATGATCGGTGGTGGTTGATATGCTGGGTTTATACACTTTCCATTATGTAAATACACTTATATGAAACATAGTACAAACCTGTTGTCCCGTTTGTTTTTTTCTATTATTTTGAGATGTGCTCTGATGAAATACATGTTTAATACATGTATATGGCACACTGTCTATAGGTGAAATCACGGTCTTCTATAGTGTTTTCGTTGTCAAAGTCTTTTCAGGTAACGAACGTCCAAACCTCACTTATTGATATAGTGTACATAGCTATTCTAACTAGAATGGTCAGAACCCCTTATTTATATAACGATGTTTCTTGATGATGAACACTAGGCGTATTTACATTTTTACGATATCTAAAGTTGATTGAACATCGTAATACAGGGTGCGGCAGAATTATGGAAACACGACGTTCTGCATTTAGCAGTGGGTTTTCATAGCTTTGTGCGTTTCCCCGTCGCTCTCGAAATAATTTCATTGAAATTCACCATTATGAGCATCTCGTATCTGAGTTTGGTACTGATTGCTTTCAATTCAGTGAAATGACACGCCCTAGAATAGGCGCCTGTCCTTCTGTCTCGCACTGCGTCGTCGGAACACAAGGTGACGCTTCCTCTATCAAGACGCTGTTCACAGTGCACAGCGCTCTCATGACTTTCAAAGCAAGAACGACCGCTCAACATACAAACTCTCTCGAATACAATGGTCTCTCCTTTGTCTTGCTTTCGAAGAAAAATGGCTTGGACCAGAATACTGTGAGTGGAACATTCGCACAACCCCCAAAACGATATAATATTGGTAGAGGACTCCTATGAAGCGGATGCGAGTTGAATGGATGCCCTCTTCCTCGTAAAGTCATGGTTTGGGCTGACATCAGTGAGATGGGCCGGAATATCCGGGTTTTCGTTAATCCTGGAGCCAAGTTGAACTTGGATAACAACCTGTAAGAGATCTAAATGGATTGTCTGGGACCCGGGGTCAAGCTCCACTTTAGGAACATGCATTGGAGCTAAAAGAAAGATTCGGCACTGACTTACAAGGCAAAGATTGTGAATGCCTGGCTCAAGACCCCGTTTTCACTCCTTTACCCGCTCCTCGGAATGGTCTCCTACTCTCCCGATCTCAACCCCCCTCGACCATTTTGTGTGATCAGTTCTTGAGAGCAATACATGTGCTCGTCCCAACTCGAATCTGGAGTCGCTCAAGAAGGCCATTCTCCGGGAATGGGAAAGAATCGACCTAAAATACCATTCCGCCACCGTCGTTTTCACCAAAACCGTTTGAAGCTAGTTATTGACGCGAAATGAGACAAAATTGAGAAGTTAACACAAATTGTTGTTGATATGATAGTTGTTGATAAAATATTATATGTTGAACCGATTTGCTCAATACATGTGATCAGGGGAGATCAAAGATCGTGTTTCCATAATTCTGCCGCACCCTGTACTACATATAAACACCATCTCTGCCTCTTTATCTATATCGTAACATCGCATTTATTCGGACTGAACTAATCATGCACTGCACTATACTACTCATATTTTAGCGGCAGATACACTCTACTTTTCCACAACATAAAGTGTGTTTTTATTATTGTTTCGTATGCAGTAATAAACGGGCAAAAATTATTCTACATATCGTGCACTATTTCTCGCTCTCTCGCCTACTCCATCAACAGAAAAGGATCAACAGACGAATCCCCTCCAAGAAGGATTTGGAATGCCTGGAGGTGTACTTCCAACTGTCAAGCAGGCCTAATGGACGATAGCGGAACGTTTTCGTGGGTTTTCTACTCCAATCAACAAGATTTAGTTCGATCGTTTTCTTGAATGGAGAATAACATCTCTCAGAGACGGAAGAATAAGAACTTGCAAGAAAATTCCCCCTGCCCCTGACTTACTCTTCTGCACTTAGTGCTGATAAGATAAATGTATTGTATTGTATCGTGCACTATTTCATTCAAGTTATTGTCCGCTAGAATCATGAATGAATAACACTGAATGTTAATTTCTATAACCGGTAAAAAGCACGATTTTGAATGGTAAAGATATCGGAAATATAAGTGGGAACCCTCCCGGTACGGTATTTTCTACTTACTGAGCTACACTGATGCCTCTCGAATCTAGTAGTAGTAAACAGAAATCAACATTGTTGGACCCACATATTACACCAAATCAGCCTTTAATACTTCATTACCACGAGTAACACTTTCACAACGATGACGTTGAAATGGTTAGGAGTATACTTAAAAACCAATCATGTTCAAAATACAAACTTAAAGAATGATAACATGTCAAAATCTATCTGGTGTGGTTGAATACTCAGTAAAATGTATAAGTTTATATCTAATACAGCATCATAGTCTATCATTCATATTATCAATGCAATGTGTTACAAATTTATCTTATTCTTGGAGAATCATGAGGTGTTTACTCGAACAACTATGTTGTCTCATTAATAATTCAAACAATATGCTTTTCTATTATAAGAAATGGCCTAAAATATGGATTTATAGTTTTTAAGTAATGTTCACTTGAAAATCATCATGTTGTAAGTTCCGGGTACAACCAACCAGTTTCCGATATTCTATGCTATTAACTTGAACAGGACCTTCCAACAGACTACCTAGAACATCACAACCGCATAGCTCAATCATCACAACTTCAGTTGATTTTGAGAAAATGAGACACTATTGAAACCGTTAATTTATGGTAGAAAGTGAGAAAGGCTTCCGGTTTTCTATATTACACAACACCAATCTGCTTACAAAAGCAATCTGCAATCGTTTACTCCAACACCGGTTGTTCAGAGAAGAAGTTCAAGAACATGTTCTTCAAGAATACAAAAATATACCAGCGATATTAGTGATTTCTACGCTAGCAACACATCCCAGTAGTTAACTGACTACATATCTAAAAGCTGCATGAGTAGTGATATTACAGAAATGGATTTAGTTTGTCAAACTTTTGAATAATCCATATTATAGCCTTGAATTAATAAACAAAATAGAATTACAGGTATATCATTGATTATGTAGTGCAGCTCTACATTACACACTAATGAACACCTTTCAATCCTTTCAATAGTTGCCTTATTTATTGATGAGGAGAGAAATATCCACAAATATTACATTTATTCGATCAATAGTTTGGTTTACTGGTGATAGGAAACACCAATGAACATATTACTATATACGGATTACATCTAAATATTGTCTATGATGCTTTTTAAAAATGATCAATATGCAACACGTGTTGTGTGCTCAACGCAGACACAAAGATGTATGGTCTATTAACAAATCTTCAATTAAACTCTAAATATTATATTTTATCTGCTATGCATTCAGACGTAAAGATATGTCAAAATCTTTCAAGGTACGCATGATAACCACTACATAATCATGACATAACCAAACATAACCATAACCACAACATGAGATCGATTACTGTATTCTATTTTATCTGCTATGCACTCACACGTAAAGATATACATGATAACCAATACATAACCATGACATAACCAAACATAGCATAAACATAACCATAACATGACATTGATTACTGTATTCTATTTTATCTGCCATGCGCTCACACGTAAAGATATGTCAAAATCTTTCAAGGTACGCATAATAACCGCTGCATAATCATGACATAACTAAGCCTAAGCCTAAGCCTGTATTCTATTTTATCTGCTATGCACACACTCGTAAAGATATACCAAATTCTTTCAAGGTATACATAATAACCAAAACATAACCGTGACATAACCAAACATAGTATAACCATAACCATAACATGACATTGATTACTGTATTCTATTTTATCTGCCATGCGCTCACACGTAAAGATATGTCAAAATCTTTCAAGGTATACATGATAACCGATACATAATCATGACATAACTAAGTCTAAGCCTAAGCATGTATTCTATTTTATCTGCTATGCACTCACACGTAAAGATATACATGATAACCAATACATAACCATGACATAACCAAACATAGCATAAACATAACCATAACATGACATTGATTACTGTATTCTATTTTATCTGCCATGCGCTCACACGTAAAGATATGTCAAAATCTTTCAAGGTACGCATAATAACCGCTGCATAATCATGACATAACTAAGCCTAAGCCTAAGCCTGTATTCTATTTTATCTGCTATGCACACACTCGTAAAGATATACCAAATTCTTTCAAGGTATACATAATAACCAAAACATAACCGTGACATAACCAAACATAGTATAACCATAACCATAACATGACATTGATTACTGTATTCTATTTTATCTGCCATGCGCTCACACGTAAAGATATGTCAAAATCTTTCAAGGTATACATGATAACCGATACATAATCATGACATAACTAAGTCTAAGCCTAAGCATGTATTCTATTTTATCTGCTATGCACTCAGACGTAAAGATATGTCAAAATCTTTCAAGGTATACACGATAACCAATACATAATCATGACATAACCAAACATAGCATAACCATGACATAACCAAACATAGCATAAACATAACCATAACATGACATTGATTACTGTATTCTATTTTATCTGCTATGCACTCACACGTAAAGATATGTCAAAATCTTTCAAGGTATACATGATAACCAATTACATAATCATGACATAACCAAACATAGCATAACCATGACATAACCAAACATAGCATAAACATAACCATAACATGACATTGATCACTGTATTCTATTTTATCTGCTATGCACTCACACGTAAAGATATACCAAATTCTTTCAAGGTATACATAATAACCAATACATAACCATGACATAACCAAACATAACATAAACACATGACATTGATTACTGTATTCTATTTTATCTGTCATGCGCTCACACGTAAAGATATGTCAAAATCTTTCAAGGTACGCATGATAACCACTACATAATCATGACATAACTAAGCCTAAGCCTAAGCCTGTATTATATTTTATCTGCTATGCACTCACACGTAAAGATATGTCAAACTCTTTCAAGGTACGCATGATAACCACTACATAATCATGACATAACTAAGCCTAAGCCTAAGCCTAACCATAACATGATATTGATTGCTCTACGTTTTTATCGGATAGTTAACCTGAGATGTCATTTGATTGATCTACAAAAATTGATAATGCGGTAAACATTGTTCTTTCAACTACATGGTTTTATTAAGTGTATTACTGTACTTAGCCTAAGCCTAAGCCTAAGCCTAAGCCTAAGCCTAAGCATAAGCCGAAGCGATTCCGAGCGAAGCGAAAGATGTGTTTTTTGCGGTGGTTTCTTCTTCTTCTGTTGCCTCCTCTTACTAGATTGCCCCTTATGATCATTTGGTTAAAAAAATCGTTACTTACAAGTAGCCTCAACCTCAACCTTTATCTTTTTTACAGAAACTGTAAACCGACACAAAAAACTGTTTACTCAAGACTCATTAGCGTTAAAGGCACATCTGAACTATTTTTTACCCTCCGCTCTGGCACACTCTCTCGCAGACAAAGAAAGAGAGAGAGAATGGTCAGTGCATGGAGTTTCAAATCATTTAAGATTGAAAAAAGCATTTAAGAGTGACCTTATCAACCACTAACTCTCTCTCGTGATCAGAAAACGAAGAAACAGTGTGTGAAATAAAGAGATGGATTGAATTTAGCAGAAGTCTAACTTAGAAACTCCATGCACTGACCATTCTCTCTCTCTTTCTTTGTCTGCGAGAGAGTGTGCCAGAGCGGAGGGTAAAAAATAGTTCAGATGTGCCTTTAACGCTAATGAGTCTTGAGTAAACAGTTTTTTTGTGTCGGTTTACAGTTTCTGTAAAAAAGATAAAGGTTGAGGTTGAGGCTACTTGTAAGTAACGATTTTTTTAACCAAATGATTATAAGGGGCAATCTAGTAAGAGGAGGCAACAGAAGAAGAAGAAACCACCGCAAAAAACACATCTTTCGCTTCGCTCGGAATCGCTTCGGCTTATGCTTAGGCTTAGGCTTAGGCTTAGGCTTAGGCTTAGGCTAAGTACAGTAATACACTTAATAAAACCATGTAGTTGAAAGAACAATGTTTACCGCATTATCAATTTTTGTAGATCAATCAAATGACATCTCAGGTTAACTATCCGATAAAAACGTAGAGCAATCAATATCATGTTATGGTTAGGCTTAGGCTTAGGCTTAGTTATGTCATGATTATGTAGTGGTTATCATGCGTACCTTGAAAGAGTTTGACATATCTTTACGTGTGAGTGCATAGCAGATAAAATATAATACAGGCTTAGGCTTAGGCTTAGTTATGTCATGATTATGTAGTGGTTATCATGCGTACCTTGAAAGATTTTGACATATCTTTACGTGTGAGCGCATGACAGATAAAATAGAATACAGTAATCAATGTCATGTGTTTATGTTATGTTTGGTTATGTCATGGTTATGTATTGGTTATTATGTATACCTTGAAAGAATTTGGTATATCTTTACGTGTGAGTGCATAGCAGATAAAATAGAATACAGTGATCAATGTCATGTTATGGTTATGTTTATGCTATGTTTGGTTATGTCATGGTTATGCTATGTTTGGTTATGTCATGATTATGTAATTGGTTATCATGTATACCTTGAAAGATTTTGACATATCTTTACGTGTGAGTGCATAGCAGATAAAATAGAATACAGTAATCAATGTCATGTTATGGTTATGTTTATGCTATGTTTGGTTATGTCATGGTTATGCTATGTTTGGTTATGTCATGATTATGTATTGGTTATCATGTATACCTTGAAAGATTTTGACATATCTTTACGTCTGAGTGCATAGCAGATAAAATAGAATACATGCTTAGGCTTAGACTCGTTATAATCCCGTCTTTCATTTCCCCTCACCCTTAACCATCTCCCTAATCTATCTATCTGTTCTCTCTCTACCTCCCTCTCCCCATAGACAGAGGCGTGGACTTTTGGACCACCCTCCTTAGATGGGGAGACTGGACGTGATGAGAGAGGTCGCTTTTGCCCCTTCCCCACCTTTAGTAATAATTATATATATATAATTTAGCTTCTAAACCCCTCACCCCTACCCTAGTCCCATGCTCATTTATCGAAGGCTTAAGAGGTTTTTATCGTGTCCCTTGTGTATGTAATAAATAATATCACCATCCCCACCTTTGTACCTGGTTTGACATGCCCAGGGGTTAATATCTGCAACTCTGGCTTCAGAGGCTCATTATAGCAATGAGTGGGGGTTGCGGAGTATTACGTGGAGTCCCGGGTCGTTCTTCCTCCAGTGTCAGGGTCCATTACAGTGCATGCTACATCATTTATAATTCACACCCTTTTTACTCCCCTTGAACCTAACTTTTGGCACTGATCACGCACATTGTTAGAATTCTTGCACACCAATTAGGGAAAACTCCGACCCTGCCATATTCTCTACCCGTCCGAGTTGCGCGCTTTTCCCAGCCTAGTATGTCCCCGCACCCTATTGTATTCTTTGTATGCATGCGTTCGAGTCCACTCCGTATTGCCAGTAATGGACGTTGAGAACACTCCGTCGTTTTTGCCCACTTCTTCTATGCTGGTTTTTCACAGTGCCGTTTTCCCCTTGTTCCTCGCTAATATCACACTGCCCCCATGCACACGTATACCCACTGGCGACCGTTGGACGTATCGAGTTTCTCCGCCAACTAACCTTCACAATTTGGTTTGAAAAAAAGCTTACACAATCACTTTTATTTTGTCTGTATTTCCCAAAAAATTTGGTTCAATTCTGCACATTCTGTCGTCGTGGGATTCTTGGTCGACAGCAATGTCGCCTAAGGCTGTATCCCGGCACCACATTGTTTACCCGAGCACGAGCACACCACCTGTCATCTTAGATGCATGAATATACGTGTTGCACGCGAGATGCCCTCTAATCATCGGGAGAGGAAGTATTTGCGCTTGATTATTGTACTGCACGATCGTGATATCGATGCTAGTTTATTGTTAATAACTTGAGGCCTTCTATCTCTTAGTTCCTCTGATCGTAACCATTTTCTAATTTTTTTTCATCCATTTCCCAAAAACTCTCTCGATCAAGAACCAATGAGATAGCGCAAACTGCCGCCGACCCTTACAACAACCTTTTTTTTATATTCACTTCACACCTTGGCTCCCAATTCCTTCACCCTGTTTACTAATTGCGGCCACCTTATCCAATAGGTGCAAGTCCTCGCACTCTCCAAATAAAAGCGCAAATGCAGTCGTCGACGGGGAATTTGGTTGACGTTAAATGGGCATGGGACTATCTATAAAGCGACCTCCTCAAACCCTCACCGTTCCAACCTCCCTTATCTCAGTTCCCCCCATCCCCATCCCCTCCCATTCAATCCCCTTCAATATTCCATTTTCTCATACAAAATTTCATTTATCCTAAATCACCTATCTTCATATATCCTATCTTACTATTAAAAAAGCCCGTTCCACTCTCTTCCCATTAGCACACCTACAGTATCCTTCATCACCCTACCCTCCCCTGCCTCTCCCTTCCCCCCTTCCCCTCTCTCAGTGTAACGAGGTCAGCTGTCTTAGACACATAAACCAGCCAGTATGAATACCCTCCTCTCCCCTATCTCCACTTTCGGTATCAGCTGGCGATCTATATCAATCAGGTCAATGGCGTATGCAAAACAAATCCTCCCCTGACCTTTCCCTCCCCTTATCGCAAACATCATCCTCCCCCCTTCCCAAGAGTATTATAGTCACCTCTCACAAATCACCCTCTCTTCACGTCTACGTTTCATCGTCGAATAGTCGCCTATCTTCTCTTCTTCCATCATCCATTTCTCAACAAGGAAGCAATGGAACGACTACGACAGTCCATCATCCACCAGTCTACCTACAGTCGACGATCACTTCAACTAGTCTTCATTTCGTCTCTAGCTTCACATAGAGTGCGTGAGTGACCCTCGGGTACTCTGTGTGTCGACTATCAGCTACCATCCCTCGCCATCCTCGTTCTTGAAATATTCGCATTCTGCTTGATCAAGTACTACGCCCTACTATCTGTCATGGCAACCGTCACTGGAATCGATGCAGTCGAGATGGACGAGAAGGATGATGGAGACGACGAATACACGAACAGTCTACCTCCCACCGCATCGATATAAAAGAGACGGCCGCTCTTCTATAATCATGCCCAGAGGCGGATTCATCCTCATATTCTCGATCACCGGTGCAAACCTCGCCCACGTCCCCACCAGAAGGATCAGCCCTCAGCTTCGAAGATTTCATCTTCGATCGATCACACTCGAGCCTTCCTCATCCATCTGAAGAAGGAAGCAGTCATCGCTTCAACATCTGTACTCGATCAATCCCTTCGCCCATATCAACAGAAGGAAATCGATCATACGGAAGAAACAGACTCGAAAGCTGATATATCACTCGTTGCTGAGGACAGCAGTTTCTCGGAAGAAGGAAAGAGATGCGTCATGGAGCCCGTCAGAACGTAGAAGGAAACGTTCTTCAACGGCGACGGGAAAACAGGATGCTTCAGAGGAGACGTCGTACACGTAATGGAACTGGAACTGGACCCAACGATGGCTGATGTTTGACCGTCGACCCAACACCCGTCACGAAGAAGGAGATCGAACAATTATTCGTTTGTATTGTTTACTCATTTATGCGATTATTATTATTAGTTTCATCATTATTATTCGTCTTACTATTCTTATATTTTGCTTATACTCAATCTAATTTTAACCGTTTTCACATAATTGTAAGCTCACAATCAATAATTTTATTTCGTATTCTCAAATAATCTATTTTATCATAGTCATCAATTTTGTTCGTATGCAAATTTTATCTTTTTAACATGATTTATCATTATTCATACCCCCTTCAATTCCCCCCCTGTCACATGCAGACATAACCACCATTTCTATCATCACAATTATTCATAATTATTCGTCGTACTTTTGTAATCGTTGTTTCATTATCCTGGTACTAGTGAGATTTTCCCCTTTTCCATGAGCACGGAGAGAGAACTTTTGCAGGCGAGAGATCGTTTGTATTGTGCAGCCAAACGAGAAAAAACTCGGGTCGCGCTCACATCCCTGAGATGTGCTCCTTGCGAGCCGGAACGGAACCATCCAAACCCTCTCACCCGAGAGGGATGGATGGGTTTCGCCGGTTCCGGGGAGCGTATCAAAATGAGATGGAGTGGAGTACTCGGGAGTCTCGGTCTGCGCGATGCCAGCGAAATCTCTCTCTTGGAAAAATCCTCTCCCGTCCTCAGTACAATAATCTCTAATCCTTCACCAGTACCAAGATATTGTGATTCCTTTTATTGTTTTTATTTCGCGGGAGCTCAAGCCCCAGAAGTATTAAGACGTTATAATCCCGTCTTTCATTTCCCCTCACCCTTAACCATCTCCCTAATCTATCTATCTGTTCTCTCTCTACCTCCCTCTCCCCATAGACAGAGGCGTGGACTTTTGGACCACCCTCCTTAGATGGGGAGACTGGACGTGATGAGAGAGGTCGCTTTTGCCCCTTCCCCACCTTTAGTAATAATTATATATATATAATTTAGCTTCTAAACCCCTCACCCCTACCCTAGTCCCATGCTCATTTATCGAAGGCTTAAGAGGTTTTTATCGTGTCCCTTGTGTATGTAATAAATAATATCACCATCCCCACCTTTGTACCTGGTTTGACATGCCCAGGGGTTAATATCTGCAACTCTGGCTTCAGAGGCTCATTATAGCAATGAGTAGGGGTTGCGGAATATTACGGACTTAGTTATGTCATGATTATGTATCGGTTATCATGTATACCTTGAAAGATTTTGACATATCTTTACGTGTGAGCGCATGGCAGATAAAATAGAATACAGTAATCAATGTCATGTTATGGTTATGGTTATACTATGTTTGGTTATGTCACGGTTATGTTTTGGTTATTATGTATACCTTGAAAGAATTTGGTATATCTTTACGAGTGTGTGCATAGCAGATAAAATAGAATACAGGCTTAGGCTTAGGCTTAGTTATGTCATGATTATGCAGCGGTTATTATGCGTACCTTGAAAGATTTTGACATATCTTTACGTGTGAGCGCATGGCAGATAAAATAGAATACAGTAATCAATGTCATGTTATGGTTATGTTTATGCTATGTTTGGTTATGTCATGGTTATGTATTGGTTATCATGTATATCTTTACGTGTGAGTGCATAGCAGATAAAATAGAATACAGTAATCGATCTCATGTTGTGGTTATGGTTATGTTTGGTTATGTCATGATTATGTAGTGGTTATCATGCGTACCTTGAAAGATTTTGACATATCTTTACGTCTGAATGCATAGCAGATAAAATATAATATTTAGAGTTTAATTGAAGATTTGTTAATAGACCATACATCTTTGTGTCTGCGTTGAGCACACAACACGTGTTGCATATTGATCATTTTTAATAAGCATCATAGACAATATTTAGATGTAATCCGTATATAGTAATATGTTCATTGGTGTTTCCTATCACCAGTAAACCAAACTATTGATCGAATAAATGTAATATTTGTGGATATTTCTCTCCTCATCAATAAATAAGGCAACTATTGAAAGGATTGAAAGGTGTTCATTAGTGTGTAATGTAGAGCTGCACTACATAATCAATGATATACCTGTAATTCTATTTTGTTTATTAATTCAAGGCTATAATATGGATTATTCAAAAGTTTGACAAACTAAATCCATTTCTGTAATATCACTACTCATGCAGCTTTTAGATATGTAGTCAGGCAGACGATCGATAATGATCTACAAAGGATAACAATGAAACAACAGATCTGAACTTTTGAACTTGAAAAAATCAGCAAAAAAAGTATCGCATACCAGGCATCGAACCATGTACTTACAAAATGAAATGCGAGCGCCTTATCCACTACACCACAAGGGTCGGTGAGATAGGAGTACAAAGCCGAGTTGATCTTAATTGGCTCGGATTTGTGCGATTTTCATTATCGATTTTCTCGAGGCTCTTAAACTTTTGACATTGCTTATTAACGGTGTCTAATCAGAATCGGATACTGATTCGAATGGTATATGTCACTAGTCATATCGCCACAGGAATGAATTATGGTTCCCTTGTGAGAATGAATCAATCGATGTACAGGTATATTTCTAAATCTATAAACCTTTTGATACATTTCTTTCACACTCGTACGTTTAGAAAGGTACTAATAAACGGAAACTTCGTTCTTCAGCTGCGAAAAGAGTTGAGCATCTCTCGAATAAGGTATGTTCACTTAAAAATGAAGATTCTTATTTTGCAATGAATATACATTTTTGAAAAAAAAAGTTGAAACGAAGTTTTGAAACAAAGTTGAAATTTAATTTGTGACAGCTTGAACTTGTATTGCCTGATTCTTGTTAAAAATATTTTGTTTTCTAGAACGAACCTAAGCCTAAAAGACGGAAGAAGCAAGAATTGAATGATACTGATGAGGAGGTATTACTGAATATATTTATTTATTTATTTCTTCTTCATTCCATCAATCATATATAATAATAGGGTGATATGTATGTATAAGGACAGAAGAGGGATAGATCGATTTCCGTCGCAAAAGGCGATTTCGGTTTTGGCTCGGTGGCAGTTTGTAAAGAATGGGGGTTTGGGGACGAATTCGAGAATCTCTATATGAATATTAATTCATATTGTTTGCTTCATTGTCAGTACATCTTTTCGGCACAGTTACTCCTTTTATTGGGTTATGTTTCACGGATCGAACAAAGGCTATTACATATTAGTGAGCATCGATACCGTTCTTGCTTGTAATCATTCAAACAATTTATTAATTATAATAGCAATAGTTTGTTTGAAAATGATTGATACCAGGGCTGTGAGGCATGGCCATGCCGGTATGTTGAATATGCCGTTTATGCCGGTTTTTTCATGCCGCTTATGCCGTGCCGAAAACGGCATGAAATTTTTAAATATTTTCGGCATAAAACTAACTATACGGCAAAATTTGAGCATTTCTCAATATTAAAAAAAATACGCAAATAATTTTATGCCGTATGCCGAAAATATGTTATGCCGTATGCCGAAAATATACTCATGCCGCACAACCCTGATTGATACATCGCTTTTTACAGTCTGAGTGCGACTCAGAAAAGATGAACGAGAGCTTATTGTTTCAACAGTTTAAGATCAACTTAATATGTTCTTTTAAAGAAAGTCTAATGGTTAATTGTCTGAAATAAATATATTCGCAAACATGAGTAAAAAGTAGCCAATATCTCGCGCTCATCTCTCGAATGCTCTCTCATTTCATTAAATTCATTCATTCAATGAATCAACTCTCGTTTTGATCTGACGAGTAATATAATAAAATACGTTTATTTGTAAGGATAAAACTTAATTTAGGAAAATCGCGAAGATTCCGCCATTATTCAAGACTGAAGATATTATTATATTCTCAAGAAGTGATTATAATCACGATATAATGCATTACAATTCAATAGATTTCTTTCTAAGATAAGATTTAGAGTCTTTAGTACAAGAAGATCCGTTTGAAGTTGGCTTCTCATGATACCCGTTTTGATCTTCCAAATTTATTGTGTTAGTTTCTATGTATGTATGACATCTGTATAAAGAGTGCAAATCTTTCCACTAAAATGTTTTTTTTGTATTTTGAGCAACGCACAAGTGAAATATTGAAGAAAAAACAACGTATTGTCTCCGGGAAACTTATCCTGAATTGGAGAATCAAACTTTTGGATACATTCAATGTTTTATGATTGGATTCTTCATTAGCAAGTGTGGTGGCATTCTGAAAATTTAAGTCTCAATCAATGAGTGACTGAAAGAAATAGTGGACAAAAACTCATGAAAAGAACTGACAAGTATCGGGGCCTACAAGGATCGGAGGTAAAAGGTTGTGCTTGAATGAAAACAATTGATTTCTATAACGGATTCGAATAAAAATTGGAGAAATTAAATCGGATGACGGATTGGAAGATTTATTCTTTTTCAATCTTTTCGTATATTATATATTGTGTCATTTCTAGTTTTGTCATGCTAAGTTTCATCCTATTAAGATTAATATTGTATCATAAATTATCAAATTATCAAGGAAAAACATTTAAAATGTATGACCTCACTCTTCCTTATCCTCTCCCTCGCCTCTCGCCCCTCTATCTTTCTATCTCTGCGATATCTAATCCTTACACATTCGCCAGAGAGTGTGACATATAGGTGATTGTTGTTGAAAAAAAATATTGAAAATATAAAATATTATCTAATTATTGATGATTGATCGTCAGAGGTTACTATGTTCATTGAAAAACAAAAAAATATTATATGATTCAAGTTCTCCTTTTCAACGCTATTATAAATTTATTTCATTTTATCGTTTCACTGTTGATCGTGGGAAAAAATCTTTTCATCCACCACCTGGCGACACGTCTCTCCGCGTCAGACAAAGATACATCCTCTCCCCCTCATCTCAGTCTACCCTCTCCCCCATCTCATTCATATCTTCGCACTTTCATACAGATTCCCACATGTCCTTTTAACAACTTCCATTTTTTCTTTCTCTCCCTTTCCTTTCATTCCACCACTTACCGTACTTTCTTTTGAATCCCCTACCCTTCCCCCACCCTAGTCGCCTGTCGTCTAATTCTTCACTAGTCTACTCTATCGTCTACTCGTCATTCTTCTTAGTCGCCTATCGTCTAATTAGTCGTCCATCTGTCTTATATCGTCTGATTCTTCGATCGTATACCATGTCGTCAACATTCTTCTTATAATTAGTCGCCCATTCGCCTTTGTCTACAACCTCTCTTATAGTAGTCTCCATTTCGTCTCGATCTTCACACATACCATCATCATCGTCGAGATCAGTCTGCCATTCTTCTCATCAGATCTGAACGTCCACTAATCCATCTTCCAATGGATTGTTGAATGGATCAGACGTAATCTCGAGGAGGCCCTCTCATCTTTCGTTCGAGAAAGTGCGAACGACTGGGTCGAGCATCTCCCAATAGTGACCTTCGCTCTGAACACCCACAATATCTGCTGACCTTCCAACGGGCCATGTCACCGCCAAGATTAAAATCAAAGATTAAAAAAAACAATCAAAAGAGCAACTTTGCTCAGTGATGTAGAAGTAGGCAGGAATCGAATCCAATCACTAATTTCTTCCATCAAATTATCTAATTTCTGTACATCATTCTTGTTCACCTAACATCCCTACACTTAATAATTCGTTTGATTCAATATTAGTTGTTCTATTCTGTCGCGGGAGCTCAAGCCCGTTAAAGATGGTGGCCCGAGAATGTTCAGATAAATCACCACACCCCTCTTATACGAATGCAAAGTGATATGCGAAGAGTTAGCGCAACCGGATGAGAACCGTCGGATGAGAACCGACTGGATGATAACCGGAAGCGACCGTATGAGAACTGAGCGTATGAGAACCGACTGGATGAGAACTGAGCGTATGAGAACCGATTGGATGAGAACCGACTGGATGAGAACCCACCGGATGACAACTGAGCGTATGAGAACCGACCGAACGAGAACTGAGCGCATGAGAACCGACTGGATGAGAACCGACCGGATGAGAACTGAGCGTATGAGAACTCACCGGTTGAGAACCCACTTGAAGGGCTGGCACGATATTCCAAAATGGGTCGGATGAGAACTTAGCGGCCATTTTATTGCAAATTTTGCGCTGATCACGAGTACGTCATTCCGATATTCCTAAATGGGTCGGATGAGAACTTAGCGGCCATTTTATGGCAAATTTTGCGCTGATCACGAGTATGTCAGTCCGATATTCCTAAATGGGTCGGATAGGAACTTAGCGGCCATTTTAGGCCAAATTTAGCGCTGATAACGAGTACGTCATTCCGATATTCCAAAATGGGTCGGATGAGAACTTAGCGGCCATTTTATGGCAAATTTTGCGCTGATCACGAGTACGTCATTCCGATATTCCAAAATGGGTCGGATGAGAACTGAGCGGCCATTTTATGGCAAATTTTGCGCTGATCACGAGTACGTCATTCCGATATTCCTAAATGGGTCGGATGAGAACTTAGCGGCCATTTTATGGCAAATTTTGCGCTGATCACGAGTACGTCATTCCGATATTCCTAAATGGGTCGGATGAGAACTTAGCGGCCATTTTATGGCAAATTTTGTTCTGATTGCAGATATGGTATCATGATTTTTCAAAATCTACCGGATGGGAACTTAGCGGCCATTTTGCGTCAAATTTCGCATCGCGGACCTACTAATCGATATTTTCAATCGATGCATATGCACCGCCAAAATGCCTAACGCGTTGCAACTTGTATCGGCGTCTCACCCGGGTGCGCATTAGACAAACACTCATATGCCCCCTGGTTCGACTCCCACCCTCGCCATTCCTCTTTTGCTGATTTTTGCAAACTTCATTTTCATAATTTAATCATCATTTAACAATCAAATATAATTTCGATTGCAAATATCGATTGGTAGGTCCGCTGTGCAGCTTTTGAAAACAGTTTTGGCCATCCCGTCATCCCTTATCATCTAGACGGGTCGCTTTCATAATCATTTCCGTCGCAAGTTCTGCTTCTCTTGTAAGTTCTCATCCGACCCATTTTGGAATATCGGACTGACGTACTCGTGATCAGCGCAAAATTTGCCATAAAATGGCCGCTGAGTTCTCATCCGACTCATTTTGAAATATCGGACCAGCCCTTCAAGTGGGTTCTCATCCGGTGAGTTCTCATACGCTCAGTTCTCATCCGGTCGGTTCTCATCCAGTCGGTTCTCATCCGGTCGGTTCTCATCCAGTCGGTTCTCATCCAGTCGGTTCTCATCCAGTCGGTTCTCATACGCTCAGTTCTCATCCGGTCGGTTCTCATCCAGTCGGTTCTCATCCAGTCGGTTCTCATCCAGTCGGTTCTCATCCAGTCGGTTCTCATACGCTCAGTTCTCATCCGGTCGGTTCTCATCCAGTCGGTTCTCATCCAGTCGGTTCTCGTCCAGTCGGTTCTCATACGCTCAGTTCTCATCCGGTGGGTTCTCATCCAGTCGGTTCTCATCCAGTCGGTTCTCATACGCTCAGTTATCATACGGTCGCTTCCGGTTCTCATCCAGTCGGTTCTCATCCGACGGTTCTCATCCGGCCTAGTGCCCGCAAATGCAAAACTTAGTAAACTTCTCCACCGTTGAGAAAAATAACGCACTACAAATTAAAAAAAAAGAGTTTTTTCCGAACGTTTTTTCAATGCATATAATTTTAATGTTATTGAAAGCGCTATGAAATGACGAGGAAACGCCATAAAATTCGATAAAATAAGAGAAAATGGTATGTTGCGCGAAGAAGTGGGCGGAGCCCCATGCTCAGTTATCGAAGGTTAGGAGGAGTTTCATATATGTTTCATTGGAACTGTAGATAAATAATATCATTATCCCCTTAGTATCTTGGTTTAACACGACCAGGGGTTTAGTACCTGCGTCCTCGATTTCAGACGTTCATTATGGCAATGAGTGGGGGACGTAGGATATTACTACCTTTTAAAAAAATTTCAAAATTAATGAAGTAGACAACCATCATCGCCATCGAATTCTGACCCAGGAGCCCAATTTTCATACCTCTAGCTCAACCATGGACGACTTGAAAACGTGCTGTTACCATAATCTCGCCCAGGCGTTGCGGAACCACTGGGGCCAAAATAACTATTATGTGTCCATCTTCATCAGCGGGGTCGATAACCCCTATACACAAGTTGTGAGGATATTAAATTTTTTGGCCTGTGCCAACCCTTGTTCAACTTTACGCAAACGGCCTCATATATAAATTATTAATCATGTGCCCTATGTACAGAGTAGAGATTCAACTATCACTCAACATCCCTTCTGGCAGTATCTAACGAGATAGTGTGCATAATGTAGAGACCGTGGTCACGCCCCCTTTAAGGGTCACGCGTCTAAAGATGCAATGATAGGTCTTATTCACTTATTATTCTCCGTTCATTAGCGTACTCTCTTGCTATTACTTCACTTTTTAGTAACGTTTTTACTTCATTGTTTGTTGGAAAACTCTATTGCTTTTCGAGACTTTGTACATAACATTCTTTCCCTCAATCTCTCGTTTTTCCTCAATAGTTAACGTTAACTCACTTTTCCGGTAAATCTTTAATTATTTTTTCTCTATTTTCAGGCGCCTATATCGCCCGATTAATTATTATGGCCTACAATCGTTTCATTAAAGCATAAAGAATAATTATATTCTTTAAATGGACAGAAGGAAAATTGAGGTAAATGCACTTTGTGATTAATTAAACGAAGAAATTCCTTTGATAGGAATCATTTATACATTACCTGCCGTTGTTTGGGGTGGTATAAAACTCTGTTATTTTCAAAGTAGTAGTTTACTTATATTTCCCACTAGCCGTAGACTTGCAAGTCTACGGCTAGTTAAACGCAAATTTACTAGAAGTGGTGTATAATACGGTAATGCATTTCGTCCAATGTTCTTTCACTACTAGTAAACTAACAGTAAACTGCTAGTCTGTGACGTAACGTAAGTAAACTACTAGTTTGGAAATACCAGAGAAGGCGGCCCGCGGCACGGAATACGCAGACATTGATTGTGCATATTTACAGGTACAATTCGGAACATTCACATGCCCAATGTATACTGTGCCACAACGGATACTATGCGCACTTTGATGAAGACTTCAAGAAGACATCACATGTACGGTATACTGAATGATTTGAAAATGAAAATTTAAATATCTCAGTAGTGCAAAAGTAATACTTTGTTGGTAAAATTACGTAAAACTTTCTTAATATTATGTGACCTTGTACAACTCTGCTGGTTGTGCAGCTACAAACCTGACCCAGCGGACTGTTTTCCTGTTAAATAGTAGTGTTTTTTATTGATATGAAATGCGAATATTGTGTCTGTCTATTTTGGAGCCTACAGTCAAAATGCAATAAAGTGAACGAAAGGGCCCACCATAGACCCCATGGTCTAAACTGTCTAAAAAGGTTGTGTGCTCGCTTAAAAATAATTATTCATCTTGAAACTGTGAATGCTGGGGTTTGGAGATGTGCTGAGTCGATTGAAATGAAAAATAAATTTTTAAAATATCTCCATCCGTGTGCATATGGCAAAGACACACTGCGAGTCGCTTGTGACGCACTGCAAGTTATTATTTTTCCAAGCGTTCGATCGATCGATAGAAACATTTTAAAAATTTTATTTTCTTTTCGATCGACTCAGCACATCTCAAAACCCAAGCATTCACAGTTTCAAGACGAATAATTATTTTTACGCGGGCACACAACCTTTTTAGACAGTTTAGACCATGGGGTCTGGTGGGCCCTATCGTTCACTTTATTGCATTTTGACTGTATAATGATATCAGATAATAATAATATAATAATATTTATTCCTTCAATAAAACACGTAGGGGCTGGGATATATTGAAGGATGATAAGATGAGCGATCAAGGTACACTCTAAAAATGTGTTAAAAATCTATACAGCCTTTTGATCTATACAGTCTATTGAACACATCAAAGTATTCTATTGAACACCCCCATGTGTTCCAATTTACACATTTTTCCAATTTACACCCCAAAAGCTGTTAATTAGAACACATTGGGGATTACAGTTTCACCCGGAACACCTACGGGTGTGCATATTAACACTTCATTTCTCTGAGTGTAGACATTTGCAGTTTTGTGGCTTGAACGAAGATGAAGAAGAGAACTCCACCGTTACTGAAGTGCGTGATGCAGATTACTACTACTACCAAGATGTCGAGGTGAATATGGCACAATAATAATAGTTATGATTATGATTTGCAAAATTTCCGAAAGAAATGCATATCTGTTTTAGAATATTGGCTACATTGTAATTACAATTACTTTAGCAATGATTCATTTACTCCACTGCTAAAATTGTTTATGTCAAATATTTGATTCTTCTTTCTTCAAAAGCACATGAATATACTTACTGAACCCACCGTTTGACCCCTCCCCTTAAATGTGACGACACTTGCGTAGCGAAATAGTTATTCAGCCAATTAACTTAAAGTCACGTTTGTTATCGGCAAACGGCCAACGGTTTGCCTACATGGATCATGATTACTTGAAATAACTAATTTGAATATAGGTATGCCTGCAGAATCTATTGGTTGAACACGGCATGCAGGACAACTATTGTGCTGAAGAAAATTGGGAACTGGACGGTGCATTTGTGCTCCAAATGCAAATGAAGATGCCACATACCACATGTGGTGAAGTAGTTCGATTATTCATTGAGTGTATGTAATATGACCTGTTATTTCCATTCCATGATTAATACATATAAGAGGCCTTAGAATAAGAAAGTGGCGTAGAATGAAAAAATCATGATTTGTGCCAATTCTGACGACGTCGAATGTGGCAGAAGGTGACTGACAATGTCGACGTGTTCATTGTTGGCATTTCTATAAAGCTGTCTGTTTGCCAAATATGCAAAGTGTTTTATTGGCTCGTGAAATGCTAACCAAATTATAAAGCTTCATTATTGGCATTTGGTAAAATACAATCGATGGACAAAAACGAAGACTGAAACATTGGCACAGAGGGTGAGAACAGATAATTGACAATAGTGACGGGATCATAATTGGCAGACAAAAGTTCAACTAGATTATTTGAAAGATGCCAAAGTTGCAGCCGTCAATATTGGCGATATTCTCAAAATGCCGTTTCGCCAATATATTCGAAGTCGTAATTGGCATTTTTCGGAAAATTTAATCATGCCAATAAAGCAATGTTCTAATTAGGCAAGGTCAGGAAAATTCGGAAATGCCATTTTTGATGGCGTCATTATTGGCAGAAAGGCTTCACTCAGATTGTGCCAACTTTGACGCCGTCATTATTGGCAAGAAAGGCTTCACTCAGATTGTGCCAACTTTGACGCCGTCATTATTGGGCCAAAAATGACGCCGTCATTATTGGCCCAATTATGACGCCTTCATTATTGGCAGAAAGGCTTCACTCAAATTTTGCCAACATTGACGCCGTCATTATTGGCAGAAAGGCTTCACTCAGATTTTGCCAACATTGACGCCGTCATTATTGGGCCAAAAATGACGCCGTCATTATTGGCCCAATTATGACGCCGTCATTATTGGCAGAAAGGCTTCACTCAGATTTTGCCAACATTGACGCCGTCATTATTGGCAGAAAGGCTTCACTCAGATTTTGCCAACATTGACGCCGTCATTATTGGGCCAAATTTGACGCCGTCATTATTGGCCCAATTTTGACGCCGTCATTATTGGCAACTTTGACTACTATTAATGATTAAAATCTAAAAGGCAACAATTTAGCGTAGAGATATTGCACGTGGTCTACGTGAGCAGGAAAGAGTGGAGAGATGGTAGGGATGAAATAGAAGTATGGGATGATAAAAAATCAATAATATATGATACAGTAAGACAACATCCAATCGTGACTAAGGTAGTAAACAAGTAAGTGTGAAGTAGGACAGACAAGGTGGAGATCAATAAAATATTATACTGTACAAGGGTGCATTTGAACGGCGAGCTCGCTTCATTGAACGTTGAAGTCGCGGACTTATGTCTGGTGGGCGGCCGTGATGACCGGCTGGTCCTGAAACGAAAAAAACGTTTGATTACTGTAGCCAACTAATCGATATTTCAATCAAGTACACTCGCTTAAAGAAGGGAACCCTCGAGTTTTTTTCGTAACTAAACTGGTCAGGTTAAAGATCACATCTTCCAGAATACAAAAACAATGTTTCAGAATACCGTAATCCAAGCTCAAAGTTCGTTGATGTACCAAGGAAACACCAGGGAATGAACGATTTTTAATATTTGAAATAAAATATATTGAAAATTGCAAACGGGAATCGAACTCGCGTGGCACGGTTACTAGCACTGACTACTAACCGCTGAGCTATATGGGTGACACTTTCAGCCTCGCGAATCTAATAGAGAATAGAATTCCACATCGTTGATCCCACGTTCTTCATTATAATATCCATACATTTTTGGTGCCCTCACCGAATTGTTTTTATATAGTTGGTCGATTTAGAAAAATCGTTATTTCTCGCAAAAATTGTAATCTTTCACATAAAAATGAGCATTATATAGTGGGTCAACCCTGAAAATGCGCCGTATATCACGGATCTCCTGTAAGAATGAAAGAAGCCAACCGACAGTTTTAAATTTTATATCAACGATTTGGATGAAACTTGCTTGATTAATCGTAATGAGGGAAATGAGAAGGCTTAGGCACTTGATTTCGCCAAATTTGCATTTCTATCGATTTTTTGATCTACCACTTCGGGGAGGGGGGGGGGTATCTCACTCAAATTTCGACCTAAAGCAAAAATTTTTTTGTCAATCGACTCGAAATGAACTAATCTTGAAGTTACTATGCGGAATGTATGGGCGAAAACGCCATCTTCTACCTGTTTTCTTCGAAAAACTGATTTTTTCAGTACATTATGCTAATTTTCTCAAAATGTTTCAACAAAGGGTACGATTTTTATTCGCGATTCTGATTCCCCATCCCCGAATTGAGGTAAGCATATATTTCATAATCCGTAACTCACGACAAGCCACATCGATCCTCAGAGTGGACCCGGACTTTGTGGACCCGGAATTCCCAATTATGGTATACCAATCGAAAGATCTCGGGGGGGGGGGGGGGGGCGCCCGTTTCGGCAACGAGTTATAAATCGGTTGGGAGAAGGTCTATGGAAACAAAAGTTGCACCATTGTTATCAGTAGTGGTGTACGGTATGGTGCTACCGTAACCGTCGGGAATCGTGAACTGATTTTTTTAGTCGACCCATGACCCGGGGTTCATGGTTGAAAATGGCCGAAGTCGAAAAATTCATGATACTCCGAGACCAAATACTAGTTGCCATAATATCAATAGTGAGCCAACTTTTATCTTTATGGTTACCGTAACCCGAACTACCGTAATCAAACCGGGATTTGAAGCGCATTTGGCCATATTATTGCAGGTTACGGTAGCTAGATTACGGTAGTACGGGTTACGGTATCCATAAAGATAAAAGTTGGCTCACTATTGATATAATTGCAACTAGTATTTGATCTCGGGTCATCATGAATTTTTCGACTTTGGCCATTTTCAACGGTCATGAGTCGACTAAAAAAATCAGTTCACGATTCCCGACGGTTACGGTAGCACCATACCGCATACCACTACTGATAACAATGGTACAACTTTTGTTTCCATAGACCATCTCCTAACCGATTTATAACTCGTTGCCGAAACGGGCGCCCCCCAAGATCTCGACGAGCTCTATAAACATTACTTAACAGTAAAAGTCATGAAAGTTGACTGTTTTAAAGAATTGCTTGAAAATCCGTTTTTGCACTACCAAATTGCTGTGCAATGCAATCGATTCGCAAAGGAACGTTCTTTGCTTTCTCCTTTGTGTTTTTTGCACTCTTTCCTCCTTCCCTGACACCCTCTTCCCCCCCTCTTTGCATGCAGTCAATGCTCTTCCAGCTTCATTCGACACTCGAATCTCCTCCAGCACATCGACAAGGGGGAGCACAATATCAGACCCGAGAAGATATCTCAGTACGATTTCGCCCTCGGTCTCTACAAGCGAAAGCTCGAGGAAGTGCAGCAAGGAGTAGGAATCTATCTTCTCGTTGAGTCTTTCAAGGAGTACCAGCAAGCTGCTGATCATCCCAAGCCGATGGGATGGGCACTGAGGATCACGAAGAAGGGAGGTAAGTACAACCAGAAGGCTGGATGATATGCTCATGGATTTGGTGGAGGAAGAGATTCAGACCGAGGAGGAGGTCGATGTGGAAGAGGATAATAGAGAGAGAGGGGGGAAGAGATAATCACTGCTGAGGCTATCTATGATTTCGTTCACAGTGATCTCAAGGAGTATTTCAATGATCTGGATATTTTTTTTCGATCATTCCGATTCCGATATCGGAAATATCGATGAGTAGTTTCGTATTTCAGAATGCGTATTTGCTATAATGAATATCTCAGATAAACCTTTTTGCTGTTTTATTTGTTACCCTTTCCTATAATATTATTAGAAAATAATGTTAAAAACACAAACTGGAGAAAGCAAAGAACGTTTTTGGTAGTGCAAAAACGGATTTTCAAGCATATCTTGAAAACGGTCAACTTTCATGACTTTTACTGTTAGGTCATTTTTATAGAGCTCGTCGACATCTTTCGATTGGCATACCATAATTGGGAATTTGCATGACAATGAGGAGAGGTGATATAAGAAATGCATTTTTGAATGAAAATAACGAAAAGTCCGGGTTTACTCTGAGGATCGATATGGCTTGTCGTGAGTTATGAATTATGGAATATGTGCTTACCTCAATTCGAGGATGGAGAATCAGAATCGCGAATTAAAATCGTACCCTTTGTTGAAAATTTTTGAGAAAATTAGCATAATGTACTGAAAAAATCAGTTTTTCGAAGAAAACAGGTAGAAGATGGCGTTTTCGCCCATACATTCCGCATAGTAACTTCAAGATTAGTTCATTTCGAGTCGATTGAAAAAACATTTTTTGCTTTAGGTCAAAATTTGAGTGAGATATGGCCGAAGTGGTAGATCAAAAAATCGATAAAAATTCAAATTTAGCGAAATCAAGTGCTTCGGCCTTCTCATTTCCCTAATTACGATTAATCAAACAAGTTTCATCCAAATCGGTGAGATAAAATTTAAAACTGTCGGGAAAAGGTCTCATTTTCCTACGTTTCTACAGGAGATCCGTGATATAGTGGGTCATTCCTCACACTGTGAGGGTATGAAAACGTATGATAATATCGCGCCCTAAATCTCCTTGTTCCCATTTCTTTAATGTTACTTTTAATCATTCAAAATAATCACATAAAAGCAAATTGTGGTTGAACGTGGAAAGCTACATTATTCTGTAGATAGTATTCTGGCTGAATGCAGAATAAAGCTCAGACATACGCTTACATGTCGGCGCCCATGTATAAGACAAATCGTAGTCATTTTACAGTATACGGTAACCCTGATCTTTGACCCTCTACCGTAACCCTGATCTTTGACCCTCTACCGTAACCCTGATCGTTGACCCTCTACCGTAACCCTGATCGTTGACCCTCTACCGTAACCCTGATCTTTGATCCTCTACCGTAACCCTGATCTTTGACCCTCTACCGTAACCCTTATGTTTATTCTTCTACAATAACCCTAGTCTTTGATCTTCTACCGTAACCCTTACTGATCTTTGATCTTTACCTGAGTCAGAGTGCACGCTACAGCGACCGTATCCTGTTCGAGCAGTGCGAGTCGACGGAAGACCGCCTTGAAGGCGTCCACGGGGCTTCGATTTGTGACTACAAATGACATAATTGATAGTTGTTTTAAGACAAATTTCTCTCTTGTGCGATCAATGACATTAGCAAAATGGGAGCACGCCGTCACGTAAAGCAGCGTTATATTGCGCCATACGTGGGCGGACATTGCCGCTGGAAATGAAAATCGGGGGGCCGGACGCAAAAATCGGGGGTCGGAAGCAAAAAATGGAGCATTTATACGTCATTTTGAGTGATTTTTTTGGAAAATCGGGGGGGGGGGGGGGGGGGGGGGGTTGGGTCGAGTGCCAAAAATCGGGGGTGTATTGCCGCTAGCGGCAGTGGTGCCCACGTATGTATTGCGCCTACGTACACATATCCACGTCCATTTTGGAGCATACATTTTTGGTTTTCCTCATCGGATTGTTTTATATAGTTAGCCGATTTTCGAAATACAGTGGGTCAGTTTAGAAAAATCGTTATTTTTCGCTTAAATTGTAATCTTTCATATAAAAAATACCCTTATAGCATTATATGGTGGGTGGATCCTCACTTTGTGAGGGTATGCAAATGTATGATTTTGGAATGTTTTAAGGCGAACTCGAAAACGGAGATTGGTATACGGTAAGAGGTTATAGTAACCATCAATCAAAAATGGTTGATAACCGTAATCTTTTACAGTAATTTTATGACAATCAATAATCGGCTACCGTACCTTCTCCCCACTATGCTATGGTGCTCGCATTCCAATACTGCTCTCATTCGACATAACATCGTTGATCGTACTTCCACCTGAGAGCAATCGATAATCAGACAATAATTGACGAAAAAAATATTAATCGGGTTTCCTAGAACTGAAAGCCATCATTTCTCTACTTCAATTTATGTCCTAAAACTAGCTAAAAACGACACAGAAGCTGTTCGGCCATGTCCTCTTTCTTTCATGTTTCAACATAATCAAAATACGTGTCCACACAATATTTACACAAATGTGTAATCAAGAATAAAGGAACAAGTAATCCCTACGGTGGCATTCACATTTCCAAAAAAACCATCACATGCATGCATTTTCGAGCATCCATATTGTGGGTACGGCTCAGTTTATCATTTTGGTTGGCTTATAAAAAACGGGTCAATTTACCGATTTTGGTTACAAAAAGAGCAAACAATGAACAATTTTTGGGAAATACTGCAAGCCTCCAAACTTGGGTGACTTCTGCCTATTACAATCAATACTTTGGACCCACAGTAGTCAATCGATAATTGATAATTAATCGGTAATTGGACTGACCTTCATCATATCCATGATGACGCTGCTCGTGCCGTGTTTGGCCCAAATTTGGACGACTGGGGGGCGGCCGAACCAGAAGCCATACGTATACCTGGAACAATAAAACCATCACTATATCGATTTTGAATGGATTTACAGTAAAAATTAGCTTAAAACAGATTCATGTAATCGTAAATTAGTCAATATATCTATTATTTAAGAAATATACTGTAACGATCGATTGAAAGCACAAAACTACAATCGTAAATTATTCGATATATCGATTTTAGTACACATTCTGTCATCGTACAACAGATAGTGTAACGATTTTAATAGATCTTTGTAATTATTGATTGCCAACTGACCGGTAGACCATATCTCCAGATTGTTTGGTATTCTTCGGTTGAGGTGCACTGAAGTCATGATGTGGGTAGCACATCTCGATTTCCTTCTGTTCATCTTTCTTCTTCTGGAATAAGAACCGGTTAACATCACATTATAAACTAATCATAACAGGAAAAGAATGGGTTCTGTTCGTTGCCCAATGATTTATTTATTGTTTCAACATAAGTTCCAAGCATTGTAAACAGGAAGCATGTGTAATAACTTTAAAGGAACTCCGCGAGCGCATCTACTCTACGCTCTTGCAATCTTGCAACGCTCTCTCATAGACAAAAGCAAGGGAGAACTGCCAGAACGGATGGTTTCACAATAGCTCGGAATACGCATGTAAACAAAACAAGATTTCCTGTTAATAACGTATAAGCAACCCAGCATGACACCCTCCACTCCTGTTTAGCCTCTCAGACGACAAGGAATTTAATAAATTGTACGTTAAAAAACGAAATATTGGTACACGCACATTAAAGTTAAAACTATAAAATATTAATCAAATTAAATCAATAATTGTGCCTTATTTTATATGTAAAACAACATGATAAATAGACGCTCACTTCCTCCGTTAGACGGCTGCCATGTTTGATTCCGCCGGACACAAAGTTGACTGGTCCAGTAAAGTTTGGCTTTCTGTGTCGTCGATCACGACGACTTCCATCGGCGAGGTCCTCGTCGTGCACACATACCTTAAATAGGAATTTATGTATCAATTATAATCATTCTTAATTTAATTATTTAAAGATACAGACGAACTGAGCGAAGAGAATTCAAGAACAGAATCACATTCGTTACAAATTGCATTGAACTTTCTATCTAAGTTTTTCTATCTATCTAAGTTCTATCTATTTCATTATAACAATGAGGCTCGTGGCATTGAAATATACGTACCATAAATGGATTTACTCTATGGAGTGGCAACGGCATCGAGGATTGAGCGTGCTTTCCAAGTTTCGGTCATGGATCGAGAACGATTCCATGCTGTCTCTGTCCTCCGTTCTAGAAGACGGAAAGCACTTAACATAAAATGAAAATCGAGAAGTATCAAACAGAACGTAGATAATTAAAAGCAAATTACGAAAATTACGAAAAAACGACCGTCAGTTCATGATAGCAATTACTTCATTCTGTAGTCAAAAACGTCAAACTAAAACTAAAACACAGTCGTGAGTTACGGTCGTTTTTTTCGAATTTTTTGTAATTTGCTTTTGATTATCTTCGTTCTGTTTGATACTTCTCGATTTTCATTTTATGTTAAGTACTTTCCGTCTTCTAGAACGGAGGGCAGAGACAGCATGGAATCGTTCTCGATCCATGACCGAAACTTGGAAAGCACGCTCAATTCTCGATGCCGTTGCCACTCCATATGTGATCCGTAAATAACGGAAGTCCCAAATGACCGCGGTCATTTGGGACTTCCGTTATATACGGGTGACCCGTATATAACGGACGTCCCAAATGACCGTGGTCGTATTCTATCAATCTATGCTACCATCAATCATTTGAATTCATTCGGTAACGCAAATTCTATTATTATTTCTTACTCCGCACTGCTCTATCGACTCCATTTACTCTACTCCATTTAATTACTCTATCCATTCAGTTACTATTCACAATCAGCAGAGTTCCTTAGTTAAGGAAAGCTTAGGCTTAGTATCCGCACTGCTCTATTGATCCATTTAATTACTCTATCCATTCAGTTACTATTCACAATCAGCAGAGTTCCTTAGTTAAGGAAAGCTTAGGCTTAGTATCCGCACTGTTCTATTGATCCATTTAGTTACTCTGTCCATTCAGTTACTATTCACAATCAGCAGAGTTCCTTAGTTAAGGAAAGCTTAGGCTTAGTATCCGCACTACTCTATTGATCCATTTAATTACTCTATCCATTCAGTTACTATTCACAATCAGCAGAGTTCCTTAGTTAAGGAAAGCTTAGGCTTAGTATCCGCACTGCTCTATTGATCCATTTAATTACTCAATCGATTTTTTTCTTTTTTTTCCAATTCATTATATTTTAAAAATACACGCAGCACGTTGCATTAGACAACTACACAGTGAAAAGGATTATTGAAGAAGTATTGTCCATAGCTTTATTTTTTTAGAACAAAACGGACAAATAAGATTTCCCTTTGAAAATATTTGTCAAGTCAGTTTGTCGCGCAAAAAAACTGATTGTTGTTTCAATGAAATCATGTGAAAAAATCTGTATCGCTTTATTTTCGAAACTTTTTTTCACTGTCTTCTGTTATCTGTCCTTTGCTGCGAATCTGTAGAGAATTGAATAATAGTAACAATTACATCGATATAATGGTATATATCATTACTCATCGATATATATCATTACTCATCAACTTCGTCTCTCCACACAATAATTTCATTTAATTTATCAATTGTTTGGATCTGATTGAATTAATGATTGTGATTGTGGTTCCATCACCCCCCCCCCCATTGCTGCAACATTTATGTTAATGTTTTTTTATTATATCGATTAAGTTGTTACTATTATCCAATTCTCTGCTAATTCGCAACAAGCAATGTACATTTCGGAATTTCTATAGAACATAACATGTTCTACGGGGAGTCGAACTCTTGTGCAAAAAGTATGCTACGGATCGGTTGTTAATGACGGTCTGCCCTTCCGTCTATTAACGGTTTTTTTTATTTGTGATTTGGAAATGTGACAAGGAACTCTGCTGATTGTGAATAGTTACTGAATGGATAGAGTAATTAAATGGAGTAGAGTAAATGAAGTCGATAGAGTAGTGCGGAGTAAGAAATAATAATATAATTTGCGTTACCGAATGAATTCAAACGATTGATGGTAGCATAGATTGATAGAATAAGCCCGCGGTCTTTTGGGACGTCCGTTATGTACGGGTGACCCGTATATAACGGAAGTCCCAAATGACCGCGGTCATATGGGACTTCCGTTATATACGGGTCACATGGTTGTGACCCGTAAATAACGGAAGTCCCAAATGACCGCGGTCATTTGGGACTTCCGTTATATACGGTTAAGTCACTCCATAGAGTAAATCCATTTATGGTACGTATATTTCAATGCCACGAGCCTCATTGTTACAATGAAATAGATAGAACTTAGATAGATAGAAAAACTTAGATAGAAAGTTCAATGCAATTTGTAACGAATGTGATTCTGTTCTTGAATTCTTTTCGCTCAGTTCGTCTGTATCTTTAAATAATTAAATTAAGAATGATTATAATTGATACATAAATTCCTATTTAAGGTATGTGTGCACGACGAGGACCTCGCCGATGGAAGTCGTCGTGATCGACGACACAGAAAGCCAAACTTTACTGGACCAGTCAACTTTGTGTCCGGCGGAATCAAACATGGCAGCCGTCTAACGGAGGAAGTGAGCGTCTATTTATCATGTTGTTTTACATATAAAATAAGGCACAATTATTGATTTAATTTGATTAATATTTTATAGTTTTAACTTTAATGTGCGTGTACCAATATTTCGTTTTTTAACGTACAATTTATTAAATTCCTTGTCGTCTGAGAGGCTAAACAGGAGTGGAGGGTGTCATGCTGGGTTGCTTATACGTTATTAACAGGAAATCTTGTTTTGTTTACACGCGTATTCCGAGCTATTGTGAAACCATCCGTTCTGGCAGTTCTCCCTTGCTTTTGTCTATGAGAGAGCGTTGCAAGATTGCAAGAGCGTAGAGTAGATGCGCTCGCGGAGTTCCTTTAAAGTTATTACACATGCTTCCTGTTTACAATGCTTGGAACTTATGTTGAAACAATAAATAAATCATTGGGCAACGAACAGAACCCATTCTTTTCCTGTTATGATTAGTTTATAATGTGATGTTAACCGGTTCTTATTCCAGAAGAAGAAAGATGAACAGAAGGAAATCGAGATGTGCTACCCACATCATGACTTCAGTGCACCTCAACCGAAGAATACCAAACAATCTGGAGATATGGTCTACCGGTCAGTTGGCAATCAATAATTACAAAGATCTATTAAAATCGTTACACTATCTGTTGTACGATGACAGAATGTGTACTAAAATCGATATATTGAATAATTTACGATTGTAGTTTTGTGCTTTCAATCGATCGTTACAGTATATTTCTTAAATAATAGATATATTGACTAATTTACGATTACATGAATCTGTTTTAAGCTAATTTTTACTGTAAATCCATTCAAAATCGATATAGTGATGGTTTTATTGTTCCAGGTATACGTATGGCTTCTGGTTCGGCCGCCCCCCAGTCGTCCAAATTTGGGCCAAACACGGCACGAGCAGCGTCATCATGGATATGATGAAGGTCAGTCCAATTACCGATTAATTATCAATTATCGATTGACTACTGTGGGTCCAAAGTATTGATTGTAATAGGCAGAAGTCACCCAAGTTTGGAGGCTTGCAGTATTTCCCAAAAATTGTTCATTGTTTGCTCTTTTTGTAACCAAAATCGGTAAATTGACCCGTTTTTTATAAGCCAACCAAAATGATAAACTGAGCCGTACCCACAATATGGATGCTCGAAAATGCATGCATGTGATGGTTTTTTTGGAAATGTGAATGCCACCGTAGGGATTACTTGTTCCTTTATTCTTGATTACACATTTGTGTAAATATTGTGTGGACACGTATTTTGATTATGTTGAAACATGAAAGAAAGAGGACATGGCCGAACAGCTTCTGTGTCGTTTTTAGCTAGTTTTAATACATAAATTGAAGTAGAGAAATGATGGCTTTCAGTTCTAGGAAACCCGATTAATATTTTTTTCGTCAATTATTGTCTGATTATCGATTGCTCTCAGGTGGAAGTACGATCAACGATGTTATGTCGAATGAGAACAGTATTGGAATGCGAGCACCATAGCATAGTGGGGAGAAGGTACGGTAGCCGATTATTGATTGTCATAAAATTACTGTAAAAGATTACGGTTATCAACCATTTTTGATTGATGGTTACTATAACCTCTTACCGTATACCAATCTCCGTTTTCGAGTTCGCCTTAAAACATTCCAAAATCATACATTTGCATACCCTCACAAAGTGAGGATCCACCCACCATATAATGCTATAAGGGTATTTTTTATATGAAAGATTACAATTTAAGCGAAAAATAACGATTTTTCTAAACTGACCCACTGTATTTCGAAAATCGGCTAACTATATAAAACAATCCGATGAGGAAAACCAAAAATGTATGCTCCAAAATGGACGTGGATATGTGTACGTAGGCGCAATATAACGCTGCTTTACGTGACGGCGTGCTCCCATTTTGCTAATGTCATTGATCGCACAAGAGAGAAATTTGTCTTAAAACAACTATCAATTATGTCATTTGTAGTCACAAATCGAAGCCCCGTGGACGCCTTCAAGGCGGTCTTCCGTCGACTCGCACTGCTCGAACAGGATACGGTCGCTGTAGCGTGCACTCTGACTCAGGTAAAGATCAAAGATCAGTAAGGGTTACGGTAGAAGATCAAAGACTAGGGTTATTGTAGAAGAATAAACATAAGGGTTACGGTAGAGGGTCAAAGATCAGGGTTACGGTAGAGGATCAAAGATCAGGGTTACGGTAGAGGATCAAAGATCAGGGTTACGGTAGAGGGTCAACGATCAGGGTTACGGTAGAGGGTCAACGATCAGGGTTACGGTAGAGGGTCAAAGATCAGGGTTACGGTAGAGGGTCAAAGATCAGGGTTACCGTATACTGTAAAATGACTACGATTTGTCTTATACATGGGCGCCGACATGTAAGCGTATGTCTGAGCTTTATTCTGCATTCAGCCAGAATACTATCTACAGAATAATGTAGCTTTCCACGTTCAACCACAATTTGCTTTTATGTGATTATTTTGAATGATTAAAAGTAACATTAAAGAAATGGGAACAAGGAGATTTAGGGCGCGATATTATCATACGTTTTCATACCCTCACAGTGTGAGGAATGACCCACTATATCACGGATCTCCTGTAGAAACGTAGGAAAATGAGACCTTTTCCCGACAGTTTTAAATTTTATCTCACCGATTTGGATGAAACTTGTTTGATTAATCGTAATTAGGGAAATGAGAAGGCCGAAGCACTTGATTTCGCTAAATTTGAATTTTTATCGATTTTTTGATCTACCACTTCGGCCATATCTCACTCAAATTTTGACCTAAAGCAAAAAATGTTTTTTCAATCGACTCGAAATGAACTAATCTTGAAGTTACTATGCGGAATGTATGGGCGAAAACGCCATCTTCTACCTGTTTTCTTCGAAAAACTGATTTTTTCAGTACATTAGGCTAATTTTCTCAAAAATTTTCAACAAAGGGTACGATTTTAATTCGCGATTCTGATTCTCCATCCTCGAATTGAGGTAAGCACATATTCCATAATTCATAACTCACGACAAGCCATATCGATCCTCAGAGTAAACCCGGACTTTTCGTTATTTTCATTCAAAAATGCATTTCTTATATCACCTCTCCTCATTGTCATGCAAATTCCCAATTATGGTATGCCAATCGAAAGATGTCGACGAGCTCTATAAAAATGACCTAACAGTAAAAGTCATGAAAGTTGACCGTTTTCAAGATATGCTTGAAAATCCGTTTTTGCACTACCAAAAACGTTCTTTGCTTTCTCCAGTTTGTGTTTTTAACATTATTTTCTAATAATATTATAGGAAAGGGTAACAAATAAAACAGCAAAAAGGTTTATCTGAGATATTCATTATAGCAAATACGCATTCTGAAATACGAAACTACTCATCGATATTTCCGATATCGGAATCGGAATGATCGAAAAAAAATATCCGGATCATTGAAATACTCCTTGAGATCACTGTGAACGAAATCATAGATAGCCTCAGCAGTGATTATCTCTTCCCCCCTCTCTCTCTATTATCCTCTTCCACATCGACCTCCTCCTCGGTCTGAATCTCTTCCTCCACCAAATCCATGAGCATATCATCCAGCCTTCTGGTTGTACTTACCTCCCTTCTTCGTGATCCTCAGTGCCCATCCCATCGGCTTGGGATGATCAGCAGCTTGCTGGTACTCCTTGAAAGACTCAACGAGAAGATAGATTCCTACTCCTTGCTGCACTTCCTCGAGCTTTCGCTTGTAGAGACCGAGGGCGAAATCGTACTGAGATATCTTCTCGGGTCTGATATTGTGCTCCCCCTTGTCGATGTGCTGGAGGAGATTCGAGTGTCGAATGAAGCTGGAAGAGCATTGACTGCATGCAAAGAGGGGGGGAAGAGGGTGTCAGGGAAGGAGGAAAGAGTGCAAAAAACACAAAGGAGAAAGCAAAGAACGTTCCTTTGCGAATCGATTGCATTGCACAGCAATTTGGTAGTGCAAAAACGGATTTTCAAGCAATTCTTTAAAACAGTCAACTTTCATGACTTTTACTGTTAAGTAATGTTTATAGAGCTCGTCGAGATCTTGGGGGGCGCCCGTTTCGGCAACGAGTTATAAATCGGTTAGGAGATGGTCTATGGAAACAAAAGTTGTACCATTGTTATCAGTAGTGGTATGCGGTATGGTGCTACCGTAACCGTCGGGAATCGTGAACTGATTTTTTTAGTCGACTCATGACCGTTGAAAATGGCCAAAGTCGAAAAATTCATGATGACCCGAGATCAAATACTAGTTGCAATTATATCAATAGTGAGCCAACTTTTATCTTTATGGATACCGTAACCCGTACTACCGTAATCTAGCTACCGTAACCTGCAATAATATGGCCAAATGCGCTTCAAATCCCGGTTTGATTACGGTAGTTCGGGTTACGGTAACCATAAAGATAAAAGTTGGCTCACTATTGATATTATGGCAACTAGTATTTGGTCTCGGAGTATCATGAATTTTTCGACTTCGGCCATTTTCAACCATGAACCCCGGGTCATGGGTCGACTAAAAAAATCAGTTCACGATTCCCGACGGTTACGGTAGCACCATACCGTACACCACTACTGATAACAATGGTGCAACTTTTGTTTCCATAGACCTTCTCCCAACCGATTTATAACTCGTTGCCGAAACGGGCGCCCCCCCCCCCCCCCCCCGAGATCTTTCGATTGGTATACCATAATTGGGAATTCCGGGTCCACAAAGTCCGGGTCCACTCTGAGGATCGATGTGGCTTGTCGTGAGTTACGGATTATGAAATATATGCTTACCTCAATTCGGGGATGGGGAATCAGAATCGCGAATAAAAATCGTACCCTTTGTTGAAACATTTTGAGAAAATTAGCATAATGTACTGAAAAAATCAGTTTTTCGAAGAAAACAGGTAGAAGATGGCGTTTTCGCCCATACATTCCGCATAGTAACTTCAAGATTAGTTCATTTCGAGTCGATTGACAAAAAAATTTTTGCTTTAGGTCGAAATTTGAGTGAGATACCCCCCCCCCTCCCCGAAGTGGTAGATCAAAAAATCGATAGAAATGCAAATTTGGCGAAATCAAGTGCCTAAGCCTTCTCATTTCCCTCATTACGATTAATCAAGCAAGTTTCATCCAAATCGTTGATATAAAATTTAAAACTGTCGGTTGGCTTCTTTCATTCTTACAGGAGATCCGTGATATACGGCGCATTTTCAGGGTTGACCCACTATATAATGCTCATTTTTATGTGAAAGATTACAATTTTTGCGAGAAATAACGATTTTTCTAAATCGACCAACTATATAAAAACAATTCGGTGAGGGCACCAAAAATGTATGGATATTATAATGAAGAACGTGGGATCAACGATGTGGAATTCTATTCTCTATTAGATTCGCGAGGCTGAAAGTGTCACCCATATAGCTCAGCGGTTAGTAGTCAGTGCTAGTAACCGTGCCACGCGAGTTCGATTCCCGTTTGCAATTTTCAATATATTTTATTTCAAATATTAAAAATCGTTCATTCCCTGGTGTTTCCTTGGTACATCAACGAACTTTGAGCTTGGATTACGGTATTCTGAAACATTGTTTTTGTATTCTGGAAGATGTGATCTTTAACCTGACCAGTTTAGTTACGAAAAAAACTCGAGGGTTCCCTTCTTTAAGCGAGTGTACTTGATTGAAATATCGATTAGTTGGCTACAGTAATCAAACGTTTTTTTTCGTTTCAGGACCAGCCGGTCATCACGGCCGCCCACCAGACATAAGTCCGCGACTTCAACGTTCAATGAAGCGAGCTCGCCGTTCAAATGCACCCTTGTACAGTATAATATTTTATTGATCTCCACCTTGTCTGTCCTACTTCACACTTACTTGTTTACTACCTTAGTCACGATTGGATGTTGTCTTACTGTATCATATATTATTGATTTTTTATCATCCCATACTTCTATTTCATCCCTACCATCTCTCCACTCTTTCCTGCTCACGTAGACCACGTGCAATATCTCTACGCTAAATTGTTGCCTTTTAGATTTTAATCATTAATAGTAGTCAAAGTTGCCAATAATGACGGCGTCAAAATTGGGCCAATAATGACGGCGTCAAATTTGGCCCAATAATGACGGCGTCAATGTTGGCAAAATCTGAGTGAAGCCTTTCTGCCAATAATGACGGCGTCAATGTTGGCAAAATCTGAGTGAAGCCTTTCTGCCAATAATGACGGCGTCATAATTGGGCCAATAATGACGGCGTCATTTTTGGCCCAATAATGACGGCGTCAATGTTGGCAAAATCTGAGTGAAGCCTTTCTGCCAATAATGACGGCGTCAATGTTGGCAAAATCTGAGTGAAGCCTTTCTGCCAATAATGAAGGCGTCATAATTGGGCCAATAATGACGGCGTCATTTTTGGCCCAATAATGACGGCGTCAAAGTTGGCACAATCTGAGTGAAGCCTTTCTTGCCAATAATGACGGCGTCAAAGTTGGCACAATCTGAGTGAAGCCTTTCTGCCAATAATGACGCCATCAAAAATGGCATTTCCGAATTTTCCTGACCTTGCCTAATTAGAACATTGCATTATTGGCATTCCATCCGGAAAAGTAATTTGCCAATTTTGATCGCAGAATTATTGGCGGAAATGAATTTTAACGTTTCCGCCAATTATGCTGCTTTCAATATTGTCAACGTTCGATGCGCCAAAAACGAATGGATCATTATTGGCCATGCCAACATTTACATCGTCAAATTTGTCTCCATTTCCCGTGACAAAATGGCTGCCGTCAATTTTGGCAACATCCCCTACCTCACCCACTTGCCAATTATTCAAGATGCATTATTGGCAACAAAAAGTCTGCCAACATTGATCATTGATTATTTGTCATTTTCTTGTTTCTCACTGGAAGACAATAAATAAAGAATCAAAATTGGCAATTGTACAATTTCATACACATGACAACATTGCACACTGCTTTATTGGCATGCCAAATCCGACGTCGTCAGAGTTGGCTAAAATCGATCTTCATCTCATTCTACGCCACTTTCTTATTCTAAGGCCTCTTATATGTATCATTCATTGTCATTATCATTATTATCATTTTCATTATCATTTGTTCATTATATATGTTCATGATCATGTATTATTGTGCGTATAAAATGTACTTGCATAAGAAGATGACAAACGGTGCTAACGAACGGAAGTCATAATCGAGAGGCAAGCGAGATGTAGCCTTCTACATCTCGCCCCGCCTCTCGATTGTCTCTCCGCTGCCTCTCTCTAACCCGGCTGACCTTCGCCGCGCGCTATATTATATATAAAAGAGATCGGCATAGTTTCTGAACCATGCAAAACAAGAAAGTCTCTTATGGGAGTGGTTGGCTACTCTCGTACCAAACAAACAAGTGTATTTTATACGGTCAATATTAATGCCCTCTTCTTTATCATCGTTCCACCTGAGTAGCGACTAGTCTCGTATTTATATTGTGTGCTGTAATAATAATAATAATAATAATAATAATAATAATAATAATAATATATTTATCGTTTCTTGGACAAGAGAAAATAACGATATTCTATGTAATATGCATGTATTGATTAAAAAGTAAGAACGACGAAAATGCTATAATATCTAGATCACAGCTTTGTATCGAAGTATTCCCTCGTCGTCATAGGGGAGTATAGGTGGTAAGAGACAGCGAACGAGAGAATGATATGACTGTGTGTGTCTTGGGCCCTCTCTTATATATGGCCTTAACCGATGCATGGCTCCGCCTCTTTTACTGCCATGGGACCCTAGTATATGGATTATGTGGGCCATGAAAGTTAATTAATATGAACAGCAATCAATATTATGATCTACATCATCTATAATCCTGCCTGAGAGAAACAGATTTGAGGTTTCGCGAATGTTCCGTATTTGCTTAGAGTGAGAGAGCGTGCCAAAATTGGTAAATGTTTTCGAGTTTTTCAAAACTTAAAATGTACTTAAAGGGAGCGTAACCTCACTCAATGGCCTCTTCATTGTGCACACTATTTTCTGTTCTCTAACAACGAGCGAGCATTGCGCGTCGAAGAGACCATTGGGTGAGGTTACGCACACTTTAAATACGTCTAAAATTTACTTGAATTTTGAACAAGAGAAGAATACAGTACACACAGAGAAATATGTGTTATCCACGGAGTACAAGACCTGAGAAGTGTTATATTTTACACTTTTGAGCTATTTTAACACCTAAAAAGTGTTAAATGTAACATTTTTTAGATATTTAGCCTAACGTCATTGATCTATGAAGGACCCCCTGCCATGACTCACCGCACCAATGTCCGAATTTGATAAAGATTATTGTTCATTATCTGTTTGTGTAGCCGATTGTCATGGTGGTTATCTATCGATCTTAAGTGAAACGACGCCCTTTCTTCTTTTTCTTCTTCAAAATGAGTTACTTGTAGTATCTTTAATGTAAATCTAATCTTCACTATAATAAGATGTATTTAGAAATAAATAAAAGGTAAGACAGTGCTTGAATCAACTATTGATTGATTTATCAAGATCTTTACGATTTGCCGACTATCGATTTGCGCTTGGCAATTGATTGGTTAGTCAGATATTGATTAGTTAACGATGAACGCTAGGTATTGTGTTCTAAATTATTGACTGTTTTCATTGATTGATTGTTTTCAAGCTCATGTTGGTGATCTATGGAAAATGCTTTATCTTTGGAATTTGGTCCACTGTGAAAAAAAAACAGCGACTGATTAGGAGGTGAAAGGATTTGGGCTTAAGAGAGGGATACCAATTTTCGATATTCATGAATGCCAATCAATCATAATTGTCCACTATTTTGCTATTACATTACACACAATCGGCCAAACAGAGACATCTCTATCCCATGACCCAAACAAAGCTCTTTCTCAGGAATGCATTGCATCGGACCCTTTACTCTCTCCCTAAGAACCTTCTGGCATTCATTGAAAGCGTTTACTTTGGTGAGAAAATACCTCTCGTTTTTTTCTCCCAGTGGGATCCCAGCATATTTCCTAGTGGGGGCGAGCTAGGAAACTAGTGGGAGATTTCCTAGTGCCCCACTAGGAAGCCTTCTGTCCCTTGGATCCCACTAGGAGATAGTCCTGGGAAACTAGTGGGGAATGGGGGCGTGGTCTTGCTATGTGATGCTGTAGATGCGAGAATAATCGTGAAATGACTTTTATTCAAGAATGCATGATATCAAAATTCCAAATAACGAAGGAGAAACCGCATAGTATCAAAACCGTATCAACTAACACGAATCGGTATAACAGTGTACAAAGTGAATCTCTAAAAATTAATATCATACAAATTGAGGTATTTCAAAATGTCAGCATTAGAGGGATCTAGAAAATCATGCAAAGTTCAAAGATTGCATTAGATGAAGGATTTTTGGGACTATAGTAGTCGGCCTCATTCTGAGGCGGTTGCGGACGATGACCACGAACTGTATTGCGATACTCGTACTCGTTCCTGAAATGTAACAGTAATCACCCTATATAAATATGGTTTACGCCGGAGATTCCGAAACCGACCCATACGCGCATGTACATGTTTCAAAAGTTTCTAGGATGATCTACCGGGGTCGGAAAATCGATAATTCGTCGTACCATGATCCCCTTGTTTCGACCCTATGCTTGATAATGTTTGTATAGTTCCTAAAATGTTGATAAAACATGAAAATTAATGATGGTCCGAAGCATCATCGATTTTCCAGTTCTGGTAGGTCATCCTAGCAAGTTATGAAACTACTTTTGGGCGTCCCTCACCTAGCTGTACATGTATCGTTTGGGTCCATTTCAGAATCTACTCCGCATAGACCAAACTATAATAATAATAATAATAATAATAATAATAATAATAATAATAATAATAATAATAATAATAATAATAATAATAATAATAATAATAATAATAATAATAATAATAATAATAATAATAATAATAATAATAATAATAATAATAATAATAATAATAATAATAATAATAATAATAATAATAATAATAATAATAATAATAATAATAATAATAATAATAATAATAATAATAATAATAATAATAATAATAATAATAATAATAATAATAATAATAATAATAATAATAATAATAATAATATACTTTATGCGGTGCGAAAGCAATTATACTTTACTTTCGCACCGCATAAAGTATATTATTATTATTATTATTATTATTATTATTATAGTTTGGTCTTTACCTTGTAAGCTACACTGAGCCAAAAGTTGCTTAGCAATGTCTCAGCTAGCTATTATCCGTATAAAATGTACTTGCATAATTGCATTGCTACTGCTGCTAAACAGATGAAGAACTATCGATTAATGCGATTAATGCCCCTCTCTTTCCTCCTTTCCTTCCTCGCTCTCTCTGATCTACCTACTCTCTCACCGGTGCTCTCTCTCTCTAAACATAGGAATTCATTGTGGCAGTGGTTGGCTACTCTCGTACCAAATAAACATGTTCAGCTATAAATACCCCTTCAGCTTAAATAGACGATGAAGCAAAAAAACATGGCGATTGCTAACAAGGGAATGCTTTCAGCTTGCGGAAACCAATGATGCCCATGCTTCACGCTTACGGAACAATATAAGCAATTACAGTTTAATATTGAATAATCAGAAACAAATTGAGAAATTTAGGCAAAAAAAACAAAAACTTTTGAACGGCGTCGGTCGCAACGCGTTCGGCAAAAACCGCAACGCATCAAATGAGTACCTTTTCATGTCAACTGTATGGCCGCGCTCAGTATTATGCGGACGGCCGCATGCTTTTGTCTGGGATCCCACTAGGAAAGCTTTTAGGAAACTAGTAGGAAGAGATCCGCCCACTTTGCCCTCTTTTTTTGCCCTAGGATCCTAGTGGGGGAGCTACACCACGCCCACTTTTGCTGGACCCCACTGGGAGAAAAAAAACGAGAGACCCATCCATCCTTCTATCATCCAACCTCCATATCTGGAAGGAGCGGAGTCTAGTTTTGAATTTCTCGATCGTCTTTATTATAGAATAAGTATATGCTACTATGCTACTAGTATATGCCGACCATTTTAATTCACTCTTTTCTAATTCATTTATTTTCATATATTTGTAATTGTGTCTCATAAAAACCTAGTTCATTGTTTAAATAGGAACATCGTATGTTCGACTCCCAAGCAACTTTTCCCATTTCTCTTACAAGGGAAAACCCTGAGACCGTACCTCTAGTAAAAATTTGGAGCTGAGCAGTGAGTGTCGCCTCAGACCATTCCCTTGCTAGTTCGGGAAGACTCAAGCCATTACAAATGCTTAGAGAATATACGAATTTAAACAACCGTGGGAAATTCGTATTTGAAAGAAAAAAAATTGAATTCCCGCGAATCATGTCGATGAAATATTTCTTAATATCATAAGCTAACTAATCATGTGCACAGTGTAGACATGCAAGAAATTGGCTATGTTCTGCAATGTAAAGGAGATGAATATTAAGAGGGCGAGAAAGCGTGGAAGAGTGAGACTATCATTCAACATCTCTTCTGGCAGTATCTAACGAGATAGTGTGCATAATGTAGACTCCTCCTTTACCACTCCGTTGCCACTCCTCCTTTAAGAGTCACGCGTCTAAAGTTGCTATGATAGGTCTTATTCATTCACTCATTATTCTCCTTTCATTAGCTTACTCTCTTGCTATTACTTCACTTTTTAGTAAAGCGTTGACTTCTTTGTTTTGTTTAAAAACTCAAATGCTTTTGGAGACTTTGTACATGACATTCTTTCCTTCAATCACTCATTTTTCGTCAATCGTTCACTTTAACTCACTTTTCCGGTAAATCTTTAATTTTTTCTCTCTATATTTTCAGGCGCCTATATCGCCCGATTAATTATTATGGCCTACTATCGTTTCATTGAAAAATAAAGAATAATTTCATTTTATAAATCGACAGAAGGAAAGTCAAGGTAAATGCTATTTGTGATTAATTTTAAAAATCTCTTTGGTAGCAAACATTAAAACAAACTTTGTCGTTGATCTTTTACTTGTTGAAAGCAAAAAAACTGTCCATCATTGTTATGAAATGTGGGCCATAGTGTCCTATGAGAGGCACACCTTTCCACCCTCGAAATATATCACTCTGGCCTCTCCTAATGAATCACGTTCGCACGATTTTCACTCGTCATGTTTATGTGTTTCGTTTCGCGCATAAGCATGTTGATAAAATAAAATAATAATAAAATGTGCGTGAAATGTAAATTTGAAGAAAAATTTGTATTCTTGTAAATCAAAATACGAATTTTTTCCAGACGAATGAATTATATGGACGTTCCTGAATCAGCATACTTGAAGGAGGATAACAGCTTCTTCTATACTTATAATGTATGAAATATTTTGTCCTCTCCTTAATCGCAATATATCAGTATTTTAACTTACAGGGCATACTAATCAAAGAAGCGATCATCAAGAAGATCGCACATTGCTTCAATTCCTTCCTAAGGCAGATTACTCTTTTCGATCAGAACAAGAAGAGATCTTTGGACTTTCTAGCTGTAACCGATAACTGAGTAGACTGAACGAGCTAAGTGAATCCGACCGTACCCAGTGAACGGAGTGAGCGAGTGAATCGACCCGCGTGCACCGACCGAACCGAGTGAGCGAATGAACCGACTCGCGTGAACCGACCGTAACGAATGAAGACCGACCGAATGCGTTGACCGTACCGAGTAGCTATGAATGAAGTCAGCACATTAAAGGACGAATTGATATCTTTGTCACTAAAATACTTGAAAAAAACTTTTTTTAAACCCTTTCACATGTATTATTTCCACTCCTTTTATCATTATTTGTTTTGTTGCATCGTTTCGACATTCTTACTATTCTTGTTATCGCTATCGTTTTCATCCATTTTCATTACTTTTCCATGTTGAACAGAGATAAACGACATGTGCTACTCTATTTGCTCTATATAATTCAACACAGTAACAGTTTATCACTTTATCAAGATTGACTTACAAGATTGACTTGTAAGCTGTGTTTCCACTGAATTTGAAGTGTCATAAAAGGGGATCTTCTTACTTTAATTATTCTTCTTTCATCTCCTTATGATCAGCTATTGATGTACTGGTATAGTATCAGTGCCGCTACTCTTTGATCTTTTTGAATAGTGAGTGGTGAGAGAATCCAGAAATATAATTATACAGAAATGAAGCAACCCACGAAGATCTCGTTCAAACGTCGTCCTTAGCGGCTTTTATTAAAGGTGTACCACTCCTGACTTGTCAAGGGTCTTCTAGGATGGGATCCTTTTGCGCTGTAGATCTTTATTCGGTGAGAGAAGAAGAGACAAACGAGAGACGAACCGCTCACAACCGTGACAAACGCAAAGAATTCAGCACAAAATACACTTTAATTGTATCGAATTAAATTTTCTGATTTAAAACGTATATTTTCTGTTTCTGATAGGAACATTTCGTGGCTTCCTAAATGGACAGAGAACAGAAGCTCATTTATGGTAATTTTCATATGCAAATGTGTGTATATTTATGGTCTTTTTTCATATGCAAATATGTGTATATGTCACTCCCTCTCAATTATGTTAAATACAATGCAATGGGGGCATGACAGAAGCGCAACGTCAAAAGCGCAACTGCCACTTTTCGACAAAAGCGCAACCATGAAAATCGCAAACGACAAAAGCGCAACGGGGCATATCTCGGTCGGGGATGACCGTACGGACCTCTGGATGGGTTTATCCGAACCCACTCGGTCTACGCTATTATGGCACAGTTTGATCTTTGATCTTTCACACCAACACGACAAAAGAGCAACGGGGCATATCTCGGTCGGGGATGACCGTACGGACCTCTGGATGGGTTTATCCGAACCCACTCGGTCTACGCCATTATGGCACAGTTTGATCTTTGATCTTTCACACCAACACGACAAAAGCGCAACGGGGCATATCTCGGTCGGGGATGACCGTACGGACCTCTGGATGGGTTTATCCGAACCCACTCGGTCTACGCTATTATGGCACAAGTTGATCTTTGATCTTTCACACCAAAACGACATAAGCGCAACGGGGCATATCTCGGTCGGGGATGACCGTACGGACCTCTGGATGGGTTTATCCGAACACACTCGGTCTACGCTATTATGGTACAAGTTGATCTTTGATCTTTCACACCAAAACGACAAAAGCGCAACTTGGCATATCTCGGACGCAGATTAGCTGAAAAGCTCTACCGTGCTGTGTCAGAATTGAGTCAATTCGAGTCATGATATCTAAATTTCGAATCCGTTTATTGATAGCAAACCCCAAAAAATTGAGACAAATTTTTCATACGATCATCTCCGATCGAGATATGAGCGAGCTTGCGAGAGAATCCACTAAAAAATCATTTGAAAAGTCGTTTCTCTTCATCCGAAGGTACTAAAATTGCCAAACTATGTCCGATTTTTCATGAAAATGTTCATAATTTTCAATAATTGAATTTTTCTCAAAGGCAAAAGTGTATTATGCAACCTTCACAAATCGGATCGGAAGGGCTTCAGTATCACTTAGAAAAAAATTCAACTTGTACCATAATAGCGTAGACCGAGTGGGTTCGGATAAACCCATCCAGAGGTCGGTACGGTCATCCCCGAGCGAGATATGCCCCGTTGCGCTTATGTCGTTTTGGTGTGAAAGATCAAAGATCAACTTGTACCATAATAGCGTAGACCGAGTGTGTTCGGATAAACCCATCCAGAGGTCCGTACGGTCATCCCCGACCGAGATATGCCCCGTTGCGCTTATGTCGTTTTGGTGTGAAAGATCAAAGATCAACTTGTACCATAATAGCGTAGACCGAGTGGGTTCGGATAAACCCATCCAGAGGTCGGTACGGTCATCCCCGAGCGAGATATGCCCCGTTGCGCTTATGTCGTTTTGGTGTGAAAGATCAAAGATCAACTTGTGCCATAATAGCGTAGACCGAGTGGGTTCGGATAAACCCATCCAGAGGTCCGTACGGTCATCCCCGACCGAGATATGCCCCGTTGCGCTTATGTCGTTTTGGTGTGAAAGATCAAAGATCAACTTGTACCATAATAGCGTAGACCGAGTGGGTTCGGATAAACCCATCCAGAGGTCCGTACGGTCATCCCCGACCGAGATATGCCCCGTTGCGTTTTTGTCGTTTGCGCTCAAGGAAGTGCTGCTGTGCTTCTGCCATGCCCCCAATGCAATTGTAGTATATGGGCATTTTCTTTATCTTTACTATGATAATCTTTCTTTTATTTTAAGAGACCAGCTCGGTAAGACTCGAGCATGGTCCGGACATTCGTCAAGACTTTCGATCCGGACCTCCATACTTTCATCATAGACACATACCGGGGGGATACCGATGAAAGTTATAGTGAAAATGCCCTCAGGCTCAAACCCGGCTCACATATGTCACATAAAGTAAAAAATTGGAAAATTCATATCTTTTCAATCGTGATAGCTAGGCCTTTTATTTCTTTTTATTAATGAATAACATGCCATGCACTCTTACAAACACCGCTGAACATTAATATCATATCGTTCTGAATATGTTTTTTCGTGTCTGATTTTCAGATTTTTCTTCTTCTATCCTCGTTGAACAGATAGCGCAAGTAATGACATAGTGCATATTGCAGCCCTGACGATTTTATAATAATAAAAATTTATTTATCTTTAACGATAAACAGAGAGGTGAAAGAGGAAGTAAAACAATATTATGGATTGTGTACATGTTTGTCAAATTCCCTTGACCAGCCAACATTTCGCAGGCATCGAGAATTGCAACCGAATGTGAGACATGTGTAAATTGCAAAAATCGAAATTTTTCTTGAAATTCGAAAGAGTAAGAGGTAGCTTTATTATGTTATTTTATTCGTAGTGATGCCACGTGAAGAATCGTCATTTCGCAGATCTAGAATTTATTTTTAAAATCTTCAAACTTGAATATTTACATGTTTCTTTCATATAAATCAGATGGAAGGTAGCGTACTACATCCAAAGCTGTACCATTTTGATCAGTAGGAGTATACGGTATTGAACTACCGTAATCGCCAGGAAATCGCAAACTGATTTTTTTTCAGTCGACCCATGATTCTCAACCATGGCCGTTCATGGTTGAGAATGGCTGATGTCGAAAAACTCATGATGATCCCTGACCAAATACTATTTGGCAGTATATCGACAGTGGGCCAACTTCTAATTTTCTGGATACCGTAACCTGAATTACAGTAATTGTAATGAACGCACCAGAATTTTCCGAGAATTTCACCACATTATTATAGGATACGGTAGCTAGATTACGGTAATTCGAGTTATGGTATCCATAAAAATAAAAGGCGGCCCACTGTTCATATAATTCCAAATAGTATTTGGTCTGGGATCATCATGAATTTTTCGACCTCAGCCATTCTCAACCATGAACCATGAATTCTCAACCATGAACCCCGCGGGTCATGGTTGAGAATCATGGGTCAACTGAAAAAAATCAGTTAATGAAAAAAATCATTCCTGGCGATTACGGTAGTCCAATAGCGGGGGGCGATCGATTTCACAACGATCGATTTCACAACGGATCATAAATCGGTTGGAGGGTGGCGCATAGCAACCAAAGTTGCATCGTTGTTATTAGTGGGAGTATACGGTATTGTGCTATCGTAACCGTCAGGAATCGCGAACTGACTTTTTTCAGTCGACCCATGACCCGGGGTTCATGGTTGAAAATGACCGAAGTCGAAAAATTTATGATACTCCGAGACCAAATACAAGTTGCCAGTATATCAATAGCGAGCCAACTTTTATCTTTCTGTATACCGTAACCCGTACTACCGTAATTAAACAGGGATTTGCCGTGAATTTCGCTATAATATTGTAGGGTACGGTAGATAGATTACGGTAGTTCGGGTTACGGTATACATAAAGAGAAAAGTTGGCTCACTATTGATATAATGGCAACTAGTATTTGATCGCGGGCCATCATGAATTTTTCGACTTCGGCCATTTTCAACCATGAACCCCGGGTCATGAGTCGACTGAAAAAAGTCAGTTCGCGATTCCCGGCGGTTACGGTAGCACGATACCGTATACTCCCACTAATAACAACGATGCAACTTTGGTTGCTATACGCCACCCCCCAAACGATTTATGATCCGTTGTGAAATCGATCGTTGTGAAATCGATCCCCCCCCCCAATAGCATACACAAAAATGGTACAACTTTGGTTGCCATACTCCACCTTCCAACCGATTTATATGAAAGAAACATATAAATATTCAAGTTTGATAATTAAAAAAAATTTGAGATCTGCGAAACGACGATTCTTCACGTGGCAGTTGTTACTGCAAACACACATGCATCAGCCGCCATCCGCCTTATGAATGAACTTGCCTTGACGGTCGACTGAATGTTTGAGTTGAAAAAATGAAAATAAAAATATTATTTTTCTCAATTTAAAAAAAATGTAATCTGAGTCTATCTGTATATTGTTCCTGTGTACACGCATCATAGCGAGTAAAATGACATAAAAAAGCTACCTCTTACTCTTTCGAATTTCAAGAAAATTAATTTTCGATTTTTGCAATTTACACATGTCTCACATTCGGTTGCAATTCTCGATGCCTGCGAAACGTTGGCTGGGCAAGGGAATTTGACTAACATGTGCATAATCGTCAGGGCTACAATATGCTCTATGTCATTACTTGCGCTATCTGCTCAACGAGGATATATAATATACTTTATGCGGTGCGAAAGTAAAGTATAATTTCTGATAAAATATTTTATAGGTAGTGGAGTACGCATAAATACGATGATAGAAGAAGAAAAATCTGAAAATCAGACATGAAAATCCATATTCAGAACGATGTGATATTAAAACGCGTTCTCCATAACACCGGCGAGGGGCTGGCACAATGTTTCAAAATCATCCTAGGCGACTCATATTTGATGGTTAGAGTCCCTAGGGGCGGTATACACTTCAGCCAAAAATCTGACCCAAATTATCGATTTTTGATCTACCAAAAGTCGAAAAATCAAAGTGTGATTTCCTTGGAATGTTATATACCATTCGATAGAGGATCAAAAGTTTTATAAGAATGTCAAGTTTCATAAGTTTTCATTACTGCGTGTTCGAGAAATAACCGATTTTCCATTTTTTGACCAGGTTTTTTTGTTTTGATCTCATAGCTTACTATGTTACTCTTATTTCCAGTTTCTGGATTTCTGATATATTTGGTATAAATGGATGCGCTATCCGAATATCACACTTATTTGGACCAGCTACAATCCACTCATAGTGATATCAAGCGACTAACGCCTCACTTTTAGCGCCCGCACGCCGACGCAGGTTCGAATCCTGGCACAGACATAAATTTTTGCAAATTTTTTTTCGTCTCAAATTTGACTTTCGGCTTTTCACTAATTTATTGTACGAAATGACCAAAGACATTACTAGAAATACTAAAAAAACCATATAACAGATATAGTATCGGAAAAGTCATGGGACTAACGGAAATAACGTTTTTTCGTCAGTGATACTTCTTTAAAAATGTTGTTTGAAACTCGTTAAACATCTCGGTTTTCGCAAAAAAAATTGAAAAATTGTAGACAAAGATCAAAGATCAAAGTACAATGATCCCACAGTTCAGCAATACAGTAAAAATTTGTGTGACTTTTAATTATAGTTTCATCTGCTTTGCCGTGTTTTCACTAATTTATTGTACGAAATAACCATAAACATTATCAAAAATCTTAGAACTAATAGAGTATCGACAAAAAGTCTTGGGACGCTTTTTTTCATTTTTTATAACTTTTGATTCAGGGAAGCAATTAAGCTGATATTTTGTGTCAATGCACGCACCTCATCAACGAATCCAACCGTCAAGTGTTGGTGTATCATATATTTATTTCCATTATTGTGGTTTTGTTCAGATTCCTTTCAGACCCGCAGCAAACGTTCTGCTGAGGTCTACTCGGTTACAGAGCGTACGATTAAACTTGCGCTTTCTCTCCCTTGCAGTTGTCGTTTTTGCACCTATTTTTATGAAATCTCTTAAGTTTACAACTCCTTTATATGTTAGAGATGCTCACAAAAGTTTTTCTCTATTGCTGAACTGTGGTATGATCATTGTACTTGATCTTTGATCTTTGCCTACAATTTTTCAAATATTTTGCGAAAACCGAGATGTTTAACGAGTTTCAATGTATAATTATCTTCTTTTATCAGATAATAACAAACAACATTTAAAAAAAAGTATCACTGACGAAAAAACGTTATTTCCGTTCGTCCCATGACTTTTCCGATACTGTATCTGTTATAGGGTTTTTTTTAGTATTTCTGGTAATGTCTTTGGTCATTTCGTAAAATAAATTAGTGGACAGACGATGAAACACATGAAAATATAATTTAGAGTCAAATTTGAGGCGAAAAAAAAAATTTCAAAAATATATGTCTGTGCCAGGATTCGAACCTGCGTCGGCGTTCGGGCGGTAAAAGTGAGGCGTTTGTCGCTTGATATCACTATGAGTGGATTGTAGCTGGTCCAAATAAGTGTGATATTCGGATAGCGCATCCATTTATACCAAATATATCAAAATCCAGAAACTGGAAATAAGAGTGACATAGTAAGCTATGAGATCAGAACAAAAAAAACCTGGTCAAAAAATGGAAAATCGGTTTTTTCTCGAACACGCAGTTATGAAAACTTATGAAACTTGACATTCTTATATAACTTTTGATCCTCTATCGAATGGTATATAACATGCCAAGGAAATCACACTTTGATTTTTCGACTTTTGGTAGATCAAAAATCGATTATTTGGGTCAACGTTTTGGCTGAAGTGTATACCGCCCCTAGGGACTCCAACCATCAAATATGCGTCGCCTAGGATGATTTTGAAACATTGTGCCATGCTCCCACCACCGCCCCTCCGCTGTAAGGGAGAATGCGTTTTAATGTTCAGCAATGTTTGTAAGAATGCATGACATGTTATTCACTGATAAAAAGAAATAAAAGTCCTAGCTATCACGATTGAAAAGATATGATTTTTTTTCATTTTTTTTACTTTATGTGACATATGCGAGCCGGGTTTGAGCCTAAGGGCATTTTCACTATAACTTTCATCGGTCTCCCCCCGGTATGTGTCTATGATGAAAGTATCGAGGCCCAGATCGAAAGTCTTGGCGAATGTCCGGCGCTCTGGTATTTTGCCACTTAAAGTCTACTTAAACTACGTCACAGACTTTAAGTAGACTTTAAGTAAACTTTAAGTGAAAGAACATTTGACGAAATGCATTACAGTATACCACACCACTTTAAGTAGACTTACGTCTCACTTTAAGTTTACTTAAAGTCTACTTAAAGTGGGAAAGTTTAAGTAGACTTTAAGTGGCAAAATACCAGAGCAGGGGGTCAAAATGCTCGAGTCTTACCGAGCCGGTCTCTTAAAACAGTGTATGCACGATAAATACTAATATATTATTTTTATATTCTTTAATGAGACAATGTCAACCATACATGTGAGACATCTTTATCCCATGACCCAAGCAAATTCACCGCTCTCTCGGGAAGGTATTGCCGAGGTCACACTATAGTCTCTTTCAATCGGTTCCCCAATCTAATGATAATCCAAAGACTCCACTCCCACCTCCTCCTGTGGAGGACACCAAGGACCTAGAGCGTAGTCTCGTGATCGCTAGATTGCCACTTAGTAAATCAAATGATCCCTATCAATCTCTATTCGATGATTATAATAGTGTAGCTCGTATCAGTTCAATCATTGGTATCCCTTTTATGCCCATATGTGTCTATCGTATGCCCGTATCTGGTGATGATTCATCCTTCCCACGCCTTACCAAGGTCCTATGTCCTACTAAAAAGCACAAAGAGCTAATGCTGAAATACGCATCTAGAATCAAGTCTGATCCTCATTTCCGTGACGTCTTTATTCGTGCCTCGATTGCTAATCCTGCTGATAGACGCCCCACTCCTCCCATAACTCGTAGACGTCAATCCAACCACATTCCAAATCGTTCCAGACTTAATTCATCTCATTCCCATCATTCCAATCATTCTGTTCATACCAATGATTTCCCCAATCGTCCTGTACAATCCGATTATCGCCTTCAGCCTCAGTCATTCCAGCCTTATCGCCCCATTTCTAGACCTAATCATACTATATCCTTCAATCCCTATCAGTATAATTATTCTACACCCTATATGTCATATCAATCTCAATATGGTGCTCCTCCCAACTTTGGTCTCCCTATCAATCCTCTTATGTCAAACTGGTAAAGAATCACCGGTCCACCAACCAGAACAGATCAGTCATTATTAACGCTTTCTCTGCAAACTGTCGCTCGATTAAGAACAAATTGCCTTTCCTTGCCCAAATTTTATCTAGAAACTATTCAATTATTTGTCTATATGAAAGCTGGCTTAGTTCCATTATACCAAATTCATTATTACTCAATGGCCAAGACCATAATTATAACGTATTTCGTAGGGATCGCAATAAAAATGGTGGTGGGGTCATTATCATAGTCCATTCTACCATAAATGTCATACAAGTATCAGATCAATTAGTCAAAGGGAGTCATGAGCTTCTAGCATTAGATCTAGACATAAACGGCGATCTCATTAGAATTGTTTGTGTTTATCGTAACCCAAAGTCAAATACCATACAAACCGAAAGTATGGTGAAATCATTATCCGATCTATCATCATGTCCCCATCCAACTATTGTAACAGGTGATTTCAATCTTCCAGATATAGAGTGGTCCATTCAACCACTACACCAAACATGTTCCCCATCCTCCCGATTATTTATTGATTTTTGTATCACGTCAAAATTTGCACAACTAGTGACAGAGCCTACCCACAAATTAGGAAACATTCTTGATCTTGTATTAAGCAATCATCCAAAATTAATCAGTCAAACTAAAGTAGGTCCTCCCTTCTGTACTTCAGATCACTACTCAATTGAGTTTTCTCTCTCACGCAATCACGCCACTCCCTCCTTTATCCTGAAAAGGGATTATAAATCAACCAATTATGATCTGATCAATATGCAACTAGCAAATGTTGACTGGACAGGTTTATTTTCCATCATGAACTCGACAGATAGTATGTATGATCTCCTTATCAAAGTCATTCAGAAATCTATAGATACACATGTCCCATGGTGTAGAGTGAATATTAACCACGGTAAACTACCACCCCATATTGAGCGTCTATTGAACAAGCGCTTTACTGCATGGCAAAAATCAATCAGCCATGCTTCCTCTGAAAATAATAGTATTTTTGAAACCTTAAACAAAAAATTTAGAAAGGAACTAATTCGTTATCATAAAAACGTAGAAAAGAAAATTATTGATAGCGAAGACAGGAATAAGTTCTTTACTTATATGAAACGCTGTTCTAATGCTCAAAAGGGTATTGATGGATTGAGAGATGGCAACGGAACAACTATTCTCAGTGACGTAGAAAAGGCCAATCTTCTCGCAAATACGTTTGTCGGTGTTTTTACTACTGACAACGGTATCATCCCAACCCCTAAACCAATTCCAAACATAGGCAATTTTGAAGAGCCACTATTTCTAAGACACGAAATATGTGAACTTATAAATAGATGGAAAAAGTCCTCATGTAAAACTCCAGAAAATATAAACCTCAATTTCATTAAAAGGATATCCATCCCTATAGCAGAACCATTAGAGATTATCTTTAGAACTTCATTTGAAACAGGAATCATACCTAGACAGTGGAAACACTCCATTGTTACTCCTGTGAAGAAATCCCCTCCTTTCTCAGATCCTCTTAACTATAGACCAATCTCTATTACATCATTTTTCTGTAGAGTCTTTGAACGCATTTTAAGCAAGTCTATAATATCACATTGTGAAACTTTGGAAATATTCCCTGATGAACAGTACGGCTTTAGAAAGCATAGATCACGTGAACTTCAAATGTTGGAAGTACTTGAACATTGGTCTGCCTCACTTGGTAATGGACAGCCAGTTGACGTTATATATTTTGACTTTGCTAAGGCATTTGATAGAGTATCCCACCCCAAACTTCTAGCTAAAATCAACACGATTGGTTTATCCTCTAAAACCTTACGTTGGATTGCTGAATATCTCAACAACAGAACTTTTCAAGTTAGAGTAAAAGATAAACTCTCTGACTGTCACCCTGTAACTAGTGGAGTGCCACAGGGCTCAGTACTTGGGCCCTTGCTCTTTCTCATTTTCACATCTGAACTACCCATACTGGTGCAAAAAGATGGTGTACTGGCTCGCCTATATGCTGATGACATAAAGATATACAGATCATTTAGAACGGGTGAACCTCCCCACCCCCTACAAGTTGCAGTCGACACTATTGTTAAATGGTCAAACGACTGGCAATTGCCTCTAGCGTCCCATAAATGTAACTCCCTACACCTAGGTAGAGCGAATCCTTCTAGAGTATATACTATTGAAGGCAATAATCTGAATCAAAAAGAAGTTGTCAAAGATCTAGGATTCATAATTCAAAGAAGCCTGACTTTCTCAGACCATTGTAGAGCAGTATCAATCAAAGCAAAATCAGCCTGTCATATAATTATGCGAGCTCTAAGAACAAATAACCCGATAATTCTACTAAAAGCATATTCAATTTATATTAGGCCTATTTTAGAGAGCGCTTGCACTGTATTCAATCCCTACCAGAAAAAAGACATTAAAATGTTAGAAAAAGTACAGAATTATTTCACAAGAAGGCTGTTTGCACGTTGCCACAAATATACGTGGCAATTCATGCCGAATAGTAGTGCACGCAATACAAAACTCGGTCTAGACACTCTCGAGCAGCGCAGGCTAAACATTGACATTAAAATGTCCATCAAACTACTTAGAGGGAAAACTAGGATTTCAAATAATAAAAACCACTATTTCAAAACCTACGTTACTAGAAATGGATTAAACTTCTCCAATTGCGGGTCTCGTTTCCAATACAGGCATAACAGTTTCTTCTTGCGAGCGGCTCGGTTACTTAGCCGACCAGAGAACAGAATCAACTTTTAAAAACCAATGACTGATCAGTTTGGCCACGACTCCGTTATCATTATTTTACTCTTATTCAATGTTCATTCCCCTTCTAGAAATTGTACTTCATTCATTTGTTTAATATTTATTGTTTTATACACGTTTACCTTGTGGTGAATAAATATATATAGAACCTCTGGCAAAAGATAGCCGACAAAGACAAAGCGTAAGCGACAATACCGATCCATCCTTGTATCATCCATCTTCATTTCTGGAAGTGGGTGGAGTCTCGTGTTGAGTGTCTTCAACATGTTCAATAATCATACAATATATGTGGCTACTCCAACCATGTTCACCAACTGTTTCTAATCCTTTTATTTTCACACATTTGCAATTGCTGCATTTTTCACTGTAAAAACAACTTTTCTTTATTTAAAATCTTTTTTTTTCCGGTGAATATTTAATTATTTATGCTATATTTTCAGGCGCCTATATCGTCCGATTTTGTATTATGACCTATCATCGTTTCATTAAAGTATAACAATTAATTTCTATGTTTAAAAATCGCTCAAAGGAATTTCAAGGTAAATGCCGTTTGAGATTCATTAAACGAAAAAAAAAGAAAAAAATCCTTTTGAAATCAACTATTAAATCAATCTTTGTCGTTGATCTTCTGTTGATTGAAAGCAAAACAAAGTCAAATCGTCATTGTCATGAAAATAATCGATAATTATCTCTATCATTCTCATCCTTACTTTATATTTTGTTTATTGTATTATTTTCAGTTCAATGAATGCAAGGATACATCACGAGTTGATCGATCTGAACGAAAGTCCCGAGTTGACTTCGATAAATTACACAGTCAGCCTTTTGTTGTAGGGAGCTGAAAGCCTTGGTTTGTTAACTCATTGCCTCATTAAACGAAAGCAAACATCACATGAATAGTGATTAACGGAAACAGACTGGTTGGCGAGCTAGGAAAGATAGATTTCAGTAAAAAAGTGCTAGAACATGGTTTATTTTCAGAAAGCAATGCCCTATCCCTTAATGGAAGCAGTTATCACCAGTAACAAAGTATAAAATATATTGAATGTTGTCGTGGAAAGTTGATTATTGTGAATACGAGATCATTATGAAGTGAGTTTTATTTATCTCTTCTGTAATTATTATTATATTAGTTTTTAATAATATTTTGAAAAAAATTATCAGTAACAACTGTTTTGTAGTACCACAACGAAGTAATGAGCGATCCAAGGAACGAAACCGTATGGAAGTTGGTTAACGCAGGATGATTGAGCCAAATCCAAAATATCCGGATATTTTTGTTATGTATTATTCTTATTCCCCTTGTACATGCATTATTCCCACTCTTTTTATTGTTATTTATTTGTTCCATCGGTTTGATCCATTCCTACTATTATTGCAGTTATAGTTTTACTTATGCTCTTATTTATTATATTCATTGTTATATTTCTTGCATTTTTTCAATACATTGGCATTACTTTTCCATGATGTACAGGGATAAACGAGATATAAAAATTTATTTGGTCTACGCAATTCAACACACAAATATACTTTATTTATATAGAATTCGATTTGCCTTATTCTTATTCTTTATTTCATCGAAACAAATGAGAGAGAGAGAGAGAGCAGATATGCAATTAACTCACACGTAAAAGTGTTTGGCTTGTATTCGCTCTTATGGTATGGTTTGAGACCAAAACCAACGCCTGTAACAACACAAAGTTCGCAAGATGAAGGATTGATACAATTTTGCTAAGCGAATTTCAAAATTTTCAACGCTTTAGCTTGATCTCATCGTTTTTCAAATGTTTCTATTGAAAACCAACAACACGAACCTGACTAATTATTGAAGAACATCTTGGTAGACTCATTTTTAAACTATGTTATATGTGTCGATCGAATGGTCCGCAAAAATCTGGAATGTTTTGTAGCTAAATTGTAACTATAACTGAAATAAAAGAAGATCCACTTTTAATACACTATTCAGTGGAAGCTCGGCTTACAAGGGAAGTCTGTTTGGCCGGTCCCGGACTTCGGGATGGGACATATACCATTCGATAGGTATCCGAAAAAGAAGATTTTTCATGTTGACCATTTTGGCAGAATGCCCCTGGGCGCAGAGTTATTTGCATATTTCTCCGAATTTTCGCCCTACAATGAAACACATTCTCTGTGAGATCGAAAGCAAGCAGTGGTGAATAAGAGTGGTAAACAACACAAGCAATGGTTAAAATGAATTTATTTATTTATATTTTTACTTAAAGAGGATGATCTATATATCTTTTGCTTGCAAGTTCGATTCCCGCACAAGCTATCTCACAGAGAATGTGTTTCATTGTAGAGCGAAAATCCGGAGAAATATGCAAATAGCTCTGCGCCCAGGGGCATTCTGCCAAAATGGTCAACATGAAAAATCTTCTTTTTCGGATACCTATCGAATGGTATATGTCCCATCCCGAAGTCCGGGAAAGCCCAACCTGACTTCCCTTGTAAGAAGAATGAAGAGTAGACGATAGAGTAGACTAGTGAAGAATTAGACAACAGGCGACTAGATTGGGGGAAGGGTAGGGGATTCAAAAGAAAGTACGGTAAGGGGGAATGAAAGGAAAGTGAGAGAAAGAAAAAAATGGAAGTTGTTAAAAGGGCATGTAGAAATCTGTATGAAAGTGCGAAGATATGAATGGGATGGGGGAGAGGGTAGACTGAGATGAGGGGGAGAGGATGTCTCTTTGTCTGACGCGGAGAGACGTGTCGCCAGCAGGGATGGGCGTAAAATTTTCAAATTGAACCAAGTGATGGGCTTCTTGTGTCATTTTACTCGTCTCACCTCTAAACTTTGAGTAGACCACTATTCCGCACTAATCGTTTGGAAAATAGCGCAAAAAATCATGAAATAAGGTATTTTATCGATTGATCTTTTAATATCTATTTGATTAGAAGCGGCAATAGAAATCATCACGCTGCGCTCACAATTTTGATTCACAAAAGCGAATACCGAAAATGAAGAATTTTTCCTCAACATCTTGAACGCAAAAAAAACGCACGGACAGGGTCAACCAAGTGTTTGCAGGCATGGCTTAATATTTTATCTGTGCATATCGCACGGACAGTGTCAACCAAGTGTTCGCTGGCATGGCTTAATATTTTATCTGTGCATATCGCACGGACAGTGTCAACCAAGTGTTCGCTGGCATGGCTTAATATTTTATCTGTGCATATCGCACGGACAGTGTCAACCAAGTGTTCGCTGGCATGGCTTAATATTTTATCTGTGCATATCGCACGGACAGTGTCAACCAAGTGTTCGCTGGCATGGCTTAATATTTTATCTGTGCATATCGCACGGACAGTGTCAACCAAGTGTTCGCTGGCATGGCTTAATATTTTATCTGTGCATATCGCACGGACAGTGTCAACCAAGTGTTCGCTGGCATGGCTTAATATTTTATCTGTGCATATCGCACGGACAGTGTCAACCAAGTGTTCGCTGGCATGGCTTAATATTTTATCTGTGCATATCGCACGGACAGTGTCAACCAAGTGTTCGCTGGCATGGCTTAATATTTTATCTGTGCATATCGCACGGACAGTGTCAACCAAGTGTTCGCTGGCATGGCTTAATATTTTATCTGTGCATATCGCACGGACAGTGTCAACCAAGTGTTCGCTGGCATGGCTTAATATTTTATCTGTGCATATCGCACGGACAGTGTCAACCAAGTGTTCGCTGGCATGGCTTAATATTTTATCTGTGCATATCGCACGGACAGTGTCAACCAAGTGTTCGCTGGCATGGCTTAATATTTTATCTGTGCATATCGCACGGACAGTGTCAACCAAGTGTTCGCTGGCATGGCTTAATATAGTGTTCGCAGGCATGGCTTATTTTATCTGTGCATATCGCACGGACAGTGTCAACCAAGTGTTCGCTGGCATGGCTTAATATTTTATCTGTGCATATCGCACGGCAGTGTCAACCAAGTGTTCGCTGGCATGGCTTAATATTTTATCTGTGCATATCGCACGGACAGTGTCAACCAAGTGTTCGCAGGCATGGCTTAATATTTTATCTGTGCATATCGCACGGACAGGGTCAATCAAGTGTTCGCAGGCATGGCTTAATATTTTATCTGTGCATATCGCACGGACAGTGTCAACCAAGTGTTCGCTGGCATGGCTTAATATTTTATCTGTGCATATCGCACGGACAGGGTCAACCAAGTGTTCGCAGGCATGGCTTAATATTTTATCTGTGCATATCGCACGGACAGGGTCAACCAAGTGTTCGCTGGCATGGCTTAATATTTTATCTGTGCATATCGCACGGACAGTGTCAACCAAGTGTTCGCAGGCATGGCTTAATATTTTATCTGTGCATATCGCACGGACAGTGTCAACCAAGTGTTCGCTGGCATGGCTTAATATTTTATCTGTGCATATCGCACGGACAGGGTCAACCAAGTGTTCGCAGGCATGGCTTAATATTTTATCTGTGCATATCGCACGGACAGGGTCAACCAAGTGTTCGCAGGCATGGCTTAATATTTTATCTGTGCATATCGCACGGACAGTGTCAACCAAGTGTTCGCTGGCATGGCTTAATATTTTATCTGTGCATATCGCACGGACAGTGTCAACCAAGTGTTCGCAGGCATGGCTTAATATTTTATCTGTGCATATCGCACGGACAGGGTCAATCAAGTGTTCGCAGGCATGGCTTAATATTTTATCTGTGCATATCGCACGGACAGTGTCAACCAAGTGTTCGTCAACCAAGTGTTCGCAGGCATGGCTTAATATTTTATCTGTGCATATCGCACGGACAGGGTCAACCAAGTGTTCGCTGGCATGGCTTAATATTTTATCTGTGCATATCGCACGGACAGTGTCAACCAAGTGTTCGCTGGCATGGCTTAATATTTTATCTGTGCATATCGCACGGACATGGTCAACCAAGTGTTCGCAGGCATGGCTTAATATTTTATCTGTGCATATCGCACGGACAGTGTCAACCAAGTGTTCGCAGGCATGGCTTAATATTTTATCTGTGCATATCGCACGGACAGTGTCAACCAAGTGTTCGCTGGCATGGCTTAATATTTTATCTGTGCATATAGCACGGACAGGGTCAACCAAGTGTTCGCAGGCATGGCTTAATATTTTATCTGTGCATATCGCACGGACAGTGTCAACCAAGTGTTCGCAGGCATGGCTTAATATTTTATCTGTGCATATCGCACGGACAGTGTCAACCAAGTGTTCGCAGGCATGGCTTAATATTTTATCTGTGCATATCGCACGGACAGTGTCAACCAAGTGTTCGTCAACCAAGTGTTCGCAGGCATGGCTTAATATTTTATCTGTGCATATCGCACGGACAGGGTCAACCAAGTGTTCGCTGGCATGGCTTAATATTTTATCTGTGCATATCGCACGGACAGTGTCAACCAAGTGTTCGCTGGCATGGCTTAATATTTTATCTGTGCATATCGCACGGACAGGGTCAACCAAGTGTTCGCAGGCATGGCTTAATATTTTATCTGTGCATATCGCACGGACAGTGTCAACCAAGTGTTCGCAGGCATGGCTTAATATTTTATCTGTGCATATCGCACGGACAGCGTCAACCAAGTGTTCGCAGGCATGGCTTAAAAAATAACCAAAAACATTATTAGATATTAGATATTATTAGATATGATATTCGGAATTTGGTATGTTTAGATACAGGAAAGCAATCAAGCTGATCTTTTGAGTCAATGTGTGAAATTTTTCCAGGAATACAACCATAATGTGTTAATGTAATAAAATTAGTTCACTGTTGTGTAATGATGACGCAATCTAAGTAAACGTTTATGAAAATGTATAGTTCTTTTGTGAAAAGTCTTGTTAATCTGAAACATCGTGAAAGTGAAGACCTCTACTAGGGCTTCCTGCAAAATAATTTTGGAAGGAATGATTTTAAGACCCTACAGAATCCCTCCCCCTCCCCCTTCAGAATGCAGGTCTTGAATTAAAATCATTTAAAGTCGCAGCAAACGTTCTGCTGAGGTGTACTCGACTTCAGCTCGTAGGTACTTGTATTCAGGCTTTCCCTCTCACACTGCACTCGTTCCTGTGCATCTTCTGATAAAATATCTTATTTTCAAAGCTCCTATATATATTAGAGTTATTCACAAGGGTTTATTGAATTGCTGAACGTTGATCTTCCTTCTCCATGAATTTTCAAACAATGGACCTCCACTAGGGCTTTACTACTAACATCATTTTGGTACTTAGAACAACGAGTCGTTAGGATTTCGTTTCGGAGTCAGATTTGCAGCCCCACTACTGCTTAAAGAAAGGGACCCTTGAGTTTTTTCGTGACTAAACTGGTCAGGCTCACTATAGATTACATCTCCCTGAATACAAAACAATAATCTCTAAAATTTTAGATGCCCCGGAAAACAAGTAATCCGAGATTAAAGTTCATTGATGTAATGGGAAAGGCGCGAGTTTTTGAATTTGAAGGATAAATATATATGTAGAAAATTGCAAACGGGAATCCAACCCACGTGGTACGGTTACAAACGCTGACAAGTAACCACTTAGCTATACACGCTTCTGTCTGACCCTCCCAATTCTAATAGAGAGCAATGGTCCTATGTCCCACGTTTTTCATGCCAATAGCGGACCCCAAATCTCCTGGTTCCCCTTCTTTAAAATTTGAATCCGAAATATTCCGATTTTTTGCATGGTAAGCCCTAATGGAGGTCTTCACTCTCACGATGTTTCAGAAGAACAGCACTTTTAACTAAAGAACTATACATTTTCATAAACGTTTACTTAGATTGCGTCATCACTGCGCAACAGTGAACTAATTTAATTGCATTAACATATTATGGTTGTATTCCTGGAAAAATTTTACACATTGACTCAAAAGATCAGCTTGATTGCTTTCTTGTATCTAAAGATACAAAATGCCGAATATCAGTAATACGATTTCTTAGTATTTCTTATAGTTTTTGGTTATTTCGTGCAATAAATTAGTGAAAACACGGTAAAACACATGAAAATATAATTTAAAATCAAATTTGAGCTGAAAAAAAATTGGCAAAAATTTAAGTCCGTACCCGGATTCGAACCTGCGTCGGCGTTCGGGCATTAGAATGCGGTTAGATTTCACATGATATCACTATGAATGGCACCTAGCAGGTCTAAATAAGTGTGATATTCGGATAGCCCGTCCATTTTCACATAACATATCAAAGATCCAGGAATGGGAAATGATGGTAACATAGTAAGCCATGAGATCAAAACAAAAAATCCTGGTCAAAAGTTGGAAAATTGGTTATTTCTCGAACGTGGAGTCATGAAAACTTTTGAAACTTGGTATTCTTATATAACTTTGGATCCTCTATCGAATGGTGTATAACATGCCATGGAAATCACACTTTGATTTTTCGACTTTTGGTAGATCAAAAATCGATAATTCAGGTCAATTTTTCGGCTGAAGCGTACACCGCCCCTAGGGACTCTAACCATCAAATATGAGTCACTTAGGATGATTTTGAAACATTGTGCCATGCCCCCGCCGACTCCCCTCCGCTGTAAGGGAGAGTGCGTTTTAAAGCTATCCGGCTCACTGGCCAAGTGATTGATGTTCCTCGAAGAATTCCAGAGCGAATTTTCGTTGGACTGAATCTATCCCATTCGACGTAGCCATCTTGGATGCTCATTAACTAGTTCGAACTGGGATATTCTCTCATATCTGCAGTACTCATCGGTCAATCAATGCCAGGAACCATCAGAAGGGACTCCTTTCGCTGGTTTGGCTGCAGCGAGAGCAACACGAACATAAGTGAGAGAATCAACGTCAGAATGATCCTCAGCCCTTTCTCCCGTATGTTACTGGACAATCCTGTCAAGGAGCCGACAATTTCGAGTAGATCAAAACTTTCATTAGTGATCTACCAGCATTCAAATGCAGTTTTTTGGGCGTAGTTCAGTCAAATCCCCATGAAAATCGTCTCTCAAGAGCTTAAATGAAAGCTGTGAACGAGCTCTATCGATTGAGCCTTTCAAAAAATCTTTCCAGGGACTATGGAACGCGATCAATTCCTTAGGGAACGAAAAATTAAAAAGTTGCATTTTCACATTTTTATCTGAATGTACTCGAGTAAATACACATTTCATTTATTGGAAACTTTTTCATAGCTCTACTGTGAGCCGTGAAAATCGCATCGGAAGGAGCCTCAACGACGAACTTTGACGTGAGTTCCTGGAGAGACGTTAGATCTACCATCCTTAATACTCTGGATCTGGGATGTCCTACCTAAGGGGCATCGAAAACTGTGGAGAAAAGAGGGGGTCAACTCAAAAGTGTGTAGTAAATCAGTGGATTTTGGTCAATTCTTAGGAAATATGCCTGATAAAATAACAAATTGAAAAATTCACAACTTTTCAATCTTGATAGCTAGGACTTTTATTTCTTTATATTGGTGAATAGCATGCCGCGCACTCTTATTAACACAGCTGAACAGTAATATCATATCGTTCTGGATAAGTTTTTTCTTGTCTGATTTTCGGATTTTTCGTCTTCTATCCTCGTTGAAGAGAGACGGCAGGTAATGACATAGTGCATATTGTAGACCTGGCAATTCTGTAAATAGTGGTCACATTCCCTTGGCAATCCAAGTTTTCAGAGTCATCGAGAATTGCAACCGAACGTGAGATATGTGAAAATTGCAAAAATCGAAAATTAATTTTTTTGAAATTCGCAAGAGTAAGAGGTAGTTTTATTATGTCACTTTACTCGCAGTGATGCGCGTACATAGGAAAAATATACAAATAGACTCGGATTACATTTTAAAAAAATTGAGAAAAATAATTATTTTATTTTTATTTTTTCAACTCCCACATTCAGTCGACCGTTAAGGCAAGTTGATTCATAGGGCGGATGGTGGCTGATGCATGTGCGATTGCAGAAACGACTGCAACGTGAAGAATCATCGTTTCGCAGATCTCAAAATTATTTTTTTAATAGTCAAACTTGTATATTTATATGTTTTTTTTTCATATAAATCGGTTATTCGGTAGCTAGATTACTGCAATTCGAGTTATGGTATTTATCCATTAAAATAACAATTGGTCCACTTTTGATATAATGGCAAATAATATTTGATATGGGATCATCATGAATTTTTCGATCTCAGCCATTCTCAAAAAATATGAATACACCTTGGTTTCTATGACAACACAATATTCTTTGTAATATCTTCTAGGAGAGAATAAACTAGTAAATCGATTAGGATAATCTACTTCAACTTTATTATTTTTACTCCAAATTCTACTGTTTTCTACAAGACTTCCATATTCACATTTTTTTATTTGCAATCCATTCTCTACATTCTGCAAGACTTATAGAATGATGATTTAATTCCTTTTCTACTAGATGTTCATATCCTGATAAATCTGTGTACATTGATACTTCATTAACCAACTTTTTACACAATTTGGCATTAGAGATGTATTCAGAAATGTTGGGTTTAAAAACCTCATATCTTACTACCTTAGATTGAGGAGATAATTGTGTATGGTAATTACATTTGTGTAATTTCGGAAGTGTAAAATATTGAACTGGTGCACTAGGAGTACAAATGATACTGGCAAGAATCATAGAATAAAAATGTAAATAAAAAGAAGAATTGGAATAGATTCATTTAATTTAGAAAAAAATATTCTAAATAAATTGAAATTAATCAAAAATGGCAAAATCTGTTGACAGAATTCTAATTGTTGACAATCCAATTATTCAAGATACTTCAATTCAAAAAGAGAATTTGATAAGCATATTTCCTTCATCAGGTTCAAGTCTAAATCAACATGGAGAAATTAATTTTATTATTGAAACTTGATCAATACCTTCTCTTGAATAAGTCTTATATTTACTTAGAAGCAAGTTTGACTAAATTAGACGAATCTCAATTAGCTGATAGTAATGAAGTTTCATTAACTAATAATGGTCCAATGTTTCTATTTGATAGAGCAACTTATAATATGGTTGGAATACAAGTAGAAAATGTTATAGATCCTTCTTTATCTTAACATTCTTTATCTTTATTATCTTTATTTATTATTATTTATCTTAAGGATCATTAACATTTTTCATTCCATTGACTCATATTTTTGGATTTGCTGAATGCTACAATAAGGTAATTTATGGTATAAAGCATCAACTTTCGATATACAGATCTCCAGAAAACAAGAATTCTTGCGTTTCCTCAGATCCAACAAAATTTACAGCTAAGATAACAATAAATAAGCTTCAGTGGATTATCCCGAAGATCATGCCTAGTCTTGAGATGCAAAATAAACTCTTAAACATCTTTGATAGCAATAAGCTCATTCAAATGTCTTTTATTTCTAGACAATTTGACAGTTATAATATTCCAAATGGTAATCGTGAATTTACTTGGAAACTTGGAACTAAATATGATAAGATAAAATACCTTGTCATTACATTTCAGACTGCTAGAGATAATAATTATCTGAATGCTTCAAAATTCGATAATTGTGGATTGGAAGAAATTTATGTAGAACTAAATTCAGAAAGATATCCATATGAATGTCTGAAGTTTGACTTATTTCAATGATAAATTCAATGCAGTTCAACAATAAAATTTTGCTAAAGAATTCAGAAATAGTTATTATGAAAGAATCAAGGATTACATTTTCATGGAAGAAGATGTTTATTCTTATTACTATCCTCTTTTAGTATTCGATGTATCAAAACAGAATGATAGAATTATTGCATCTCGACCTGATGTTGCAGTAAAAGCTTTATTTAATAAAAACATTGCTCAAAGTACTAAATGTTATTGCCTAATTTTGAGTGAAAACATTCTCGAAGTTAAGGATAATAGAGTTAAGGTTGTCAGTGTATAAAGGTCTTTAAATCCGTTTCCTTTATCCAAGAGTTAAATTTCTCCGGATATCCATACCACTTAACAAACACTTCTTTTACTCCTTTAGATTTTCTATGTTTTATCACTTTTTCAACTTTATACTCTTCATTGATATTATTGTAAAGTGTGAGTTCTTCTTCATAAAACTTTCCTTTGATTTCTTCATCTAGGCTTCTTTGTTATTCTTGCTAACTCATTGATACCACAAAAGCCTGTTTTAGGAGAATAATATGCTTTTTCTAAAGGCTCTCTTTCAGATTCACTTGTGGATTGTCTAAGAATTTTAGATTTTTCACTAATTTCAACCTCCTTGATATATTCTAATCCAGAACCTCCTGTGATTGTTGGAATTAGCTTGCACTTCATTGTATTACAATCTTGGCATAACCCTTTTATCATAGAACGTTTCGACCTTGTTTCAACATTAAATATGTCAGTAGTATCAGTATATTTTTTACACTTGAAACAGTATACTAATTCCATAATTTAGAAGTTAAAATTTTTTTCTACGAATATCTTATTTGATTTTGTGTAGCCATTCTTATTTAGCTGCTGATTCTTATTTGGTACATTGTTATTGTTCAAACAATATATCAATACGATTGTAAATGAGCTACTCTTGTATCATGCGCGAACATTGTAAATTAGCGGTGTCCTTTATTGTCGGCCTCCTCTTATCCCTTTGTCACCTGTCGGTATTTATGACTCTGAACACGGGATAACAGTGGTTCATTTATAACCAGGGACAATATAGCTGACCTCTCTCCCTCTCCTTCTCTCCCTCTTCCTCCCTCTCACTCTATATCCAACACGCATTTGCGTCCCATTCACCCATTCATTCACTATCCTTAGATTGCTTGTGTTTTGTGTTCACGCGGCATTTTCGGCTAATTCGTCAGCAGCAAAATAGAATTGGCTATTTCGTGATGGCCTCGAGCGATTTTCCAAATCCAAAAATATTATTGCTTTACTTATTTAGATAAATCTTTGGTTTCAGAATGGTGTTTGTGGTTTTCCGTCTTGTTGGGGATGAAGATCGCTTGTTCGACAATATTATTTTAGAGCCGATGGTTTGAACTTTATTTGGTTCTAAATCTAAATTCTGTTTTATTTATAGATATCTCGAATTGACCTCTTGAACAAGATTGAGAAAGTGACCAATATTCCCATCGAATATCAAGAGATAAAATATCGTGGTGATAAGCTTCCTCACTCATTACAACCCCTCGAAGCGATCACTGACTTTGAAGAAATTACTGTGGTAAGTTGTTATTTTATCTTTAGAATTTACTGTTTCTTCTTAGGATGTATAATTTTATTTGTGTGGCCTACGTGAACTTTAAAACTGGAACAAACCAATATTTCACACTATTTTGACATTTTAATTTTTCAGCGGCACTCACAACTGTATATGTGGGACGCTTTGTTGGTTCGTGAAGCTGATTTCTTACAATCGAACGAGCTAGAATTGAAAAAGTCGATTCGCGTGGATGCCACATCTCTAATCGAAAAATTAATACAATCACACTTCTTTCTCGTTTACCCTAATTTGGGAACAAGAAGAATCGCCATTGAAAAAAAGTTTGCAACATACAAGGTTGAACAGATCAGGGTAAGTCGTAGTTAGATATTCTTTCAAATAGTCATGGTTAATATTTAGAAATGTTGCCGGGCTTATTTCTCAAAGGTGTATGGTGAGAATACCAAGGTGACTTTCGATTCGCGTCACGATGGATCACGTGCTGTATGTATCTGTAATGTTGACGACGGATCAACCATTTACCGATTCTATGTTAAAACTCATCACGGAGCAGGCGACAAGTCAACACGTAAGTTTGGCTCATAATTTTAAATTTTTCATCGTCAAAATTTCAGACGCGCCGTACGATATTGATTTAAAGGAACTCTTCGTATATACGTTTCTGGAGGCGCTCAAAATAGGGGCTGAGATTCAATTTATCAGCAATGAAGCATTTTCGCGATGGATAATCTTCATAGCAAGCAAAGAAGTTCCAAATTTCAAAACTCTCGGAGACCTGGAACGGGATGAACCAAATACTATTCAAAGATACTCCAAATCCGTTGTGGAAATGTTGAGCGTTTATTCTATACTCATGCTGGCTGATCATCACTTAGCAAACATGGGATTCGACACTGCGCTGAATCCCTATATTCTTGATTTTATCATTACTGGAAGGAGATTAACTAGTGTCCGAGACATTCATGATTGCGTGAGAATGTCGAAGATAATCAAGTAAGTCATTCATTTTTTCCATTTCATTCATGTATACTACTTACAACTTACTGGCTGATTTTAGTACAACTCTTGCATCTCTCGACGAACGCATAAAGATGACAAGAGAATTTATAATTAAATCAAACTTTTCGGAAGTGTTTGATAGATCGATCGCCTCTTTCATTGAGCATCACAAGCCCGGGTTCGACAAAATGAAACTAGTCTTTGACCAAGTTCATAAGACCGATGACCTCTTAGAATATGCAGACAATGTTCGTAAGAACATTAGTTTATTTATGTCTGATCTCCAATAAAAAACACGTAACTGTAATGATACCATTGCCATAAAGTCAATCGATAATCGTCTACTCACCCCTTGTCAATCTTCTCACTACTCTCCATAATGTCTCTTTGCGTTTTATCCATTCAGCACTACTATATATTTTTTGTATTTTCTATGCCTTTTTAATCGTTGATTGTTTTTCTATGATGCCTGTTGCTCATTCACCTTGTTCCTCCCTCACTCTCACCACGAACATCATTATTGATTGATTGATGACTCCACTACGGTACACACACTTTTGTTGTCCTTCAGTACTCTATTACTCGCACAGTATCCTCTCAGTTTGTCGAAGCAAGCTTTAGTTGATAGATACACTCACACATACATTCTCTAGTTCTTGACTACCCCGTCGTTGTATCGTTTTGTTGTCCATTTGTAGTGAAAATTAGTTTAGATGAAATGTTTTACGTCCCGTTTATACTGCGCAGCTGCGTGCCAATCTGCACTACGGATTGGTTTTGTTCATTTTGTCCGCTGTGAACTGTTTTGATTAATGAACTGAGCTATTGTTTTGTTGTATTCTTTGATCTATACACTGGATACTTTGATGTTCACAGATGAAGATTACCGTATAGTTTGTTGAATGAAAGCTGAAAACTATGTAATCTTAGAACTTGAAATACGCCTACACTTTTAAAAAGCTACTACACTTTTCTTTTCTTGGGCTCATTCCTTATTGCGGTATGCAATCAACGTGGTTAATGGCTTAAAATGTTCAATGATAGTTGTTCGTTCTTCACAAAAAATTGGACTCACAGAAAAAATCTACCTGAGAATAAACCTAAATTTTGGATCACATCTCGGCATTTCAAGTATGATGAAATCATTTCATCACCGTAGGTAATAATCGACACCTTCATAATTTTCTCCAATGTTCCTATATAATAAAATTAAACCGAGGCCGATCGGCCAAGTACGTAAAAAGTTATAACGATTCGAATTTTGCGTCCATACTTTTGCGCGGTACTGTACTTCATCTTAAATGTGAAAAATGAATTTACCAATCGATCAAACAATTTCACACAATACTCGTATACACTGGAATAAGCTACCCGATATTATACAAAATATAACAATACAAACATTATATTTGTCAAAAATATTTTAAAAATCAAGGCCAGACTTCCTAATCCACGCAACTGCGTCCGCTCCCTTCTTCGTTGGTGTATACTCGCACCCAATCACCCACTGCTGCCCGCTGGTCTGAAAGGATTACGGTAATCGTGGGTTACGGTAACCAGTAAAAATTACTGTAATCGTTAGTTACGGTAACCAGTAAAGATAAAGTGATAAACTGTTAACTGTGGTATTAGTGCGTCATTCAGATTTTGGCCCTGAGTGGTGTTAGTGTGCAATCATTCAGATTTTGGCCTTGGGTGGTCTTAGTGCGCGATCATTCAGATTTTGGCCCTGAGTGGTGTTAGTGCGCGATCATTCAGATTTTGGCCCTGAGTGGGATCCTTTTTTAGCTTTGGGGCAACGCCGCTCGTGACAACAAGATGACCAGAATCAACCCATGCCATCTCCAGCTTGTCGTCCGCAACGACGAGGAGCTGAACAAGCTCATGGCTGGAGTCATCATCGCTCAAGGAGGTGTTCTTCCCAACATCAACGCCGTTCACCTCCCCAAGAAGACCGCTGGAGACAAGGAATAAACATCTCGCTTAGAAATCACGGCTAAACCCAGAACATAACGGCCCTATTTAGGGACACAATCCTATTCCTAACCAAGTTTGATCTCAAATATGTCTATCAATAAAGCTCGTGCATCGACTACCGTAGTTGCCTCTCCGTAACCCGTTTCAATTCAGTTAGAGTTATCTAAGCGTAAGGTGGTTCTAATTGTAAGTGAGACCATGAATATATTGATATTACGCTACTCGAGGCAGATTACGGTAATCTTGATGTTAACCTCTTTCCAACAATCCGCCTCGGATTTTTGACGTAATATTTCAGTTCAAATCAATGAGAGGTAGGTGATAATTCATAACACGAAAAGTTCAAAGATCAGATATTGACGATTACGGTAGTATAGCTAATCTTTGAATGCACGAGTAATAGAGTGAACGAGCGTGAATAGAGGACGGACCGATATGTACGGGTCGGCCTACTATTCCACCTTGCCAGTGGGTGAAGAAAAGGTTTAAAAAAGGAGGAAAAAACGCGGTAGGTCTTGATCGTACGTGAAGATCGGCTAACAATGGGCGCAGATTAACCACCGGAGTTTATCTCAAACTGGCCGCTTTTCAATAATCCGCCTCGGATTTTTGACGTAATACTTCAGTTCAAATCAATGAGAGGTAGGTGAGAATTCATGTCGAACAGCTATTTGCATATCGAGGATACAATTTTTAAAGTTATGTTAGTTGATACGATGATGTAGATGTGCTCTTTGTCTCTCAATTCTCATCTACATCCATACATGTTGAAGGCGTGATCAATTTGATCTTTCACCTTCCCCCATCCCCATCCATCTCTGTTTTAATAATTTTAATCTTTCACATATATGTATTGCACTCGAACACTTTGTACTTGTTGAAACACCCTTGCGGTGTACGATAAATAAAATAAATAAAATAAACATGTGTATTGGTGACGGCAGACGAGGGGCGGCTTCTTTCCCGCCAAAATCTAGTGGCAGTGCCCGCGCAGTCAATGAATAGAGAGAGGGTACTTAAAGGTGTCTCTAACCTCGCCTTCTCTATCTCACTCAAACGAGTGTAGCTGCTATCATGACTGGACGTGGAAAGGGAGGAAAAGGACTCGGAAAAGGAGGCGCCAAGCGCCACCGTTGTGCCATGGTACTCCGCGACAACATCCAGGGTATTACCAAGCCCGCCATCCGTCGTCTCGCCCGTCGTGGTGGAGTCAAGCGTATCTCCGGCCTCATCTATATGGAGACCTGGATTGTAATCAGAGTGTTCCTTGAGAACGTTATCCGTGATACCGTCACCTACTGCGAGCACGCCAAGAGAAAGACCGTCACCGTCATGGACGTCGTCTACGCCCTCAAGCGTCAGGGACGTACCCTCTACGGATTCGGTGGATAAGTCGTCTATCGACTTGTCGATCTTCACATGTGCTTGAAAAGCTGTATACCTGAACCCAACGGCCCTCTTTAGGGCCACAAACTTATGCCTAACCAAGTTTGATCTCGATCGTGTATGAATAAAGTGTGCCAATTGTATGCATGTAATGAGTTGACATGTGCAGTCCTTTCAAAACTGATATCTGATTTCTAACTGTTTATACGGGATTTGTAAGAGAAAAATATGTTTCTGTTGATGTCCTAGTTTTACCCCCGATGTCGTGCAGTGTGAGTGGCGTACAAGGTACAATCCTATTCCGAACCAATTTTGATCCCAAAATATGTGTTTTGAATAAAGTTTGTCGTATACTGTAGGCGGATTCACCGTTAGTTGTTCTTTGATCTTACAAAGAAGATCTTTTGGGATACGTGGAGTACTGTAGTAGTATAGGTATACACTCACAGATTTTTGGCCCTGAGTGGTGTTAGTGCGCGATCATTCAAATTTTGGCCCTGATGTAAGTGGTGCTAGTGCGCTTTCATTCAGATTTTGGCCCTGTGTGGTGTTAGTGCACGATCATTCAGATTTTGGCCCTAAGTGGTATTAGTGCGCGATCATTCAGATTTTGGCCCTAAGTGGTATTAGTGCTCGATTATTCAGATTTTGGCCCTAAGTGGTGTTAGTGCTCGATCATTCAGATTTTGGCCCTGTGTGGTGTTAGTGCGCGATAATTTTTTAGCTTGCTGGCAACGCCGCTCGTGACAACAAGAAGACCAGAATCAACCCTCGCCATCTCCAGCTTGCCGTCCGCAACGACGAGGAGCTGAACAAGCTCATGGTTGGAGTCATCATAAATAAATAAAGGAGGTGTTCTTCCCAACATCAACGCCGTTCTTCTCCCCAAGAAGACGGCCGGAGACAAGGAATAAACATCTCGCTTAGCAATCACGGCTAAACCCAGAACCCAACGGCCCTCTTTAGGGCCACAATCCTATTCCTAACCAAGTTTGATCTCAAATATGTCTATCAATAAAGCTCGTGCATTTCAATTATTGACTGTATGTATATCTAATCGATGTATGAAATTAGCTGTCAGCTGAGTTTAGCCTTGTGGTTTTTGAGAAACAATCAGAGATTACGGTACATAGGGTCGACTACCGTAGTTGCCTCTCCGTAACCCGTTTCAATTCAGTTAGAGTTATCTAAGCGTAAGGTGGTTCTAATTGTAAGTGAGACCATGAATATATTGATATTACGCTACTCGAGGCAGATTACGGTAATCTTGATGTTAACCTCTTTCCAACAATCCGCCTCGGATTTTTGACGTAATATTTCAGTTCAAATCAATGAGAGGTAGGTGATAATTCATAACACGAAAAGTTCAAAGATCAGATATTGACGATTACGGTAGTATAGCTAATCTTTGAATGCACGAGTTATAGAGTGAACGAGCGTGAATAGAGGACGGACCGATATGTACGGGTCGGCCTACTATTCCACCTTGCCAGTTGGTGAAGAAAAGGTTTAAAAAAGGAGGAAAAAACGCGGTAGGTCTTGATCGTACGTGAAGATCGGCTAACAATGGGCGCAGATTAACCACCGGAGTTTATCTCAAACTGGCCGCTTTTCAATAATCCGCCTCGGATTTTTGACGTAATACTTCAGTTCAAATCAATGAGAGGTAGGTGAGAATTCATGTCGAACAACTATTTGCATATCGAGAATACAATTTTTAAAGGTATGTTAGTTGATATGATGATGTAGATGTGTTCTTTGTCTCTCAATTCTCATCTAGATCCATACATGTTGAAGGCGTGATCAATTTGATCTTTCACCTTCCCCCATCCCCATCCATCTCTGTTTTAATAATTTTAATCTTTCACATATATGTATTGCACTCGAACACTTTGTACTTGTTGAAACACCCTTGCGGTGTACGATAAATAAAATAAATAAAATAAACATGTGCATTAGTGACGGCAGGCGAGGGGCGGCTTCTTTCCCGCCAAAATCTAGTGGCAGTGCCCGCGCAGTCAATGAATAGAGAGAGGGTACTTAAGGGTGTCTCTAACCTCTCCTCCTCAATCTCACTCAAACGAGTGTAGCTGCTATCATGACTGGACGTGGAAAGGGAGGAAAAGGACTCGGAAAGGGAGGCGCCAAGCGCCACCGTTGTGCCATGGTACTCCGCGACAACATCCAGGGTATTACCAAGCCCGCCATCCGTCGTCTCGCCCGTCGTGGTGGAGTCAAGCGTATCTCCGGCCTCATCTATATGGAGACCTGGATTGTAATCAGAGTGTTCCTTGAGAACGTTATCCGTGATACCGTCACCTACTGCGAGCACGCCAAGAGAAAGACCGTCACCGTCATGGACGTCGTCTACGCCCTCAAGCGTCAGGTACGTACCCTCTACGGATTCGGTGGATAAGTCGTCTATTGACTTTCGATCTTCACATGTGCTTGAAAAGCTGTATACCTGAACCCAACGGCCCTCTTTAGGGCCACAAACGTATGCCTAACCAAGTTTGATCTCGATCGTGTATGAATAAAATTGTATACATGTAATGAGTTGACATGTGCACTCCTTTCTGAGTGGTGTTAGTGCGCGATCATTAAGATTTTGGCCCTGAGTGGTGTTAGTGCACGACCATTCAGATTTTGGCCCTGAGTGGTGTTGGTGCGCGATCATTCAGATTTTGGCCCTGATCATTCAGATGTTGGCCCTGAGTGGTGTTATTGCGCGATCATTAAGATTTTAGCCCTGAGTGGTGTTAGTGCGCGATCATTAAGATTTTGGCCCTGAGTGGTGTTAGTGCGAGATCATTCAGATTTTGGCCCTGTGTGGTGTTAGTGCGCGATCATTCAGATTTTGGCCCTATGTGGTGTTAATGCTCGGTCATTCAGATTTTGGATCCGAGTGGTGTTAGTGCTCGGTCATTCAGATTTTGGCCCTGAGTGGTGTTAGTGCGAGATCATTCAGATTTTGGCCCTGTGTGGTGTTAGTGCGCGATCATTCAGATTTTGGCCCTATGTGGTGTTAATGCTGGGTCATTCAGATTTTGGATCCGAGTGGTGTTAGTGCTCGGTCATTCAGATTTTGGCCCTGAGTGGTGTTAGTGCGCGATCATTCAGATTTTGGCCCTGTGTGGTGTTAGTGCGAGATCATTCAGATTTTGGCCCTAAGTGGTATTAGTGCACGATCATTCAGATTTTGGCCCTGTGTGGTGTTAGTGCGCGATCATTCAGATTTTGGCCCTATGTGGTGTTAATGCTGGGTCATTCAGATTTTGTATCCGAGTGGTGTTAGTGCTCGGTCATTCAGATTTTGGCCCTGAGTGGTGTTAGTGCGCGATCATTCAGATTTTGGCCCTGTTTGGTGTTAACGCGAGATCATTCAGATTTTGGCCCTAAGTGGTATTAGTGCACGATTATTCAGATTTTGGCCCTATGTGGTGTTAATGCTGGGTCATTCAGATTTTGGATCCGAGTGGTGTTAGTGCTCGGTCATTCGGATTTTGGCCCTGAGTGGTGTTAGTGCGAGATCATTCAGATTTTGGCTATAAGTGGTGTTAGTGCGCGATCATTCAGATTTTTGCCCTGTGTGGTGTTAGTGCACGATCATTCAGATTTTGGCCCTGTGTGGTGTTAGTGCGGGATCATTCAGATTTTGGCTATAAGTGGTGTTAATGCTGGGTCATTCAGATTTTGGATCCGAGTGGTGTTAGTGCTCGGTCATTCAGATTTTGGCCCTGAGTGGTGTTAGTGCGCGATCATTCAGATTTTGGCCCTGTGTGGTGTTAGTGCGAGATCATTCAGATTTTGGCCCTAAGTGGTATTAGTGCACGATCATTCAGATTTTGGCCCTGTGTGGTGTTAGTGCGAGATCATTCAGATTTTGGCTATAAGTGGTGTTAGTGCGCGATCATTCAGATTTTTGCCCTGTGTGGTGTTAGTGCACGATCATTCAGATTTTGGCCCTGTGTGGTGTTAATGCTGGGTCATTCAGATTTTGGATCCGAGTGGTGTTAGTGTTCGATCATTCAGATTTTGGCCCTAAGTGGTATTAGTGCACGATCATTCAGATTTTGGCCCTGTGTGGTGTTAGTGCGCGATCATTCAGATTTTGGCCCTATGTGGTGTTAATGCTGGGTCATTCAGATTTTGGATCCGAGTGGTGTTAGTGCTCGGTCATTCAGATTTTGGCCCTGAGTGGTGTTAGTGCGCGATCATTCAGATTTTGGCCCTGTGTGGTGTTAGTGCGAGATCATTCAGATTTTGGCTATAAGTGGTGTTAGTGCGCGATCATTCAGATTTTTGCCCTGTGTGGTGTTAGTGCACGATCATTCAGATTTTGGCCCTGTGTGGTGTTAATGCTGGGTCATTCAGATTTTGGATCCGAGTGGTGTTAGTGTTCGATCATTCAGATTTTGGCCCTAAGTGGTATTAGTGCACGATCATTCAGATTTTGGCCCTGTGTGGTATTAGTGCACGATTATTCAGATTTTGGCCCTATGTGGTGTTAATGCTGGGTCATTCAGATTTTGGATCCGAGTGGTGTTAGTGCTCGGTCATTCAGATTTTGGCCCTGAGTGGTGTTAGTGCGCGATCATTCAGATTTTGGCCCTGTGTGGTGTTAGTGCGAGATCATTCAGATTTTGGCTATAAGTGGTGTTAGTGCGCGATCATTCAGATTTTTGCCCTGTGTGGTGTTAGTGCACGATCATTCAGATTTTGGCCCTGTGTGGTGTTAGTGCGGGATCATTCAGATTTTGGCCCTATGTGGTGTTAATGCTGGGTCATTCAGATTTTGGATCCGAGTGGTGTTAGTGCTCGGTCATTCAGATTTTGGCCCTGAGTGGTGTTAGTGCGCGATCATTCAGATTTTGGCCCTGTGTGGTGTTAGTGCGAGATCATTCAGATTTTGGCTATAAGTGGTGTTAGTGCGCGATCGTTCAGATTTTTGCCCTGTGTGGTGTTAGTGCACGATCATTCAGATTTTGGCCCTGTGTGGTGTTAATGCTGGGTCATTCAGATTTTGGATCCGAGTGGTGTTAGTGCTCGGTCATTCAGATTTTGGCCCTGAGTGGTGTTAGTGCGCGATCATTCAGATTTTGGCCCTGTGTGGTGTTAGTGCGAGATCATTCAGATTTTGGCTATAAGTGGTGTTAGTGCGCGATCATTCAGATTTTTGCCCTGTGTGGTGTTAGTGCACGATCATTCAGATTTTGGCCCTGTGTGGTGTTAATGCTGGGTCATTCAGATTTTGGATCCGAGTGGTGTTAGTGTTCGATCATTCAGATTTTGGCCCTAAGTGGTATTAGTGCACGATCATTCAGATTTTGGCCCTGTGTGGTATTAGTGCACGATTATTCAGATTTTGGCCCTATGTGGTGTTAATGCTGGGTCATTCAGATTTTGGATCCGAGTGGTGTTAGTGCTCGGTCATTCAGATTTTGGCCCTGAGTGGTGTTAGTGCGCGATCATTCAGATTTTGGCCCTGTGTGGTGTTAGTGCGAGATCATTCAGATTTTGGCTATAAGTGGTGTTAGTGCGCGATCATTCAGATTTTTGCCCTGTGTGGTGTTAGTGCACGATCATTCAGATTTTGGCCCTGTGTGGTGTTAGTGCGGGATCATTCAGATTTTGGCCCTATGTGGTGTTAATGCTGGGTCATTCAGATTTTGGATCCGAGTGGTGTTAGTGCTCGGTCATTCAGATTTTGGCCCTGAGTGGTGTTAGTGCGCGATCATTCAGATTTTGGCCCTGTGTGGTGTTAGTGCGAGATCATTCAGATTTTGGCTATAAGTGGTGTTAGTGCGCGATCGTTCAGATTTTTGCCCTGTGTGGTGTTAGTGCACGATCATTCAGATTTTGGCCCTGTGTGGTGTTAATGCTGGGTCATTCAGATTTTGGATTTTGGCCCTGTGTGGTGTTAGTGCGAGATCATTCAGATTTTGGCCCTAAGTGGTGTTAGTGCGCGATCATTCAGATTTTTGCCCTGTGTGGTGTTAGTGATCATTCAGATTTTGGCCCGATCATTCAGATTTTGGCCCAGATTTTGGCCCTAAGTGGTATTAGTGCACGATCATTCAGATTTTGGCCCTGTGTGGTGTTAGTGCGCGATCATTCAGATTTTGGCCCTATGTGGTGTTAATGCTGGGTCATTCAGATTTTGGATCCGAGTGGTGTTAGTGCTCGGTCATTCAGATTTTGGCCCTGAGTGGTGTTAGTGCGCGATCATTCAGATTTTGGCCCTGTGTGGTGTTAGTGCGAGATCATTCAGATTTTGGCTATAAGTGGTGTTAGTGCGCGATCATTCAGATTTTGGCCCTGAGTGGTGTTAGTGCGCGATCATTCAGATTTTGGCCCTGTGTGGTGTTAGTGCGAGATCATTCAGATTTTGGCTATAAGTGGTGTTAGTGCGCGATCATTCAGATTTTTGCCCTGTGTGGTGTTAGTGCACGATCATTCAGATTTTGGCCCTGTGTGGTGTTAGTGCGGGATCATTCAGATTTTGGCCCTATGTGGTGTTAATGCTGGGTCATTCAGATTTTGGATCCGAGTGGTGTTAGTGCTCGGTCATTCAGATTTTGGCCCTGAGTGGTGTTAGTGCGCGATCATTCAGATTTTGGCCCTGTGTGGTGTTAGTGCGAGATCATTCAGATTTTGGCTATAAGTGGTGTTAGTGCGCGATCGTTCAGATTTTTGCCCTGTGTGGTGTTAGTGCACGATCATTCAGATTTTGGCCCTGTGTGGTGTTAATGCTGGGTCATTCAGATTTTGGATCCGAGTGGTGTTAGTGTTCGATCATTCAGATTTTGGCCCTAAGTGGTATTAGTGCACGATCATTCAGATGTTAGTGCGCGATCATTCAGATTTTGGCCCTATGTGGTGTTAATGTGGGTCATTCGATCCGAGTGGTGTTAGTGCTCGGTCATTCAGATTTTGGCCCTGAGTGGTGTTAGTGCGCGATCATTCAGATTTTGGCCCTGTGTGGTGTTAGTGCGAGATCATTCAGATTTTGGCTATAAGTGGTGTTAGTGCGCGATCATTCAGATTTTTGCCCTGTGTGTGTGTCATTAGTGCACGATCATTCAGATTTTGGCCCTGTGTGGTTTTGGATCATTCAGATTTTGGCTATAAGTGGTGTTAGTGCGCGATCATTCAGATTTTTGCCCTGTGTGGTGTTAGTGCACGATCATTCAGATTTTGGCCCTGTGTGGTGTTAATGCTGGGTCATTCAGATTTTGGATCCGAGTGGTGTTAGTGTTCGATCATTCAGATTTTGGCCCTAAGTGGTATTAGTGCACGATCATTCAGATTTTGGCCCTGTGTGGTATTAGTGCACGATTATTCAGATTTTGGCCCTATGTGGTGTTAATGCTGGGTCATTCAGATTTTAAATCCGAGTGGTGTTAGTGCTCGGTCATTCAGATTTTGGCCCTGAGTGGTGTTAGTGCGCGATCATTCAGATTTTGGCCCTGTGTGGTGTTAGTGCGAGATCATTCAGATTTTGGCTATAAGTGGTGTTAGTGCGCGATCATTCAGATTTTTGCCCTGTGTGGTGTTAGTGCACGATCATTCAGATTTTGGCCCTGTGTGGTGTTAGTGCGGGATCATTCAGATTTTGGCTATAAGTGGTGTTAATGCTGGGTCATTCAGATTTTGGATCCGAGTGGTGTTAGTGCTCGGTCATTCAGATTTTGGCCCTGAGTGGTGTTAGTGCGCGATCATTCAGATTTTGGCCCTGTGTGGTGTTAGTGCGAGATCATTCAGATTTTGGCCCTAAGTGGTATTAGTGCACGATCATTCAGATTTTGGCCCTGTGTGGTGTTAGTGCGCGATCATTCAGATTTTGGCCCTATGTGGTGTTAATGCTGGGTCATTCAGATTTTGGATCCGAGTGGTGTTAGTGCTCGGTCATTCAGATTTTGGCCCTGAGTGGTGTTAGTGCGCGATCATTCAGATTTTGGAACTGTTTGGTGTTAACGCGAGATCATTCAGATTTTGGCCCTAAGTGGTATTAGTGCACGATCATTCAGATTTTGGCCCTGTGTGGTGTTAGTGCGCGATCATTCAGATTTTGGCCCTATGTGGTGTTAATGCTGGGTCATTCAGATTTTGGATCCGAGTGGTGTTAGTGCTCGGTCATTCAGATTTTGTATCCGAGTGGTGTTAGTGCTCGGTCATTCAGATTTTGGCCCTGAGTGGTGTTAGTGCGCGATCATTCAGATTTTGGCCCTGTTTGGTGTTAGTGCGAGATCATTCAGATTTTGGCCCTAAGTGGTATTAGTGCACGATCATTCAGATTTTGGCCCTGTGTGGTGTTAGTGCGCGATCATTCAGATTTTGGCCCTATGTGGTGTTAATGCTGGGTCATTCAGATTTTGTATCCGAGTGGTGTTAGTGCTCGGTCATTCAGATTTTGGCCCTGAGTGGTGTTAGTGCGCGATCATTCAGATTTTGGCCCTGTTTGGTGTTAACGCGAGATCATTCAGATTTTGGCCCTAAGTGGTATTAGTGCACGATTATTCAGATTTTGGCCCTATGTGGTGTTAATGCTGGGTCATTCAGATTTTGGATCCGAGTGGTGTTAGTGCTCGGTCATTCGGATTTTGGCCCTGAGTGGTGTTAGTGCGAGATCATTCAGATTTTGGCTATAAGTGGTGTTAGTGCGCGATCATTCAGATTTTTGCCCTGTGTGGTGTTAGTGCACGATCATTCAGATTTTGGCCCTGTGTGGTGTTAGTGCGGGATCATTCAGATTTTGGCTATAAGTGGTGTTAATGCTGGGTCATTCAGATTTTGGATCCGAGTGGTGTTAGTGCTCGGTCATTCAGATTTTGGCCCTGAGTGGTGTTAGTGCGCGATCATTCAGATTTTGGCCCTGTGTGGTGTTAGTGCGAGATCATTCAGATTTTGGCCCTAAGTGGTATTAGTGCACGATCATTCAGATTTTGGCCCTGTGTGGTGTTAGTGCGAGATCATTCAGATTTTGGCTATAAGTGGTGTTAGTGCGCGATCATTCAGATTTTTGCCCTGTGTGGTGTTAGTGCACGATCATTCAGATTTTGGCCCTGTGTGGTGTTAATGCTGGGTCATTCAGATTTTGGATCCGAGTGGTGTTAGTGTTCGATCATTCAGATTTTGGCCCTAAGTGGTATTAGTGCACGATCATTCAGATTTTGGCCCTGTGTGGTGTTAGTGCGCGATCATTCAGATTTTGGCCCTATGTGGTGTTAATGCTGGGTCATTCAGATTTTGGATCCGAGTGGTGTTAGTGCTCGGTCATTCAGATTTTGTATCCGAGTGGTGTTAGTGCTCGGTCATTCAGATTTTGGCCCTGAGTGGTGTTAGTGCGCGATCATTCAGATTTTGGCCCTGTTTGGTGTTAGTGCGAGATCATTCAGATTTTGGCCCTAAGTGGTATTAGTGCACGATCATTCAGATTTTGGCCCTGTGTGGTGTTAGTGCGCGATCATTCAGATTTTGGCCCTATGTGGTGTTAATGCTGGGTCATTCAGATTTTGTATCCGAGTGGTGTTAGTGCTCGGTCATTCAGATTTTGGCCCTGAGTGGTGTTAGTGCGCGATCATTCAGATTTTGGCCCTGTTTGGTGTTAACGCGAGATCATTCAGATTTTGGCCCTAAGTGGTATTAGTGCACGATTATTCAGATTTTGGCCCTATGTGGTGTTAATGCTGGGTCATTCAGATTTTGGATCCGAGTGGTGTTAGTGGGTCATTCAGATTTTGTATCCGAGTGGTGTTAGTGCTCGGTCATTCAGATTTTGGCCCTGAGTGGTGTTAGTGCGCGATCATTCAGAGTAACGCGAGATCATTCAGATTTTGGCCCTAAGTGGTATTAGTGCACGATTATTCAGATTTTGGCCCTATGTGGTGTTAATGCTGGGTCATTCAGATTTTGGATCCGAGTGGTGTTAGTGCTCGGTCATTCGGATTTTGGCCCTGAGTGGTGTTAGTGCGAGATCATTCAGATTTTGGCTATAAGTGGTGTTAGTGCGCGATCATTCAGATTTTTGCCCTGTGTGGTGTTAGTGCACGATCATTCAGATTTTGGCCCTGTGTGGTGTTAGTGCGGGATCATTCAGATTTTGGCTATAAGTGGTGTTAATGCTGGGTCATTCAGATTTTGGATCCGAGTGGTGTTAGTGCTCGGTCATTCAGATTTTGGCCCTGAGTGGTGTTAGTGCGCGATCATTCAGATTTTGGCCCTGTGTGGTGTTAGTGCGAGATCATTCAGATTTTGGCCCTAAGTGGTATTAGTGCACGATCATTCAGATTTTGGCCCTGTGTGGTGTTAGTGCGAGATCATTCAGATTTTGGCTATAAGTGGTGTTAGTGCGCGATCATTCAGATTTTTGCCCTGTGTGGTGTTAGTGCACGATCATTCAGATTTTGGCCCTGTGTGGTGTTAATGCTGGGTCATTCAGATTTTGGATCCGAGTGGTGTTAGTGTTCGATCATTCAGATTTTGGCCCTAAGTGGTATTAGTGCACGATCATTCAGATTTTGGCCCTGTGTGGTGTTAGTGCGCGATCATTCAGATTTTGGCCCTATGTGGTGTTAATGCTGGGTCATTCAGATTTTGGATCCGAGTGGTGTTAGTGCTCGGTCATTCAGATTTTGGCCCTGAGTGGTGTTAGTGCGCGATCATTCAGATTTTGGCCCTGTGTGGTGTTAGTGCGAGATCATTCAGATTTTGGCTATAAGTGGTGTTAGTGCGCGATCATTCAGATTTTTGCCCTGTGTGGTGTTAGTGCACGATCATTCAGATTTTGGCCCTGTGTGGTGTTAATGCTGGGTCATTCAGATTTTGGATCCGAGTGGTGTTAGTGTTCGATCATTCAGATTTTGGCCCTAAGTGGTATTAGTGCACGATCATTCAGATTTTGGCCCTGTGTGGTATTAGTGCACGATTATTCAGATTTTGGCCCTATGTGGTGTTAATGCTGGGTCATTCAGATTTTGGATCCGAGTGGTGTTAGTGCTCGGTCATTCAGATTTTGGCCCTGAGTGGTGTTAGTGCGCGATCATTCAGATTTTGGCCCTGTGTGGTGTTAGTGCGAGATCATTCAGATTTTGGCTATAAGTGGTGTTAGTGCGCGATCATTCAGATTTTTGCCCTGTGTGGTGTTAGTGCACGATCATTCAGATTTTGGCCCTGTGTGGTGTTAGTGCGGGATCATTCAGATTTTGGCCCTATGTGGTGTTAATGCTGGGTCATTCAGATTTTGGATCCGAGTGGTGTTAGTGCTCGGTCATTCAGATTTTGGCCCTGAGTGGTGTTAGTGCGCGATCATTCAGATTTTGGCCCTGTGTGGTGTTAGTGCGAGATCATTCAGATTTTGGCTATAAGTGGTGTTAGTGCGCGATCGTTCAGATTTTTGCCCTGTGTGGTGTTAGTGCACGATCATTCAGATTTTGGCCCTGTGTGGTGTTAATGCTGGGTCATTCAGATTTTGGATCCGAGTGGTGTTAGTGCTCGGTCATTCAGATTTTGGCCCTGAGTGGTGTTAGTGCGCGATCATTCAGATTTTGGCCCTGTGTGGTGTTAGTGCGAGATCATTCAGATTTTGGCTATAAGTGGTGTTAGTGCGCGATCATTCAGATTTTTGCCCTGTGTGGTGTTAGTGCACGATCATTCAGATTTTGGCCCTGTGTGGTGTTAATGCTGGGTCATTCAGATTTTGGATCCGAGTGGTGTTAGTGTTCGATCATTCAGATTTTGGCCCTAAGTGGTATTAGTGCACGATCATTCAGATTTTGGCCCTGTGTGGTATTAGTGCACGATTATTCAGATTTTGGCCCTATGTGGTGTTAATGCTGGGTCATTCAGATTTTGGATCCGAGTGGTGTTAGTGCTCGGTCATTCAGATTTTGGCCCTGAGTGGTGTTAGTGCGCGATCATTCAGATTTTGGCCCTGTGTGGTGTTAGTGCGAGATCATTCAGATTTTGGCTATAAGTGGTGTTAGTGCGCGATCATTCAGATTTTTGCCCTGTGTGGTGTTAGTGCACGATCATTCAGATTTTGGCCCTGTGTGGTGTTAGTGCGGGATCATTCAGATTTTGGCCCTATGTGGTGTTAATGCTGGGTCATTCAGATTTTGGATCCGAGTGGTGTTAGTGCTCGGTCATTCAGATTTTGGCCCTGAGTGGTGTTAGTGCGCGATCATTCAGATTTTGGCCCTGTGTGGTGTTAGTGCGAGATCATTCAGATTTTGGCTATAAGTGGTGTTAGTGCGCGATCGTTCAGATTTTTGCCCTGTGTGGTGTTAGTGCACGATCATTCAGATTTTGGCCCTGTGTGGTGTTAATGCTGGGTCATTCAGATTTTGGATCCGAGTGGTGTTAGTGTTCGATCATTCAGATTTTGGCCCTAAGTGGTATTAGTGCACGATCATTCAGATTTTGGCCCTGTGTGGTGTTAGTGCGCGATCATTCAGATTTTGGCCCTATGTGGTGTTAATGCTGGGTCATTCAGATTTTGGATCCGAGTGGTGTTAGTGCTCGGTCATTCAGATTTTGGCCCTGAGTGGTGTTAGTGCGCGATCATTCAGATTTTGGCCCTGTGTGGTGTTAGTGCGAGATCATTCAGATTTTGGCTATAAGTGGTGTTAGTGCGCGATCATTCAGATTTTGGCCCTGAGTGGTGTTAGTGCGCGATCATTCAGATTTTGGCCCTGTGTGGTGTTAGTGCGAGATCATTCAGATTTTGGCTATAAGTGGTGTTAGTGCGCGATCATTCAGATTTTTGCCCTGTGTGGTGTTAGTGCACGATCATTCAGATTTTGGCCCTGTGTGGTGTTAGTGCGGGATCATTCAGATTTTGGCCCTATGTGGTGTTAATGCTGGGTCATTCAGATTTTGGATCCGAGTGGTGTTAGTGCTCGGTCATTCAGATTTTGGCCCTGAGTGGTGTTAGTGCGCGATCATTCAGATTTTGGCCCTGTGTGGTGTTAGTGCGAGATCATTCAGATTTTGGCTATAAGTGGTGTTAGTGCGCGATCGTTCAGATTTTTGCCCTGTGTGGTGTTAGTGCACGATCATTCAGATTTTGGCCCTGTGTGGTGTTAATGCTGGGTCATTCAGATTTTGGATCCGAGTGGTGTTAGTGTTCGATCATTCAGATTTTGGCCCTAAGTGGTATTAGTGCACGATCATTCAGATTTTGGCCCTGTGTGGTGTTAGTGCGCGATCATTCAGATTTTGGCCCTATGTGGTGTTAATGCTGGGTCATTCAGATTTTGGATCCGAGTGGTGTTAGTGCTCGGTCATTCAGATTTTGGCCCTGAGTGGTGTTAGTGCGCGATCATTCAGATTTTGGCCCTGTGTGGTGTTAGTGCGAGATCATTCAGATTTTGGCTATAAGTGGTGTTAGTGCGCGATCATTCAGATTTTTGCCCTGTGTGGTGTTAGTGCACGATCATTCAGATTTTGGCCCTGTGTGGTGTTAATGCTGGGTCATTCAGATTTTGGATCCGAGTGGTGTTAGTGTTCGATCATTCAGATTTTGGCCCTAAGTGGTATTAGTGCACGATCATTCAGATTTTGGCCCTGTGTGGTATTAGTGCACGATTATTCAGATTTTGGCCCTATGTGGTGTTAATGCTGGGTCATTCAGATTTTAAATCCGAGTGGTGTTAGTGCTCGGTCATTCAGATTTTGGCCCTGAGTGGTGTTAGTGCGCGATCATTCAGATTTTGGCCCTGTGTGGTGTTAGTGCGAGATCATTCAGATTTTGGCTATAAGTGGTGTTAGTGCGCGATCATTCAGATTTTTGCCCTGTGTGGTGTTAGTGCACGATCATTCAGATTTTGGCCCTGTGTGGTGTTAGTGCGGGATCATTCAGATTTTGGCTATAAGTGGTGTTAATGCTGGGTCATTCAGATTTTGGATCCGAGTGGTGTTAGTGCTCGGTCATTCAGATTTTGGCCCTGAGTGGTGTTAGTGCGCGATCATTCAGATTTTGGCCCTGTGTGGTGTTAGTGCGAGATCATTCAGATTTTGGCCCTAAGTGGTATTAGTGCACGATCATTCAGATTTTGGCCCTGTGTGGTGTTAGTGCGCGATCATTCAGATTTTGGCCCTATGTGGTGTTAATGCTGGGTCATTCAGATTTTGGATCCGAGTGGTGTTAGTGCTCGGTCATTCAGATTTTGGCCCTGAGTGGTGTTAGTGCGCGATCATTCAGATTTTGGAACTGTTTGGTGTTAACGCGAGATCATTCAGATTTTGGCCCTAAGTGGTATTAGTGCACGATCATTCAGATTTTGGCCCTGTGTGGTGTTAGTGCGCGATCATTCAGATTTTGGCCCTATGTGGTGTTAATGCTGGGTCATTCAGATTTTGGATCCGAGTGGTGTTAGTGCTCGGTCATTCAGATTTTGGCCCTGAGTGGTGTTAGTGCGCGATCATTCAGATTTTGGCCCTGTGTGGTGTTAGTGCGAGATCATTCAGATTTTGGCTATAAGTGGTGTTAGTGCGCGATCATTCAGATTTTTGCCCTGTGTGGTGTTAGTGCACGATCATTCAGATTTTGGCCCTGTGTGGTGTTAATGCTGGGTCATTCAGATTTTGGATCCAAGTGGTGTTAGTGTTCGATCATTCAGATTTTGGCCCTAAGTGGTATTAGTGCACGATCATTCAGATTTTGGCCCTGTGTGGTGTTAGTGCGCGATCATTCAGATTTTGGCCCTATGTGGTGTTAATGCTGGGTCATTCAGATTTTGGATCCGAGTGGTGTTAGTGCGCGATCATTCAGATTTTAGCCCTGTGTGGTGTTAGTGCGAGATCATTCAGATTTTGGCCCTAAGTGGTATTAGTGCACGATCATTCAGATTTTGGCCCTGTGTGGTGTTAGTGCGCGATCATTCAGATTTTGGCCCTAAGTGGTATTAGTGCTCGGTCATTCAGATTTTGGCCCTGAGTGGTGTTAGTGCGAGATCATTCAGATTTTGGCTATAAGTGGTATTAGTGCACGATCATTCAGATTTTTGCCCTGTGTGGTGTTAGTGCACGATCATTCAGATTTTGGCCCTGTGTGGTGTTAATTCTGGGTCATTCAGATTTTGGATCCGAGTGGTGTTAGTGTTCGATCATTCAGATTTTGGCCCTGTGTGGTGTTAGAGCGAGATCATTCAGATTTTGGCCCTAAGTGGTATTAGTGCACGATCATTCGGATTTTGGCCCTGTGTGGTGTTAGTGCGCGATCATTCAGATTTTGGCCCTAAGTGGTATTAGTGCTCGGTCATTCAGATTTTGGCCCTGAGTGGTGTTAGTGCGCGATCATTCAGATTTTGGCCCTAAGTGGTATTAGTGCACGATCATTCAGATTTTGGCCCTAAGTGGTATTAGTGCGCGATCATTCAGATTTTGGCCCTAAGTGGTATTAGTGCTCGATTATTCAGATTTTGGCCCTAAGTGGTGTTAGTGCGCGATCATTCAGATTTTGGCCCTGTGTGGTGTTAGTGCGCGATAATTTTTTAGCTTGCTGGCAACGCCGCTCGTGACAACAAGAAGACCAGAATCAACCCTCGCCATCTCCAGCTTGCCGTCCGCAACGACGAGGAGCTGAACAAGCTCATGGCTGGAGTCATCATAAATAAAAAATAAAGGAGGTGTTCTTCCCAACATCAACGCCGTTCTTCTCCCCAAGAAGACGGCCGGAGACAAGGAATAAACATCTCGCTTAGCAATCACGGCTAAACCCTGAACATAACTGCCCTCTTTAGGGCCACAATCCTATTCCTAACCAAGTTTGATCTCAAATATGTCTATCAATAAAGCTCGTGCATTTCAATTATTGACTGTATGTATATCTAATCGATGTATGAAATTAGCTGTCAGCTGAGTTTAGCCTTGTGGTTTTTGAGAAACAATCAGAGATTACGGTACATAGGGTCGACTACCGTAGTTGCCTCTCCGTAACCCGTTTCAATTCAGTTAGAGTTATCTAAGCGTAAGGTGGTTCTAATTGTAAGTGAGACCATGAATATATTGATATTACGCTACTCGAGGCAGATTACGGTAATCTTGATGTTAACCTCTTTCCAACAATCCGCCTCGGATTTTTGACGTAATATTTCAGTTCAAATCAATGAGAGGTAGGTGATAATTCATGTTGAACAACTATTTGCATATCGAGGATACAATTTTTAATGTTTCGTTAGTTGATATATTGATGTAGATGTGTTCTTTGTCTGTCAATTCTCATCTATTATAGATCCATGAAAGCGTGATCAATTGATCTTTCACCTTCCCCCATCCCCATCCATCTCTGTTTTAATAATTTTAATCTTTCACATATATGTATTGCACTCGAACACTTTGTACTTGTTGAAACACCCTTGCGGTGTACGATAAATAAAATAAATAAAATAAACATGTGTATTGGTGACGGCAGGCGAGGGGCGGCTTCTTTCCCGCCAAAATCTAGTGGCAGTGCCCGCGCAGTCACTGAATAGAGAGAGGGTACTTAAGGGTGTCTCTAACCTCTCCTCCTCAATCTCACTCAAACGAGTGTAGCTGCTATCATGTCTGGACGTGGAAAGGGAGCAAAAGGACTCGGAAAGGGAGGAGCCAAGAGCCATCCTTGTCGTATCGTAGTCGTCGACAACATCCAAGAGAAAGACCGTCACCGTCATGGACGTCGTCTACGCCCTCAGGGACGCACCATCTACGGATTCGGTGGATAAGTCGTCTATCGACTTGTCGATCTTCACATGTGCTTGAAAAGCTGTATACCTGAACCCAACGGCCCTCTTTAGGGCCACAAACTTATGCCTAACCAAGTTTGATCTCGATCGTGTATGAATAAAGTGTGCAAATTGTATGCATGTAATGAGTTGACATGTGCATTCCTTTCTGAGTGGTGTTAGTGCACGACCATTCAGATTTTGGCCGTGAGTGGTGTTAGTGCGCGTTCATTCAGATTTTGGCCCTATGTGGTGTTAATGCTGGGTCATTCAGATTTTGGATCCGAGTGGTGTTAGTGTTCGATCATTCAGAATTTGGCCCTAAGTGGTATTAGTGCACGATCATTCAGATTTTGGCCCTGTGTGGTGTTAGTGCGCGATCATTCAGATTTTGGCCCTATGTGGTGTTAATGCTGGGTCATTCAGATTTTGGATCCGAGTGGTGTTAGTGTTCGATCATTCAGAATTTGGCCCTAAGTGGTATTAGTGCACGATCATTCTGATTTTGGCCCTGTGTGGTGTTAGTGCGCGATCATTCAGATTTTGGCCCTATGTGGTGTTAATGCTGGGTCATTCAGATTTTGGATCCGAGTGGTGTTAGTGTTCGATCATTCAGAATTTGGCCCTAAGTGGTATTAGTGCACGATCATTCAGATTTTGGCCCTGTGTGGTGTTAGTGCGCGATCATTCAGATTTTGGCCCTATGTGGTGTTAATGCTGGGTCATTCAGATTTTGGATCCGAGTGGTGTTAGTGTTCGATCATTCAGAATTTGGCCCTAAGTGGTATTAGTGCACGATCATTCTGATTTTGGCCCTGTGTGGTGTTAGTGCGCGATCATTCAGATTTTGGCCCTATGTGGTGTTAATGCTGGGTCATTCAGATTTTGGATTCGAGTGGTGTTAGTGCTCGGTCATTCAGATTTTGGATCCGAGTGGTGTTAGTGCTCGGTCATTCAGATTTTGGCCCTGAGTGGTGTTAGTGCGCGATCATTCAGATTTTGGCCCTGTGTGGTGTTAGTGCGAGATCATTCAGATTTTGGCCCTAAGTGGTGTTAGTGCGCGATCATTCAGATTTTTGCCCTGTGTGGTGTTAGTGCACGATCATTCAGATTTTGGCCCTGTGTGGTGTTAATGCTGGGTCATTCAGATTTTGGATCCGAGTGGTGTTAGTGTTCGATCATTCAGATTATGGCCCTAAGTGGTATTAGTGCACGATCATTCAGATTTGGCCCTGTGTGGTGTTAGTGCGCGATCGTTCAGATTTTGGCCCTATGTGGTGTTAATGCTGGGTCATTCAGATTTTGGATCCGAGTGGTGTTAGTGCTCGGTCATTCAGATTTTGGCCCTGAGTGGTGTTAGTGCGCGATCATTCAGATTTTGGCCCTGTGTGGTGTTAGTGCGAGATCATTCAGATTTTGGCCCTAAGTGGTATTAGTGCTCGATCATTCAGATTTTGGCCCTGTGTGGTGTTAGTGCGCGATCATTCAGATTTTGGCCCTAAGTGGTATTCGTGCTCGATCATTCAGATTTTGGCCCTGTGTAGTGTTAGTGCGCGATTATTCAGATTTTGGCCCTGTGTGGTGTTAGTGCGCGATCATTCAGATTTTGGCCCTGTGTGGTGTTAGTGCTCGATCGTTCAGATTTTGGCCCTAAGTGGTGTTAGTGTTCGATCATTCAGATTTTGGCCCTAAGTGGTATTAGTGAACGATCATTCAGATTTTGGCCCTGTGTGGTGTTAGTGCGCGATCATTCAGATTTTGGCTCTATTTGGTGTTAATGCTGGGTCATTCAAATTTTGGATCCGAGTGGTGTTAGTGCTCGGTCCTTCAGATTTTGGCCCTGTGTGGTGTTAGTGCGAGATCATTCAGATTTTGGCCCTAAGTGGTGTTAGTGCGCGATCATTCAGATTTTGGCCCTAAGTGGTGTTAGTGCTCGATCATTCAGATTTTGGCCCTGTGTGGTGTTAGTGCGCGATCATTCAGATTTTGGCTCTATGTGGTGTTAATGCTGGGTCATTCAAATTTTGGATCCGAGTGGTGTTAGTGCTCGGTCATTCAGATTTTGGCCCTGTGTGGTGTTAGTGCGAGATCATTCAGATTTTGGCCCTAAGTGGTATTAGTGCACGATCATTCAGATTTTGGCCCTGTGTGGTGTTAGTGCGCGATCATTCAGATTTTTGCCCTGTGTGGTGTTAGTGCACGATCATTCAGATTTTGGCCCTATGTGGTGTTAATGCTGGGTCATTCAGATTTTGGATTCGAGTGGTGTTAGTGCTCGGTCATTCAGATTTTGGCCCTGAGTGGTGTTAGTGCGCGATCATTCAGATTTTGGCCCTGTGTGGTGTTAGTGCGAGATCATTCAGATTTTGGCCCTAAGTGGTATTAGTGCACGATCATTCAGATTTTGGCCCTGTGTGGTGTTAGTGCGCGATCATTCAGATTTTGGCCCTATGTGGTGTTAATGCTGGGTCATTCAGATTTTGGATCCGAGTGGTGTTAGTGCTCGGTCATTCAGATTTTGGCCCTGAGTGGTGTTAGTGCGCGATCATTCAGATTTTGGCCCTGTGTGGTGTTAGTGCGAGATCATTCAGATTTTGGCCCTAAGTGGTATTAGTGCACGATCATTCAGATTTTGGCCCTGTGTGGTGTTAGTGCGCGATCATTCAGATTTTGGCCCTATGTGGTGTTAATGCTGGGTCATTCAGATTTTGGATCCGAGTGGTGTTAGTGCTCGGTCATTCAGATTTTGGCCCTGAGTGGTGTTAGTGCGCGATCATTCAGATTTTGGCCCTGTGTGGTGTTAGTGCGAGATCATTCAGATTTTGGCCCTAAGTGGTGTTAGTGCGCGATCATTCAGATTTTTGCCCTGTGTGGTGTTAGTGCACGATCATTCAGATTTTGGCCCTGTGTGGTGTTAATGCTGGGTCATTCAGATTTTGGATCCGAGTGGTGTTAGTGTTCGATCATTCAGATTATGGCCCTAAGTGGTATTAGTGCACGATCATTCAGATTTGGCCCTGTGTGGTGTTAGTGCGCGATCGTTCAGATTTTGGCCCTATGTGGTGTTAATGCTGGGTCATTCAGATTTTGGATCCGAGTGGTGTTAGTGCTCGGTCATTCAGATTTTGGCCCTGAGTGGTGTTAGTGCGCGATCATTCAGATTTTGGCCCTGTGTGGTGTTAGTGCGAGATCATTCAGATTTTGGCCCTAAGTGGTATTAGTGCTCGATCATTCAGATTTTGGCCCTGTGTGGTGTTAGTGCGCGATCATTCAGATTTTGGCCCTAAGTGGTATTCGTGCTCGATCATTCAGATTTTGGCCCTGTGTAGTGTGAGACCATGAATATATTGATATTACGCTACTCGAGGCAGATTACGGTAATCTTGATGTTAACCTCTTTCCAACAATCCGCCTCGGATTTTTGACGTAATATTTCAGTTCAAATCAATGAGAGGTAGGTGATAATTCATAACACGAAAAGTTCAAAGATCAGATATTGACGATTACGGTAGTATAGCTAATCTTTGAATGCACGAGTTATAGAGTGAACGAGCGTGAATAGAGGACGGACCGATATGTACGGGTCGGCCTACTATTCCACCTTGCCAGTGGGTGAAGAAAAGGTTAAAAAAGGAGGAAAAAACGCGGTAGGTCTTGATCGTACGTGAAGATCGGCTAACAATGGGCGCAGATTAACCACCGGAGTTTATCTCAAACTGGCCGCTTTTCAATAATCCGCCTCGGATTTTTGACGTAATACTTCAGTTCAAATCAATGAGAGGTAGGTGATAATTCATGTCGAACAACTATTTGCATATCGAGAATACAATTTTTAAAGTTATGTTAGTTGATATGATCTTTCACCTTCCCCCATCCCCATCCATCTCTGTTTTAATAATTTTAATCTTTCACATATATGTATTGCACTCGAACACTTTGTACTTGTTGAAACACCCTTGCGGTGTACGATAAATAAAATAAATAAAATAAACATGTGTATTGGTGACGGCAGACGAGGGGCGGCTTCTTTCCCGCCAAAATCTAGTGGCAGTGCCCGCGCAGTCAATGAATAGAGAGAGGGTACATAAGGGTGTCTCTAACCTCTCCTTCTCTATCTCACTCAAACGAGTGTAGCTGCTATCATGACTGGACGTGGAAAGGGAGGAAAAGGACTCGGAAAGGGAGGCGCCAAGCGCCACCGTTGTGCCATGGTACTCCGCGACAACATCCAGGGTATTACCAAGCCCGCCATCCGTCGTCTCGCCCGTCGTGGTGGAGTCAAGCGTATCTCCGGCCTCATCTATATGGAGACCTGGATTGTAATCAGAGTGTTCCTTGAGAACGTTATCCGTGATACCGTCACCTACTGCGAGCACGCCAAGAGAAAGACCGTCACCGTCATGGACGTCGTCTACGCCCTCAAGCGTCAGGGACGTACCCTCTACGGATTCGGTGGATAAGTCGTCTATTGACTTTCGATCTTCACATGTGCTTGAAAAGCTGTATACCTGAACCCAACGGCCCTCTTTAGGGCCACAAACTTATGCCTAACCAAGTTTGATCTCGATCGTGTATGAATAAAGTGTGCCAATTGTATGCATGTAATGATTGAATAAAGTTTATCGTATACTGTAGGCGGATTCACCGTTAGTTGTTCTTTGATCTTAGAAAAAAGATCTTTTGGGATACCTTTGGGATACGTGGAGTAGTGTAGTAGTATAGGTATACACTCACAGATTTTGGCCCTGAGTGGTGTTAGTGCGCGATCATTCAGATTTTGGCCCTGATGTGAGTGGTGTTAGTGCGCGATCATTCAGATTTTGGCCCTGAGTGGTGTTAGTGCGATATCATTCAGATTTTGGCCCTGATGTGAGTGGTGTTAGTGCACCATCATTCAGATTTTGGCCCTGAGTGGTGTTAGTGCGCGATCATTCAGATTTTTCCCTGAGTGGTGTTAGTGCGATATCATTCAGATTTTGCCCTGATGTGAGTGGTGTTAGTGCACGATCATTCAGATTTTGGCCCTGAGTGGTGTTAGTGCGCGATCATTCAGATTTTGGCCCTGAGTGGTGTTAGTGCGAGATCATTCAGATTTTGGCCCTGTGTGGTGTTAGTGCGCGATCATTCAGATTTTGGCCCTAAGTGGTATTAGTGCTCGATCATTCAGATTTTGGCCCTGTGTGGTGTTAGTGCGCGATAATTTTTTAGCTTGCTGGCAACGCCGCTCGTGACAACAAGAAGACCAGAATCAACCCTCGCCATCTCCAGCTTGCCGTCCGCAACGACGAGGAGCTGAACAAGCTCATGGCTGGAGTCATCATAAATAAATAAAGGAGGTGTTCTTCCCAACATCAACGCCGTTCTTCTCCCCAAGAAGACGGCCGGAGACAAGGAATAAACATCTCGCTTAGCAATCACGGCTAAACCCAGAACATAACTGCCCTCTTTAGGGCCACAATCCTATTCCTAACCAAGTTTGATCTCAAATATGTCTATTAATAAAGCTCGTGCATTTCAATTATTTACTGTATGTATATCTAATCGATGTATGAAATTAGCTGTCAGCTGAGTTTAGCCTTGTGGTTTTTGAGAAACAATCAGAGATTACGGTACATAGGGTCGACTACCGTAGTTGCCTCTCCGTAACCCGTTTCAATTCAGTTAGAGTTATCTAAGCGTAAGGTGGTTCTAATTGTAAGTGAGACCATGAATATATTGATATTACGCTACTCGAGGCAGATTACGGTAATCTTGATGTTAACCTCTTTCCAACAATCCGCCTCGGATTTTTGACGTAATATTTCAGTTCAAATCAATGAGAGGTAGGTGATAATTCATAACACGAAAAGTTCAAAGATCAGATATTGACGATTACGGTAGTATAGCTAATCTTTGAATGCACGAGTTATAGAGTGAACGAGCGTGAATAGAGGACGGACCGATATGTACGGGTCGGCCTACTATTCCACCTTGCCAGTGGGTGAAGAAAAGGTTAAAAAAGGAGGAAAAAACGCGGTAGGTCTTGATCGTACGTGAAGATCGGCTAACAATGGGCGCAGATTAACCACCGGAGTTTATCTCAAACTGGCCGCTTTTCAATAATCCGCCTCGGATTTTTGACGTAATACTTCAGTTCAAATCAATGAGAGGTAGGTGATAATTCATGTCGAACAACTATTTGCATATCGAGAATACAATTTTTAAAGTTATGTTAGTTGATATGATGATGTAGATGTGTTCTTTGTCTCTCAATTCTCATCTAGATCCATACATGTTGAAGGCGTGATCAATTTGATCTTTCACCTTCCCCCATCCCCATCCATCTCTGTTTTAATAATTTTAATCTTTCACATATATGTATTGCACTCGAACACTTTGTACTTGTTGAAACACCCTTGCGGTGTACGATAAATAAAATAAATAAAATAAACATGTGTATTGGTGACGGCAGACGAGGGGCGGCTTCTTTCCCGCCAAAATCTAGTGGCAGTGCCCGCGCAGTCAATGAATAGAGAGAGGGTACATAAGGGTGTCTCTAACCTCTCCTTCTCTATCTCACTCAAACGAGTGTAGCTGCTATCATGACTGGACGTGGAAAGGGAGGAAAAGGACTCGGAAAGGGAGGCGCCAAGCGCCACCGTTGTGCCATGGTACTCCGCGACAACATCCAGGGTATTACCAAGCCCGCCATCCGTCGTCTCGCCCGTCGTGGTGGAGTCAAGCGTATCTCCGGCCTCATCTATATGGAGACCTGGATTGTAATCAGAGTGTTCCTTGAGAACGTTATCCGTGATACCGTCACCTACTGCGAGCACGCCAAGAGAAAGACCGTCACCGTCATGGACGTCGTCTACGCCCTCAAGCGTCAGGGACGTACCCTCTACGGATTCGGTGGATAAGTCGTCTATTGACTTTCGATCTTCACATGTGCTTGAAAAGCTGTATACCTGAACCCAACGGCCCTCTTTAGGGCCACAAACTTATGCCTAACCAAGTTTGATCTCGATCGTGTATGAATAAAGTGTGCCAATTGTATGCATGTAATGATTGAATAAAGTTTATCGTATACTGTAGGCGGATTCACCGTTAGTTGTTCTTTGATCTTAGAAAAAAGATCTTTTGGGATACCTTTGGGATACGTGGAGTAGTGTAGTAGTATAGGTATACACTCACAGATTTTGGCCCTGAGTGGTGTTAGTGCGCGATCATTCAGATTTTGGCCCTGATGTGAGTGGTGTTAGTGCGCGATCATTCAGATTTTGGCCCTGAGTGGTGTTAGTGCGATATCATTCAGATTTTGCCCTGATGTGAGTGGTGTTAGTGCACGATCATTCAGATTTTGGCCCTGAGTGGTGTTAGTGCGCGATCATTCAGATTTTGGCCCTGAGTGGTGTTAGTGCACGATCATTCAGATTTTGGCCCTGAGTAGTGTTAGTGCTCGATCATTCAGATTTCGGCCCTGAGTGGTGTTAGTGCGCGATCATTCAGATTTTGGCCCTGAGTGGTGTTAGTGCTTGATCATTCAGATTTTGGCCCTGAGTGGTGTTAGTGCGCGATCATTTTTTTAGCTTGATGACAACGCCGCTCGTGACAACAAGAAGACCAGAATCAACCCTCGCCATCTCCAGCTCATCCATGTCACCAATATTTCTCTCAGTTTCTCACTTGCTCACAGTTTATTCATTGAAGATAAATAAATATAAATCAATAAATGATGACTTTCCCTTTAATTTATTGAACTAGGTTCCCCATCAATGTGTCCGAACGAAATAATAACTTTATGTGGGGAAGCATGATAATGAGATACATAGAAAACACATTGGAGGCACATAAATACAATACCACAACGAGGTAGTAAGGTTGAATTAACAGATAATGATGATATAACTATAAAATGGTGCCTACAACTAGGGTTATTTAGTCGACTAAGTTACTAAGTTACTAAGTTATTACTAGTTATGCTCGAATCACTAAGGAATAAAGGAATGAAGGAGGAAATACAAATTATTAATTGATTAGCCAGACTAACGGCACTATAGCATTCGTCTGGCTAAGAAAAAGAATGGTAACGAGCGTGATGCGTACACAACGCGATTGACAAATCACCAAAACGTAAAGACGTACCGTATACGTTGTCAACGTTAATTTTTTATTTTATGTTCTAACTAAAATCTTATTTCATTCAAGATAAGACGTAGTCGAGTGATACGACTGGAACGCAGAAGAAGGAACATAAGAAAAGCAAGCTAACATCTGACAAGACTTATCTTATTGATTTTGTTATAAATTGTTGTTGTGCAATTTGAAAAAAAATTACTTATTTTATCTTATAATAAACAGATGTTACGGTAACACAAGACTGTCATACAGAAAAAAATAAGAGTTGGAATGAATGAGTGGATAATAATAGGAGAAGAGGTGTGGGATAGACCTTCGGATTATACCAGAGTGGTAATAAAGATTAACATTAAATGAAAAATCTTCAAAAAGAGGGTATAGGGTATAGTGATATGGATAATATAGAGAAATAGGGTATAGTGATGTGAATAATGAATGAATGAATAATAAAAAGCAGAGATATTGGAATCGACATTTTCCGGGATAATTCTAAAATTATCCGCAAAGTGACGTATTTCCGGATGGAATAAATAGATGTCACGGTAGTAAAAGTCGATAATACGGAAAATAAGAGAGTTGGATAAATAGGTGATAGGAGATGAGGAGTGGGAGAGACATTCTGATTTGACTGCAGTAGTAATAAAATTCGGGGGGAATGAACAATGAATGAATGAAGAATAAAAAACGAACGAAATATCTGAGTCGATATTGTCTTAGAATAGTTGGAAGACAATGAATGAGTAGAGTAGACATAATCTCAGAATGATTAGTACGGATGAGTGAAGTATGACATATCTTGAATACGATGGGGTTGAATATCGTCATCTGAAAGGATACAATTTATATATAGTTTTAAAAGAAAATGAAAAAGGAAACGAGTATATTTACCTGTGAATTCGGTGATGGTGAATAGATCGTAGATATCTTGATTATTGTAGAAGAACTGCTTGACACCATTGACAAAGTCGAGACGTTCAGAGAGGACTGAACCCGGTAGATAATATTGAAGTTTTCTAACTTCAATAACAGCCTTCATGAGATCATCGTCTTCGAATTGATAGAGTACAGGGATGGTGTTGGTGTGGACAGTGATGGTACGGGTGTCGAAATCGATGTAGTCGTAGTGGTTACCGTAAGCATTTCCGTGAACCAAGAGATCAGACAACTTGGCCTGATGGAAGAAGGCAGTGAGGAAGCTCTCATCTTCGGAATGCTTGAAGATAGTACGGTATACAGCGACCGTACCCGGACTACTCTGCAATAAGTAAATGTTGCAGTCTTTAATATGTTTTATATAAATAATTTTCAGTTCAATTGTCTTTTGTCAATTTGTTCTAATGTTCTCTTCTCTCATTTGTGACTCCGCCCACAAAAGGGAGAAGTGAGACCGTGGGAAAATTCTAAAGTCGCGGACACTTTCTAAGTCGCTTACCATATAGTACTAAGTAAGGGATCAATATCGTCGTCATGCAAAACACGATCGTTCCTCGTTCGTCCGTCAGATTGTAGCTTCTTTTAGGGCATATGAGTGGACTTTCGAGGTTGCAATATGGCAGCTGAAATTAAATTAATTTTTTAAATTCTTTTGATTTTCTTTAATTGTTTACCTGCATTTTTATGGACGAGACAATCGAGAATCCGTGTTGCTGATATACAAAGGAATCGGCAACAAACGTCCATTCTTTGCAGTTTTCAACAAATCAAACAAGTGATCAAGTTTCCAAACTAAAAAAAAGAGAAGAAATAAGAGAAAATAAGTAAGGTAATGAACGGATGGAGTGGATAAGACACTATTCAAAAGGTCTCTAATACACTCAGAACTATCATAATTGTATCTTTAGACGCGTGACCCTTAAAGGGGGCGTGACCACGGTCTCTACATTATGCACACTATCTCGTTAGATACTGCCAGAAGGGATATTGAGGGATAGTTGCATGTCTTCTCTGTACATGGGAGCACATTAATAGCTAAACTATTAGACAGGAAAAAGCATTTGAAATTTTTTGATCACGTTTTCTTATCTCTCTGGGATATCGGTAGTTTCTTGCTCTCAAGCGTTCGTGTCATGGCGTTAAAACCATAAAACACACATTGGTAGCGAAATTAGTGAAACTCAGAAGAAATCGAAGAAAACCAAAATCTCTCTTTTCAACAAATGGTGCTCCAATGTTACTATTCACTCGTACATGAATAGAATTTTTTAAACGCTTTACAAAGGACGAAAAAAATTAAACATAAAAAAAAACCGAGGAGAACATCAAAAATGAAATAAACGAACATTGCAATATCTCTATTTCATTTTTTTTGTATAGTTGGTCATACTACACAACAATGTGTGTACGATGTACGAACCATACCAAGTTACCTGAATCACCCCGTATTTATTTGAAATGCTATGCGCATAAATCTGTATTGTTGGCTGCAACTCTGGGGAATTATGATTGGACAGAAAGGAAAGTTCTTGCGATAGGTTCTTCACGTATGATTTGTACTTGGTTCATCCATGGGGACTAGAATAACGAAAACGAGTCCATACTAAGCCATTTTCCTCCTCCGACGGATGAAATGTCTCTCTAATCTCTCTACCATCCCGTATGGCAGCTCTTCTTTGAAGTCACGGTTGAGGAAAAAAGTTTAGATCCTTTTGTTTTTTTTATCTTTTGTATTTGTTAAGAGAACATTTTACCTGGGCTAGGCAGAAGTTCATGTCAGTTGTTATGTTTCGCATATGTAAAAAACGCGAAACATGCCAACTGGCTCGTTTATTATGCTCAATTTTTCACATTTTTTGTATTGTCTGTATTGTCCAGAAAATATACTCTCATAACCCTCGTCGTTATCTCGGTCATTTATACTACTTTATACAGTTTTCTCCAAACCTCAGTTATTAATTCATTATCGGTTGTTCACGTTGTTCACATTGATCTCAATGAAAATTTTGTCATTTATTTATTTATTCCATCAAATATAATGAGAAGAGAAAAGGGGTCGATGGATTTCCGTCGCATAAGGCGATTTCGGTTTTGTCACGGTGGCAGTTTTCAATATGAAGGTTAATAGGTCATGAGAATTGTTCAGCGATAATTTTTTGCAAATTTATTTATTTATTAATCTTACTTTGAATAATCAAGATAGAAAATGAGAGACATATTTAAGGCACGGGGCGGGAGTGAGGAAAGGGCAGTAAAGTTGCACACAGTATTTTGACACTTTTGATATCAAATAATTAATTCTCATTCACATAAGCTCCAGTAAATCTATAAGATGTCCTCTGCAATTCATAGAACTTCCAACAATAACTCACTTTTGGAGCCATGGAGAGTGAACTCTCTCAAAAGCTTCTTTATTGCGCACACTATTTCTCTGTTCTCTAACAACGAGAGAGCGTAGATCGTTGAAGAGACCGTTGGCAAAGTTGTCAATCCTTTTAATGCACGCACACCATTGAACACAAGACACAGTAAATGAGAATGTTTATCGAACCAAACTTTTCATTTCGCTCTGAACGCATGAGGAAGGTGATTTCGATTTCTAGACCAGTTAGCCGAACAGCATCAACTTAGCCAGTTCTATTATTTCGGGGAAACTACTAATCGAATGTCTACTAGGGAGTACCATGTAATTGACGGATCAAAAAGTAGTGCTCGTCAAAAGATCAAGAGATCGAAGATCAAAATATCAAACTATCGACATTAGGACAGTGTTTTGGGCAATATTGAAATCATGCGAAAAAGGTGACAAGTAATTGGTGTATTTATATTGTAAGAGGTTTCTTACAACCGCATAACTTTAAATCGAGTTTTAGCTTACGTAGTAGTAGCTCATAATGGCGCAATTGCCCTGAAAGCTATGACTCATTGATTATTAGAAAGTTTTCTGCTAGGGAGAATTACTTTCTCTACTTCTTAACCTTTCTCGAACGTACCAGTACTGTTTAGATTTCTCACACAACTCTGAACCTGTTAACGGGGTCTCTTCACCACGTAATGCTCTCTGTTTGTTAGAGAACGAAGAAAGTGAAATAAACAAAGTTGTCCTGTTAAAGACAAAACACGCGCTTTTTTACTCTCTGGCATTATTCTCTCGTAGACAAAGAAAGCGAGAGTCTGGACAGAGTTTCAAGTTAAAGAATTTTAAAAATCAAGGAATTTCAAAAATTCAAGAAAAAAAATATTCAAGAGTTTCCAATGAGCTAAGTTTTTTTTAGGTAAGATTGGTTTGTGTCTTTAAAGCGAGCAAATAATATCAATTAACTATGCAAACGAGAGAAAATTACTCCGTAAGAGACCCTTGACCAATGTTTCTCTGTCTCTAACTAGTCACTCTAAACAGTTTCTCTCTCTAGTACTTTTCTCGAAAAACTCCCTAAGCATCCACTGCTCACTCATATGTCCGACAAAGGCAATGACTAGTACCTCGGGTATATAAGCCCAATTCTGTGGCCATTGGGTTATACCAACTGACCATGAGAAGTCTTCTGGTAGTTTGTGCGCTAACGACGTCGGCCGCTGGCACCTTTCTAGGCCTTCCGGACCCATTGGGATTGTTCGGACCCAAGTGCGGGTGAGTGAATTTTATAAATTAATTTATAATTTGTAAAAAAAAAATTAATTCAAAAATCAAGTAATTTTTTTTTGGAGTAGCTCTTTCATGCCACATTTCTCAAATTGACATCATTAATATTTAAATTACAATATTGATTGCAAAAATGAGGATGTCTTTTTGTACTGTGATTAAGTAATTTGCAATTATTCTCTTCTTTAATTCTTTCAATCGAAAATATTAAGAATTAACTTTATCATGGTTTACATTGTTTATGCGGTGTTACATTTTCTCCATGTGCTTACGGCGTAACCTCATCCGCCGCGCCTCCGTCGTTACGGAGGTTACGTCGTGCGCACGTAAGGCAAATGTAACACCGCATTAGTGAAGATAAATATATTATTATTATATTCAGCCCTCCTCCCCCTGCGTGCGTGTGCGTCTGCGACAAGAAGGAGCCCCACTACCGACGAGCACCCGACCGATACCATCCACCTCCTCCCGCCTACCATGTACGTTATTTTAAAATTATTTAATTAATTATTTTATTTATTTAGTATTTATTCATTTTATTATTTAGTAGGATAGAGTACGAAATGATATGTGCCTGAACCCAAAAAATATTCACAACAAACAAGCTCATCACGAATCTGTACTAGACTTGTAGAAATGCAAATGTTTTCATGTTAAGAGCCCATGTTCAGCAGTTTTTGTAATAAACAACTGGCCATACCTCCAAGGATATGGTCTGAATCTCAATGGGGAAGTATCACCCTCTCAACTATTCAATGTTTATGGACATATTCGCATACTGACAACCTGAGCTAATTTCACTCTTCTCTCTGGCCACACTCTCTTGCCTACAAAGAAAGCGAGAGAGTTTTGCCAGAGTGGAGAGTTTCAAATTAGCTCGTGTGTGTTGCTGATGAAATAACTGGAACATATCAAATCGTCTCAAGTCAAATGCTATTTGTCCACGTTCTGAAACCTATTCAAACAAGGATATTTCAGAATTTTGCCTACTTCCTTTCTTTTTTTAAAAACTTTTTAAAAAATATTATAATATTCATTCATTTATATGTTTATTTATTCAATCATAAGTAAACTTCAGGCTCCCCCAGTAGTCGCCTATCAGGAGTCTCCGGAACCTTCGTACGCACCCCCTCCTCCAGCTTATGCTCCCCCTCCTCCTCCTCCTCCCCCTGCCTATGCTCCTCCTCCCGCACCCTACGCCCCACCACCACCTCCTCCTGACTATCAGGTACGTGTTTTCATGTTTTCGAAAAGATTCGAGCTCTTCGATTTCTTGGCTCACGAGGTACAATAAGCAAAAAAACTGAACAATTTTGTTGCAAAACGTATTTATGAAGAGTAGGTATGTGCATGGTTAGTCACTCATGACTTTTTGTTTGTCTCAAAAAAGTAGTTTCAATGACACTCATGAATAGATCCTTCCATATTGCTGAACACTTTATTTTCTTTTGTAGAATTTCTATTCATTCACCAAGCCGAGAAGAAATGATCGATCTGTTCTGAAATTGGTTCAATCTTGTGAAATCTTAAGAAAATATCATATCGATTGCATTCGAATGATAAAGAAATTCAATAATTTTGTCTTTAATTAGTAATATTTCAGGCCCCGCCCACTTACAACTCGGGCGCTCCCCCTCCCGCGCCCAACATGCCCGTGTACAACGAGAATGGCGACACCTTGGACAACATGGGACCACCCGGCTCTAACTATATCCCCGAATTCAAGAAAGCCCGCAAGGCCAAGGCCAAATCTTAAATCGAAGATACCATACGGGTTAACCATTAGTTAACCGTTGCCCAATGGTTAACCATTACCCAATAGTGGTTAACCATTACCCATTTTGTCCTAAATCCCTCAAGATTAGTGGTATTGTCTGTAAATTGTCTAAGTGTGCTTGCGAGCGACCTTTAGATACAATCTCTCGATTGCCCAAGTGACCAGTTGGCTCGAACTTTCGCTTTCTCTCCATCTCTCCCTATGCCTCTTCCCGCTCCCTCTCCCACTTCCTACCTCTCCTTCTCCTTCTATCTCTCCCTCTTAATCTATCTGCTCCATCTTTCTGCCCCCCCCCTCTCCCCCTTCCTCCCACCCCCTCCCTCTCACTCTCTCCCTCCCTCTCCTTTCCACCCTTGATCTCACCTTCTCCCATGCACGACGAAATCAGCTGATTGTTAGCTCAAACGAAATAATAAAGAAAGAACTTTTATTCGGTTGACATACCTCGCATATTCGAATAGAAATACAAAAACAAAGGAATCATGATAACTGCCTAACCGAAGTGGGCAAGGGCGTTCGAAACAAGTAAATTACATAAATAAATTAAAATTCCTGAGAGTTATGGTAAGGAAAGAAGATCATAGGACTAGATGAGCACATTGGACATTAGCTTACGCAGACTTAGCGTAAGTCAGCTTAAGTACAGTTACTTAACTTATGCCAAGCTAAGTACGGTTACTTAGCTTACGGTCATACTAAGTACGAAGACTTAGCGTAGGGTCGGTGTACTTAGTACTTGTTTTGTTCGACGACCTCATCGACGACGTTGGCGTCAAGTTCGTTGCCGGCGGGGATCTCGGGTCGCACGACTCCTTCGGGAAGCTTAAACGAGTAAGGTTAGTTAAGGTAGGATAAGACTCTTATTAACAAGCCATAGATCCTATTTTTTCGGTTTAATCCCTAAAAATGTAGATAATTTAGTGACAAAGTCAATAACGAATCGAAGTTCTCTATGGTTGCCTTGAGCGAATCATAATGCGGCGTTTCATTTACCTTACGTGTCAACGCCGTAACCCCCTCCGCCGCGTCTCCGTCGTTACGGCGAAGGTTACGGCGCAGGCACGTAAGGCAAATGTAAAGATGCATAAGGAAAGATCGCATAAGTGGCAAAACGAACAGGCCTGCCCATCCAGCAGTCAATGGTGGTCAGATAGCCGAAGAAGTCACCACATGCCTGAGGGGAAGCGGGAGGAGGAGCTACGTCGCTCTCGGCGACTCCGGCGGCGACCTCCTTGGGAGCTTCAGGGACTACTGGAGCTACTTGAGCTATGGGAGCCGATTCGGAAGCTGGCACGACCTTGTTCTCAGCTACCTCGGCAGGGACGTCCCTGGGTGGAGCGACGTACTAAAAGCAATTCAATAAGGAACGGGTGCTAAAGATACAAAAGTTAAGTTAAGGTTGAGATACTTAAGGACTTTAGGTAAGCTAAGGTCGATGACTTATGATTTAAGTTAAGCTAAGGTCAGTGCCTTATGACTTACAGTAGGAGGAGCGGTGACGTATCCGGCGGGTTCGGGAAGGCGGAGGGGAGCGAAGGTGGGGAACTCGAAGGGAGGAAGAGTGGGGAGAGGAGCGAATGTAGGTAGTTCGATGGGCTAAATATAATATCGATATAACACACAGAAACACCACGGTTTGATGTATTTTAAGCATTCTACAATGAAAAATACTTTAAACATGTTGTAGATATTGTGCACTATCTATAAATTACACCCCGAGTTAATTTCATTCTCCGCTCTTGCGATTCTCTCTCGCTTTCTTCCTCTATGAGAGAGGATTGCCAGAGTGGAGAGTGAAATTAGCTTGTGGTTTGCCTTTAAAATATAATAAGATACTCACCTGAACGTAAGCGTCCTTAGGGAACTCGAAGGGAGGAAGAGTAGGAAGAGGAGCGAAAGTGGGAAGCTCAAGGGGCTGAAATATCGTCGAATGAGGGATGACTCAGATGTTTTCGGTCACACCGCGAGCTAATTTTACACTACGCTAACGCTCTCTAGTAGACTAAGAAAGCGAGAGAGTTTGGTCAGAGCGTAATGTTTTTATAAATTAGCTCGGGGTGTTTTTTAAAATGTAAACTTCAGTCTAAACTCTCCACACTACCAATAGTTTGGTGGATGAAGGATGTGAGAGCGAGGGCTAATTGGTTAGTTTAAATATTGCTTAGAGTATTATTATTGTAAATGTACCTTGACGTAGGCATCGGGAGCCTTGGGAAGCTCGAAGGGTGGAAGTGTGGGCAGAGGGGCGAATGTTGGAAGCTCAAGTGGCTGGAAAAATGAATAGTTTTATGGATTATTAAAAATGTTGGGTATTTTTTATATAGTTTACTAATTAAAATAAGGCACTATGTAGTTCTACCGTACACTCACAGAAAATTCCCTTAGGGAAGTTTTAGAACTGCATTTCCCTTAGGGAATAATTCCCTGATCTGCTGAGAATCCCTTGTATGTAAGGGATTTCTTACCAGGGAATTATTCCCTTAAAAAATTCCCTTACATATAAGGGATTTCCAATTTCAACCTGCATGTGTGCGAGCGCGTCTGATTAGAGATATCATCACGTTCTACGAGAGTCCAAACATGTTCACATGGCTTAGTGGCAAGAGTGTTGTGTAGTGATCCGAACCTCGTATGTTCGATTCCTACCCAGTGTAAATCAACTTTGCCCATTTTTCTTATTGTTTAAATCTATTTCAAATCCCTTAAATGTAAGGCAATAATTCCCTTACAGGCAAGGGAAATAATTCCCTTATATAACTGGGAATAATTCTCTTGGGGTACCTTAGCCAGGGAATTATTCCCTTAAATATAAGGGAAATTTCTGTGAGTGTACCTTGACGTAGGCATCTGGAGCCTTGGGAAGCTCGAAGGGTGGAAGAGTGGGCAGAGGGGCGAAGGTAGGGAGTTCGAGGGGCTGTAATATAGGAATAATTTTATGGATTTTTAAAATTATAAGGTATTGTGTGTTGTCAGTTCATTAATCAAATAAAGCATTGTACCTTGACGTAGGCGTCGGGAGCCTTGGGGAGCTCTAGGGGAGGAAGGGTGGGAAGGACGTAGGCCTCAACGGGAGGAAGGGTAGGAAGAGGAGGGAAGGTGGGGAGCTCGAAGGGAGGAAGAGTGGGATGGGCCTGAAAAATATTAATCATGAGTCTGACTTAACCAGCAATTGGAACACTATCGTACCTGGACGTAGGCGTTGGGAGCCTTGGGGAGCTCTAGCGGAGGAAGAGTTGGCAGTTGGAGGGGCTGAAAATTTATCGTTATTGATTTGTTAAACTTTTCCCGCAATGAACTACAGATAATTGTAGACTGATAATCGTTTTGTATTCTGCAGTGTCAACTCGGGTTCAAACCCGTCCGAGGTAACTCTGGTTTAAAACCGTGCGTGGTTACTCGAGTTGAATACGAGTTACCTCCGGCTTCGGAGGTAACTCGTATTCAAACCCGTCTGGGATAAGCCGCAGCATTCTTACCTGAACGTAGGTGTCGACGGGTTTGGGTGCCTCGAAGGGAGGAAGGGTGGGCCATTCGAAAGGGGCGAGCGTGGGCAGAGGAGGAAGGGTGGGCAGCTCGTACTTGCATGGAGGAGGAGGAGCGGGCACTGGCTCGGGAGCCTTCCTGTAAAGGTATCAGTTATAGAAACAACAATACAGGTAAATTAATCATTAAAGTGAGACAACCAGAAATTATAACAAAAAGATTCTAGCGGTATGTAACTGTAAGCAAAGCTAACCATTGGAAAAGTAATCATTAGCAAAGTAACTATAAGCGAGGTAGCTACTAGCAAAGTAACTATAAGAAAGGTAACTAAACAACTTACGCATAGCTATTCGGTATAGTGTTGAAGAAGAAAGCGGAGGTGGTAGTGGCGAGCAGACACAGCGAGACGATCAACCGCATTGCTTGAGGGAATGGACCAACTGATGTCTTCCTCCGATCAGCTGGGAGCTTATAAAGGCACCGACTAAGGTCAACGCGAGATACGAGAGATAATAGTGAGAGCCACCACTTAAAGCGGGCGAGGGTCAAGGAGACGCATCGTATCAAACCGAGCTTGAAACTATTTGACTCTCTCGATGTCTGACTCTCTCTTATTGCGTTGTCTCTCGTCAGTTCTCGAGCAAGCTCTCGACTCTCTCGTATCTGCATGGTCTCTCGAATATATCTCGCATTTAGACTCTGACCGCCTGTGTCTATCAGCTATAGAGGCTTTTGTCCTCTTGAATTGGGTAATCCCTAAACTCTTTGTCTGTATGGGGTTAGGTTGCGCAGTTGACAGGTGAGAAAGTGAAAACAACAGGTGAGATAGGGCGAAACCTAGATTCATTGTGAGTGAGTCAGATAGTTTATCGAGGAAAGATTAAGAAGAACAAAATATATCAATATATTATTTATGTATAAATATTGTATAATATACCAATAGTAATAGATCAATAAGATCAACGATTATTGATGGATAAAGAACAAATATGATTTGAATCAGGATATTTGTGTTAGTTTTAATAAATGAATAATTAAAAATATCTTAATCACAGTGCAGTGAGTTGCAATCTAAATGCATGCGTTGATCAAAAGTTACGAACATAAAATATTGTACTGAAAACTCTATTCGTATACCGCACACTATCCTCTTTTCCTTTCTTTTTGTGACTTTTGAACAAAGCATAAGAAATTACATTATCAAAAAATAAGTATCCAATATCCAATATGGTCATTAAATTGAAAATAAGCCATGGAAAATCTACAGACGATTGATATGCCATAATCGTACAGCTCTATCAGCGGCATGTGTTTGCTTATTTTCCCTTCTTTTGTTGATTCCCACATTGGTAATTTTGTGAGAAACTGGCGTCGTTATTTGTATTTTTATGGGAAGGGTCTCTTCTCACAAAACTACAAACAATGGTGCCCAAGGGCAATAATGAATTGTATATGTAGTACTGTGCGTGCGAAGATAATGTATTTTGACGTAGCGACCGAAACACCATGAAGCGCAATTATTAATATACTTTAGTATTTTAGAAAGTTCAAATTTCCTGTATCAAATACGGCAACTGAGAAATTAGTGTGATTGAATCACCTCAGGAGTGCACAAAACTGAACAAGTGTGAATTCTGCTATAATTTCGACAAGCATCATGTTTTGATTCTCCGAAAAAAACTTTCCGAAATGTCCCTCTCCGAGATAAAACTTTCTGAAATGTCCTTTCCGAATATTCGTCTCCCAAACGGTATTTTCCCAAAATTATTTTCCGAAATGTCTTATCACCGTGGGGAGTAGGGGCTACACTTTTTGAGTGTAGACTAGCGTTTTAAGCGAGAACAACAAAATCTAGGTGTTGGTCCCAATTAACTCCTTGATTATTACAGTTTTCACGAACCCGAATCCATAGGATGAATATTATTTCCGTAAAGTTTTTTGCGGTTTATCGTCTCTCCACATCTGACCTTGGTACTGGAGATGATATCGAGGCATGAATAAATCGAACAGGAGAGAGAGAGAGTGCGCTACAAGGAGAGATGTAGGGGCGAGAGATAATTTCTATCGGTCAATCTATCAATCAATTTATACATATCAAGTACTATAGTAGATAAAGAGAGGGCCGTTCTTCAGTTCCTCCACTGGTATTGACCACCATTATGCACAGATCCTTTTGAACTCATATCGCCGTTCCTTACATATCCGTAACCATATTGTATCCAAACTCTAGTTCAGTGTACTTTACGGAGAAAGAATCTCTTCTCATGTTGACGGGACTCGTGCTGTTGCTGCTCCTACCAATCGTCTCTGCAGCCCAGGAGCTCCCTAACGCTACGGAGCCCTCCTCCTCTCATGCGCCGTTAGGTGAGTGTTGAATGTACGCTGGGAGGAAAAAACCGAGTTGAGATGTTGCGCAGCAACCAAACTTTTTAGTACAAGCGTTTAAAACCCTTGTATATAATGGTTTGAATGCTCGGGTTGTGTAAACTTTAGATGGTATGATTTCTATCCTTTGAATTTAATGATTTGCTTATAGCGTAGCATCCAACCTGGAAGCGCAATCGGTATTTTCTCATTGTTGAAATCTATTAGGGTGTGTCATAAATTCGGTAATTTTTTCCCAGAAATCAATAAAATGTAAATATTTTTTTTACCTCAATCAATGATGGAAGCCAATATACTCCCCGTCGGCATCCACCACCTCTTGCCATCTTTCAGCCAGCTCGCGCATGTCATCCTTCCAAAACCCTTTCGGTAGCGAGTCAATCCATGACCTGATCTGGCACTCGAGTTCGGCCTTCTTATCGATCTTCTTCCCGGTGAGGAAGGAATGCAGGCTGCGAAACAGGGCTGGGATTTTTTGAAAATAATTTCAAAAAATTTTTTGATCAAAAAAATCAAAAAATGGCTCAAAAATTTTTTGAATTCAAAATTTTTTTGAAATAATTCTTTACTTTGTTTAAAAGGATAATAACCAGTTCAGACACATAATTTTTGCCTGAAAAGTAGTTAAAACAGTCAATTACGCAATTAATCGAATTCTGAAACATGAAAAACATGATATTATAATTTTTTTTCAATTTTTAAAAATTCTATTAGGTTGAGTCATAATTAACCGTGGATGTTTGTGGTTCGACTTTGAACTTTTGCCGTTCTGTTGTGATAACACTTCCTGTCTCGCGATACTGCACACATACAATATCCCCCTCCCACTCTCACTCCCCGGGATATCAGTCAGTCTAGTCCCCCGACAGTTGAGAAATGCCGAATAATTTCCATCCGAATAAACAACATGTTCGGCATGTCATGCTTTTATTTTTCCTGTCTGGCCTCAAAGTCCCTGATAGTCGACTGCGCATGGCTGAAGTTTACCAATCGGATACCCTTTCTGAAACTACGGTGCGAGATTGGTTCCATCGCTTCAAGCAGGAGAACTACAACCTGGAAGAAGAAGGAGGTCGAGGTCGTAGTTAAGTATTGATTTGGGCCTACTGCAGAATAGCAACGAGGCTGACCCGTATATGACCGCCAGGGAAGTGGACTCTAATCTTGGTGTGTCACAGTCCACCATCGTTTGCGGACTCCGATCAATCGGCAAAGTACGAAAGATGGGCCGGTGAGTTCCTCTCATCCTGACCGAGAAATGATTAGCGAAGAAAAGACCAACGCGAGGCTGGCCAATATCGTCACTGGTGTTGATAAGTGGATACTGTACCACAACGTTGTGCACCGTGCCCAGTGTGTGAACACGGAGGATCAGGCAGAGGACGTCCCCAAAACCGAGCTGCGCGAGAAAAATGGCATGTGGGGTGTTAATGGCGTGTACCAGTGGGAGCTGCTATCCGAAGGACAGGCCAACAACGCCACCTATTACGCTTCCCAATTACGTAATCCCAAGCGGAAAGTCGAATCTTTACGGGCGGCAGGCGATCGAATTGTCTTACAGTACTACAGTATGCGCCCCCACATGGCGAAGGCCGTCAAGAAGAAGCTGGTTACGTTTGGCTGGCGAGTCCTCCACCACTTCACGTATACCCCGGACCCTGCCCCCTCCTATTATTCGCTCATCGGTGATGCATCATGTCCTGACGGAGAAGCACTTCAAGATTCGAGCCGAGGTCGAAACGTGACTGGCCTCCTACTTCGCCTCCTAGCCTGGCACGTGGTTCGTGGAGGGAATCAAGCTGCTGTCCACACTTTGGCAGAAGGCCATCGATAATGATGGCGACTACTACGATTCACGCGCTCATTGAATGACAAAGAAATTTCAAGTCAAAGTTAAAGTTCAAAATCCACGGTTAATTATGACTCAACCTAATAGATCAGTGCATTGTGCATGCTAATCCACACTAAAACCCTTAGAATCCTCTTCATCAAGACCGTGAAAAATGATAAAAATGGGAATCTTGTTAAGTTTTGTCAAATGTTGTCACAATTTTCCACAATTGTTTCACTTTTTGTCGTTTTAACAGTACTTTTTACATCTAATTTTTTTGTTGATTTTTTGAGAAAAATTTAAAAAATTCAAAAAAATCAAAATCAAAAAATCCCAGCCCTGCTGCGAAAGCCATGGTAGTCGGGAGGGGGGATGTCAGGGGAGTTCGGTGGGTGAGGGATGTGGTCGAAGCCCAACTTCTGTAGCTTGGCTGAGGAAACTTTCGCCACATGGGGTCTGGCGTTGTCGAAGAGAAGTAGCTTCTGAAGGCGCGGCGGTCGGACCATAGGGAGTATCCTGTCCACCTCCTCCAGTTCTTTGCAGAGATCCATCGCGGCCCTTATCCAGGAAAGCCCAGTATACGGAGCCATGGGAGCAATACCAGAAGCTGAGGAAACGCTTCTCTCCGTGCACATCGCGACGAACGAACGTCAGTACTGGGTCCCCAGGCGAGACCCATACGGGGGTCTTGACAGGGTTCTTGTAGAAGCAGTACTTCACTTCTTGAGTGACTATGGAGTCCAGACTCCACAGCGTTGGGAAACGGGACAGGTTTGCGAGAAAGGTGTCGATACGCTTTGTGTTCTGGCCAGGGGTCAGATCGTGGGGGACTTGGTTGGGAAGTCGAGGTTTCTTTCCATCGGCACGCAGGTACTGTGGGTGGTTTTGAGAGAAGTGTGGGTGGTGGCCGCCAATTTGCGACAGGACATGCCTGTGTTCTGCTAGAGTTGGACAGGCGTTGGGTTCACTGTCAATGGGCGACCCGACCTCGACTTGTATTCCACATTCTTGTCGCCCAAAGAGAAGCGGTGGAACCACTTGTTTACTGTCTTTTGGCAGGGGGCATAAGGGCCATGTCTTTTCACCAGTTCCTCTTGGGCAGCCTTGCTCTTGACACCCGAACGGAAGAATTGACTCACGGATGTGGGACTGGGTGGGTTTTGGAAACATAGCCATGCTGCAAGCAGAATGAATGTTATAGAATGGAGCAAAAACAAAAACATTGCAAAGTGTTAGAGGTATTCAATGAGGATGCGAACCCGATACAACACGTAAATGAAAACTTTATTCGAGGAAAAAATGTACCGAACTTATGACTTACCCTAATATCTCATATCCCTTGCATATCTATGAGGGATATTTCTGTGAGTGTGCATCATTCTTTTGCAGTCAATAAGATCGTCCAACCTCCCAATTGCAAGCCCACGACGTGGGAGGAAACGTACAACATTGCCGCATACGGTACGTTCGATTTGCGACTTGTAATTACCTCTCTCTTTCTCTCCCTCTCTCTCCCCCTTCTCAGTCCCTATTGTAGGGAGCGCAGAACTAAATGAGAATTCGTTGTAAACGTTCCGATATATTTGTATACTGTAGTTATACGATATACTGTAGATGTGTAGGATAGTGTCGTCTTCAGCAAAATCTCCCTCTTTAAGGCACACCCCGAGGAAATATTACTCTCCGCTCTGGCAACGCTCTCTCGCAGACAAAGAAAGCGAGAGAGTGTAGCCAGAGGTGATAACCCTTTAAACAACGCCTTAAAAACAATTTGACTGTTTCAGTAGCGTTGGTAGAAGTGGTCAACTGCGCGCCTACGACCAATGGAACATGGCTCATCACGTACCGAGATGAACTGCGATTCAAAGGATCAACCTCTCCACTCCAACTGAGCACAGCTAATAACCCCCTGTTGCCATCTACCCGATACATTGTCGCTAGTAAGTACATAGCAAGCTAGCGAGTAAGTAGCTAGCTACCTAGTAAGTAGCTAGTTAGTGAGCAATTTCAAACAGAGACCCATATACCTGTGCTAGCTTATTGAAGCTACTACTACTTTTATATACAACTTTGGCAACGGATCATGAATAGAGTTGGAGACGTAGGCCATCTCCCAACCGATTAATGATCCATGCCGAATCGATCTACCCCCCAATTTTATACAGGGCCGAAACACCGAGTTACTCATGACGCTAACGTTATTTGTTTGAATATACCCTGCAACCGTCACACCCTTCTCTCACATTCCTTTAATATGGTTGTAGAGTTTGTTTCTAGAGCATATTTATGCTTTATTATCCCCTTTTCAGCGACGGAGGACGGTCGCCTCTTCTACTGCATGGCCTTTGCGAAGACCGATGGGGGAGTACCTACGGGAGCTGCTCGATGGGCCGATGACGTACCCCCCATCCTGGTTGTAAAACTATTTAAGTGGAAATACTTCCCCAAAACGATGCAAAAGAAAATGCGATTGAATTACCCCGCCATCAATTTTTAATGTGTGTATGAAATCCTTTAATTTCTTCAACTTTCAACCTCAAAGTTTCAACTGTCCCTACTTTCCCGTCTGCGGTCATCTTTTTCTCTCTTGAATCCAGCAAGGTCGAAGATTTGTGAGCAGTACCGTGCAAAAGTCTTTTTTTGCTTTTTTTTTCGCCATAACTTTTTCCAAACTGAGTCGATCATTTTCAAATTTTCTGAATTTATTGAGAGTGTTTCGCCGTTTATGATAGAAAAATACCCCGGTTGAAATCTTACGTAGATTTTTTTTCGAATTTATCGAAAGACATAAAAGTGATATTTTCGTTTTCTGCGATTTTTTTCTGAATTCCATCACTAATTTTGCTAACAATGTCTGTTATAGCTTTTCAGAACCATATCACGGTCTCTTGGAATAAAAAAAAATCCGATATTCGAGCCAGAATCCATTCGTCGTGGATTTCAAATGGGTCTCTCCACAGTCACCCTGTCAAACCAGTATATTTTGTGAATTTCTTCACTAAACGGGCAATCAGATGGCGTAGTTTGTTTGAGATGAGACAGAACTGGTGAACTGAACAGAACTGATGACTGCGGAGAGACTCATTTGAAGTCCACCACGAATGGATTCTGGCTCGGAAATCGGAAATTATTTGATTCCAAGAGGTCATGCCATGGTTCTGAAAAGATATAGGACAGAGTATATGGATTTTTTTTGCAATTCTTGTCAAGCAAAAAAAGGCAGAATCATTCTTCCTTTTTTTGCGGTGTTCATCGCACACAAAAAAAGGGAGAGAACAACGGGAAAATGAGAAAAAAGGGAAAATGTTTTTGCCATTTTTTTGCTTGACAAGAATTGCAGACATTTTCAAATACGTTGTCGTATATCACGGGTCTCCTGTAAAAGTGTAGCAAAAACGGCCGGTTTTGCCACTAGGAAAAATTTTTTGTCTCCGATTTCGATGAAAGTCGGTTAGTGGGTGTGGTTGGGTGGCATGAGAAGGCCTAGCCACTTGATTTGGCCAAAATTGCAGATTATCGATTTTTTGTGATCTACCATGAAAATGATCATAACTCGGTTCATTTTCATCGTACAACGAGCTGATAGGTGTCATTCGAACCGTATTCGAATGCTCTTCAAAAAAGTTGTTTGTGATCCGATCGCTGATATGTCGTCTTCAGGGCGAAAAACGCGAAAATCAAATTTTTTTCCCAAAAATGTGACCTGTTCTCGAAAATTTTCTCTTGGGATCATCCGTATTATTGCACAAATTATGTCTTCAAACCATGCACGATATCCCTATATAGTTCATTGCTTGTATCTCTTGGCCCGGAAGGTCGATTACTAGATAGCTACTGGACTTCGTCGATTTTTAGCACTTTCCGTTTTTTGATCGTATCTCACTTCAAAGTTGTCCAAATACCTTTTCAAAAACATAGAAATAATTCTCTCGAAAAGGAGATTAAAGAGGTTTTTATTGTCTAAATTGCTATATCAAGCCGTTTTTGAGTTATCAAAGAAAATTGCTCCAATTTAGTGTTTTCACCGCTTTCATGTGTTGAACAGAGAATGCAGTCAATTCTACAAATATGTTTACTCCACATTATAAACTGTTATATAATTGAGCAAATATTGTGCAGATACAACATCGCTGGTCAAATGCGAGGGTAGTTGATAAGTCCTTTCCTCCTTCACTGGAACCTCGAGTGTCACTGGGATAGAGGAGAGCACAAGATTAGACCCGAGAGAGTGTCCATACTGGATTTCGCCTTTGGACTGTACAAGAGAATGCTCGAGGAGGTTCAGCAAGGAGTCGGAATCGGTTCCATTTCGAAATCGTTCAAGGAATACGAGCATGCACCAAAGCATCCGCGACACATCAACACAGTTCAACACATGAAAGCGGTGAAAACACTAAATTGGAGCAATTTTCTTTGATAACTCGAAAACGGCTTGGTATAGCAAATTAGACAATAAAAACCTCTTTAATCTCCTTTTCGAGAGAATCATTTCTATGTTTTTGAAAAGGTATTTGGACAACTTTGAAGTGAGATACGATCAAAAAACGGAAAGTGCTAAAAATCGACGAAGTCCAGTAGCTATCTAGTAATCGACCTTCCGGGCCAAGAGATACGAGCAATGAACTATATAGGGATATCGTGCATGGTTTGAAGACATAATTTGTGCAATAATACGGATGATCCCAAGAGAAAATTTTCGAGAACAGATCACATTTTTGGGAAAAAAATTTGATTTTCGCGTTTTTCGCCCTGAAGACGACATATCAGCGATCAGATCATAAACAACGTTTTTGAAGAGCATTCGAATACGGTTCGAATGACACCTATCAGCTCGTTGTACGATGAAAATGAACCGAGTTATGATCATTTTCAGGGTAGATCGCAAAAAATCGATAATCTGCAATTTTGGCCAAATCAAATGGCTAGGCATTCTCATGCCACCCAACCACACCCACTAACCGACTTTCATCGAAATCGGAGACAAAAAATTTTTCCTAGTGGCAGGCGTTGCTACACTTTTACCGGAGACCCGTGATATAGCAGACATTGCTAGCAAAATTAGTGAAGAAATTCAGAAAAAAACGAAAATATCACTTTTGTGCCTTTCGATAAATTCGAATAAAATTCTCCGAAAGAGCCCAGCCGGGGTCTTTTTGTGCCATAACACTGTCACAAAAATTCTGAAAATTTTGAAATGATCGTCTGAGTTTGAAAAAAATATGCGGAATATGCAAAAGAGGATAGATTTTGCCCGGTATTGTACCTCTAGGACATTCGAATGAGATACTAGTCTATATAGGATATTGCGTTAATTTATTTGTGTAACGTTTGTTAGTAAGATAAATGATGTTCTTAGAGATTCTGCCGTGAGTGTAATGACCAATCCATCTTCTGTGTTGGATGTAAATTAGAAGACGATTTTTTTATGTTAATAAATTTATTCTTCGAATACTTTGCTGTCATTATTGCTTTACACAAGTACAACATTTAAATTGAGTTTCCAGCGGTTGCTCAAATGTATCAAAAACATTCAAATGTATGGCTTCACCCAAGCATATCTCGACGACTCTCGCTATTTCCATTGTTCTATATGTTACTTTCGTTGCTATAATATTGCTGCTTCTCCTACTGATATTCAGTTCAAAAAATAGTTCAAAATCCATATTTACTCTTTATTTGACAATTTAACGGATTTAACGGAATTCGAATTCGTTAATGTTGCGATTTAACGGATACGTTAAATTTTGATTTAGCACCCAAACCCTTTTTCTATTAGCATGACCCGTGCCCCTCGAGATAGGGCCTTCATTTCCCGTGGAAGTGTCGATTCTACACTCAAACAATATTTTGCTTCGCACCCAGCTGGTTTCTACAAGGAGGGTACCCGTTAATTGAAGCACGTTGTTGGCTATAATGATGGCATGCATAATTGATCTCATGTTTTTGTTTCCTCGAAGAAATAAGGTTCCCGCCAATCTAATATTTTGGCGAACAAGTTGCGAACGCATGCGAAAGTTATTCTACACACCGTACGGTAGTTAGTTTATGCTAGTTCCGCCTATTTATCGCTAGAATCACGAATGAATCATCCTTGATAGTACATGCATACAGAAGCGCTGTAGAAGCGCTTTTTGGGCATGAGATAGCGCGGCAAATGTATCGCACCTGATACCATGCGCTTACCACTACGCTAAGGGATAGATGATAGTCAACTGTACCTTGATAAGAGAATCGATGAATCGATGAATCGAGAATCGATGGGAATCATGCTACTCAGGTCGAAGTTTAAAGGAAGATATTCAGTGGACACTTCTAATCTCTTCTTACTGATTCTGTTTTGTAAAGGCTATTTGGAAAGATTCATGTGTAGAAGCTCAGAACTTTAGGAAATTGTCAATAACTAATCTGTCATTTAGTAGCAACCATCCCTAAATTGGTTTAATGGTTTTTTTTATTGAAATTGAACATTGTAGAGAACCGATACATGTTTCAGTTTTCAATGTTTCAATGGCATTATCAGTGTTATACGTGGTCTTTAATGATTGAACGATTGATTATTACAATTATTGATTATACTATAATTAATTATTACGCGACGCGTAAAGCTCAAATTTTTCACTGATGTTGGAATAGCCTGATGGTAACTCGAGTATATACTGTCTATACTTTTGTCCCAGCCCTGGTATGCGCGAACTTTCGGAACCATGGTATGTATTCCGTAAACTCTTTGGCGTATATTTTCATCTATCCACATCTGACCGTGCTGCTAGAGATGATATCCAGGAATAAATGCAATAAATGGAATAGGAGAGAGATAGTGTGTGCTCGCTATAAGGAGAGAGAGGTAGGGCCGAGACAGAAATACTATCCGTAGTCTTCATATACATACCTTCTCTCTCCATCGCCCCCGTTCCTTACATATCGTTGCATTTGCCTTACGTGCCTCCGCCGTAACGACGGAGACGCGGCGGAGGAGGTTGCGGCGTAGGCACGTAAGGCAAATGTAACTATGCATTACATATCAGTATCCGTATTGTAGCCAAACTCTAGTTCAGAATACTTACGTGCTCTTCTCATGCTGATGGGCATCTTCCTGTTGCTGCTCCTAACAATCTTCTCTGCATCCGAAGGGCTCCCTAAACCTACGAAGCTCACCACCTCTCATGCCTCGTTAGGTCAGTGATGAGCGATGGACTTAATGACAATGAGAGAGAGAAAAAAAAACTAGTTGATATGTATTTTGTTCTGTAACCAAACTCTTTAGTACAAAAGATTAAAACCCTTGCATATAATGGTTTGAATGCGCCGAGTTATGTAAAATTTGGATGCTAGAATTTCTAACCCTTGAATTTAAGGATTTGTTTACAGCGTAGCATGCCAACCTGGTAGTGCAATCGGTATTTTCTTATTGTTAAAATCTATTTCATTTCCATTACATATGCTCTGGTATTTCGAAACCTAAAGACTACGTCACAGACTTGAAGTAGACTAAAAGTCTACTTCAAATGAAATAGCATGTGACGAAATGCATTACTGTATACCACACCACTTTAAGTAGACTTACGTTTAACTTGAAGAAAATTAACAAGTCTACTTCAAGTGCAGACTTTAAGTAGTCTTTACGTTTCGAAATGCCAGAGTGAGGGATATTTCTGTGAGTGTGCATCATTCTTTTGCAGTCTATCCGATCGTCCAACCTCGCAACTGCAAGCCCACGACGTGGAAGGACACGTACAATACTGCCGCATACGGTACGTTCGTTTTGCAACGTTTTGTGACTTATCATTACTGATATATCTGTATACTGTGTACTGTAGATATACTATATACTATGACAGTATTGTCTTTAATCCCTTTTTCAACAAAAAAAACAAAAATAAACTGCTTCAGTGGCGTTGGTGGAGGTAGTCAACAATAACGCGTCTATCACCACTGGGACATGGCTCATCACGTACCGAGAAGAACTGCGATTCAAAGGATCAACCCCACCACTCCAACTGAGCCAAGCTAATAGCCCCCTATTACCATCCCGATACATTGTCGCTAGTAATTTAATTTAATTTAATTTAATTTATCATACATCAAAAAAGATGCGACAACAGTTGAAGAACGTGTAAATGAGAGAATGCGGGGCAAAACGAGAGGGGTGGATAAGGGCGGTTTGAGGGAAAGTGCAATTATTATCGGTAGTGGTTTCTCGTTTTGAGCTACCGTAATCTTCGGGAATTGCGAACTGATTTTTCCAGTCGATCCATCAGCAGTTCGGGATTCCCGACGGTTACGGTAGTACACTGACGGCAAACTCTCTCATATTTGAGATATAGGTTATCTAACATACGACAATTAGAAAGACGTTGTCTCAAATGTGAGTTAGCTTACTCCAGTCCCCGTTACAATCTCGAGCAAGATAGTATTATCTAACGTGTCTTTTTGAGAGAGTTTGGAGTAAGCTAACCTATATCTATAGCTGAACAGTTAGACAACCTATATTTAAGAGAATTTGCCGTGAGTGTACAATACCGAACACCCCTACTGATAATAATGATACAACTTTTGTTGCCATACGTCATAAACCGATTGATGATCCATTCCGTTGCCGAATCGATCCCCCCCCCATTTTAAACAGAGCCGAAACGCCGAGCCGCGTATAACGCTAACGTTATTTGTTTGAACATACCCCAACCGTTAAATCATCTCTCACATTCCTGTAAAGGCTCAATAGCCACTTCATTGCGCACACTATTTCGCTGTTCTCTTACAACGACAGAGCGTATAGCGTTGAAGAGACCATTGAGTGAGGTTATGCTCTCTTAAAAAGGGTTGTAACGTTTGTTTCTCGAGCATATTTATGTTTTATTGTCCTATTTTCAGCGTCGGCGGACGGTCGTCTCTTCAACTGCATGGCCTTTGCGAAGACCGATGGGGGAGTACCCACGGGACCTGCTCGATGGAACGAAATACTCGCTATACTGGTATTTAAACTAGTAAAGTGGAAAGACCAGACCGAAACGATGCAAAAGAAAATGCGATTGGATGACCACGTCATCAATTTTTAATGTGTGTGTATGGAATCTTTCAATTTCTTCAACTTTCAACCTCAAAGTTTCAACCGTCCCTACTCTCTCGCCAGCGGTCACCTTTTTTACCGCTGCTTCCTTCAATCCATCAAAGCGCTCTGCAGCGTTAAAGTATCGTGCGAAAGTTTATCCAGTTTTGATTTTTCGGAATAACTTTTTCAAACTCAGCCGATCATTCGATCATTTCCAAATTTTCTGAATTTAGTTTGAGTGTGTTTTGCCGTGTATGACGCAAAAGGGTTGTTATGGCTCAAAAACAACCCCGGTTGAGCTCTTGCGGAGAATTTTTTTCGAATTTATCGAAAGTGATTTTTTTGTTTTTTTTTTCAATTTTTTTGCGAATTTCTTGGCCAATTTCGCCATCAATGTCTGTTATCTTTTTAGAACCATATCACGGCCTATTGGAATAAAACAATCCGATATCCGAGCCAGAATCCATTCGTAGAGGATTGCAATGAGCATCGGGATATCGAGACCTGATTGGGATTTTAATGACCTTGTGGATTGTCGAAACAGACAAACGGAACTGTTGTAACAGGGTGACTGTGGAGATACCCATTTGAAGTCCGCGACGCATGGATTCAGGCTCGGATATCGGAAATTATTTGCTCCCAAGATGCCGTGTCATTGTTCATACAATACATAATTTTCATAGCAAAATTAGTGAAGAAATTCAGAAAAAAAATCGCAGAAAACGATAATCTCACTATTGTGCATTTCAATAGATTCGAATGAAATTTTCCGCAAGACCTCAACTGGTGTCTTTTTTAAAAAATTTTTGAAATGGTCATCTGAATTTGAAAAAAATGATGCCGAATAAGCTAAAAAGAATAGATTTTTGCACGGTACTGTACCTCTAGGATCTTCAAATAAGATGCCCGAGATAATGATCTATGAATTGCAAGATAATGATCTATGTATTGCGTTGATTTATTTGTGTAAAGTTTAATAGTAAGATAAATGATCTTTGGCCTTGAGTCTAATGCTGTATGTGTAAGAGCTGCTTGAATCAGTGCTTAAATTCAGGTGAGCCGTTCGTTGAGGTCACCCATGACGAACGGCAGCCAGAAGGAATAGGTGAGCAGTTAGAGAGACTGCTCACTAGTTGGAGGGTCGCCACCCTACTCTCCATCTTTTTCGTTCCCAGAGAATGAAGATTCATTTGCATTCCAGAACGTCTGTATTTAAAAATATCTTGTTCTACAACGTCACATTTCAGAAAGTAGTACTTTTATTACTATTAAATAAATAAACAGTTTTAAAAGAGGTACAAGACAAAATGTAGCTCTTTAAATGGAAATTAAAAAATGATAAATCAGTTGGAAAATAATGAAACAAATAGCTCTTAATCTGCACATATTTACAAGGATTTGTACATCGCTTAAATGGTGATATAGATTTTAAAAAATTGAAAGTACTAATGATACAATAAGAAGAAGCGAAACGAACTATAACAACTAAGTCACAGTATTACATTACGAGCATAAGAACTAAAGTACACAGGGTTTTGTACAGATACAATTGAATTATCTAATGAGCGATATCGATGTGGAACAACTGGAGATCTAGCATATTCCATATGGAGTTCAAAAGTTACCTAATGAAAAAAAACAATGAATGAAAGAAAATCGATAATTACAAGATTTTGACAGGACCAGTAGTAGAATCACACCAGAGGGCTAAAGGAACGGATCGATAAAAAGCGAGCGAATACTTGGAGATCGCTTGAGGCTATTAATGATATAATAATAATAATAATAATAATAATAATAATAATAATAATATTAATATTAATAATAATGATATTAATGATATATATATAGAATATATTAAGGATATTGGATCTTCAATACATTCTCCTTCTTCTCCTTAAGTATTTGATAAATGCGAGAATGCAATTTGTTCATTTTCGGATTCTTCAATAGTCTATTGCATTCGAGCGCCTCGAATTGTTTCATCACTTCTTCGATTCCTTCCGAATATAAAATCCTGCAAAAGATTAACATATCAAAATGGAGCATATAAATCATTCTCCCTGACCGCCTTCAATCCCATAAATCGATTTATCGTTTTTTTTAACGAGATGGAGAGCCGTAGAACCAAAAAAACCAACTATTTACGTGTGGCTGCATCAGACAGGATGGAATATCAGACAGAATAAGAGAACTAACCTCAGGTAATCACAATCGTTGCTCGTGGAAAGACAAGCGATTGCCAATGAGTAGAGGGCGAACATTTGCACTCCGGGATAGTTGGTGTTGAATAGGAGATGGAAGAATGGTATGAACGTACTGCAATAAATTAGTAATTAATTATGACACATTGCTGAGTGTAGCAAGATGCTGGGAAGATGTAGAACGAATTACATATAGGACAGAGTATTTGAATTTTTTTGCAATTCTTGTCAAGCAAATAAAATGACAGAATCATTCTTCCCTTTTTTTGCGGCGTTCATCGCATAAAAAAGACCGGGAAGAGAAAAAAAGTCGAAAAGAAAAGGAAGAATAATGATTTTGCCATTTTTTGCTTAACACGAACTGCAGATATTTTTAAATACGTTGTCCTATATATCTTTCATGACTAAAGCTGTAAATCGAAAACTACTACAGCCCCGCTCGATCTCCCTCCGTAAATGCGGCACCTCTGGTATGTATTTCGAAACTTAAAGTCTACTTAAAGTCTGCGCTTGAAGTAAACTTGTAAGTCTACTTAAAGTTATGTGGTACACTGTAATGCATTTCGTCAAATGCTCTTTCACTTTAAAGGGAGAGTGACCCTCTCTCAATGGTCTCTTCATTGGGCACACTATTTCTCTGTTCTCAAAGAACGAAAGAGCGTAGACCTTTGAAGAGACCGCTGACAAAGGTCTCAGTCCCTTTAAGTGGACTTAAAGTCTACTTCAAGTCTGTGACGTAGTTTAAGTACACTTTAAGTTTCGAAATACCATAGACGCCACTCTGTTAATAGTCATGATCGTTGACTTATCCGATATACTTGTTACGATCGCCATAGAAACAAAGAAATTATTGGATATTTTTTCTCTGGACATTTTTTTCCAAAAATCATTTTGTCAAATTTTAAATTCGCGTGCTCACTGTTTCGCTGTTACGGATTCAAGAAAACGCTGGAATCTATAAATTGGAAGGTTCTGATGTTGGAAAAAACATGTTTCTGCGTGACTATTAATATGATTTTATTGTCTTTTTTCAGTTTGTTTAACGAAATATGTGTCAGATTTTTAGATTCTATGTGTGCCGAATTAAGGAGGACGATCGAGATGGACTCTTTGACCCAACAAAATACCGAAAGATCCTGGTGATGTTAGAAGGATCGGTCATGTCAGCTTCTTCAACAGACCAGTCTTCTACCCATTGTTCCTGAAATTTGTCACCGTCCTACGGAAGATCAACGATCAAAGATCAAAGAACACTCACTAAATATTTATTGATGTGCATTTGGAATGGCAGCATTGCATTCCAATATAGAGGTGATGAAATCAAAAACGATAGAATCCCCACGGTGAGATATTGATTAAGACAACAAGTGATCGGGCATTTTGTGAATCGCCTTCTGAAGAAAACAAAGTAATAATTTAAAAAATCTTTTCGAAGTGTTTGAAAATGGATAGAGCAAAAAGATGGGGAAATGAGATCATGAAAGGGACTTTCATCCAAACTAGTTTTAGATGATTTTTTTTTCGAAAATCTGTTTTCATTTTGTTAAATCTTCCATTACTCGACTTACAAGAAGATATCGGTACCCAAGATGTTGAAAATGGCGTAGTGGTTCTCTGGCATTATCACAGCCTGGTATATTGACAATAGAATCTGAAAATTCGTGCGAAATTAATTTACATGTTGTAAATTTTTAAAAATTTTTAAGCTGTTATTAAAAAAAACATTTTAATAAAAAAAATAAACATTTTAAAAATAAAAATTTTATTTTAATTAAAAAAATAAACATTTTAATACTAATACTCACGATTTCATCATGTGGATGGGGGATCGATCCTTCTTGTAACATTCTGCACATAAGTTCAAGGCCACCGTTACGAACAAATTGGAACGACGAAATGGCTGACAAATCTACAATAGAGACACAGGTATTTGAATATATTTGTATGCAAACTATGATTTCGTTTGAAGTTGGACTCCTGCTAAATAATCAATAGTATTTGAGCTATGAGGCTACCACAGACGTCGCAAATTGAGTGAAATTAAGTGAGTGAGTGAGTGAATTGAGCAAAAGCAAGCAAACGCTTATTGCACTACGTCCTCCCTGCGCGAAATTTTTTTATCGATCAATAAGCGAGATCACCATAAAATAAATTGCATTAGGTAGAATATCTTTTGTTGCGTTCCTGTTTTAACAGTTTGTATTATTCGAGCTATTCCACCTTTAAAGGAAGGAGAATCAGAAGTTGTAGGTAGAGCTATTATTATAAAGAATGTTTGATCAACTATGCGCTACTCTTTTCTTTAGTGATTACGAGCACGTTGATCTTTCGCAAGAATAAAAAAGTAGGATATCGGGACAGTTAAACATATTAAATTAGCCCCCTTAACAACATTGTAACTCTATCTAGAATTCCTCCTTTTGATCAATATGCAATGTAAACTGCCACTCCCCAAGCGAAATTGTAAAAGCGACAGAACTCCATAACACCCATATTCATGTTTAACAGGTTGATAGACAAATAAAACAAATAAATATAAACGAAAACTTACTCAGTAAATCGCAGATCAGTTCGGCGGCAACCGAAGTTTTGAACAAATTGTATGCGCCGCGTGCTACATGGATTGCATAGGCCATAATTCTTTCATCGGTGAGGCATGACAAGGCTTTGGGTCTTCTTCTCACAATGTGCACAATGTAAGACATGACGAAATGCATGCTAAAAACATTGATTATAGTCTTTGAAATGAAGAGAAGAAAAGGAAGATTCTGTGGGATGGCAAAATGTTTGGCACAAAGGGAGCGTAACCTCTCTCAATGGCCTCTTCATTAAGCACACTATTTCTTTGCTTTCTGACAGTAAGAAAGCATTGCGCGTCGAAGAGACTATTGAGAGAGCTTACGCTCCCTATAAAGTGACTTACCTGTGGATATCACAGTGATTTAATGCTTGATTTGATAGAACGGAACAGAATCGATCGAAGTCGTATGAGCGGTCACGAAGATCGGTGGCGATTAGGACGCAAGTCTAAAGATGTATTGTCCGTATAAAATGCACTTTTGTAATTGCCTTGCTACTTGCTGGTAAACAGAGAAAGAACTCTCGATCCCCTATCCATTTTCCTCCCTTCCTACCTCGCTCTCTCTAATCTACGTACTGTCACGTGTGCTCTCTCTATCTCTAAACATAGATACACATTGTGGGTGTGTCTGGCTACTCTCGTGCCAAATAAACAAGTATATTTTATACGGACAATACTATGTTGCTGGAAATTCGTAGTCTGGTATTTATAAAAATACCAGTCAACTTAAAATACGCCAATAACTATAATAGAAGTTTACTGCAAGTTAAATACAAGTTAAAGAACATTGGAAGAAATGCATTACAGTATTATGCACTACTTGCAGTAAACTTGATTCTAACTAGAAGTACACTTGCAAGTCTACAAGTGGAAATGATATGTAAACTAATAGTTTTGAAATAATAGAGTAGGACACATTTAAATTTTCTTTTTCTCAGAGAGCAGCAGATATTAACCCTTTTGATTTTCTTATTTTCATATACATAGTAAATGGATGATTTTTGTCTTTATTTTGACTTTATTTTTTTTATTTTGTCTTTTTTTATTTTTTTATATTTTTTTAAATCTTTTTTTCGCCTTGGCGACGGACATCCTTCACAAGACTATCTAACAGATATTCCCAATCCCTTCCCGATGCGCTCATTTCAAGGAATACAATATTATTATTATTATTATTATTATTATTATTATTATTATTATTATTATTATTATTATTATTATTATTATTATTATTATTATTATTATTATTATTATTATTATTATTATTATTATTATTATTATTATTATTATTATTATTATTATTATTTTAATATTCCATTTTTAATATTTCATATTTTATTTTCATGACTGAATTTAATTTCAACATTAAAGTGCATGCCAACTTATATTAAACATTTTAATTAGCATTAAATTAATTGATGAGAATTAATAAGTTATTAAAAAAAATTCAGTTACCTCTTTCATAAAACTTTTATCCCTTGTTCCTGTGGATTCAGTAATGTTCAGGCACCGCTCAATGCACAAGTTGAACGCTTTGATATGCTCCTGCAGGCCGATCTGTTCATACCTGCATTCATCGATCATTAATATGACACACCGAACTAATTTAGATCATTAATATGACACACCGAACTAATTTAGATCATTAAGAGGCCTGTTCCCTAAGACTCGATCATATTCGACCACCCCCGGACACGTGCGCTAGCAATGAGAACTGGGAGTCCATACTTGGGTGTTAGGAGTGCCTCCGGCCCTTATTACACAAAACGGCTGAAATTTCCTGTTTGTGCCCTCAGGCTATTAGAAAAAATAATTTTTTTTTAAACTTTAAAAAATCATAATTTCTCAAATTGTTGAGATGAAGTCTAAATATCATCTGCGATGCGTCTAGAGTACACAGTGCTTGCTAATTCACTATTAGCATCGAATGTGCGTTGATTCCTAAACCACTTTTTTTACTCAAAATTTTGGTTTTTTCGGACAAATCATCCCTTGTTTTAGTGAGTGCCCAAAAATTCCGACCAGGTAATGTAGCCGAAGCAATTCTGCATTGATTTAACTTAAAACTGGGTTCTTCCCGATCGACCATTTTGTCGAATTTTTCGCTCGAACTTCCGTCATCGATGGTTTTCCCGAACAAATGCTGTATTTTCCAAACGATTGGTGCGGAATTGTGGTCTGCTCAAAGTTTAGAGGTGAGTCGAGTAAAATGACACAAGAAGCACATCACTTGGATCAACTTGAAAATTTCGATTTTCACGACCCAGGGGTCATGGTCCGAAAATTTCAAAATTTCTCAAGTTTGAAATGTTTTCATTTATGGGGCTCATTGTGAAGTACTAATGGTGTGAATAATATTCAGCCAATGCTCAATGGCTGATCTCTCTTTTCAACCATTTTTTCGAAAATTATCATTCTGATTGCTTGTCAAAAATCAGAATTGTGTTTGAATCAGTTTCCAACTGGCTTTCTGTAACTTTCTGACATAGTACTTTACAATGTACATAATCATTATGAAAATCGTTTAATTTCGAAAATTCAAAAAATTTAATTTGAGTGCCTATTTTTTCGGAAAATTTCTGAAATATTGCAGTTTGTCGACTCGAATGTTGCGACAATGAGCAAATGACAATGACAATGTGAAGTTTCATGATGAGTAAACATAGTAGAACTGAAATCCCGGCATTCGGCTCACTTTTGAAAAATCGATTTCCATGACCCCGGGGTCATGGTAAAAAAATATGAATTTTCGAAAATCAACGATTTTCATATTGATTGTATACATTGTAAAGTACTATAACAGAATGTTATAGAAAGCAAGTTGGAAACTGATTCAAACACAATTCTGATTTTTGACAAGCAATCAGAATGATAATTTTCGAAAAAAATGGTTGAAAAGAGAGATCAGCCATTGAGCATTGGCTGAATATTATTCACACCATTAGTACTTCACAATGAGCCCCATAAATGAAAACATTTCAAACTTGAGAAATTTTGAAATTTTCGGACCATGACCCCCGGGTCATGAAAATCGAAATTTTCAAGTTGATCCAAGTGATGGGCTTCTTGTGTCATTTTACTCGACTCACCTCTAAACTTTGAGCAGACCACAATTCCGCACCAATCGTTTGGAAAATACAGCATTTGTTCGGGAAAACCATCGATGACGGAAGTTCGAGCAAAAAATTCGACAAAATGGTCGATCGGGAAGAACCCAGTTTTAAGTTAAATCAATGCAGAATTGCATAGGCTACATTACCTGGTCGGAATTTTTGGGCACTCACTAAAACAAGGGATGATTTGTCCGAAAAACCAAAATTTTGAGTCAAAAAAGTGGTTTAGGAATCAACGCACATTCGATGCTAATAGTGAAATAGCAAGGTCTGTGCACCCTAGACGCATCGCAAATGGTATTTAGACTTTATCTCAACAATTTGAGAAATTATGATTTTTAAACGTTTTCGCACTTAAATTAATTTTTCTAATAGCCTCAGGGCACAAACAGGAAATTTCTACTGTTTTGTGTAATAAGGGCCGGTGACACTCCTAACACCCAAGTATGGGCCCCCAGTTCTCATTGCTAGCTCAACGTGTCCGGGGGTGGTCGAGTCTTAACGGCCATCTCTCTTAATATGACACACCGAACTAATTTAGATAGTTAATGAAAAAGTGTGTTGAAGCAATTACAGTTTCATATTTGAATGTATTAAAGGGAGTGTCACTCAATGGCCTCTTCATCGCGCTCTTTCTATGTTCTCTAACAACGAGAAAGCATAGACCGTTGAAGAGGCCATTGAGAGAGGCCACTCTCCTTTTAACCATATAATTCGAAATGAATAAAATGTTTATATACTGTCGTGCGTGCAAACCTATGCTTGCACATGTTTTAGAATTATTAATTCAAGTATATACATAGGAACTTACTCAATCAAAATTTTCATGATACAGATGACTCGTTTAATGATCGGGGTGCGAGGTTGCCTGATTATCTGCAGGCATGCTTCAATACAAGCATTCACAGTCGATGAATCAATAGATTCACGTCCATAGCTCTGTAATATATTTATTCATTTAGCTATTTATTTATTTGTTTATCCATCAGTTAAAACATGATTAATGACGTAAATGAGAAATATGTGAGTGTGTTATAATGTTGTGAGGTGGAATTATTATTACGATTATCATTATATCGCGAAAATATCGCGGAACGAAGTGCGACCGCTGAACGGAAAAAGGGTTATATTTTGTCTAAGGCCAATGACTTTCTAATGGTTGAAAATCTCTCTAAACACTATGAAATTTATTACCTCGAAGAGTCGACTTATTGCTTTGTTAATATCATTAATGTTTTTGTATTGCTTAAGGTAGTATTTGAGAGTATTCAAGCTGCTTGAAGCACTCCAAAGATTACAGATCTGAACACCCTCCTTGATCCAAGTGTATGACGAAAAATCGTGACGTTCGAGTTGCGTTCCTAAGAGAGATGTAGGGATTTACTAGTACGTGGAAATTCATAGAAATGACGAGAAAACGCTCGAAAAGAGAGTCGAAGAACGAGACTTTGGCAGTACAATAGGACCAGAAACCGTCGGATGAGAAAAGAATCGATAAAAACCAGTCGATGACAACTATTTGCTGACTTTGTTTATTCATTAGTGCTAGTTAGGGATCCGCAAATGTGCAATCGTGCACAATAAATTTCAAACTGAAAATGAATGCAGTCGTGCGCACGACTTTAATATGATAATATGTTATAAATTTGAGCAAACTAATGCATTCGTCTCATTCTCTTTTATTTTCCTTGATGAATCGGTTTAAAAAACAACGCAGCACTTCTTCGGTTTTTGCGTTCCTAATCCATCGTTACATTTGCCTGACGCGCCTACGCCGGCATGTAAAAAACTTTACATTTGGCGACGCGCGCGCCGACGTCAATTTTGGAGTGTGTTGGGTCCCATGTGGAAAACCCTGATTGTCATCAGGGGTATGGTAGGAAGTTACCGTAACCATCGATCAATATTGGTTGGCTACCGTAACCTTTTACCGTACCCCTGATGACATTCAGGGTTTTCCACTTGGGACCCAACACACTCCAAAATTGACGTCGACGCGCGCGTCGCCAAATGTAACGTTTTTTTTACGTGACGGCGTAGGCGCGTCAGGCAAATGTAACGATGCATAAGAGAGATGTAGGGATTTTTAGTACGCGAAATTCAGATATCCGACGGTTCCAATTCGACCTACTCTGGTATTTTTCCCACTGGTCCCCCAGCTCGATCCCCAGTGGGAAAACATCAAAGATGCCGTCAGGGGACCACTGGGGATCAAGCTGGGGGACCAGTGGGAAACACTGGGGCCAAACTCGGAAATAAAAACCAGAGTAGAGCACCTAGGCAAATGCCAATGTCAAAAGCTAACCTAACAGGCACACAGTCTTTAGCTTGTCGTGTCGTTCCATAATCAGCTTCATATGCTCAATATCGATTGAACTACGCACTTTACGAACTTCAGAAATGTCGAGGTATGCGAGTTTAGGCCATGGTGAAGCTTGTCCCTTGAGCATTCTCTCACAAATTATTGAGGTTAAAGTGAGCCTGAAAGCACCATCATCTTTTTGCAGTTCGATTTTTAAGTCCAGGAGACGTATTGTGAAAACATTTGCTTACCCATAATTCGTGGCTTTTCCAATATCTAGCACTCTAAGATCCTTTAGACTGGCTAAAGTGTCTGTTAAGTCTTCCATATTCATTCTCAATTGAAGTTCGTAGAGTACTAGCTTCATCAATTGTTTGGCTTGACTGATACAAGATATGTCAGAAAGTAGAGGACATGAGGAAAGGTCGAGGTGGACAAGTTGAGGAAGTCCCTGAAGAAAATGCGTAATGTTTTATTTAATCGTAATTAATGAGTGAATGTTCAAAAGCCAATTCTTCTCTTTTTTCTTCTCTTTTAAATTTTTAAAAATTTATTTTTTTTACGTTTGTATTTTTTTTAAAATTTGTTAATTTTCTTGATTTAAGCCCAGGGAAAATTGTAAACTGCAAACCTTTAGAATAAGATAGAGAAAATCCTCAGGTAAATTCGTTGTACGTGGTATGACAAGAGTGTCCAATGTTGTGAATAAATGAATCTAAACAAATTTCAATTTGCATATTTAGCAAACAACTTCATCATCTGGCTATCGGTGTTGCCACTATAGTCCGTATAAAATGTACTTGTGTAATTGCCTTGCTATTGGCTGCTATAGCATTTTTTTATAAACTCGTTTATAAACAGAGAAAGCACAATCGATCAACTCCCTACTTTTTCCTCCTTTCCTTCAACACTCTCTCTGATCTATCATACGTACTATCTCACTTGTGCTCTCTCTCTAAACATAGAAACACATTGTGGCTACTCTCGTACCAATAAACTAGCCGATAAAGCTTGATGTAAAATTTGATATACAAATAATAGTATAGATATAAAAAATTATGATATGATTTTATTTAAATTTCATATATAAATATTATCATACATTAGAAAGAAAGTTTCTTGGTATATACTCGAACCCAATCAGTTCAAGTTGATTCAATGTATGGCATTCACTCAACGATTCAGGCACAGTGAATGAAGCGTCTATCCGTCTGTTATCATCCTCTGAATGATTCTAATTATAAACTATTTATTAACTTTTAAGGAACATTTCAAGGGCGCTATATAGGTAGTGCAATTAAATGTTTTTAAAAGGATATAAATGAATTTAATATAATTTATTGTTATTAAAAAATAAATTTAAAATAACTGAATTTGGTGAATTTAATTTAAATTCTGCTGGAAACGGCCAACTTACCATCTCTACTTTCTTCCGACTTTCCATATAAAATCAATTTCTTTAGTCGATGTTGGAGTATGGTTGATATGGAATCGTAGTCAGATTCGGTGAGTCCAATCTCAGCCTGTAAATTGTGCTACCAACTTAAATGGATAAACATAAACTAGATAACATCCCCGCGTAAGCCTACCTTTGATCCCCCCAGAAAGAGACGATGAGAACAGGGATGTGCATTTTTCGTTTTTCGATATTTCGATTTTTTTCGATTTTTCGACACTTTCTCGAAAAACTTTTTCGACGAAAAAGTTTCCGAAAAAGTTTTTTTCGGAAAAAAACTTTTATATAGAAATGCAAAAATAATGTATGAAATTTTAAAAGCTGGGAACAAAAATTAATATTTCATTAGAGCCAAAAAATATATTTTATCATGTGAAAGCTTCAATTAAGAATCACGCAGTAGCAATTCTCGTATTAGCATCATATCAAAAGATCTTACAGCGCAAAAAGTGCACTGTAAGCCAATCAATTCCCAATACCGTATGATTTGCTTACCCAATCTGAACGGATCAGACCGATCAAGCGAATTGTGAGTAATTTTCGTTTTTGCTTTCATTTTCGATATTTCTCTTTCTTTTCATTGTTTTTGTCTCGTTCGAATTTACTATATCGAAAGAAATCAGGCCAAAATATTGCTATTTAACAACGAATAAAGTGCTCCGATGAACAACAAATGAAAGTGTTATTCAGCGTATAATCGGAACAATTTATTCATTATTGAAGCGATGATTTTTGTTAAATGGCAATATTTTGGTCTGATTTCTTTTAATATAGTAATTTCGAACGAGAGAAAAAAATAATGAAAAGAAAGAGAAATAACGAAAATGAAAGCAAAATAACGAAAATCACTTACAATTCACTTGATCGGCCTGTGGCCCATGCAATCTATCAAAAGTTCGCGAAGAAATGTCGGAACAAAGTTGCGAACTTTTTCTCTAATTCTCTCAAAATCCCATGCTATTTTCACAAAGAAAAAAGTTCGTCAAAAAGATGCGAACAAAGATGCGAACAAAGTTCGCAACTTTCTGTCGATGTGTTAGAGAAATGGAGAAATAGCGTGCAATTTGGAGAGGTGCAGAAAAAGTAAACGGTCGTTTACTTAAAGTTGCGACGAAAGTGTAATTTACAAAAGTGAGAGTGTGATGGTTAAATTGTGGTTACTCAACTCTCCATGAAAGTATGTTCAACAATTTATAAATATTTTTTGAGAAAACACTTATTGTTTACACGAAAACTGCACAGGAAATCGTGTGCATTCTCAGTCACACTCGTCCGAATTTTTTGAGAGCGCGGAGCAGCTGAAAAACATGTTCGAAGTTCGAAGTAAACACACGCGTTGCGACCGCGAGCGCGTGACCTGACTGACTGTTCTCTCCCTCACTTTCCGCTTTCCGATACACTTGTGTGCTTTTATGTACTTTCATTCACATTTAAATGTGCCAACGTTCATCTATATGTCCTGTTTGTTGCTTGATATTGATTGATTGTTTTGTAATTCCGTTTCATTTGCAGCGAGTAGCTTTCGTCTCCGTCGGCGTCTCCATCACGTCCTCATTGTCGTCCTCAAAATCGACCGGCGTGTACGTATCAGGCTACTCCGTATGTCTCGTCACACATCTGTCGTCCCAATGTATGGGATCCGCGGCAGCTCACAGTCGTCAGGTAATTTCATTACTTTTGTTATTACTATTCATTATATTAATAGTAACGATATAAGTACGTCACAAGCGTGGACGGAGACCGTTAATCAAAGGAACTTATCATACGCTTGTGACGTCACATTTTCCCCTCTGGTCGTGTGTTATTGATTGTTTGATTTGTAATAATCGTGTCGTTTGCAGCGTGTCGCAGTCAATGCGGGCGCCCCTGCATCGGCGATTCCATCTGAGAAGCTACGGTGAGCATCACGCTTTTGTATTGTGTATTTTATCCTTCCTTTTTGACGTTTTTGTACTCCTTTATGATTCAAGATTTATTTGGGCAATGATTGTAAAGTGAAGGTGACGGTTATGACTTGTAGAAGTTCTTGACAGCATCAGGCATGCTATAAAAGTAGCACACCAACTAGAAAACGCTCAACCAAGGATCGTTGTCTTACTTTTTTAATATGATAATTATAGTAGTAATAGCCCGCAGGACTTCGTGTGCCTTGAATAACGAGTTGTATCTTATCTTTATCTTTTACTAATTTGCAGTCGGCGGCATCTACACGGTTCTGCGCACGAAGGCGGCCTCGTCGACAGACGAACTGGGTGACCAGGCGGTTCAATGTTCAATGTGGAATCGCTCAAGGGCCAGGCTGTGTCCAAGCAGCTCAAGGTACGGTAGTCGCTTATCGATTTTTGTCTATTGTAGGTTACGGTAGGCCATAGATGGGCACGCTGGGGGAAAGGCTGTGCGCAAAACGGGGGAAGGGGGAGGAAAGGCTGTGCGCAAGGCTAATTTTTGGCAAATTTGACTGAAAGTTTTCCAATTTTTGCGAGGCAAGGCTGTGCGCAAGGCCCCGGTGAGAAAGCAAGGCTGAGCGTAAAAAGATTTCGTTTTCACGCGCCCACCTATGCGGTAGGCAGTGAAATTAATCGATGTTTGTTTCAGGAGACCATTGCGAAGATCAAGGAGAACATAGCTGGCCGCATGTACGACTCGTGTGTTCGGTAGGTAGTCAACATCGTACTACCGTAATAAGTAATTAGAGAGTAATGTAACTTCATTAGGAGTAATGTAACTTCATTAGGAGTAATGTAACTTCATTAGGAGTAATGTGTCTTATATTCGGTGACTGATGTAGTCTTTTTGTCAAATTCTTCTTGTTGGCAACTTGTTGATTACATGTTTCTAGAACACCTCTTGTCAATAGTATTTTCATATTGGTTAATGTGATGTAGGCTCCATATGTGGCATAATGAGCGTTAACATAACCTTATCTCTCCTGTGTAATTAATAATAATAATAATAATTATTATTATTATTAAATTAATAATTAATTGTTATTTGAGTGGTAAGATCTCCGACATGGATGAAATGATGTTGCCGTCGGAGCAAGTGCAGATCAAGCGATGTATCATGTCGGCCAAGGTTAATTGATTAATTGATCTATCGATTATTGATTGATTCGAAAAGTAATTGATTTATTGATTAATTTATCACGGTATAAACGAGCTACGCTAGCGGGCAATTACTCAATAGTTTTTTTGATTGGTTGTGGTTTAGCCGTAGCTAGGCTACTGTAGAAACTACAGTACCTTATCGATTTGCGATCAACATGCGTTACTGTAGCTAAAGTTTATTGATTGGTCATCCGGTTACGGTAATTGTATTGATTGCAGCGCAACACCCTACCGCCAATCTGCACCCACAACATGGTCGACCCCGATAATGATCATGTAAGTTTACGTATATATGTTATTGATTTTTGAATTATCGATCATACATTTTCGTTTCCCTCGCCGTTTATTTTTATATAATGGGTCAATTCTCGAAATAGAGTGGTTGATTCACAAAATTCGTTATTTGCGCTTAAAAAAGCGTCATGTTTAGCTTGGTTTCGCATCAAGTGAGCCAAAATGGGACTTGTATAGTGGGTCAATCCTCGCATTGCAAGAGTATGAAAATGTATGTTATCGATTGTTTTTTAGTATTGATTAATGATCATGTTCTTTTCAGGTGCTTGGTGCCCTCCGTCGGGTGCGCTTGTTTAACGATCATCACGATAATAGTCAAGGTATTGTGGTTGTTGCTATCTTTTGATAAAATGCAAGAGTCTGTTCGTTTCGTACACAGTTTCATTGTTTCTTGTCAGTATAAGAGAAATTGGCGTAGAAAGGATGAGTCGTAATTGCTAAAGGTCACAAAGTGTTAAGTCCTCGTAACTCTTAAATGATAAGTCGTTAAGGTGATCTTCCATCCGTTCCTCTCGTTGGTCTCACCGCTCATTGGTCTCGACTACGAGGACTTTGTGCGCGGCTGTCATCTGGGCGTCTTCCCCTCGTACTACGAACCATGGAGATGCACACCCGGAGAGTGTGTTATTTTTATCTTTGGGATTCGTACCGATGTTACACAAATTATTATGTTTCGTTTGTTCCTATCGCCTAATTACACTTTACCGTTTATTCAATTCGATTTTTCTATTAGAGAATATTTTTATCACTGAACTGAAGGGAAAGCCTTTAAATTCCATGTTTGACTATTTTAAAGTTTTAAAATTGTTTATAAATAACTTGTATAAATATATTTGTCCACACCGTCGTTGTTCCGAAATATGCAAATAATAATGAAAATAATATATAAATGTATAAATTGGCGATACGAAATTAGCTAAAGTACATGCCACATTGTAGTAGTACGTTCAAACGGACGATCTATGTGGTCCGAAAAAATGACACACCGGACTTAATCTGACCCTACGAAACGGGTTACGGTAGTTTACGATAGACCATAATTATATTCTCGAAAATAGTGTGTATTCCCGCGATAATTACTAAATCTGACCCAGCGCAATCAATCTGACCCACTGAACTCGGTTACTGTAGGTTACGGTAGGTCGGATATGGTAGATTATGGTGGGTGAACTTATGAGTTAACTTGGTAGTTGTTGGAACCGGCTAAGCTCTGCCCAACGTCCGGTAGTTTAGTTGTACACCAAACCCGTCTGGGGTACGCCGAACTCTCTAATACTACTATATAAGCCCCATTGACTACATATGGGGAAGATGAAAGTTCGAAGAAAAGTTCGCATCTTTCTTCGCAAGTTTAGTGCGAACTTTTCGGGCAACCTGCGAACCTTCCTTCGAAGTTTCTCGCGAACTTTGATAGATTGCATGGACCCCTGATCCGTTCAGATCCATTCACGCCGTTCATGATACAATGTTTTATTTAAACATATACGATACGATATTAATTTTAGGACCAACTAGCGAGTTTCAATATCGATTTTATCGAAGCTCAGTTCGATTGGGAAACCTTTGAAAATTGATTCATAATAAGCATCGAATACTGATTCTAGTCATAATATATTATTATAATATATATTATTATAATAATATAATATATTGCAATCTCATATGGCCAGGATAAGTTGGGAGCATCCCCTTGTCAATAGAAATCGAAAACAATAAAAAAAACTATCAATTTTTCGAAATACAAAATCGAAATTTTTTCGTTTTTCGATTTTTTTCGTAAATCATTTTTCGCACACCCCTGGATGAGAGCACACCATTGCCACCATACCGTAATTTATTTGAATTTTTCCAAATTTCAATGTGAAGGGTACCTCGGTGATAGTAAATCTCTTTGTATCGAGTATTGATAGGGACGAGTTGAGACGATGTTTCCAATTCAAAGATCGAACTAAAGCATTTGAAGTGGAAATCGGTAGCGGTGAGTCAAATTTAGGCATTTGTTTGGCGATAATGAGATCAGCCAATCGATTGATGGCTACCTGATCGAGGTTCTTGTGGAAAGACATCTGAAATTAAACGCCTTTTAGGATATTATTTGAAATCCCAAATGGATATGGTAAGTGAACATTAAGTTACAAAATAACATGGTAAGATTGAAATGATGCATGAAAATTTTTTTAAAAAATTTAAAAAAATCAAATCTCCTTGTTTTCCTTAGTATTTGCTGATTTTGGGTATCAAATGAAAAGGACAAGATAGAAAAAAAAATTTTTTTTTCAATGTCTACTGCTCTACTCTGGAATTTCAATTTCATAGTAGTATACTTATCAACTTTTCATGTTCACATGAAGTATACTTGCTCCGCGTTTATATTAAGCTACTAAGGCCTCCCAAAACTAGTAGTCTGCATGTCATTTCAACCTGAAGTAGTAACTCTACTTCAAGTGGTGTATGCTACAATGCATTTCGTCAAATGTTTTTTTCACTTGAAGTGATCTTCAAGTCAGCGACGTATTTTAAGAAGACTACAAATTTTGAAAAAAAAACTCATAAGGCATAGGGCAAGTGAGGAGCAATACAAGACTAAATGAAAATAATAACAGAGAAAATGGTCAGGATAAGTCGATGGAAGAAGTGAGTAGAATGGGACCATTTGCTTGATCATGTTGCAGGTTATATAATAGCAAGCTGAGAATAATATCAAGCTCCTCCTTTCGACCTCTTCCTCAGAACTACTGTATCTTTGCATCTCTGCTCTCTCTTCTCTTTCCATACTCTATCCTAGGTCAAAGCCAGAGAGGAGTATACTATAGATATGGCATTCATTCTCATCGCGGATGATTTTCCCTCTGGTCCTTCTTCTCGGGTCAGAGAGACTGACGCGAGACTGTGTACAGTCACTCTCTCACTCAAGGGAACAAGGAGTACAGTAACGGCTAAAAAGAATGCAATGTAAGTGTTGCAACATAATAGCAGCACAACCTAATAGTTTATCTATTATTTAGCGGCAACCATTCCTATCATGGTTGAATGTGCTTAAATCAAGGTTTTTTTATTGAGATTGAATATTGTTGTGAATCGATGGATGTTTGAGCAAATCTCTATAGATAGCCCGGCCGTATTTTCGCTCCCAGAGAGTGAAAATAGCCAAATTTAATTTGCATCAGGGCTGTTTGGAAAAATATTTTCTCGGAAAATCGGAAATTCGGAAATTTCCGAAAATATTTAAAACATTTTTGAAAGTTGTTATTGTTCTACAAATACTAAAATCGATATTAGCAAGAACTTTATTTTGAAACTCAAAATATAAAAATATAACAGCATCGTTGGTGAAGGTCATGATTAAAATCTCTTAAAGTTATCAGAGAGAGCGGAGAGGGCGACGCGACCGCTTCTTCCCTGTGGCTGTATAGAGAGAGTGAGTGCGCGCACGTCTCTCTCTCTCTCACTCCTCCCTTCCTCTCCCTCTTCTAGTGATAGTCTAGACTGTAACTTCCTTCAGTCTGGATCAAATTTAACACTTGTTTCAGCAATTCTTATGTAATTTTGCATGGAGAATTCATTAAACACACATTTACAGCGCTCAGACGACGTTGAACTAGTCGAAATAGCATTTATACCCTATTTTTTCGATATTATTATAGAATTAAAACTGTCCGAACAATACTAATTCCGCTCTTTGCCGCGCAATACTCTAACTCCTTCTTCGCGGGACATTTCATTTTCGCTTAGTTTATTGAATTTTATGGCGTTTCCTCGTCATTTCATTGGGCTTTCAGCAAAAAATAAAATTATATGCATTTAAAAAACGATCGGAAAAACTCTCGAAAATTTGGCGAAAATATCGAGTGCGTTTTTTTCAACGGTGGAGAAGTTTACTACATTCGGCATTTGCGTGGTGTGTGCAAAACTTTTGTACTTCTATAATATTCAGTTCGTATTCTCAGGTGTCGAGAATGAGCAACTGCTCAATATTTCATGAGAGAGATTGAGCGAAGAATGATTTTAGCAGAACTGAACATCCTCTACCTCCACAGGTGCAGGAGAAGAGCAGTGATACTAACAATTATGATAAAGGCGAGAGCGAATAAGGGAGAAGGCTCAGATTTTTTCATACCATAAGGTCAAGGGGTGCGAATCTGGCTGGGAAAGGGCTGCCACCTTTTAGAATTGATGGCTATTTTGACTACAGTGTACTGCAGTGTTAGTCAGCACACATACAAAACAATCGTAATGAAAAAAGACTTTAATACTGATTTTTGTTTTTTACTGTAAATTTTCATGAGAAAAATATTTTATTCAATGTCTTTTAGTCACTAGAAATATTCCGAAAAACAAATCGGAAAATTCGGATATTCGGAAAAACGGAAATCCCAGCCCTGGGGTCCGTCCAATCTGTCAAAAAAGATGCGAAGAAAGTTGCGAAGAAAGTTCGCAACTTTCGACGCAACTTTCGAACTAAGTTTTCTCTAAATCTCTCGAAATACACACTCTCTAGTACTCTCTAACAACTTTCGATCGAAAGTTGCGTCGAAAGTTGCGACGAAAAGATGCGTCGAAAGATGCGAACTTTCTAGCGAGGTCGGTTAGAGCAGGCGAGTGAGTGTGCATTTGAAGAGGAGCAGAAAAAGTAAACGGAGCTTTACATAAAGTTGCGTCGAAAGTTTAATTTACAAAAGTGATAGTGTGATGATTAAATTGTGGTTACTCAACTCTCGATGAAAGTGTGTTCAATAATTTATAAATATTTTTTGTGAAAACACTTATTATTTAGACGAAAACTGCACAGGAAATCGTGTGCATTCTCAGTCACACTCGTCCGAATTTTATGAGAGCGCGGAGCAGCTGAAAAACATGTTCGAACAGCGGGGGGGGGGGGGGGGGGGGGGAACACACGCGTCGCGACCGCGCGCACGACTTTACCAGTTCACTGTTCTTTCACTCTTTCTTTCCGCTCTTTCCGTTCTTTCCGCTTTCCGATCGCATTTATCCGTAACAGGATGAATTTAGGTTACTCAAGATGGGTTCGCGACGACCAGCACACGTATCGGCTCTCCCAACCAAGACCGCTCGTCACGTCAAGCTCGTCGACAACCTCAACTACTTCTCAAGATGCATCTTTGTGTTGAATATGCCGTCCTCGGGCAGCTACAGTCGTCAGGTAGTCTTATTATTTTTAATTTTTACGCTTTCTTGTATCAATTGCATACTCTTGTACACGCTTGTTGTGAAATACACTCTCCTCTCTGTCTCACTCTCCTCTGTGCCTCACTGTCCTCGCTGCCTCACTGTCCTCTCTGCCTCACTCTCCTCTTTGTCTTTCTCGCGACACGCTTCTTGTGAAATACCCTCTCCTCTCTGTCTTACTCTCCTCTCTGTCTCTCTCTCCTCTCTGTCTCACTCTTCTCTCTGTCTCACTCTCTTTCTCGCGATAGGGTGCGCGCATTTCACTCTCTTTCTCTCTTACTCTTTTTTACCCTTATTTTTAAAATCCACTGTTCATTTGACTTTCCCAATGCTCTGATTACATTTCTCTTGTGTAGTTCCACTCTATATTTCTTCTGGTTAGCTTATTTTCTCATTAGTTTCTTATTTACACTTGTTTTCACCGCTTCCCTTTTCACTCTCTCAATTTCACACACTCTCTCACCTCCTTCCCTCTCTCTAGCGCTCTAAGTTCCTCTCTGTCCGTATCCGTGAAAAAAGACTGGCGCTCATACTTTTTCACGGATACGGACACGAATCGCCCGAATCCGATATGAAAAAAGAGTTGGTACCCATTTCCCTCCGTATGTCTGGATTACCGAGACAGTGAGCAGCCCTATTTAGAGCGATCTATGTTGTTGTTGTTTTACTATACCTTATAACAGGCGTGAAACTATCAAATCGTTATCATCCCTCTATCTCTATGTCTGCGCCAATCCCGAACCTTCTGCCTGTAGTTCTCTCCCAGTTGTAAGCATACAAGAATAGCACAGTTGTGATAAAAATGCGTGTATATCTTTCCTCTTTCGTAGTAATAATAACTTATTGATTGGTGATGTATTTTAAGCCAACCGTTCGATTCAATACTCCAAATTTCAGCATGATGTTCGGTCGTTCTGCCCTCAGCGCTATTTGCATCACAGTCCTCCCACATCTCGCCTATGTTCTTCTCAACTTGAACAACCTCCGTCCCGCTGAGTCCCTCGCCCTCAGTGAAGAGGTCCAGGCCGAAATCGATGAGATCCGCGGCTCCAGCAAGTATAAAGATCGTGCAGAGGGAAAACAAGGTACGATGACTTGTATCGATCGATATCATAACAATTATTGATTGATTTGAGGTTGAAAACATGTACGTACCCGAGCTGATCTTTGGTACGCTGCTCACATCGTCCAATTACGGGTGGTTGTAACGGATACGGAGCTAAGCTGTGTAATATCTTCTCCACTGAATTCACTCTCGAAACCAGCAGCAAGGATTACAAGAAGGCTTTCAAACAGGTAATCGATAATGTATCATGATCTACAGAATCGATCGATTCTTCAAAATATATTCTACGGCTTTATTGATTTGTTCGTTTACAGACCTGGAAGAACAATATGACCAAGGATGAGGATGCCGAAGTGAAAGCTACTTCCGGTGATGACTACATTAAGGTACTTATCGATTTATTGATCCATTATTGATTGATTTCTCTAATCTCCATATTGGTTTAGGTAATCTTCAAGCCTGATTTGAAGAAATTCAAGATGTCCGAGCTGGATGATGATATCACTGCTCTCATGTATCGGTAAGATCGTAAATTAGTTTATTTTTTTTAAATTTTTAAAAAAATATTGATTTTTCAGTCGTGCCTACGATATCGCTGGTGCTGCTCGCGGAGTCAAGGTCTACCTGAATAACAAGCTCATTCCTGTAAGTTACCGTAATTCCGAGATACCGTAATCATAGTAATGATGTACAGGTAACTGGCTTCAATCAGTACGTTGAGCAGTACACGAAGAATGAGGTTGATGGACAGGGCGAGCCGCTGAAAGTGTGCTATGAACAGGTATTGATTGATTTGAAATATTTATTGATTGTGAGGGTTACGGTAGCCGACGTGCTGTCTATGATGCCATAAAACAAACCTACACAACGATCTTATTTGATAAACTGCGCAGCGATGTGCAGTGCTGTGAATTACCGAGACCTGAGACACACCTTGTTGGACTACCTATCCTATTCTCGATTCTTAGCTTTGCTCTACAATATCCTCATATCGATCAATATTGATTATACATCATTGTAGGTGAGTGATCGTTGGGAGGTGGCTCTTACCGTATTCGACAAGGGCTTCCAGCAAGTCTCGTTCGTTAATTCCATCGCCACTACCAAGGTATGCCGAAATAATATAATAATAATAATTTATTCCTTCAAAATGATGAGCAATTAATCAATGAATAATGCCGATTCAGGGTGGTCGACACGTTGACTATGTTGCCGATCAAATGGTCCAGAAGCTAATCGATACGATCAAGAAGAAGGTTGGCAAGAGTACGGTACAAGTCAAGCCTTTCCAAGTATGTTTCTGATCATTTTGACGATTTATTGATTGATGGATTCACATTATCGATTTATCATTTACAGGTGAAGAATCACATGTGGGTCTTCGTGAATTCTCTCATTGAGAACCCCACCTTCGACTCGCAGACCAAGGAGACCATGACCCTCTAGTCGAAGAGTTTCGGATCCAAGTGTGAGATCTCGGACAAATTTGCCAAACAGGTACTTTGTATTCTGTAGTTTGGTTAACGATTTATGCGACTGACCTACCGTACTTGTTCAAGGCCATACTTTTTCGGTGTCCTCACTGTATTTTATTTATCGATTCGATTCGATTCATGGTTTAGAAAGTTAGAAGTAGAGTAGTAGAAGGTTTAGAAAGGTGGGTCGATTTAGAAAATCGTTATTTTTCGCTTAAATTGTAATCTTACACATAAAAAAATGAGCCTTATATAGTGGGTCGACCATGAAAATGAGGCGTATATAGTGGGTCAATCCTCTCATTGTGAGGATTGACCTAAAATGAATGTTCAAGGCTCAAGCGTGCGACATTGTGGACTCTCTCGTGGGTGCGCTTCAAGCAGATGGAGATTGTGGACAAGAAGTGCAACAGCAAGAAGACGAGCAAGATGAAGGTGGGAGCAGATTGGTCGATTAGTTGATTCATTGATTGATTTTCTGCATTATTAATTTATTGATTTTTTTCTGAAATTATTGATTAAATGATTACCGCATCTTTGTAGGGCATCCCCAAGCTCGAGGAGGCCAACGACGCCTGAACCAAGAACTCTCATCTGTGCACGCTCATTCTCACCGAGGGAGACTCAGCCAAGACGCTCGCTGTATCTGGTAAGTATCGATTGTAATATCGATTAATTGATTTATTGCCGTAGTATTGGCTGTACTGTAATCATACGTGGGCGGTATTGTCGCTAGCGTCAAGACCCATCCGATTTTAGCATCCGACCCACCCCATTTTCTCAAAAATCACCCGGGGGATGGGATATATATCTGTTAGATAAGTCTTTTGAAGTATGTCCGTCGATATCGATTAGTCAGAGTGGCTCAATAGCCAATCGATAATCCACTTTGATGACGTCACTCGCTCCTTTACTGATATGTACGCCACCTAGTTATTGTAGTCTGGCCTAGCGTACAACCGTTGACCCGTTGAACCCCTTGATTGCCTACGCGGTCACGCGCCCCCTATATAAAGCTGCGGTTTCGCTTCCCAGCTCACTTCTATTAGTTTATCTCACGTTGCACTGTTAATTCTCTCTCCGATAAAGTCTCTATTCTGCTACACGAGTTGTCCCTAAGGACATAACATTTACTATGATAATGATAATAATAATAATAATAATAATAATAATAATAAATGTTTGAGGCGAACACATCAAGGGCAACGTGCTCGTCGACCCGACCGCAGTCATCGGCGAGGGTTGGGTGATTGGACCGGATGTTGTAAGTGCCAATATTGATTGATTTACTTATTTAATTATTGATTGATAGATTGATGTCTTTATTGATTTATTGACTTGTGACTACATATTCTGTCGTGCACGGCGGCTCAATGATAGTAACTAAGGAGCTCCCGCAATCTCAAACTGAGTTGTCTTTTTCAGGTTCCTGGGTGCGCATGGATGGCTCGTCGGTGCTGGGCGATGACGTCGTCGTCAAAGATGAGCTCTACTTCAACAAGGCCATCTCGGCCAGCGTACCACAGAGGGAAGTCATCATGTAGAGACACTCTCACTCTCACAACGTCCCCCCCCCCTGATTTTGGTAAACGGTAGTCCCACAATAGATTGATTGTCACAACGATCCCACCCTGATTTTGGTTTACGTTAGCCCCTTTTATTGATTGATTGATTCGTAGCTCGATAGATTATTTCTTTGTATGAGCCCCAGCTATGTGACGATTCTTCTGTACATACCAGACGATTGTTTTTTGTCATAGTCTATCTATTTATTGATTGATTTTTATGCATTCGGTTTTATACCTATTGATCAATTCACGCTAGGATGACGTCACGCTTCATATGCTGCGACCGGACGCCCATTTTCCCATTCATCAATCGATCAATAATTGTATATTGATCGACTACCCACCGTAATCTCACTCACTCCTCGTTATTCATTTGTTCTTTCACCCAATTATTGCTTTCTACATAACATGTTTCTCCCTCTCATCTATTATATTTGTACTTGTAGTGCTTGTCATTGTCTCGTTTTCATACTTTTTGGTTCGATTTATTACTTTGTTCATACAGTAATTTTAAAGGAATGTTTTGTGTTGACATGAAATATCTATAAAACCCGAAAAAACACAAAGAATAACGTAGAATCATCAACAAAAAGGTCTCGGTAAGGATAATTTACAATTAGTCAATCATCTGACCCGTCGCAATCAATTTGACCCAATGAACTGGGTTACTGTAGGTTACGGTAGGTAGATTACGGTAGATTATGATGGCTTAAATAATGAGTTAAAACGCGCTCTCTGTAAGGGCGGAGGGGGGAGGGCACAAAGTTTCAAAATCATCCCAGACCATTCATATTTGGTGGTTAGAGTCCCTAGGGGTGGGATACACTTCAGCCAAAAAATTGACCAGAATTATCGATTTTTGATCTACCCAAACTGAAAAAATCAAATTGATTTTTTCCTATTGTGTCATATATCATTCGAAAGAGCGTTGAAAGTTATGTAAAACTGACAAGTTTCAAAAGATTTCGTTCATTGGTTTTTGAGAAAAATCCGTTTTTGCGAAAAAATGCAAGATTTTTTTCCTTTCGATAAATAGCAGACCACTTTCCAGAAATCTCTTGTTCCTGCCCCAGTTGAAACATTGTGTAAAAATAGCAGGGCTATCCGAATAACACAGTCATTTTAAAAATCTGCGTTCCGGAATATGACATATTGCCAAAAAACTAGCGCTTTTTAGCGTTACAATCGTCGACGCGGGTTCGATTCCGGCCAGGGGTCACAATTTTTGCAAATTTTTTTTTAGTTCCCTTTTGGCTTCTAATCATCTTTTTTCGATGTTTAGGAATGTTTTAATTGGTTTTCATAATAAGCCACAACATTTTTAGTTATTTCAGTTGTTGTTTTTCTGTGACGAGAACTTATTTTATAACGCAGATCACTCAAATCGATGAAAGTATTGATCGTATAAAATACACTTGTTTATTTGGTACGAGAGTAGCCAGCCAGAGCTACAATGAATTTATATGTTTAGAGAGAAAGTCCAAGCGAGATACTACGTAGATCAGAGAAAGTGTGTATAAGAGAAGGGAGATAAACGGTTTGATCGATAGAATACAGCAGCAAGGCAATTACACAAGTACATTTTAGACCGATCGATAAGATCGTTTTGTAACATCGTAAAAACAAGAATGGACTTTCGATCCGAATAGGAATACGAATATTTTCGTGAACAGAAAGTGAAGAGAGAAAGGTAGCAAAAGTTATTCTGCATACCATACATAAATTATTTTATGCTAATTCAGCTTATTGATCGCAAGAATCATGAATGAATCATCCTTGATCGTGCATGCAAAGGCGCGAAATTTTGAAAATTGGAAAATTTTGCAATAGGTTACGAACCCGCGACGTTACGCTAACTAGACAGCGCTTTTACCACTACGCAACGTGATTGATGAATCTTTGTGATAAATTCTCGTATATCACATGTCCCTTGCACATCAGATATGTGATTTTTTTAAACATTCGATAGCCTCCATCTTTAACATTGACAAAAAAAGAAAACAAAGTAGAATTAGAGCGAAACGTTCTACAATCGATGTGGATAGCGATGAAGTAAATTTCGATATAGAATTGAGGAACTTGCTGAACGAATTGGATAAGAGCGAAGTTTGATTCAATTGACGATGATGTGTTGATATTTTATGAAGATCTAATGGTCACTTCCATCAGAAACAACATGAACGAATTTTTTAAGGACGAAATAATTGAATTGGAGAATTAACCAATGTTAATTCTGTAGAGAAATATGTATTCAAATGATGACGATGTATGTGCTTGATTTCAGAAATTTATCATTTGATAAACATGCTTAAAAATAGTAACTTCCACTTTCAGAAATCGTCACAAAAAACAACAACTGAAATAACTAGAAATCATGTGGCGTATTATGAAAACCAATTAAAACAGTCTAGAACATCGAAAAAAGATGATTAGGAGCCAAAACGGAACTAAAAAAAATTTGCAAAAATTTTGACCCGCAGCCGGAATCGAACCCGCGTCGACGATTGTAACGCTAAAAAGCGCTAGTTTTTTGGCAATATGTCATATTCCGGAACGCAGATTTTTAAAATGACTGTGTTATTCGGATAGCCCTGCTATTTTTACACAATATTTCAACTGGGGCAGGAACAAGAGATTTCTGGAAAGTGGTCTGCTATTTATCGAAAGGAAAAAAATCTTGCATTTTTTCGCAAAAACGGATTTTTCTCAAAAACCAATGAATGAAATCTTTTGAAACTTGTCAGTTTTACATAACTTTCAACGCTCTTTCGAATGATATATGACACAATAGGAAAAAATCAATTTGATTTTTTCAGTTTTGGTAGATCAAAAATCGATAATTCGGGTCAATTTTTTGGCTGAAGTGTATCCCACCCCTAGGGACTCCAACCACCAAATATGAATGGTTTAGGATGATTTTGAAACTTTGTGCCCTCCCCCTGTCGCTGCCCCCCGCTGTTAGGGAGAGTGCGTTTTAACTTGATAGTTGTTAGAACCGGCGGAGCTCCGCCCACCACCCGTTAGTTTAGTCACACACCAAACCCGTCTGGGGTATGCCGAACTCTTTATTACAAGTATATAAGCCCATTTACCCAGGGAAGGGTAAGAGGATTTGCGACGAAAGTTGCGAGGAAAGTTCGCATCTTTCTTCTGAACTCTCGCTAGAAAGATGCGAACTTTCTTCTGAACTTTCGATCGAAAGTGACAGATTGGACGGACCCCTGATTTGCATTCCAGAACGTCTGTATTTCAAAATATCTTGTTCCACAACGTCGCATTTCAGAAAGTAGTACTTTTATTATTATAAATTAAATAGATAGTTTTAATAAATGTACATGAAAAATATATGTAAATTAAAAAATAAATAAATCAGTTAGCGAATAATCAAACAAATAGCTCTTAATCTATATAAAAGGATTGATGGAGGAGAATCGCTTATATGGCGATAATAATAAATATATATCGGATCTCTGAATTTAATGAACGAGTTATTAGAAAATAATTGAAAGTACTGATAGAAAAAAAAGAAAAAAAGTAAAAAAAAGTAAAAAAGTAAGAAAAGAAAAAAAGTAAAAAAGTAAAAAAAAGTAACTGTAACAATTAAATCACAGTATTGCATTACGAACATTAGAACTAAAGTACACAGGGTTTTGCACAGTTACAATTGAATTATCTAAAGAGTTATTGAATTATTCTAAATGACGACATTAATCTATACTCTTTCTTCTCTTTGAGTATTTGACAAATGCGAGAATGCAACTTTTTCATTTTCTGATTCATCAGTAATCTGTTCGATTCAAGCGCCTCGAATTGTTTTATCACTTCTTCGATTCCTTCCGAATACTGAATCCTGCAAAAGATTAACATATGTATGGAAGACAAAATGAAAATTGTTAACTACTAAAATTGCCATATGATAATTGAAAATCGTTTTTGCTAACAAAATTAAATCAAAAATTAACATATGATTCGATTGATTAAAGCTAGATAGCGCGCAAGATAGAAGAGATACGGAGAACCAAAAATACCAACTATTTACTTGTCACTGCATCAGACAGGGTGAAATTAGAATAAGAGAACTAACCTTAGATAATCACAATCGTTGCTCGTGGAGAGGCAAGCGATTGCCAATGAGTAGAGGGCGAACATTTGCACTCCGGGATAGTTAGCGTTAAATAGGAGATGGAAGAATGGTATGAACGTACTGCAATAAATTAGTAATTAATTATGACTAATGGACCAGATTTCTGAGTGTAGCAAGGTGTTTTTTTTTCTTTTTTTAAACTAAGTCTGTAAATCGATTACTACTACCGCCCCGTTCGATCGCCCTCCGTAAATGCGGCATACCATTCTGTTGATAGTCATGATCGTTGACTTATCCGATGACCTTGTGTAACATTACGATCGCCACAGAAACAAAGAAATTATTGCTTTACTCCGGATATTTTTCCAAAACTGGTCCAAATCATTTTGTCAAATTTTAAATTCGCGGGCTTACTGTTTCGCCGTTACGGATTCAAGAAAACGCTGCAATCTATAAATTGGATGGTTCTGATGTTGAAAAAAAATATTTCGGCGATCGTGACTATCAACATGATTTTATTGTATTTTTTTTTCGGTTTGTTTATCGAAATATATCAGATTTTTAGATTCTATGTGTGCCGAATTAGAGAGGACGATCGAGAGGGAATCTTTGACCCTACAAAATACCGAAAGATTCTAGTGATGTCAGAAGGATCGGTCATGTCAGCTTCTTCAACAGACCAGTCTTCAACCCATTGTTCCTGAAATTATTATCGTCGTACGCAAGATCAAAGATCAAAGATCAACGAACACTCACCAAATATTTATTGATATGCATTTGGAATGGCAGCATTGCATTCCAATATAGAGGTGATGCAATCAAAAACGATAGAATGCCCACGGTGAGATATTGATTAAGACAACAAGTGATCGGGCATTTTGTGAATCGCCTTCTGAAGAAAACAAAGTAATAATTTAAAAAATCTTTTCGAAGTGTTTGAAAATGGATAGAGCAAAAAGATGGGGAAATGAGATCATGAAAGGGAATTTCATCCAAACTAGTTTTAGATGATTTTTTTTCGAAAATCTGTTTTCATTTTGTTAAATCTTCCATTACTCGACTTACAAGAAGATATCAGTACCCAAGATGTTGAAAATGGCGTAGTGGTTCTCTGGCATTATCACAGCCTGGTATATTGACAAAAGAATCTGAAAATTCGTGCGAAAATAATTTACATCTTGTAAATTTTAAAAAAAGCTGTTATTTAAAAAAACATTTTAATAAAAAAATGAACATTTTAAAAATAGAAATTTTATTTTAATTTAAAAAATAAACATTTTAATACTAATACTCACGATTTCATCATGTGGATGGGGGATCGATCCTTCTTGTAACATTCTGCACATAAGTTCAAGGCCACCGTTACGAACAAATTGGAACGACGAAATGGCTGACAAATCTAAAATAGAGACACAGGTATTTGCATACAAATATATTTGAATATATTTGTATGCAAACTATGATTTCGTTTGAAGATGGACTCCCGCTAAATAATCAATAGTATTTGAGCTATGAGGCTACCACAGAAGTCGCAAATTGAGTGAAATTAAGTGAGTGAGTGAGTGAATTGAGCAAAAGCAAGAAAACGCTTATTGCACTGGGTCCTCCCCTCTGGTATTTTGCCACTTAAAGTCTACTTAAACTACGTCACAGACTTTAAGTAGACTTTAAGTAAACTTTAAGTGAAAGAACATTTGACGAAATGCATTACAGTATACCACACCACTTTAAGTAGACTTACGTCTCACTTTAAGTTTACTTAAAGTCTACTTAAAGTGGGAAAGTTTAAGTAGACTTTAAGTGGCAAAATACCAGAGCCTGCGCGAAATTTTTTTATCGATCAATAAGCGAGATCAGTATAAAATAAATTGCATTAGGTAGAATATCTTTTGTTGCGTTCCTGTTTTAACAGTTTGTATTATTCGAGCTATTCCACCTTTAAAGGAAGGAGAATCAGAAGTTGTAGGTAGAGCTATTATTATAAAGAATGTTTGATCAACTATGCGCTACTCTTTTCTTTAGTGATTACGAGCACGTTGATCTTTCGCAAGAATAAAAAAGTAGGATATCGGGACAGTTAAACATATTCAATTAGCCCCCTTAACAACATTGTAACTATCTAGAATTCCTCCTTTTGATCAATATGCAATGTAAACTGCCACTCCCCAAGCGAAATTGTAAAAGCGACAGAACTCCATAACACCCATATTCATGTTTAACTGGTTCATAAACAAATAAAACAAATAAATATAAACGAAAACTTACTCAGTAAATCGCAGATCAGTTCGGCGGCAACGGAAGTTTTGAACAAATTGTATGCGCCGCGTGCTACATGGATTGCATAGGCCATAATTCTTTCATCGGTGAGGCATGACAAGGCTTTGGGTCTTCTTCTCACAATGTGCACAATGTAAGACATGACGAAGTGCATGCTAAAAACATTGATTATAGTCTTTGAAATGAAGAGAAGAAAAGGAAGATTCTGTGGGATGGCAAAATGTTTGGCATTAAGGGAGCGTAACCTCTCTCAATGGCCTCTTCATTAAGCACACTATTTCTTTGCTTTCTAACAATAAGAAAGCATTGCGCGTCGAAGATACTATTGAGAGAGCTTACGCTCCCTATAAAGTGACTTACCTGTGGATATCACAGTGATTTAATGCTTGATTTGATAGAACGGAACAGAATCGATCGAAGTCGTATGAGCGGTCACGAAGATCGGTGGCGATTAGGACGCAAGTCTAAAGATGTATTGTCCGTATAAAATGCACTTTTGTAATTGCCTTGCTACTTGCTGGTAAACAGAGAAAGAACTCTCGATCCCCTATCCATTTTCCTCCCTTCCTACCTCGTTCTCTCTAATCTACGTACTATGTCACGTGTGCTCTCTCTATCTCTAAACATAGAAACACATTGTGGGTGTGTCTGGCTACTCTCGTGCCAAACAAACAAGTATATTTTATACGGACAATACTATGTTGCTGGAAAGTCATAGTCTGGTATTTATAAAAATACCAGTCAACTTAAAATACGTCAATAACTATAATAGAAGTTTACTGCAAGTTAAATACAAGTAAAAGAACATTGGAAGAAATGCATTACAGTATTATGCACTACTTGCAGTAAACTTGATTCTAACTAGAAGTACACTTGCAATTCTACAAGTGGAAATGATATGTAAACTAATAGTTTTGAAATAACAGAGTAGGACACATTTAAATTTTCTTTTTCTCAGACAGCAGCAGATATTAACCCTTTTGATTTTCTTATTTTCATATACATAGTAAATGGATGATTTTTGTCTTTATTTTGACTTTATTTTTTTATTTAGTCTTTTTTTATTTTTTTATTTTTTTAAAATCTTTTTTTCGCCTTGGCAACGGACATCCTTCACAAGACTATCTAACAGATATTCCCAATCCCATTCCCGATGCGTTCATTTCAAGGAATAAAATATTATTATTATTATTATTATTATTATTATTATTATTATTATTATTATTATTATTATTATTATTATTATTATTTTAATATTCCATTTTTAATATTTCATATTTAATTTTCATGACTGAATTTAATTTCAACATTAAAGTGCATGCCAACTTATATTAAACATTTTAATTAGCATTAAATTAATTGATGAGAATTAATAAGTTATTAAAAAAAATTCAGTTACCTCTTTCATAAAACTTTTATCCCTTGTTCCTGTGGATTCAGTAATGTTCAGGCACCGCTCAATGCACAAGTTGAACGCTTTGATATGAGTGCGCTTGCGAAAGAATCGACCATATCCAGTGGGGGTCCGGCACAGTAAAAAAATCAAAATTTGGGAATCGGGGTTCTCGAGGGTGCTGATGACGATGGACATGTTCATTTTGAACCTAGAGCCACCGTTGAGGCCAGACGACGTCGCGTTGAAATCTCGTTTTTCTACTTGAAAAGTAGTTTCTCTTCACCCGATGGTGCTAAAATTACAAAACTATGCACCAAGGTGCAGAATTTCATGGCGATCACACCTGTCCAATTCATTTTTTACCCAGGTGAGGCGAGCCGCATAGAAAGGAAGGGGGTGTCTCCTCCTCTACCTCCTTTGCTCTCTCACACCACCACACTCTCTCTCCTCTTGCCTCCATTTCAACTGCAAAATGACTACACTGAAAGTTGATTTTCTCGAAAGTCGCGGGCACAAATTGGCTGAAATTTTTTCCATGTGATACTGAAGCCAGTCCGATCCGATCTGTGTAGGTTGCATTACACACTTTTGCCGTTGAGAGAAATTCCACTTATGAAAATTATGAAAATTTTGGGTAAAAAATGAATTGGACAGGCGTGATCGCCATGAAATTCTGCACCTTGGGGCATAGTTTTGTAATTTTAGCACCATCGGGTGAAGAGAAACGACTTTTCAAGTAGAAAAACGAGATTTCAACGCGACGTCGTCTGGCCTCAACGGTGGCTCTAGGTGCAAAATGAACATGTCCATCGTCATCAGCACCCTCGAGAACCCCGATACCCAAATTTTGATTTTTTGACTGTGCCGGCACTTAGTCGATTCTCTCGCAAGCGCACTCATATGCTCCTGCAGGCCGATCTGTTCATACCTGCATTCATCGATCATTAATATGACACACCGCACTAATTTAGATAGTTAATGAAAAAGTGTGTTGAAGCAATTACAGTTTCATATTTGAATGTATTAAAGCGAGTGTCACTCAATGGCCTCTTCATCGCGCTCTTTCTATGTTCTCTAACAACGAGAAAGCATAGACCGTTGAAGAGGCCATTCAGAGAGGCCACTCTCCTTTTAAACGTATAATTCGAAATGAATAAAATGTCTATATACTGTCGTGAGTGCAAACCTATGCTTGCACATGTTTTAGAATTATTAATTCAAGTATATACATAGGAACTTACTCAATCAAAATTTTCATGATACATATGACTCGTTTAATGATCGGGGTGCGAGGTTGCCTGATTATCTGCAGGCATGCTTCAACACAAGCATTCACAGTCGATGAATCAATAGATTCACGTCCATAGCTCTGTAATATACATATGTATTCATTTAGCTATATATTTATTTGTTTATCCATCAGTTAAAACATGATTAATGACGTAAATGAGAAATATGTGAGTGTGTTATAATGTTGTGAGGTGGAATTATTATTACGATTATCATTATATCGCGAAAATATCGCAGAACGAAGTGCGACCGCTGAACGGAAAAAAAGGTTATATTTTGACTAAGGCTAATGACTTTCTAATGGTTGAAAATCTCTCTAAACACTATGAAATTTATTACCTCGAAGAGTCGACTTATTGCTTTGTTAATATCATTAATGTTTTTGTATTGCTTAAGGTAGTATTTGAGAGTATTCAAGCTGCTTGAAGCACTCCAAAGATTACAGATCTGAACACCCTCCTTGATCCAAGTGTATGACGAAAAATCGTGACGTTCGAGTTGCGTTCCTAAGAGAGATGTAGGGATTTACTAGTACGTGGAAATTCATAGAAATGACGAGATAACGCTCGAAAAGAGAGTCGAAGAACGAGACTTTGGCAGTACAATAGGACCAGAAACCGTCGGATGAGAAAAGAATGGATAAAAACCAGTCGATGACAACTATTTGCTGACTTTGTTTATTCATTAGTGCTAGTTTTTTTAGGGATCCGCAAATGTGCAATCGTGCACAATAAATTTAAAACTGAAAATGAATGCAGTCGTGCGCACGACTTTAATATGATAATATGTTATAAATTTGAGCAAACTAATGCATTCGTCTCATTCTCTTTTATTTTCCTTGATGAATTGGTTTAAAAAACAACGCAGCACTTCTTCGGTTTCTGCGTTCCTAATGCATCATTACATTTGCCTGACGCGCCTACGCCGGCATGTAAAAAACGTTACATTTGGCGACGCGCGCGCGGACGTCAATTTTGGAGTGTGTTGGGTCCCAAGGGGAAAACCCTGATTGTCATCAGAGGTACGCTAGGAAGTTACCGTAACCATCGATCAATAATGGTTGGCTACCGTAACCTTTTACCGTACCCCTGATGACATTCAGGGTTTTCCACTTGGGACCCAACATACTCCAAAATTGACGTCGACGCGTGCGTCGCCAAAAGTAACGTTTTTTACGTGACGGCGTAGGCGCGTGAGGCAAATGCAACGATGCATAAAAGAGATGTAGGGATTTTTTAGTACGCGAAATTCAGAGATCCGAAGGTTCCAATTCGACCTACTCTGGTATTTTTCCCACTGGTCCCCCAGCTCGATCCCAGTGGGAAAACATCAAAGATGCCGACATGGGACCACTACACTCACAGAAAATTCCCTTAGGGAAGTTTTAGAACTGCATTTCCCTTAGGGAATAATTCCCTGATCTGCTGAGAATCCCTTGTATGTAAGGGATTTCTTACCAGGGAATTATTCCCTTAAAAAATTCCCTTACATATAACGGATTTCCAATTTCAACCTGCATATGTACGAGCGCGTCTGATTAGAGATATCATCAAGTTTTACGAGAGTCCAAACATGTCCACATGGCTTAGTGGCAAAACTGTTGTGTAGTGATCCGAACCTCGTATGTTCGAATCCTACCCAGTGTGAATCAACTTTGCCAATTTTTCTTATTGTTTAAATCTATTTCAAATCCCTTAAATGTAAGGCAATTATTCCCTTACAGGTAAGGGAAATAATTCCCTTATATAACTGGGAATAATTCTCTTGGGGTACCTTAGCCAGGGAATTATTCCCTTAAATATAAGGGAAATTTCTGTGAGTGTAGGGATCAAGCTGGGGGGCCAGTGGGAAACACTGGGGCCAAACTCGGAAATAAAAACCAGAGTAGAGCACCTAGGCAAATGCCAATATCAAAAGCTAACCTATCAGGCACACAGTCTTTAGCTTGTCGTGTCGTTCCATAATCAGCTTCATATGCTCAATATCAATTGAACTACGCACTTTACGAACTTCAGAAATGTCGAGGTATGCGAGTTTAGGCCATGGTGAAGGTTGTCCCTTGAGCATTCTCTCACAAATTATTGAGGTTAAAGTGAGCCTGAAAGCACCATCATCTTTTCGCAGTTCGATTTCTAAGTCCAGGAGACGTATTGTGAAAACATTTGCCTACCCATAATTCGTGGCTTTTCCAATATCTAGCACTCTAAGATCCTTTAGACTGGCTAAAGTGTCTGTTAAGTCTTCCATATTCATTCTCAATTGAAGTTCGTAGAGTACTAGCTTCATCAATTGTTTGGCTTGACTGATACAAGATATGTCAGAAAGTAGAGGACATGAGGAAAGGTCGAGGTGGACAAGTTGAGGAATTCCCTGAAGAAAATTCGTAATGTTCTAAATTATTTAATCGTAATTAATGAGTGAATGTTCAAAAGCCAATTCTTCTCTTTTTTCTTCTCTTTTAAATTTTTAAAAATTTATTTTTTTTACGTTTGTTTTTTTTTAAATTGTTAATTTTCTTGATTTAGGCCCAGGGAAAATCGTAAACTGCAAACCTTTAGCATAAGATAGAGAAAATCCTCGGGTAAATTCGTTGTACGTGGTATCACAAGAGTGTCCAATGTTGTGAATAAATGAATCTAAACAAATTTCAATTTGCATATTTCATTGCATAGCATTGCAAACATCTGAATAGTGGTGTTGTCACTACTCTGGTATTTCGAAGCTTAAAGTCTACTTAAAGTACGTCACGGACTTGAAGCAGACTTTAAGTCTACTTCAAGTGAAAGAACTTTTGACACAATGCATTACAGTATACCACACCACTTTAAGTATTATAGAATTAAAACTGTCTGAACAATACAAATTCCGCTGTTTGCCGCGCAATATTCAGACTCCGCTCACTTCTTCGCGCGACATACCATTTTCTCTAGTTTTATCGAATTTTATGGCGTTTCCTCATCATTTCACATGACTTTCAATAAAAATAAAATTATATGCATTGAAAAAACGTTCGAAATAACTTTCCGAAAATTTGGAGTGCGTTTTTCTCAACGGTGGAGAAGTTTACTATATTCGGCATTTGGCGCGGTGTGTGCAAAACTTTTGTAATTCTATAATAGACTACCGTTTAACTTGAAGTACACTTTAAGACTCGAAATACCAGAGTAGCCGATAAAGTTTGATTTGTAAATTTTGATATACAATAATAGTATAGATAAAAAAAGTTTGATATGATTTAAAAAAAAAATTTCATATAAAAATATCATCATACATTAGAAAGAAAGCTTCTTGGTATATACTCGAACCCAATCAGTTCAAGTTGATTCAGTGTACAACATTCACTCAACGATTCAGGCACAGTGAACGAAACGTCTGTCCGTCTGTTATCATCCTCTGAATGATTCTAATTATAAACTATTTATTAACTTTTAGGGAACATTTCAAGGGCGCTATATAGTTAGTGCAATCAAATGTTTTTAAATGGATATAATTCAATTGAATTGAATTTAATAAAAAATAAATTTAAAATAAATGAATTTGGTGAATTTAATTTAAATTCTGCTGGAAACAGACAACTTACCATCACTTCTTTCTTCCAACTTTCCATATAAAATCAATTTCTTTAGTCGATGTTGGAGAATGGTTGATATTGAATCGTAGTCTGATTCGGTGAGTCCAATCTCAGCCTGTAAATTGTGCTACCAACTTAAATGGATAAACACAAACTAAATAACATCCCCGCGTAAGCCTGCCTTTGATCCCCCGCCAGAAAGAGACGATGAGAGCAGGGATGTGCATTTTTCGTTTTTCGATTTTTTGATTTTTTTCGATTTATCGACACTTTCTCGAAAAAGATTCGAAAAATTCAGAAAAAAACGTTTATATAGAAATAGCATTTTGTATGAAATTTTAAAATTTGGGAACAAAAATTACAATTTCATTAGAGCCAAAAAATATATTTTATCATGTGAAAAGCTTCAATTAAGAATCACACAGTTGCAATTCTCGTATTAGCATCATATCGAAAGATCTTACAGCGCAAAATGTGCACTGTAAGCCAATCAATTCCCAATACCATATGATTTCCATACCCAATCTGAACGGATCAGGCCGATCAAGCGAATTGTGAGTAATTTTCGTTTTGCTTTCATTTTCGTTATTTCTCTTTCTTTTCATTGTTTTTTCTCGTTCGAATTTACTACATCAAAAGAGATCAGGCCAAAATATTGCTATTTAACGAAATCGCGGATTTCACGACGATTAAAGTGCTCCGATGAACAACAAATGAAAGTGTTATTCAGCGTATAATCGGAACAATTTATTCATCATCGAAGCGATGATGTTTGTTAAATGGCAATATTTTGGTCTGATTTCTTTTAATATAGTAATTTCGAACGAGAGAAAAAATAATGAAAAGAGAGAGAAATAACGAAAATGATAGCAAAATAACGAAAATCACTTACAATTCTCTTGATCGGCCTGATCCGTTCAGATCCATTCACGCCGTTCATGATACAATGTTTTTTTACATATACGATACGATTTTAATTTTCGAACCAACTAGCGAGTTTCAATATCGATTTTATCGAAGCTCAGCTCGATTGGGAAACCTTTGAAAATGGATTCATAATAAGCATCGAATACTGATTCTAGTCATATTATTGCAATCTCATATGGCCAGGATAAGTTGCGAGCATTCCCTTGTCAATAGAAATCGAAACCAATATAAAAACTAATTTTTCGAAATACAAAATCGAAAATTTTTCGTTTTTCGAATTTTTTCGAAAATCATTTTTCGCACACCCCTGGATGAGAGCACACCATTGCGCACCATACCGTAATTTATTAGCGTTTTTGCAAATTTCAATGTGAAAGGTACCTCGGTAATAGTAAACCTCTTTGTATCGAGTACTGATAGGGACGAGCTTAGACGATGTTTCCAATTCAAACATCGAACAACCGCATTTGATGTGGAAATCGGTAGTGGCGAGTCAAATTTAGGCATTCGATTGGCAATAATCAGATCAGCCAACCGATCGATTACAATCTGATCGAGGTTCTTGTGGACAGACATCTGAAATTTAACGCTTTTTAGGATATTATATGAAATCCCAAATGGATATGGTAAGTGATCATTAAAGGGAGCGTTTCCTTTCTCAATGACCTCTTCATTGCGCACACTATTTCTCTGTTCTCTAACAACGAGAGAGCATTGTGGGTAGAAGACCTCCCTTTAAGTTACAAAATAACAAGGTATGATTGAAATGATGCATGAAATTTTTTTTTTAAATTAAAAAATCAAAGCTCCTTGTTTTCCTTAGTATTTGCTGAGCGGCGTTTGGGTATCAAATGAAAAGGACAAAAATTTTCAATGCCTACTGCTCTACTCTGGAATTCCAATACTAGTAAGTATACTTATCAACTTTTCATTTTCACTTGAAGTTTGATTGCTCCGCGTTTATATTAAGCTACTAAGGCTTTCCAAAACTAGTAGTCTACTTATCATTCCAACTTGAAGTTGACTTGTAGCTCTACTTCAAGTTAGACGTAAGTATACTTCAAGTGGTGCATGATGTAATGCATTTCGTAAAATGCTCTTTCACTTGAAGAAAACTTCAAGTCAGTGACATATTTTAAGAAGACTACTAGTTTTGAATTACCCACTGCAGGACATAGGGCAAGAAAGCCAAAGCGTGCAAGGCAATTAAGGAACAATAAAAGACTAAATGAAAAAAATAACAGACAAAATGATCAGGACAAGTCGTTGGAAGAAGTGAGTATAAAGAGACTATTTGTATGGTCATGTTGCAGGTTATATAATAGCTAGATGTGAATAATATCAAGCTGTATAATATCAAGCTCCTACTTTCGACCTGTTCCTCAAAACTACTGTATCTTTCTATCTCTGCACTCTCTTCTCTTTCCATACTCTATCATAGGTCAAAGCCAGAGAGGAGTATACTATAGATATGGCATTCATTCTCATCGCGGATGATTTTCCCTCTGGTCCTTCTTCTCGGGTCAGAGAGACTGACGCGAGACTGTGTACAGTCTCACTCTCTCACTCTCGCTCGGGAGAATAATCAACGGAACAAAGAGTACAGTAACGGCTAAAAAGAATGCAACATAAGTGTTGCAACCTAATAGCGGCACAACCTAATAGTTTATCTGTCATTAAGCCGCAACCATTCCTAACATGGTTGAATGTGCTTAAATCAAGGTTTTTATTGAGATTGAATATTGTTGTGAATCGATGGATGTTTGAACAAATCTCTATAGATAGCCCGGATGTATTTTCGTTCTTCCCAGAAAATGAAAATAGCCAAATTTCATTTGCACCAGTGGCCGTATGCAAGAACCGTTTTCCAGGAAAATGTGACGTCATTAGCGTAGGCGGAGGATTTTTGGAAAACGCCTCCGCCTACGCTAATGACGTCACATTTTCCCGGAAAACGGTTTTTCCGTTGTTCTTGCATACGGACACAGGGCTGTTCGGAGAAAATATTTTCGGAAAATCAGAAAATCGGAAATTTCCGAAAATATTTAAAAAAATATTTTAAAAGTTGTTATTGTTCTGCAAATACTAAAATCGATATTAGCAACAATTTTATTTTGAAACTCAAAATATAAAAATATAACAGCATCGTTGGTGAACTATTGAGTTCGTATTCTCAGTTGTTAATTTTGAGAATGAGCAACTGCTCAATATTTTCATGGCCGAGAGAGATTGAGCGATATAATGTTCTTAGCCAAACTAAACATCCTCTACCTTCACAGGTACAGGAGAAGAGCAATGATAATTAGAGAAAGGCAAAGGCGAGCGAATAGGGGAGAAAGAATAGCTGGTCATACCATTAGGTCAAGGGGTGCGAATCTGGCTGGGAAAGGGCTGCCACCTTTCAGGATTGATGGCATTTTGACTACAGTATTCTTTGGTCAGCACACATACAAAACAATCGTAATGAAAAAAAAAGACTTTAATACTGATTTTTTGTTTTCAAATGTATATTTTCATGAGAAAAATATTTTATTCAATGTCTTTTAGTCTCTAGAAATATTCCGAATATTCCGAAAAACTTCGGAAAATAGGAAAATCGGAAAAACGGAAATCCCAGCCCTGATTTGCATTCCAGAACGTCTGTATTTCAAAATATCTTGTTCCACAACGTCACATTTCAGAAAGTAGTACTTTTATTACTATAAAATAAATAGATAGTTTTAATAAATGTACATGAAAAAATATATGCAAATTAAAAAAAATAAATAAATCAGTTAGCGAATAATGAAACAAATAGCTCTTAGTCTACACATATATACAAGGATTGATGGAGGAGCATCGCTTATATGGCGATAATAATAAATATATATCGGATCTCTGAATTTAATGAACGAGTTATTAGAAAATAATTGAAAGTACTACTGATAGAAAAAAAAGTTAAAAAAAGTAAAAAAAAAAGGTAAAAAAAAGTAAAAAGTAAAAAAAGTTTTAACAAAGTAACTGTAACAATTAAATCACAGTATTGCATTACGATCATTAGAACTAAAGTACACAGGGTTTTGCACAGTTACAATTGAATCATCTAAAGAGTTATTGAATTATTCTAAATGACGACATTAATCTATACTCTTTCTTCTCTTTGAGTATTTGACAAATGCGAGAATGCAACTTTTTCATTTTCTGATTCATCAGTAATCTGTTCGATTCAAGCGCCTCGAATTGTTTCATCACTTCTTCGATTCCTTCCGAATACAGAATCCTGCAAAAGATTAACATATGTATGGAAGACAAAATGAAAATTGTTAACTACTAAAATTGCCATATGATAATTGAAAATCGTTTTTGCTAACAAAGTAAATCAAAAATTAACATATGATTCGATTGATTAAAGCTAGATAGCGCGCAAGATAGAAGAGATACGGAGAACCAAAAATGCCAACTATTTACTTGTCACTGCATCAGACAGGGTGAAATTAGAATAAGAGAACTAACCTTAGATAATCACAATCGTTGCTCGTGGAGAGGCAAGCGATTGCCAATGAGTAGAGGGCGAACATTTGCACTCCGGGATAGTTAGCGTTAAATAGGAGATGGAAGAATGGTATGAACGTACTGCAATAAATTAGTAATTAATTATACTAATGGACCAGATTTCTGAGTGTAGCAAGGTGTTTTTTTTTCTTTTTTTAAACTAAGACTGTAAATCGATTACTACTACCGCCCCGTTCGATCGCCCTCCGTAAATGCGGCATACCATTCTGTTGATAGTCATGATCGTTGACTTATCCGATGACCTTGTGTAACATTACGATCGCCACAGAAACAAAGAAATTATTGCTTTACTCCGGATATTTTTCCAAAACTGGTCCAAATCATTTTGTCAAATTTTAAATTCGCGGGCTTACTGTTTCGCCGTTACGGATTCAAGAAAACGCTGCAATCTATAAATTGGATGGTTCTGATGTTGAAAAAAAATATTTCGGCGATCGTGACTATCAACATGATTTTATTGTATTTTTTTTCGGTTTGTTTATCGAAATATATCAGATTTTTAGATTCTATGTGTGCCGAATTAGAGAGGACGATCGAGAGGGAATCTTTGACCCTACAAAATACCGAAAGATTCTAGTGATGTCAGAAGGATCGGTCATGTCAGCTTCTTCAACAGACCAGTCTTCAACCCATTGTTCCTGAAATTATTATCGTCGTACGCAAGATCAAAGATCAAAGATCAACGAACACTCACCAAATATTTATTGATATGCATTTGGAATGGCAGCATTGCATTCCAATATAGAGGTGATGCAATCAAAAACGATAGAATGCCCACGGTGAGATATTGATTAAGACAACAACTGATCGGGCATTTTGTATATCGCATTCTGAAGAAAACAAAGTAATAATGTTTTTTTAAATCGTGTTTGAAAATGGCTAGAACAAAAAGAAGGGGAAATGAGATCATGAAAGGGACTTTCAACCAAACTAGTTCTCATTTTTAGGTGATTTAAAAATTTTTTTTCATTTTCTTAAATCTCTCTTTGCTCGACTTACAAGAACATATCGGTACCCATGAATCTAAAAATGGCGTGATGGTTCTCTGGCATTATCACTGCCTGGTATATTGTCAATAGAATCTGAAAATACGTTCGAATTTTTTTCATGTTGTAAATATTTAAAAAAAAGGTATTTTTTTAAATAATAAAAATAAACATTTTAAAAATAAAAATTTTATTTTAATTAAAAAAATAAACATTTTAATACTAATACTCACGATTTCATCATGTGGATGGGGGATCGATCCTTCTTGTAACATTCTGCACATAAGCTCAAGGCCACCGTAGCGAACAAATTGGAAAGATGAAACGGCTGACAAATCTGCAATGAAGATACAGGTATTTGAAGGTACATCCCGAGAAAATTTTGCTCTCCACTCTGGCAACGCTCTCTCGTAGATAAAGAAAGCGAGAGCACATTGCCAGAGCGGAGAAAATTAGTTCGGCGTGTTTGTATGCAAATTATGATTTCGTTTGAAGATGGTTAATGTTTTAACTGATGGATAAACAAATAAACGAATAAATAAATAAATAAATATAAACGGAAACTTACTCAGCAGATCGCAAACCAGTTCGACGGCTACCGAAGTTCTAAACATATTGTATACGTTGCGTGCTACTTGGAGTGCATAGGGCATAATTCTTTCGTCGGTGAGGTATGATAAGGCTTTGGGCTTTCTTCTCACGATGTGTACAATGTAGGACATGACGAATTGCATACTGAACATAATGATTCAATCAATCAATCAATCAATTTTATCAAATCAGGCAATAGATGCTCAGATGAGGATGGGTTTATACTCATCATAGCTTGTATTCCACCAGTTGCATACACAATGATTACACACGGAAAAATAAGTGTGGCCCAAAAAAGACCTGTGATGTGTTATATCAAGTGTACAAAATACGACCGGGCTGTACTTTAGTTCTCATCCCGTTGGTTCACATTCTTGTCTCTCATCCAGCCTTGTGCCTTATGCATCGTTGCATTAGCCTAACATCTAAGCACGTAACACGTAAGGCAAATGTAACGATGCATTAGGAAATCATCAGAAGAAGCATGTGTGGGGGCCTTGAATTGCACGCGCACAACTCTGTGGGATGGTAAAATTTTTGGCATGAATTGACTTACCTGTGGATATCATAGTGATTTAATGCTTGATTTGCGAGAATGAAACAGAAACGATCGAAGTCATATGAGCAGCGTTCACCAAGATCCGTGGAGATAAGCGAGCAAGCCTAAAACTCTTTAGATAATTAAATTAATATTATTAATACATGTACAAGAATAAGTATGCATGCATTTTAAATATGAATTTTTTTTAAATTAAATAAGTTAACTAGCAATGTGCCATATGATGTTTCGGCCGCTACGTCAATTGTAACTATACAAAACCCTGTGTTCTTTAGTTCTTATTTACGTAATTTAATACTGTGACTTAGTTGTTACAGTTCTTTTAGCTTCTTCTTATTTTATCATTAGTACTGTTCAATGACTCTGTCATTAAATTGAAAGATGCGAAAAATATTTATTATTAAAGATGTATTATAAATGTTGCTGAAAGCAATAGTCTGATATTTCCAAACTAGCAATTTACATAAAATCACTGATTAGAAGTTTAGTGTAAGTTAACTACAAGTTAACGAACATTTGACGAAATGCATTACAGTATTATGCACTACTTGCAGTAAACTTAAAAAGTAGACTTGCAAGTCTACATCAAGTGGAAATGATATGTAAACATATAACAGTTGGATACATTTAAAATCAGTTTTTCTCATAGAGCTGCTGATATAATCCTTTTTAATGATATTATTTCCATATAGTAAATAGATGATTTTGTCTTTATTCTAATACTCCATTTTTAATATTTCATACATATTTTATCAACGTGCAAATAATGGTAACGAGAGATAAAGATTTCAAAAAAAAATTAAAATTTTTGTTTAATTTTCATGATTTAATTTAATTTCAACATCAAAGTGCATGCCAACTTATATTGATTCTTTTAAATAGCATTAATTTAATTGATGAGAGTTAATAAGTGAATAAAAAATATCAATTACCTCTAGCATTAAACTTTTTTCCCTTGATCCTTGGGCTTCAGTAATGTTCAGGCATCGATCCATGCATAAGTTGAACGATTTAATGCTCTCCTGCACGCGGAGTTGTTCATACCTGCAATCAGCGCTCATTAATATGACACACCGAACTAATTTATGTTAGATCGTTAAAGAAAACAAAAGTGAAGAAGCAATTACTGATCCATATTTGACTGTATTGAATAGTTATATCGAAATCTAAAAACTTTAAATATCTATATTCTTATAATACTTTCTAATTTTACAATTGAAGTGAATGAAGACCTATGATGGCACCCGTTTTATATTATTAAAGGTACACCCCAAGCTGATTTAACAATCGGTATTGTCAATACGATCGTAAACAAAGAAAGTGAGAGAGTGTGTGAGAGATACCAATTGGCTCGGGATGTCGCTTTAAATTCAAGTGTATAGGAACTACTTACTCAATCAAGATTCTCATGATCCACACGACTCGTTTGATGATCTGAGTACGAGGTTGGCTGATCATGTCCAGACATACTTCAACACAGGCATTCACAGTCGATGTATCAATTGATTCACATCCATCGCTCTGTAACTCGTTCATTCATTCATTTATTTATCTATCTGTTTGTTTTTTTAGTGTTTATCCATCATTTAAACAGGATTAATGAACTAAAAAAGAGCAATATCTCCGGTATTTTTTGTCCGTGGGGTGCGCCGTGGGCAGCACCACGGTGTGAGACTAGGGCGCACCCCACGGGATTTGGCCTCTAGACGGCGTTCCCCACGGGATTTATAAAGGGCGTGCGCCATGGTGTGGAATGAACGGTGTGCCCCACGGGATTTGAGGTCCACACCCTAGATCTCGTGGGGTGTGCCCTAGTCCCACACCGTGGTGCTGCCCACGGCGCACCCCACGGACAAAAAATACCGGAGATGTGAATGATGGAGTTCCTTCAACTCTTGTACCATTATCATCAACTGTCGTCCCCATTTGAATCATCGTTTGATCTCACTTGTTTCATTATTTTAATTTCTCTTTTCACCTCTCTGTTTATCGTTAAAGATAAATAAATAATATTATTATATTATTCTTCAAGCCGAGTGACTGTTTTCGTAAACCAATCTTTTTTTAATTCCACATTACATTACTGAGAACCATGGTATAACGTTAGTTTCCGTGGGCCTGATGTGATTTATGATCCCCTGCCACCCCCCCCCCCCCCCCCCCCCCCCCCCCCGATATCGCATAGCGGAAGGAAAAATTAGGCGTGATATATTTTGTCAAAGGCCAACGACTTTCTAATAGTTCAAAATCTCTCTAAACAGTATGAAATATATTACCTCCATAAGTCGATTTATTGCTTTGTTAATATCATTATGCTTTTTGTATTGCTTAAGGTAGTATTTGAGAGTATTCAAGCAGCTTGAAGCACTCCAAAGATTACAGATCTGAACACCCTCCATTATCCAAGGATATGACGAACAATCTTCACGTTCGAGCTGCGTTCCTGAAAGGCACGTGGATATGCAGGGATTTTTTAGTACGTGGTGTGATGAGAAAACGCTCGAAACGAACTCTGGTATTTCTAAACTGGAAGTATACTTATCATCCCTACTTGAAGTAGACGTGCAAGTCTACTTCTAGTTAGACGTAAGTTTACTGCAAGTGGTGTATAATATTGTAATGCATTTCGTCAAATGTTCTTTCACTTGTAGTAAACTTGCAGTAAACTTCTAGTCAGTGACATAGTTTAAGTAGACTGCTAGTCTGGAAATACCAGAGAAAGAGTCAAAGAACGAGAATTTGGGAGGACAATAGGAAAAGAAACCGTCGAATGATATTTGCAAACTTTGTTTAATCATTAGTGCTTGTCTCTCATATGCAAACAGTTCTCATCAGACGGTTCAAATTCGACCTAGAGCACGTTGGCAAGTGTCAATGTGAAAAGCAAACCTAGTAGACACACAGTCTGCAGCTTGTCGTGTCTTTCCATAATCAGCTTCATCTGCTCAATACCAATCGAACTATGCTCATTACAGACATCAGAAATGTCGAGGTATCCGAGTTCAGACCACGGCGAAGCTTGTCCCTTGAGCATTCTCTCACAAATTACTGATGTTAAATTAATCCTGAAAGCACCATCATCTCTTTTGCGAATGTTTGCGGCGGACACGTAGTGTGAAAACATTTGCATACCCATAATTCGTGGCTTTTCCAATATCAAGCACTCTAAGCTCCTTTAGACTGGCAAAAGTGTCAGTTAAGTCTTCCACATTCATTCTCAATTGAAGTTCGTAAAGTACAAGCTTTGTCAATTGCTTCGATTGACTGAGACAAGATATGCTAGAAAGTTGAGGACACGAAGAGACGTCGAGGTGGACAAGTTGAGGGAGTCCCTGAAGAAACTTATTATAAAACATACAATGTATATAAAACAGAATGGTCATCCGTTTGTTCAGACCACGCCCCCTTTTCTTTCTCTCTTTCTCTTCCACCCTCTCACTGCCTCTGTTTCCAGAAAATTCGAGAAACTTTCTGAACATTGAGCTCCGACCTGGCGGAGCTCACTTCTGGTTTGTAATATTCGAAATTATTTAATAGTATTTAATAAGCTTGTTCAGAAGGTAATTCTTCACTGACATGATCCCACAGAGATCATACAGCATAAGATCCAACGTGCTGTGTGCAAATTCAATCTTTTAGTTGCATTTTTTTATTCTCAGGTTCGTGTTTATTTGTTAATTTTCTTGATTTAAGCCCAGGGCAAATCGTAAACTGCATACCCTTAGAATAAGATAGAGAAATTCCTCGGTTAAATTAGTTGTACGTGGTATAACAAGAGTGTCCAGTGTTGTGAATAAATCAATCTAAACAAATTTCAATTTGATATTTCATTGCATTTCAACAACTGTATCGTCTGGATATTGTCACCAGCCGATAAAGTTTGATGAATACATTTTAAATAAAAATAAAAATATAGATATAAAAAGTTTTGATATAAAATTTCAAAATATGATTTAACGAATTGTTGAACAGTGCATACATTAGAAAGAAAGCTCCATGGTATATCCACGAATCCAATTAGTTCAAGACGATTCAGTGTATGACATACACTCAACGATTCAGGCACAGTGAATGAAGCGTTTGCATTATCCTCTGACTCGTTCTCTGGACAATCCTCTGAATGATTCTAATTATAAATTATTTATTAACTTGTAACTGTTAGGGAACATTGTATCGGCGCTATATAGGCAGTGCAATCGTCAGACTTGTTTAAAAAATAAATGGGCATAAATAAATGAAATTTATTTTTAAAAAAATTAATATTAATATATTTAAAATAAACGAATTTAGTGAATTTATTTTAAATTCTGCTGGAAAGAGCCAACTTACCATCACAACTTTCTTCCGACTTTCCATATAAAATCAATTTCTTTAGTCGATGTTGGAGAATGGTTGATATTGAATCGTAGTCAGATTCGGTGAGTCCAATCTCAGCCTGTAATTTGTGATACCAACATAAATGGATAAACATAAACTAAATAACATCCCCGCGTAAGCCGCCTTAGGCAGAGTTCATCGAAGAATTTCGTAAGCAAACAGAGAAGATAGAAAGGTACAAAATGTTACCTTCCATAAACTATTTATTCTAGCATATTGATCGCTAGAAACACGAACCATGAGGCCCGTGCAGGATGAGGCTCACTTTTTTTGTGAAAATAGAGGAAATTCGGGTAAAGGTTTCGAACTCGCGTTAAAGCTGTAACGAGTCTGAACGTTTACCAAAAAGAGAGAGAGAGAGAGAAAGATAGATAGTACGAAAAACAGAATGAGTGCAGACGATGAGAGCACATAATTCCACCATAGCGTAATTTATTTGATTTTTTCCAAATTTCAATGTGAATAGTACCTCCGTGATAGTAAATCTCTTTGTATCAAGTACTGATAAGGACGAGTTGAGACGATGTTTCCAATTCAAGGATCGAACTAAAGCATTTGAAGTGGAAATCGGTAGCGGTGAGTCAAATTTAGGCATTTGTTTGGCGATAATGAGATCAGCCAATCGATTGATGGCTACCTGATCGAGGTTCTTTTGGACAGACATCTGAAATTAAACGCTTTTTAGGATGTTATTTGAATTCCCAAATGGATATGGTAAGAGAACATTAAAGGGAGCGTTACCACTCTCAATGGCCTCTTCATTGCGCACACTTTCTCTGTTCTCTAACAACGAGAGAGCATTACGCGGTGAAAAGACCATTGAGAGAGGGTACGCTCCCTTTAAGTTACAAAATAACATGGTAAAATTGAAATGATGCATGAAAAGTTTTAAAAAAAACAAAAAAATCAAAGCTACTTGTTTTCTTTACTATTTGTTGTGCGGGGTTTGGGTATCAAATGAAAAGGACATTGGTAAGATAGAAAAAAAAATTTTTTTCAATGTCTACCGCTCTAATCTGAACTTTCAATACTAGTAGCATACTTATCAACTTTTCATGTTCACATGAAGTATACTTGCTGCGCGTTTATCTTAAGCAACTAAGGCTTTCCAAAACTAGTAGTCTACTTATCATTCCAACTTGAATTTGTAAATCTATAATACTTCAAGTGGTGCATGATGTAATGCATTTCGTCAAATGCTCTTTCACTTGAAGAAAAAATTCAAATCAGTGACCTATTTTAAGAAGACTACAAGTTTTGAAAAACCATAAGATATAGGACAAGTAAGGTAGCAATAAAAGACTAAATGAAAATAATAACAGAGAAATTGGATGGATAAGAGTCGATTGAAGCAGTGAGTAGAAAGAGTCATTTGCATGATCATGTTGCAGGTTATATAATAGCTAGATGTGAATAGTATCAAGCTGTATAATATCAAGCTCCTCCTTTCGACCTCCTCAGAACGACTTCTTTGTATCTCTGCTCTCTCTTCTCTTTCCATGTTCTATCATAGGTCATAGCCAGAGAGAAGTATACTATAGATATGGCATTCATTCTCTTCGCGGATGATTTTCCCTTTGGTCCTACTTCTCGGGTCAGAGAGACTGACGCGAAACTGTGTACAGTCTCACTCTCACTCGGGCGAATGAACAAAGGAACAGAGAGTACAGTAACGGCCAAAATGAATGCAACGTAGATGTTGAACATCGTGCTTTTTGAATGTATCTTTTTCAAAGTCAATGAATCGTTCTGAAACTTGTTCTGGTACCATGCCATGCGAGAGCACTATTGAATGGTATATTTTTTCCGGAAAAACTCGAATATACATGTAAAAAGCAAATATCTTCGTTCTTATTAGAGCTAAAGGCATGAAAGTTTGTTTATATGCTTTCCTCGTGGATTCTAAACCAAAAACCAAGTTTAAAGTCTTTAACTAGCCAGGGAACCGAGATATTTGCTTTTTTTACAGGTATTTACAAGTGGACAAAATTAACACCTTTTTGCTTTTTACTATTTCCGGCAAATTAACACGGCATTAATACTACTTCTCACTGTATTCTACTCTTGTGAAAGCCAAATTTCGTTGTAACACATATATTCTAGAAAGGAGAAATGAAGAAATCGCTTTAGTCAGAGATCAAAATTCAAGCAAAGATATATTCAGAGATCAAAGATCAAAGATCAAAGATCAAATATCAGTTATCCGCCATATCCCTGTCCACGACCCGCCGCATTGGCATTCGCTCTGCCGGCACCTCCTCCAGGATAGCCTCCTCCAAGGCTTGGTCCGCCTCCACCACCACCTGGAAAATTCACTTATTTACTTATGCATCGTTACATTTGCCTTACGTCCCTACGCCGCAACCTCCGCCGTAACGACGGAGACGCGGCGGAGGAGGTTACGGCGTAGGCACGTAAGGCAAATTAGACGATGTATAACAAACCTCCTGCCGCAAGTCCTTGGGCCTGCGCTTGTGATGCGATATTATTGCAGATGCAGGGCCTAAACCAATTTGACTTTTTTATTAAAAAAAGATTTCGAATCAATAAAATGTAATGGTAATGGTGAAGGTAAAGGTACTACCAGTTGTTCAAGGCACACGAAGTATTGCTTGTAATTATTGCAAGGTCACTATCAATTCCCCTTTCAGGAGCCTAGGTGGAGCGGAATCAATAATGAATTGGGCAATTTACTCACGGACATTGCTGTTGAGGTTGGCCCAATCCCAGGAAATCGAGGTTAGCCACCACTGTCGATAGAGACACCATCATGATCAAGAATATTCTCACGGTTGGAGACATAACTGAATATGTTAGTTGAACTGTTACAGAAGTTTAAATTAATAGATCATGATGTGGGATTCTTCGATCTAATCATAAATTAGTATTGCCAAAGTGCGAACTCAATTGATGTTCAAAAATCATGAAAGGAAATGAAAATAAGTTTTAAAAAAAGAAGCTAGAGATTGTGTAAAACGAGGAGAGTTTATTTGCTCTACATTTTTTATCAGGACGTTTGAAAATAACATTCAAATTCATTTCACCATCATTAAATACCCGATAGAAATATTCAACGGACGTAAAATGAGTTGTGTTGATTTGATAAGGATGATATGATATAGATAGGTGAACTTTCAAGAACTGACAGAGTTCATATTGGGGGAATATAGGAACAAACACTCCATCATGTTGTTCTTGTGTAAAATGATTCGTGTTTGTCATTGTGTGTGCTGACCTATAGTACCGTGCAAAAGTCCGGCCCAAAAATTTGAATCGCAATAACTTTCTTCGTACTTGACCGATCGGCCCCAGGTTTGTTTTATTAAATAGTGTAACCATTGGAGAAAATTTTCATGTTATTGATTATTACCTACGATGATGAAATGATTTCATCATTCTTGAAATGCCGAGGTGCGATCGTAAAAATAGGTTTATTCTCACGTAGATTTTTTCTGTTAGCCCATTTTTTCTGTGTGGAAAGAACAACTATCGCTGAATGTTTTAAGCCATTAACCACGTTGCTTGCATATCGCTCCGAGGAATTAGCCAATTTCGCCTGACCCATCAAAATTTCGTAAAAATGTCATAACTCAGTCTGTAGTTGAGCTACGGGCCGCCAATTCAACAAGTATTATCACATGGTCATATGGCACCACCTTGCCAATTTCAGGAGGATTCCGCTTCTTGAAGTGAAAATTCGAAAAAAATCCCATACCATATTTTGGGCATACGGTATTTCCCAGCCGGTTTTTCTAAAAATCTAAAAATTTGCCACGACGTGCCTAAACATCTACCTAACACATCTACAAAGTGGCGAGATTACAGGAGTTCAATTACGACTTTGCCCATAAAAATACTATCGACAGTCATAGTGGAATTTTGCGAGAAAAGAGACAGATAAAAAAGGTGGAATGTCCAATAATGGAACTAAGTTGAGGATATTTGTAGGAAATGTGCTTATTAAACACTTGTTTATAAATCCGATCGAAATTGAAGTGAAATACTGTGTTATTGACCCGTAATAATTCTCCATAGCGAACGAAATTAGGTTCCGTCCACTTTGACTGTCAATGGTGTTTTTATGGGCAAAGTCGTAATTGAACTCCTGTAATCTCGCCACTTTGTAGATGTGTTAGGTAGATGTTTAGGCACGTCGTGGCAAATTTTTAGATTTTTCGAAAAACCGGCTGGGAAATACCGTATGCCCAAATTATGGGCATGGGATTTTTTCGAATTTTTACTTCAAGAAGCGGAATCCTCCTGAAATTGGCAAGGTGGTGCCATATGACCATGCGATAATACTTGTTGAATTGGAGGCCCGTAGCTCAACTACAGACTCAGTTATGACATTTTTACGAAATTTTGATGGGTCAGGCGAAATTGGCTAATTCCTCGGAGCGATATGCAAGCAACGTGGTTAATGGCTTAAAACATTCAGCGATAGTTGTTCTTTCCACACAGAAAAATTGGGCTAACAGAAAAAATCTACGCGAGAATAAACCTATTTTTACGATCGCACCTCGGCATTTCAAGAATCATGAAATCATTTCATCATCGTAGGTAATAATCAATAACATGAAAATTTTCTCCAATGGTTACACTATTTAATAAAACAAACCGGGGGCCGATCGGTCATGTACGAAGAAAGTTATAGCGATTCAAATTTTGGGGCCGGACTTTTGCACGGTACTGTATTTGTATCCGAGTACTGTCTGTAGTTTATGATTAGATATGACTGACTTTTGAACTCTCACGAACGGTATTGTGCGTTTGACGTACTGAATAAAAGAACACGAACAGCTGCAAAGTGAGGAATCGAACGAGTAACCATCTGATATGATATGTTTATTCAGTGTACGACATGAATACATTGAAAATCCGTTCATCTTTGCTCCTCCGTTCATCTTTTGCTGTTAGGTGTGCCCGTTTATTGACCAAATTACATTGTGTTACTGGTTCACCCACCCTGTTACATAGCACCCCAATCATTAAAGCTAAATTAATTTCTTGCCCTGACCTTATTGCTAAATTAGGAATTACCATCACACCTCTTTAGTGCACTTCCTCATAGTAGACTCGATTCAATCCGATATATATTGAATCAATGCGGACTCCTCCCCCGCCAGGTCTTATCTTAGATCATGTTGATCTTTGATCTTATTAAGTCTACATATGAAGACCCGCACTCCCCTCCCACTTCTCCCTCCCCAATTCCTACCACCCACTTCCCGATTCTCCTATTCACTTATTTATTATTCGTTTCAAATGTTGTCACATCTTTATTGGATGTATGATAAATAAATAAATAAATAAAATATTTATTAGCGTTCCTAAAACTTAGCGATATAGATCTTTGGTTGTAAAATAGAATACTGCTTTCTCTTATCGGCCCCATCCTGCAATATAGAAAATGAATGACAAAGCTTCAAAAGAATTAAAATGTTCATTGAAAATTTAAATTCAAGATATATAATTCTAACAATATAATATAAAAATGGACAAGTTCTGCTTGTTATATATTATAGAGAAATAACAAATTGTAAATAAATAAGAACGTACTTCCTCCGAAAGATTGCGATTGTGATTGTGAAGCGACGTTATTGCAGATACACGCGCTATAAATAGATTTCATAATACATATATTTTATCTTATTTCAAATACACAAATATCCCAGATTATTATTATTATATAAAATGTCAGGCAGAAGTTTATCGGTTCAACATTCTAGAAACCCGAACCATTAAATTTGGCTCATGATCGCTGTTCATCTACAACATCGCATCATTGTTTAAAAAATATTTGAAGGCATACCCCAAGCTAATTTGAAACTCTCCGCTCTGCCAACGTTCTCTCTCTTTCTTTGTCTACGAGAAAGCGTTGCCAGAGACTAGAGTAAACAAGCTCGGCATATGTCTTTGCATTTTAAAAGAGTCTTATAAAGAACTCACGGGCATTGCTGCGGTTGAAACCATCGTCCGAATCCTCCGAACCATTTTCCCCAATGACAGTCAACGATAACAAGTGATACCAGTAGAAGAAGCAATACACATTTGAGATATGACATTGTTGCGAGATCGAAGGAAAGACACTGGGTATGATCTTATAAGAGAATGAGAAATACTGGATGAACTTTTCAATTAAAAAACGATTTTTTTGTACTTTTATTGACAGAACGCTCTAGTCTTTTTGACGTTGACAGGTTATATTGAGTTTTGTGCCATACTTGACTACACAATAGGATCAGGTCAGTTTATCTTTGATCTTTGGTCAATAATACATGCGAACTAGTATATAACTGAGCCACGCTCTTATTATCTTCACATAAGTTCCCTATTCTCGGTGCTAATATGTTCTCGTATTAGCTTTAGTATACACCGTACTTCTTTCTGTGCTTTTTTTATCATTGTAAACTTATTTCGAGTTCATGACACATTGTAATATGCGTATACGACAAATGAGTCTCAAAAAGTGGTTCAGATCGGAGTCTTCCAGATCAGACAGTTAGCAGTTGGACTAACAACTGATCAATCTCGATATGCATTACTCACGCATTCGTGCCTAATGTACTCCTATCAATACTGTGAGTAAGTAAAGAAATACTGTGAAGACAGATCGAGTTTCTCAAGGCACACGAAGTCTTGAGGGTAGATCCTCTGGTGTTGATATCCTTGCATGATCATGAATACAAGTAAAATCATGCATGATGCGACATTCCATGCATGATCATGTCCATCGTTCGTGGACATGCATGGAATGACAGAATCCATGCATGATCGCGGATAATCCATGCATGATTCGAGCATTTTCCACGCTAGATCATGCCATTAATTGCACGAATTTTACTTGGATCATACATGGATTCAAACACCTGAGTCACTTCTTGGCGAGTGATATTCAATTTATGTTCAGAGAGAGAATGGATCATAACTCTGTTCAACGATTGGATCGATTAAAGCTTTATCTCGTAAATAATCTCGAGTATGTAACAGCTACCACCTTCCTCCTCCATAACCTCGTCCCCCTCCTCCACCCGGATATCCTCCCTGGCCACCTAGAAAAAATATTTATCACATTATATATAACATTTTCAGTAAAAATAATTTCCAAATACGATCTGTTCTTCTGATAATGAGAGACAGAATTATAATTTAATATGAAAATGAACTACAAACCTCCACCTCCTTGCCCTGCAGCCAACGCTTGAGCTTGTGATTGTGATACGATGTTATTGCAGATACAAGGACTGGAAATTGAATTTTGTCCTTTGCTTATACTTATTTGTTTCAATAAAAATTAATAACATTGATAGATTTGCAAGTGTACGATTGCATGCACTTTAAATGTAAAAATTTAAATATATAGGTTAGCTAATATTGCTCCGTATGGCGTTTTGGTCGCCACGTCTATATTTGTTACAGGGAAGATTCCCCTCCTAATCCAGGCAGATTTAATTGCGTTACGTCTAACTATCAACTCCTTTACCAAAGACCAACCAATTGATATAGTGAACACTTTTTTTGTGTTAAAAATGACCGTTTTAAATATAACCCTTCGCAGGTCTTACATACTGCGGACTAAACTTTTTGCTATTGAGCGTATAAAAATCACTTTATTTGTAGAAGAGACTTACTTGCTTTGCATGGTTCAGAAACTATGCCGATCTCTTTTATATATCATATAGCGCGCGGCGAAGGTCAGCCGGGTTAGAGAGAGAGGCAGCGGAGAGACAATCGAGAGGCGGGATGAGATGTAGAAGGCTACATCTCGCCCGCCTCTCGATTGTGACTTCCGTTCGTTAGCACCGTTTGTCATTTTCTTATGCAAGTAAATTTTATACGCACAATATGAGTATGCGACATTTTTTTTAAATATAGAATTGAATAATGCATTGCTCTTTTTTCAGCATATATGCACATAAAAATTTTCAAATTGTTACATGAACTCACGGGCATTGCTGTGGTCGAAACTGTTCCAGCATGCCTAACATCTGTCCGAAATGCGAATCCACGACTGCTAACATGACCATGAACATCAAGAGCATGTATAAGGAGGACATCTCTGTCTAATAATATAATAATAATGTCTGTGTTTACAACAAACACGGTTCAAAATGAATACAAGAATTTGGTGAATCGAAGAATAAATATAAACAGTGGAACGAGAACATCAAGAGTATGTGTATATGGTTATCTCTAGATTGAATGAATATTACAAAGTTTTCATTCGGGATCCTTAATGATAAGAGTTGGCTGAATGATGACAACGTGTAATTGGGTGATGAACCCGAGGACGTTGGTTGATTGATTCACTACCGGTCGAAATCAAATTGAGATCAACCAAAAACGATTGTGTAAAGTAAAAAACAGCGTGAACAACGCTATTACAATGATCATTACATTAATGACCAACGACCAAAGATTCGATCTTTATATGTGATAAAATATTGCAGTTCCAATCATTTCGGATGGTTGTTGATCTAGAGAAAAATATGTTTACTGTTATAGTCATTACAACAATAACAATTGCAGGGTCTCAGATCAGCCCCTTCGTATTCGGCATGCCAAACTGATTCTAGACTTGCTGTTTCATTTGAGAATGAAAAAGCAAGTCTAGAATCAGTTTGGCATGCCGAATACGAATCGACGTTCGAAAGTTGCCCAATCGTCCTAATCGACCTGAGCTTCGATATGATAGGATCTTGAAAGTTGCATGATATTCAAGACGAGCCATCCGGTTTCCTGGAGTAATCTGTCGTATCTACAATGCCCCCCCCCCCCCGGTAGTGTGATAGATAATGTCTTCGAATTCATGTGAAAGATATGGGTACAATGCCTCTTCTTTACTGTCTTAAAAATGGAGATGTGTCTCAGGGCTGAGATTTTTTGAAAATGATTTCAAAAAATTTTTTTATCGAAAAAAATCAAAGAATGGCTCAAAATTTGTTAAAGGGTATTAAATAATTTAAACATATTACTTTAATCAGAAAAGAGGTAAAAACAGTCAACAACGCAATTAAGCTAATTTTGAAACATGAAAATTATGATGCTCTATTTTTGGACTTTTTAAAAAATTCTACGCAATTGCATTGGGTAAACACATCAACACTAAAACCCTTAATCATCAAGAACGTTAAAATGATAAAAATGGAATCTTGTTAATCATCAAGAACGTTAAAATGATAAAAATGGAATGGAAAGTTTTGTCAAATGTTGTCACAATTTTTCGCAAATGTTTCATTTTTTTGGGTCGCGTCCTTGAAATTCCATATGCCGCCTATCTCCTTCCGCTCCAGCAGAATGGACTATGGGGAGTATCGGGTGATGCTCCAGACTACCCTCATTCCGTTCATGAGGAAGACCCGTTCCCGCCATCAGATATCTCAGAAAAACGGCGCATCTATCGCCACCAACACCCCTCAAAACCATTGTTCACAGACCAGAATATCCCAATTCTTCCATGCCCTACGGGCAACCTCGATGCAAACTTCATGTAGATCATGAGGGGCATACTGGTTAGTCGTGTGTACAAAAGCAACAAACAGTATGCATCCGTTACCGAGTTGAAGGATGCCATCAAAAAGGAGTGGGAAGGCATCGAGCCTCAAGTAACTTCTGCCCTCTATGAAAGCATGTCCTTTCGGATCTTCGGTCCAATCTCGAGGAAGGACCATAAGATTGATCACTATCCTGTTGTTGATCCATTGCTGTTATGCAGAAGCTTGAAAAAAATAGTAACTCATGAAAAAAATCAGGGTGTCATATCATTATGTCCCGTTAAAATTTCGGAAAAAAAAATAAAAAGAAAAAAATCATTATTTTCTCGTTGACCGGGAAATTGAATATCCTCATACGTGGGCTACCTTAATTATCGAAGGAGTGGATACAAATGGTATATAACTCTTTTGATTTCCATTCAAAATTCGACCAGAATCGCAAAAATTTAGGGGTGTCATATCATTATGTCCCGCACTGTATGTATATCTCTATGTTTAGTATATGGAAATCATGATCATTGCAGTCAAGAGTACACATAATAAAATAATAAATCACGACTGTAAAGTCAGGGGGTTCGACAATAACTATTGAAATCTATAAAGCATCTTAAAGTTCTTATAAATAGCTGAGAATTAGCAAAATAATACATCATTGCATCGGAAAAAAATCATTTCATCATCCCCACGCTTGTCCGCGACCTGCGGCATTCGCCCGAGCGTTGCCTCCTGCACGTCCTGGGCCTGCTACTGGTGCACCTCAATACTCACTCGTTATAAGGTGCAGTTAAACAATATTTATGAGCACTGGCTAATAGTAATAAGTGTTTCTACTAACTCTGGAGGGTGATAAAAAAGTTATTTTTGTTTTTTAGTTATTATTCTATAACAATAGCTCATCATAAATACCATCCTTATGATTGGCTATTCATGTATTTCTCAGTAGGGTTGGCTATAACCCACACCGCATTGCTCGCCCGCAATGCTTTGTAAATACATTACGGGCCTGCAACCTCGAGGTGGGCAGGGGAGGGGGGTCGCCCACAAAGTCTTTGCCTCTCCTCTTCCTCCTCTACATACCTTCCCATAAAGAGCTTTTGTATCAAGGCTAATTGCCGCTATTTTGAGGTTAGGCGACAAGACCGATTTCATTATTGCAGTCATATTCTGTCCCTCACAATCTCTCGAGGCAATCAGAGGAACGCGATGTGATAAAGGGCTGATAACACTGATATTAAAGCAACTTGCCAGCGAGCTTGTTCACACAAAGGCGGAAGTTGTCAGAATTTATATTTGTCAAAAATATCTTCCGTCGGAATTTGTTATAGATACATTTATTAAAATTCTTGCCACACAGGACAATACGACTGTAATAATGAAAGCGGTTTTGACTAACTTCAACGTAGCGGCCAGGGCTGTGGATAAAATCTTTTTCGTAAAATTTTCGTAAAACGTAATTTTACGACTTCTTTTCTCGTAAAATTCGTAAAATTCGTAAAATTTTCGTAAAACATTTTGAGCAAAATTTAATAGAAATTGTCCCAAATATATTTCGTGATAAAAGATATAAAACAAGCCAATGTTCATAAACGACTCTCTTATGCAAGGGGCAGACGATAAGCAAGAAATTTCCGCTAATAACTTGTAGAAAATTATGTATACATCTCCATAGATTGACTTTCCGCCAATTCTTGTCAATTATTTCACCAATTATTCAGTTTTTTGTCATATTTTTCGATTCGATAAATTTTCAACATTTCGTAAAATTTTACGACGTAATAATTTTACGAAAAAAGTCGTAAAATCGTAAAATTCGTAAAATAGTAAAACGTAAAATGCACAGCCCTGGTAGCGGCTATTAGCCTGATAAAAATTCTTTTTGGAAAGCAGAGGAGGGAGGGGGAAAGGACGTTGCGGGTCCGCCATCCCTCACCCTCCCCACTTGGGTGGCGAGAATGGCGCAAGAGTATGCCCACTGGCAATCTTGGCTGAATACTCGGGGAGTGAGACATTTATGATCTCTCTATCTCTTCGAATGAGCCCACCCCCATGAGCTAGGAGGGTAGGGAGTCCCCACCCTCCGAGGTAGCGAGCCTTCAATGATTTGCACTGCACTGCGATCAAGCAATCATTAGCAATCTAGACTCAAGAGCATTGCGGTCCCGCAACACCCGAACAGCCAACTCTATTTCTCATGACGCTTTTATTTTTTTGAATAGCGGGTGGTATGAGAATCCATGCCAAATTCACTGAATAGAATATACCAATAAAATATATTAGTTAAAGTTAGCGTTTCCACTCTCAATGGCTTCTCCATTGCGCACACTATTTCTCTAGCAACGAGAGAGCATCGAGAAGAGACCATTGAAGGAGGTTACGCTCCCTGTAATTTACCAACCTCCTCCAGCGACTCCCAAACTCTGTGCTTGCGATTGTGAAGCGATATTATTACAGATGCATGGCCTGTAAAGTTCAAATCACGGTTGGAAAATTGTGATTAATTTCACAACTACTGGAGTATCTTAAAACAAGAGGTGTTCTCACACCGTGTTCAAAGGTGCTTTCTTCAAGTAGCTTTAGCTTACTTCACGTAGAGTAACACAAGTCTATAATACACAACTATTTTACTCTACTTGCTCGTTTACAACACCACCATTATGTTTGAAATGCCAGAGCTTTGAATTTGGACGTATAAATTTTTTTAAAAAAACTTACGGGCACTGAGGCCTCGCAAAATTCTGAAATTCCTGAGCTAGCTCTCCGAGAAGGTACGATTGCGATATCGATATCGTACCCAGCAAAACACATAGGAAAAGAGCGGCCGGTGTCATGGAATTGTAGTTGTGGTCGACGTAAATCGGCCATTTCTCGACTACGACAGGGTTGACGACCACAGATTGCACTGGGAAGTATAGGGGAAGTACAGACGAGGAAGAAGAAGACGGGAGTGATCTAGACATTAGACATTCTAGTGTACGTACAGTGTTCTTTACGTACTTCCCGCTAGAGCCTTATCCACCCTACATCATTGATCTCGCTCAGATCTTTGATCTTGGCATTACAGAACATGCGATAGAGAACAGTTATGTCAAACTTCTTAAAATTGAGGTTCTCAAAAATTGTGAGATTATTGAAAGTGGTGATCCTTTTCACCTTTTTTTTACTTTGAAAGACAAACAAAAAAAACAGAGAATCATATCTCACTCAGTTAGCGATAATTTCGAAATGACCCAACCGGAATTCGTGAACTGGTATCGATTTCATATAGATCAATACAAAGTAGATCATACTCCCTTCTCATTGACGCGTCTTTCAAAGTCCCCAATCTATTGATATTTCTTAACTGTTTATCTGTATAGTAATAGAATCAGTACTGATAGAGTAGAGTGACAGTGTAATAGTGTATCTGTTGATTACTTTATGGAGTTCTCACCTATCCGTTGTTTTCTCTTAGGATGAAATGGATTTCTTTTGGTGCCTAGTGCGGTCCCACCCACGCTCTGTATTGAAAGAGCAAATAATGAATATACAAGTCATGCAAATGTACTCAATACTAATTAGAGGAACACTGTTTCGGCCATAGGTTCTAGACAGTGAACCTCTACTCAATGGGGTTGGCCATCTTCAGTAGAACCCCCATTGAGTTGGATATCAAAAAGTTTTTAGTGATAGTTGTAAAGCATGCAAAAAAAAAGTATATTTTGTCTATCTGAGAGTGTGGCCAGAGCGGAGAATTTCAAATTAGCTTGGGGTGTTCCTTTAAGAGAACGTTTAGGCATCAGTAATTTCCATGAAACCTTTCCATATGGACAACTGTGAATTAGCATATGAAGGGTTCGACAAAAGGGTGAGCCTATGTAAGTTCAGGCCATTCACATGTTAGTCGTTTATATGATATTTCACCGAAAGTCGTTTATATATACACATTATGTCCGGTTTTTGACTCAAAAGGCCAACTTATACTCTGTTCTAATCATTAAGGAAGATTGATTGCGATCAGCTTTGTTTGTTCAGAGATGAGAATGATAACATTGAACAGGAGAATACGAGCTTTAATGAAGCATATTTGAAACATATTTAACTCGGGATAGTTTTATCGAAAACCAAAATGAAATAGGACTAATGTACAAAAATCAAGAGATGATTTACTTCTTCTTTCCATAACTATATGTGCCACTGCTACTGGAAGCAGAGGCTGATGCGTGCGCGGAAGCCTGAAAATATCTTCTTTTTGGTTTAAAAAAGTGATAATTTAAATATCAAATATATCGTTTTAATTCAGTTTCTCAATAAATCAATGTCGAGGTTTATGTAGCATTTATTTTAACGAATCATATTCGAATTAAAAATTTCCGCTGAAGCTTGGTCGAAACAAAGAAATATCGAATCTTAGGTACATATAATACAATATTGTGGACGACTATTATACGATAGTTCTAATTGTTTGTTTCAATGAGCGGACAAATCTATCGTATACATATCCCTATGCGACTCTGTTGGAAATTTATAGCATAAATAAATCAATGTTTCTCGGATTTCACTATTGTCATTGGAAATAAAATTGGGTATTACACGAGTATTTGATGATTTTTTCAGGCGTGATGAATACTTATGCAAAGATGTAGATATAAGTAGCGAGAAGTTTAAGTGCGAATTTTGCTTTCCGCTGTATCAACACTCTCTCGTTATCAAAGTAAGTTGAGAGATCATTAAAACAGCAGCCAGTTTCAAAGTATTAATATTAATTATTGTTATCTATTTTAATTTTTGAGTATTCCAAGCAAATCATTGAAAATAAACTTAAATAATCCCTGAAATATTACCGATGATCCACTGTAGCTTGGTTGATAACTCGGATAAACATAAGTGGGATAGTACGCAGGGTAGCCTCCGCCACCACCGTATCCACCGCCTCCGTAAGATGGATAACCTCCTCCGCCGCCACCATACGAGGGATATCCACCTCCTCCGTACCCACCACCGGCTGCAAACAATCTGTCAATATAAGCGACACCCCAAGCTAGTTTCTTTGGCCACACACTCTCGCATTCTTTGTCTACGAGAGAGTATTGTCAGTGTGGAGATTAAAGGTAGCTTGGGCTTTGCCTTTAAACCAATCAATACGCAGCTTGTATGCTAATATTGGAGAAACGTACATGGACCGTAGCCTGGAATAAGGTAAGATGAGTCAGTAAAAGTGAACGGACAGTAAACCTCCGCAGCCACAATCCGCTTCGACCGCGTTGAAAAGTGAAATTAGGAAGAGCAAAGAAGCGATGGACACTGTCAACCAAGAACCAAGAGACATCTGAAAGCAATCAATGAAAAACAACCATTTGCAAAATATGAATATTCTGTCTTGGTAAAATTGGTAAAATTGACAATTTATAGCCAAAGTCGCGCCCAAGCTAATTTTGCTCACTGCATTGGGAATACTCTCTCACAGGCAAAGAACAAAAAGCGAGAGAGTGTGGCCTCAGCGGAGGGTTTCAAACAAGCTCGGGGTGCTATTTTGCATATGGTAGTTCTTTATCAATAATATTATATAGTGGATAAAGCCACAAAAACAATTCATGATAAAAGCCGAGTCTATTATAGTTAACACACTGAATATTGATTTATCTTTGTAAAGCCAAATAATGGGGGATAAGACAGATGCTAACTCTATTTCAAGACGTTAATGCACTATATTTATATACCGTGCTACTAGGGGATATTCCGAATAAATGATTGTTCGGTCACAGTTCGGTGAAGAGATAGAGTAACTACCGCACTCTATCCCTTCTTCCTCCCCACCACTGAGATGTTCGGATAGTCACATAACAACTTTTACTTCCTCGATCTCTCTCGGAAAAGATGAGTAAATGACGTGTTGTCTAGGTTAGGTTGTGACTTACTCCGTTGCACTACCCAAGGAGTTGTTTTGGCGCCTTAAAGGGTGAGTAACCTTGATTGATGGCCCCCGTCAGACTATGTAATCTCTCATATCGATTGTTTGTGATACTGTAGCTGTACCACAATGAGTAGACAAGACTAGATACCGCAGGAATTGAATCTGTGATAGCTCGTCCTCGTTGTGAAGATCGTGGATAATGTAGTCCAATCTGTCCAAATTCCTTGAACTTTTGTCATAGTGTTTTTGATTGATATTTCACTCCTATCAATATGATAAGAACGTCCTTTTCATAATCACATGATTGTAGACATAGGCAAGGATCCCTGTCTACCCACGAGAAAATTGGGAAAAAAAAATAGAAATAAAGCTTGGCTATGGCGCATTATTTGTGGAAAGTTTACCTAACGTTCATCTTGGTTGATTAAACACCATCATTCGTGAGTCAAGATGGCCCCACAAAAGGGCGTGCTCGACTAACGTCGATGACTAAAGCGCATGCGCTGATGAGGAGAAATCAAGATCTAAAAAATCTTGATTTCTCCTGGCCAGATTTCGACGGAATAACCTGAGTGCATTATTATTTTTAGCACATGCATCACTTGAAACATGCAATGCATGTTCAAACATTTATAGTTACCCACTCCCCATACTCGATTTACGATTTCCCTGCTGCTTTAAACCGATTCGCTGACAACGGACCTCGTACCTCCATCAAATCATAATTATTATTTATCTGTTCTCTCTCATTGCTTGCGATAGAAAGAAAGAAAGAAAGAAATTCATATTTATCGTTTCTAATGCACAGCATGATGCAACGCGTTCGGTTAAAAGAATCTTCTTGATAGTTCCAATCCGTTCCTAGATCATTTCTTGCCTCTACTGGACGCTGATGCAGACGCCGAGGCGGACGCTGACGCCTGTAAATGCGGATATATATATATATTATAAATATTTATCGATAAGCTCAGCATGAAGCAATATAGTTTTAAAAAGCAAGAACAATAGATCGGAGTTCTGTGAAAAGCCGTCTTTCGGTAGGATTATCGCTTTGCCTAGTGTAAAATCTACTGCCCACTGAACTTCATCAACTGACGTTTCTCAGGACTGCTTTAAAGCGATAGCCCAAGCTAATTTGAAACTCTCTGCTCTCGCCACACTCTCTCGCTTTCTTTGTTTGCGAGAGTAATTCCAATGAGGAGAGTAAAAAAAGCTTGGGGAGTGCCTTTGAAGCGAAATATCTCGACGAAATAAATGAACATCTATTGTTTTTTTCATCAGCTTCTCCCATGAAGAAAGATTGCACTGGTCAGTGCGAAACAAGATATCAAAACGGCCCACTACGTTCTTTGGTTTCATAATGAAATATGTTTGCTTGTACCATGTCATACATTGATCATTTCTTTGGACCTATAGCAATAAGGTAGCACCGAAACTTCTGCGAAAATAGCCACACACTCGTATAAAAAAGGACAACCAAAAATATGTTTCTCATGTTCCGTTCCAAAGTTCTAAAGTCACAAAAAGAACAGAAATGCAGGTAAAATGCTCTCGCATTTTTCATTTCATTTCATGAGTTTTCGAAAAGAGCCTTACACTAGATCGTCCTCCTCCACCGTACGATGGATACACCATGGGTTGTTGATACATGGGTTGCTGCTGCTGTTGATAGCCGCCATAGTCAGGGTACCCTCCGCCGCCTCCACCGCTACCGTAATCCGGATATCCACCACCTCCGCCTCCGTACGAGGGCATACTACTGTCTGAAATTGAGAGAATAAGACAAGTTGAAGGCGCACCCCAAGCTATTTTCACTCTCTACTCTGGCAATTCTCCCGTATAGACAAGAAAGCGAGTGAGCATTGCCAGTGCGTAAAGCTTCAAATTAGCTCGGGTGGGCCTTTAAGAGTTGAATAAGAAGTCAGGAACGAAGCGAAGAAGTTACGTACATCCGTAGTCTGCAAAGGAAAATATTAATATTTGAATTTATAAATGATTATATCTCTAGCATCATCTTCATGTGGTTCAAAAATCACAAAAATCAAAGAAACGTAGTGCCACATGAGCATGGTGCAACTAGAGCTAATTTTACACTCCACTCTGGCAACGCTCTCTCGCAGACAAAGAAAGCGAGAGAGCACTGCCAGAGCGGAGAGTTTCAAATTAGCTGATCTAGTGGCATTATGAAGGGATTACTTTGGCAGCCGCAGCCGGCTTCCACACTGACGAAGAGTGAGAGCAGCAGACAAGCCGAGATGAGTAGTACGGTCATCTGAAAAAAATATTATTATAAATACAAGACTAATTAGATTTCGCGACTAGACACAGGCATCCATGAATGTAACTTCTCAACCGTACGCGAAGGTATTTATATAATATTATATTTGCCAAAAATCCTTCACCCACGCTTGTGACGTTACGTTTGTCGGCAAACAGTTTGCCAACCTTCATGGATACGGCTTATGGTCGGAAGCTTGACAACCGATTTGTGGGCAAACGTGAAGGTGCAAGCGTTGACAAAGGTGTTTGTCAAAACTCATCGCCGCACGCTTGTCATGCTTCACGGTTCCCACAATAAATGAAAAGCACTCGATCAAGTAAAACCACAGAAAAAATTTATAAATAGTGATATTTTTCCATATACAGACGAAAAAAATCACTATGGTTGAGATCGAACCGACAACTTTTATGTACTTATCCACTCCTGACACCCAGGAGTTCGTTAAATGAACACGTTTTTTGTTCCCTTGATTCTCTTAATTCCATCACTCTTTCATTGATCTCAACGGAATGATGATGATCAAAGATGGCGGTCTCTTATCACAAATTACTATTTTTTTTGTGTTTTGTACATTGATTTTTATACGTGATTTGGCTAGGTAAGTAAAGGTAAAGGTATAACCCGCTATTCACGAAGTCCTGCGGGTGATCACTGCTAGTCCAGTGATAGTTCATGACCAATGCACTCTGGAACGCCTCATCTCTTCTTCGGACCTACTTCGGCTAGGTATAATGGGTAATTCTTCGCATTCCATTTTGAACGTGTGTGTGTGGATTCTGAATGCATCCAGAATTACTTCATATAGTGAAAACAAGAATAAAGGATCAGTCTTTGGCCTATCATCGATAAAATGGTTCATTTCTGATCTTGCGACCTGTTGTATACAGTACAATGGAGCGAATCATGAGTCACACTGAATATAAACTTTCCATTTTTGTCAAGTGCATAAAGTGAATCAATAATTACTCACTAATTCATCGTACTCATACATTGGTCTTATGATCTGTACGCCCGAAGTCTTATCAAAATTGATTTGCACTTACAACACGTTGTACATGCAGCCGTTTTTTACAACACGTTGTACATGCAGCCGTTTAAGTCGAAACTCTGCTTGTCAGAAAATTTGATAATTTAATTCTCCAATAACCGAGAAGGACGCTTTATATAACACTTCAGGCTATTAGATTAAGAGATGTTGGATTGGTAAGAATAGACCACCATGGAAGCACAAGATCGTTCGATTGTGCCGATTTTTTGTGCTGTTACAGTTTAAATGATATTTAATGGAGTTTGTAACTGAGTTATCCAAGTAACCTCCACCATGGCTGATCTTATATCACTTTTAACGCTCAAATTTTGTTGATATACATATTCAGAAGTAGCCTCCGAAATACCAGAATGCATCTCGTCATACCTTTGGTTACGGCCATTCTATATTTACCATAATTATGAGTGCAAATATCGATCTCTCACCTTCCCCCATCCTCTTCTACTTTTCTAATTTTTATATTTTATTTTATTCCGTGTACTCGAAAACTTTGTACTTGTTGAAACACCCTTGTGGTGTATGATAAAGAAATAAATAAATAAATAAATCAATATTTTTATTACAATAATTATTATTCTAATTCATCGTTGTAATGCACAAAGTAGGGCAGTGTGGGGTCTAATTAAGGAGTTGGAGATGTCTCTTGAGTTCGTGTGCTCTCCATTCACTTCTTTCCTGCACTTGACGCGGAAGCCGCAGCTGATGCCGCTGCCTATAACAAATACAAGATATAAAAATAACGTAGTGGTAAATATCATATGGTGAAAAAGGGCACTAGGTCGAACGAGAACCGATGAATAATAACCGACTGGACGATAACCATTTCCATACTTTGTCTATTCATTAGCGCTTGTCTCTAATATATATGGAAATAATTATTATCCAGTCGTTTATTATACATCGGTTCTCATTCAACCTAGTGCCTGAAAAAGTTTTTTTCTTGCCTAATGTATCGTTACATTTGCTTACATGCCTACGCCGTAGCCTCCTCCGCCGCTTCTCCGTCGTTACGGCGAAGGTTACGGCGTGGGCACATAACGAAAATGTAACGATGCATAAGAAACGATCAACATAATATAAGCATACATAGAACCTTACCGAAGCAGCTCCGCCGCCGTAATACATGGGTTGTTGCATCATCATCGGATATCCTCCACCGCCACCATAATCGGGAAAGCCTTGTTGACCGCCCCCAAAACTATCGTCTGAAAGATATCGTTGAGTTAGTTCTTTGAGTTGTTTTCAAATCATTTTGGGTTATGCAAAAACAAGTAAAAAGTAACGATTGTAGAAAATAAAGCTGTTGAAACGTACATCCATAACCTGAAAATACACATGTTACGAGATGAAATTCAAGGTAGATATTTTACTTCCACAGCCACACGACGCATAGGGAGCGGAAGATACACTGGTGAATATGGATAGGGCGAGAGAAGCCAAGAAGAGGCTGACTACCATCTGAGTAATGCAAAGTTCAAAGATCAAAAATTTAATATAATTTATTAATAGTATAAAATTTATGCATTACAAGGATAACTTCAATAAAATGAACAATTGAAGTCGTAATGAATTACATGAATGACGAAAACTTAGGTAGCAAAGTAAGAATAACGATTTAAAATGCGAAAAAAAGTATACAATGAAACGGCTCTTCACCAGGGAAAAAACGTGGGATGTGATATAACAGTCAACTTTTATCGCCGGGCGAATCCTGAAGTTCGAGTTCGGTAAACGACACTGTTTTTTACACTTCATCCGTTTTTTGTCATTCTTGCTCCCCTATTCTTTCGATGGTCTCTTACATTGATACCTGTCACAGTTCACTTATAATGATTACTGATGTGTTGTTACTATGTTTGTTGATCAAAATTTATTTGTACATGTTGTTCTGGGGGATTGATATCAGGTTTGAATCGTCGAGGAGTACGCAAAAGTTAACTTACCAAATATTAGTGTCACGAAAGAATTAAGATTTGAATCATTGGTTTAGAAATATGGAAATATTTTTGCATACAAATACCAAGAAAAGATCCAACAATATTTCTACACAATTGGTAGGGATTATGACGTGAATTTAGGCAAATCTGTGATCAATTGACTTATCGAGGACCCTTCGAGGGGCTGTCCAGCTGTGGGGACCAGTAAGAAGAAAGGAAGTCAGGAGTGGCCAAGCATGCACATCAGAGCCTGCTGTTGAAAAATGCGTTTATACACTAAACTGAAAAGCAATGAGGTTTCTCTAATGAAAATTGCGAATCGTCAAATTCGCGATAGTCCGCAACCCTTGAAAGACAGTAAATAGTTTGTGCATGCGAAGAAAACAGCAATCAATGTTCCAATTATTAAAAAAAGGGGACAACTAAAAGAATAATTGGCTCCTACCACGATGGGAATGTGACCCCCACACATATACTGAAAGTAAAAAGTGTGTAATGTTCAGTTTGCGGCACTCAGCCTTTGCCCTCTCATTATACCCCTTCCCATCTCTCTTTCACCATTCCGTGCACTATTGAACATCTTGCAAACATGATTATACCAATCAATACGCTGAATCATTATAAAAGAAATTGTATGTGGTGACTTATATGACTTTTGCTACCACCCTGTCTTCACAGTTTATTCACTATTTGTGGGACACCACCTTTGAAGTATTATCATAGCTGCTGCTTTTTACCCTTTTCAAACATACCCATCTGAATAACGATTAAAATCAATGCTTGTAATGAGCATAATTGATAATTAGTTGCAAGATGATGCTGATTATTATATTGCATCAAAAATTATATATAACGACTGCGTTTTCAAAATTGATTTATACTTAATTCGATGTACATATAAAGCGGTTGTCAAGATAGGAATATTATTGAAATAGGAATATGATCGTCTATTTATTTCCTGCCCCATCCACCGCCCTGTGAGGACGCTTGGGCCGATGCTCCGGTATTTTTTACTCGCGGGGCACACCGTTCAATCCCGTGGTGTACCTCGCGAGGTACACCGCGGGGTAGAACACTTAGACGGGGTACCTCGCGAGCTGCAGCCTCTAGACGGGGAGCCCCGCGAGGCGGACGAAGGCGTGCCTCGCGGGGCAGGAGAGACGGTGTGCCCCGCGAGATTTGATGTCCACCCCGCGAGGCACGCCGTCACTTCCACACCGTGGTGCACCTCGCGGTGTACCCCGCGAGATTTGGCCTCTCAACGGGGAGCCCCGCGAGCAAAAAATACCGTAGTGCCTGGGCCTGCGCACTGCTGTATCCGCCACCGTAACTGGGATATCCACCTCCGTAGCCGCCATAGCTGGGATAGCCGCCGCCATAACCGCCTCCGTACGATGCTGAATATGGTAGCATAAGGGGAGTAAATCAGTTAGTTTGATATAAAAATTCGGACAATATCAACTTTAAAGCGAAAGCGGGAGAAAATTGCCAGAGCGGACTGTTTCACTTAGCTTACGGGGGTTAACTTGTGAACCTGAGAAGGTTTCTTAAAGTATAAGATAAGTGAAATATCAAAAGCAGTGAGGGAAGCAGTGAGGGGGTGTCGGCATTAAGATGACAAAAGACGAAGGCAGCGTTACATCTGCCTTACGTGCCCACGCAGTTACCTTCGCCGTAACAAAGGAGACGCGGTGGGGGGAGGAGAGGGGGGGGGGGGTTACGGCGCAGGCACGTAAGGCAAATGTAACGATACAAAAGAAAGACCAAAGTACTATGGGAGTTGGATCAAGATTTAGAAAAAAATAGGGGGAAAATTAGCGGGGTTTAATTTTACGCTGTATTTCATATGATTGTGGGGTATCTACGCAGTGCTTAGTCAATGTAGCTAACAAGGAGCAACGAAAAACAGCAGTCATTACTATCAATATTATTATCATAATACTTACGGTATCCTCCACCGTATCCGCCGTATCCTCCGAAACCTCCGTAAGCTTCACTCGTTGGAATTAAAACCAAGACGACAACCAAGGCCAGGCAAGCGAACAACAGCTTCATTCTGAAACCAATCAACTCTAAAACAATACTAACGCAGGGTAATCAAGAACAAAATGATAATTATAATGTTTTAATATTTCAAGTGAGAAAAAAATTAGGAAAAAACAAGAATATCTCAGGAACTTAAAATCAGTACTCTTTTTGCAAGAAATGAGACCAACCATAGTGTAGTTGATATTCATCCTTGTTCTTATATAATAGCACTTCTGACGAATTTGTTCGGCGTACTCAGTGTCGGCGATAATTGTGCGAAAGTTGTACGGCTGCATATAATCAGGACATTTCCTCTAGTCCTCTAGCGGCGACCTTTAAGAGTATGAGTCAACCCGTAGAGTACACTGGAAGTTCTCCCTGTCTATCACCGTGTTGTCAAGAGTGATCAACATCACTTATGTGAGAAAAACACTACATATTAGGGACAATAAGGGTGTGAATCATGATGAGATCCTCCGGGATTTAATTGTGGAGCATTCGACGAAGAATGGATCATTATTGAACGAACCTCGGAAAGTGAACTATTTTTGGTTGATTTAATCTTTCGTCAAATATTTGGTGACTTTTAACTGTTGCAATTGACTCAAGATTACAAACGAGCGAGTATGTCAGTGCGTGTCAGCGAGTAAGTCACCGGTGGTGGCATATATAATAGGACCCAGGAAGCCTGGTAGTTTAGCTTTTTCGTAATGATTATGACTTTGCAAACCAAAATAAACGATGTATAGTAAGTATACTGAATGGTGTATGCTTTATCAATATGTTCTGCAGTATTATATGCTCTCGTAAATAATATTGAAATGATTGAAGGTAAAATAAAAATAAAAAAACCTAAAACTAAACTTCAAATGACTACAAAATCACTTGTTCTCTGTTTTTTAGTGTAAAAAATTTATTATGTCAATACACTTTTTATAGTAAACACTTTTAGTACGCACTCTCTCACTTACTGTAAAAGGATAATATAAAATAGACTTGATATGCAGCAGTGTATATGCTTGTACTCTATCAAGATGATTTATTCAACCCGCAAAACGCATTAAACACACACCTTAAGCCAATTTGACTCTCTCCGACCACACCATCTCACAGTCAAAGAAAGCGAGAGAGTGTGGTCAGAGCGGGGAATTTCGAATACGAATAGGGTGTGTCTTTACGCAAATCAGAAATCGAAGAGTGATCTCATTTCTTTCCGTAGGAGGAGGAACTGGCAGAAGCGGAAGCCGAGGCCGAGGCAGACGCCGACGCTCCGCCACCGTGTCGAGGTCTACTGTAGACTACCGGTCGAGGTTGCACGTACACCTGATATTTCGCGTATTTCCATACATTTCCTGTTTTTTCCTTAAATTTCCTGATTCTTTCATACATTTCCATTATATTTCCATACATTTCCATTATATTTCCCTACATTTCCATAATATTTCCATACATTTCCTGATTTTCAAATACATTTCCATAATATTTCTATTTCTATATGACATTTCCATGATATTTCCATACATTTCCATGATTTTTCCATACATTTCCTTGGCACTCTTTCGAGTGAGAACCGATGAATAATAACCGACTGGATGATTACCATTTGCATAATTTGTCTATTCATTTGCGCTTGTCGCTCATGTGCAAATGTTTATCATCCAGTCGGTTATTATTCATCGGTTCGCATCCGATCAAGCACCATTTCCTTGCATTCGAACACTTTGTACTTGAATAAACACCCTTGTTGTGTACGATAAATAAAGAGATAAATAAATATATACCGGTCGAGGAGGAGGAGCAACGAAGACTGGCTGGGGTTGTTGAATGATCACTGGTTGCGGTTGAGAAATGAAGACCGGCTGTGGCTGTGGTTGGTAGTATTGTTGTTGAGGTGGAGGACTGAATGTGAAAATTTCATTATCCACATTTTAACATAAACACGTTTTAAACAATTTTATGGCTGTCCAGCATATTTACTGATTCCATTACTTTACCTATATAATACCACTTTAAAATATCGTTGTTCACACGACAAATAAACGTGATAGTAAGCGAACGTTCATAGCAAAAACGTCTAGAGGTCCACTCGAGCTAGTTCGAACTCCCCGCTCTGGCACGCACGCTCTCTCGCTTTCTTGTCCACGAGAGAGTATTGCCAAAGCGGGGAGTAAAATTAACTAGGGTGTATCTTTCAAGAGGAAGAGATCAGAAAAGAAGTGGATTAATGAAATTGTGATAAAGATGGAGCTCATGGGATGGAACCATCTCTTATCACAGATTTGATGAACCAATACGTTAATGTTGAGATAATGAAAAAGAAAATAATAATGATGTATTATAATATAATATTATACCCTTGGTTTCCATAATCAGGATAGTCACCGCCTCCTCCACACATTCCACATCCTCCGCCAGAAGCTGAAATACTAGGTTAGAAAAATCGTCAAGGTAGTTTTTTTTAATTAAAAAAAATGTCTGATAATGGCCAAGCTCATTTGAATCTCACGGATCAAAGTTCGCGCTCCTTTTTTCTGTCATTGAGAGTTTCGACATTGTTGAAAGTCATACTGATTCTCTTAAAGGCACACCCCGAGCTAATTTGAATCACTCCGCTCTGGCCAGGATGTAAAGCATTTTTCGATAATGAAAAAAAATAGTTATGTTAAATCTTGCTCTGGCCTCGCTTTCATCATTTGTAAGGCGAAAGAAATTGATGATATGAAAGGTGTGAAACATATCGGGATGAATTACATGGGCTGTTCAAAAATCGCGAGAAACAAGAGGCGAGAAAAATGTATGTGTAAACGAGGAGTTTTCTTATCGTTTCACAATTTTAACAGAAAATTATCCAGAAATTGGTCTTACTATGAAAAAAAGCGGAGCAAGATCCTAGCCTATTCTTCTGCACCAAGTGATGATAAATACTGTATCGGAAGAAAAAAACTTACGATATCCCCCTCCTCCTCCACCTTTTTCCATTCCAAGCTTGTTAAATAGTTTGTTTAAGTCAGCTGTAGTGGAAGGAATTGACACGAAGAACAAGGAAATTGTCAAATAAGCCGCCACCATTTTCATTCTGCAACAGTTTAATTTAATATTTAGCACACATCACACATCCAAGAGATGTACAAGAAGGTTGTTTGTAGTTAGCCAAAAATAATGATTATGTTTGATCTCTGGTATTTTGAAACTTAAAGTCTACTTAAATTACGTCACAGACTTTAAGTAGACTTTAAGTAAACTTAAAGCGAAAGAAAATTTGACGAAATGCATTACAGTATACCTCACCACTTTAAGTAGACTTGCGTTTTACTTTAAGTTTGCTTAAAACGCACTCTCCCTAACAGCGGGGGGCAGCGACAGGGGGAGGGCACAAAGTTTCAAAATCATCCTAAACCATTCATATTTGGTGGTTGGAGTCCCTAGGGGTGGGATACACTTCAGCCAAAAAATTGACCCGAATTATCGATTTTTGATCTACCAAAACTGAAAAAATCAAATTGATTTTTTCCTATTGTGTCATATATCATTCGAAAGAGCGTTGAAAGTTATGTAAAACTGACAAGTTTCAAAAGATTTCATTCATTGGTTTTTGAGAAAAATCCGTTTTTGCGAAAAAATGCAAGATTTTTTTCCTTTCGATAAATAGCAGACCACTTTCCAGAAATCTCTTGTTCCTGCCCCAGTTGAAATATTGTGTAAAAATAGCAGGGCTATCCGAATAACACAGTCATTTTAAAAATCTGCGTTCCGGAATATGACATATTGCCAAAAAACTAGCGCTTTTTAGCGTTACAATCGTCGACGCGGGTTCGATTCCGGCTGCGGGTCAAAATTTTTGCAAATTTTTTTTAGTTCCGTTTTGGCTCCTAATCATCTTTTTTCGATGTTCTAGACTGTTTTAATTGGTTTTCATAATACGCCACATGATTTCTAGTTATTTCAGTTGTTGTTTTTTGTGACGATTTCTGAAAGTGGAAGTTACTATTTTTAAGCATGTTTATCAAATGATAAATTTCTGAAATCAAGCACATACATCGTCATCATTTGAATACATATTTCTCTACAGAATTAACATTGGTTAATTCTCCAATTCAATTATTTCGTCCTTAAAAAATTCGTTCATGTTGTTTCTGATGGAAGTGACCATTAGATCTTCATAAAATATCAACACATCATCGTCAATTGAATCAAACTTCGCTCTTATCCAATTCGTTCAGCAAGTTCCTCAATTCTATATCGAAATTTACTTCATCGCTATCCACATCGATTGTAGAACGTTTCGCTCTAATTCTACTTTGTTTTCTTTTTTTGTCAATGTTAAAGATGGAGGCTATCGAATGTTTAAAAAAATCACATATCTGATGTGCAAGGGACATGTGATATACGAGAATTTATCACAAAGATTCATCAATCACGTTGCGTAGTGGTAAAAGCGCTGTCTAGTTAGCGTAACGTCGCGGGTTCGTAACCTATTGCAAAATTTTCCAATTTTCAAAATTTCGCGCCTTTGCATGCACGATCAAGGATGATTCATTCATGATTCTTGCGATCAATAAGCTGAATTAGCATAAAATAATTTATGTATGGTATGCAGAATAACTTTTGCTACCTTTCTCTCTTCACTTTCTGTTCACGAAAATATTCGTATTCCTATTCGGATCGAAAGTCCATTCTTGTTTTTACGATGTTACAAAACGATCTTATCGATCGGTCTAAAATGTACTTGTGTAATTGCCTTGCTGCTGTATTCTATCGATCAAACCGTTTATCTCCCTTCTCTTATACACACTTTCTCTGATCTACGTAGTATCTCGCTTGGACTTTCTCTCTAAACATATAAATTTATTGTAGCTCTGGCTGGCTACTCTCGTACCAAATAAACAAGTGTATTTTATACGATCAATACTTTCATCGATTTGAGTGATCTGCGTTATAAAATAAGTTCTCGTCACAGAAAAACAACAACTGAAATAACTAAAAATGTTGTGGCTTATTATGAAAACCAATTAAAACATTCCTAAACATCGAAAAAAGATGATTAGAAGCCAAAAGGGAACTAAAAAAAATTTGCAAAAATTGTGACCCCTGGCCGGAATCGAACCCGCGTCGACGATTGTAACGCTAAAAAGCGCTAGTTTTTTGGCAATATGTCATATTCCGGAACGCAGATTTTTAAAATGACTGTGTTATTCGGATAGCCCTGCTATTTTTACACAATGTTTCAACTGGGGCAGGAACAAGAGATTTCTGGAAAGTGGTCTGCTATTTATCGAAAGGAAAAAAATCTTGCATTTTTTCGCAAAAACGGATTTTTCTCAAAAACCAATGAACGAAATCTTTTGAAACTTGTCAGTTTTACATAACTTTCAACGCTCTTTCGAATGATATATGACACAATAGGAAAAAATCAATTTGATTTTTTCAGTTTGGGTAGATCAAAAATCGATAATTCTGGTCAATTTTTTGGCTGAAGTGTATCCCACCCCTAGGGACTCTAACCACCAAATATGAATGGTCTGGGATGATTTTGAAACTTTGTGCCCTCCCCCCTCCGCCCTTACAGAGAGCGCGTTTTAAAGTCTACTTAAAGTGCGGAGTTTAAGTGGACTTTAAGTTTCAAAATACCAGAGATATTAATTATTCAGAGGACAATAATTCATGTTATCCAATGTACAAAAAATATGCAAAATCAATTAATCGATTTGATACAACAACAAAAATGTTATTTCAAACCATGCATTATATGTAACAAATAATAATGAATAAAAATAATATAATATATAATACTGAATAATAATGAATAATTTGCAGCACGCAAACTCATGTTGAAAAGTTTCGGACATGCGATTCCAATCAAACAAAACACGAGAACGATAGTAGTTGATGCACCTAAGTGTTGTTAAAAATTCTTTTATATATTGTCGATTGTGTTGAATATTTTTTCACGGTGCACTATATTCGCAACATTGTTACCAAACACTGTTTTGTGATCAACAGAGTGCATCGGAGGAAGTCGTGGACGTTTTCACTGTTCGAGAATGATACAAGAGTTTGCAGAATTTTATATTTTGCTAGATAAACGAAGTTTATTGTAGTAAAATATTCATTATAGGTTAGAGCGAAATTAATCAAAAAGTTCACAGTCGAATTTTTCATATTTTGATTGAATGATCAATGAAATACAACTAAAAGATTCTGGATAGACAATCTTTGTTGCTCCTAAACATAGCAAGGACCCTGGCTGTGTAAGCTTTCTTTCTAGTCCACTTATCAGGATTATTTGCATATCTACACTACAGTAGCGTACAGTTCATATTGACCGAACAACCGATCCCAGTGGAAAGGCCAATCTTATCGAGAAAATACGCACGTATGTGCCCTTTATCGATCAGACAATTTGCGATCTATGTTGTAGGTGTCAGTAAAAGTTTGGCTTTTGAGCTCTTTACGGGTTCATAATATAGTTGGCTATTCGGGGGTTGCGGGCCCGCAATGACTACTGTATTCCTACACTGCTATTTTTTTTGCGATCTGTCGCTCTTCTCTGTTAACGAAGGAAAGTGAAGAGAACTGAGAAGAACGACCGATCACAAAAAGTAGTAGGGTACGAATGAAGTAGTCGTTGCGGGCCCGCAATCGCCCTCCCCCTTTACCCTCTCTCCGAGATTGCGGGCCCGCAATAAATTGTGCGTTATAGCCATCTCTAGTTCATAAGCACACTACAGTACAGCCCGGTCGTGTTTTGTACACACTCTGTGCTTCGCTCCGCTGCGGGGCGCAGCGCGGAATGTGTACAAAACACGACCGGGCTGTACGGTATAGGACAACCAGAAAGCTACGGTATAACGGAATCTTCTCACAGTAAACAAAAAACCCGTAATCGTTAAATATCTGTTAACCGGAGCAGCCGCAGCCTCTTCCTCCTCTATCCCTCCGTAGGATTCTCAATTCTGCCCATAATCCACCGTCAAAAATCGTCTGTTTATTCCAGTCTACTACATAATATGCCAACAATATTCAATTCCAAACAACTACTCATAATATTGAATAATTCATAGTGCACCAGTAGCTAAGTTCTAAGTGTTCAATTCAAATTCATTTAACAATCCATTATCCATCCTCCATCCCATTATTTTCACTTCTTTCCCCATGATCTCGAGGAAGCTGATGCTGAGGCAGACGCCGTCGCCCATGGTCCACCTCCGCCGTATTGAGGAGGCGCAGAGTACACTGGACGTGGTGGCGGTGATGGAGCATAGTAGACCTGATATTAAGCTATTTTGAACAAATCGAGGGAACATTTTTTATAAATTTTTACATATAATGATTCTGTGCTTCATGAAGGTCATTCAATTGAATTGAAGACATTCTGGTGTTCATAATGAATGATAAGACATAAAATGCGGTAAATAAACAATGCAAGAGATACATGATATCGTACATCGAAAATTCATTGGATCATGAATCGCCAGAAGCACTCTGAGCCACTCTGGTGATTCAACTGTGATTATGGCCGAATGAGGCATTTTCGTGCTCTCTCTTTCTTTTCATTATTTTTCTTTCACTCTAATCTAGTTAGTCCGCGAGAATCGCATTTTTATATTGTGTTTTAAGCAAAATCATCATGTTTATTTTTTTAATAAATCGTTCCGATGATATCACAGAACCGGAACCGGGAAATAGGTAGTCCCCAAAAATGATTTTCCTGGCACTTAGCCAAGTCTTGCTCAAGGGTCATCATTTTTCTTTCTTAATTTATTATTTGTGTAATTAACGTTCCATTCAATGATATTCCTGGTTTCAGTGCTTCACCAACGACACGGACGGTGTTCTATCGCGAAGTGACCCTTGCTAGAAGTCTGTGGGAGATTCAAATGTACTGCAAAGTAAGTTATGCCCTTTTTCCATGCCACATTACGGCTCGTTTCTTTTGCATTTATGATAAGTTCCCTCTTACCAGGGACGAAGATGACGTCATTCTGCTCCCAGCTGTGTAGCTTCGCGTCAGATAAGTCATGCTTCATTTATTTTTCTGGTTTAAATGTATGATGATCACACTTGATACTCCATGTACATTCATTTCTTTTTAAATACCCTGAAGCTTTGTGAAGACATTTCAGCACCCCGGATGGTGAAACTGCTCACGACGAGGACGAATCGGATGTACTTGGAGGAGAATGAAGAAAGGAATAATCAGGTTTATTCTATCAATATCTCCTTCATAATGTTCATAGGTCGAAAAGTACGTTACAGACAAGCCTGACTGCATTTTGAGCAGAATATTCACGAAAATAATCTAAAAACCTGACCACATTTGGATTTTGTTGAATGCCTGAGCGCATTTCAGCCGAGAATTCCTGGAAATAAAAAAAACCTGACCTATTTTTAAAAATGTGTAACGTAGCTATTTGATTATGTTTATCATTCTTTGTTCAGGCGATCGGTATCTGAGCTTGCCGATCTCTTCGTTGTTTTGGAAAGCATAGTTGTGCAGGATCTACATTGACTGAAAACGAGGTGAGAATATTTAGTTGATATCATTTTAATGTATACTATGCGTTGTTCCTCACTATTTTGACCGTTTTTTCTAGTAAAGCGGAAGGAAATCAAACCCGTAGTTATATACATTGGTATTTTGTGTTTACTTTCAGATTCACCGACATTGTGCGGGGGTTCCAGCGTAACCCAATGCTGCGATGTCTGCCGCATCCCAGTTCCACCTTTGTGCGGCGTCATCAGCGTCTACACTAATACTAATACTAATACTTTATCTTATCAGCACATTAAATGCAGAAGGGGCCAAAACAGGGGGAATCTTCTTATCCACAAGATTTATCCTTTCGTCTCTGAGAGAATTGATCTCCATTCAAGAGAACGGCAGCATATGATACTTGATTAGAATAATCAAATAACCCACGAAAACTTTACGTTGCTCGTCCAATCGGCCTGCTTGACAAGGTGGAAATACCGCTCCTGACTTTCCAAAGTCTGCTAGGAGGGGACTCAACTGTTGGTCCCTTTCTCTTGATGGAATAGGCGAGTGTAGTCGAGAGTGGAGAGAGAACAGTCCAACCGACCGAACCGCAGAGAGAAAAGGCAGAAGAATGTACACTGTGGCTGCATTTCCTTGCTGATGAGCAGGTACGACAAATTATCGATCTTTGAAACTGAAGTCGTTTATTTACGAAAAAAATAATTTTTAATGAATTGTTTAGTCAAACTTTAGATGGCTCATGAAATATATAAATTCGTTATCTCTACTGAATTACAATATGTGATGTTGGGCACTATTAGAATTCAAATTTCATTAATAATTCATTATTATTTTCTTCATTTAGGTGGTCGTTCTGCGAGTTGACGTACTCAACCCACACCTGCTGTCTCATCAGAGAAGTTTTACTTCACTATTTGTTTTACAAATTATGTTCTAGAACATTTTTCATAATCCAATCAAAGTTTCGTATCCAATTTCTTACTACTCATGGTACTTTGTGTGTACTTTCAGCTTCTTCGTCGGTGAGACTGTACAGTACGGGGGAGCTACCGTAACCCAGATGTGCGATGACTACCGTATCCCAGAGGTGTGATGACTACCGTATCCCTGCGGCAATGCGGTCACGAGGGCCGCATCATCATCGTCTTCAGTAGTGCTGCATCTACAAGGAACTGAGCAGGTACGACAAGTTATCGATCTTTGAAGGTGGTGGCGTGTATTTTATAAATTATTGATTAGCAAAACTTTAAAGGACACTCGAAATTTAAATTTTTATCTCAATCGATTTAGATTATGTGATGCACTATTAGAATTCAAATTTCATTAATAATTCATTATTATTTTCTTCACTTAGGTGGTCGTTCTGCGAGTTGACGTACTCAACCCACACCTGCTGTCTCATCAGAGAAGTTTTACTTCACTATTTGTTTTACAAATTATGTTCTAGAACATTTTTCATAATCCAATCAAAGTTTCGTATCCAATTTCTTACTACTCATGGTACTTTGTGTGTACTTTCAGCTTCTTCGTCGGTGAGACTGTACAGTACGGGGGAGCTACCGTAACCCAGATGTGCGATGACTACCGTATCCCAGAGGTGTGATGACTACCGTATCCCTGCGGCAATGCGGTCACGAGGGCCGCATCATCATCGTCTTCAGTAGTGCTGCATCTACAAGGAACTGAGCAGGTACGACAAGTTATCGATCTTTGAAGGTGGTGGCGTGTATTTTATAAATTATTGATTAGCAAAACTTTAAAGGACACTCGAAATTTAAATTTTTATCTCAATCGATTTAGATTATGTGATGCACTATTAGAATTCAAATTTCATTAATAATTCATTATTATTTTCTTCACTTAGGTGGTCGTTCTGCGAGTTGACGTACTCAACCCACACCTGCTGTCTCATCAGAGAAGTTTTACTTCACTATTTGTTTTACAAATTATGTTCTAGAACATTTTTCATAATCCAATCAAAGTTTCGTATACAATTTCTTACTACTCATGGTACTTTGTGTGTACTTTCAGCTTCTTCGTCAGTGAGACTGTCCAGTACGGGGGGCTACCGTAACCCACGTGTGCTTGCTTCGTGTGACTACCGTATTCGGTTGAGTATATGTGATCTAGAAACGACAGTTCTCACAAGCCTTTAACAAAAACGGTAAGCTGTGCAACAATGATATAATTTAAAAAAAAACAAACAAACATAAAAAGTTTTATGGAGTGATGGTAGCTATCGATCTAGGCAAAAAGAGTATTTGTTACATTTACCGTATGCGACTAGGCCGTCACGTAAACGAACGTATATTTTGGAGTGTGTATAGTCTTAAGTGGAAAACCTTGATGTCTATGAAAATACTGTTAAAGGTTACGGTAGACAATCAATATTAATCGATGATTATCGTAGCCTTTTACAGTATCCCTATCGACACTCATGGTTTTTACTTGAGACCCAAGGCACACATAAAGACGTATACATAGCGAAATATAACGTTTGTTTACATGACGGGGTAGCCTCGTAAGGTAATTGTAACGACCCATAACATTAAATAGTAATAGTCGTAACATTATATACCATAATAAACGATTAATTAAAGAAAAATTCACATGAAATATGGCTAATGATAATGATGATTAATCTCACGCTCTATCGATTAAATATTTCATTTTTGATTTAGTAAACAAACTTTGATAACTAATCTATGAATAATAATGTATTGTTTTATGAATTATGAGCGGAGTTATTAGATTACTCATCATGATCACTGTCCATGAGAAGATCAATCGCTCTGTCCAGATCATCTTCACCCCACTGGCCATACAGTTCTCCCTCTTCCTCTCCTCCTCTTCCTCCCTCTCCCTCATACTCTACCTCTTCCTCCCTTCCGGGCTCTCCCTCTTCCTCGCTCTCGTACTCGGTCACCGGTGGTCTTCTCTTGAAGATTGGTTCTCCATAGGCAGCTGCTCTCCTGGATCTTTCCTTTCTCTCCAGCTGTACCTGCTTCTTCTGATCTCTTTCACTCAATGGTGGAGGCTGATAACAATATTTTAAAACAATAAATTTAAATTTAAAATCAAACCAATCCAAGTGCATCTCTTAGACGACGACAATCCTGATTGAGTCGTTTCTTTACAGTGCTGCGAAGACTGGCGGCGGCTCTTCCGGTCGAGAATGCTCTTCGTCTAGCGATGATCTATTATGCTATTACATTATCCGTTTTCCTTTTTGTTTTGAAAAAAATTAATTATTCAATGACTACGGTATTCGGGAGACAACCCAATCGAAATTTTTATTCTGCTTGTATACAGTAATACTAATTTTTTCCTAAACTTTTCATTAAAAATTGAGAAACTCTCTTAGTTATGAGCTCTTATTTTATTTTTAAATTTAATTAATCGTATATCATAAAGATGTTTCAGCAAGTGAAATATCTTTAAAAAAGTTAAAAATTGTAAGAGGAGAAATGAATTCTTGGTTTGTTATTCCTTGTTTTGGTTTTATGTTCCTTATTGGCTAGATTTTCTGGACCACGATATAACACTAAATCGAGAAAAAAAACACGAAAATTGTATTTAATAAAAATTTTGGTTTTTTTCGAAATTTTCTGAAAGCTGTTTTTCGTAGTCTTGGTTTCCGAAATTTATGGTAGCCAGAAAATCAAGCCACAATGATTTAAATAGCACACTCACGTCTACCAGCCAGTTGAGTTTGTCCTGATTCTTTCTTTGATGGAATAGAATTGTTCTTTCCTCTTCAGTGAATAATTGACCATCCAGTTGGGAGGCGAATATTTCAGCGGAAGGAGATGAATCGTCTATGGCCGTAACTTGTGCCTCAGTCAGATAAGTGTACGGACATTCTAAAAAGTATCGGTCGAAACTATTGATTATTAAGCATTTCATACCGAGTTTTCTCGGCATTATCTCAATCATATTGGACACTCCAGCACAAATGGTCGCAGCCATTTCATTATTCTCTTTAACAACAACGGCCATTTGCTTGAACTAAACGATTTTGCATTTTAACCACGCATTTTTCGCACTACTCTACCTCCTCTTTTGAATATGCTTCTTCCCCAGCAAGTTGATCGGTAAAGGCTTCGATGGCTGTAGTCTTTCCTACAAGTGTATCCATGGAAGCCTTCACTGCTGCTAGGTCAGACTTGACCGACTTCAATTCATTATCCAAAGACATGACGTACTTCAGCACCGTTCTCAGTAATTCTAAAGCAATATCGATTTATCATTTCTATTACTTGATACAGTAACCTCGTTGATCCATATCATCGATAGCTGAATTAGTTGGAGCAATCGATGGTGATGGATTGACTCTAGGTCTTGCCTGTGCCTGTGCATAGTAGTCATTTATCTTTTAGGGTTATTGTATTCGTTGATCTACGCAGAGAAATAGTCTAAAGCCTACGGTCTGTGCATCATTTCAAACACTTTTTGGCAGAAAATTAAGAGATAGCATACAAAATGGTGACACCCTGGGTGGGTGCGCCCTTTAAGGGGTACTGTAGTCATTTATATTTAGATTGTAAATATGTGCACATACATTCTTTTGTCGTTGCTTGGCTATAGAAGGAGTAGGACACGGAGTGGAGGAACGATCACGAGGAGGTATCTAATACAATTTGATTCATCGAAAGTAAAGAATATTTGATCTTTGATCTTTTGTACAAGAGAATAGCATACACTGGCTTGTCTAGTTCTGCCCAATATAGGATCAGAACTTCCACCATTCTGTATATCTGTCAATCGATTGTTACACGTCGACCTTGCTCCGGTCTCTACCACATGCGCAAAGTAGTGAGACCCATCCTCGAGGATACGGACACGTTGACCATTAACAAACGATGTTTGTACTGCCTTTCCATCTTCATCCCTCATTACATCAAAGTTCACCACATTGAGATCTCCTCCCACCACAAGTTTGACTAGGGCGAATGGCATTTATCTAAAATATTTAACGAAAATATGTTAATATGATGTAAAATTAAAATAATCAATGAGATGTCGAACTCATGTCCATGCTTCATTGCTGTATTTCATTCTTATTTCTATATTATTCAATTTAATCTCTATTTATTCCTTTAGATGGAAAAGCATTGGAAAGACAGGGTATTCGCTCTTCATCACGAAAGAAAGAGCAAGAGAGCAATCGCTCGTATTGTTTCAACAAGGGCAAGAAAAATCGATTTCAAGACTGTGACATCAATCTTGAAATCGATCAATAAAGAAAAGAAATACAACCCACAGAAGATCAAGGACATCAAGAAGTGGCAAGAGATCAAAGATCACATTAGAGATCTGTACAAGGAGAACAAGGGGATTTTAACAAATGGAGTAATCTCAAGTGTGAAGCAGAAGTTTGATGAAGAGGTGAGAATGATAGAGTTCGTATGAATAACAGTATAGAATATCTAAAAAGTTTAGTAGTGATAAAAGTGTTTAGCAATGGTGCATTCACTGTTCTTATCGTAAAAAAAGCGGTCGCTATGTCTTAGATTATGATGCACAGATATCGTTTTTATATGGGTAACAGTGTATGCATCATAAGTACGAGAATGGAGGAAGAGGAGATAATACCGTCAAAATGAAAAAAAGGTGAATCATTTGTAAAATTTATGAAAAGAAAAGTACAGAAATTAGTGATTTCTTGAGTTTTTTCACATACTTCATTATACATTATATTTTAATGTTTTTTAGTGTGACCTGTTCGCCCAATGCACTTATAAAATCCTGTGATGCTCAAATAACCTAATTTCTAATAATAAATAAAAATATTTTTTATGACAATTTGTCAGAAATATTTCGCTTTTTTCATTTTGACGGTACAATTCAGAATTATATATAATACGGTATTTTGTCATCTATTTTAGGTGACGGTTTATATGGTTGGACGTGTTAGAAAGGAACTGAATCTTGTTCGCAGGCTTGCGAGATATGCAAGCATGGTTCGTCTTCCGAATCAATTGAAGAGGATCATTTACGTGACAAAGAAGAAGGAAGAACGCTGCGGGTTTCACAAATCCTTCTTTGCTGATGAAGCATCGGTTACCGTAAATCCCGGTGATCTACATGTATGGGTTGATAAGGATGATCCACATGCTCACATCCTTGGTAGACCGAAACATCCTATGAGAGTCAGTCTGAATCAACAATATTACACAGATAGATCAAAGATCAAAGATCAACTTCAAAAGATTTTGTTTCAGATAATGATCTGGCTTGCCATCTCCATGCAGGGTGCTACACGTATCAAGATCATGGACACTAAAGAACGCCTTGACAGCTATGCGTATTGTGTAAGTATACTCTCCATCTTTGTATCTCGATTCTCACACAAAGATTACGGTATGACAAAGCATGTTACGGTAACGTAACGGTTACATACTCTATGTTACGGTATCTATAGCATGCCTTTGTATACGGTATCCATATCAATTGTTGTAGGACATTATCGAAGATTACTATAAACCTGCAGCACAAAAACTGTATGGAGGAAACTGCAATCTCATCCACGACAACGCTCCTTGTCATGTGAGCAGGGAGACCAGAGAAACTCTGGCAATCATGAATGTCAAGGTTATTTCAAACAGATAAAGATCAAAGATCAATGCAATCTCACGCGTGATTCAAAAATTTTATTATACATGACAATTGTTTCAGACTGACGGATGGCCTGCAGAATCCCCGGATATGAATCCAGCTGAGTTAGTCTTTGGACATCTAAAGATGAAAATAAGGACTGAATATAAGCCTAAAAACAAGGCTGAGTTGATAGATGCCATTAGAGATTATGAAAAAAAGTATTTAACGAAGGAGCAATGCAGAAGCTCTGGTATTTTGCCACTTAAAGTCTACTTAAACTTTCCCACTTTAAGTAGACTTTAAGTAAACTTAAAGTGAGACGTAAGTCTACTTAAAGTGGTGTGGTATACTGTAATGCATTTCGTCAAATGTTCTTTCACTTAAAGTTTACTTAAAGTCTACTTAAAGTCTGTGACGTAGTTTAAGTAGACTTTAAGTGGCAAAATACCAGAGAGATGGGTACGGCACATTCATACGGCTATGAATGCTGTATTAAGAAGAAAGGGTCAGCCTGTGAGAGGGAAAAACGATTAGTTTAGTTAGTTAGTTTCTCTTCTTGTAGTGAATTATCCTGGAGGATTAGTTTATTATAGTATTTCGACTTATTCAGATTCTGTAAAACACCAATGTGAAGCAGACCCTTTCATTTTTTGAAAAAAATCAGCACACAAATATTCTTCTTTCATATTTCCATTTTTTTCCGAATTTCTTAAAAGTATAAAAAATGATGATGAAGTCATGTTAAATATATAGAACACATTTTGTATGCTTCACATCGAGGTTTTATCAAAATTTGAAATTTGAAAACTTCTCCGTTTACTCCCTAAATAGATATTTCCACAGATTTCTACAATCTCGTGGTCAATAAAGTCATTTCATTTAAATAATTCTATTCGTGCAGTTATCGATCACATCTCTTTATTTCTTCTAGTTATTTCTATTCTACAGCAATCCATGCATCTCACCCATATGTTAGGATAAAATATTGAATTTGTTGTTTCACACATCTACGGTATACACATCGGACACAAGCACACGCAGGTTACGGTAGCACCCCCGTACTGGACAGTCTCACCGACTAAGTAAAGTACACACAACGTACTAAATCGATTGAGATAAAAATTTAAATTTCGAGTGTCCTTTAAAGTTTTGCTAATCAATAATTTATAAAATACACGCCACCACCTTCAAAGATCGATAACTTGTCGTACCTGCTCAGTTCCTTGTAGATGCAGCACTACTGAAGACGATGATGATGCGGCCCTCGTGACCGCATTGCCGCAGGGATACGGTAGTCATCACACCTCTGGGATACGGTAGTCATCGCACATCTGGGTTACGGTAGCTCCCCCGTACTGTACAGTCTCACCGACGAAGAAGCTGAAAGTACACACAAAGTACCATGAGTAGTAAGAAATTGGATACGAAACTTTGATTGGATTATGAAAAATGTTCTAGAACATAATTTGTAAAACAAATAGTGAAGTAAAACTTCTCTGATGAGACAGCAGGTGTGGGTTGAGTACGTCAACTCGCAGAACGACCACCTAAATGAAGAAAATAATAATGAATTATTAATGAAATTTGAATTCTAATAGTGCCCAACATCACATATTGTAATTCAGTAGAGATAACGAATTTATATATTTCATGAGCCATCTAAAGTTTGACTAAACAATTCATTAAAAATTATTTTTTTCGTAAATAAACGACTTCAGTTTCAAAGATCGATAATTTGTCGTACCTGCTCATCAGCAAGGAAATGCAGCCACAGTGTAGACGCTGATGACGCCGCACAAAGGTGGAACTGGGATGCGGCAGACATCGCAGCATTGGGTTACGCTGGAACCCCCGCACAATGTCGGTGAATCTGAAAGTAAACACAAAATACCAATGTATATAACTACGGGTTTGATTTCCTTCCGCTTTACTAGAAAAAACGGTCAAAATAGTGAGGAACAACGCATAGTATACATTAAAATGATATCAACTAAATATTCTCACCTCGTTTTCAGTCAACGGAGATGTAGATCCTGCACAACTATGCTTTCCAAAACAACGAAGAGATCGGCAAGCTCAGATACCGATCGCCTGAACAAAGAATGATAAACATAATCAAATAGCTACGTTACACATTTTTAAAAATAGGTCAGGTTTTTTTTTATTTCCAGGAATTCTCGGCTGAAATGCGCTCAGGCATTCAACAAAATCCAAATGTGGTCAGGTTTTTAGATTATTTTCGTGAATATTCTGCTCAAAATGCAGTCAGGCTTGTCTGTAACGTACTTTTCGACCTATGAACATTATGAAGGAGATATTGATAGAATAAACCTGATTATTCCTTTCTTCATTCTCCTCCAAGTACATCCGATTCGTCCTCGTCGTGAGCAGTTTCACCATCCGGGGTGCTGAAATGTCTTCACAAAGCTTCAGGGTATTTAAAAAGAAATGAATGTACATGGAGTATCAAGTGTGATCATCATACATTTAAACCAGAAAAATAAATGAAGCATGACTTATCTGACGCGAAGCTACACAGCTGGGAGCAGAATGACGTCATCTTCGTCCCTGGTAAGAGGGAACTTATCATAAATGCAAAAGAAACGAGCCGTAATGTGGCATGGAAAAAGGGCATAACTTACTTTGCAGTACATTTGAATCTCCCACAGACTTCTAGCAAGGGTCACTTCGCGATAGAACACCGTCCGTGTCGTTGGTGAAGCACTGAAACCAGGAATATCATTGAATGGAACGTTAATTACACAAATAATAAATTAAGAAAGAAAAATGATGACCCTTGAGCAAGACTTGGCTAAGTGCCAGGAAAATCATTTTTGGGGACTACCTATTTCCCGGTTCCGGTTCTGTGATATCATCGGAACGATTTATTAAAAAAATAAACATGATGATTTTGCTTAAAACACAATATAAAAATGCGATTCTCGCGGACTAACTAGATTAGAGTGAAAGAAAAATAATGAAAAGAAAGAGAGAGCACGAAAATGCCTCATTCGGCCATAATCACAGTTGAATCACCAGAGTGGCTCAGAGTGCTTCTGGCGATTCATGATCCAATGAATTTTCGATGTACGATATGTGATGTGTTGCGCAGGATAGATTTTCGAAAAAAACAAGTAATAAGGTCAGAAATCAATAGCTCAATTCTGACAGTGTTTGCATTCGTTTCTGTGGATAAGAACGTGATAAATTATTGTTTTTCTAGCTGTACCCTCTGAACAGGTGGTTGCATGTAGATCGGCCGAGGTTGTTGGATGATGATCGGTCGGGAAGGAGGAGCGACATAAACGGGTCGAGGTGGCGGGGCATAATAAACTGGCCGAGGGGCATGACTGAAATAAAATTATCCATGAAATATATAATAATACAGTGTGTTTTAAAATTTCTGTAGTTTTTATCAAACTAAAAGTGGAAGAATCATATATCGCTTTCTAGCAGAGTGCATCGCATACATAAACTCGGTTTGCGCAATTTGTCCTCATGGTCTTATGATTATTCATATACTGTTTTAAGAGAATCGCAACTATCAGTATCTCTTTAATTATATACAATTCATACCGGTAGACTTGATAAGACTGGGAATAACATCCACATCCCCCTCCTCCTAATCCTCCGCCGAGCGACACTGAAAGAATTTTTGTAACGTGGCAGCAAATACAGAAGTGATAGGAGAAATTATTATTATTGTCATTTCTCTCCTATCACTTCTGTATTTGGACGGGTGTATCAAATAAATAAATAAATAATTCAAATATGTTTGATAATAGAGAAAGCTATCTTGTACATGATTTATAATAACGATAATATAAATGAACACTTTTTCACAATGACGCTTGTTTTCTTATCATTTTGCAACATTTGAACATATACCTTATATTTACATTTAAATTTCTTTATTCAGCATTAGGGTCAGCTGAACAGTTGAACAATAGAGTTGGTTATTCTGGTTGCGGCTTGCGGGCCCACATAGACGCCACGCCCCTTTCTCACCGCCTCCGCCGCCCGTTCAAACCCGTCTCGTGTAGCCCGTGCACATATTATTATTACAGAAGTGACGTTGCGAACCATTTCGCGTCCGCAACGATTGCGGTCCCGCAATCGCCCCCCCCCTCGCCTCTCTAAGAGGTTGCGGGCAGCTATGATTTCACGAGCCACCCAAACTCTATTGACCAACGTCAAACAGATAATTAAGTGTTATCCATGGAGCATAAGACCTTAGAAGTGTTATATTTAACACCTTTTGAGCTTGATGCTCCGTGGATAACACTTATTTCTCTGTGTGGTGTAGAAAATTTACCATATCCGCCACCTCCTCCGTCGAATCCTCCGAAGTTGAAGAACTTGAAGAAGGCTTCAACAGTTGGAATTGAAGGCAATAACGTTATTAGGATCAGAGAAGTTACTCTCATTTTCATTCTGTAAGTATATATTTTAAATTCTCCATGTATTAAATTTTTACAAAAACTCTCTCTAATAAAGATGGTAATTTTTAACTGAACAAACATTGATTGCATTTCAATTTCATGTATTTCATGTCAAGAAATTCAAATAATATTGACAAGAGAAGTATGTATCAAAATGGGAGAAAATGGAGATTGGCATCCCGGATACAGCTCTGGCACAACCGGGAACTGAGTGGTAATTTAGGCAACTTCGACTGCAGACTTATATAAGTTTTGAGGGAAACAACAGTGAGATTCTCGGAGTTGTACCCTAGTGTTATTCGACAGTTTTCCCTTTTCGTATATATACATATTTACATTCTCATTCAACATTTTAACGGTGTACTGTGGGCATCATTGAACAAACTCATCTTGCCAGACATTAGTGCAGAAGAGTAAAAGATATTTCGGCGACTTTCTTGACTTTTGTCGACAGTGAGTCGTTCTGGCATTCACGTTCTGGTCCAGAGTCTACTTTGAAGTTTGCATGTCAATTTTTTTGGAAATAAGGAACTAAATTAGTAATGTGGATGGACGTACAAGTATAGGTTTGCATGGACTATAAATGTAAGCTTGAAAATGAATTAGTTTGCACATAATGTACTCTATGGTGTTTCGGCTACGACTAACAAGAAATGGCATACTGCGCTGCAAGCAATCCCTAAAATACCATGGTTTGAAACCCTTACGTGTAAGGGTTTGAACCCGTAATGTTTGGCATCCCTTGGATGTACGGGTTTAAAACCCTTGTATGTAAGGGTTTGCAAATAGCGCAGCATGCCAACTAGGGGTTTTCTCTCTGTTTGGGGACACTATGATGGGTGTAAAATTGAATCAACCCGAGTGTAGTTCGTACTTGATGTTATTGGATGTTGATAGAAAGTGCAATCAAACGAAAACAACGGCGTCTTAAGACCAACCACCGAAATGATGCGATTTTTCAGGATTTTATTTGAATCACTCACCGAATTTTATGGCAAACAATTCACAAAGGCTAGGCCAGTGACAAGACATGACGTGTGATAAGTGAAGCTATTAACGAAGATAATCAAGATCCATAGCGGTCCACAAACTGAAAAAAGAATGTGAACTGTCACATTTGCGGAACAGCTAGAGAAAGTTCAAATGTCAGTTACAGTCACAAAGCGATCTAATTTGAAACTCCAAGCTACCATGCAGTAATCACAGATTGCAAATAATTGGATGGCACATTTGATATCATAAGTCAAACTTATTAAGTTTTATATCTTGTTATCGGAAAGTTTGTGAGATACTCATAAAATTATTTATTTAGTCAACACATATACTGCACATCAAAAACATACATACACTATCTACATCATAATAATTTCGACGTTTGGATATCATTTCTTTCCCCAAGCACTGGCTGAAGCTGACGCAGATGCTGATGCCGAAGCCCCGCCCCCTCCATAGTACATGGGCTGCGCATAATACATCGGTTGGGGCGGAGGACTGGAATATTAAGTAATTGATGAGCCTTATATTTCTGTCACATTTAAACTTTAGAAAAAAAAAGCTTTGTTTATTTTTGTAACTACTACCACGATGCTAGCATAAGTGCCTTTCATAAGCAGTGACTCTGCTGATACCTAATTAAAGGCACAACCCAAGCTATTTAATATTACTCTCCGCATTGGTAATACTCTCTCGCAGATAAAGAAACGTGACAGCGTGTCCAGAGCGGAAAGTTTCTAATAAGTTTACATTTTAAGAGTAACTTTGTTTAACTGTTTGATTAACGAATACAAGTTCGGCTAGATTCTCTCTGTTTCCCTGTTAAGATAAATATATTTCATTGCAAATAAAATTATTATTGTACCTGAAGTATGGTTGTGAATATCCGCCGCATCCACATCCTCCACCACCTCCTCCTCCTCCGTACGATGCTAAAAGAATGGCAAGTCTTTAATTTAGAATCTCTAAGTAGAGTTCGAATTAGCACTGCCCCAAGAACTGTTACCCCTATACGACGCTAAAAAAGAAAAGCCCACTCGAAATATGCAAAACCTTTCCAAAATATTTTAAAATGTATTTATGCTAATATCAAAATAGTTATAATTTTTTGAATAAAAATATGCCAAAAATATGAATGGCTGTTATATTTTGTTAAATTATGAATATTTGGGTTAGAAATTTATTTACGATAAGATGAAGAGACTTACGAAATCCCCCGCCGTATCCACCTCCACCTCCGTAACCTCCTCCTCCATATCCCATCTTCTTAAATAACTTGAATAAGTTCGCTTCACTCCTAGGAACGGATGCCAATACAACGAAAAGTGCCAAATAAGCGATCCTAACCTTCATTCTGTAATAATTAGTTTGACAATGAGTAAAAGCCTCAAGTCAACTGTAGCACAGCTACAGACAGAGTAAGTGGGCAGTCAGTCTATCAATCAATATTTATTCACACGTTATGTAAGATATTCATGTTGAAGTATGGTATTATGTGCTCTGTTAAAGGTGGAGACCCGCGAATGATCATGCAAATCTCTTATGTCTCGCTTATGCAAGTGTCTAGTGATATGCAAGAAGATAGGGTTACTAGCCATTGTCCCCTTAGCTTAGTGGTAAAACTTCTAACTAGAAAGCGCATGCTCGCGAGTTCGAATCCTATTGCCGAACTTCCTTATTTTCAAAAAGCGCGCCTTTGCCTGAGTTTGATAGCGTGATTCATTCATGATTCAGAATTAGCATAAAATAAATAGTGTACGGTATGTAGAATAACGTTTGCTATCATTCTGTCTTCACAGTTTGTTCACGAAAATATTCGCGGGAGTCCACCTTTAAAGGGAGCGTAACCTCTCTTAAAGGTCTCTTCGATGAACTATGATCTCTCGTTGTTAGAGAACAGAGAAATAGTATGTACAATGAAGAGACCTTTGAGAGAGGTAACGCTTATTTTAAAGGGGACGTGGCCTCTCTCAATGGCCTCTTCTACGCGCAATGCTCTCTCGTTGTTAAAGAACAGAGAAATAATGTGCAATGAAGAGACCATTGAGTGAGGTCACGCTCACTTTAAACGTGTTGAGCACGAGGGAATTACGTATTTAGTAACACAAGTTTGAGGGCAATTATTCCTTTGGACTGTAGATATGACGGAGTCTCGACCCAAGATCTTCCTTTATACTCAACGTTTATATAATAACATAAGTATACGCATAAGGGAATATAAGCACGCTCCAGCTAATTTTACTCTCCGCTCGCTCTCTCGCATACAATGATAACGCGAAATCATTGCAAGAGCGGGGAGTTCTAAATTATTATAACTTGGGTTCATTTTACACAGCGCTCCACATACTGTAATACTTTCTAGAAGGAAAAAGCCATCAATCAGTTGAAGCAATCGTAAGGGAATATTAAAAATTAATGAAAGAAAATGTTTAAAAATATGAAACACTATGATGATCGTTAATGCCGAAATCTCTCAATTTGTCCTTATATATTGCCGCTCTTGTTGATTATTTTTATCAATACACTGTGTATAATATACTATTATATGTTAACGTTTTTTTCTCGATGTCTGGTCATTAACATTAAGTGCATTCTAATAGATCATGCGTAACGGTGAACATTCGAAGTCAAAACACAACTAGAATGTATGTACAGTGGCAGAAGGTCAAGGGAAAATATCCCGTGGGTGTTTTAATATTATTCCAAACATTAAGCATCCTTGCAAATCTACACGCGTCTCTCATTTATTTTCAAGCAGTATTGTAAATGTTTTTAACCTTCTCCCTAATGTCTCCATAATGATCTAAATTGATGTAATGAACTATGTGATCTAAAATAGGATCACATAGTCCTAACAATAAATAATAATGACCCACAACGTGCATATGAATAGTAGTGGATATCGTGAAATCAAAAATCGTCCCGTGATTCAATCAAATCAACTATGATCAAGAGACAATAATCGATTAGTTGCTGCATAATATCGATTAAATAGATAATTCATTCTACTATAGTTTAAAAGATTATTTAGTCATTTCTAGCTCATTCTCTCATCCTGGACTCTCTTCTTGTTCGTGTTGTACAATATATTGTTCGTTAACTTATAGCAATTGTTATAGTTTTATTTATTTATTTATTTATTTATTCCATCACAGATAATAAGAAGGAGTTGATACGTAGAAGGGAGAAGGGATATCTGGATTCCGTCGCACAAAAGGCGATTTCCGATGTGGCAGCTTTCAATGAGAAGAGTTTCAGGTACGGGTTAGGCAAACTTTAACGATAGTCTAGAGAGATAGCTCTGCCTGGCCATCTTTGTCACGAAAAAAACTCGAGAGCCTTCTTCTTTAGTGTTTTTTTAAAAATTATTTCCTTTATAAAGAGATAGATGTGCATATTTTAACCAATACTCACGGTACAGCAAGCATTTTCAATTATTATTTTATGTTTTGTTGATTTATCAAAAACAGAGAACAGTACAACGCAATGGCAAGGTCACATTGGCCGAATAACAAATCACTGTGTGCGCAAGATCATTCGGATCCTATTTTGAGTACAGTAGTTTGGTATTATGGTCAGTAGTTTGAAAAATGATTACTAACCAGTAAATTGCGGCAACGTTCAGCATAAAAAATTAAAAACCCAAAAAAATTTAAAATCGCAGAGTAAACCAATATGTTGCTGTTGTTTGTGTTCAATAAAAAATTTGAATTTATTATCTAAGTCGAGAGTATTTTGTAAGCCATTATACATGTTTGCTTTATAAACCTGTATTTTTTCATGCTGAGCATGTCGATTGATATATATTAAAGATGGAAATTCTCGAGTTTTTTTCGATTCTAGAGTCGAGTTTTCTTTAAGACTTCAGGTAGAATAATAGAGATTCAATGGTGGTCTCCCTCTTGAATGTTTATTACATCATAGATATAGTTTTTATATATATATTCTGGTCAACATACGATACATCAAAAACATATAAAAAACTATCTAGAATACAACAAGTTCTCCGTTTGATATCATCTCCCGCATCCACAACCTCCGTATGAAGCTAAAAGAATGAATTTAATTTAGATCTTTTTAATCCGGAATTTTTCTCTCCATGTAATATCAAAACAGTGAAATTATTTCGAATGCGTGAATGAATATTTCTGATGTTCAGCAAATACATTCTAAGGTAAAAGTAAATCTCGTTATTCAATGCACGCAAAATCTTGCGCGAGATCAATGCCAGGCAAATTATAATTAAATTAGAATTCCTATATTTATTTTCACTTTCGTCTCTCTGTATATCGTTAAAGATAAATAAATAATTCCTGTACGAGCGAGACCTTTATTCACGGAAAGACTATCTATTCTATCACCCTCATTTGCTGTAATGGAAATTGAGAACCAAAAATTAGAGTCTTACGAAATCCCCAGCCGTATCCTCCTCCCCCGTATCCTCCTACATAGCCTCCTCCGAAACCCATCTTCTTAAATAGCTTGAATAAGTGCGCTTCACTCGTAGAAACGAATGCAAATAAGACGAAAAGTGCGAAACAAGCGATCCTTGTCTGCATTCTGCAATTATTTGATTATAAAAAAAATTCGTTTACACTTCACTGTCCTAGCACTGGCAAAACAAGGGCGAATCATGTCAACCAATCAATCAATATTTATCACTGTAAGCCGTTATTCTATACACACTATGTCCTGCTAGGCCAGTGATAATTCAAGGCCTATTCATTCCCGAGGACCTAATCTCTTCTTCGCACCTACTTTACCGTTATGCAGTTTTGTAATACGTTGGGTAGAGCATGTGCTCACACAATATTCTGTCCATTTACGCGACGGAAGCCCATATCCCCTCCTTCTATTTGCCAATAAATTCATTTATATATTTGATGGAAATAAATAAAGCGTGAAGCGATCGCTCAACATGTAAACTCACTCAAAATTAAAACTCTCTCGCTTGGGCTTTCAAAGACAATGGCTTACCTTAGAATACTGTGTACTATGTTGTGTATGGCGGAAAAATACGCGTTTAATCACCCAGGTTTGAGATTCGAGTATTTCTTTGAACTGATGATGAGAAAAAGACAATGAGAGCTATAAAGCATTGCTAGAGCAGAGCGTTTCAAATTAGCTCGAGGTGTGTCTTTAACATTGCAAACTGTAAGAAGTTGTGCGAGGACAAATCAATCTGAGGAAGGAATCGTGAAGTTTCAATGTTCGGAATATTTCAAAGTTAAATAACGAAAATGTTTAAAAATGAAGATCTATGATGATCGTTAGTGCCGAAAACTCACCTTTTGTCTTTTATACATATGGCCTCTGTTGTTGATTTTTTATCATAATATACTGCGATGAAGTTTTCTCTCGATTTCTGATCATTAACATCAAGTGCATTGAAATAGATCATGCGTTCGATTTTTTAAACAGCTAGAATGTATTCTAAATTATAAAAGTCAAAGGAAACTATCCTAGAGTAAAGTCATTAATGTACGCCATTGATGAACGAATAGCTGCGATATAGCAAGCATTTTCAGCTATTCTTTTCTATTGTGGTGATTTATCCATAATTTAGAGAACAGTGCAATACAATGGAAAGGTCTTATTTGCCGAATACAATTCACTGTGAGGAATAGATCATCCTGATGGTATTTTGAGTTGAATGTTGAAAGTAGATGTAGTATAGCAATCATAAAATCGACAAATAAGTTATAACTGAATCATGGAGCTGAACCGTATAAACCATTTTTTTAAATATTTTTTTTAAATTGTCCATTTTCTGATCAAGGTTGGAAGTAGCCTACACTGGAATGAATTCACGGAGGAAAAATAAGAATTCTTATTGATATTAGGAAAATGCGTCTTAGTTTTGCCTCGAAGTTCCGTGCTTTATCTGACATACAACTGACTGACTTACTTACTTGTTAGGATAGGGTGAAAGTGCATTTCTTGAATAACGAAAAAGCTTTGTTATTCAATAAATGCACGTTTTTCAAAGGTAAATTTTTCGATTGGCGCCACCTCCTCTCGAACAAAGTGCAGACAGTGACCAGTTCACACGAAAAAAGTAGGTCCGCAAGATAGAGTAGGCACTCCGGCCTTGAATTATCACTAGGAGTGATCTCCGGCAGGACTTCGTGTACTTCGAATATCTTTACCTTTGCCTGTATAACAGTTTATATAGCGTTGTTCTTCCTAACGTCACTAAACATTATTTCCAAAATATTCACATAGCTTCGTCGATATTGTTAGTGTAGTCTGGCATTTTTTTTTTCACTTGGGCGGTTTCGATGTCTAGAACCGAGGGCCAAAACATCGAACCGCGTTTGTCTTGCTTATAGTCCTTATCTTTTCTTTTATATACTTGTTCACTGCCATCCTACTTTCTCATTAATTTGAAATTCTCGAACGATGTCAAATTGTCACCGGTAGTTTATCGTGGAGGCCGTAATATGGCAATTACAACTGACAATGAATGACGAGTAAATTACACTGTAAACTTGAGTACATCAATACCGTATTATTCTTGTTTTCTTTTTTTGTCGCTAAATAATACCGAATTTACATAAAATCAATTGGTAGAATAAGAAAATCAATTGTTTATACAACTCTGAGGACAGTAATCTAACATACAGCACACTACGCCTAATAATCCGAACGCGTTAACACCAACACGTTAACGCGTTTTCGATCACTTCTTTCCCCAAGAACTGCTCGAAGCAGACGCGGAGGCCGATGCAGATGCCGATGATCCTCCACCTCCACCGTAAAATACCGGCTGAGGGTAGAAGACTGGGCGACTGAAATCAAAATTTCATGAATTTATGCCAGCGGAGGGTTTGGGAAAAGGTTTGATTTTTTTAGTAGAAATAGGTTTATTAGTTTCACTCAATTTTGGAAAACAAATGATAGTAGTTACAAGTATATCTAAAAATGAGAAATATACGTAATTAAATTAATCTTGCGATCACTACAAAAAGATTGCTATCGTTTCAAAACATTTTTTTACAAAAAAAGGTAATGTACCTGTAAACCGGGAATCCTCCTCCGTATCCTCCACCGTATCCTCCATAACCTCCTCCTCCGTATCCACCGTACCCACCGTATCCTCCACCGCAGCAGCCCCAGCCTCCTCCCCAGCCTCCGAACTTCTTCCACAACTTCTTCAGCAAGAACGCATCACTCGTGGGAATTACGAGGAAGAGCACGACGAGAATCAGAATTGCGGACCGAATCGTCATTCTGCAACTATTAGATATGATTGGTGGTAAGTCACAGATATTTCAAAACTTTGGTTCCACTTACTTCACTTCATTGTAGTAGACTTTACAAGTCTACTTCAATTTAAACTGACAAGTGCACTTTCAGTTTTAAAATACCAGAGGCAGTCCTTACCTTTTTTTTCAATTGCCCTTCAGTTGGAAGACTAACTTAGAGTTCATTACATATTCCTTCCTCTTATATAATATTCTCCATCCTTGAAAAAAATGATCAGTACACTCTATTATTTGCCGATTCGAAAAAGGCAGAAAGAGCAATAGACATCATTCTCATTGTAAGAATGAATCAACCCGGTACTTTAGTTCATTCGCCATCTTTATTGATAGTGTGTTATGAAATATAGTGCAGGAGAGAAAAAAACAACTACGATTTAGGAACAAAAATATGGTATAAAAGATGTGATGATTTTTTCCAGGATTCGCTGAGTCACTCGGCGAATAGTACGTTCAGAGGTCGTATCCATGAACGTTGTCAAACGGTTTGCCGATAAACATGACGTCACAGCTGAGGCGGACGCGTTCGCCAGAGATTCTCCCCTTACGCTTGTGACGTCACGTTTGCTGGCAAAAGGTGTGCCAACATTCATGGATACGGCATCTGTTCTGCGAATTACATGAACTTTTGTATGTTTTCCGCGCAAGGCTCTCGTGTTCTCAGCGAACATAGAATTGTTGTGCGAGACGATGAGATTATGAAAAAATGTTGTGCATTTTAACTAATTTAGCTCTTCCCGTTTTGAACTAACTTAACTCTGCCGTTAAAGCCTTGTTTTATTATTGTCGTTCCTGAATATTTAAAAAAAAAACTGTATTTCGGTGGTTTGTTTCAAAATGCAGACAGCAGTACTATGCAATGGTAAGTTCATGTTTGCCGAACATTCGACCATAAGATCAATCTAATTGGATTTTGAGGGAAAATATCATTAAAGGGGCAGTTGTCCTTTACCAATCTGATGATACGGTTCCAGGAACAACAAAGGGCAACAGAATTTTGTGATAAAAGTGTAGTAGAGATTCGACTCAGATGTTTTCGGTCTATCCGTGTTTTCGTTCACACACTGTTCACGTGCACTTCAGAATTTTGACAAATTAAAGGTACGCCCGAGATAATTTGGAACTCTTCGTACTGATGCGGTGTTAAAATCTTGGAAAAGTAGATGGAAAAGTGAAAAGTAGTGTTAATTTTGTGACTGTAAAAGTAGGTGGAAAAGTAGTAATCCAACTCTCGCGTAAGGGGTTTTTATTGTAAAAGTTTGTCAATTAAGAAGATATGCTACTTTTCCAACTACTTTTCCAATCACAAAATTAACACTACTTTTCACTTTTCCATCTACTTTTCCAAGATTTTAAACCCACATGATAAAAGTCGTTCACTGTCTGCGAGAGTGTAGCTAGAGCGTAGAGTTTCGAAATAGGGTGATCCTTTAATTGTTCGGTTATATTCCAAAACATAAGCCATTTAGTCTTTCGAATAATTATGTTACATGCGAACCATGTTTTTTTTCAAATTTTCAAATCTTGTTGGCATCGTGTTCGTCTTCCCCCCCCCCCGATTATTTTCGATCAAACCGCTGTGATTACTGGAAAAGACACCGTTGATCTTTGTGAAGTTCGCAAGGAAAAGGAGACTGTGCAGTCGAACAGCTGGATACGGGGCAATTAGCTAGTTCTCCTTATCAGCCTTATTGTAGATGTTGACTCGTATATTATGTTGCAGAATAGTAAATTATTTATTCGAAGGTACCTTTATCCAAATATACAATGTCCATTTTGTACCTAATAGTGTTGTTTAGTCAAATGTATTCTGCGAATATTTTCGGTCGAATAAAATTTAGCTTTTTAGTCGACCGGTCGTTTTAGTCTGGAGTAGAAATGGCATTTTATTCGAGACTAAAAGTGTTCAAAATGCGATCAAATTAACAATTAGGGAAAACCCGTCCATTACACAGAAGAGACACTATTATTAATATATTCGAAAATATTGATGACAACACATGGTCAAGGGATGAGAGCTCTGATATGCACGGTGTTCTGCATAGTATTCTGGTGTGAGCCATTTTTCTGCCTTAATAACGAGAGAGCATTAATTGTGAGAGTTTCTATGTTAAAGGGGACGCAACCTCTATCGATGGTATCTTCATTGCGCACACTATTTCTCTGTTCTCTAGCAACGAGAGAGCATTGCGCGTCGAAGAGACCATTGAGAGAGGATACGCTCCCTTTGATCAGTTCTGGCTTTCAAAAGGATATAGTGTGTCGGAAATATATAACAATAAAGCAGTATTACATATTTTTGCCAATCGTTCTTTATTCACATTTCACAATGAAGTATACACATCACCAGCAATATCTACGCTTATTTGATGCACAGAATTGCGAAAAGAAACAAAAAAAACGAACAAATTAAGTGTCTAAAAAGAGTAGTTTCCTTCTTCTCTTTTCTGTATTTGTGAACTCTACATTAGCTACATAATTCAACAATTCGATCGTTCAGTGCGCGACATAATGCCACAACTGAATGGAAATGAAGAGAGGCATAAACCATTAATCCATCACTTCTTTCCCCAAGAACTAGCCGATGCTGAAGCCGAGGCGGAGGCCCATCCACCACCAGAAGAGGATGCCGCAGCGGAGGCCGCCGCTCCTCCGCCTCCGTACTGCGGATACACGGGATAGTAAACAGGACGCGGATAGAATACATGACGTTGATAGTAAACCGGTGGTCTGCAACAAACATGAATTAGGATTATTGCAATATCAAATATATTGAACAAATATGTTGAGCAACTATATTGGAATATGGTTAAATAGCGATTTTTTTTCATCACATAAATGCAATCATTGGCATTTGCAAACAGACCCTTTGCAAACTGATTAATTATTAATTTGCAGAACAAAAATAACATATTATTGATCGGAAAACCAAATAAGTACACAGAGTAGAAGGGAAAGACCTCGTGGATAAGAAGATTTCCCCATTGTTTTGATCCCCTCGGTATATGATATACAGGATGAATAATGTGATTAATATTGCATAGGTGCACATCCCTTCCACACCTTATACGGAAACGATGCGACCATTTTTGCCACTGTAGCTACTATTCTCTATATTTTGTTCAAATTACCTGTAGTTATGATAAGTAGGATAGTAATTATAACCACCGTATGCTGAAATATAAAACTTTATGAGGGTTACACGCTTCTTTAAAGAGATTGTGAAATTCAAAACATTCTGATCTCATTTGCAGTGAAATTGAAGCCTCTAGAGTCATGTAAGCGAGACAGTAATGATAGATGCATTTATTGAAAATGGAAATTTGAAAAAAAATAAACAAACGATAGTATCCGCCGCCCCAACCGCCTCCCCATCCTCCACCCCAGCCTCCACCGCAAGCACAACCAAAGAACTTGCAATCGGTTGATGGAAGAGAGGTGAAAATGATGAGGATACCCAGCAGGGTGGCCGCTCTCATAGTACCTGAAACACACATTCCAATCTACTATTACTCTCGGCTCCTGCAAAGCTCTGTTGCCGACAAAGACAGCGAGAGCATGTGGCCAGAGCGGAGAGTTTCAAATTTTCTCCGTGTGTGCCTTTAATGGTTTTTTTTTGCAAACGATTCTCGAATATCTCGAAATAATTCTCGTGGTTAAAGCTAAATGTAAGCGGCTTTTAGTGAATCAACACTGTTCCGTTCCCATGAAGCATGGCAAATTATTTTTCTGGTAAACATTATGCGATTAGCCTTTGCCGACCAAAAGTAGGAATATTCTACGTTTTGTCTTACAATCTATGAGAATACTGCTTCATAATAACCTCTTTTCATCAAATCAATTTATTTATGCAACAGAAAACTCGAATAAAATATATCGTATACGAGTCAGGCAAATAAATCAAAACAGGAAGTGTTCGCGAAATTTATATTGGAGGAGTTCGCACTAAAACGGTACTTGGAGCAGGTCAAATGAATCGAAAACATCATAATTGTAATTGATTTTGTGTAGAATACTGTATTTTGTGACTTATGTCGTGTTATGATCAGGCAAGGATACTGTACATCAGTTGTAACTTATATGGGTAGAGATACTCAAATTTTATCTTGAAACTGACCAGTTCGTTCCCTGAACAATATTCAAATAACAATTCATTTATCATATCAGACCGAAGTCATTTGAGTAATGATTAGTATCATCCATAGGTCCAACAGAACCAACAGAACGATCCAATAACTTCTCACTTCATCTCTCCATCGCAGTGGGGGCTGTTTTCTTTTAATATGATTGTATGGTATCCGAGTAGTGAACTTTCTAGCACTTCTTTCTTCTTCAATATCAAAATACCCTGACAAGTAAATTCATATAAATATAAGTGCGAGTCTGTTGCAAAGTGGAAATTTATTGAAAGTTGTGCAAAAACGAATGTGAAGTGTTTGCAAAAGATCACAAATAGATGATTACGATAAAACATATAATTAGATTTTTTGATTTTCGGCTTTCCTTGGTTTTGTGATATTATGTTGCTTCGATCAATATATTAGTGGCACAGTATTTTACGAAATTCATCACGATATCAATTCTTCCATCTCATTATCAGTTAGCATCTTCCACTAAACCCATTCCGAATTCCCTATGATTCCTCCACTGTTCCAGCAAGGCCAACGCTTTCACTACTTTATGTGCCCTATCAGGTTCGAACTTTTACATTCATTTCTTTTTTATTTTATTTATTCTTTTATTGGATTCATCTTAAGTCATTGTCCTTTGTGGTTTGCTCGTTGTTCTTTATTGCGTCACTGAGGCAAATGTGGCTGGTCGCTACTTTCAAGATCATATTTTATCGCCTTCTTTCTTTTGTATTCTTCTTGTATGTATTTGACTTCCAGCTTGTCATAGTATAAATCTGACAAATGAATTGTATGGCATCTTATATGTCAAATAATGTTCTCTGCCATATCCCAATGTGAATATTGATCAAGTCTTGCAATGTCACTCGGACTGTTAGTTCGTCATCGAATCTATTCCACATCACCGTGCAAGATATTTTGGCTTTATTATATTATCCATTACCAACTTGTTTGTGCATATCAGTAAAGTGTTTTCAAAAAAAAATGAATAAGTGTCCGGGACAGATCTCAAGCTCTTCAAAGCGCCAACCTCTCTTGCTGAGAGCAAAGAAACTGTGCGAAATGAGGAGGCCTCTTGACAATTTTCAATGCACAAGAAGGTGGAGCTAAAGAAGAGATACATATGTGCGACACATATCACAGACGAAAGTGCCTTCACACGCCGAGCTAATTTTACTCTATACGTTGGCAACTCTCTCTCTCTCTCGTAGACAAAGAACGGGAAAGAGATCATTACTAGAACGGAGTGTAAAATAAGGTCGTTCTAGTTCACAATGGCAACATCATTGTGAACTAGAACTCCTAGATGTCTACTGATCTACCGGCTATCGTAGCTGTCCTATTGGTACCTTTGGATAAGATGTAGAGGGAGTAAGAAAAAAATATGGGCAGAACGGAAAGGTCGGAAAGGCAAAAACCGGAACTTCTCACTTTCTCTTTCTCTATTTCTCCACACTCTCAGTGCCTTTCTTCTCTTTTTCACTTTCTCTCTCTTTATCAATAACTCCATCTCTCTATCTCTGCCTTTCACTTTCTTTCTCTCAACCTCCATTGCATTTATCAATCTCTCCACCTTTCCCCATCTCGGTCTATGTTAATTCTTTATCTCATTGCATCGTATCTCTACCTTTATCCCTCATTATCATGTCAAACTTATCTTTAAAGGCTCACCTTAAGCGAATTTTACTCTCCGCTTTAGCAATACTCTCTCGTATACAAAGAAAGCAAGAAAGCATTGGCAGAGTGGAGTGTCGAATTAGCCTGGGTTATGGCTTCACTGACATCCTGATCGTTGCCAAGGTCTCTTTATTCCACACACTATTTCTCTGTTCTCTGTTCACCAGTAAGTGTGGGAATGTTGAGAGACCGTTGACAATGGCACAGAGAAACACATCATTTTCGTATATGTTAGGAAATAGAGTCGAATTCCTGATCGGTAAGAGATGAATCCCAAACGAGACCTGAGAAGGGAATCATTCCCTCAAAGATAAAGGATTTTTTCTTTCGGTGTTCTGCATGAAAAAGCTAGGCGGAAACGATTTCCTTTACGATGTGTGAGAAGGTCAGGGATGGTTGTGAAAGTGACGTTACTGTCTATGCCATTGACGATTATGGAATGTTGTGTAAGGATGGAGTGTTGCGATAATGAGGAAGGTTACCGATTGAGCTGATGACAAGACATTAAAGTGCGGCCCTGAGCTCTACGCTCTGGCAATGCTCTCTCGCTTTGTCTACGAGATAATGTTGCCAGAGCGGAGAGTGATATTGGCTTATGGAGTAGCAAGCCACTTTATTGTATTTGAACTACAATTGAAGAATAAGTTCATTTAATGAACGACATTTTCAGATAGCTTGAAGAATCGAAATTGTACGAATTTCAGATCATCAGAAAGCGGATAATATCGATCTGTTAAATACAGATGCGTCACTTTCAATATTTTTTTGATATTTCTAGGCCAAATGTGCCCAAAAAAATTTAAAAAAAGAAAAAATTGAAGTTGTGAAAATTGAAAATGGGCTATAAAAGTGATATATGTTTCAACGTTTGCTAATAGGCATGAAGACATGCTCTGTAACGCTTGGTTCCAACTTCAATGTAGAATAAACAAAACAACAATAATAATCCAATGTTGGTAATCTCATAAATGCATTTCCTTTGCTTCATTTGCATTATTTCTATAATACACGGAATATTCGGAACACCGCAAATTCTATGAAGCACAATACAGATCATTAGATAAGAGAAACAGAGTGATCTAAGATTAACAACGAGCGAGAAACTACATTGTAGAATGTCTGATACAGGTTCGCAAATGATTGACACAAGGAGTGAGTTTCAATCATTTGCCAATCTGTGTCAAATCTGTTTCAAGAAGCTGGCCCACCTATGACTAGGGTATCACTCATTGTCAGAATCAATTCAATCTGCAGAATGCCCAACCACAGTTTTATGGAATAATACCACTGGTCCGTTCCTAAACACCGAACCGATTGCTGTGATCTATGGTATATAGAGAAATAGTTGATATCTCTCCACTCTGGCACAAATTTCTCGCAGACAGGGAGGGAGTGAAATCAGAGCGAAGGGTTTTGGAGATACACCCCAAGCTAATCGGTAACTCTCTGGCCTGGAAATACTCTCTCGCTTGTCTGCGACAGGGTATTACCAGAGCTGTTAGTAAAATTAGCTCGGTGTGTTCCCTAACACAAAAAGGCCTAATGATGATGATATGACTTGACACAATCTTCTGTCCCTAGATCCACTGTGACGATCCCAGCGAAATCGCTTACCCTCTCAACATAAAACTGCAAATAATCAGAGAGAGACAATGAATGACCGCTGGTGCCATTCTCTTCTCACTTTTTCCCTTTTCCTCTCTGCCTTTATCGTCTGCGCTCTCTCACATCCGCGTGATCTTTCGTCCAAACTAAAGAAAGATCGTTGGAAACGAATTAGAAATGGAGATAAGCCTGTTTCAAATACGGAGGAAAAGAACCTACATAGAAGGGTGAACAGGAATAGTTTTAGACGAGAGGAAGGGTGGGGTAGGGAGAGGGAGAGTGAGAGAGGGTGAGAGAGAGAGGGAGATTGAGTGTAGTTGAGGTGCTGATTATGTAATCAATGGAGATATCATTGCCAGTTCAAAATGAAGCACAACGCCCTGCTTCTAGAGTGATCTTAGGATATTATAGTTATTCTCTCGCTTTCTCTGATGTTTCCCTATTTTCTGTGCTCCTTCCTCGAAGACGAACAAAGGATGAGCTGGCAATAGACAATTTGAATCTCTCACCTCTGACCATACTCTCTCGCTCTCTTTGTCTACGCTGGAGTATTGTCAGAGCAACACTGTCCCACACTACAAGGAAATGCTGAAGTTTAGGTGAAGCAGACAGTCAAATTAGTTGCTCTCCCCCTAACGGGTTACTGTTCTAGAAAAGCTAAGCCGATGGAAATTTCACTGCTCAAAAGCCAATAGAGGCAGTCAAGAACACAGGGTGAACAAGGTTGACTCAAATTTTTGATTGCCACGAGCGAAGGTCAGAGTGCGTGTGATGTGAGAGAGTGACATTAGGAACAGGAAGAAGAGCATGATGGGAAGGTTGAATATTGGGATCGTTAAAGGGAAAGCGCAACCTTTGTGAGTGATCTGTATGGGCATCCGTGAACGAAATCGTTTGAAGGCAAAGCTGACAATCGTAGGCAGAGGTCTTTGACAGAAATTTGCCAACGTTCATGGATACTGTCTCTGTCCTTCTTACATAGTAATTTCCCAGAGGTTATGACGAGATCACATTAAGAGACTTATGATTCATGATTATGAAAGAATGATGTGTTAAGAGGTGGCGGTTACCGATTGAGTGGATAAAAAATTAGCTCGGGCGTCCCTTTAAAGGAATTCATAAACTCATTAGTATCTTCTGAATCAGCAATACACAGACAACAGATAAGTATTTACACAACAGCGTTTTACATTGTAAGCCAAGAAGAGAACATAAAACATAATTTCCGCTCGCAAAAAGCCTCAAGGTGGCTGTTACATCACGTAAAACGCGAGAACTACGTCACAATAGCAATCGCGAACGAATGGAGTGTTGGTGTAATGAGGTACAGACCGAGACATTGCATCAAGATCATGAAACAACAGTGAAAATCATGAAATGAATGAGTAATCATCATATGATTGGACACTTTTAATACTAATAATATACTTTTTTGCGTTGAAAGATAGAGAAATGATTTTACATTAATTGATAATTGATGAATCTTAATTTGAGAATGTGGTGGAAACAGTTTCTTGAAAAAGGTCGATTTCTTCGAATATGGATAGTGCATGACCGATGACCGATGAGATGGAGAGATGAATTCGTAAAGGTCGCTGGTCCTCAATTCATGCAAATAGCAAGACACGATCGGACTCGATGGAGAACCCTGATGGCGACCCAGCTAAAATAACATCCCAATGCTGATAAAGTTGTTTTAATGTAATGTAATAACCGATGAAGATGCAACGGTACGATCCTACTTGCTGCAACAGCTATTGCCATTATTAATATTGTTATTTTCTCCTATTGACCATGCGCCAAGCACCCTAGAGAAACACTCGAGGCATATTAGAAAATGTTGAAACCTATTGCATCACAAAATATGAGGCGCTTGAAATATAAATACATTTTAGATACGACAACAGAACAGGTTCATGAACTATAATAAAATATAACGATTTTTCCTTTTCGATTTATATATATTTATGGACATGCTCAAGATTAATACAAGTATGTGACGCAAGAAGAAATAGAAGAAATTAATCACAAATTAGTATCGATATAATATATGATTGATCTTTAAAAAATGAGGATAATATTGCACGTAGCTGTCTCATAAGTCTGACATTCCGATCAATATCAGTATCAATCAGTGCCGCTGCACTGGAGGATCATGCTAAAATTTATCCAATTCCCGCTTTTCCTTGAGATCTCCCCGCTTATCTCGATCTTACCATTTTCTCTAATCTAGTATACCTTTTCTCTATCTCCTTTTCTCTCTGCTTCTCCCCTCTCATCCCCTCATCCTCCTCAAACAGTCGTTCTTGGGCAGACTCCGCCCCAAATGCTTCATCGTATAAAAGGTTCGTCCAAAGCCCACAGAGACAGAGCAACTCTCAAAGCTTCTCTTCTAGCAACAAATGGCCCGTCTCGCTTTCGCTATCCTTGGCCTCGCCGCCGTCTCCAACGCTTTCCTCTTCGGCGGAGCCGGAGCCGGATGCGGATGCGCGTAAGTTGTCACTTTCTATTTCCCGGTTTTCCGCTTCATGTTCTGATTTTACGGTTTTATGTTTTGCAGTCCTCCTCCTCCTCCTCCCTGCGGCGGTGGATGCGGCGGTGGACTCTCCCTCCCCCAGCTTCCCCCTCTCCAGTTCCCCAGCCTTAACCTCGGAGGTGGTGGATGCGGATGTGGAGCTCCCCCTCCTCCTCCCTGCGGAGGCGGATGTGGTGGTAAGTACCTTACTTCTTACTGTACAATCTTATTTTCATTTACTTAGCATCACTTCAATATCACGACTTTTTGCATGTTACCTTTGAAAACTTCCACATTATACCATGTTATAAATACAAATATGCAAATCTTTCAGCCCCTCCCCCTGCTCCCTGCGGAGGTGGATGCGGAGGTGCCGGAGGATACGCCGCTCCTCCCCCTCCCCAGTACGCCGCCCCCGCCGGTAAGCACCTTTTCCGGTTTACCGTTTCCCATTTTGGTTATCCGATTGGTTAACCGTTTCCCGTTTTAGGTATCCGATTGGTTAACTTACTGGTTTATTTTCAGTTGGATACGCTCCCGCCGGAGGCAACTCTTACGCTCTCGGAGGCAAGTAAGCAGTGCATGCTGACGCTGATGGTTATGGCTTTGATCGACGCCCCTTGGGGCTGTCTCGAGGCTAATTTTAAATAACACCCCTCGCCCTCACTCAGTGATCATCAATTTCCCCTGTTTAACTTGTTAATATCGTTGCCTTCGACCCGTGCTCCTTCTCGACCCGACTAGCTCATTGTCTTTAGTAATCTAGTATACACGATAGTTTTATGTATATTGTGAATAAAGAGCTAAATATTATCGATTCCTTGCTAAATACAGTAAGTCCGTGTGGCAAATTGTGTCAAGGACCATTAAAAGATCACATGTGCCTTGGGCGAAGGTCCCTTGTTTGGGAAGAACAAAGGTGAGCGGGTTCCGAGCTTGAAGAACGCTGGCGTTAGCAGGTTTTGCCGACTCCTCGGTCATTTTAGAGATAGAGATGAAGAAGAAACTATAGAAAGGGTAATGGGAAGGGGGATAAGGAGAGAGATAAAGCGATATACGATGTTGGAATGGCACTGCTCAAGGACAGAACGAATCAAAATGGAAGAGCGGTATCTTGATATTGACACTTTGGTTAGTTCTATAGCTCTATATCTTAGCTCTAGCTCTATAGCGCTTGGTAGAGATATCGGGTGAGACGAGGGAGTAGTAAACGTGGCTTTGTAGTAGCACTACACAATGAACAACGCCCTTGAGTAGATATATCATACCTCGATAGATGTCCGCTATCTATGAAACTCGTCTATGTCTATAACACCGATGGACATTCCAAAATCATCTGTGTTTAATAATAAGAATTTTTTCTTATCGGCTAATGAAGATGAAAACTTAATGAAATATCCAAGTCCCCTATGCAAATCTCCGACCAAGTCCCCTATGCAAATCTATATCAGTCAGACATATTTTTGATATTTTTGAAACCTTATCTCTCGTTACCATCATTTGTCTCGTTTCGTGCATACGCACGATGATAAAATATAATATATGCTAATGATTTGATTACTATATATTATAAATGGTTAAATTATTATATCATAACTATAAGTTTGCGGAATAAATAAATGGGGTGTTCATAAATAATGAACACTTCGTTTCAAACAATAGCTACTGTTGGATAGTATCTGCATCTTTTCGCTCAAGGGTATCAATGGTCTATGTTTTGCAAACATTCATGGTATCCATTATTTTGGCCCTCGGTTCTACACACCGGAACCGCCCCGTATGCTCTTTTCCGGTGTCTAGAACCGAAGGCCGAAACATCGAACTGCGTTTGTTTTACTTATAGTCTCCTTATCTTTTCTATTATACATATATTTGTTCACAGTCATGAATCATTTCGTCTTCATTCTCTCATATTTATTCTATTCTTTATTCTCGATGGATGTCCGTCGCTATCTATAAGATATCGGTGTGCGTTTTTGGTACAGTTACATCTAACATCTCACTGAATTACTGCTAAACACGTGCAAAATGCCGCGTTGGAACAACTACAACGATTTGGAACTTTGCCACCTGCATCGTGCGATAATAAAGATGATCAGCGCTTTGCGTGAAACCAGCGAGCATAAAGGGATATATAGTTTGCTTTGAGAATGCGTTTTCAGCAATTCGGTATAAATATATATAGTAATACATTCATTATTTTTTTGTTCACACATCAGTAAAATATCAATACCGTATTTTCTACATTTTTAGCAAACCTTTGATGTATTGCCATTCTGTCATTGATTATTATCAAGTCATTATGTCATTCTTTTTTCCTGTTACTTATATGATGGAATAAAGATTACGAATAAGAATTGTAGTGAATTTGTGTTGGCCACAATGACCGGAAGAAGGAATTCAAGCAAAAAGTGAACTCTCGCTTGGCGCTATCGTGCAAGGCCACGTCGTGAACGAGAAGGTAGTGTTGGTGTAAGAGAGACTTCCCTTGACATTCCAGACATTGTGAAAGAAATGATGACAATGACAGAGTGCAAAGTAACAGACTTGTTTTATCATTAAATATAGTTAAATATTCATTATTTATTAGTATACATGTGTCAAATCAAATCATATATTTGCCTGTTTAAAACAGGGATGGTGTTGGGTTCTTCATATATTATGCATGTGTAAAACATCAATAATAAAGCAAAACAATAAAATAGAACTGCTGGAATTGCGTCACGTGCGCGATTTCGATTTCCAGACATTGTGAAAGCGATATGACATTGATTAATGGCGAAGTACAAAGTAAAAGCGATTTTGAAAGAAGGTAAAACGCACCGCAAATGATAATATACTCAAGTATTATGAAGTGATGAATAATAGCACACAATAAAGAATCAATTGATAATATTAAATAATTAATTGGACATACAATATAAATACAATACAATATACAAAACCAACAGAATATGTACAATGAATGAAAGGAAATAAGAAGATAGAGACTGCCTGTCTAGAGGGAAGGAGAGACATAGACGTTATACCCTGCTCCTGTCTACAGCCAGAGGGAATCGGTGTACTTTTGCTCTCTCTCTCTCTCTAATAATTAAGACTGATCTAGATCATTATTTTAAACATGTTATCCTCAGAAAAATATAGACGTTTTATAGCCATTACTGCGTATTGTGATCATCATTCAATTTTGAACGGTAGATGATTTAGATGATTAACCTGATGATCACTATTTCTATCGCACAAGATAAAGGTCTAAAATTTGGACTGTAGAGGACATTGAACAAATACTCAGGACAGAATATAACAGAATCAAAATATTTTTGCTCTATGACGTCATTGAACATGTCGAATGTAAACTCTAAGCAGAGATTGTATACTAAAGTTTAACTTGTTTCGATTTTTTTTCTCTTTCAGCAATAGTGTCATTATGACTATTTCTTAGCTCAATCAGGATGTGCTATCTCAATTATTGACATGAATCAGACTCTTACTCGACAGGAAACGTTACGTAAAGCTCCTCAACTATAAAATACAAGATAACGTAACTTTGTTAAAATTTATTCACCTTTTTTTCAAATTGGCCATAACAAACTCGAGTTTATACGAGTAAATACACTGATTTAGAATCATTATTGTTGGCAATAAAGCGTTGTTTTTTTCAAATTATAAAAATTTAAATGTCATTCTTGTATGATAACAATCACAATAACATTCTCGTATTATATTTGCACGATGACACTCTGTTGACCGTTTTATTATACTTATTCTTTATTCCATCATAATGAATACGTAATAGGAAATGGGATGACATGAGGGGATCGATGAATGCCCTTCGCAAAGATAACGATATCGGTGAGGTCGGATTCAGTATCTCTTCCTTTTTAAAGCTTTTCAAGGAAGACAATATTCGTTACATAATACTAACTTTAAGTGGGTTTCAGAACACAAATAAGACAAAAAAGCAAAAAAAGAATACATTACGAGCACATTAATGAAAATGCCACAACTATGTTGCAAAGTTTATTTGTTATATTTGTAATATTAATTTAGTGAAATAATATCTCAATTTTGACGTTATAAAACAGTTATTTCAATTTTTTTAATTTTTAGGCTATAGGCCAACATCTGGAAGACCCGCAAGTTTTGTTCTCTGCATTTGATCTTATATTCTCGGAAACTCCGTTCTCGATCGCATTTCAAAGAAGCGGATTCATGTTATCACAAAGTTGAAAGATATTGTAGAGGAGAAGGAGAGGCGTAAACAGAAGTGGACTACTGAGAAATTTTGTCTTGAGGGGTGTACTCTCAGGTTGGTTGATTGAACGCTGATAGGAAAGAGAACATGCGGAAGGAAGAGATGGAGAGAAAGCAGGCACAGCAGACATTCCTCTATACCATCAATTCGCTCGTCACGATCGCTAACAGTCGAGAATTCTCATGGTAACCCTGCTGAGATACCACCACTATACCTGCCGATAAAGTTGTTTCAAATGTATTGTAAATGTACTTTAAAAACGATATCAATGAATTATTTTACCGCTAACAGTTCACTTTGTTGTATCCTCACAACGGTTTTCACATTCTGAATAAAAGATTCAGGGATTGACAGTGGCAGATTACATATTCAACACGATTAAATATTTTACTTTAAAAAAACTTTATCGACTATTTTAGTGTTATGCATATTCCAATTCAAGCAACAGTAGGTCCTTCCTTTTCCGTTGCGAATTGCTCCCCAAAATGTTCTGTTCGCAAATCCCTCACCGATATCGCTCATTACACCCCATTTCCTTGTTAAGCTCAATATGACGGAATAAAGAATAAGGATAATATTATCCTATCCACTATTGCTTCATCCACATAACATCGTCACCTTGTATAACTCGAAATAATGAGAGAAAAGTGAAAATGCAGAAAACTCTATTGCCATCTTATCCCTCACGACTCTCCGTAGTGTCCGTAATCCGTTCTTTTGTTCCTCTCTCAATATATCGCATGTCTCTCCTCGATCCTTCCCTATCTCTTCGTATCCATATCGCTGCCTCACCACCTCCACCACCTATCAAACCCGTTCCCACCTGTGCCCTCTCGATTCTGCACGCTCTCTCGCCGCTTTTTTCTCTGCGCTCTCTCGTTTTTCCGTGCTCTCTCGTCGGATCATTAAGTCCAGAAAACTGTCGGTCACACAAAATATGGACGAGTATATAAGCACCAATGTCCTGAGGATTATCATCATCATCAGCTCGGCCTGGTCTTCTATTCATTCATTGGATTACTGTATTGAGCAATTTTCTATACTGAACTTACTGTATTTTACTGTTTATATTTTACGAGTTTTATTGAGATTGTCTTTCATGTACCAATGCATTAATATTTTTTAACCATTACCTATGTATTATTTCTTTCAATTATTCATTACCGTATTCCGGCAGTCTCATGATCGATCAATACTTATCCTCCATTACAGTACCCCCATCCTCCACTCAAGATGCAGTCCGCCATCGTTTTCTTCGCCCTCGTCGGAGCCTCATCTGCCTTCCTCTTCGGATCTTCATGTGGAGGGTGAGTAGCTAAAACACGGATCTGGTCCCGGTCCCGGTCCCGGTCCTGAACCCGAACAAAGAACGGAAACCTGAAACAATGAACGGTACTTCAGATGCGGTGGATGCGGCGGTGGACTCTCTCTTCCTCCCCTCTCTCTTCCCTCATTCAACCTCGGATCACTCTTCCCTGCACCATGCGGAGGAGGGTCAGTGGGCATACTGTAGCTAAGGAGCATTGTAGATAAATAGAGAAAACAATCATGAACTCACTCACCTCTAGGATTTTGGCAAACGTTCTAGGGTCCTTAATGAATCAAAGGGATAGTTTATCAATAATGATGTAAAATTCCAGATGCGGAGGATGCGCTCCCCCCGCTCCCGCTCCCTGCGGAGGAGCCGTAGGAGGATGCGGAGCTTGTACGTTTTCTTCGTTTTTTTTCGTTTTCTCCCTGTCCATAGCTGACTTTTCTACTGTAATCGCTATACATTACGCATTTTTTCAGCATACGCCGCTCCTGCCCCAGTCTACTCCGCTCCCGCTCCCGTATACTCTGCCCCAGCCCCCGTATTCGCTCCCGCTCCCGCTCCCGTATTCGCTCCCGCTCCCGCATTCGCCCCCGCTCCCCAGGGATACGCCCAGCCCGCCGCCGGAATCGTCGCCCCCGCCCCTCAGGCCGCTTTCGGTAAGCAATTGCATCCGATACACAACAATTTTACCATCCGATACACAAGATCCCTTGAAGAGTGACTAACCACAGTACCTTCCTAACATCTGCGAGTGCGATAGAGAATAGTGAATAAGTGCGAGCGATAGCAATGGTTTCGTTCAACTTTTCATAGCTTTGTGAACGAATCAACACTATAACTTCATTATACTGAACCGGTAACAGAATCTCAATATTTGAATTTCAGGAGGATACCAGGCCGCTCCCGCTTTTGACCAACAGGTCTTCGCTCCCGCTCCCGCCGGTAAGCTTTGATCCCTTATCCATCTACCATTTACCAGTAACCATTGATTATACCCATTGGTTAACCATTACCCAGTTCAAATGAAGTAACTTCCCGCTCTCACCTTCCACCATTGCAGTCGCTCCCCTCGGAGGTAACTCTTACGCCGGAAGAAAGTAGATGATTCGATAATCGTCGCCCTCTTCACCTCAATCTCCGCACCACTGTCATACGATGCATCGCGGTGTATCGCACCATGGTATTCGTCGACCGCACAAGCCTCACTCGCACCAAATACGTCGGATTCCGTCGTCTATTTAATGATAATTTATTAGCGGTCTTTAATAAAGGATTTTACCGTTGTATCAAATACTTTGTTTGAGACACTGTGCTACCTTTAAAATTCGTTATCTCTTTAGAAATTATCATCATATTACAATGCAATGTCCTTTATCAAACAAAGAACAATTTGAGAAGGAATGCCGACTGGTCTGTCTGGGCATACTGAGGCCATTACCCCAAAACATTACATATGACGCTTTCAAACGGACTTCCTATATATATGATAGTCTACTCAGCCTAGCATGCTAACCATGTCATTTCCGAGGTCCACAAAAATCCCTTAGCATATAATTGAATTTTAAGGAAGGTGAAAGTGTCATATATAGGGAGATTAATCGGCTAGCAGCTTGGCAGAGCCAAAACTGCGTAACCACTGGGAGATCTGCGCACTCTTTCTCTGACTCTCTCTATCTCTTTCTCGTCTTTCGCTTTCCCTTTCACTCTTTATCTCAATCTTATACTTTGCAACCGGCTTTATCCCAGGTAGGGAGAGGGATAGAGATAGAAACGATACTCTCACTTACTCTCCTTTTCTATAGAGAAGACACACGGACTGAGAAGGAGAGGCAGAGGGAGAAGGAGAGGGAGAAGGAGAGGGAGAAGGAGAGGGAGAGTGAGAGGCAGAGGGGTAAGGAGAGGTAGAGATGGACAAAGGTGCACCCGGAGGTAATTGCGCGCTGAAAGTAGTACGCAAACCATAGGACAAATCCTGGTTGAGTGACTATCAAACCTTTCCTCTTCAAAAGACAACGAGCAGACATTTAGAGTTTGGCCAGTTTCCTATGGAGATTACAAAGGATTTCGTGACCGATTTGGTTCCAGAGAATTAACTGTTGCGATTCAGGAGTCATAGGCACATTTCGAATCTAAAAAAAATCTTTCCAAAGCAAACGTTTACTGTCTGTGCTGTTCTGTAATGCTCTATGTCAATGATTCTTTTCACATCTTACATTTTTTATTTATTTATTTATATTTTAAACAAATTTATTGGTTTGATGATGCCGTCTCAGCTAGGTTTCCATGAGATTTCTCCATTGTCGTCTCGAGGACGCTTTCCATTTATCTATGTATCTATTCATTTGATTCACCCCGGACAGGAGTGACAGCAAAAACAGAGTTCATAGGTGAAATAATAATAATAATAACAGTACTTAACGCTACATTTGCGACGGACATCCATCAACCCCTTTATGTCCTTATTTTCTTGTTATGTATATTATGATGGGATAAAGAATAAGAATAAGAATAATAATACTTGTAGTAATAGAGTTATCACATCATACTTTCTCATGATTTCGTAAAGGTCGCTGGTCCTCAATTTATGCAAATCGCAAGACACGATCGGACTCTCTGGACAACCCTAATGACGAATCAGCTGAAATTAAATCGAAATATGCTGATAGAGTTGTAATGTAATGAAATGTAGTAATAGCATGTCATCAATATTTTCGCGTTTCGTCATACGTGTGCTTTAGTTGCGCAATCTCCGTTGAATGACCTCATCGTTATGGAATTTAAGGTCGTTGATTATGAGTAAATCACTTCATTTCATCATTTTGACGATATTTAGACCTTGAACAACCACTCTCAAATACGTGATATTGAAGAACTGGATGGCCGAAATCATAAAATAAAGTCATCAATTTTCCATTCTTCAAAAAAAGCTGAAAAAAAGGGAATTTTATTTCTGATCACTGGTCTTCCAACATTAAAAAAAGATACAGGATATTTTCTAAACAAAGAAAGCACATATTATTCCACAAAGTAAGCTAATTGCAGATGTATTGCTCAGACCACGCTAATTAATCGTACATCCATCGATTAATTATCATGTTCAGAATTCTCAATTTTGATGGGATTTTAAGAAAATGACAAATTTAAAATGGTAAAAAATAAGCAATTATAATTAAGCCATAGTTTATCCACAGTGAAATGTGAAATTATCGTAAAGGAAATTAATTTTAAAATAAATTATAAAATTTACTATATGTAAAAGCGCATGTGCGAGGACACAAACACGTGTATGCGAGTATCCTAAGATAATGAAAGTGAGGTAAGAAAGTAGAAGGAAATCGAAAGTTGGAGAGGTCGGGAGGTCACCAGTAAGCTCTAGAAACTATGTAACAAAAAATTCTTACAACGAAGCTGTTTCTACAAGGAAGTATGGCGTAAAATGATGAATACATTTATTATGCACTACGAAAATAATACGACTTTATCGCAAAATAATCAAACCGATCTTACTCAATTCACAGCGATATCTAATTTTGAAAATCCAAAAACAGTTCTATCGCATCTATAGGTCTTACTACAGAAAAGCTACTGTAAATGTTAAATACTGTACATCACTTGAAGATAACTACGAATTCAGCAAAATGAAACGACTTTCCTTGAAATTCTTCAAAGGTCCTCAACAAGGAAACACAATTGAGCAGCCCAAAAAATCCATAATGGACAAAGGAATGTAAATGCCATCGCCATCCTTTGTCATGATATCCGCAAAATCTTGAAGAACCGCTTAAGCTCATCCTCTCTCCCTCTCCCTTTTCTCCCTCTCCCTCTCCCTTTCCCCTCTCCCTCTGCTCTAGCGCGCTAGCGATCCTGCCCCGGGCGACGAGAGAGTGCCCTCCCGTGAGAGCGTGCCAGACAACGAGAGGACAGTATCCTCAAAATTTACGAGACGGCGCGGTTTGAGAGGGCGCAGACGAGCAGAGCCGCGCATCCTCCGCCGAGATAGTGTGCGCCCCGCGGAGAGTCTGTCGGGCAGGAGGCGTGCTTCATCGGGCCATATTTAAGCGCAGCCCTACCGGCACAGGACATCACATTCTCCTCTTCCTCTCCTCTTATCCTCTTCTCTTCTCTTTAATCATGTTCAAGACCGCCGTTGTCTTCTTCGCTTTCGCCGCCGTCTCTCAGGCCTTCCTCCTCGGAGGTGGTGGATGCGGATGCGGGTATGTTAACACTTTCCATTTGCCGGCTCCGGCTCTAGAGTTACTATAGCCTCATATTTCATTGGTACACAGTTGAATATTTTGCATAATAGCTTCTTCAATAGTCCAAATCAATAGAGATCTTCTATTAATCAATATCTAAATATTTACATTTCCAGAGCTCCCCCCGCTCCTTGCGGCTGCGGAGGACTCCAGCTCCCCGCCATCCAGCTCCCCCCTCTCCAGCTTCCCCAGCTCCCTAGCCTCGGAGGATGCGGATGCGCCGGAGCCTCTCCCTGCGCCTCTCCCTGTAAGTATCCTTCCAATGGTTGACGGTATCCCACTTTCTACCCGCGGTGTTAACCGGTTTCTTGTTTCAGGCGCTCCTCCTCCTCCTCCCCCATGTGGAGCCGCTCCCGGACCCATCGGATGTGGAGCCGCCCTTCCCCCTCCTCCTCCTCCCCAGTACGCCGCTCCCCAGATCCTCGCCGCCCCTCCCGCACCCGTTGAGTCCTACGCCGCTCCCGTCGTCGGAGGTAAACCACTTTCCCACTTTTCCATCCATGGTTAACCAATTTATATATTTTGGTTAACCATTTCCCACTTTTCAATCATGGTTAACTTTCACCCATCGTTTTGGTTAACCATTTCCCAATTGCAGGACCCATCGTCCAGGCTCCCCTCCCCGCCGGAAACGCCTACGTCGGAAGAAAGTAAATGGCGCTGTAGCCTTTACTACTACTACGCGGCGTGTCATTCCACCTCCGTTGATAATTTAATATATATCAATAATCAATCCGATCATAATACTCCCGATAAAATCTACCTCTTATCGTTATTGTTGGTTCTCGTACAAAGTTTGAAGAATATTGGGGTTAAGAGACAAAGGTGTTATTGGCCCTCCCGTGCAAGTCACGATTACAAATAATATCTTCGAAACATGCTTCGATTTGGCAATCGCGCTGTTTGATTTTGGCTTCTGAAGTTTTTAGTACAGTACATAATCAACGCTGGTTATTTAGTCCGCTTTCTGAATACTTCCGATGATTTTATTGAAGAGAAAGCGCATTTCCAGTTTTTCATTACGTCACAATGCTACCGCATTGGAGTTTCTCAGCGCATTCCTTAGGGCTAGTGAGATAGTGAAAGTTGAATAGAATAGGTGAGAATATCCCAGAACCGGATGAAAACTATCTCTTCCTCTCTCTCTCTCTCTCTCTTTCTCTCTCCCCTCTCTCTATCAAGGAAGACGATAAGCTCTATTGAGGGATGAAAGAGTGAGGAGAAGAGGAGAAAAGTCATTATACTGCACGTCCACCGAGCCATATAAGCGTGATATAAAGCCTGGAAAGTCCGAAATAAGTTAGGTGAGCAGTAGGAAAGAATTAAGATTTGGAAAAATTAAAGCACTCTTTTTATCCACATTGTATCAAAGCTATCGGTCTTCGATAGAGGATTACTACGAAATGAGGTCTTATAGATGGAAATACGCTAATGTTTATGCAAACCTCTAACGTTGCTCACATGGAGGGACAAATGATAAGCAATGGCTGCTAGCAGTCCCACTAGACAGATATCACAATAATTTCGTGGGTTATTTGATTATTTAACAACTTGTGAAGGCAACGGAATCAAGCAACGATGTCGCCAAATCGAAGTATGTTTCGAAGATATTATTTGTAATCGTGACTTGCACGGGAGGGCCAATAACACCTTTGTCTCTTAACCCCAATATTCTTCAAACTTTGTACGAGAACCAATGATAGCAATAAGAGGTAGATTTTATCGGGAGTATTATGATCGGATTGATTATTGATATATATTAAATTATCAACGGAGGTGGAATGACACGCCGCGTAGTAGTAGTAAAGGCTACAGTGCCGTTTACTTTCTTCCGACGTAGGCGTTTCCGGCGGGGAGGGGAGCCTGGGCGATGGGTCCTGCAATTGGGAAATGGATAACCGAAGGTTGACGATTGGTGAAGTTAACCATGGTTGAAAAGTGGGATAGTGGTTAACCGAAAGTTGGCGATGGGTGAAAGTTAATCATGGTTGAAAAGTGGGAAAGTGGTTTACCTCCAACGACGGGGGCGGCGTAGGACTCAGCGGGTGCGGGAGGGGCGGCGAGGATCTGGGGAGCGGCGTACTGGGGAGGAGGAGGAGGGGGAAGGGCGGCTCCACATCCGATGGGTCCGGGAGCGGCTCCACATGGGGGAGGGGGAGGAGGAGCGCCTGAAACAAGAAACCGGTTAACACCGCGGGTAAAAGAAACCGGTTAACACCGCGGGTAGAAAGTGGGAAACCGTCAACCATTGGAAGGATACTTACAGGGAGTTGCGCAGGGAGAGGCTCCGGCGCATCCGCATCCTCCGAGGCTAGGGAGCTGGGGAAGCTGGAGAGGGGGGAGCTGGATGGCGGGAAGCTGGAGTCCTCCGCAGCCGCAGGGAGCGGGAGGAGCTCTGCAAATGTAAATATTGATTACTGGAAGATCGCTATTGATTTGGACTATTGAAGAAGCTATTATGCAAAATATTCAATTGTGTACCAATGAAATATGAGGCTATAGTAACTCTAGAGCCGGAGCCGGCAAATGGAAAGTGTTACCGTACCCGCATCCGCATCCACCACCTCCGAGGAGGAAGGCCTGAGAGACGGCGGCGAAAGCGAAGAAGACAACGGCGGTCTTGAACATGGTTAAAGAGAAGAGAAGAGGAGAAGAGGAGAGGAAGAGGAGAATGTGATGTCCTGTGCCGGTAGGGCTGCGCTTAAATATGGCCTGATGAAGCACGCCTCCTCCTCGACAGACTCTCCGCGGGGCGCACACTCTCTCGGCCGAGGATGCGCGACTCTGCTCGTCTGCGCCCTCTCAATCCGCGCCGTCTCGTCAATTTTGATGATACTGTCCTCTCGTTGTCTGGCGCGCTCTCACGGGATGACACTCTCTCCTCGCCCGGGGCAGGATCGCTAGCGCGCTAGAGCAGAGCAGGGCTGGGACAAAAAATTATTTCGACCAAAAAATATTTTGTTTGGTTTCAACAAAAAAATTTCTCACCGAACGAAAAAAAACCAAAAAAACCCTAAAAAAATAAAATAATTATTTTTCCCACTGTTCCGAGAAAAGTTTAACATTATCTCGTCTTTCTCTTCCTTTAAATAGCAACTATTCTTCATTCAGAGTCAAAATTCTTAAAATCAACAACTAAAACAAACATAAAAGATAAATTCGTTGTCGATTTGTTATCGGCAGCATTTTATTGATTAGTTAATGTAGAGGAATCAGGAAATTGAGGGCGCGGCATACATTTTCGGCACCCTCACAGTTTTATTTTTATGTAGTGGGTCGATTTCGTTATTTTTCGGTTGAATTGCAATTTTTAGCTTAAAAAAGGACCCTTTTATAGTGGGTAGATGCTAAAGAGAGCCGTATAGAGTGGGTCGATCCTCACCTTGTGAGGGTATGAAAATGTATGGGGTGCGCTACATATTATCATGAAGAACTTGGGACCAATTATGTGGCATTCTGTATTCTCTAATAGATTCGAAAGGCCTAAAGCGTTTCCCGTGTAGCAGTGGTTAGTATTAAGCGCTTGTAACCGCACCACACCGGTTTGGATTCCCGTTTTTTTTGCGATTTTCTCTATATTCAGCTTTCAAATTCGAAAGGCCGCATTGTCCCTGGCATTTCCTTGACGCAAAACGAACTGTCATGTCGGATTACGGTATTTCGGGGCATTCATAATTTGAGATACTATTGATTTTGTATTCAGGTAGATGTCATTTATAGCCCTGCCTGACAAGTATAGTCACTCAAGAAAAAAATCCCCTTCTTTAACACTATTCCGCAATATTACACTCACCAATATTGTTTTACGGTGAAAAATCTTTTCAAGCAAATTTGTGTAAATTTTCTTTTTTCGTTTTTTTGTTATTTTTTGGTTTTTGCAGAAAAAACAAACAAAAAATACCAAACAAAAAAATCTCAAAAACCCAAAAAAAACAAAAAAAATACCAAACAAAAAATCCCAGCCCTGTGAGCAGAGTATCGAAACTTTTAGATGTCTGCAGTAGTACATATGTCTACTCGATTCTCAATCGACAAACAATAAACGAATTGAAGAATTGTATAAAACTGCTCAGCTAGACTGTTATTTGCTTGTAAGATTCAAAGGAAAGTCTGCAACATCGAGAAAATTACAACTTACCATTGTAAACGCACTTTGTATAAAAGAATCAAATTCATTCACAAACTAAACCACGACAACCACTTCTATCTTCTCAATTTCAGAGTTAGTTCAATATATGTTTCACTTTCGCTATACATGCTTCACACTTTTTCAAGCCAGTATTCATGAAAACTAGTTCTCTTATAACTAATATTATAATTATTATATATTCACTTAAAATAAAACAATAAATTAAAATGTTGAACAGGAAACACTGGGAGCTTGAACGATTAAAGAAATATATCATAGGGTTTGCTTGACGAACTCTTCCAATAAGTAGACTAAGTATGGACAAATTAATCATACTTTAGGATAGATATTTTCAGAATATTATTTTCATTATGTTTCCTTATAAGAAAATTGAAAAAAAGTTCTTTCGATAGTAATCACGTATTCAGAATGATTCGAACCATCTTCATCTTCGTTCTGCTCTCATTCTCCACCCAGGCCTTTCTCTTCAACTTCGGTCAACCCTCGTGTGGCTGTCCGTAAGTGATCTTATGATCTTATTGCTTATACCCTATACCTTATCTAAGTCACTAATAGTTCGCTCCCTTTTGGCCTCAAAGGCACGCCACACGCTAATTCGAAGCCCTCCGCACTGGCCACTCTCTCTCTCACTATCTTTGTCTGCGACAGAGTATTGCCGAGTCAAATTTACCTTTATGCTATGCTCTGTTCATGAGTTACGCATAGAAAAGAAGGAATAATTAGAATAAATTAAATAAAACTTATAATCGAATAGAAGGAGGCAACCATTCTTCCCCAATTGGTTCTGTGCTTGACAAAAACATTAATTTATTTAAATAATTAAAAAATCCTCTAATTTCAGTCCCCCGCCTCCTCCACCTGTATGCCAGTGCGTCGCTCCTGCTCCTCCACCATGCGGAGGCTACACTGCCCCATCCTACCCTGCTGCTGGAGGCTGTGGAGGCGGCCCTGTAGCTCCTCCTGCATATCCTGTTGTTAGTTCAAATTTAATTTTAGTTTTTTTTTTAATTCAAAAAATAAAGACTATGATTTTCACGATTACAATTTTTTACAGTATCTTAAATTTATTTTAATTTTTCTTAAATATCTGGCAGCATTTGTATATGAATATGTATATTTGTATATATAATATATGGCAACATTTGATTTGCAACAACAAGCCAATGTTTTCTTCCAAAATATTTTTATGCATGTTTCCAGCGCAACGCCTACGCGACATCTTACGGAAAGAAGAAGTAAACTCGTATAATACGTAACTACAACCAATTGATAGTCTACTACAATGTTATCCCCATAATACATATCATTCCCGTGTTACTCATGTGACAGAAAGACATATCTTTGTAGTTCTCGCAAACAAATTTTAGAGAATTCTTGCACAATTGTTTATTTTTCTCACGTTATGCCACTTTACTTGTTTTAGTTCGATAAAATAATTCCTAATTTCATAATATCTAGTATATCAGGAACGTTTGTATTGTACTCACAGCGACATCTCTTCTGATTATGTGATTATGTTGACAGATTATTATGTAAACCACACAACCATGTGTTGTAACCACATTGTGCTATCCCATTTAATCTTATCTTTTCGAAGTAGACTTGTATGCCTACTTCTTGTTAGACGTAAGTTTTTTTTGGTTAAAAATAATCAAAAATAATATTCGAAAATTCGAAATGACCAAATCCACTGCTTCTGCCCTCCTCCTCCCTGTCCCTGTCGCGTCGTCGCGCCAACCCGCGCCTGTCTTCAGCCTCCACCAACGTCGCCGTGCGGATGCGCCGGACCCAAGTGATGAATGCGTTCCGCCCTAACCCGCTTCATTTCTCGAAATGATCTCCTCAATCGTGTAGAAGTCCTCGAACTAGCACAGAGTGTGTTAGATAAAAATGAATATTGTATAATATAACGTATTTAGAAAATCAGAACTCGGAAAAATTTGCTATTCTAAAAATCTAAAGATAGTGATCTAGCCACTACCTATTCCCCTTTCGAGCGCAACGGTGGATCGGAGTTATTCAATTATGAACGAAAAAAAGTTATATATTAAAAGATGCAAAAGAATTAAAATTATAAAGAGAAAAAAAAAGAAAAGTCTTATATTTATTCATTTATCGTACATCGTGAAGATGTTTCAGCAAGTAATAAAAACGATATAAATGCAGAAGATTGCACAAAGACTAAACATCATGTATCATTCGATATTCTATTAATTATGTTAGTCAATCATCAAAAAATAAATTATCTTTCGTGAAAATGAACCATATGACACGCTGCAGAAAACAGAATACTAGCCACGCTCTGAATTCACAACTAGCATTTAATGCGCTTTCCATTTTTAATGAGTCCATAAATGTTATGATTGCTTCTTATTATCTCCACAAATTGCCTTATCTCTAACAAATCGGTTACTTTTGTAGTCAAGTCAACTCTGCATATTTAAACCGAACGATTTTGAATTGAATCAGAGTCTACTAATGTTTCTAATCCTTCATTTCATCTCGCTTTCTGCGATCTTCGCTTCAGGTTACTATTACTGCTCAATATTTTAATTAAATTAAATTAAAATACTTCCAGTAATGGGTGATTGCCCTAATCTTGAGCAATTATCGACTAAAGAAATTGTTAACGGATTTAAATATTCTGGAGTAGCTATTGACAAAAGAGGAGAGGTCACATGTAAAAATGAATACGAGGATTACACGGTTGTGGTATGTATTTTTAGAAAATAATAAAGTTCTTGAACCTGGATCAGTTTTGTCAGTATTGGATCATCTACATGTTTTGCGCGGCAGATGGTATCGCGGAAATGGGGAAAAAACTATTTTGCTTGGCGGTTCACATCTTACAAAAGTGCCAAAAATTTTGCAAAAAAATAAGGAACTCAATTTCCAGAAAACTTCTAATGGAATGTTGTCTCGAGCTTTCATTAAGTGTCAGAACGAACAGTGAGTGTTTGTGTTCTAATTTGAAAATGATGAAATGCACAGAGTTTTATAAGCCCCTTCTTCATGTAAATCGTTTCAGTTCGAATTGGCCGTACGCAAGAACAACAGGAAAATCTTTTTCCGGGAAAATGTGACGTCATTAGCGTAGGCGGAGGAGTTTTGGGAAACGTCTCCTCCTACGCTAATGACATCACATTTTCCCGGAAAACGGTTCTTGCATGCGGCCACATGTAATTGCACGAAAACAATAGTTGAATCGTTTTAAAATCCACCTTACACTGATATGTTTATAAGTATATGTTAACATTTATAAATGAATGTTTACATGTTCACTATTCATCACTTCAGATGGATTGATGCTTATACGAAGGAAGCGCTACCCGAGTTCAAGGTCTTTTTCCATTTTTTTTCCTTTTTAACATAATTTTCTTTACTTTTTAGGCGGCTTGCGTTGAACCTACACCACGTGAGTTTAAGAATACAATTATCACACTATTTCTCTGTTCTCTAACAACGACAGAGCTTAGACCGTTGAAGATATTGACCATATAAAATACACTTGTTTATTTGGTACGAGAGTAGCCAACCACTCCCACAAGAGACTTTCTTGTTTTGCATGGTTCAGAAACTATTATATGCCGATCTCTTTTATATATAATATAGCGTGCGGCGAAGGTCAGCCGGGTTAGAGAGAGGCAGCGGAGAGACAATCGAGAGGCGGGGCGAGATGTAGAAGGCTACATCTCGATCGCCTCTCGATTGTGACTTCCGTTCGTTAGCACCGTTAGTCATTTTCTTATGCAAGTACATTTTATACAATTTTATACAGTACAATACCGTTGACAAAGGTGTCTGCTCATTTAATCCATTATGTGTTTAGTCTGTTCCTTTGGTGGAGAAACCGGATCATTCGAAGTTGGCCTTCCTCACGGCAATAACTCTTGTCCATCAGGGAAGCAAGTTGAAGTTGATTCAAACGGACAAGTTTACACTTCTGATGTTATCACATGTAATGAGGAAGGATCCTTTACTATTAGAGGCATCGATGTTCAAGGGAACAAATTAACGAAAATTCGTTGCGTTGAGAAGAATGAAGAAGAATGTTAATTTGACCGCTTTTCTTTGGCCGTTAATTTCAATAAATATTACCGCTTCTATTCGATGATACTATCTGCTTTGACCTTTTTTCATAAGATAAATTAAGCACACCAATAAATATTCACAATGGGAATCGTATTTTTGCACAGTTATTTTAGCATAAATAAACATGCAAACAAATGAACACGGGCAATATTTTCGGTATATTAGGGATACTGGCTCTCTATCGAATCACCCTATAGCTGGTTGAACCATCGTTGATTGATCCTTTTCTCTTGCAGTAGCTAATTACGGGCGGCGTAGATAAAGGTAGTGTGAGATTGTGCGCAGTGTGTAACTCGGTGATGCATAGCGCAATGGCGAAGAACATTTGATGCAATTCCGTTTTTCTGAAAGCAAAAACACATATCTCAAAGCACGTGATAAAGATTTAAGATCGATTCCTTATTTTATGAGATCCATTGGTATCCTTGAAATTTTTTTAGAACTTCGATGATTTGATGAATCATTGATTCTATTATTATTAATCTTGTAGATGAGGTCATTTGTCTGAACATTCGTACTCTTATTACCGGAAAGTATTATTATGCTTATTTGTGTGGTGTTTAAAAGTACTGAAAAGAATAAGAATGATATGAAAAAGAGGCGAGAGTGTGTGTGTAAAACGAGGAGCATTTTCTCTTCGTCGCGGCCGAAAAAGTAAGCAAATGTAAGATACAAAGATGACGAAGGCACACAAAAGGTGTGCTACCATACCGTAATTTTTATGACGTTTTCCCATATTTTATATGTCGTCTCTTCACGTGTTGGAGGAACCCTGTGTATTGCTCTGACATCGATTGTGACCGCACGAGCACCTCAAAGGAGCACCATGAGCTAATCTGAAACTTCCGTTTTGGCAATGCTCTCTCGCTTTCTTTGTTTACGTGAGAGTGTAGCCAGAGCTTAAAAGTAGTTCGGGTGTGCCTTTGCAGAACTGCACGAATTTCTTTTTTTTTGCTGTATTGGAAATGTCTTTTGCATCTTTTGGGGTTGAAATAAATGAAATTAAATACAATAAAGTTAATTTAGAGGATATTATGTGTGGTCGTTCCTGTTTCTGCTTCAAGAGAAGCTTTGCTCGTCCCATCCAAAGGATGTGTATGCCAGTATGTGGCGCTCACTTGATATGCTGACCGTATTGTTACGATGCTCTCACTTTATCTCATTATGAAAGTGTAAGAAAGTAAATCAACACAATATTCGAAAATTCTAAAATGATTAATTCATCTTCGAGATTAAAAAAGTAGCCAATGAATACAAAATTATAGTATTTTCAGTCCTCTTCCGCCATGATGTTGTGCTTTCGAATTTCCCTTACTCTCCATTCAAAAAAAAAACTAAAGAAAGAGATCAATATCAGGCACTCATGCATTGCCAACATTACAATCTTACAAAGGAAGAAGAATCAATCTACAAATGTCTCAAGTCCATATAAGAGGCCTTAGAATAAGAAAGTGGCGTAGAATGAGATGAAGATCGATTTTAGCCAACTCTGACGACGTCGGATTTGGCATGCCAATAAAGCAGTGTGCAATGTTGTCATGTGTATGAAATTGTACAATTGCCAATTTTGATTCTTTATTTATTGTCTTCCAGTGAGAAACAAGAAAATGACAAATAATCAATGATCAATGTTGGCAGACTTTTTGTTGCCAATAATGCATCTTGAATAATTGGCAAGTGGGTGAGGTAGGGGATGTTGCCAAAATTGACGGCAGCCATTTTGTCACGGGAAATGGAGACAAATTTGACGATGTAAATGTTGGCATGGCCAATAATGATCCATTCGTTTTTGGCGCATCGAACGTTGACAATATTGAAAACAGCACAATTGGCGGAAACGTTAAAATTCATTTCCGCCAATAATTCTGCGATCAAAATTGGCAAATTACTTTTCCGGATGGAATGCCAATAATGCAATGTTCTAATTAGGCAAGGTCAGGAAAATTCGGAAATGCCATTTTTGATGGCGTCATTATTGGCAGAAAGGCTTCACTCAGATTTTGCCAACATTGACGCCGTCATTATTGGGCCAAAAATGACGCCGTCATTATTGGCCCAATTATGACGCCGTCATTATTGGCAGAAAGGCTTCACTCAGATTTTGCCAACATTGACGCCGTCATTATTGGCAGAAAGGCTTCACTCAGATTTTGCCAACATTGACGCCGTCATTATTGGGCCAAAAATGACGCCGTCATTATTGGCAGAAAGGCTTCACTCAGATTTTGCCAACATTGACGCCGTCCTTATTGGCAGAAAGGCTTCACTCAGATTTTGCCAACATTGACGCCGTCATTATTGGGCCAAAAATGACGCCGTCATTATTGGCCCAATTTTGACGCCGTCATTATTGGCAACTTTGACTACTATTAATGATTAAAATCTAAAAGGCAACAATTTAGCGTAGAGATATTGCACGTGGTCTACGTGAGCAGGAAAGAGTGGAGAGATGGTAGGGATGAAATAGAAGTATGGGATGATAAAAAATCAATAATATATGATACAGTAAGACAACATCCAATCGTGACTAAGGTAGTAATCAAGTAAGTGTGAAGTAGGACAGACAAGGTGGAGATCAATAAAATATTATACTGTACAAGGGTGCATTTGAACGGCGAGCTCGCTTCATTGAACGTTGAAGTCGCGGACTTATGTCTGGTGGGCGGCCGTGATGACCGGCTGGTCCTGAAACGAAAAAAACGTTTGATTACTGTAGCCAACTAATCGATATTTCAATCAAGTACACTCGCTTAAAGAAGGGAACCCTCGAGTTTTTTCGTAACTAAACTGGTCAGGTTAAAGATCACATCTTCCAGAATACAAAAACAATGTTTCAGAATACCGTAATCCAAGCTCAAAGTTTGTTGATGTACCAAGGAAACACCAGGGAATGAACGATTTTTAATATTTGAAATAAAATATATCGAAAATTGCAAACGGGAATCGAACTCGCGTGGCACGGTTACTAGCACTGACTACTAACCGCTGAGCTATATGGGTGACACTTTCAGCCTCGCGAATCTAATAGAGAATAGAATTCCACATCGTTGATCCCACGTTCTTCATTATAATATCCATACATTTTTGGTGCCCTCACCGAATTGTTTTTATATAGTTGGTCGATTTAGAAAAATCGTTATTTTTCGCAAAAATTGTACACATATCTTTCACATAAAAATGAGCATTATATAGTGGGTCAACCCTGAAAATGCGCCGTATATCACGGATCTCCTGTAAGAATGAAAGAAGCCAACCGACAGTTTTAAATTTTATATCACCGATTTGGATGAAACTTGTTTGATTAATCGTAATGAGGGAAATGAGAAGGCTTAGGCACTTGATTTCGCCAAATTTGCATTTCTATCGATTTTTTGATCTACCACTTCGGGGAGCCATATCTCACTCAAATTTTGACCTAAAGCAAAATTTTTTTTGTCAATCGACTCGAAATGAACTAATCTTGAAGTTACTATGCGGAATGTATGGACGAAAACGCCATCTTCTACCTGTTTTCTTCGAAAAACTGATTTTTTCAGTACATTATGCTAATTTTCTCAAAATGTTTCAACAAAGGGTACGATTTTTATTCGCGATTCTGATTCCCCATCCCCGAATTGAGGTAAGCATATATTTCATAATCCGTAACTCACGACAAGCCATATCGATCCTCAGAGTGAACCCGGACTTTGTGGACCGGAATTCCCAATTATGGTATACCAATCGAAAGATCTCGGGGGGCGCCCGTTTCGGCAACGAGTTATAAATCGGTTGGGAGAAGGTCTATGGAAACAAAAATTGCACCATTGTTATCAGTAGTGGTGTACGGTATGGTGCTACCGTAACCGTCGGGAATCGTGAACTGATTTTTTTAGTCGACCCATGACCCGGGGTTCATGGTTGAAAATGGCCGAAGTCGAAAAATTCATGATACTCCGAGACCAAATACTAGTTGCCATAATATCAATAGCGAGCCAACTTTTATCTTTATGGTTACCGTAACCCGAACTACCGTAATCAAACCGGGATTTGAAGCGCATTTGGCCATATTATTGCAGGTTACGGTAGCTAGATTACGGTAGTACGGGTTACGGTATCCATAAAGATAAAAGTTGGCTCACTATTGATATAATTGCAACTAGTATTTGATCTCGGGTCATCATGAATTTTTCGACTTTGGCCATTTTCAACGATGAACCCCGGGTCATGAGTCGACTAAAAAATCAGTTCACGATTCCCGACGGTTACGGTAGCACCATACCGTACACCACTACTGTTAACAATGGTACAACTTTTGTTTCCATAGACCATCTCCTAACCGATTTATAACTCGTTGCCGAAACGGGCGCCCCCAAAGATCTCGACGAGCTCTATAAAAATTACTTAACAGTAAAAGTCATGAAAGTTGACCGTTTTCAAGATATGCTTGAAAATCCGTTTTTGCACTACCAAATTGCTGTGCAATGCAATAGATTCGCAAAGGAACGTTCTTTGCTTTCTCCTTTGTGTTTTTTGCACTCTTTCCTCCTTCCCTGACACCCTCTTCCCCCCCTCTTTGCATGCAGTCAATGCTCTTCCAGCTTCATTCGACACTCGAATCTCCTCCAGCACATCGACAAGGGGGAGCACAATATCAGACCCGAGAAGATATCTCAGTACGATTTCGCCCTCGGTCTCTACAAGCGAAAGCTCGAGGAAGTGCAGCAAGGAGTAGGAATCTATCTTCTCGTTGAGTCTTTCAAGGAGTACCAGCAAGCTGCTGATCATCCCAAGCCGATGGGATGGGCACTGAGGATCACGAAGAAGGGAGGTAAGTACAACCAGAAGGCTGGATGATATGCTCATGGATTTGGTGGAGGAAGAGATTCAGACCGAGGAGGAGGTCGATGTGGAAGAGGATAATAGAGAGAGAGAGAGGGGAAGAGATAATCACTGCTGAGGCTATCTATGATTTCGTTCACAGTGATCTCAAGGAGTATTTCAATGATCCGGATATTTTTTTTTCGATCATTCCGATTCCGATATCGGAAATATCGATGAGTAGTTTCGTATTTCAGAATGCGTATTTGCAATAATGAATATCTCAGATAAACCTTTTTGCTGTTTTATTTGTTACCCTTTCCTATAATATTATTAGAAAATAATGTTAAAAACACAAACTGGAGAAAGCAAAGAACGTTTTTGGTAGTGCAAAAACGGATTTTCAAGCATATCTTGAAAACGGTCAACTTTCATGACTTTTACTGTTAGATCATTTTTATAGAGCTCGTCGAGATCTTTCGATTGGTATACCATAATTGGGAATTTGCATGACAATGAGGAGAGGTGATATAAGAAATGCATTTTTGAATGAAAATAAGTCCGGGTTTACTCTGAGGATCGATATGGCTTGTCGTGAGTTATGAATTATGGAATATGTGCTTACCTCAATTCGAGGATGGAGAATCAGAATCGCGAATTAAAATCGTACCCTTTGTTGAAATTTTTTGAGAAAATTAGCCTAATGTACTGAAAAAATCAGTTTTTCGAAGAAAACAGGTAGAAGATGACGTTTTCGCCCATACATTCCGCATAGTAACTTCAAGATTAGTTCATTTCGAGTCGATTGAAAAAAATTTTTTGCTTTAGGTCAAAATTTGAGTGAGATATGGCTCCCCGAAGTGGTAGATCAAAAAATCGATAAAAATGCAAATTTAGCGAAATCAAGTGCTTCGGCCTTCTCATTTCCCTAATTACGATTAATCAAACAAGTTTCATCCAAATCGGTGAGATAAAATTTAAAACTGTCGGGAAAAGGTCTCATTTTCCTACGTTTCTACAGGAGATCCGTGATATAGTGGGTCATTCCTCACACTGTGAGGGTATGAAAATGTATGATAATATCGCGCCCTAAATCTCCTTGTTCCCATTTCTTTAATGTTACTTTTAATCATTCAAAATAATCACATAAAAGCAAATTGTGGTTGAACGTGGAAAGCTACAGTATTCTGTAGATAGTATTCTGGCTGAATGCAGAATAAAGCTCAGACATACGCTTACATGTCGGCGCCCATGTATAAGACAAATCGTAGTCATTTTACAGTATACGGTAACCCTGATCTTTGACCCTCTACCGTAACCCTGATCTTTGACCCTCTACCGTAACCCTGATCTTTGACCCTCTACCGTAACCCTCATCTTTGACCCTCTACCGTAACCCTTATGTTTATTCTTCTACAATAACCCTAGTCTGATCTTCTACCGTAACCCTTACTGATCTTTGATCTTTACCTGAGTCAGAGTGCACGCTACTGCGACCGTATCCTGTTCGAGCAGTGCGAGTCGAAGGAAGACCGCCTTGAAGGCGTCCACGGGGCTTCGATTTGTGACTACAAATGACATAACACGGGTCTCCGGTAAAAGTGTATGAACGCCTGCTACTAGGAAAATTTTTTTCTCTCGGATTTCGATGAAAGTCGATTGGTGGATGCGGTTGGGGTCATGAGAAGGTCTATCGACTTGATTCGGCCAAAATCGCAGATTATCGATTTTTTGTGATCTACCACGGAAATTTCCATAACTCGGTTCATTTTCATCGTACAGAGACCGGAAAGGTGTCATTCGAATCGTATTAGTATGCTCTCCAAAAACTTTTTCGGAACACAATGGCGAAAAACCCGTCTTCAATGTGTTTCACCCGAAAAACTGATTTTTTGAATACAAAAGTGGGTGTTTCTCGAAAATTTCTCAGAAACACAATGAATTTTATTTCTCCAATGGATTCGCCGTACCAGATATAGGGTTCGTATGTAGTTCATTCGACTTATCTCTGTCTTCCCGATATCGAAATACTAAGTACTCCCGGACTTAGTCATTTTTCTGATAAAAATGGCTTTTTCGACTATAAATCGCTTCAAAATGGTCCTAGAAACTATTTCAAAAAGGGAAAATGAAGCTCTCAACGAGCACAACAAAATATATTTTTATGATTATCAGGCTAGAGATGATCATTTCCGAGCTATTATACGATTTACTCATTTGAGGGAAAAATCATTCCGAATTTCTGCGATTTTGAATCTGTTGTAATTTTTTCTCGTGTGTTTTAGTAGGTTTTCTATGCACTTTATTATGAATGCCTGTCTCTCAAAGTCCCCCGAGACTGAAACAGCCATTACCAATCCCATCTCTATTTCGCGTCATAGAGCGCGTTTTTTGAATGCTGTTTTTTTTGAACAAGAGAATGCTGAGGAGGTTCAGCAAGGAGTCGGAATCGTCCCTCTATCGGATTCGTTCAAGGAGTACGAGAAGACACCGAAGAATCCGAGACCCATGGGATGGGCACTTCGCACTCGGAAGAAGAGCGCCCCCTTACGATCCCGTTGCGAGACAACTGGTGGTCGATCTCTTCGATGAATTCTACAAGACAAGAAATAAGCTGAGACCCGAAGATGCCGAGAAGAGAATGAGAGCCAGACCAGACATCAAGCCTTCTCAGAGAATGGACAACAGCCAGATTAAGAACCTCATTCGGACTCTTCTGGCAAAGAAGAAGCAAGAAGAGGAAAAGAAAGCAGTGGCGAGGGCCAGAACCAAAATACGTGTGGCGCTTGTCAAGGACTTCATCAATGAGTGGTAAAACGAGTCAGATGAGGATGGAGCATTCATCGAGGATGAAGTGGCAGTACACGAGGATGATCGGATTATCACCCCTGACGAGATCTACGATTGGATGCACAACGAGAAGAACGATCTGTTCACGAATGATGCCCTTGACATATCTAGTGAACTCGTATTCAATCAGTAAATGAAACCGCTGCTGAATTCTCAATTTCTATTTTTTATGTTGCGTGAAAGTAATCTAACTCATGCAATTTTTCATAAAATTATGCTACTAAAATATCGAATGTGTACAAAGATAACAGAAATTCGGAATGATTTTTCCCTCAAATGAGTAAATCGTATAATAGCTCGGAAATGATCATCTCTAGCGTGATAATCATAAAAATATATTTTGTTGTGCTCGTTGAGAGCTTCATTTTCCCTTTTTGAAATAGTTTCTAGGACCATTTTGAAGCGATTTATAGTCGAAAAAGCCATTTTTATCAGAAAAATGACCAAGTCCGGGAGTACTTAGTATTTCGATATCGGGAAGCCAGAGATAAGTCGAATGAACTACATACGAACCCTATATCTGGTACGGCGAATCCATTGGTGAAATAAAATTCATTGTGTTTCTGAGAAATTTTCGAGAAACACGCACTTTTGTGTTCAAAAAATCAGTTTTTCGGGTGAAACACATTGAAGACGGGTTTTCCGCCATTGTGTTCCGAAAAACTTTTTGTAGAGCATACTAATACGATTTGAATGACACCTTTCCGGTCTCTGTACGATGAAAATGAACCGAGTTATGACAATTTCCGTGGTAGATCACAAAAATCGATAATCTGCGATTTTGGCCAAATCAAGTCGATAGGCCTTCTCATTACCCCCAACCGCATCCACCAATCGACTTTCATCGAAATCCGATAGAAAAAATTTTTCCTAGTAGCAAAAGGGGTCGATTTTGATACACTTTTACAGGAGACCCGTGATAATTGATAGTTGTTTTAAGACAAATTTCTCTCTTGTGCGATCAATGACATTAGCAAAATGGGAGCACGCCGTCACGTAAACCAGCGTTATATTGCGCCTACGTACACATATCCACGTCCATTTTGGAGTATACATTTTTGGTTTTCCTCATCGGATTGTTTTACACAGAGATTAAACTTGCCCGAATGTCGTTAGTTGGCGAACGATTTGCCCATATTCAGACAAATGCTAGCCTGTATATGGGCAAATCCGTGGTTTTTGGGCTACCATTTGCCCGAATGTGGGCAAATCGTGTACACAAGTAGCGTAAGTTGGCAAATCTATTACCCATATTTGTGTAAGTTTGCTCTCAGTGTATGAGGCCGTTTGTGTAAAGTCGGGCAAATCTGGGAGAGGGTTGGCACAGGCCAAAAATTTTGATACCCTCAAAACTTGTGTATAGGGGTTATCGACCCTGCTGATGAACATAGACATAGTCATTTTGGCTCCAGTGGTCCCGCAACGCCTGGGCGGGATTACGGTAAGATCACTTTTTCAGGGCATTCTCGGTCCATGGTAGAGCTAGAGGTATGAAAATTGGGCTCCTAGGACAGAATTCGATGGCGATCATGGCTGTCTACATCATTAGTTTTGAAAAATTTTCAAAAGGTCGACTATTGGAAATTTTGATGGAGACGTTTGCGACCCAGACGAGTATGACAGTTCGAACCGGCGTGACGAGAGGATCACAACGACGAAAGAGGTAAACAAGAGGACTCTCTCAATTCCGCGCGCTCTCTCGCACTCTCGAGAGAGCGCGGCGAAATGAGAGAGTGCCGAGAGAGCGCGCGGAATAGAGAGACGCAGACAACTCCTCGTAATTTTGCAGATCACCATATCGAGGCAATATTAGCGGTGCAACGGAGATATGGGGTCATAATACATCGTTGTGATCCTCTCGTCACGCCGGTCCGAACTGTCATACTCGTCTGGGGCGCAAACGTCTCCATAAAAATTTCCAATAATCGACCTTTTGAAAAATTTTCAAAACTAATGATGTAGACAGCCATCATCGCCATCGAATTCCGTCCTAGGAGCCCAATTTTCTCTACTATGGACCGAGAATGACCTGAAAACGTGATCTTACCGTAATCCCGCCCTGGCGTTGCGGGACCACTGGAGCCAAAATGACTATGCCTATCTTCATCAGCATGGTCGATAACCCCTATACACAAGTTTTGAGGGTATCAAAATTTTTGGCCTGTGCCAACCCTTGTTCGACGCTTACACAAACGGCCTCTTATATAGTGAGCCGATTTTCGAAATACAGTGGGTCGGTTTAGAAAAATCGTTATTTTTCGCTTAAATTGTAATCTTTCATATAAAAAATACCCTTATAGCATTATATGGTGGGTGGATCCTCACTTTGTGAGGGTATGCAAATGTATGATTTTGGAATGTTTTAAAGGGATACCCCAGGCTTTTTTCTCGAGTGAGAATAGTTCACAAAGGTCTCGTATGGAATTCCACAAACCTTAGGATGAAAGAATACTGTATCTCCGTGAGGAGAAAGTCACGGATAAAGTCGAGAGTCGAGAGACAAACAACTGATCAAAAATCACTGCTCGAGGGAAACTCGAACCCGCGGGGTGCGGAGGGAACATTGGACATTTAACCTCTGAACCACGAAGCGATAGTATCAGTGACCCTTATGTGTCTATCTATCCATTCCTTTCTCTCTCAACTCGGAACGACACTGTTCCTTGATAATCACTTATTATATATCTATTATTCATCTGAATATCTATATAAATTCCTCCAATTCTCCTTCTTTATTCACTCCCAACCGTTCTCTCTCTAGTCATTTCTCTGTCGTTATTTATTTAAATTGCAATAACAACAATAAGTACAAGAAACAACATCATTTATTTATTCACGAATAAATAACAAAACAGTCCAGCTAGTCTTCGCTTGATATGAACAAGAGTCGCCCTTGCATAACTGAGTCATCTGAAGTAGAAATATTATATCATAAAAGCTTAATCAATCAATGTGTGATATCTGTCTTACTCAATATAAGCGGACAGATAGTTTCTAGCTAGTAGAAAAACAACAACGATGAACAATAACTGACAATCACATCAGCTCTATATCAAAGTATATTTCCATTCCGGATTTTTCATGGATGTAAAAGATAAGTGTAGTAAGGTGAATATAATGTACCTCTGTGCAGTTGTTCACCCTCTGTTACGTTGAGAAACCAGTGACCAATCACGTAGATTCTGAAACAGGTAACCACAAGCCAAATCTGATCAATAACAATGAAATTAAAAAAGAAATAAATCTTATCTAAACAAGATCCCATTTGTTTGTGTCCTTCCCGGTTGTGGCTGGCTCCGTTCCGACAGTATCCTGGAATAATTCCATTTAAATAAATAAATTCATAACTTTAATCACAGGAAGTTCATGAGTTTGTGAAACTAGTCTCCTATAATTCAACTCCCATCACTATAACTAGTATGGATATCATCATAATTGATATGTCAAAACCCAGATTATAACATCCAACGCATTTGTTATGCATCGTTACATTTGCCTTACGTGCGTACGCCGCAACCTCCGCCGTAACGACGAAGACGCAGCGGAGAAGGTTAAGGCGTATGCACGTAAGGCAAATGTAACGATGCATTATGTGCATAGTACAATAAACATTATGAACAAGGCCTTGGGAATAAACAAAAGACGAAAAAGTTGGGAAGAAGTACAAACCGTTCTTCCATTGTCTCCAGTTTTACACGCACTGCAACACAGTTTGACCTCGTGGAGTCCTGCAAAGCAAGGATTTAGTTACAATTATAGGGCTGGCAGCTGATAACTTGTCTTTGATGCCACATCAGGATGAATATTCACTTCAACAGACACTAAACAACAATACTCTACTTCAATCACAGTTACATAGTCAATCTGTATAATTTCGAGTCTTGTTTTGCTTCCGAACAAAACCAACATGAAAAGTACTTGTTCTACTACTCTCACAATATAACGGGAGAGGTATTCAACTTCGCAACGGTGAAGTAATCCAAGAAAGAAGATGAGAAAACATGCAAACCTTGCAGTAGCAATTGCATCCCATTAAAACATAATTATACGGCTTAATTCGGCGTCGATAACTGAAACACAGAGTTAGATCATGTGCACAGGTGCAGTGGAAGCAAACAAACATGAAATGCAACAACAAAAACGAGTAAAATGAGGCGAAACAAGGTAGAAGTAAAAATGCAACTGCAACGAAATCTCACAGCGCAATTGAATTTGCAGCACATAAACACAGTGTTGACCCTCTTTGAACGAAAGGTTTGACCGCTTCCCTGTGGGACGCGACATCATTTTCCTTATTCAGGATCTCTGTTTTGCCAGAGGCTAGCCGCTCTTTTTTGAGATCCATTTTTATAATACACAATGTGTACACATGTATCCTGGGGTATTCCTTTAAGGCGAACTCGAAAACGGAGATTGGTATACGGTAAGAGGTTATAGTAACCATCAATCAAAAATGGTTGATAACCGAAATCTTTTACAGTAATTTTATGACAATCAATAATCGGCTACCGTACCTTCTCCCCACTATGCTATGGTGCTCGCATTCCAATACTGCTCTCATTCGACATAACATCGTTGATCGTACTTCCACCTGAGAGCAATCGATAATCAGACAATAATTGACGAAAAAAATATTAATCGGGTTCCCTAGAACTGAAAGCCGTCATTTCTCTACTTTAATTTATGTCCTAAAACTAGCTAAAAACGACACAGAAGCTGTTCGGCCATGTCCTCTTTCTTTCATGTTTCAACATAATCAAAATACGTGTCCACACAATATTTACACAAATGTGTAATCAAGAATAAAGGAACAAGTAATCCCTACGGTGGCATTCACATTTCCAAAAAAACCATCACATGCCATACGTATACCTGGAACAATAAAACCATCAATATATCGATTTGAATGGATTTACAGCAAAAATTAACTTAAAACAGATTCATGTAATCGTAAATTAGTCAATATATCTATTATTTAAGAAATATACTGTAACGATCGATTGAAAGCACAAAACTACAATCGTAAATTATTCGATATATCGATTTTTAGTACACATACACACAATTTAGTATACAACAGATAGTATAACGATTTTAATAGATTTTTTGTAATTATTGATTGCCAACTGACCGGTAGACCTTATCTCCAGATTGTTTGGTATTCTTCGGTTGAGGTGCACTGAAGTCATGATGTGGGTAGCACATCTCGATTTCCTTCTGTTCATCTTTCTTCCTCTGGAATAAGAACCGATTAACATCACATTATAAACTAATCATAACAGGAAAAGAATGGGTTCTGTTCGTTGCCCAATGATTTATTTATTGTTTCAACATAAGTTCCAAGCATTGTAAACAGGAAGCATGTGTAATAACTTTAAAGGAACTCCGCGAGCGCATCTACTCTACGCTCTTGCAATCTTGCAACGCTCTCTCATAGACAAAAGCAAGGGAGAACTGCCAGAACGAATGGTTTCACAATAGCTCGGAATACGCGTGTAAACAAAACAAGACTTCCTGTTAATAACGTATAAGCAACCCAGCATGACACCCTCCACTCCTGTTTAGCCTCTCAGACGACAAGGAATTTAATGAATTGTACGTTAAAAACGAAATATTGGTACACGCACATTAAAGTTAAAACTATAAAATATTAATCAAATTAAATCAATAATTGTGCGTTATGGTATATGTAAAACAACATGATAAATAGACGCTCACTTCCTCCGTTAGACGGCTACCATGTTTGATTCCGCCGGACACAAATCAACTTAAGTTGACTGGTCCAGTAAAGTTTGGCTTTCTGTGTCGTCGATCACGACGACTTCCATCGGCGAGGTCCTCGTCGTGCACACATACCTTAAATAGGAATTTATGTATCAATTATAATCATTCTTAATTTAATTATTTAAAGATACAGACGAACTGAGCGAAAAGAATTCAAGAACAGAATCACATTCGTTACAAATTGCATTGAACTTTCTATCTAAGTTTTTCTATCTATCTAAGTTCTATCTATTTCATTATAACAATGAGGCTCGTGGCATTGAAATATACGTACCATAAATGGATTTACTCTATGGAGTGGCAACGGCATCGAGGATTGAGCGTGCTTTCCAAGTTTCGGTCGTGGATCGAGAACGACCTCCGTTGTCCTCCGTTCTAGAAGACGGAAAGCACTTAACATAAAATGAAAATCGAGAAGTATCAAACAGAACGTAGATAATCAAAAGCAAATTACGAAAATTACGAAAAAAACGACCGTCAGTTCATGATAGAAATTACTTCATTCTGTAGTCAAAAACGTCAAACTAAAACTAAAACACAGTCGTGAGTTACGGTCGTTTTTTCGTATTTTTTGTAATTTGCTTTTGATTATCTACGTTCTGTTTGGTACTTCTCGATTTTCATTTTATTTTAAGTGCTTTCCGTCTTCTAGAACGGAGGACAACGGAGGTCGTTCTCGATCCACGACCGAAACTTGGAAAGCACGCTCAATCCTCGATGCCGTTGCCACTCCATAGAGTAAATCCATTTATGGTACGTATATTTCAATGCCACGAGCCTCATTGTTATAACACGGGTCTCCGGTAAAAGTGTAGAAACGCCTGCCACTATGAATTTTTTTTGTCTTCAATTTCGATGAAAGTCGGTCAGTGTGTGTAGTTTGGGGCCATGAGAAGGCCTAGCCACTTGATTTGGCGAAAATTCCAAATTATCGATTTTTTGAGATCTATTCTGAAAATGATCATAACTCGGTTCATTTTCATCGTACAGCGAGCTGACAGGTGTCATTCGAACCGTATTATAATGCTCTCAAAAAAAGTGTTTCATGACCCGTTCGCTGCAAAGTCGTCTTCAGGGCGAAAAACGCGAAAAACACATTTTTTGAAAATAAAGGTGAACTTATCTCGAAAATTTTCTCTTGGGATCATCAGTATTATTGCAGAATATAAGTTTTCAGATGACGTACAAAGTCGGTATGTTGTTCATTTACCGTATCTCTGTCCTCCCAATACCGTTTTATAGAGTACACGGGACTTAGTCATTTTTTTCTACCTCAACAGTTTTTCGATCGTATCTGCCTTCAAAATGGTCCAATCGACTATTCGAAAAAAGGAAAATGATGCTCTCGGAAAGGCGAATAAAAAGTTCTATTATGATCGAATAGCTATGACAACTCATTTTCGAGTTATTCGAGAAAAACCTTATCAACATCGATTTAGTCGGTTTTTTCGAAACTTAACACTACACCACCGACACATTTGTTTCACTGTCAAAATGAACTTGCGATAATGAGCGGTGTGTAATCTCTATGTGCACACTGTGCGCACCACCCATTTTTTTTTGGTCGATCTTTAAAATGAATTTTAAAATTTCAAAAAATTGATAAGCAGCTCCCGACACCGCTAAACCTCATCCCTATATGAGGTTTACCACAGGTAAAAATTTTGTCAAGATCGGTGAGTGTGGCCTCCGGGGATTCCCTTGTTAGATAGATAGAAAAACTTAGATAGAAAGTTCAATGCAATTTGTAACGAATGTGATTCTGTTCTTGAATTCTTTTCGCTCAGTTCGTCTGTATCTTTAAATAATTAAATTAAGAATGATTATAATTGATACATAAATTCCTATTTAAGGTATGTGTGCACGACGAGGACCTCGCCGATGGAAGTCGTCGTGATCGACGACACAGAAAGCCAAACTTTACTGGACCAGTCAACTTTGTGTCCGGCGGAATCAAACATGGCAGCCGTCTAACGGAGGAAGTGAGCGTCTATTTATCATGTTGTTTTACATATAAAATAAGGCACAATTATTGATTTAATTTGATTAATATTTTATAGTTTTAACTTTAATGTGCGTGTACCAATATTTCGTTTTTTAACGTACAATTTATTAAATTCCTTGTCGTCTGAGAGGCTAAACAGGAGTGGAGGGTGTCATGCTGGGTTGCTTATACGTTATTAACAGGAAATCTTGTTTTGTTTACACGCGTATTCCGAGCTATTGTGAAACCATCCGTTCTGGCAGTTCTCCCTTGCTTTTGTCTATGAGAGAGCGTTGCAAGATTGCAAGAGCGTAGAGTAGATGCGCTCGCGGAGTTCCTTTAAAGTTATTACACATGCTTCCTGTTTACAATGCTTGGAACTTATGTTGAAACAATAAATAAATCATTGGGCAACGAACAGAACCCATTCTTTTCCTGTTATGATTAGTTTATAATGTGATGTTAACCGGTTCTTATTCCAGAAGAAGAAAGATGAACAGAAGGAAATCGAGATGTGCTACCCACATCATGACTTCAGTGCACCTCAACCGAAGAATACCAAACAATCTGGAGATATGGTCTACCGGTCAGTTGGCAATCAATAATTACAAAGATCTATTAAAATCGTTACACTATCTGTTGTACGATGACAGAATGTGTACTAAAATCGATATATCGAATAATTTACGATTGTAGTTTTGTGCTTTCAATCGATCGTTACAGTATATTTCTTAAATAATAGATATATTGACTAATTTACGATTACATGAATCTGTTTTAAGCTAATTTTTACTGTAAATCCATTCAAAATCGATATAGTGATGGTTTTATTGTTCCAGGTATACGTATGGCTTCTGGTTCGGCCGCCCCCCAGTCGTCCAAATTTGGGCCAAACACGGCACGAGCAGCGTCATCATGGATATGATGAAGGTCAGTCCAATTACCGATTAATTATCAATTATCGATTGACTACTGTGGGTCCAAAGTATTGATTGTAATAGGCAGAAGTCACCCAAGTTTGGAGGCTTGCAGTATTTCCCAAAAATTGTTCATTGTTTGCTCTTTTTGTAACCAAAATCGGTAAATTGACCCGTTTTTTATAAGCCAACCAAAATGATAAACTGAGCCGTACCCACAATATGGATGCTCGAAAATGCATGCATGTGATGGTTTTTTTGGAAATGTGAATGCCACCGTAGGGATTACTTGTTCCTTTATTCTTGATTACACATTTGTGTAAATATTGTGTGGACACGTATTTTGATTATGTTGAAACATGAAAGAAAGAGGACATGGCCGAACAGCTTCTGTGTCGTTTTTAGCTAGTTTTAATACATAAATTGAAGTAGAGAAATGATGGCTTTCAGTTCTAGGAAACCCGATTAATATTTTTTTCGTCAATTATTGTCTGATTATCGATTGCTCTCAGGTGGAAGTACGATCAACGATGTTATGTCGAATGAGAACAGTATTGGAATGCGAGCACCATAGCATAGTGGGGAGAAGGTACGGTAGCCGATTATTGATTGTCATAAAATTACTGTAAAAGATTACGGTTATCAACCATTTTTGATTGATGGTTACTATAACCTCTTACCGTATACCAATCTCCGTTTTCGAGTTCGCCTTAAAACATTCCAAAATCATACATTTGCATACCCTCACAAAGTGAGGATCCACCCACCATATAATGCTATAAGGGTATTTTTTATATGAAAGATTACAATTTAAGCGAAAAATAACGATTTTTCTAAACTGACCCACTGTATTTCGAAAATCGGCTAACTATATAAAACAATCCGATGAGGAAAACCAAAAATGTATGCTCCAAAATGGACGTGGATATGTGTACGTAGGCGCAATATAACGCTGCTTTACGTGACGGCGTGCTCCCATTTTGCTAATGTCATTGATCGCACAAGAGAGAAATTTGTCTTAAAACAACTATCAATTATGTCATTTGTAGTCACAAATCGAAGCCCCGTGGACGCCTTCAAGGCGGTCTTCCGTCGACTCGCACTGCTCGAACAGGATACGGTCGCTGTAGCGTGCACTCTGACTCAGGTAAAGATCAAAGATCAGTAAGGGTTACGGTAGAAGATCAAAGACTAGGGTTATTGTAGAAGAATAAACATAAGGGTTACGGTAGAGGGTCAAAGATCAGGGTTACGGTAGAGGATCAAAGATCAGGGTTACGGTAGAGGATCAAAGATCAGGGTTACGGTAGAGGGTCAACGATCAGGGTTACGGTAGAGGGTCAACGATCAGGGTTACGGTAGAGGGTCAAAGATCAGGGTTACGGTAGAGGGTCAAAGATCAGGGTTACCGTATACTGTAAAATGACTACGATTTGTCTTATACATGGGCGCCGACATGTAAGCGTATGTCTGAGCTTTATTCTGCATTCAGCCAGAATACTATCTACAGAATAATGTAGCTTTCCACGTTCAACCACAATTTGCTTTTATGTGATTATTTTGAATGATTAAAAGTAACATTAAAGAAATGGGAACAAGGAGATTTAGGGCGCGATATTATCATACGTTTTCATACCCTCACAGTGTGAGGAATGACCCACTATATCACGGATCTCCTGTAGAAACGTAGGAAAATGAGACCTTTTCCCGACAGTTTTAAATTTTATCTCACCGATTTGGATGAAACTTGTTTGATTAATCGTAATTAGGGAAATGAGAAGGCCGAAGCACTTGATTTCGCTAAATTTGAATTTTTATCGATTTTTTGATCTACCACTTCGGCCATATCTCACTCAAATTTTGACCTAAAGCAAAAAATGTTTTTTCAATCGACTCGAAATGAACTAATCTTGAAGTTACTATGCGGAATGTATGGGCGAAAACGCCATCTTCTACCTGTTTTCTTCGAAAAACTGATTTTTTCAGTACATTATGCTAATTTTCTCAAAAATTTTCAACAAAGGGTACGATTTTAATTCGCGATTCTGATTCTCCATCCTCGAATTGAGGTAAGCACATATTCCATAATTCATAACTCACGACAAGCCATATCGATCCTCAGAGTAAACCCGGACTTTTCGTTATTTTCATTCAAAAATGCATTTCTTATATCACCTCTCCTCATTGTCATGCAAATTCCCAATTATGGTATGCCAATCGAAAGATGTCGACGAGCTCTATAAAAATGACCTAACAGTAAAAGTCATGAAAGTTGACCGTTTTCAAGATATGCTTGAAAATCCGTTTTTGCACTACCAAAAACGTTCTTTGCTTTCTCCAGTTTGTGTTTTTAACATTATTTTCTAATAATATTATAGGAAAGGGTAACAAATAAAACAGCAAAAAGGTTTATCTGAGATATTCATTATAGCAAATACGCATTCTGAAATACGAAACTACTCATCGATATTTCCGATATCGGAATCGGAATGATCGAAAAAAAATATCCAGATTATTGAAATACTCCTTGAGATCACTGTGAACGAAATCATAGATAGCCTCAGCAGTGATTATCTCTTCCCCCCTCTCTCTCTCTATTATCCTCTTCCACATCGACCTCCTCCTCGGTCTGAATCTCTTCCTCCACCAAATCCATGAGCATATCATCCAGCCTTCTGGTTGTACTTACCTCCCTTCTTCGTGATCCTCAGTGCCCATCCCATCGGCTTGGGATGATCAGCAGCTTGCTGGTACTCCTTGAAAGACTCAACGAGAAGATAGATTCCTACTCCTTGCTGCACTTCCTCGAGCTTTCGCTTGTAGAGACCGAGGGCGAAATCGTACTGAGATATCTTCTCGGGTCTGATATTGTGCTCCCCCTTGTCGATGTGCTGGAGGAGATTCGAGTGTCGAATGAAGCTGGAAGAGCATTGACTGCATGCAAAGAGGGGGGGAAGAGGGTGTCAGGGAAGGAGGAAAGAGTGCAAAAAACACAAAGGAGAAAGCAAAGAACGTTCCTTTGCGAATCGATTGCATTGCACAGCAATTTGGTAGTGCAAAAACGGATTTTCAAGCAATTCTTTAAAACAGTCAACTTTCATGACTTTTACTGTTAAGTAATGTTTATAGAGCTCGTCGAGATCTTGGGGGGCGCCCGATTCGGCAACGAGTTATAAATCGGTTAGGAGATGGTCTATGGAAACAAAAGTTGTACCATTGTTATCAGTAGTGGTATGCGGTATGGTGCTACCGTAACCGTCGGGAATCGTGAACTGATTTTTTTAGTCGACTCATGACCGTTGAAAATGGCCAAAGTCGAAAAATTCATGATGACCCGAGATCAAATACTAGTTGCAATTATATCAATAGTGAGCCAACTTTTATCTTTATGGATACCGTAACCCGTACTACCGTAATCTAGCTACCGTAACCTGCAATAATATGGCCAAATGCGCTTCAAATCCCGGTTTGATTACGGTAGTTCGGGTTACGGTAACCATAAAGATAAAAGTTGGCTCACTATTGATATTATGGCAACTAGTATTTGGTCTCGGAGTATCATGAATTTTTCGACTTCGGCCATTTTCAACCATGAACCCCGGGTCATGGGTCGACTAAAAAAATCAGTTCACGATTCCCGACGGTTACGGTAGCACCATACCGTACACCACTACTGATAACAATGGTGCAACTTTTGTTTCCATAGACCTTCTCCCAACCGATTTATAACTCGTTGCCGAAACGGGCGCCCCCCCCCCCCCCCCCCCGAGATCTTTCGATTGGTATACCATAATTGGGAATTCCGGGTCCACAAAGTCCGGGTCCACTCTGAGGATCGATGTGGCTTGTCGTGAGTTACGGATTATGAAATATATGCTTACCTCAATTCGGGGATGGGGAATCAGAATCGCGAATAAAAATCGTACCCTTTGTTGAAACATTTTGAGAAAATTAGCATAATGTACTGAAAAAATCAGTTTTTCGAAGAAAACAGGTAGAAGATGGCGTTTTCGCCCATACATTCCGCATAGTAACTTCAAGATTAGTTCATTTCGAGTCGATTGACAAAAAAATTTTTGCTTTAGGTCGAAATTTGAGTGAGATACCCCCCCCCCTCCCCGAAGTGGTAGATCAAAAAATCGATAGAAATGCAAATTTGGCGAAATCAAGTGCCTAAGCCTTCTCATTTCCCTCATTACGATTAATCAAGCAAGTTTCATCCAAATCGTTGATATAAAATTTAAAACTGTCGGTTGGCTTCTTTCATTCTTACAGGAGATCCGTGATATACGGCGCATTTTCAGGGTTGACCCACTATATAATGCTCATTTTTATGTGAAAGATTACAATTTTTGCGAGAAATAACGATTTTTCTAAATCGACCAACTATATAAAAACAATTCGGTGAGGGCACCAAAAATGTATGGATATTATAATGAAGAACGTGGGATCAACGATGTGGAATTCTATTCTCTATTAGATTCGCGAGGCTGAAAGTGTCACCCATATAGCTCAGCGGTTAGTAGTCAGTGCTAGTAACCGTGCCACGCGAGTTCGATTCCCGTTTGCAATTTTCAATATATTTTATTTCAAATATTAAAAATCGTTCATTCCCTGGTGTTTCCTTGGTACATCAACGAACTTTGAGCTTGGATTACGGTATTCTGAAACATTGTTTTTGTATTCTGGAAGATGTGATCTTTAACCTGACCAGTTTAGTTACGAAAAAAACTCGAGGGTTCCCTTCTTTAAGCGAGTGTACTTGATTGAAATATCGATTAGTTGGCTACAGTAATCAAACGTTTTTTTCGTTTCAGGACCAGCCGGTCATCACGGCCGCCCACCAGACATAAGTCCGCGACTTCAACGTTCAATGAAGCGAGCTCGCCGTTCAAATGCACCCTTGTACAGTATAATATTTTATTGATCTCCACCTTGTCTGTCCTACTTCACACTTACTTGTTTACTACCTTAGTCACGATTGGATGTTGTCTTACTGTATCATATATTATTGATTTTTTATCATCCCATACTTCTATTTCATCCCTACCATCTCTCCACTCTTTCCTGCTCACGTAGACCACGTGCAATATCTCTACGCTAAATTGTTGCCTTTTAGATTTTAATCATTAATAGTAGTCAAAGTTGCCAATAATGACGGCGTCAAAATTGGGCCAATAATGACGGCGTCAAATTTGGCCCAATAATGACGGCGTCAATGTTGGCAAAATCTGAGTGAAGCCTTTCTGCCAATAATGACGGCGTCAATGTTGGCAAAATCTGAGTGAAGCCTTTCTGCCAATAATGACGGCGTCATAATTGGGCCAATAATGACGGCGTCATTTTTGGCCCAATAATGACGGCGTCAATGTTGGCAAAATCTGAGTGAAGCCTTTCTGCCAATAATGACGGCGTCAATGTTGGCAAAATCTGAGTGAAGCCTTTCTGCCAATAATGAAGGCGTCATAATTGGGCCAATAATGACGGCGTCATTTTTGGCCCAATAATGACGGCGTCAAAGTTGGCACAATCTGAGTGAAGCCTTTCTTGCCAATAATGACGGCGTCAAAGTTGGCACAATCTGAGTGAAGCCTTTCTGCCAATAATGACGCCATCAAAAATGGCATTTCCGAATTTTCCTGACCTTGCCTAATTAGAACATTGCTTTATTGGCATGATTAAATTTTCCGAAAAATGCCAATTACGACTTCGAATATATTGGCGAAACGGCATTTTGAGAATATCGCCAATATTGACGGCTGCAACTTTGGCATCTTTCAAATAATCTAGTTGAACTTTTGTCTGCCAATTATGATCCCGTCACTATTGTCAATTATCTGTTCTCACCCTCTGTGCCAATGTTTCAGTCTTCGTTTTTGTCCATCGATTGTATTTTACCAAATGCCAATAATGAAGCTTTATAATTTGGTTAGCATTTCACGAGCCAATAAAACACTTTGCATATTTGGCAAACAGACAGCTTTATAGAAATGCCAACAATGAACACGTCGACATTGTCAGTCACCTTCTGCCACATTCGACGTCGTCAGAATTGGCACAAATCATGATTTTTTCATTCTACGCCACTTTCTTATTCTAAGGCCTCTTATATGGAAAAGCTTCGCTGTCAATGCAAAAGTGTCATTTAATCTATTTTTCCTTTCAAATAAATCCACAAATATAATGTCTGCTTTTTTTTTCATCCAAAAATTGCCTTGTCTCTAAACTTTTAATCGTATTAATAGTGCGTATTTAAACAGGACGATTTTGAATTGAATCATATTCAAAAAATGCGTCTTCTTCTTCATTTCATCTCGTTTTCTGCGCTCTACGCGACAGGTTACCGTTAGTGTCGTACTTAAATCTTAGTTTAACATTTTAGTATTGAGCGAGTGTCAGCCATTAGATCAACTGTCAAAAGATGACATGATTAATGGATACGTATACACTGGGGAAACAATTCTTCTAGAAAACGGAACTGTCTCCTGCAAAACGGAAAACGAGATTGTGGTTGTGGTATGAGCCGTCTTTTCCTCTTTATAAAAACGGTTCGTATCTAGAAAGGGGAGTCAGTAATACGGAGCTCTCGTTCGTTTTTATGAGAGCCTCTCTGAGTGAACACATGAAAAGACATTCTTCTGTTTGATAAAAGGTGAGGCGCCGCACAAAGAAAGAACAAATTGCAAAAATGAAATCATGTCTTGTCGAAATCCCTTTGTTCTCCCATCAAATATTTAGGCTTTCGAAAAAGTGCGCCGAATTTTTCTCTTACGATGTCTGAATCATTTTGCCGAATATTTCTGCATTCGGTACGCCTCTCTCATTTTCGGCTGAGAGGCATTCTCATATCTCTCAAAGTGTGCGCGAAATATTTTTGCTCTCATAAAAACGAACTAGAGCTCCATATTACTGCCCCCCCCTTACTAGAGGCATTCACTCTACCACGAAAATCCAAAATTTGAAAAAAATGCATTATATTGCGAAATAGTATGGATGTGAATTGGCTTCTGTTCTGAAAGGCTAATTTTACACTCTCCGCGCTGGCCAAACTCTCGCGTTTGTTATTGTATAACCGAGAATAAGAGACGGTAAAATCACCTTGGTGTTTGCGTTTAAAGTTGAGCACAAAAGGGTGAACCATGTTCTCTCTCGCAGAGAAAGAACGCGACAGAGTATGGCCAGAGCAGAGAGTTTCAAATTCATGTTGTCACTTTTGTTTCTTGACAGCGACTTTTCAGAGGAATAATTTTTTTCTGAACTTTTGACGAGTTAAGACCTCAGATGCAACGGTTATTCGTGAGTTATTTATAACAGCCAAAGATCCACGAATTAATTTTTAAATTATCCACTCTGTTCGGTGTTATGTATGCTATCTGCAAGTTAAAGAAGGGGACCCTCGAGTTTTTTCATGACTTAAACTGGCCAAGAAGATCTACAGATCACATCTCCCTGTATATAAAATCCATTGTCTCTAAAATTTAATAATAGATAACGTAATCCGAGCTTGAAGTTAATTGATTCCGCAGGGAAAGATCCGAATGTTTGAATTTGAAGCATAAGTATATAGAAAATTGTAAACGGAAATTGAACCCGCGTGGCATGGTTACGAGCGCAGACTACTAACCACAGAGCTACACACTCTTTCCGCTCCAGCTCTCAATTCTAATAGAACATAAGGTCCTATGTCTAACGCTCTTCTTGTCAACATCGCACCCAAAATCTCCTCTATAGGCAACAACAGCCATTTATCGATATTGTAATACTTATATACAGTAAAGTCTATACACTTTTGCTTTTTTCGTTATGGCTTTTTCAAGCAACCGATCATGTCCATATTTTCAGGGATTATTTTGAGAGGTTTTTACATGTTTTACGCGAAACATTACCTTTCTTACGAATTCTTACGGTACAATTTATTTCGAATCAAAAGTCACAAAAGTGAGATTTTCGTTTTCTTCGATTTCTTCTGAGATAAACTATAGATTTCCAAGCGAAAATCCATTTTTCGTGGATGTCAGACGGGACTAACCGCTGGCACCCTGTCACAGCAGTTCCGGGTGTCTGTTTCGACCATTCACAAGGCCATCAAAATTTGAATTTATGCTCAAACAATGAAGAACACTAAAGGCTAGAGTTGGCTATTCGGGGGTTGCGGGCCCGCAATGGCTCGTAAAATCGTTGCGGGCCCGCATCCTCGGAGGGCGGCGAGGGGGAGCGATTGCGGGCCCGAATGATATGCGGGCGCTTAAAAGTTCGCAACGTCACTTCTATATAATATATATATATATATATATATATATATATATATATATATATATATATATATATATATATATATATATATATATGTGCGCGGCGTACACGCGACGGGTTTGAACGAGCGGTGGAGGCGGTGAGAATGGGGTGTGGTCTCTGTGCGGGCCCGCATCGCATTGCGGGCCCGCAATGGCATCCCGAATAGCCAACTCTACTAAAGGACGAATTCGCAAGACGAAGACTACATCGGATAGTCTCAGGACCCACATCGCGAAGAAGAACCCGCGGCTCAATGCAATGGAAGTCAATCTAAAACTGGCGGAATTTCGACAAATAATGATATTTAAAACTTCTAAACTTGAATAAAAAAATGCATGAAAGAAGGAAAAAGGTCTGTAGGACATCAATTTAGTCCTCATTCTTCATGATCCCTTTCCCATGGACCAGGGGAACCTCATCTACAGAGAAACAACCACAATATCAACGATCCTTCTGCAAGCTTCATGGTGGGCAGATGGGAGTTCAAATCGGATCTTGTGGACAAAGAAGATGAGTTACTCCCTCCGTACCAATCAGGAAACTTGATTTCGTCTGAGAATTCGACATGCTTCTACTGTTGGGGATCCAATGCAAATGCTCTATTGCCTATGTGATCCTTGCTTTGCGAATCTTTTAGGAGATATGCGGTTTCTAGTAGAGTAGGCTATTCGGGGGTTGCGGGCCCGCAATGGTTCGTAAAATCATTGCGGGCCCGCATACTCCTAGAGATATTTGAACGGGCGGCGGAGGCGGTGAGAAAGGGGCGTGGTGTCTATGCGGGCCCGCAATGCGTTGCGGACCATTGCGTGCCCGCATCCCGCTTCCCGAATAGCCAACTCTAGTTTCTAGATATGCCGACGTCCGAATAGTCCCGACGCACGAAGACGACGTCGAACGACGTACACGGACACCTTAAACATCTTTTCAGGCAAATTTAGAAGCTTTAGGTCTAGAGAAATGTAGCCAGTTTTGGCTTGTTGTGCTTTGCATTGTGCGTCGGGTTCTAGTTCGATATGTGGGTAATCAGATGACCAGATGTCAAAATCATCTTGCGAGGTCGCCCATTAGTGTTCTTCGTTGTTTGAGCATAGATTGGAGTTTTGATGCCCTTGCGAATGGTCGAAATATACACCCGGGACTATTATGTCATAGTTTTAAAACGATATAACACACATTGGTAGCGAAATGAGTGAAACAAACTCAGAAGAATTCGGAGAAAACGAAAATCTCGCTTTTGTGACTTTTGATAAATTCGAAATAATTATCACCAACGCGCGAAATAAATATCACCAACATTGACGCTCATAATATCATGCTTACGCAAATGAGATAGTGTGCTATAAGCAGCAATTGGCCAGACAACCCTGTACGTCCATTCTTTAAAAAAGATAACAAAATCATGAAACAAAAAAGTCAGAGACTTTAGAGGCAACCTAATGCGAACAATATATCTATTCAGATATACCAATTGCCCAAGTGATGGTGGCTATTCTAACGTAGACGTAATCATTTTTATACGTTTTCTGTATATTTCCTTTCTAATGACATATTTTTTCAGGCCGCATGTGTTGCCAAAGAGAACCATTGTGGGTGTTTAAATTATATCATTAAACTCTTAAATATTGTTTTCACAGCATTAGAATGTACTTTTATTTATAGACTGCACGATATTCGATAATGATAATAATAATGTTGGATACCTTGATATGTGGAGACTAGAGTAGTAACCAATACAAGTTTATCACAAATAATATAGAGTTCGAGTCTAAGACTAGAGATGGGAAGAGACCTACTTCTAACCTAAGCTAAGCTAAGAATGAAATAGAGAATCATGTGTAGAGTAATAGATATGATAATTAGGGATAATGCACAATGACTATTATGCATTAGCTATATGATAATTATATTATGCTAAATAGATTAGATTACACTACACAACACCTCCTTCCTAAGATTCTAAGTTAAAGACAACAGAATCGATAATCAATACAATAAAAACTAATTTACAATTGAACTAACGTAACTACTACATTCGGAGGTATTACTAACAACGGGCCTTCGGTCTCTGACCGGACGATGATATGCCTTGCTTGAGGGGTCTGGGATAGGCATGACGATGACAGCTCCAGTTGAATTATCCTTCGTAGTTTCTTCTGTCGGCTTCTTGATATCGAATGAATCGATATGAAGATCAAGTATATCATCTTCATCTTGATCTCTTCGGGAGATTAATTGATGGGCATGAGCCTTCATTCTCCTTCCTCCCTTATCAATGAGATAAACAACTCGACCGAGTTTATCTACAATGATAGCTTCACTACATTTCACATTATTAGGTCCATCTTTATCACGGTAGTAGACCTTATCACCAGTTTTGAATTCTTTGTGTTCTGCACCATGTTTCAGGTCAAACTGGTTTTTTATATCTTCATCCTTCTTATCTGATCTACGACTTGGAACCAAGAGACTTAGTCTTGTTCTCAGTTTTCGTCCGAGGAATACTTCAGCTGGTGACTTATCAGCTAGTTGTCTATTCGGATTCGATCGATAAGACATGAGGAATGTTTGAACATTCTCTACTTCAGGTCGTTCTCCTTTCAGTTTGAGGAGCGTTCGCTTGAATATATCAACGAACCGTTCTGCTTGACCATTTGAATGAGGATGATATGGTGGAGTCAGGACGTGCTTGATACCGTACTTGTTACAGTATTCTCGGAAATCACTCGAAGTGAATTGTGTTCCGTTATCACTGACCAATGTTTCTGGACAACCATATGCAGATATGAACTTGTGAATGTGTGTGATGATAGAATTAGTATCTATTCTTTCCATTTCTATTACTTCAGGCCATTTACTGTGTGCATCTACGATAATCAAGTAATTCTTTCCATTCATAGGTCCTGCGAATTCAACGTGAATTCGCTCCATTGGTCTATCAGTTGATGGCCATGGTTCAAGTGGTACCTTGACTGGATTCTTGATTTGATTCATTACGAGTTGATCTTCAACTTCCTTCTGTAATGATCTGATGAGATTCAGTTTCCAGAACCAATCAGTTCCGATTAAATTTACAGGTGAATCTGCTACATAAACAAATCCCCTATTCTCATCATTCTTATATTTCATTTTACAATGAAATTTTCCGAGTATGGATACACTTGTGCCATTTGCACACTTAGCCTGTATTCTTCCCTCTTTTAGGGTGGGAGATCCCAGTGTTTTCCATACATTCTTGGAGATAAAGGTTAGATCTGAACCAGTATCTACTCGGAATTCAATGTTCTTCCCATTAACATTGACTTGTGCATAGACTCGATTACCGACGACCTGATTACAGAACACAGCATTGCTATTCTTTCTCTTATAGAATTTATTTCTTTTGTAATCTTTCTTCTTTGGTCGTTTATCTGGATATTTCTTCCAGCATTCATGCACTGCATGACCATGTCTATCACAATATGCACATTTAGTATCTGATGAACTCTTATCACTTTTTGTCTCCGAATCAACCTCAGCGGTCTCATCGTTCACTTTGTCCGACTTATTATCACGTAACAAGTAGACATTATTTTGAACTTCTATTGCAGCAACATCTCTTTCAAGTGCTTGAAGTGTAGAGAACTTCTCTACAAGTTCATTCAAAGTGATATCTTGTTTGTTATTCACAATGTTCATCAGATTTGTTCGAGCCTTTTTCAGGTTTGGTAGATCAAGACCTGCAAGGAATACAGTGACCTTTAATTCGTCTTCTGTAATCTCCTTCATCTTTCCTTTCTGATATAGATTGTTGACTTCAGATGCAAATTTCTTGACATCAGTCAATCCAAGTATAGACATTCTTTGATTGAGAAATCTTAGACGTAGTTCAAAATCAGAAACTTGTCTACCGAATAGATTAGTCAATTCTTTCACTGTATTCTCAAATGTCTCATTGTACACATCTTTAGGTGACAAATGATTCTTATACTGTGAATTGCATTTTGTACTCAAATGCCTCAGCATGATTCTTACTCTGAGTTTCTCATCTAAGTGAATCATATCATGTTCGAAGATGTCTTTGTATCTATCATACCAATTCTCGAACGTACACTCATCTTCAGGGTCATACTGGAACTCATTTATTCTAGCTTCAAGTGCATCAATCGATGGGCCACTTACAGTATGCACACCTTGGCTACTGTCACCTGAGGTTACTGTAGGATCAGTCGTAACTCTCGCTCCATTCGATTCATCGAGAGATCTGATTAGTTTCTCAACTCTCTTATCAGACTCTTCTTGCATCTTGAGCATCATCTTCATGAACGTATCCATCATCGACTTCATTCCATTTGAATCGGTCGATTTGGTTCCACCTGAATCAGTCATGATTATAGTCTGTACTGTTCAATGATAACTATCACGTACTCTATAGTCTGTACTGTCTATGACCTGATGTGTACTAGCTACTCGTATCGTGTACGGTGCTCTGATCTTTGATCTATTATGTGCTTGCTACTCGTATCGTGTACGGTGCTTCGATCTTTGATCTCAGTTATCTGGTGGATGATCTTTGATCTCCAGTCTCTGGTATCAGAATGATCTATGACCTTTGGTCTCTGATCTTTGGTCTCTAGTCTCAATGGACAACGATCTTAAGATACGGTGATCTTGATCAGACCTGTGTCAACCTCGGTATCACAATAGCGATACAGTATCCAACCGGGAATCACAACGGTGGTACAGGTTACACTCGGCTCTTACAATGGTTGCTTTCAATATCAGGTGTGGATCACAAGATAGCAGAGCCAAGGGCCGTGACCAATCGCAGCAACAATCGAGCGTATCGAAGTGCCGGTCACAGTGACTATCTCCAGGTGTTACAATATCCACAGACACCAGTCACAGTGGCTATCTCCAGGCTAAGATCTATGCTTTGCCAGCCACGACTTACCAGAAACTTACCAGATACTGATTCTTAGCAAAACTAGGTAAAGTCTAAGTCTAATCCTAATCCTAAGTCTTAAACCTAAGATCCTGGTCGCCAATGTTGGATACCTTGATATGTGGAGACTAGAGTAGTAACCAATACAAGTTTATCACAAATAATATAGAGTTCGAGTCTAAGACTAGAGATGGGAAGAGACCTACTTCTAACCTAAGCTAAGCTAAGAATGAAATAGAGAATCATGTGTAGAGTAATAGATATGATAATTAGGGATAATGCACAATGACTATTATGCATTAGCTATATGATAATTATATTATGCTAAATAGATTAGATTACACTACACAACACATATCCGTGCTGGAAATCACTCCTGTGCAATGGGACAGATGGTATATATGGAAGACCAATATGTCAGAATAGACAGTGATATTGCACATATTGTTACATGTAACGCAAATGGAACAATTACTATCAATGAGAACACTATCGATCCAGTGAACAGGACTTTTTGGAGTGTCGGTAAGGAGATCTATTGAAATTGTATTGTAATGACTCATGGATATCCGTCCCCAGCGGCAGGCAGAGGTGGATATCCGTGAGAGAGGCATCACTCTTTCGGTGGATAGTCGACAAAACCCCACTATATTGCGGATGATCCAGTTTGAGGCGGGTCAAAAGTGGGTCGGCTATTTCCTCTTCTCCCCTCGACCAAAATCAATTATTTTTGATTTATAGAATTTGGAGGTTGCGGGCCCGCAATGATTTTACGAGCCATTGCGCGCCCGCAACCCCCGAATAGCCAATTCTAATCGGTATCACTCTCATCGGACATAAACTCATAGGTCTCATCTTCAGGTTTAGTTGATGATTGACTATAAAACAGGGAAATGGGGTCGAGAACGGGTGTGGTTTACATGAAAATCTACACGGGGGACACAACTTTATCTTTCCTCAAAATTATTATATAAACTTCATTTTATGTCCATTTGACAAGCTCGTCGAGCTCATCTCATTGGTGCTTTCTTTTTTTTTGAATTTGGTACCACGGGGAACCGAGAAAATCGCCGACCCACTTTCGACCCGCCCAAAATGGCTCATCCGCCTCTCTGAGAGGAGAGGGGCACTCAGCCTACGCCATAGACCTTTGAAGAGGCCGTTGACAAAGGTGTTTCGGTCCCTTTAAAGGGAGCGTAACCTCTCTCAATGGTCTCCTCGACGAGCAATGCTTTCTCGTTGTTATAGAAAGGTGAAATAGAGAGCACAAAATAGAGATCATTGAGAGAGGTAACGATCCCTCAAAATCGAACTTGAAACCATGTAAATCCTATTTAGATTCAAGATCATGTCCACAAGTTGAAGAGTTACCCTTAAATGAACTTCCTGCCGCCTACTCTGGCTTATATAGAGGAAAAGCACGATTTCTTTATTACCATACAGCTACTAACCTTGCGTGCGAGTTGGGATCATATCCTATAGTGGTATGTGATTAAATTAGAAATTTGTACAAATTTATTCTTGAAGAATTACTTTTTTTTGGTCTGCCAATGATTTGCGCAAATAAGTAACACTGACATTGAAACTTAGTTTAGCAATGTACTGGAAATACTACTTTCTGTGGATACTGTATATCCTTATTATTTAAAAAAATTTAAAGTTATTTTTCAGAAAACGCCTCATGGAATATTATCCTATCGAATCGTCTATTGTGGCAGTGATTAGTTAGTACATTTTTATTCCTTTAACAATTCCCTCGAAGAAAATTGCAAGTAGTTCAATGAAATATATAATTAAACTTTAAAAAATGCCAATCAATAATATTTCGTCACTTCAGTTGGTATGAATCCACAAGGGAATACAAAGAATCTGCCCTTTCAAATTTCAAGGTATTTTTTCTTTATTCATTCCGTTATTTTAAAGGTGGAATGTCGCAATTTTTTTCGTGAAAAAACGGTGAACACATAAAGAGTGCTAAAGTAATTCTGCAAATCTGTTATGGTAATTCAGCTTATTGATCGCAAGAATCATGAATGAATCATCTGCAATAGGTTTCGAACCCTCGACGTAGTGTGCACTTTTACCACTGCGCTACGGGATAGAGGAATGATCGTGCAAATTTCTTGCATATCGCTGCTCTCTAGCATAACAGATATGTTATACATTTGCATAGACATTCGAGAGCCCCCATATTTACTGCATGTAAATCCAATCGAAATGAATCAGATCAAGGAAAAATTTGATCTCTTAAAAAAATATTTATTATATGAATAACGCGAAAAATATATTACGCGCCATGGCTGTTACATTGCCAAGAAAAAGTGCACTAAATTTAATACAATTTTTTCGAATAAAATCATCTTAATTTCGATCTATAATTGCATAAAATATTATAAAAAAGACAAACATGTGTCAAAATCAGACTAATTGGTTCAAAATTCCGAGTAATTTAACTAATTCAAATTCTTCATCATCATTTCAGGTTGCATGCATCGAGTCCGATCCTGAGGAAAGAAAATGTTAGTTTAAAAAAAATTAAAATCAATGATTTCATCCCTGGATGGAAATGGGAATATAATTAGAGGAGAGAATGAAGTGAAAGAGAGATGGGAGGACTACGTCGATAATCTGTTAAATGTGGAGAAAAAAGCAGACAAGGTTGGATGAAGGGTTGCATGTGTGTGGACCTGTCATGGAATGGACTGAAATGGTTCCCAGCTATGTCTATGCCAATTTTCATCCAGTTTGCTTTCCGCGAGCAGAGATAGTTCCCTTGTTAGAGGAATGATGAAAATAAGACCGATTAATGAAAAGATGTGAAGAGGAGAGATAGAGACCATGTATGCAGAAGGATGATACAGTACGCGCCACAAGGAAGGAGACCAAGAGGACGACCGAAGCTGAGATGGACGGATATGATCAAGAAGGACTTCACGGAAGGCAAGCTGACGGAACGACACGAGAGAGTGTGTAAAACGAGAGATTGTGGGTGGCGAAAATGACTTTAAATCATCAGGAAATTTCCGAGGGGATGTACCATACGAACGCATTAACGTATGTTTTTCGCAAACCCCTCATTCGAAAGCGCATGAAAAACTTAATAACATACTGGAAGAAGAGCACCTCCTTTTCCTAAATTTTTGAGTTATTTGCTTCTAAGTGAAGCTCTGTTCATTTTCACGACCTCTGATTTGTTTAGATCGATAGAGCAAGAAAAAAGAGCGGGGGTCACTCTTGTGACACTTTTCCGCTAAAACGCACCAAAAGCGAGAAATTCGTGCTCAAAGTTTGGACTTCACCCTACCGAACCGGTGTATTGAGCTCCAAAATGAAAATTGAACAATGAGACTTTGGGTTCTGGTAGGGCATGCCTACACACAGAAAAATAAGTGTTATCCACGGAGCATAAGACTTGAGAAGTGTCATATTTAACACTTTTCGAGCTCAAAAAGTGTTAAATATAACACTTCTCAGGTCTTATGCTCCATGGATAACACTTATTTTTCTGTGTGTAGAGATGTCCAAAAATGGTCCTAACTCATTTCACCATTTTTGCTTCATTCCCACTCTCATCTCAATTCTCTCGTGACCTCTGGTTTTTATTTCCCACTGGTCCCCCAGTAGATTTCCCAGTGGGGATGGAGCTAGGGGACCAGTGGGAGATTTACTGGGGGACCACTGAGAAGGGGAGGGGCACTGGGGGACCAGTGGGAGAAAATTTAGTGCCCCAGTGGGGGAGTGGGCGTGGTCTTGCACTGTGATATTGTAGAGAAGAGGGTTATAGTGAAATGACTGTTTATCCAACTATGGACGATACGAATACATTCGAATTAATAAACAATAATAAAATAGCATAACTAACTCAACAAAGTAACTATTACATTACATACTAATCTAGAGCTTGTAAATGTGAAATCTCAAAGGGACTAGGGGACCAAAAGTTTGTTCGTTTTGTCGGTCTGAATACATTGAAAAATTAAAGGAGGGGCATATAACAATCGATAATCATTACATAACATAAAAAAGATACTGTTTTAACATAGAAAGAGATCAAAGGACAGAAACTAGTGATCAAAGATCACTTAATCCTCTTAGCTGGTCATCTTCTTAATATCCTTCTGATTCATTGATCCGTTGAATGAATTATGCTGAACATTCTTCTAAGTCATAAACTTGACGACTCCCTCACATCTTGCTCTTTCCATACCAACTGAAAAGTATTGAATTTTTAATAACAATCTTCCAATTTGTCATCCGTTTCAATCTATTTAGCCTGACTATTAATAATCCCATACTAATTGTGCATTGTGATTTCAAAGACTTTGTTAAGCTGATTTCAACGATACATCAGTTATCGAATTTCGTCCACACATGGCTTAGAATAACACTTATTCTTTTTTTCACTCGTTGCAAGAGCACTCAATCGGAGTAGAGCTGCCAGAAGGTATGAATGGATCTATGAGTGGAATACCATTCGTTAGAGGTCAAGGCAAAGAATGCTCATGAGTAATTTTATTTTTCTTACAAGGGAAGTCTTTTATGGCTCAGTGAGACTTTTGAATAAGAGTATTTTTCCTCGATAGGTATAGGTTAAATATGATGGGGGCCAAAAAATTAGCTGCTGCCATGCACTTTCAGATTTTTAAAATTAATTTTAATTTTATGAAAATGCAATTTTCAAGTGCGCATGCATTATTTTTGACGCCGCTAAGTTTTCACGGCTTTTTCAGGGGCTCCTTATTTCATGTACTGCTTGTCGCCTACGTTTTGTGATTTTTCAAGATTTCTAAAAAAATTTAAAAAATTAAAATTAATTATATAAAATCTGAAAGTGCATGGCAGCAGCTAATTTTTTGGCTCCTATCATATTTTTACCATACCTATCGAGGAAAAATACTCTCGTTCAAAAGTCTCACTGAGACTGAAAAGACTTCCCTTGTTAGCATGCAATTTAATCGGTAGCAAAATAACTAGGATCGTAAATGAACAAGTGGAAGAACTCACAATATTCAGTTGGCTGGCTGCACTATGGCCCATGAAGCGAAAAAGTGACGAAAAAGTGACTTGCTGAAATTAGAATTAATTAGCTAGCATTGCATTTATAAATTAAGATACGCAGAACTTTTGAAAACTACAAAGTAGTTAATATTTCTATAAAACAATACTTTTTTTTCTTTTTTTTTGTTTTCCATACTTTTATCAACGAATAAAATTAACTTGAGGAATAATTAAATAGAAAAATATACCTTTCTCCGGTTCATCATCCGTTGATCTCGACTACGCGTCGGCATATTGCCCTATTCAACTTAAATGAAATTATACTTATTTCATAGAAGTGGTAAAATAAAACACATAAATAAGAAAAAAAATTAAAAGACGCCGAACGCAACGCTCACGCCAAGAGCCGCAGCGCGTCCAATGAATACCACACTTTGCCAAATGTATGACGAGCGCGCAGTTTCATACTCGCGGTCGCATGGTTTTGTCTGGGGGACCAGTGGGAGATTTACTGGGGGACCAGTGGGAGGAAATTCGCCCAATCTGTCATCTTTAGAGCACTCTCTTGTCCTGGGAAACCAGTGGGGGAGCAAAACCACGCCCACTTTTGCTGGGGCCCCACTGGGAGAAAAAAACCAGAGACGGGCGTGATATGCCCTCTATATATATGATAATATGCCCGATAACGAACAAAACTTTGCAGGTATGTTTGGTGGAGAGATTGGCATGATAGATACAACACTTCCCGCTGGAAATAATACATGTCCTGATAGAGAACAAGTTCAAGTTGAGAAGGACGGCAAGATATATACTTCCGATGTTATCATATGCAACGAGGATGGGACATTCACCATTGCCGGCAGAAATTTTGAAGAAGACCTAACAATGAAGATTATGTGCATTCCGAAGGATGAATGTTAAAGTATCTATAGCCAAATATGAAATAAAATTGTGTTTTAATACCATTATCCTCCTCTAACAAGGGGATGGTCGCAACTGGTCCTGGTCGTTTGAGATGGCAATAACATGACTAGGATCAGTTTTCGATGCTGATTACGAATCCGTTTTCAGAAAGTGCCTAATCGACCTGATTTTAGAGGAAATCGATATTTTAATTCGGAAATTCGTGTGGTTTCCTGCGCAAACCGTCCGGGTGGGCTGGTGAACTCATCTATAATATCTCGCAATAGTTTACCTTACATTGCCGGATCTTTCCGATACAATCCAGATAGTTTGTGAAGGAAACTACACCACTTTTTGAATTAACGAGCCAAATTTCAATACCGTTTTTTTCGAAAATCAGGTCGATTAGGCACTTTCTGAAAACGGATTCGTAATCAGCATCGAAAACTGATCCTAGTCATGTTATTGTCATCTCATATGGCCAGGACCAGTTGCGACCATCCGAGAGCATGGAATATTGGATGACCCAACTATTATTATACTTAAAATACACTTTATCATCACTTCTCAGCTCGATAAATATTTCTTATAATCAAATTTTCGGTATGAGCTTGCAAAAAAAACAGTATTTCTTTCCAACTTAATTGCAAAATAACTAGGGTATTTAAACAGTATTTCGAGTTAATAAAGAGCTACCGTCTTCTTTCGATATATACTTTCAAAAGCTACCAAGAATAATTACACTAAATATACGACGATTTTATGGAGTCGCATCATCTTAATTTGATTCTGAAATAGCATAATTTTTTGTATGAAGGAATGGAAAAATCAATTTAGAACTTGTCGATAAAAATTACGTGTATTCCAAAGGATGAATGCTAAAATGGCGACTCCCCAATATGATATAAAATGTGTTTTACCTTTTTTTTCAAGAAAAAGATCACAAAATTACCCTCGACATGATTGATATTTAAAAAAAGGGTATGACTGGGCTGGCATACGGAAAAGACAAAATGGGTTTGATGCACAGCTTGTATACTCAATAGTCACTCATTTCATATTGATCGTTTACAATACACTTTTTAATTTGGAGAGTAGCCAGCCACAGCCACAATGAATTTCTATGTAAAGAAACCGAGTCTAAGCGAGAGAGCACATAGATCAGAGAGGGAATTGAGGGAACGGGGGTTGATCAAAAGAATACTTCTGCGTTTTACCAGCCAGCAGCAAGGTACTTACGCAAGTACATTTTATACGGACAATATCAGGCATGGAAGGTCATGGAAGCTCTGCTCTTTAAGGAAGTGATGGAGCGCCGATAAAAGGTGGCAATCAGTATAGAATCCATGAACGTTGGCAAACCGTTTGTTAGCCAGAGATCCTCCCCCTACGCTCGTGACGTCACGTTTGCCGGCAAACGGTTTGCCAACGTTCAAGGATGCGGCCACAGAGCGAGAGTCGGGTGCGTACGCAGGGGAGTGGCCAGACCAGTGAAACAATGATAGTGGCATATGCTCTCACCTATTCCGGCCTCCTCCCTCCCATTGACAAATCGTTAGTTACGGCGGCTCACACCCCATCAGATTTCATTGCTCTTCGTCAAATATCCCCCCCCCCCCCGATTGAGCAAAAGGAAGCACCACATTAGGATGAGAGAAAGAGCGCAGTTCTTCTTATTGCCTTTTTTTCCTGACTACACGAGAGTTTTTTTATCGTATGTAATCATAATCGGAATATTAACTTACAATGTAATAAATTTAATCAGATGCACTAGCAAGATGACATTCAAAAAACGGGGAATCTTCAAATTCATAAGTATTATTCCTACTCTTTATTCAGTGCGTGATGCTCACAATAAATCCAATTTCGCGAAATAGTAAATACGGGATCATATGGGTAAGAAGTGAACATTCGGACACGTAGCATTACAATCCTACAATGGAAGAAGAATCAATCAATACGAATTTATTGAGTCGATATGGAGAAGCTTCGCTTTGAATGCAAAGGTGGCATTTAATTACATCTCAAATGAATCCATAAATGTTATGACTGCTTCTTATTTTCTCCGTAAACTGCCTTATCTCTAACATTTATAGTCAAATCCACGATGCATATTTAAACAGGACGATTTTGAATTGAATCACATTTTACTAATGTTTCTTCTTCTTCATTTCATCTCGCTTTCTGCGTTATGTGCTACAGGTTACTATTACTGAAATACTGAAATATTTGTTTAACATTTTAGCAATGAGCGACTGTCAGCCACTAAATCAACTGTCAAAAGGTGATATGGTTAATGGATACGTATACACTGGGGAAGCAATTCTTCTAGAAAACGGAACTGTCTCCTGCAAAACGGAAAACGAGATTGTGGTGGTGGTATGTGCCGAGTTTTCAAATTAAAAAAAATGTTCTTATCTAGTAAGGGGGATCAGTAATACGAAGCTCTCGTTCGTTTTTGTGTTTTTTTTCTCTGACAAGGGAATGGTCAACCATCCGCGTGGCGTTATGGTTAGTGACATATAGCATTCGAACTGTCATGTGATTCTGATACGAGACCGATGAGAAGAAATCTAAAATGTTTATGCGCTTCGAGAAAATCGATATTGAAATTCGGCCAAATTCGTGCGGCTTCCTACACAACGCATGCGGATGAGTTGACGAACTCTTCTATTAACTTTCGAAACAACGGCTTGTGAAGTGTAGTGGATAAGGTGCCCGCATCGATGAATAAATTTTTATTCAAACATTTCATTGGTTGCGATCGTTGCATCATCATGCCCGCACCCTTATTTGATGCAACGATTACAAACAACGAATTGTTTAAAAACAATTATGCATCGATGCGGCATGATGCGGCCCCCCGCGGGCCGCAACCTGCCGCGTTTAGGGAGGGCGAACTTGCGACGCTCTCCACACTCAACCAAACATTTTCGTTTCTGTGGTGATATTAATATTATCTGATGATACAACGATCACAACCAATGAGATATTTGAAAAAAATATTCACCGATGCGGCATGATGCGGCCCGCGGGCCGCGGGGGGCCGCGTTTAGGGAGCGCGAACGTGCGGGACTGTAGTCTTGTCATTCGGGTGTTCATTTTCGGCAATCCACAAAATGTTTCGGCATTGCCGAAATTGACGAAAGAATACCACCCCAGAAAATGGAAATTTTTTGTAAGAAAAATTTGACCCAAAAAAACTGTAATTTCTATTGCATTATATTGCGAAACAGGATAGATGCGAATTGGCTCCTGTTCTTAATGGCTTACCCAGAGCTAATTTTACACTCTCCGCGCTGGTCATACTCTATCTTACCTTATTGTATAAAACCGTGAATAAGACATAGTTAAATTAGCTTGGTGTTTGCCTTTAAAGTTGAGCACTAAAGGGCAAACTAATGCGTACTCTCTCGCAGAGAAAGAACGCGACAGAGTACGGCCAGAGCAGAGAGTTTCAAATTCAGGTTGTCACTTTTGTTTCTTGAAAGCGACTTTTCAGAGGAATATTAATGGACTTTTGACGACTTACGATCTCAGATGCACGCGTTTTGGGTGAGTTATTCATGATATTCAAGAAATAATTTTAAATTATCCGCTCTGTTAAGACTCATGCAAGTTAAGGAAGGGGACCCTCGAGTTTTTCATGACTAAACTGGCCAGGAAGAACTATCGATGACATCTCCCTGTACACAAAATCAATTTCTAAAATGTTAGATTCCCCGGAAAAATCCGTATTCCGAGCTTGTAGTTCATTGATCCCGCAGGGAAAGACCCGAATGTTTGAATTTGAAGGATAAATATGAGGCCGTTTGCATAAGAGTCGAACAAGGCTTGGCACAGGCCAAAAAATTTTATACCCTCAAAACTTGTCATCGGCACCGCTGATGAAGATGGACAGTTATTTTGGATCCAGTGATCCCGCAACGCCTGGACGGGATTACGGAAAAATCAAGTTTCCATGCCGTTCTCGGTTCATGGTTGAGCTAGAGGTATGAAAATTGGGCTCCAGGGGCAGAAATCGATGGTGATGATTTCTGTCTACTTCATTTGTTTTGAAAATTTTCCAAAAGTTCGGTATATGCAACTTTTGATTGAAGCAGTTGCGCCCCTAGCGAGTATGACAGTTCGAACCGGCGTGACGCTAGGATTCCAACGATATATTATATTATGAGCCCATATCTTCGTTGCAACGCTAATATTGCCTCGATATAATGACATGCATAATCACGAGGAGTTGTCTACGTCTCTCAATTTTACACGCTCCCTCGCCACTCTCTCATTTCGCCGCGCTCTCTCGAGAGTGCGAGAGAGCGCGCGAAATTGAGAAACTCCTCTTGTTTACCTCTTTCGCAGATCACTATATCGAGGCAATATTGACATTCCAATGGAGATATGGGCTCATAATACATCGTTGGAATCCTCTCGTAACGCCGGTTCGAACTGTCATACTCGCTAGGGCAGCAACCGTCTCCATCAAAAGTTGCAGTTTTCGAAATTTTGGAAAATTTTCAAAACAAATGAAGTAGACAGCCATCATCGCCATCGAATTCTGACAACGAAGCCCAATTTTTATACCTCTAGCTCTACCATGGACCGAGAACGACATGAATACGTGATTTTACCGTAATCCCTCCCAGGCGTTGCGGTGCCACTGGAGCCAAAATAACTATGTCCGTCTTCATCAGCGGGGCCGATATCCCCTATACACAAGTTTCGAGGGTATAAAAATTTTTGGCCTGTGCCAACCCTCCACCAGATTTGCTCGACCCTTACGCAAACGTCCTCATATATAGAAAGCGGGAATCGAACCCGCGTGGCGCGGTTACGACTACAAGCCACTGAGCTACACACTCTACACGGTACACATATAAATTCAAACAGAACGTAAGGGCACATGTCCAACGTTCTTCACGTTAATAGCGCACCCAAAATCTCCTGGTTCCACATCCTTAAAATAGAAACAGGGGTGTGTTCAAACTGTCAAAACAAAGTTCTCTAAATCTCTCGAAATGCATGCTCTCTAGTCCTCTCTCGCAACTTTCGAACGAATTCCCGTTTACAATTCTCTATATATGATTTTTTTCTCACATTTTTCGAATTCTTTGTTCTTAGACACGAATGTACTCCGGTATTCCGAAACTTAAAGTCTACTTAAAGTTTTCACTTGAAGTAGACTTGTAAGTCTACTTAAAGTTAAACGTAAGTCTACTTAAAGTGGGGTGGTATACTGTAATGCATTTCGTCAGCTGTTCTTTCACTTTAAGTTTACTTCAAGTCTACTTTAAGTCTGTGGCGTAGTTTAAGTAGACTTTAAGTTTCGAAATACCAGAGTAGCATGCGATCTGGCACATCGGTGATGCCCTGCCAACATAGAGTCTTCGCAGTTAGACAATGATTGCATTTGCTATGCCTGCCTCGTTGCATGACTTCATAGAACTTCTCCATTCAATGAAGAGTGCAGAATAAAAATTAGCAAAATTATTACATAAAAAATAATTTGTACACTTCCCGATTTTTTTAAACTTGAAAAGAATTGATGCTTATAACATCATGCTTACGCAAATGAGATATTATACTACCAGCCGTGGGCTCCGCCAAGTCGGAGCTGATTGTGAGAGAGAAGAGAGAGAGAGGAGAGAGAGAAATAGAGAGAGAGAAGGAGAGAGAGAGAGAGAGAGAGAGAGAGAGAGAGAGAGAGAGAGAGAGAGAGAGAGAGAGAGAGAGAGAGAGAGAGAGTTGGAAGCCGACTAAGCCCCGCCCACCGCTGATGAATTCCATCGCGCACCAAACCCGTCTGGTGTACGCCGAGCACTACATTGAAAGAGAGAGAGAGAGGAAAGGGGGCGTGGTCTGGTCAAACAGATGGCTATTCTGTTTTATTTATAGTGTATAGATAAGTAGCATTTGGAAAGACAACCCTGTACATACATGGCCAAAAAAGATTTAAAAAATCATGAAACATAAAAAGTAAGGGACTTTTGAGGTAACCTAATACAAACAATATAAGTATTCAGATATTCCAAAGGCGCAAGTGAATATGGCTTGTCTAACGTAGAGGTACACATTTATAAACGTTTTCTGAATATTTCCTTTTAAAATTCATCCTCTTTTAGGCCGCATGTGTTTCAAAAGAGGACCATTGTGAGTGTTTGAGCTGTTTCAATGAATTCTTCAATTTTTTTTACAATATAAATAACTATTTTTCATTTTTTCTTTATAGATTGCACGATATTCAATAACGAGAAAATCCGGGCTGGAAATCACTCCTGCCCAATCGGACAGGTGGTACATGTAGATACCGACGAAGAAACGTTTGATTCGCAAGCTTTTACATGTCACACAAACGGAACCCTTGCTGTCAATGAGATCACTATCGACCGGGAAAGCGCATTCATTCGGTGCCACGGTATGAATTTGTATTTCGTATTTGATTGATTTATATTGTGTAGGTGAACATTGCTCTGAAAAGATGTACATGGGGCAAAGCTACATACAATGGACTGACTATTGTGGCACAAGAGAACTTGTTTTCCCGACCCCTTTTAAAGTAATAACAAGAAAATCGTCTTATTTACTACACACTTTTGAGATGACTCCCTCTTTTCTCCACAGTTTTCGATGGTCCTTGGGTAGGTCATCCCTGAGTCAGAGTCGCAAGGATGGTAGATGAAACATCTCCCCAGGAGCTCACGTCAAAGTTCGTAGTTGTGGATCCTTCCGATGCGATTTTCACGGCTCATAGGAGAGCTAGGGAAATGTGATCAACAGATGAAATGTGTAGTTTCACGAGTACTTTAAGATAAAAATGTGATAATTCAACTTTTTTCATTTTCTTTCTTCTTTCTTTATATCGTTATTTCTATCATAACAAGTGAGCGAGAGAACAGATATACAATTAATACGGATTTTGATGGAGGTCCGTAGCGTTATTAGCGAGAAAGCAGCAGGGAAATGGGGAAGGGTGGGATATAGAGTTGATAATTATAAATGACGAAGAAGGGTGGGGGGCAAGAGAAGATCAATCTCATCAGAATTCAGGAAAAGTTTAAATCGATTAGGAGAGGATGTTGCAATATCTGTGGGAAGATTATTCCAGATAAGAATTGTTCGACTTGCACATGTGCTCTTAGTATTGTATTTTGTATCCCCTAAGGAACTGATCGTGTTCCACAATTCCGGGACCTAAACTGTTTTAGGATAAATCGATAGAGCTCGTCAACAGCTTTCATTTAAGCTCAGGAGAGCCTATTTTCGTTGGCATTTGGCTGAATGACGGCCAAAAAACTGTATTTGTATACTGGTAGATCACTAATGAAAGCCGAGAGTTGCTTTGATCTACTCGCCTTTCTCGGCTAATTGACAGGATTGTCCTGCAATATACTTGAGAATGGGCTGACGATCAATCTGACCTCGAGTCGCTCACCCAAGTTCGTTTTGTTCTCGCTGCAGAGAAAACAGCACAATTAGTCTATTCCGATAGTTCCTGATACGGATTGACCGATGAATACTGTATGTAGGTGAGAATGTTCCATTTCGAGCTCTCTGGGTCTTTGGCGAAGTGATCGATGTTTCTCGAAGAATTCCTGAGAGAGTTCTCGTTGGACTGAATCCATCCCATTCGACGTAGCTATCTTGGAAGCACATCTACTGGTCAGAACTGGAACATTCTCTCCTATCTACAGCATTCATCGGTCAATCCGTACTAGAAACCATCGGAATATACTTATTTTGCTGGTTTTTCTGCAGTGAGAATAAAGTGAACTTGGGTGAGCAACTCTGATTGATCATCAGCCCATTTTCCAGTATATCACGAGTGTCACTGAAGAATCGAGTAAAATCTGTGGGTGGTTGGCACATTTTCTGACCCCAACATATTAATGCATTTTTTGGCAGTCTATATGGTAACTAACAAGGGAATGCCCTGAAGCCACACTCACCGATCAGCTCCAAATTTTTACTGGAGGTATATCTCATATAGGGATGATGTTTGGCGGTATCAGAAATTGCAAAGCTCTTCTTTGAAATTTTATAATTTATTTTAAAATGGACAAAAAAACAATGAAAACACTTTCAAAATCGATTTTTTGCAATAAAATTTGCATATCTGAATGCGTTAACCTTTCGCAATTTGCATACGATGTTATGGTGCTACTTCTGATAAAGATGTGCACGCTGTAAATTTTATCATCGATTTTTAAAAAATATTTTTAAAATTTCAAAGAAGAGCTTTGCAATTTCTGATACCGCCAAACCTCATCCCTATATGAGATGTACCTCCAGTAAAAATTTGGAGCTGATCGGTGAGTGTGGCTTCAGGGCATTCCCTTGTAAGAGGTAGCCCCGAGCGTTTTTGCATATCTTCATTTTTGACGTCGAGAGACGTCGTCAAACTTTTTGAAGGCCGAAATTTGCCAACTTTGGAGCTCTGTAGCTCTTCGGGGAGTGGTTTTCGTATCGAGTCGTCAGCAGAAGAATTTCCTAGAACGCCCAGGAGAATGCACCTGCATCATTGGCCGATCGATATTTTCATTAGTATTTTTGTAAATCGATTTTGTTAAATGTGGAAACTGTGGAGAAAAGAGGGTGTCAACTCAAAAGTGTGATGTAAATCATACGATTCTGGCCAATTCTTAGGTGACATGCGTGATTTATATACAGGGTGCGGCAGAGTTATGGAAACAAGATCTGTCATCTTCCCTGATCACGTGTATTGAGCAAATAGGTTCAACATATAATATTTTTATCAACAACAGTTATGTCAACAACAATCTGCGTTAACTTCTCGATGCTGCCTTTTTCGCATCAATAAAGTTTCAAACGTTTCAAACGGTTTTTGTGCGAGCGACGGTGGCGGTATTGTAGCCCGATTCTTTCCGATTCCCAGAGAAAGGTTTTCTTGATCGACTCCTGATTCGAGGGGGTCGAGCACAGGCCTTGTTCTAGAGAACTGATCACAAAAAATAGTCGAGGGGGTTGAGATCGGGAGAGCAGGAGGCTATTTCGAGGAGCGGATGAAGGAGTGAAAACGGGTCTTGAGTAGAGATCCGCATTCGTGCAATTGCACGACCGGTCGACCAATGTTCGACGTTAAAATTATGAAAAGTCATTCTGCGCGATTTTGACTCTTAATTTCCTGCAAAGTCGCGCATTTGGGCTTCATTTTCAAGCCATTTTCAGGTTTTATATCGGTTGTTTTTAACCGCTAATTCAATGGAAATAAATGAGAATGAGTCGACTGCGCGACTTTGCACTAATATTTTTTTAATTATCATATTTATTCCGTGCGCGCGATTTCTCATTCATTAATTAGTGAGAAATCATTTCTGAACGACCGGCGGATCTCTAGTCTTGAGCCAGGCATTCACAATCTTTGCCTTGTGTGCCGTTGCAGAATTTCTTTAAGCCCCAATGTTTTTCCCCAAAGTGACGCTTGGACCCGGGGCACAGATAATCCATTTGGATCTCTTACAGGTCGTCATTCTAGTTCTACTTGGCTCCAGAATCGACGAAAACCCGGAGACCCAGACCATTTGCACGGATGTTAGCCCAAACCATGACTTTACGAGGAAGATAACCTCCATTCAACTCTCATCCGCTTCATAGGAGTCATCTACCAATATACTATCGTTTTGGGGGTTGTACGATTGTTCCACTGTGAACAGCGTCTTATCAGAGAAAGCATCAACATGTGTTCCGCCGACGCAGTGCGAGCCAGAAGGACAGGCATCTATTCTATGGCGTGTCATTTCACAGAATGAAAGCAATCAGCGCTAAACTCAGATACGAGCTGCTCATAATGGTGAATTTCAACGAAATTATTTCGAAAGCACCGGGAAGCGCTCGAAGCGATGAAAAAACACTGTTAAATACAGGACGACGTGTTTCCATAATTCTATATTACCATTCTGTTTTATATAAAGTGCATGATGTAAATTTTTGTCGTATAGTCTGGCTTGAGACCATGTAAATGGCATTTCAGATTCAAGAACGTGCCCACCAGTTGAAGACTATCCCACAAAAGAAATTCCTGCCGCGTACGTTGGAATATATGCTGGGAAAGCCAATATCTCTGATTTATATAGCATTAATTTTGTCGATTGCGGGAGGATGGCAGTTCCTATGGTGGTATGTTAAAAAATTACCCGAAAAATTCAAATATCAAAATTGCAGTAAATAAAATGCACTGAAACCGTTTTTTATTAGGATGTCCGGAAATTCTTTGGACGTTTGCAAACTCTCTTTCCTTGACTAGATTGTTTTAGTTATGACACCGTAGCACCGATATCCACTATTACCCCAATATCCACCATCGCATCTTCATTCGATCTTCTCTTCGCCCCAAGACACCCCAAGTGATTCCCCATGTCCTGTCCCTCCTATAGCTTAGAAATCGAGACGAAATCTCCACTTCAACTCTCGTTCGCTCTCGATCCACTGCTTGAGTGAAGTTCATTGTCTTCCAAGATGAAAAGTGATTGTCTTACGCCAACCAAGATATAAAAATGAAATGGCTGTCATTTTGCAAAGATGTAAATTACGTCTCTAAACGCAATCCAAATGGAAAGAAAGAGTCACTCTCATTCTTCTTCTACTCTCTTGGTGTGGCATTTCACGAAATTTTTGCTGAGGGGTAGACTGCCAACGCCAATGTCTTCTACGAACCATTGGAGGAGATGGACGCCCGGCTCCATCTCGGTTACTTTATGCAACATAAGACATTTCGAACCCCTTGTGATAACCATGCCTCCGATCTCTGTGAAAAAAGAGAAGACTTTCCGGACACCTTTATGCATAGAATATTTTAGAGGTTACATACAATTATTGTTTAAATTGATTTTAAAGATATTATTCAGAAAACAACTCACGGAATCTTCTCGGTGCAACAACTCTTTTGCCTGAATGATCAGTTAGCTATTTTAAAAAATTTAATAACAGTTTATACAGGGTGCGCCAAAATTACCCGAACTGATTTCACCATTATGATTCCCAGGCCCCAATGCAAATGCGCAACCCCTATTGCAACATCATGACGAGTGATCATTGGCCACTCCCTATTCAAGGTTTCAAGTCAGTTAGTCAAGTCTTCTAGTAATGGCTAAGTAAAGTCGACTGCGACCCCTCATTCTCAAGTGTACAAGGTAGATTGTCATAGTTCATCAGCTCGGCTTTCACGAGTCGGCTGTATCCGATACCGGTATCGTGTACCAAGATCTTGGTACTGACAAGGAACGTCCGGGTAGAGGTAGACCGATTTCAGTTTCCACCGCTACGAACCGATATCTCATCCGAAAGATGGTGTTTCGAAACCACAAGTTTACGATCTGGAGACTCGATATCTCGAACACTTCCATTCTTCATCTCCTCAGGTCTCAGCTGACTCTTCTCCCTTACAAGTACAGTAAACTGTTAGAACCGAATGAGCGACAGATCAAGCTCCGCTGAGAACGGTGACCTCAACTTTTTATGCGTTGTGCTAGGTCCGCGCACTTCAGCACGATGTTCAGCGAAGAGAATATCCTACCTTATCAGTCTTCCACAATACGTCAAGGTTTTAGCTGCTGTTTGCCCAACTGGAAAGTCCACTCTTGTTTTGCCACTCCATGCGTCTAGATCAATAAGGCATATTTTACCAAGCACATCCTCGAAGACGCGCTTCTACTCCGATACCATAGCCACTTCGGTCAGGACCACTAGACCTTTCGGTAAGATTCTGTCGTCAATGACATGACAAAGTTGACCCAGTCGTGGTTTTTCACCCATGCACTCGGCAAAATCCATCACATTGAATTACTTCCGAACTCCCCCAATCTCAACCTCCTCGACTGCAGTGCTTGGAGGTGTTGTAGGCCAAGATGTCCTCTATCAAGCACCAGAACCTCGACTCCCTCAGTGCTCCGCTTCTCAAGGCATGGGACGAACTCGATGACAACTACTTGCGGGAATCGGCAGTCGCATGTGAGAAGAGACTCATGGCTTGTGTCAGAGCTAAAAGAGACCACGGCGAGATTCGCTAGTACACTACTGCTGCCCATATTCTTGATAAGCTTTACCATGAACCATACCATCACTCAGGTCACATTTCCAAGGGGAGATTCATATGGAGACAACAGTTCGGGTAATTATGGCGCACCCTGTACAGTGCTGGCCTAAAGATTGTTGACCCTATTTTTTGGGAATAACTTTGCTCAAAATAATCGAACCGCTCTGATTTTTTTTCTGATCTGTATATGTCAAGTATCAAGCAAGCCGGTCGGTCAAGCAGGCCGATCGGACGAGAAACGTCGAGTTTTCGTGGGTTATTCGACTATTCTAATCAAGTTTGATATGCTGACGTTTTCTTGAATGGAGATGAATTCTCTCAGAGACGAAAGGATAAATCCTGAGGATAAGAAGATTCCCCCTGTTTTGGCCCCCTCTGCATTTATTGTGCTGACAGGATAAATATGTATGTATATGTCAAGTATATCCGGAAAAATAACAGGAATGACGGATATCATATTTTTTTTTTAATTCTTGAATTATTTTACCGAAATTCGAAAAAGTCCTTTTTTGCATTTCGAATTTAAACATTTTAAACCCGATTCGAAATGCATTGCGATTTACATTATTGATATAGAAACAGTTACTGGGGTCCAATGCTTGGCAGCAAAAACCCTTGGAACAGAAGAAAACAGCTTGGCAATCTACGATGCGTACGGTCAGGAAATGAATCGAATCCTGAACTTTATTAGCCATTTATCAAAAATCATAAAAATCAACACTTCACAGTTGCAAAAATCAACAGCAATAATTAAACAGAAAGAAGTTAAGAAGGATCCAGCACTACAAAATTAACATCATAGGTCATTTTTCAACTAAAATTTAGTGGAATAACCGTTACAACCAATTAAAGAAGGGGAACCAGGAGATTTAGTGTGCACTATTGTCATGGCTAACGTGGGAGATAGGAAGTGGCGCTATATTCTCTATAAGAATTGAGAGAGGTAGCGCATAGAGCGTGTAGCTCACTGGATAGTAGTCGCCGCTTGTAACCGCGCCATGCTGGTTCGATTCCCGTTTGCAATTCTCAATACATTTGTCTTTCATATTTGAAATTGCGCGCGTTCCCTGAGGACATCTTGGGGGAATAACGAGCTTTGAGCTCGGATTACCGTATTCCAGTGTACCTATAATTTTAGAGAAAATTGTTTTTGGATGCAGGGAAATGTGATCTATATTTCTGCCTGGCCAGTTTAGTCACGAAAAAATTCGTGGGTCCCCTTCTTTAATGCTGACTGCAGAAGGGCATATAATGGGTCGTACACAGGTGATGACTCACCACCAACTCTCCAAGCAATTCAGCCCTTCTGTATCTACTATAATAAGGCTCCTGAAGGTAATTGCGATTTCTGGGAATCTTTACTGCTCTGTGGTACCAGCAAAACCCAGATTCGCCTAAAAGACTAGTTGATTAGACGATCGTTATGATGTCACGCGAGGAACCACGTCGCACTGCCGTCGACATTGCAGCATAGCTACACACCCCAGCTGCCTCCAATGTCTATGTTCCGACTGTCAGAAGATGTTTGGATAAATGAAAATTGATGAAAATTGAACAATGAGACTTTGGGTTCTGGTAGGGCATGCCTAGAGATGCCCTAACTCATTGTCAGAGAGATGGTCCTAACTCATTTCACCATTTTATGCTTCATTCCCACTCTCATCTCAATTCTCTCGTGACGGGCGTGATATGCCCTTCTGCAGTCAGCATTAATTTGTTGTAGGGGTTATTCCACTAAATTTTAGTTAAAAAATGATCTATAATGTTAATTTTGTAGTGCTGGAAAATTCCGCGAATTTCCGCGGATTGTATTTTTTAGCGAGCTGGAAGTTGAATTTCCATTTTAACTACTAAAAATCGATGACGGAAAGTCGGAATTTGAATTCCCGCACCTCTTTGCTCTCGCGCGAATTAAAATTTCGTGTTTCCATGTTCGAATTTCCGGGTACTTTTTTAACGGCAGGAAAGTCGCCGATTTCGGTTCTCCACTATTTTTTTAACGAGCCATGACTAGTGAATTGTGCGTATAAAATGTACTTGCATAAGAAAATGACAAACGGTGCTAACGAACGGAAGTCACAATCGAGAGGCGCGGCGAGATGTAGCCTTCTACATCTCGCCCCGCCTCTCGGTTGTCTCTCCGCTCTAACCCGGCTGACCTTCGCCGCCCGCTATATGATATATAAAAGAGATCGGCATAGTTTCTGAACCATGCAAAACAAGAAAGTTCTCTTCTACAAATAAAACAAGTGATTCGCATTGCGGGCCCGCATTGTATTGCGGGCGTGAAGAGAACTAAGATGAACGACCGATCACAAAAAGTAGCAGGGTAGGAATGAAGTAGTCATTGCGGGCCCGCAAAGCATTGCGGGCCCGCAATCGCTCTCCACCCCTCTCTCCTAGTTTGCGGGCCCGCAATGATTATAGACCGCTCTGCGGGCCCGCAATGAATTGTACATTATTGCCATCTCTAAAAAATGGGACGTTTTTTTTACATTTTTTAAAACTTTTTTCCTGGAAGGCATTCAAGCTGATCTTTTGAGTAAATGTACAGAATTTATCAAGGAATATTACCATGAAGTGTTGGGGTAATTAAGTTCATTATTTCGTAGTGACGTAATCGAGGTGATATCACGGGTCTCCTGTAAAGGTGTAGCAAAGCCTGCCACTAGGAAATTTTTTTGTCTCCGATTTCGATGAAAGTACATTGGTAGATGCGGTTGGGGGTCATGAGAAGGCCTAGATACTTGATTGGGAGATCACAGATTATCGATTATATGACATATATGGCACGTGCGAGACATGAGAATGGAAAAATCCGAATAAGAGAAGGCGAGTTTGAAGAATGATATGAGAAATGTTTAAATGAATCTAGAAGATGTGAGAAATGGCATTCAACATGAAAACATTTGGGAAAAAAGTGATGTGAAAAATATATGTGAAATGTGACTTCGGAAAACTCTAATTAGAAAACCATTTCCAAGAAAAATCATTTATGAAAATTCCAATGTGGAAACACCCAATCCTGAACTTCACAACAAGGAAATACCTTAACGGGAAACAAGTTTTTATTTTTGATCTCTGTTATTTTTTTGCGGGGCACACCGTTGAGAGGCCAAATCTCGCGGGCTACACCGTGTAAAGGTTCTTCTCCGCGGTGTACCCCACGGTGTACCACGGGATTGAACGGTGTGCCCCGCGAGCAGAAAATACCGGAGATTGTTGTTGTAGATGATAAATGTATATAATTTCATTTACATCGGTAATTTCACAAAGTTTTAACACAAGTCCTTCAACAAGTAGTGAACACGCGTAGCTGGGAATCATCGACCACAACATCAAATAAATTCATCCTAAATGTTGTCGATAAACGAAGATAATTTAAAGAAGGGGAACCAGGAGATTGTTCTCTATCAGAATTGAGAGGTTCTTAGAGTAGCGTGTATAGCTAATGGCTCGTTAAAAAATAGTGGAAAACCGAAATCGGCGACTTTCCACCCGTTAAAAAAGTACCCGGAAAGTCGAAAATGGAAACACGAAATTTGAATTCGCGCGCGCTCAAAGAGGTGAGGGAATTCAAATTCCGACTTTCCGTCACCGATTTTTAGCAGTGAAATGGAAATTCAACTTCCTTCTTGCTAAAAATGGAATCCGCGAAAATTCGTTGTCGGAATTTGAATTCCCGCACCTCTTTGGGCGCGCGCGAATTCAAATTTAGTGTTTCCATTTTCTACTTTCCGGGTACTTTTTTAACGGGTGGAAAGTCGCCGATTTCGGTTTTCCACTATTTTTTAACGAGCCATAAGTGGTTACATGCCAGCGTTTGTAACCGTGCCACGCGGGTTCGAATCCCGTTTGTAATTTTCTATATATTTTCAAAAACTCGCGCCTTTCCCTGGACATGAGTGAACTTTAATCCCGGGTTTACGGTATTTCGGGGCATATAAAATTTTAGAGAAAATTGTTTTTGTAATCAGGGAGATGTGATCTATAGTTCTGCCTGGCCAGTTTAGTCACGAAAAACCTCGAGGGTCCCCTTCTTTAACTTGGAGGTTTACTCCAAAAGAACAAATAATTATATTACAACCTAACATAATCATTTATTCGAACGAAATAGCAAGTAGTTGAACGAAATTCATAAAATGGAAAATATTCAGATGGCTTGACGGCAATGGAGCAGTTCGAAACTTCAAGGTATTGTTGTTGTTTTCATACATAGGTAGTAAATATCCTTTTCATAGATGATAGTTAATTTCATTTAAAATAAATCAGAAAATCAATTCAATTGTTATCGCATTTGTTTTAAAGTTGGAGACCCACGAATGAAAAAGAGTTTAAGTCCCTCACATTTCGATTGCGCTAATTAAGAGTCATTTCAGGCATATCGCCTAAGAATTGAACAAAAACCACCGATTTACTACACACTTTTGAGTTGACCCTCTCTGTTCTCCACAGTTTTCGATGCCCCTTGGGTAGGACATCCCAGATCCACAGTAGCAAGAATGGTAGATCAAGCGTATCTATAGGAGCTCACGTCAAAGTTCGTCGTTGAGGCTTCTTCCGATGCGATTGTCACGGCTCACAGTAGAGCTATGAAAAAGTTGTCACACAGAAACAGATGAAATGTGTATTTTCTCGAGTACTTTCAGATAAAAATATGCAAATTTTTAATTTTTTGTTCCCTAAGGAATTGATCGAGTTCCATAGTCCCGGGAAAGATTTTTTTCAAAAGCTCAATCGATAGAGCTCGTTCACAACTTTCATTTAAAAAACACTATCTGAGAGAATTCAACAACTGGGATATTTTTTGGTATCGATGAAAAATAGATTTTTTTGTTTTATGTATGATAATTACAGGCTCCATGAGTGTAGTTCACTGGTACTTGGAAATTCCTTCCAATTGAAAATTCGCTTCAGGGGGTGACCACACAACGATTTGGCGCCTTTTCCTAAAAGGTTTATTTAGAATCCAATCGATTCGGGAGTGGGTGCAGTCGACTCCTTGCCTAATTCTAAGAAACTATTGTCAAGGTGAGTTTTTTGATCACCGGTCAACGAAGTCTGAAATCGGGAATTTTCGAAATTATTTTCACATTAAATTAATTCTCACTATTTTCCCATGGCGAATGAAAAATTTTTATTTGCTCAATAGCTTCTCCATATTATATTACACCTTTATTTTAAAAATTATAATTAATAAAAAATTAGAAGTTTGTGTACGAATCAATTTTGTTTGTTGTATTTAATTGTGGTGAGGATTGGTGACGTTCCCTAAAAAGTTTATCTCGAATCCATTCGATTCGGGAGTGGGTGCAATCGATTCCTTGGCCAATTCTAAGAAACTTTTGTCTAGGAGAGTTTTTCGATCAAAGATCAACGAACGCTGGAATGGGGAATTTTCAAAAAAATATTTACATTAAATTAATTCTCACAATTTTCCATGGCGAATGTAAACTTTTTATTTGCTCAATTGCTTCTACATAGTGAGAATTATGAAAACTAGTTAGAATTAATATAATGTAAACATTTTTTTCGAAAATTCCCAATTCCATCGTTCGTCGATCTTTGATCGAAAAACTCTCCTAGACAAAAGTTTCTTAGAATTGGCCAAGGAATCGATTGCGCCCACTCCCACAACGATTGGATTCGAAATAAACTGTTTAGGGAACGTCGCCAATCCTCACCACAATTAAATACAACATACAAAATTGCTTCGTACACAAACTTCTAATTTTTTATTAATTATAGTTTTTAAACTAAAGGTGTAATATAATATGGAGAAGCTATTAAGCAAATAAAAATTTTTCATTCGCCATGGGAAAATAGTGAGAATTAATTTAATGTGAAAATTATTTCGAATATTCCCGATTTCAGACTTCGTTGATCTTTGATCAAAAAACTCTCCTGGACAATAGTTTCTTAGAATTAACCAAGGAGTCGACTTTACCCACTCCCGAATCGATTGGATTCGAAATAAACCTTTTAGGAAAAGGCGCCAAATCGTTCTGTGGTCACCCCCTGAAGCGAATTTTCAATTGGAAGGAATTTCCAAGTACCAGTGAACTACACTCATGGAGCCTGTAATTATCATACATAAAACAAAAAAATCTATTTTTCATCGATACCGCACCTATGCCGATTTTCTCAGATAGCGTGTTTTAAGCTCTTGAGAGACGATTTTCATAGGGATTTGACTGAATTACGTCCAAAAAACTGCATTTAAATGCTGGTAGATCACTAATAGTCGCTTTGATCTACTCGCCATTGTCGGCTCCTAGACAGGAATGTCCTGTAACATACGGGAGAATGGGTGAGGATAATTCTGACGTCGAGTCGCTCGCTCATGTTTGTTTTGCACTCGCTGCATCCAAACTAGCGAAAGGAGTCCCTTATGATGGTTCCTGGTATTGATTGACCGATGAATACCGAAGATACATTCAAGTTATCTGGCTCTCTGGCCAAGAGATCGATTTTCTCGAAGAATTCCAGAGCGAGTTTATCATTCGACTGAATCTATCCCATTCGAAGTAGCCATCTTGGATGCTGATTTACTGGTCCGAAATAGAACATTCTCTCATATCTACAGTATTCATCTGTCAATCTGTACCAGGAACCATCGGAAGGGACTCCTTTCGCTGGTTTGGCTGCAGAGCGACCTTGGGTGAGTGACTCGACGTCAGATTGATCATCAACAAATTCTTCCGTACATTACAGGGAAATCCTGTCAAGGAGCCGAGAATGGCGAGTAGACCAAAGCGACTATTAGTGATCTACCAGCATTTAAATGCAGTATTTTGGAAGTAATTCAGCCAAATCCCCATGCAAATCGTCTCTCAAGAGCTTAAATGAAAGCTGTGAACGAGCTCTATCGATTGAGCTTTTGAAAAAATCTTTCCCATGACTATGAAACGCGATCAATTCCTTAGGGAACAAAAAATTAAAAAGTTGCATTTTCACATTTTTATCTGAAAGTGGTCGAGAAAATACACATTTCATCTGTTGGAAACTTTTTCGTAGCTCTACTGTGAGCCGTGAAAATCGCATCGGAAAGAGCCTCAACGACGAACTTTGACGTGAGCTCCTGGAGAGACGCTTCATCTACCATCCTTGCTACTGTGGATCTGGGATGTCATACCCAAGGGGCATCGAAAACTGTGGAGAAAAGAGGGGGTCAACTCAACAGTGTGTAGTAGAATCGGTCAATTCTTAGGCAAGATGCGTGATATGAGATTACGCAGTCATGCCATCATTCCCATTACACAGTAGTAAACGTTCGGACCAGTTACTAGAGATGAATATTCGGGGGGATGGCTCGTAAAATCATTGCGGACCCGCGACATCTGACAATGGGGGAGGGGCTGGAAAGCGATTTTCGAACGGTAGAAACACCAGCGAATTCGATTAATTCACATTGGACAAATATTAATTCAGGTTGCATGCATCAAGAGCGAAGAGGAATCACAAGGTTAGTTAAAAATATTAAATAAAGCACAAAGCTAAAGAAGACCCTGAAATTCCCACTCACATTCCTTGTCTCTTGATTTTTACTTCTTTTCATTTTCATTGTTGCTTTTGAACTGTTTTTCACAGTATTTATCAAGCAGGGTTGCACACAAACTGAAAAATCGCTTGTCTATAAAGTAAGATTTCCCTAGCAAAGTCTCTAATTCTTTCCTTATAAAGGGATCGTAACCTCTCTCAATGGTCTCTTCGACGCGCAATATTATCTCGTTGTTAGAGAACAGAGAAATAGTATGCACAATATATGTAGAGACCATTGATAGAGGTTAAGTGATTTAAGCGAGATACATAGATCGGACCGGAATGGCTTCATGTTTTTATAGAAAAAAATTCAGACAATTTGACTACCTTGTTTTCGAGAAAATCAACTTTTAGTGCAGTAATTTTGCCATTGGAGTGGACACAACGGGTGAGAGAGTGTGGTGATACGAGAGAGCAGAGAGACACAATCACGTCCACCCCTTCCTTCCCATGTTGATCGCCTCACCTGCCTCTCTGCTCTCTCGTATCACCACACTCTCTCGCCCGTTGTGTACACTCCAATGACAAAATAACTGCACTAAAAGTTCATTTTCTCGAAAACAAGGTAGTCAAATTGACTGAAATTTTTTCTATGGAAACATGAAGCCTTTCCGGTCCGATCTATGTATCTCGCTTAAAACACTCTTGACTTTGAGAGAAATTTCAATTTTGAAAATTTCTGAAATTTTTTCATGAAAAATGAATTGGACAGGCGTGATTGCCATCGAATTTTGCCCCTATGTGCACATTCTGAAAATTATAGAACCATCTGGTGAGGATAAATGACTAAAAAAGCGAAAAAAAAAAACTTAGTCGAGTCTTACGCAAACGGCCTCATATGCATGCTATGGAATTTCAAAACGCCATTTCTACTTAAAATACGTCACTGACTTGAAGTTTGCTTTAAGTCTACTTCAATTGAGTGATGTCATACCCTAAGTAGAGTTAGGTGCACTTCAATTTTGAAATACCAGTGTTTCGGAGAATGATCAAGAAAATTTGCAGGATGATTCTTTGGTGGAGAGAACGGCACGACATTAGCATACGTTTTCCCTGGAAATAACACATGTCCTGATGGAGAACAAGTTCGGGTTGAAAAGGACGAAAATATTTATACTTCCGATGTTCTCATATGCAACGAAGATAACACATTTACCATTGACGGACACACATTTAATGGCAACAATTTTGAAACAGGAATAGTAGCCAAAATTACCTGCATTTCGAAGGATGGGTGTTAAAATGTCTACCCTTGAAGACGTAATAACCTCTTTTCTAGCTCTTATTCCATCCCCAAAACTTTTTATTATCATTAAATTGTCCCTTCTTTTCTAAGAAATCTACTTTGTCCTCATTTCATCACTCAATAAATAATGCTCAAGATAACATTTTGAGATAATATGTTTACAAAATGACAGTATATCTTACCAACCGAAAAAATATAAAATAACTATGCACTTAAACAGTATTGTGAGTTAATAAAGAACGACGTATGTTCAATTAAGAAGTAAACATCTGTTGATTGTGATATTTACACATTTATATTTATCGACATGCTCCGCATGAAAAAATGCAAGTATGAGACGCAAAAGGAAATAGAAGAAATGAAATTAACAAAAACAATGCATAGAACACAAATTACACTTGATTGATATAGAAAAGGGTATACGATTGGGCTGTCATAGGGTAAGAGAAAGGGGAAATGATGTAGATCATTCAAATGTTGTTGCATCTTAGGACGTATGACATATTAAATTCAAATAGATGGGTGGTTCTTTTTTTCGAGAGCGAGGCAATCCATAGATATATTTCTCTTTTCACATCGGCTTGATTCCTTGAAGATTTCCCTCTGAAGCTGTTCTCGGAAGGCAGGAAAATCACGAGGGGACAAGTTTAGGTCAATGAACGTATACCTAAGGAACGAGAGTTGGCCAATGAAACAAATCACATTGGCTGAACAATACGTCTTCGATGCAGGAAAAATGCCATAAGGCATAGCAATCTCTCTCGAGTGAGGAAATGAGGTACGACTCAAGAAGTGCAAAAAAAGTGCAAAGAATTTTGGGACACCCTAATACTACCTCGTTGACTTGTTTTCTGTATAGGAAGTTGATTGATGGACAAAATCTCACTAAAATGGCCATAACTTCCTTCACAATGCTCCGTTCGAGCTGCGGTTTTGTGCAGGCGACGCGCCGCAACGCCCGCTACGCCGTACAGGCAAAATCGCGATTAGAAAGGCGCTAAATCGGGCGGGACAAACCGTTTGCCGGTAAACGTGACGTCACAACCGTAAGCGGAGGCCCCTACGCTTGTGACGTCACATTTGCCGGCACACGGTGTGCGAACGTTCATGGATACGGCATCTGGTGGTTGCCAGCAGAGGAGTAGTTTGCTAATATACGGACGAAACACCATGAAACACACTACGTGCTGATATTACTAACAATTCCAAGTTAAACTATTATTGTGCATGCATGTATTTGTAAATTCTAATAATCATTAACTTAATAACCCCTCATGAGGTATACTATTCTTTTATCATGTCTACTGATCTCAGTATGGTCCAAGATTCGTCCGTAGCTCCCAAACACTGGATCCAAAACCGATATCGCTACCTTAGCGACGGACATCCATCAACCCTTTTGTCATTCCTCTGAATGTAACGTATAATATGATGGCATAAAGAATAAGATAGGATAACATTCAATCAATGATCTCTTCCACGTCGTCGTGTCCATTCTTACCCGTATCGATCAGTTGTGGGATTTCCGATTTTCCGAATTTTTCGATTTTCCGATATGCAGATTTTGTGAATACAATAGGAAAGGATGGTACATCGATTGAGAAGAAGTCGAAGAAAGCGGTTATCGTCGGTATCCCTGACACTATCCCTGACATTACAATCCTACAAAGGCAGAAGAATCAATCTACAAATGTAAAAAAAATCGATATGGAAAGCTTTGCTCTTACACACAGAGAAAAATGTTTTAAACATAAATGTATAAGGCCTTTTTCATACATTTATGTACATAGGAATGATACATAGATGTATGATTATGTTTATACATTTAGGAATTAGAAAAAACATATATGTTTCACCCAATTATCGTGGGCAGAAGTTCGACATGTTCATTAAATAAAGATTGTATATTTTTCGCTGCGGTTCAATATATTCTTTCATTCATTTTGTTAGCATTTACTTAAGTAAATGAATTTAAGCAAATTATCTGGAACACAGGAAGATTTTGCCCCTTTTGTCTATATGGCTTATCTTTGTTAAAACTATTTCTTTAAATATACGGATATCGAATTTATAACCTGGAAGCATGTTCCCAAAAATAACGTAATAAAATAAATGTGTGGGTGAATGAAATTTTTTTTTGAAAAGTCAGTTTGCGATGAGAAGTGTGTTGCATTCTGCTATTTACGCTACCGTAATTTCATATGCGCTTTGGCGGCGGAGGAAATTCTTTCAAAGAATTCGTTTTTTTACCAATTTGATGCTGATTTACGTCGTGATATTATATTTACTGTTATGTTTAATTCAGTCTTTATTAGATGAATCGTTTCTCAACCGATGGAGGAGGGCGCATGACGGGTCGTATTCGAGTAAGTCATATTTTTGCATTTTTCCTGAGTTAAACCTTAATTTCCGTGGTTCGATTTCATTCTTAGCCTAACGCTCAAATTACATTGCCGTGATGATCAATTAATTCAGTATTATTATGCAGTGCATTTAAATACTTCCATTTCTTCTCTAAATGTGACGTCACATGCGTAGGTGATGCGTTTTTCAACAAAAAAACCTCGATTGTGAAGTCACGTTTGTTGACAAATAGCCAACGTACCTCCTCAGAATGTTGGGGGTTAATTTTCATCTTACAAAGTACGATAAATATAATTATATTAATTAAAGGAGGAGGCACTCCAGCCGATGCAGACTCAGAGGAGAAACACACTGGTATGTGAATTTTATTATTATTATTATTTTATTATTATTGGTTTCATCATTTAATGCGATAAGTGAATGCATGATGGCGTGTTGACACTTCCCGACCGGATTTAGGCAGACTCGACTCGGTTGATTACTATCTCGCGCTAGTCGTTATGCGTTATTTTTCTACTCTTTTTTTATTTGCGTTATTTTTTTCTCCGTTCGCATAAATCGTCAAACAATACCATTAAGTCTGTGCGTATTGATTGAATACAAATCAAAATATAGATTTTTTAAATAGTCAAAATCGATCAATAAGGTCTTTTCTCTTCTTCAGCATTTGCACTTCGGATGGTGACGTCGATAATGTTGAACGGGATTCAAGGTTGGATTGTTGATTGAATTATTTATCGATGTATAGATTACCAAGTTTCTACTGTTAATTCTATTTTAGAGCTGTGAACTATTGGATTTTAATTTGGTATTGAAAAAGTCGTCGCGAGAGAAGAGAAAAAAGGGCAAAAAATATGAAATAATACTTGTGAAACCTGAAACTAACTGGTTGCAGTTGCAAATCGGCCCCGCGATCCCCGAGCATCTACTCGCGAAGAACGATCCGGAAGCCGTAGCTGCCTCCCGCGTCGAGTATGTCTTTGTATTATTTGATTATTTCATTTTTCATTAATTAGTTGTCTTTTTGTGTATGTGCTACAGCAGATTGCAATTGTAACAATTGTTAATATTTAACCATTTGTCATTAAGACAAAATAATTTTTTCCATCTTCTCACCATCAGTTGAATAGCTTTTAAAGCAAAATATAATGCATTATTCCAGATGCAACCAAGAAACCATGGTATATCTATATCAATCAATAATGCATCTATTTTGCGAGTCAATCAACGTCATAGGTACAGTACTCCCTCTCTTACAGTTACGGCAAGAGCACGCTGAAGTGCGATGGCGGGGTACATCGCCTCGGGCAAGCGTATCACCGGCGAGGAGAGATTCATCTTTGTTCGGATGACATTCTGGAGTACGAGAAGGTGCGGTAGGCCCATCACCAAGGAGGCGATTGTAAACTGGCTTTATTTGAATTGTGAGAGAAATGTGAGAAATTTCTTCTTATGATAATTAAAGATTTACGTGGTAGCGTCTTGGTGGTTTCGTGTTCCACACTGTTTATAACACCCATTTCTTCTACTGCGTGGTATTCGTTAAAATAGCAATAAAAGTGTTAGGCTGTATTGTTTACTGCGGAATGTTTATCTCTTGTTTACGCAAAGCTTTATTTTCCAATGATAATAATAATTAAAATTAAGGTCGACTACGTCATGTCTGGCGCGCGTCACAAGGCTATGGAGGCGACCCGATTGCGCAAGGAGAATCAGGTATGTGACAGATCAGACTCTCGATTTGAACTGAGTATTCGGGGATACCGTATCAGGCTGGGGACAATGTTAAAGGATACTGTAGTCTATATTGCGTGGTAAAAGGGATACCACCGCAACGTATAACGTGCGGGAGGCGGATATCTTTTGAAATATAATAATAATACTCATCACAACTGTCAACTATTTCGAAAACAGAGTGATTTTCATGCGTGATCAACAGGCCGATAGATCTCTTTTTGCATTGATATCAGCACTCTGGCCTAGTATACCGACCATACATTTTCGGTGCCCTCACCGAAAATGTATGGTCGGTATACTAGGCTCGAATTATTTTTATATAGTGGGTCGTTTTAGAAAAATCGTTATTTTCCGCTTAAATTATAATTTTGTTACAGAAGAAATGAGCTTAATATACTGGGTCGACCCTGAAAATGAGCAGTATATAGTGGGTAAATCCTCACAATGTGAGGGTATGAAAATGTATGACCCTAGATCATAGGTCAGGCTAGGTTCTTCCGTATAATGAAATTTGCAGTTAATGTTTGATGTGCTTTTACAGGTACGCCGTCAAGTGAGTCTCGACGCCGCTCCCGCTCGCGCTCACCCCGCGAGACGCGGTGCCGTGACCGCGATCGTGATCGTGGTCGTCGCTCTGGCCGAAAGCGCTCTCGCTCCAATGACCGTCGTCGTTCGCGCTCACGCGATCGTGACAGCCGCAGACGCTCTCGCTCGCGAGAGCGTCGCCGCTCTCGTACGCGTTCGCCTCCGCGGCGCTCTCGCTCGCGCGACCGTCGTCGCTCTCCCGAAGCTGCGCCTACGCCGGTGGGACCTCGTGTCGCGGTCGCCACCCCTGCCGCGCTGCTCAATCCGCTCGTGCGTGCCGATATCCGTGAGTGATTTATTGATTGATTGGATTCCGATATTATTGATTTGCATACTGATGGGTTATTTGCAGTTGAAGCAACCGCAAGCGGCAATCCCGTGCCTTCGGATATGCTGGCCGCGAAGAGAGAAAGGAAGAGCAGGTACGGTAGATGTGTCATATCCATACATTTTCGGCACCCTCATCGGTGTGGGTCGATCCGGAAAATGAGCCATATACGGTGGGTCGATCCTCACACTGTGAGGGTATGAAAATGTGTGATACCGACGGTGTGGCACGAATGCACCTGCTTAGGTCTAAGTTTATAGATTCTAGTAAGCCGTGTCTGTGTTGCTCTAACAGAGCGTTATAACCATAGGTGGACGGTTGAAAAGGAATATATTTGACACATAGCCTAGCCTTCCCCTGGTGTCCTTGCTCAACGGCGTTTTAATGCTTTTTCGTAGCCATGCGCACAGCTTTGCCTCTCCCCTACTAGGTTACTAGGTTTGCGCACTGCCTTTCCACCAGCGTGCGCACGTATTTTGCATTCTGTTACAATAAAGAACATGTAAGGTGTAATCAACAATATATTGTAGGTGATCGATCACGGCTATCGTCGGATGCCCGGCGATTACATGACCAAGATTGATAGAGTTACCGTATCGGACATTATCCGTGTGGGAGAACGAATGCTGGCCAGTCGACCATCACTTGTTGGCTACGGTATGTGTGCATTTTTAGAGAGCTAATCAATATCAGGCATGGGTGGAAGGTTATCGGTTTTCAAAATCCGGTCTGGTTTTTCGATCTTTGGCAAAGTATTATTTGCGATTGAGATGCTTAGCGATTATTGTAATTCCTAGCATACATTTGTATCATATCGCTCGAACAATACTGTGCAGCACTAATCAGGAAGTTACCGTAACCCAACTTCGTTCGTTGCAGGAGAAGTATCTCGAGCCACGGTCAGGGAACAATGACGAGTGCGGACGCGTAGCCATTGGCGCCCATCACGAAGTTCCCAGACGAAGAGAAGAGGTGAGTAAGAGTTAAGAAAATATGGTATGGCATACGGTATGGGTGTGGTCGAGTGGATACTGTACGTTAGGAGTTAGGAGGGTGTTGTGGTTACTGTAGCGGTTATTTGTATACGGTAAGGGTATGTATGTGGTAGGTGGCGGTGGCATGGTCGGTAGGGCATGTTGTACGATGTCTTACATTATAATATTCCCTTTTTGTTCTTTATCTTTTATCAATAAGGACCGAGAGATAACTGATGGGTAAATAAATAAATAAGCAAATAAATAAATAAATTGCAGTGTCCGGACGGTTTCGAGTGCGACCGCGATTCACCACTTCACAAAATTCATCAATCACAGTGAATATAGTCCCTTATAAAGTGAATGTAGTCAATTTGTTGTCTATTCAATTCCTGTGAATTGTCAATTAAATTATTCCCCGTCAATTGATTATTTGATACATGTGATACTTTCTTGTATTATGATCTCCTGTACCATTTATTACGTTCTTGTATGTTTAGTTGTAATATTCTCATTGTTAATTGAAAAAAAGTATTTACAATAATGTTTCTGCATTTCAACATTCCAGAAAAAACAGCAAAAGAATGTGTACAGGGCGGGGGTCGAACCAGCTAATGAGCTGCCTGCCGCGCGGGATCTACCCCCCCCCCCTTCATACATTGAATGTATAATGAATGCAACCTTTATACATTGAATGTATAAAGGTTTATACATATGTAATCGGTGCGGAAATAGTGATACATTGAATGTATATATATGTATACATTTTTCTCTGTGTGTAAATAAAAAGTGTCATTTAATATTTCAATTCAAATAAAGATAAATCCATAAATATTATGTCTGCTTCTTATTTTCTCCACAAATTGCCTTATCTCTAACATATTAATCAAATGAATAGTGCATATTTAAACAGGACGATTTTGAATTGAACCACATTCTACTAATGTTTCTTCTATTCAATTTCATCTTTTTCTTATACTTAAATCTTGGGTGGGGGGGGGGCGATAGATTCTGCAACGATCGCTTCGGAAACGGATCATAGATCGGATAGGAAATGGCACATGGCAACAAAAGTTGTACCATAATTATCAGTAGGGGTGTACGGTATTGGGCTACCGTAACCATCTGGAATCGCGAACTGACTTTTTTCAGTCGACCGATGACCATCGTTAAGAATGGCCGAGGTCGAAAAATTCATGATGGTTCGAGTTACTGTTTGTCATCCTATCACAGTGAGCTAACTTTTATTTTTCTGGATACGGTAGCCCGAACTACCGTAATCTAGCTACCATAACTTATAATATTGTTGCGCAGTTCACGGCAAATTCCGAAACGTGCATTTTAAATGTCGGGTATGGGCCTTAAATGTGGAGTCCCACGAATATTCGAATACTTTCGTGAACAAACTGTGAAGACAGAAAGATAGCAAAAGGTATTGTGCATACCGTACATAAATTATTTTATGCTAATTTAGCTTATTGATCGCTAAAATCATGAATGAATCATGCTTGATTGTGCAGGCAATTTGCGAAATTTTGAAAATAGGAAAATTCGTCGATAGATTTCGAACCCGCGACGTTAGGCTAACTAGGCAGCACTTTTACCACTACCCCAAGGGATAGATGAATGGCCATTCTAATTTCTTGCATGTCACTTACCGCTTGAATGAATAACCGATGTTACGCATTTTCATAGACATTCGAGGGCCTCCATCTATAAATCAGTACTCCGCATACAGTAACCCTTGTTACAGTAATCCTGAATGCAAGGCTTATGACTTTATTTTCGGAATTCGTTTTAAAATTCTGTCCTTTGTACAATCATGCTCACACTCATATTTTATACAGAAAAATAAAAGTTGGCTCACTATTTATATAATGACCAATAGTATTTGGTCTATGATCAACATAAATTGTTCGAATCGGCCATTCTCAACCATGAACCACATCATGGGTCTTCATGGTCATGGGTCGACTGAAAAAAAAATCAGTTCGCGATTCAAAACGGTTACGGTAGCCCAATGCCGTACACCCCTACTGATAACAATGTTACAACTTTCGTTGCCATGGGCCATCTCCTATCCGATTTATGATCGATTTATGTTTCCGAAACGATCGTTGGCGAATCGATCACCACCCTAAATCTTTCAGTGTTTAACATTTTAGTAATGTGTGACTGTAATCCACTTATACAATTATCCAATGATGATATGGTTAATGGATACGTGTACTTTTGTCGCCATGTAAATGAAATTGCAGGGTTAGGAACATGCCCACCAGTTGAAGACTATCCCTTAACTGAAATTCCTGCCGCGTACGTTGGAATGTATGAAGGAAGTTCATTTATCAAAGATGAAAATTCCTTATCTACTGTGTCACTTGAGCCAGATAGTCTCTCTTAATGATTTCGGCTTACAATATAAATTGCATATGTGTTATTGTATGTACTTTTTATTTTATCAAAAATGAACTAACTGATCATCATCGGAAGCGAGGTATCGCAAAGAGCATATTCCGTTAGATGTTTTCTGAAAAATAACTTAAAACTTAATTTGAACAATTAGGGAAAAGGGGGCATAAAATAATTTATGTACGGTATGCAGACTAAATTTTGCTATCATTCTGTCTTCATAGTTTGTTCACAAAAAAATTGCTCATATACGAAAAGTATACGAAAAGTGCGTTTTGCTGTTCTTATTTAAAAATTACGAAATGTGCACAGTTTTATAAGCCCCTTCTTCATATAAATCGTTTTATTTCGATCATGTTCTTGCCCGAAAAAATAGTTGAATCGTTTTAAAATCCACATTTACACTGATATGTTTATAAATATATGCTGATATGGTCACTATTCATCACTTCAGCTGGATTGATGCTTATACGAATGAAGTGCTACCCGCGTTCAAGGTCTTTTTTTCAGTTATTTTCATTTTAACTTAATTTTTTTCTTATCAGGCTGCATGCGTTGAACCTACACCTCGTGAGTTTAAGAATACAATTATTTACCGTACTTTTGTTTATCTGTTACGAGAGAAGCTACAATGACTTTTCCTCCGTCTTTAAAGTAAAACAAAACAAATTATTGCGCAATGGAAAATCAGTACGGCAAACTTTTTTTTTTGGTTACGAGTAAGATAGTACGGAGATCAGTGAGAGCGTGAGGAGGGTAGGGAAAGAAGGGATCACTCATCGAATATTTCTGTGTTTAGCAGGTTGTAGCAAGGTTTTACACAAGTACATTTTATATGGACAATACTTAAAGGGAGCGTTACCTCTCTCAATGGTATATTCATTGTGCACACTATTTCTCTGTTTTCTAACAACTAGCGGACGTAGACCGTTGAAGAGGCCCTTCCCTCCCTTTAATCCAGTATGTTTTAGTCTGTTCCTTTGGTGGAGAAACCGGATCATTCGAAGTTGGCCTTCCTCACGGCAATAACTCTTGTCCAGCTGGGAAGCAAGTTGAAGTTGATTCAAGTTTATACTTCTGATGTTATCACATGTAATGAGGATGGATACTTTACTATTCGCGGCATCGATGTCGAAGAGAACAGATCAACGAAAATTCGTTGTGTTGAGAAGAGTGAAGAAGAATGTTAATTTGACCGCTTTTCTTTGTCCGTTAATTTCAAGAAATATTACCGCTTCTTTTCGATGATCCTACCTGATTTGATCCTACCTTTTTTCACAAAATAAATTAAGCACACAAATAAATATTCACAATGGGAATCATATTCTTGCACTTTATTTTAACATTGATAAACATGCAAACGAATGAACACGGACAATATTCGGTATATTAACTATTTTGCATAAGAGAATATACCCAGTTTACAGTTTTGGAAAAGTTCGAATTGAGAACTGTTGGTTTCGCATCGCAAAATCAGTTTATAATTGCGAATCGATGTTACACTACAGTTTTTAAATTAATGAACTCAGGTTTAGGGACACTGGATCTCGCGCGAATCACACATTAGCTGGTTGATCGTTCCTTTACTGTTGCAGTAGCTAGTGATCGACGGCGTAGATGATGGTGCAGTGAGATTGGGCGCAGCGTGTAAGTCGTTGATGCATTTTGCAAGGGTGAAGAACATTTGATGCATTCGGCCATCATTTCTTATTCTCGACTTCACATAGACTGGATCTGGTTTTTGGGCGAAAAAAGATCGTCAGAAATGTGCAAATTACTCCCCAGGGGCACTTTTCCAAAATGGTAAACATGAAATTCTTCCATTTTGGAGACCTATCGAATGGTATATGTCCCATTCCGAAGTTCGGGACCGGCGCACCATACTTCCCTTGTACTTCCCTATGAAGCCCCATAAAAATGACGACCATTCCCGTATGTGACTCACAAACAGACTTGCTACATAATGAAAATGTATAATGAAAGTGCTGCTCTGACTGCATATTCTCACTTTATCTGATAACGACGGACCTCCATCAACCTATACTAATTATATATCTGCGGTCTTGTTCATTTGTTATGATGGAAATAAGGAAAGAAAAAAAATTGCAAAAAAAAATTGCAAAATTCCAAAATGATTAATTCATCTACGAGATTAGCAAAAGTAGCCCATGAATGCAAAATTATATAGTATTTTCAGTCCTCTTCCACCATGTTTTTGCGCTTTCCAATTACCCCCCCCCCTGCTTCTTCCCTCCCCTCCTTCGCCTTTTCGCGCCATCCTGCGCCTGTCCTCCGCCGCCACCGACGCCACTGTGCCGGACAAAAGTAAAGGATAGTTTCCGGGTCCCATAAGTGCTTCTCTTTCCGGGTTTCAAAATCATCTACACCAACCTGTAGAAGTCCTCTAACTAGTACAGTAGTTTGTTCGATAAAATTTAATATTTATTGAACCATTTCGATATCCTGCAAATACGTACCATTTAAAAAAAACTAAAGAAAGAGATCAATATCAGGCGCTTATGCATTGCCAACATTGCAATCGTACAAATGATTCTCCTTATTATTCATTATTCAGTGCGTGAAGCTCGCAATAACTTAAATTTCGTCAAATATAAATTATCTGGATAAGAAGTGAACTTTAGGAGATGTTGCAACCACTGTTACAATCGTACAAAGCAGGAAGAATGAATCTACAAATGTTTCGAATCTATATAGAAAAGCATCGCTCTCAATACAAAAGTGTCATTTAGTCCATTTTTTGTTTCATATTAATACGTAAATAATATGTATGCTTCTTTTTTCCTCTACTTTTTGCATTATCTCTAACATTTTAAACAAAAGCCAACATTGCATATTTAAGCATAACAATTTGGAAATAAGTCACATTCTGCAGTGTACAAATGTTTAACCTTCTTTACTTCATCTCGCTTTCAGCGCTCTGTGCTACAGGTTACTTTCACTGTAATACTCAAACATTTTAACGTTATTTTATCATTTAAGTAATAAATGGCTGTGATCCACTTACGCAATTGTCAAAAGATGACATGATGAATGGATATATATACACTGGAGAAGCATTTCTTCTTGAAAACGGAACCGTCTCTTGCAACTCGGAAAACGAGATTTTTGCTATAGTATGCACTTTAAACAAGGGGAACTTAAATGGCATTCCTTTAAAAAATGTGCCTTTACAATAGGCATGATTATTTCGTGATCCTAGAGATTAGTAAGCCGAATCTGTCCTATTGAAACTGTTTGACAATTTTATTGTTAGTACCCCTGCTCATAACTATAATACATGGGTTTTGTTAAAATCCGTTTCCGACAGTGATTTAAGGAATTTCTTGGATATTTTTACTACCCTTACATCTAGAAAACAAGTTTCGTTAATGATTTGTAAGACAGAAAAAAAAGAAAAGCCGAAACCGTTTTTAATTCTTTGAACATCTTTCAGAGATACTTTGAATTCTTAACGAATGTTGATCGCATCACTTGCATCGATGATATGTGAGTTATTTATGCGTTTCGAAAAACTACGAAATCATTAAAAAATATCCACTCGGGTGAGTCTCTCGATGCCTGAATTAAATCTGGAGCGTTCTTGTGCTCTCGTATTCTTATTCTTATTCTTATTTTTAATTCCACTAGTATATGTGACATTAAAGTATATGTGACATTAAAAGCGAATAACAAAGGGGTTGATGGATGTCCGTCGCTTCGGTGGCGATATCGGTTTAGGGTGGGGGTACAGTGGCAGTTTATTACTACTTTACTTTTAAGTACTACAATACTGGCCAAAAGGTTATTGACTTTTGGTTTTTTCGCCATAACTTTTCTCAAACTCAACCGATCGAGTCCAGCTTTTCAGGAATTATGTTGAGAGTATTGTTACATGTCTTACACAAAAACCACCCCGGTTGAGCATTCCCGGTGAATTTTATTTCGATTTTATCAGTAGTCACACAAATGAGATTTTCGTTTTCTTCGATTTCTTTGATTTTTTCAACTTATTTTGCTACTAATGTGTGTAATATCGTTTTAAAAGCGCGACACGGATTCTTGGGAGCAAGAATCTACCGATATCCGAGCGAGAACCCATTCGTCGTGGATGTTAGATGGGACTGAGGCACTCTGTCACAGCAGTTCCGAGTGTCTGTTTCGACTATTCTGAGGTTCACCAAAACATCAATCCGAGTTCAAACAATGAAGAAGGTTAATGTACAACCTCGCAAGACGATCACGACATATGATCGTCTGATTACCTGCATCTCGAAGGAGAAACTGAGGCTCACTACAATGGACATCAAGCGAGCACTAGCGGAGTTTTGCTAAATTGAGGTTTATAAAGCTTCTAAACTTCCCTGAAAAGATGTTTGAAGGAAGGCAATGTGTCTCTTGAATATCTCCGCCTTCATAATTCTCTTCACAAGAACCAGGGGGTCAACCCCATCTTCAGAGAAGAAACCCCACAACATCAACGATCCTCACCCGTGCTTCTCTGTAGTAGTCAGATGGTACTTCAAATCCTATCCAGTGCCAACCGGACGACGAACATGATTTATTTCCACCGTACCAATCATCAGAAGCTTGTTTTCGTCTGAGAATAAGACTTACTTCTATTGTTAGAGGTTTTTGTTTCTATTCTTTTGTTCCAATGCAAGTGCTCTTTTGCCCATGTGATCCTTGATCTGCGATTCTTCTCGGAGATCAGCTGTTTCTTGATATGGCGACGTTTGAATAGACCCGACGCACGAAGACGATGTTGGACATTATTCACGGACACCTTAAACATCTTTTCAGTCATGTTTTGAATCTTTAGCTACGTCAATTTAGCGAAACTCCGCTAGTACACGCTTGATGTCCATTGTAGTGAGCCTCAGTTTCTCCTTCGAGATGCAGGTAATCAGACGATCATATGTCGTCATCGTCTTGCGAGGTCGTACATTAACCTTCTTCATTGTTTGAACTCGGATTGATGTTTTGGTGACCCTCAGAATAGTCGAAACAGACACTCGGAACTGCTGTGACAGAGTGCCTCCGACAGTCCCATCTAACATCCACGACGAATGTGTTCTCGCTCGGATAGCGGTAGATTCTTGCTCCCAAGAATCCGTGTCGCGCTTTTAAAACGATACTACACACATTAGTGGCAAAATAAGTTGAAAAAATCAAAGAAATCGAAGAAAACGAAAATCTCATTTTTGTGACTTTTGATAAAATCGAAATAAAATTCACCGGAAGGGCTCAACCGGGGTGGTTTTTGTGTCAGACACGTAAAAATACTCTCAAAACAATCCCAGAAAAGCTGGACTCGATCGGTTGAGTTTGAGAAAAGTTATGGCGAAAAAACCAAATGTCAATACCCTTTTGGCCAGTACTTACATACTTTTAAGTCATGAAATAGATGTTCGGCACAGCGTCTTTGAGATTTTTTTCTGAATTCTTAAATTACCTTTTCCATCTACATAGTGAATGGTTTCTTTGATGGTTGAAATTACGGTTAGTGACCTAAATAGCGATAATCATGATCGACTTAGTAAGAATCAACTTTCAAAGCCTGCTATTTATCGATTTTTGAACGAAGCCCTTCGCATGAAACTACAATTTTTTGCTGGAACAACCATGCTGAGATAAAAAGCTATCGGGGGAATCGAAATCGTGTTCAAAAAGTGAAGAAAAAAACACAAAAATGCAACTTTTTGGCTGTCTTTTGTGCGGCGGATATGCGACGGGTTTCGTTTAAAAAATCGATAAATAGAAACTTTTGAAAGTTGATTCTTACTAAGTCGACCATGCTGAATATCGCTATGTAGGTCACTAACCGTAATTTCAACCATCACAACAACCATTCCCTATTAAATTTGACGTCAGAACAGCCATTTGGAGGGTAATGGGCACGTGAGAACACACAATATGAGAACCGACTGCATGAGAACCCGCAGAATGAGAACGTGTCGGATGAGAACTCAGCGGACATTTTATGAAAAAATAGTTCAGAAGTTGTCAAATCGAATGAAAGAGATTTTACACTACAATAGCATTGATGAAACAAGTACCAAATCATCACCCAGGCGCCAGGACGCCGGTGCCCGCGTTTAATTTTAAAAAAAAGTGGTTCTGGTACTTATCAATGCTCAATCGATTTGACAACTTTTGAACAATTTTTTTCATAATATGACCTTCTCATCAGCTGAGTTCTCATCCGACACATTTTGAAATGTCAGACTGATCTACCCGTGAACAGTGCAAAATTTGGCATAAAATGGCCGCTGAGTTCTTATCTGACACGTTCTCACTCAGTGGGTTCTCATTCATTCGGTTGTCATCTAGTGTGTTCTCATAGCTCAGTGCTCATCCGGTGGGATCTAATCCTGTAGGTTCTCATTGAGTGGGTTCTCATACGCTCAGTTTTCATCCGGTAGCTTCCGGTTATCATCCAGTCGGTTTTTATTCATCGGTTTTCATTCGACCTAGTGCCGGGAGGATGTCCACGGGGAGCGAAATGCTCATCCTCAAGATGGGAGAGCTCTGGACTGAAGAGGAGGAATCGAATGCCTTTATAGGGAAATGTGGAGATATGGAAATGAAAGTAGACTAGAATGAGAGAGTATGGAAAAAGCGGTGAAAGAATTCTCATTTCGCTCTTCCTGCTAGCGGCACAGAAACCGAAGAAGTGCCGGGTAAAAATGTGATACTTTTAAAATAGTTTTTTTTATTAAATTTTATACATCATGGAAACAAAGCATTAAACTGCATCGATGAGGGTTCTTGATTATTGGAAAATAGTACAAGAAATAAATATATTCAGGTATTTCCATGACGGGGAGCATATATTGAGCTATGATACCGTAGAGGTACCTTTTTTCTACGTACAGTAGTTCTGTTCATTTCATTTCAAATTTCAATCTATTTCAGGTCGCATGTGTCGCGAAAGAGGACCACTGTAAGATTTTGAATTGTTTCATTGAATTCTTCAATAATTTTTTCATAACTATTTTTCTTTGTAGATTGCACGCTTTTCAATAAACAAAAATTCCGGACTGGAAATCACTCCTGCCCAATCGGACAGGTGGTGCATATAGATACCGACGAAGAAACTTATGATGCACAAGTTGTTACATGTAACACAAACGGAACAATTACTATCAATGAAATCACTATTCACCCGGACGACATGGTGATTTCGTGTCACGGTATGGATGACTATCGTACATGTAAAAATAATTGTATCATGAACGGTGTGAATGGATCTGAACGGATCAGGCCGATCAAGATTTTGAGCGAGCGATTCGAATAACAGAAAAACAATGAAAAGAAAGAGAAACAACGAAAACGTTCGGATCGCTCACAATCGCTCGCTGAAAATCTTGATCGGTCTGATCCATTCAGATCCATTCACACCGTTCATGATGCAATGATTTTTTGCATGTACGATATTATGTCATTGCGAAATCAATCTTTTATTTTTGTAATTGATTTCGCAATGACATATACTACATATTTTACTTCAATAAACTTCGTTTATCTAGCAAAATATGACATTGTATTGCATAAAATTGTGGAGGTAACTTTGATCTGAAAAGATGTAAATGGGGCAAAGCTGCACACACTGGACTGACTACTGTGGCACGAGAAGACTAGTTTTCCTGACCCCGTTTAACGTGATAAGACGGTACTGTATTTCAGAGACCAGAACGTGCCCACCAATTGAAGACTATCCCTCAAATGAAATGGAAGGTATGCAGGAAAAGCAAATATCACTGATATATCTTACGTCACTTTCTTCGATTGCGGGCCGGGGGCAACTCCTATGATGGTATGTTACGAAATTGCCCGAAAAAATTTAACAATCAAAGATTCCAGTAAATGAATTACACTCATTTTTTTGCAGTGTATTAGGGTGTCCGGAGATTCAATGGACTTTTTTCCCCAACACTTACTTTGAACCAATCTTCCTCGGACAAAGCAATCGAGATGAAAAGAAAGAGTCACTCTCATTCTTATTCTACACTTATCTAGTAATGTAATGTGTAGTAGTGTAATGAGAGTGACTCTTGGTATTTTATGAACAGTTTCCTGAGGGGTAGACGGTCAAAATCGATGTCTTCTATGTACGATGGACGCCCAACTCCCTCTCGATCACTTTATGCGATGAAAAGTACAAGTTCTAAAGGATATGGCCTCACCAAGGTGCACGAAAGGGAAATTAGTAGTGACTAGATCATGCGGTAAAGTAGGTCCGATGAAGAGATAAGGACCTCCGGACTGAATTGGCCTTGCATCAGAAGACTTTCCGGACACCAAAATACATATCATGTTTTAAATGTTATATACTCTTATTGTTTAAAATTATTTAAAAGACATTTTTTTTCAGAAAACACCTCACGGAATATTCTCTTATCAATTTCTCATTTGCCGAAATGATCAGTTAGTTCATTTTTGTACCTAATATAAAGTGGGGTCCAAAAGAATGGAGAAGTCCGGATGAGGGTTGGGCCAGATCTAGCCCCGCCCACAACACCGCGCGCGAAACGCTCTGATTGGTCGGTGCCTCTCCCCTCTCTGTCATCTCCATGAAATTGCCACCACACTTAGAGTGTGCACCATGACACAGTCGAGGAGGAAATCAATTGGATTGAGGAAACTTCTCGGTCGATTCATACCCCATGATCTGAAACCCAAGCCAAACCTTTACGGTAGAATCGGTGATTGAATTACCCTACTTTTTCTCCGCTGTGGGGATCTATGTACCTACTCATTTCGGGGATGAGAACTGGATTTTCTACGATAACAGCCACAGGAGAGCCCAGTGAGTTGGAGAATGAGAGGCCCCATGTGATGTCCCAACCTAACCGGCACCCCATGTCAGTGTGGTAGGGAGTGGAGTTGGCTATTCGGGGGTTGCGAGCCCGCAATGGCTCGCAAAATCATCGCGGGCACGCAACCTCAGAGGGAGGCGAGGGGAGCCCGCAATGGCATTCCGGCCCGCAATGGCATGCGGGCGCTAAATGACCCGCAACATCCTTTCTGCAATAATAATATGTGCGCGGGGTAGACGCGACGGTTTAAGGAAGAGGCGGAGGCGCTGAGAAAGGGGCGTGGCCTATCGCGGTCCCGCAGGCCGTTCGGGCCCGCAATTGCCCCCATTCCGCAACCCGAATAGCCAACTCTAGATTGTGTGATCAACTGGCACTTGTAACCGAAGGTGTGACAATTACTGGGGCCAAGTACGTCACGTTACTACAGGGTGCGCCATAATTACCCGGACTGTTGTCTCCATATGATTCCCCCCTTGGAAATGTGACTTGAATGATATGGATTATGGTAAATCTTATCAAGAATATAGGCAGCAGTAATGTTTTAGCGAATCTCGTTGTGGTCTCTTTTAGCTCTGTCACAGGCCTTGAGTCTCTTCTCATATGCGACTGCCTATTCCCGCGGGTAGATGTCATCGAGTTCGTCCCATGCCTTGAGAAGGGGAGCCTTGAGGGAGTCGAGGGTCTGGTGCGTGGTAGAGAACATCTTGGCCTACCACACCTCCAAACACTGCAGTCGAGGAGGTTGCGATCGGGGGAGTTCGGAAGCCATTCAGTGTGATGGATTCAGCCGCGTTCATGGGTAAAAAGCCACAACTGGGTGAACTTTGTCATGTGATTGACGACAGAATCTTACCGAAGTGGTCCTGACCGAAGTGGTTATGGTATCGGAGTAAAAGCGCGTGTTCGAGGATGTAATTGGTATAATACGCTTTATTGGTCTAGACGCGTGGAATGGCAAAAAAACGTGAGGGGACTTTCAAGTTGGGCAAACAGCAGATAAAACCTTGGCTTATTGTGGATGACTGATATTGCCCATGACCCCAGCTCTCTTGTAGGATTCTTCAGGATCAGAGGCAATGATTCCGTTGTTCTTCATATTCAGGTTGCTTTCGAAGGTAAGATATTCTTGTCGCTAAACATCGTGCTGAAGTGCGCGGACCTGGCACAACGCAGATACAGTTGAGGGTGCCGTTCTCAGCGGTGCATGATCTGCAGCTCATTCGGTTCATACAGTTTACGGTACTTGTAACGGAGGAGAGTCAGCTGAGACTTGAGGAGATGACGAACGGAAGTGTTCGAGATATCGAGATTCCAGATGGTCTGCTTGTGGTTTCGAAACAACATCTTTCGGATGCGATCTCGGTTCGTAGCAGTAAAAAACAGAGATCCATCTACCTCTGCCCGGACGTTCCTTGTTAGTACCAAGATCTCGGTACCTGATACCGGTACCGCATACACTCGACTCGTGAACGCCGAGCTGATGAACGATGTCAATAGGTTCTTGTACACTTGATCGGCACTTTCCTGTTTTTTGGCCCGGGAAAAATTTGCATTAAACTCTCTATCATTCACCACTCGCCATTTCTTAATTCCTTATTCTATATATCAGCGTAAGCCGCTATGAATATGGTCAACGATATTATCACTAAGTGGTCCTCGTTAAGTGGTCACATCGTTAAGTGGTACAACGATAATGGTCACGTCGACATGGTCACCTCGATAGGCAGGTCAAGTGGGGACGAGAACGGCAATAGTTTTTGCAAGAGATGAGGATCGAACAATCACTCTTTCGATTGACAGTCAAACGCTTTCACCACTCGACCAGCTCAACGAATGGAATGAATGCGAATAAGAGCGGCTATGAACTATCATTGTACGCAACACATTGACGTTGGACCGGTACATTGCGAGAAGGAGTGAGCGAAAATTCGCATACATTCTGCAAAATTTGCAACAATAAAATGATCAGAACCTTTCGTCCATTTCATTCTTTCATCTTTAATTTCGACTCTTCGGTCGCTTCTAATATTTCTTTAAGCATGGTAAGAAATTGACGTATATCCAAAATACTTTATCCTAAATATAATTTTACAGATCCGTCATCTATTGGTGTTTGTTCTTATTGTTTTTATATCACTCAAGACTAACATCTCGTTCTGCATTTCAGGCTATTTGTTTTTCTGATTAACCAGCGGAGCCCGCACTTTTTGGTAAATGCGGGGAAGACCAAGCGTACACCGACCCTTACAGTGACCGTGTATATTAGTCCTGTTATACCTGTTACAATAACCGTGAAAAACCCTGTAATGCTCGTGGGCATTGGCAATCAGATATGCAAATATTGCATTATCATGCAGGATACGTCGAACTTACGGGAGCGGTAGGTATGAACTTAATCTTAACTGAATCGTGAGGGATACTGTAAGGTGTGGTGTACGGTAGGTCGATATCATAGATTACTATAGCTTGCGATGTACTGTAGGAAATTTTTTTACTTGGTCACGGTATGACTTGTAACCGATTACCGTGCTGTAACGTGCCGGAGCGGTAGGTCAAACCTCACGGTTGCTGGAAGGTGCGTGATCCGGGGGGCGATCGATTTCACAACGATCGATTTCACAACGGATCATAAATCGGTTGGAGGGTGGCGCATAGCAACCAAAGTTGCATCGTTGTTATTAGTGGGAGTATACGGTATTGTGCTACCGTAACCGTCAGGAATCGCGAACTGACTTTTTTCAGTTGACCCATGACCCGGGGTTCATGGTTGAAAATGGCCGAAGTCGAAAAATTCATGATGGCCCGCGATCAAATACTAGTTGCCATTATATCAATAGTGAGCCAACTTTTCTCTTTATGGATACCGTAACCCGAACTACCGTAATCTAGCTACCGTACCCTACAATATTATAGCGAAATTCACGGCAAATCCCTGTTTGATTACGGTAGTACTTGTTACGGTATCCAGAAAGATAAAAGTTGGCTCGCTATTGATATACTGGCAACTTGTATTTGGTATCGGAGTATCATGAATTTTTCGACTTCGGCCATTTTCCACCATGAACCCCGGGTCATGGGTCAACTGAAAAAAGTCAGTTCGCGATTCCTGACGGTTACTGTAGCACAATACCGTATACTCCCACTAATAACAACGATGCAACTTTGGTTGCTTTACGCCACCCCCAAACGATTTATAATCCGTTGTGAAATCGATCGTTGTGAAATCGATCGCCCCCCCGTGATCCGATAGGTAAATATCTGCGGTTACTGTAACGATTGTGGCACAGTTGGTCGGTATCCTGGATTACTGTTAATGAATTAATGTTAACTGAATCGTAATCAATACGGTAGATCGATATACGTGGTTACTGTAATTTAAGGGGTGCGGTATGTAGATATCAATGGTTACTGTGTACGGTGCGGGTACGGTTGTTCAATATATGCGGTTGCTGTGTCGTTTGTGGTGTGATAGGCAGGTACCCTGGCTTACTGTTGCGTGTAATGTACTGTAGGCCATTTTTCACTTGCTTCAGTCAAATTAAACGCAACCATGGCTTGGACGCAAGTTGGACTTGGTTAGTCACATGGTCAGGACACGACTTGGTTACAGTAACCGTGAGAGTCATGCTTACTGTAGTGTTTGGAATTCGTGGAAAATGGTAAGTAGAATGTAAATACTGCATCACGTGGGATACGCTGCGCGACATCAATTGTTGCTGTAACGTGCAAGAGCGGTAGAACAGAATCATGTGGGATACGATAGACGGTCACTCTAAGGTTACACTTGGTCTACATCAGGGCTGGGAATTTCTGTTTCTGAATTTTCTGTTTTTTCTGTTTTCTGGTCATTTTGGAGACCAGAAAATTTTCTGACCAGAAACAGAAAATATATTTTTAAAACAGAAAATTTTCAGAAAATATTAATTATTAAAATTGTTTAAAAAATGAAAAAAAAACTCATTCAGTTTTCATTTACTAAGTGTTTTTTTAAAAATACCGTACACAGAGACAATAAATTGGCCCAAATATGGCATCAGATTTCCCTTCTTTCCCTACTTTTGTACACGATTTGCCCACATTCTGGCATATGTTAGTCGAAAAAACAGCTATTTGCCACATACAGTCAAGAATTTGCCAGAATATCGGAAAAGCGTTCGCAAACTATCCCTACTCGGCAAAATTTAATCGCTATGTATAGTCGGCCGAAAATTTCATGATCGGGCTTTGGTATCTCGGTGTTGGAGATAGTCGAATGAAGCCGGTATCATCGTTTCGATTCTATGATGTTGCTATTTTGTTGTTTTTCGCTGGCGCCTCGATAAAAATGTATGCGAAATTGGTTTTGCAACCGAACTAATAAAAACATTATGAAAATAAGGCAAATCAATGATTTTATGACATTTTCTGTTTTTTTCTGAATTTTCTGTTTTTTCTGCTTTTTGAAAACAGAAATTTCTGTTTTCAGAAAAAAATAATTTTCTGTCCCAGCCCTGGTCTACATCCGCTGTTATTTTCGATAAGCTGTGCATGATTCGATAGGTTAATATATCTGCGGTTACTGTAACGATTGTGGCACAGTTGGTCGGTATCATGGATTACTGTTAATGAATTAATGTTATCTGAATCGTAATCAATACGGTAGATCGATATCCGTGGTTACTGTAAGGTGAGGGGTATGTAGATATCAAAGGTTACTGTGTACGGTGCGGGGTACGGTTGGTCAACAGATGGTGTCGTTTGTGGTGTGATAGGCCGGTACCCTGGATTACTGTTGCGTGTGATATACTGTAGGCCATTTGCTCCAGTCAAAATAAACTGAACCATGACTTGGACGCGAGTTGGACTTGGTTAGTCACATGATAAGGATACGTATTGGTTACAGTAACCGTGGAAATCATGCTTACTGTGGTGTTCGGAATTCGTGGGGAATGGTGATTAGAATGTAAATACTGCATCATGTGGGATACGCTGTGCGACATCAATTGTTGCTGTAACGTGAGAGAGCGGTAGAACTGGATCATGTGGTATACGATAGACCGATATGCACGTCACTGTAAGGTTCCGGGTACACTTGGTCTACATCCGCAGTTACGAAAACGCGCGCGCTCGGCTGATAAATCAATGAAACAAAAATGAGTAGCAGAACATGAGATGTTAGTCTTGAGAAAAATAAAAGCACTAACAGTAAGAGCGAAAATCAATAGATGACGAATCTGTAAAATCATATTTAGGATGAAGTAATTTGGATATTCATCAATTTCTTACCATGCTAAAAGAAATATGAGAAGCTACCAAAGAGTCGAACTGAAAAATGATGAAATGTAACTTTTATGTAAGAGTAGGTCGATATCATGGATTACTGTAGCTTACGATACACTTTAGGTAAATTTTTACTACTCCAGTCAAGTTAACCTGATATTGTTATCTTTGGATAGTCACACGACTTGGTTGACTAGTTAATATCTATTTCTCCATTGCGCGGTCTAAATGTGATGTAAAATGTGTAAAAACCGACCCTGCCATTGAGGAATGTGAAGCTAAAATGAGGAATTGCTCTCTCTATTTTCGCACTCTCTCGTTCAAACCTTAATAAAATTTAATATAATTACAAATATCTATAAAATCCGTCTTCCTTCTTCTTCGTTTCAGTCCAGCGCTCTCCCATTTTGAGGAGAGGGCGAGGAGCACGGGCCCCCATTGGACTGCCCTCCCTAAAATGGGAGGGCATGCCTCCCCCTAGCAGGGGAGCAGTTCTGCAAATGCAGAACTTATGTAAATTACCCCGGGCCAAAAAACAGGAAAGTTCCTGATAATGATGGGTGGTTGTCGACATGACTTCCTCATTACTAGAAGACTTGACAAACTGACTTGAAAACTTGAATATTGAGAGGTCAATGATCCCTCGTCATGATGCTACAATAGGGGTTGCGCATATGCATTGGGTGCATGGCCGGGCTGGGACAAAAAATTTTTTCGACCAAAAAATTTTTTGTTTGGGTCTAATAAAAAAAAAATTCTCACCAAACAAAAAAAACCGAAAAAAAAACAAAAAAACAATAAAAATTTTTTCCCACTTTTCCGAGAAAATTTTAACTTTATTTCGTGTTAGTCTTCCTTCAAATAACAACTACTCTTAATTGAGAGTCAAAATTCCTTAAATTAACAACTATTTCAAAGATAGAAGCTAAATTCGCTATTGATTCGTTATCGGCTGAATTTTATTGATTGGTAAAAGAAAGGAAATTTGAAAATTGTGGTGCGCTTTTATCATGAAGAACGTGGGACCAATTATGTAACATTCTCTTCTCTATTAGATTCGAGAGACGAAAGCGTAGCCAGTGTAGCTCAGTTGTTAGTAGTCAGCGCTTGTAGCCGCGCCACGCATTTTCGATTACCGTTTACATTTCTCTATATATTCATCTTTAAAATTCGAAAAGGCGCGTTGTCCCTTGCATTCCCTTGGTGCAAAAACGATCATTCAGCTCGGATTACGGTATTCCGGGGCATCAATAATTTTACAGAAAATTAGTTTTGTATTTATTGAGATCCCTGGCGGTCAGTTTGATCAGAAAAAAACTTAGGGTCCTCTTCTTTAAAACTGTTTCGTAATATTACAGTCCCCAAAATTATCTTGCGGTAAAAAATTATCAACAAAACTGATCACAAACTAACTTTTCAAGCAAATCTGTGTTAATTTTCTATATCCGTATTTTTTTGTTATTTTTTGTTTTTTGCAGAAAAACCAAACAAAAAAAATACCAAACAAAACATTCTAAAAACCCAAAAAAAAACCCCAAAAAAAAACAAACAAAAAATACCAAACAAAAAATCCCAGCTCTGGTGCATGGGTATCATAATGGTGAAATCAGTCCGGGTAATTATGGCGCACCCTGTATGGAATATGATGAAGGCAATCGATCATTCATTCAAGGCTGAAGGGCAATAAAATGTATTATTATTATAACGCTGCCCTCACGTCTCCAATAAAGTTAAGCAGGAACTTGCTGGATATGGATGGTTTCCCTCACTCCGTATTCACCTGACTTGACCCCTTCGGATAACTGGAATTTCGTAGACTTGACCATTGCCCTTCGAGATAGGACCTCCAATTCCCGTGGAAATGGCGAGGCTGAACACATGGACGGAGAGATAAAGCCTTGAAAAATAGATAAAGGCTTTTCCGTCACCCTAAGACATGTACAATTTATAGTGTAGTGCTAAACCTATAGGTTAATATAGATAATAATTTATTCAAACGAAATAACAAGTAATTGAACGAAATGCACAAAAAAGGAAAACTATTCAGATGGTTTGACCAATACACGAATGGATCAGTTCCAAACTTCAAGGTATTTTTTTCATACAGAAAATAACATTATTTTCATAGATCGATTTTAAAAATATTATCATCAAAAATTGAAATGAATAAGGAAAATCAAATCTATAGATATCACACTTTTTGTAAGATGGAGACCCGCCAATGTGATAAGGGAAGGGTACTTGGTCGTGTGTCTGAAAATCCAACAAAATGTGTATGGTTGGAAAGAGCACGAAATTCTAAGACTTTTTGGTCTTATCGTTTTGTCGCCTCGGACTTCCTAAGGACCGAAAATCGATTTTGAAAAAGAGCAATTCCATGGGTGAAATTTCAAGGGTCCAATGGCAGAGATATCTATTAGATACCTCATCTCGCCCATGCGTTCCTTTCTCAAGCAACACGTGGCGCAGTAGGTAAGAGGCTCGTCTACAGAGGTGTGCGAAAAAAGATTTTCGAAAAAAATTCGAAAAACGAAAAATTTTCGATTTCGTATTTCAAAAAATTCGAAAAATTCGAAAAAAATCGAAAAAAAAACTTAAATGAAGTAGGAAACTAACTTAAGAATATTTTTATTGATCTTTTTAAATTATTTTCGATTTCTATTATCAAGGGGATGCTCCCAACTTATCCTGGCGGTATGAGTTTGCAATAATATGACTAGAATCAGTTTTCGATGCTTATTATGAATCCTTTTTCAAACGTTTCCCAATGGTGCTGAGCTTCGAGAAAATCGATATTGAAACTCGCTAGTTGATTTTAAAATTCACATCGTATCTACCTTGTCTACTATACCACATCAGCAGTTGTTTGGATAGTTGATAAAAGAGTTGAGGAACCCATTAGGATGTGTAGGAAGGTATGTGTAGGAAGCCACAAGAATTTCCGAATCAACTATCCGAATTCCAATATCGATTTTCTCGCAATAATCGGATTCGTAATGTACATCGAAAACTGATCCTAGTATTGCAATCTCAAATGACCAGGATAAGTTGCCAGCATCCCCTTGTGAGTCAAGCCCAGTCTTGACAAAATATTAAAGGAAATATGTTAGGGATGTACCCTATTCCCAGGCTAACCGCCTCCCCTATCCCCTATTCGCCTTTCGACCGCTAACCCCCTTTCTCCACCTTTAGAGTTATTTTAGAATTAGTTTAGAATGTAGTTTTGCTTTGTCTTTTAATTTAATTAGGATTGCATATAAATAGAGGCATTACGCCATTATTATTAGGTCATTCTCTCCACGCGGTTGTTCTCTCCCCGCTCTCGGCCTCTCTTCTCCTCTCTCCTTCGCCTTTTGATAGTCTCCCAGAGTAGTTGGCGGTCGTACCGCGTGAGTGTCTTCGCCTTTTGAATTGTATTTTGTAGGTTGAGTTGGAGATAAAGGATTGATATTTGATCTCAAGTCTTGGTGCTTACCCACAAGTTGAAGAACCCGGCTATTGTAAATCCTTACATGGGGGCCGAACCGACCCTTGTGTGCTAAGCATCGAGACTCGTGAGGTCTTGAGATCATTTGTAACTATCATCGTACTGCTGCGCTAGCCTAACCAGCTGGTTGTCCGGACGATTGATATTGTACCCGTTTGGTTAACGTGGTTGTGTGTTACGGATTATTGTGTGTGTATCATCGTACCGCTGCGCTAGCCTAACCAGCTGGTTGTCCGGACGATTGATAGTGAACCCGTTTGGTTAACGTGGTATTGAGATACTAAGGTCTGGAGTAGTGACCTTGAGGTGCTAAGGTCTTGAGGTGTAAGTTCTTCATTTGTGGACTTGGAGTGTTACGGCGTAGTGGTGTTGAGGTATTGAGGTGCTAAGGTATTGAGGATTAAAGGAGAGAAGACGTTTAGTTGTTGAGGTGTGAAGTTATTGAAGTGTTGTTATTAGTTGAGAATGCCATTCGACCAAGTTTGTAGTGAAGACCCGACTTTGGTCAGGGAGAGTAATAATGAGCTATTGATGGAAGATTATCGTGTTTTTACGAAGGAAATAGATGCGTTATTTAATGCATCTTCTGAGAGTAGGCAGAGATTTATAGACACTGTAATAAAACGAGTGAGTCAGTACAAGAAGAGACCAAGTACTGTACAATTAGATAACTTGAGATCATTTTTGGAAGTGAATAAGGATGAGAATGAAAGAACTATGAATTCGATTAAGACTAAGATTTTGGATAGAGAATGTGACCAAATTAAGGTTTACAATATGTATCATAAGAGGTGTAATCAATTGGAGAGTGCTATAGATGAAATAAAAGCATCAATTCTAAGTAGTAAAAGTATGGCTGATCTACAAAAGCAAGAAAATATTGATGTTAATAATACTCAGGATACGGTATTCCAGTGTCGTTCTGGTGGTCATGAGGACGCCAACGTAGATGCGCGGATGAATTTGAATATTAATGATGATAATAAAAGAGATTTTGTTGGAGTGCATAGTGGTGCAAACTATGCAAATGTAAACACACATAGACAAATGATTGATATATCTCATGGTGATAGTGTATGTAGAGGCAATATCGGTAATAATGATTATATTACACGTTACCAGAGATCAGATAATGACATCGATCAGCGAATAAATGCTCATAGTGGTGATGGAGATGATCACGTATATCGATGTAATAGGGATAGTAGACTCGAAGATATGGTTCAAGTGCTTAGTCGATCTCTTAGTATTAGTAACGAACAAGCGAGATTAGCTAGATTACCACCATTATGCACTTTTCACGCTACTAAGGACGACAGATTTGAGGAATTCAAGAAACAATTTATGTTGCGGTTTGGTGATACAGATGGTGAATCGAGAATTGCATACCTTGAATGCTTCTTAGGAGGCAGAGCTAATGATATATGGAGGACTATGCCTGATAGCATCCGAAGAAGGAAAAATTATGAAGAGATGATGGGATGGTTTGAGGATAAAGTTAATGGGGTAACCCCTTATGTTGATATAGAGTATGAGTGGAAGCTACATTCACTCGAGTTAGTTAAGGCCAGTGAATATTTTGTGAAGTTAGAGAAGTATACCAACCATCTATATGATAAGACCCCATGGATGTTGGAAAAAGTGAGAAAACTTCATTTGTTGCGCGTTGTAACAGGGCGTAAGGAACATTCTGAAATATTGTCGTTATCACAGAAACGAGATGGTGCGTACGAGGCTATGAAAGAGTATATGCTTCGTATGGAATATATCGATCAAACGGTGAAAGAATGTGAAAGAAAGAATGTTGGGAATAGAAATAGTAGTACCGGTGGCACTGTAAACAGTAATAGACAGGATATGTCCAACCAAACGGCCCTATCGGATTCAGTAACCTGTCTCAAATGTGGTGGAAGAGGTCATGTGGCGAGTGTATGCACATCTAAAGTATATTATGGTCTAAGAGGAACAAATGGAGCACAATACAGTGGTAGTGCTAATAATTATCAAGGTTGCAGTAATCAAGGTGAATACGGTCGAACTGAAGAAACAAAAGAACCGTCAAGAGTTATGAACAATTCTCCTGGAGCTTATATGAATAGATTCATTGGAGGTCTTCGTGATAGCAAAAGAGGAGAAAATAAATATGATCCATATATTGGAAAGAGATTATGTGTTGATGCTGTATTAGATGGGAAATCATGCAAAGTGATTATTGATTCCGGTGCAGATGTTAGTCTCGTTCCTTTCTCATTCATCGATCGACCTGATAAAACCTTTGGTCAGTTAAAGTTCAAGCCGTCTCGAGATAACATTACCACTGTAAATGGTATAGTTGAAGTAATAGGAAAGTGCGAGTTGGATATTCAATTGAGTGGAAAAGGTGAGAAACAGTTGATCTGTTTCCATGTTATCAATTGTAAAGATTTGGATCCAGTTATTGGAATGAATGCATTCAATTTGCTCGGAATTGATATTTCATTTGGAGGAAAGAATTGTTATGGTGCCAACAGAGAAGTTCATAGGAAGCCGGTGAATACAATGAATGGTCGTAAGAATGTTACAATTAAGTCGAATATGAAGGATAGCTGTGTAGCTAATCGATATTGCCATAGATGTAGATGTGGTCTTGATCAAGGAAATGTTGATTGGAGTAATGGTGGTGGAACAAATGATGCGAGGAGAATATGGTGGTGTCGTGATAACTCCAATAAAAATGTCGAGAGGAGGAAGGAGTTTTTCAGGAATAATACTTTAAACCGTCAGCAGCAGTCATTTTAGATTTCGTTTCGCATGAGGACATGCTAGAGCCGGAGGAGGGAGATGTTAGGGGTGTACCCTATTCCCAGGCTAACCGCCTCCCCTATCCCCTATTCGCCTTTCGACCGCTAACCCCCTTTCTCCACCTTTAGAGTTATTTTAGAATTAGTTTAGAATGTAGTTTTGCTTTGTCTTTTAATTTAATTAGGATTGCATATAAATAGAGGCATTACGCCATTATTATTAGGTCATTCTCTCCACGCGGTTGTTCTCTCCCCGCTCTCGGCCTCTCTTCTCCTCTCTCCTTCGCCTTTTGATAGTCTCCCAGAGTAGTTGGCGGTCGTACCGCATGAGTGTCTTCGCCTTTTGAATTGTATTTTGTAGGTTGAGTTGGAGATAAAGGATTGATATTTGATCTCAAGTCTTGGTGCTTACCCACAAGTTGAAGAACCCGGCTATTGTAAATCCTTACATGGGGGCCGAACCGACCCTTGTGTGCTAAGCATCGAGACTCGTGAGGTCTTGAGATCATTTGTAACTATCATCGTACTGCTGCGCTAGCCTAACCAGCTGGTTGTCCGGACGATTGATATTGTACCCGTTTGGTTAACGTGGTTGTGTGTTACGGATTATTGTGTGTGTATCATCGTACCGCTGCGCTAGCCTAACCAGCTGGTTGTCCGGACGATTGATAGTGAACCCGTTTGGTTAACGTGGTATTGAGATACTAAGGTCTGGAGTAGTGACCTTGAGGTGCTAAGGTCTTGAGGTGTAAGTTCTTCATTTGTGGACTTGGAGTGTTACGGCGTAGTGGTGTTGAGGTATTGAGGTGCTAAGGTATTGAGGATTAAAGGAGAGAAGACGTTTAGTTGTTGAGGTGTGAAGTTATTGAAGTGTTGTTATTAGTTGAGAATGCCATTCGACCAAGTTTGTAGTGAAGACCCGACTTTGGTCAGGGAGAGTAATAATGAGCTATTGATGGAAGATTATCGTGTTTTTACGAAGGAAATAGATGCGTTATTTAATGCATCTTCTGAGAGTAGGCAGAGATTTATAGACACTGTAATAAAACGAGTGAGTCAGTACAAGAAGAGACCAAGTACTGTACAATTAGATAACTTGAGATCATTTTTGGAAGTGAATAAGGATGAGAATGAAAGAACTATGAATTCGATTAAGACTAAGATTTTGGATAGAGAATGTGACCAAATTAAGGTTTACAATATGTATCATAAGAGGTGTAATCAATTGGAGAGTGCTATAGATGAAATAAAAGCATCAATTCTAAGTAGTAAAAGTATGGCTGATCTACAAAAGCAAGAAAATATTGATGTTAATAATACTCAGGATACGGTATTCCAGTGTCGTTCTGGTGGTCATGAGGACGCCAACGTAGATGCGCGGATGAATTTGAATATTAATGATGATAATAAAAGAGATTTTGTTGGAGTGCATAGTGGTGCAAACTATGCAAATGTAAACACACATAGACAAATGATTGATATATCTCATGGTGATAGTGTATGTAGAGGCAATATCGGTAATAATGATTATATTACACGTTACCAGAGATCAGATAATGACATCGATCAGCGAATAAATGCTCATAGTGGTGATGGAGATGATCACGTATATCGATGTAATAGGGATAGTAGACTCGAAGATATGGTTCAAGTGCTTAGTCGATCTCTTAGTATTAGTAACGAACAAGCGAGATTAGCTAGATTACCACCATTATGCACTTTTCACGCTACTAAGGACGACAGATTTGAGGAATTCAAGAAACAATTTATGTTGCGGTTTGGTGATACAGATGGTGAATCGAGAATTGCATACCTTGAATGCTTCTTACAAGGGAACTATCTCAGCTCGCGGAAAGCAAACTGGATGAAAATTTGCATAGACATAGCTGAACGTGTTATAAGATCATTGGTGAAGTCTAAAAATTCTGGCGTGCAATAGCCGAGCCAGAAAATGGGTCCAAAGTTTGGTCATATTTGCAGAAACTCTGTTTGTAAACGATTTTTAGCTAAGATACCTAAGATACTGACCACTATACCACCGCTCCACTTGTTATCTTCACTCAGGAAACAAACTAGGCATCGAAAAATCGTTTTGAGGTGGAGCTTCTACAAATGTGACCAAAAATAAGACTCATTTTCTAGCCCGGCTTTTGCACGCCAGAATTTTTAGACTTCACCAGTGATCTTGCAACACGTTCGGCTATGTCTATGCAAATTTTCATCCAGTTTGCATTCCGCGAGCTGAGATAGTTCCCTTGTTAGGAGGCAGAGCTAATGATATATGGAGGACTATGCCTGATAGCATCCGAAGAAGGAAAAATTATGAAGAGATGATGGGATGGTTTGAGGATAAAGTTAATGGGGTAACCCCTTATGTTGATATAGAGTATGAGTGGAAGCTACATTCACTCGAGTTAGTTAAGGCCAGTGAATATTTTGTGAAGTTAGAGAAGTATACCAACCATCTATATGATAAGACCCCATGGATGTTGGAAAAAGTGAGAAAACTTCATTTGTTGCGCGTTGTAACAGGGCGTAAGGAACATTCTGAAATATTGTCGTTATCACAGAAACGAGATGGTGCGTACGAGGCTATGAAAGAGTATATGCTTCGTATGGAATATATCGATCAAACGGTGAAAGAATGTGAAAGAAAGAATGTTGGGAATAGAAATAGTAGTACCGGTGGCACTGTAAACAGTAATAGACAGGATATGTCCAACCAAACGGCCCTATCGGATTCAGTAACCTGTCTCAAATGTGGTGGAAGAGGTCATGTGGCGAGTGTATGCACATCTAAAGTATATTATGGTCTAAGAGGAACAAATGGAGCACAATACAGTGGTAGTGCTAATAATTATCAAGGTTGCAGTAATCAAGGTGAATACGGTCGAACTGAAGAAACAAAAGAACCGTCAAGAGTTATGAACAATTCTCCTGGAGCTTATATGAATAGATTCATTGGAGGTCTTCGTGATAGCAAAAGAGGAGAAAATAAATATGATCCATATATTGGAAAGAGATTATGTGTTGATGCTGTATTAGATGGGAAATCATGCAAAGTGATTATTGATTCCGGTGCAGATGTTAGTCTCGTTCCTTTCTCATTCATCGATCGACCTGATAAAACCTTTGGTCAGTTAAAGTTCAAGCCGTCTCGAGATAACATTACCACTGTAAATGGTATAGTTGAAGTAATAGGAAAGTGCGAGTTGGATATTCAATTGAGTGGAAAAGGTGAGAAACAGTTGATCTGTTTCCATGTTATCAATTGTAAAGATTTGGATCCAGTTATTGGAATGAATGCATTCAATTTGCTCGGAATTGATATTTCATTTGGAGGAAAGAATTGTTATGGTGCCAACAGAGAAGTTCATAGGAAGCCGGTGAATACAATGAATGGTCGTAAGAATGTTACAATTAAGTCGAATATGAAGGATAGCTGTGTAGCTAATCGATATTGCCATAGATGTAGATGTGGTCTTGATCAAGGAAATGTTGATTGGAGTAATGGTGGTGGAACAAATGATGCGAGGAGAATATGGTGGTGTCGTGATAACTCCAATAAAAATGTCGAGAGGAGGAAGGAGTTTTTCAGGAATAATACTTTAAACCGTCAGCAGCAGTCATTTTAGATTTCGTTTCGCATGAGGACATGCTAGAGCCGGAGGAGGGAGATGTTAGGGGTGTACCCTATTCCCAGGCTAACCGCCTCCCCTATCCCCTATTCGCCTTTCGACCGCTAACCCCCTTTCTCCACCTTTAGAGTTATTTTAGAATTAGTTTAGAATGTAGTTTTGCTTTGTCTTTTAATTTAATTAGGATTGCATATAAATAGAGGCATTACGCCATTATTATTAGGTCATTCTCTCCACGCGGTTGTTCTCTCCCCGCTCTCGGCCTCTCTTCTCCTCTCTCCTTCGCCTTTTGATAGTCTCCCAGAGTAGTTGGCGGTCGTACCGCATGAGTGTCTTCGCCTTTTGAATTGTATTTTGTAGGTTGAGTTGGAGATAAAGGATTGATATTTGATCTCAAGTCTTGGTGCTTACCCACAAGTTGAAGAACCCGGCTATTGTAAATCCTTACATGGGGGCCGAACCGACCCTTGTGTGCTAAGCATCGAGACTCGTGAGGTCTTGAGATCATTTGTAACTATCATCGTACTGCTGCGCTAGCCTAACCAGCTGGTTGTCCGGACGATTGATATTGTACCCGTTTGGTTAACGTGGTTGTGTGTTACGGATTATTGTGTGTGTATCATCGTACCGCTGCGCTAGCCTAACCAGCTGGTTGTCCGGACGATTGATAGTGAACCCGTTTGGTTAACGTGGTATTGAGATACTAAGGTCTGGAGTAGTGACCTTGAGGTGCTAAGGTCTTGAGGTGTAAGTTCTTCATTTGTGGACTTGGAGTGTTACGGCGTAGTGGTGTTGAGGTATTGAGGTGCTAAGGTATTGAGGATTAAAGGAGAGAAGACGTTTAGTTGTTGAGGTGTGAAGTTATTGAAGTGTTGTTATTAGTTGAGAATGCCATTCGACCAAGTTTGTAGTGAAGACCCGACTTTGGTCAGGGAGAGTAATAATGAGCTATTGATGGAAGATTATCGTGTTTTTACGAAGGAAATAGATGCGTTATTTAATGCATCTTCTGAGAGTAGGCAGAGATTTATAGACACTGTAATAAAACGAGTGAGTCAGTACAAGAAGAGACCAAGTACTGTACAATTAGATAACTTGAGATCATTTTTGGAAGTGAATAAGGATGAGAATGAAAGAACTATGAATTCGATTAAGACTAAGATTTTGGATAGAGAATGTGACCAAATTAAGGTTTACAATATGTATCATAAGAGGTGTAATCAATTGGAGAGTGCTATAGATGAAATAAAAGCATCAATTCTAAGTAGTAAAAGTATGGCTGATCTACAAAAGCAAGAAAATATTGATGTTAATAATACTCAGGATACGGTATTCCAGTGTCGTTCTGGTGGTCATGAGGACGCCAACGTAGATGCGCGGATGAATTTGAATATTAATGATGATAATAAAAGAGATTTTGTTGGAGTGCATAGTGGTGCAAACTATGCAAATGTAAACACACATAGACAAATGATTGATATATCTCATGGTGATAGTGTATGTAGAGGCAATATCGGTAATAATGATTATATTACACGTTACCAGAGATCAGATAATGACATCGATCAGCGAATAAATGCTCATAGTGGTGATGGAGATGATCACGTATATCGATGTAATAGGGATAGTAGACTCGAAGATATGGTTCAAGTGCTTAGTCGATCTCTTAGTATTAGTAACGAACAAGCGAGATTAGCTAGATTACCACCATTATGCACTTTTCACGCTACTAAGGACGACAGATTTGAGGAATTCAAGAAACAATTTATGTTGCGGTTTGGTGATACAGATGGTGAATCGAGAATTGCATACCTTGAATGCTTCTTAGGAGGCAGAGCTAATGATATATGGAGGACTATGCCTGATAGCATCCGAAGAAGGAAAAATTATGAAGAGATGATGGGATGGTTTGAGGATAAAGTTAATGGGGTAACCCCTTATGTTGATATAGAGTATGAGTGGAAGCTACATTCACTCGAGTTAGTTAAGGCCAGTGAATATTTTGTGAAGTTAGAGAAGTATACCAACCATCTATATGATAAGACCCCATGGATGTTGGAAAAAGTGAGAAAACTTCATTTGTTGCGCGTTGTAACAGGGCGTAAGGAACATTCTGAAATATTGTCGTTATCACAGAAACGAGATGGTGCGTACGAGGCTATGAAAGAGTATATGCTTCGTATGGAATATATCGATCAAACGGTGAAAGAATGTGAAAGAAAGAATGTTGGGAATAGAAATAGTAGTACCGGTGGCACTGTAAACAGTAATAGACAGGATATGTCCAACCAAACGGCCCTATCGGATTCAGTAACCTGTCTCAAATGTGGTGGAAGAGGTCATGTGGCGAGTGTATGCACATCTAAAGTATATTATGGTCTAAGAGGAACAAATGGAGCACAATACAGTGGTAGTGCTAATAATTATCAAGGTTGCAGTAATCAAGGTGAATACGGTCGAACTGAAGAAACAAAAGAACCGTCAAGAGTTATGAACAATTCTCCTGGAGCTTATATGAATAGATTCATTGGAGGTCTTCGTGATAGCAAAAGAGGAGAAAATAAATATGATCCATATATTGGAAAGAGATTATGTGTTGATGCTGTATTAGATGGGAAATCATGCAAAGTGATTATTGATTCCGGTGCAGATGTTAGTCTCGTTCCTTTCTCATTCATCGATCGACCTGATAAAACCTTTGGTCAGTTAAAGTTCAAGCCGTCTCGAGATAACATTACCACTGTAAATGGTATAGTTGAAGTAATAGGAAAGTGCGAGTTGGATATTCAATTGAGTGGAAAAGGTGAGAAACAGTTGATCTGTTTCCATGTTATCAATTGTAAAGATTTGGATCCAGTTATTGGAATGAATGCATTCAATTTGCTCGGAATTGATATTTCATTTGGAGGAAAGAATTGTTATGGTGCCAACAGAGAAGTTCATAGGAAGCCGGTGAATACAATGAATGGTCGTAAGAATGTTACAATTAAGTCGAATATGAAGGATAGCTGTGTAGCTAATCGATATTGCCATAGATGTAGATGTGGTCTTGATCAAGGAAATGTTGATTGGAGTAATGGTGGTGGAACAAATGATGCGAGGAGAATATGGTGGTGTCGTGATAACTCCAATAAAAATGTCGAGAGGAGGAAGGAGTTTTTCAGGAATAATACTTTAAACCGTCAGCAGCAGTCATTTTAGATTTCGTTTCGCATGAGGACATGCTAGAGCCGGGGGAGGGAGATGTTAGGGATGTACCCTATTCCCAGGCTAACCGCCTCCCCTATCCCCTATTCGCCTTTCGACCGCTAACCCCCTTTCTCCACCTTTAGAGTTATTTTAGAATTAGTTTAGAATGTAGTTTTGCTTTGTCTTTTAATTTAATTAGGATTGCATATAAATAGAGGCATTACGCCATTATTATTAGGTCATTCTCTCCACGCGGTTGTTCTCTCCCCGCTCTCGGCCTCTCTTCTCCTCTCTCCTTCGCCTTTTGATAGTCTCCCAGAGTAGTTGGCGGTCGTACCGCGTGAGTGTCTTCGCCTTTTGAATTGTATTTTGTAGGTTGAGTTGGAGATAAAGGATTGATATTTGATCTCAAGTCTTGGTGCTTACCCACAAGTTGAAGAACCCGGCTATTGTAAATCCTTACATGGGGGCCGAACCGACCCTTGTGTGCTAAGCATCGAGACTCGTGAGGTCTTGAGATCATTTGTAACTATCATCGTACTGCTGCGCTAGCCTAACCAGCTGGTTGTCCGGACGATTGATATTGTACCCGTTTGGTTAACGTGGTTGTGTGTTACGGATTATTGTGTGTGTATCATCGTACCGCTGCGCTAGCCTAACCAGCTGGTTGTCCGGACGATTGATAGTGAACCCGTTTGGTTAACGTGGTATTGAGATACTAAGGTCTGGAGTAGTGACCTTGAGGTGCTAAGGTCTTGAGGTGTAAGTTCTTCATTTGTGGACTTGGAGTGTTACGGCGTAGTGGTGTTGAGGTATTGAGGTGCTAAGGTATTGAGGATTAAAGGAGAGAAGACGTTTAGTTGTTGAGGTGTGAAGTTATTGAAGTGTTGTTATTAGTTGAGAATGCCATTCGACCAAGTTTGTAGTGAAGACCCGACTTTGGTCAGGGAGAGTAATAATGAGCTATTGATGGAAGATTATCGTGTTTTTACGAAGGAAATAGATGCGTTATTTAATGCATCTTCTGAGAGTAGGCAGAGATTTATAGACACTGTAATAAAACGAGTGAGTCAGTACAAGAAGAGACCAAGTACTGTACAATTAGACAACTTGAGATCATTTTTGGAAGTGAATAAGGATGAGAATGAAAGAACTATGAATTCGATTAAGACTAAGATTTTGGATAGAGAATGTGACCAAATTAAGGTTTACAATATGTATCATAAGAGGTGTAATCAATTGGAGAGTGCTATAGATGAAATAAAAGCATCAATTCTAAGTAGTAAAAGTACGGCTGATCTACAAAAGCAAGAAAATATTGATGTTAATAATACTCAGGATACGGTATTCCAGTGTCGTTCTGGTGGTCATGAGGACGCCAACGTAGATGCGCGGATGAATTTGAATATTAATGATGATAATAAAAGAGATTTTGTTGGAGTGCATAGTGGTGCAAACTATGCAAATGTAAACACACATAGACAAATGATTGATATATCTCATGGTGATAGTGTATGTAGAGGCAATATCGGTAATAATGATTATATTACACGTTACCAGAGATCAGATAATGACATCGATCAGCGAATAAATGCTCATAGTGGTGATGGAGATGATCACGTATATCGATGTAATAGGGATAGTAGACTCGAAGATATGGTTCAAGTGCTTAGTCGATCTCTTAGTATTAGTAACGAACAAGCGAGATTAGCTAGATTACCACCATTATGCACTTTTCACGCTACTAAGGACGACAGATTTGAGGAATTCAAGAAACAATTTATGTTGCGGTTTGGTGATACAGATGGTGAATCGAGAATTGCATACCTTGAATGCTTCTTAGGAGGCAGAGCTAATGATATATGGAGGACTATGCCTGATAGCATCCGAAGAAGGAAAAATTATGAAGAGATGATGGGATGGTTTGAGGATAAAGTTAATGGGGTAACCCCTTATGTTGATATAGAGTATGAGTGGAAGCTACATTCACTCGAGTTAGTTAAGGCAAGTGAATATTTTGTGAAGTTAGAGAAGTATACCAACCATCTATATGATAAGACCCCATGGATGTTGGAAAAAGTGAGAAAACTTCATTTGTTGCGCGTTGTAACAGGGCGTAAGGAACATTCTGAAATATTGTCGTTATCACAGAAACGAGATGGTGCGTACGAGGCTATGAAAGAGTATATGCTTCGTATGGAATATATCGATCAAACGGTGAAAGAATGTGAAAGAAAGAATGTTGGGAATAGAAATAGTAGTACCGGTGGCACTGTAAACAGTAATAGACAGGATATGTCCAACCAAACGGCCCTATCGGATTCAGTAACCTGTCTCAAATGTGGTGGAAGAGGTCATGTGGCGAGTGTATGCACATCTAAAGTATATTATGGTCTAAGAGGAACAAATGGAGCACAATACAGTGGTAGTGCTAATAATTATCAAGGTTGCAGTAATCAAGGTGAATACGGTCGAACTGAAGAAACAAAAGAACCGTCAAGAGTTATGAACAATTCTCCTGGAGCTTATATGAATAGATTCATTGGAGGTCTTCGTGATAGCAAAAGAGGAGAAAATAAATATGATCCATATATTGGAAAGAGATTATGTGTTGATGCTGTATTAGATGGGAAATCATGCAAAGTGATTATTGATTCCGGTGCAGATGTTAGTCTCGTTCCTTTCTCATTCATCGATCGACCTGATAAAACCTTTGGTCAGTTAAAGTTCAAGCCGTCTCGAGATAACATTACCACTGTAAATGGTATAGTTGAAGTAATAGGAAAGTGCGAGTTGGATATTCAATTGAGTGGAAAAGGTGAGAAACAGTTGATCTGTTTCCATGTTATCAATTGTAAAGATTTGGATCCAGTTATTGGAATGAATGCATTCAATTTGCTCGGAATTGATATTTCATTTGGAGGAAAGAATTGTTATGGTGCCAACAGAGAAGTTCATAGGAAGCCGGTGAATACAATGAATGGTCGTAAGAATGTTACAATTAAGTCGAATATGAAGGATAGCTGTGTAGCTAATCGATATTGCCATAGATGTAGATGTGGTCTTGATCAAGGAAATGTTGATTGGAGTAATGGTGGTGGAACAAATGATGCGAGGAGAATATGGTGGTGTCGTGATAACTCCAATAAAAATGTCGAGAGGAGGAAGGAGTTTTTCAGGAATAATACTTTAAACCGTCAGCAGCAGTCATTTTAGATTTCGTTTCGCATGAGGACATGCTAGAGCCGGGGGAGGGAGATGTTAGGGATGTACCCTATTCCCAGGCTAACCGCCTCCCCTATCCCCTATTCGCCTTTCGACCGCTAACCCCCTTTCTCCACCTTTAGAGTTATTTTAGAATTAGTTTAGAATGTAGTTTTGCTTTGTCTTTTAATTTAATTAGGATTGCATATAAATAGAGGCATTACGCCATTATTATTAGGTCATTCTCTCCACGCGGTTGTTCTCTCCCCGCTCTCGGCCTCTCTTCTCCTCTCTCCTTCGCCTTTTGATAGTCTCCCAGAGTAGTTGGCGGTCGTACCGCGTGAGTGTCTTCGCCTTTTGAATTGTATTTTGTAGGTTGAGTTGGAGATAAAGGATTGATATTTGATCTCAAGTCTTGGTGCTTACCCACAAGTTGAAGAACCCGGCTATTGTAAATCCTTACAAATAATTACTTCTAATAATTTATTGTTTAAATTCAAAATTTAAAATCATTACGTAATGCTGCTAACACTCCTTGGGTGAACAAATCATACGGTATTTGGAATTGGTTGGCTTACAGTGCACATTTTGCGCTGTACGATCTTTCAATATGGTGGAAATACAAGAATTGCAATTGTGTGATTCTTAATTGAAGCTGTTTGCATGATAAAATATATCTTTTGGTTCAAATGAAAATTTTGTTCCAAAATTTTAAAATATCATTAAAGGTGAACTCCCGCGAATATTTTCGTGAACAAACTGTAAAGACAGAAAGGTAGCAAAAGTTATTTTACATATAGTACACAATTTATTTAACGCTAATGCTTCTTATTGATTGCTAGAAACATGAATGAGTCATGCTTGCAATCGCTGGCAAAGGCGCGCTTTTTGAAAATAGGAAAGTTCGACAATAGGATTCGAACCCACGGCCATGCGCTATCTAGGCGGAAGTGTTACCACTGCGCTAAGGGATTGACAAGCGTTGACTCACTCTTCTTGCATATCAATTTACACTTGCATAAGCGAAATACAAGAGATTTGAATGAGCATTCGCGGGTCTCCACCTTTAAAAAATGCTGTAAATTTTGAATATTTCGAGCATTTTTATATAAAATTATTTTCGAATTTTTCGAATCTTTTAAAAATTTTTCGTCGAAAAAGCTTTTCGAGAAAGTATCGAAAAACGAAAAAAATCGAAAAATCGAAAAACGAAAAATGAACATCCCTGCTCGTCTATAAATCTTTTGTGTGTTTGGTTTCAATGGTTCGATTCCTTTCATTGCAACTTTTTTTGCTCATTTTATTTTTGATCAAACTATATTTCTGTTTTGATCGGTCGTTTGTGTGGACTACTATGTATCTACAACCGCTTCCCATCGGATGTGGAAAACCCGTCTCGGCAAGTTTAACGTGTTAATTTAAATGGATGATCTCTTGCCAGTTCGTGGCCAATTGGTCTCTTCTTTCATCGCTTAAAGCTTCGTAGTCGCCATAGTCTTATTTTACTTGAAATTTTACACATGGAATTGCTATTTTTCAAAATCGATTTTCGGTCCTTAGCAAGTCCGAGGCGACAAAACGAAAAGAGCTGAATGTCTTAGAATTTTATCCTTTTTCCAACCATATGCCTCGGGATGAGCAACCCTTAACCAGCTCGCAAAACCTAACGCCAAAACAGCCTCCTCTCCATTATGTCTCTATAATATACTGAGCCGGGAAGAAGGAAAAAGTATTATCTCACTGGGAAATTATTCGGATCATACAGGATCGTCATGTGGTAAAGCAAGATGTGTTATCTGTCCTAAGATGAAATGTAAGACAGCAGCTCTTACTAGGGAATGGTCCGTAAAGGGTACAAAATTACGGTGAGTGACTACCATGGCGATAATAAGCATGGCCGACTTAGTAAGAATCAACTTTCAAAGTCTGCTATTTATAGATTTTGAAAAACCCGGCGCATTTACGTCGCACGGCTGAAAATGATTGTCCCACCCTTCAATGGGGAAGGGAGGGACAATCACTTTCAAAGACGGAAGAGTGAACTCTCTATCCCAACCGGCTGTGGTATAGTGGTAAGTGCGCGTGGTCATTACTTTTTGCACATGAGTTCGATTCCACCGAGAACATTTTATGACTGTGTAATAATTTAACAATGAATGCGGATGTTTCAATGGAAATAAAGTCCACAATTTCTATTTATTTCGGTTTTTGCTACTTTTTTCACTATCTTTAATTTGTAATCGATGTGATTATATTGTTTTCAAGAGCACACGATGTTTGCAAGTTGGTGTGTTGTAGTTTCATCGATCAGTTGGTAGTTCTTCCCTCCATTTATTGATTTTTTTCAGGAGTTTGATGACTTATCTTGATCTACACAGTTTTTTATTCTGCTTAAATGGGTGTTTCTGCAAAGATAGTTTCTGGCTTTTTGGCACAAAAGTTTGGAATTATTCTGCAGTCGCCAGTAGACTCCTCCACCTTCACTCGAACAGAAAGGACACTCGCAGCAAAATGTTTTCAATGAATTCCATAAAGTTGTTACTAGTATCTGATTTTCTACAGATTCGCAACGAAGAAGAGATAACAAAAAAACACCGAAAAAAGTAGCAAAAACCGAAATAAATAGAAATTGTGGACTTTATTTCCATTGAAACATCCGCATTCATTGTTAAATTATTACACAGTCATAAAATGTTCTCGGTGGAATCGAACTCATGTGCAAAAAGTAATGACCACGCGCACTTACCACTATACCACAGCCGGTTGGGATAGAGAGTTCACTCTTCCGTCTTTGAAAGTGATTGTCCCTCCCTTCCCCATTGAAGGGTGGGACAATCATTTTCAGCAGTGCGACGTAAATGCGCCGGGTTTTTCAAAATCGATAAATAGCAGACTTTGAAAGTTGATTCTTACTAAGTCGGCCATGCTTATTATCGCCATGGTAGTCACTCACCGTAATTTCGTACCCTTTACGGACCATTCCCTAGTTAGCAACATTACTAATGACGTTTTCCTCACAAATAAACCTGAAAATCTATCATGTAAATCAAAGAATGTAATATATATGATCAGTTGTGAAATTTGTGGTATGCAATATGTTGGAGAAACTACTCAAACTGTCAAAGCAAGAATGAGTCAACATCGTTACTCCTTTTCAAACAACAAATTGAAAACCTTTCTAAGTAGACATTTCAAAGAAGTTGGTCATGATAAAGAATCTTTCACAATCGATATATCAGACTACGGAAAGGGCAAGAGTGAACTCCGAGAAAAAGAATTACTATGGATTAAAGCTCTAAACAGTGCATATCCACTTGGACTGAATGACTCAATTAAAAACTTTGGATACATTTCAGAAGGTATTAATCCATTGGAGAAACGATCTCATCCATATTACTCTCTACATATCGAAGGTAACATTAAAAACCGCGGTAATAGAGCTCGAAATAGAAAACGAAGAAAGCCAAAATACAAATGTACCAAATCTATTGAAGAAATCGTTCGTGAAATAGAAATTATCGAAACAAGAGAACTTTTTATGTACAGTAGAAAACTGCCACATCATACTCTTTCCAGGATAGAAATATTCACAGCAACTAACGAGTTTAGTCAGTTATCACATGAAATGAAATATAAAATATATAGCGTTGTATGTCCTCACTACTGGAGAAATTTCAAAGAGAGACAATATGATAACAGTAACAAGGTCATTTTGAAACTACAATTTTTGGGAAAATTCATGGAGAAAATAGGTTTGAGCAAGATGATGAACTCAGCAACCATGAAAGATTCATTTAAAACTCTTGCAGAAGAAGATAAAACTAGAATTCAACTTTCATATTCTTTAGATAATCCAGAATCTTCAATATTCTGCAATTACGGACAGTTTCTCAAAACCCTAACTAGACATGACATAGATAGGATATTGTCTTCTCCTTGTTCATGTTTCAAATATCACAGATATGTCGATAAACATTATGGACATGTATGTACTGGTGACATTGATATCATACAAAATAAAGAATTAGCTAATATATTCATGAAAGGCACTAAATATAGAATACAAAGACCTACTACTGTCAGCAAAGTAATCAACGATATTACTGTTTCAATAGAGAACACTGTATCAATTGTCGGAAAGAAACACCGAAAATCGCCGACTTTGATCAATGCCACTGTCAATAAAGTCATTGAACATATTATTCCTAGACTAAAGGAAAAGCTTAATAAATTGAATTTAAATATTGACGCAAAAGACGTAACACGATATACTGATCAGTTAAAACAATTAAAAAATGACTTTATAATTACTATGGTAGACAAAGCATCTGGAAATTATGCATTCACTTGTAAAAAGTTATATATCATGATGATGGAACAAGAGATGAATACATCCAATGGTAATGAAAGAACTTATGTACAAGTTAATGACCTCGATTACGAATCAAAGATCAAAGATCACTTACAGTTCACACTCAGTATGTCAATTCCCAGAAATATGGAATGTGCTCTCCCTCGTATATACGGAATACCGAAAATGCACAAAACACCCATAAAATTCCGATTTATCACTGGTGCACATAATAGTAGTCTTAAACCATTATCAATTCGACTTCAAAGAATCCTTAAGTTCTTACAAAACCACTTTAAATCATACTGTAACTTTACTTCTAGACATAATGGGATTAACGTTTACTTCTCTGTTCAAAATACTTTTAAAGTGTTAAACGGTTTTAAAAACATTACAAACGGGAAAAATGAGATATTCTGTGCTGATTTTGCATCACTATTTACTAACTTACCACATAAAGTTGTTAAAGAAAAATTATATTATCTCATTGATTTACTATTCAAAAATGCTAATTCAGAATTCATTAATGTTCAAGGAACCTATGTTCGTTATGATAAAACTAATAGTTTAGAAAAAGGCATCACTTATCACAAAAATGATATTAAACTTATGTTGGATTATATATTAAAGAACAGTTATGCTTTTTATGGTGGAACATATTACAAACAAGAGCGAGGAATACCACAAGGAAATAATGCATCGCCACAAATAGCAGATCTTACCCTTGCTGTAATGGAATTTCAATATCTATCTAAGAAAGTCAAAGGTGGTCATACATTAGCATATTCACTAAATAGAACGTATAGATATATTGATGATTTATTCCATATATCCAGTAAATGCAAGGATTTCATAAAATTAACTAGTAAAATGTACCACAAATCTTTATCTTTAGAACGAACTAACAATCAGGATAATAACTGTGCTTTTCTTGATCTACAAATAGATATAATTAATAGCGGTCAAGTTAAAACCTCACTTTATAATAAAACAGATGATTATCAATTCAACGTAATTCGATATCCCCATTATCAATCAAATTCTCCTGTTAATATTGGTCTAAATACACTGCATGGTGAAACTATTCGCATATACAGGAATTGTTCTGAATATAAAGACTTCGTTAACAGAATGAAATCATTGACAAAATACTTTGTATCGATTGACTACCCTATATACTTAGTGCATAAAAGAATATTCAGAACATTGAATACTAATCCATCAATATCCATTAAATATGCAACTAGTAATAGCGATATTTGCATGCGTTGTCTATGATAAACGTGCTTTGGTATAGTCAATGTTTCAAATAAGAGGTTGAAGTAGACAGACCACTTCCCAGACAATCGATAACGACAGCGCAACCTAGTGATCTACCTGAACAGAGACACACATGCGCCTCTCTCACTCTATCCATTCTTCTCTCATTCTATCCTAGTCGACTCGCATCAATCGATATGAGAGGGACAACTACCCAGGGAATAAGGATTCAATCGATTCGGCTCAAGGATACGTAAGTATGGATTACAATATACATATTAGTGTCACTTTCGCTAAAAGATATATGCATGAATTTTGGTAATATTAGACTAATATTTTTCATACAGTTTTGATTTGTATTATTTTCATGTATACGTTCACGTTATTGTATAACATTAGAAATGAGATTTTGCATGATTTTGCTATAGAACTATCATAATAAACTTTTATGTAAACTAACTCAATGGGGGTTCTACTGAAGATGGCCAACCCCATTGGGTAGAGGTTCACTGTCTAGAACCTAATGGCCGAAACAGTGAATCTCGCCTCTACTAATAACTACTTTAGATTCATTAATATCTAATTTTATGAGTACATTTGCATGTTTAACTATTTCATATTTCGCTTATAATATATATTTTGCTAGATTTTCAGACACACGACCAAGTACCCTTCCCTTATCACGTCTCGCTTTTTTCGAAATTTTTTTTCGCACAGCCCTGATATATGCAAGGGGAACTACGCATAAATAATCAGCATTGGTGCAAGTTCTCCCAAAAACATTCGAAGCAGAACGGCTTCTCACACTTGGGACAAAGAGTGCATCCTTCTTCCTTGCATTCCCATGGATAATCGCTGCCTTTTCCGAATATGTAGGCCTTGGGGGAGGGAATTCTGGAGGGTGGTGGATAATCACTAATCGAAATTAAAACAGATTCGTCGCCCCCCCCCTCTACCCTAACTACCCATATGTGTCCATTTCAGAGTCGTTTCCGTCGCAACTGGTGTTTCCCTTGTAAGCTGACACAGCTTTTTAAATGAAAAAAAATATCAATGAGCTATCAAGCCCAAAGGGGGGGGGGAGGCGCAATTCAATTCAATTCTTTATCATGTCAGACATTAATGCTCAGATGGGGATGAGTCGGTGTTATTCAACACGGGTTGCATTCCACCGGGGGAAGGCGCACTTTTGAAAATTGAGAAAATTCAGCAATAGGTTTCGTACTTGCGACAAAACGGTAATGAATCCGACCGTTCACAACGGGATAAAAGAGATAGCTGTGGTCGCACATCAGTTGAAATTCGCAAGAGAGATGTGAGGGATTTATATGAACTTTCGCGGATCCCTATCTTTAGTATATTATTATTAAAAATCCACGAAAAAATTTGCGTAGACTTTATGGAAGAATTTCATCTTAATTTCGATCTCTAGATGCACAAAATAAATTAAAAAATAATGTATTCCAACCAAAGTAATTTCTTTGGCTAATTCACATTCGACAAATATTAATTCAGGTTGCGTGCTTCGCGAAAGAAGAGGAATCACAAAGTTAGTATAATTTTTTTTAAAACAATAAAAACCGAAGCTTACCAGTATTTCCTATTCTTTTTATGACATAGTGTATCTCAGAAAATGAACAAGAAAATTTGCAGTTTGTCATTTTGGTGGAGAGGACGGTACTATAAATTCATACATTTTCACGGGAAATACCACATGTTCTGATGGAGATCAAGTTCGGGTTGAAATGGACGATAAGATATATGAGTGCGCTTGCGAGAGAATCGACTAAGTGCCGGCACAGTCAAAAAATCAAAATTTGGGTATCGGGGTTCTCGAGGGTGCTGATGACGATGGACATGTTCATTTTGCACCTAGAGCCACCGTTGAGGCCAGACGACGTCGCGTTGAAATCTCGTTTTTCTACTTGAAAAGTCGTTTCTCTTCACCCGATGGTGCTAAAAATACAAAACTATGCCCCAAGGTGCAGAATTTCATGGCGATCACGCCTGTCCAATTCATTTTTTACCCAAAATTTTCATAATTTTCATAAGTGGAATTTCTCTCAACGGCAAAAGTGTGTAATGCAACCTACACAGATCGGTCCGGACTGGCTTCAGTATCACATGGAAAAAATTTCAGCCAATTTGTGCCCGCGACTTTCGAGAAAATCAACTTTCAGTGTAGTCATTTTGCAGTTGAAATGGAGGCAAGAGGCGAGAGAGTGTGGTGGTGTGAGAGAGCAAAGGAGGTAGAGGAGGATACACCCCCTTCCTTTCTATGCGGCTCGCCTCACCTGCCTCTCTGCTCTCTCACACCACCACACTCTCTCGCCTCTTGCCTCCATTTCAACTGCAATATGACTACACTGAAAGTTGATTTCCTCGAAAGTCGCGGGCACAAATTGGCTGAAATTTTTTCCATGTGATACTGAAGCCAGTCCGGACCGATCTGTGTAGGTTGCATTACACACTTTTGCCGTTGAGAGAAATTCCACTTATGAAAATTATGAAAATTTTGGGTAAAAAATGAATTGGACAGGCGTGATCGCCATGAAATTCTGCGCCTTGGGGCATAGTTTTGTAATTTTAGCACCATCGGGTGAAAAGAAACGACTTTTCAAGTCGAAAAACGAGATTTCAACGCGACGTCGTCTGGCCTCAACGGTGGCTCTAGGTGCAAAATGAACATGTCCATCGTCATCAGCACCCTCGAGAACCCCGATACCCAAATTTTGATTTTTTTACTGTGCCGGACCCCCACTGGATATGGTCGATTCTTTCGCAAGCGCACTCATATCTTTCTGATGTTATCACATGCAACGAGGATGGGACATTCACAATTAAAGGCCACAATTTTGAAGGAGACCTGTCAACTAAAATTACTTGTATTCCGAAGGATGAGTGTTAAAATACTCACTCCGAAATATGAAATTATATAAAAAAGAGACATTTTACTCTCATAATATTTTCCTATCCTAGAACATGGAATATATTTTGTCCGTCTATTATATTAAAAAAACCTCGTTGTACTCATTTCTTCACTAAATAAATAAGTCTCAATTTGATGAGTATGTGTTTGCAAAAAGACAACTTAATTGTAAAATAATGCGGCTAGTTAGACAGTATTATGAGTTAATAAAGAACTAACCTTACCTTCTTCATTTGATAACATTATACAATATTTACAACGATTTCATTGAATAAAATCAACGTAATTTAGATTTATAATGTCATAAAAATTTTGTAAAAACGAAGAATGTGTCCCAGATTTTCCCGGTTGATTTATCAAATTCAATTAGGCCATCATGACTTCAGGTGGCATGCATCGAGTTCGATTTCCAGTTCTGCAAATTTTGAAAAAATACCTCCTTTCTGCAATTAAGAAACGGATCGGGGTCATACTCAGCCAGGTCATGCATCACTCCTAGCTTATTATCTCTGCCAAGTCTGGAGCCTGCAGCTTCATTAAACACAGAGTTGTGACATTTTTGCCCAATTTCAGGGGTTTCAGAAATTTCGATTTTCGAAAACGAATGAATTGGCTCGAGTGGCTTGCATAGCGGATTTTACTCATCAGCGAATGTTGTTCATACAATGTACACAACAAGCCTCTGAAAAAACCAACTGAGGACATAATCTTTGCTGAGTAAGCACTAAGGGGTTGTACCTTCACTGTGAGATAATTCGACGAGGAATCATAACAACGGGAGCAGGAAAGGATGCCCACATAGCCGATACTAACCTACCAAAACATGAGCCCGATTGCTCATCTGAGACAAAAGTCATGACAATGCAAAGTTTTTTTACGAAGACTTTTGGCTGCTTCTGTATATACTATTGGCTAACCTATTCTGAACAAACCAGTCATTTTACCATGAAATCAAAATCCTTATATGACTTTTTGCTAAAAAATGTCGAAAACCGAAGCTATATTTATCATATTAATCCGATTTCTAAGAGTCGAGTAATTCGATCCGGTACGAAATCGGCCCGAAATTGTCGCTCATATAGTAAATACGGAATTATCTGGGTAAAAAGTGAACTTTCGGGCACGATGATGATGATGATAGCAAAAAGTCATATAAGGATTTTGATTTCATGGTAAAATGACTTTTTTGTTCAGAATAGGTTAGCCAATAGTATATACAGAAGCAGCCAAAAGTCTTCGTAAAAAAACTTTGCATTGTCATGACTTTTGTCTCAGATGAGCAATCGGGCTCATGTTTTGGTAGGTTAGTATCGGCTATGTGTGCATCCTTTCCTGCTCCCGTTGTTATGATTCCTCGTCGAATTATCTCACAGTGAAGGTACAACCCCTTAGTGCTTACTCAGCAAAGATTATGTCCTCAGTTGGTTTTTTCAGAGGCTTGTTGTGTACATTGTATGAACAACATTCACTGATGAGTAAAATCCGCTATGCAAGCCACTCGAGCCAATTCATTCGTTTTCGAAAATCGAAATTTCTGACACCCCTGAAATTGGGCAAAAATGTCACAACTCTGTGTTTAATGAAGCTGCAGGCTCCAGACTTGGCAGAGATAATAAGCTAGGAGTGATGCATGACCTGGCTGAGTATGACCGCGATCCGTTTCTCAATTGCAGAAAGGAGGTATTTTTTCAAAATTTGCAGAACTGGAAAACGAACTCGATGCATGCCACCTGAAGTCATGATGGCCTAATTGAATTTGATAAATCAACCGGGAAAATCTGGGACACATTCTTCGTTTTTGCAAAACTTTTATGACATTATAAATCTAAACTACGTTGATTTTATTCAATGAAATCGTTGTAAATATTGTATAATGTTATCAAATGAAGAAGGTAAGGTTAGTTCTTTATTAACATGGATACTTTACCATTCGCGGCATCGATGCTAAAGGGAACAAATCAACGAAAATTCGTTGTGTTGAGAAGAGTGAAGAAGAATGTTAATTTGACCGCTTTTCTTTGTCCGTTAATTTCAAGAAATATTACCGCTTCTTTTCGATGATCCTACCTGATTTGATCCTACCTTTTTTCACAAAATAAATTAAGCACACAAATAAATATTCACAATGGGAATCATATTCTTGCACTTTATTTTAACATTGATAAACATGCAAACGAATGAACACGGACAATATTCGGTATATTAACTATTTTGCATAAGAGAATATACCCAGTTTACAGTTTTGGAAAAGTTCGAATTGAGAACTGTTGGTTTCGCATCGCAAAATCAGTTTATAATTGCGAATCGATGTTACACTACAGTTTTTAAATTAATGAACTCAGGTTTAGGGACACTGGCTCTCGCGCGAATCACACATTAGCTGGTTGATCGTTCCTTTACTGTTGCAGTAGCTAGTGATGGACGGCGTAGATGATAGTGCAGTGAGATTGGGCGCAGCGTGTAACTCGTTGATGAATTATAGCAATGGTAAAGAGCATTTGATGCATTCGGCCATCACTTCTTATTCTCGACTTCACATAGACTGGATCTGGTTTTAGGGCGAAAAAGATCGTCAGAAATGTCCAAATTACTCCCCAGGGGCACTTTTCCAAAATGGTAAACATGAAATTCTTCTATTTTGGAGACCTATCGAATGGTATATGTCCCATTCCGAAGTTCGGGACCGGCGCACCATACTTCCCTTGTACTTCCCTATGAAGCCCCATAAAAATGACGACCATTCCCGTATGTGACTCACAAACAGACTTGCTACATAATGAAAATGTATAATGAAAGTGCTGATCTGACTGCATATTCTCACTTTATCTGATAACGACGGACCTCCATCAACCTATACTAATTATATATCTGCGGTCTTGTTCATTTGTTATGATGGAAATAAGGAAAAAAAATTGCAAAAAAAATTGGAAAATTCCAAAATGATTAATTCATCTACGAGATTAGCAAAAGTAGCCCATGAATGCAAAATTATATAGTATTTTCAGTCCTCTTCCACCATGTTTTTGTGCTTTCCAATTACCCCCCCCCCCCTGCTTCTTCCCTCCCCCTCCCTCGCCTTTTCGCGCCAACCTGTGCAAAAGGGTTGTTTCCGGAGCCCATAATTGCTTCTCTTTCCGGGTTTCGAAATCATCTACGCTAACGTGTGGAAGTCCTCGAACTAGTACACTAGTTTGTTAGATCAAAATAAATATTTATTAAACCATTTCGATATCCTGCAAATACGTACCAAAAAAAAATAAAGAAAGAGATCAATATCAGGCACTCATGCATTGCCAACATCACCATCCCACAAAGAAGAAGTGTCTCAAGTCGATATGGAAAAGCTTCGCTGTCAATACAAAAGTGTCCTTTCAAATAAATCCATAAATATTATGTCTGCTTCTTTTTCATCAACAAATTGCCTTGTCTCTAACATTTTAATGATATCAACAATGCATATTTAAACAGGGCGATTTGGAATTAAGCCACATTCTGCAGTGTACTAATGTTTCTTCTTCTTCACTTCATTTCGCTTTCAGCACTCTGTGCTACATGTTACTTTCACTGTATTATTCAAACATTTTTAACGTTATTTTATTATTCAAGTAATAAGTGACTGTGATCCACTTACGCAATTGTCAAAAGAGGACATGACGAATGGATATATATACACTGGAGAAGCATTTCTTCTAGAAAACGGAACCGTCTCCTGCAACTCGGAAAACGAGACTTTTGCCATAGTATGTACATTAACTCATATAAAAGAGCTTGAAATTCTGTTTCGAAATATATTATACAAATCTTATTTCATAAGAATGCTCTGGTAAGAAGAACGGCGCAGTTATAAAACTACATTATGCTCCATTTAACTGGCGCATTTTCCTAATTGCCCCACAAACTCTTTGGAGACGTCTTGAAATTGAATGTTTTGATGATAATTCTATCCGCAGTGGAGAATTATGAAGAATAAAACTCAATAGTGGGATTTTTCGAGCTTTTCGATGGAGTTAGCATACTGTAGTTCAGAAACCTCGCCCATGTTGTGGAGCAGGCTACAACAATCCAACTTCTTACCAGAGCGTCGTTTCAAACCGTTTTTCAAGCTTATCAACATGAGATCAACTATTTCAACTATCTCGATTCGAAATTTTTGGATGCCAGCTGCCTTTAAAGAAGGGGAACAAAACATGACCTTCCACTTTTCAAAAAAAATGTGCCTTTACCTGGAATAGGCATGATTATTTCGTGATCCTAGCGATTAGTAAGCTGAATTTGTCCTGTTTAAACTGTTTAAAAAATTCATTGTTAGTACCAATGCTCATACATGGGTTTTGTTAAAATCCGTTTCCGACATCGATTAAAGGAATTGCTTGGATATTTTTACGACCCTTACATCTAGAAAACAAGTTTCGTTAATGAGTTGAAAGACAGAAAAAAAAGAAAAGCTGAAACAGTTTTTAATTCCTTGAACATGTTTCAGAGAAACTTAGAATTTTTAATGATTGTTCATCGCATCACTTGCATCGATGATATGTGAGTTATTTACGCTTACCGAAAAACTACGAAATCATTTAAAATATCCACTCTGGTGAGTCTCTCGTTGCCTGAATTAAATCTGGAGCGTTGTTGTGCACTCGTAGTACCGTTGCCTTACAATAGGTAATATAGGCGAGGGAGAGGAGAGAGATCGGCAGGCGCCAGCCTCTCTCCTCGCTCTCTGTTGCTCTCTTGATTAGGGGATGGTGACCTCCCTCTTCCCCTATGTAGGAGATTCATAGTAATGGGACACGCTAGACATATATTTTGACCATGTTCTCAGATCTGATTCACGGTAGTTAGGTTGGGAACACACAATAGCCTGACTTCCGTTTGGGATTAGGAAGCGCCAGGTTACGGTGCTTTTAAGTCATGAAACAGATGTTCGGCGCAGCGTCTTTTTTTGTTTTTTTGTTGAGTTTTTCTTGAATTAATTATGAGTAAACATATCACTATACGTTGAAGAAATTAAGTATTTATTCTAGCGCCGCCATACAGTTACTTTGCGATTTTTCATTAACGAAATAAGAAAATATTTTGACCGAAAATTGTTTTGTTTCCAATAAAGAAATTTATCATCAAACAAAAAAAAACTAATTTTTTCACTTTTCCGAGAATTTTTTTTACTGTGTTTCGCGTTGTTCTTCCTTTAAATAACAACAATTAATTATTCTGATTCTAAATCGGGAAAATTAAAAACTAAAGAAAAACAAGACAAAATTCGACATCAATTCATTGCGATTCATTAGAGCATTGCGGGTGTATTAAATAAATAAATAAATAAAATGCGAAATAGCAGCATCTTATTGATTATTATTGGAGGGTAATGGGCACTTCTTCGGATTCTGCCCCCCCCCCCCCCCCCCACTTCAATCTTCCGATAGGGGTCATTCTCATCACTGGAAGAATGTCCATGGGGTCGAAATGCTCCCCGAGCTCTCCTCAAGATGGGAGAGCTCAGGACTGAACCGGAGAGAAGGAATCGAATGCTTTTATAGGGAAATGGGAAGATATGGAAATGTAATTAGACTAGAATGAGAGAGTATGGAAAAAGCGGAGAACGAATTCGCATTCCTGCTAGAGGCACCCAAACCGAAGAAGTGCCGGGTAAAAAATGTGATATTTTAAAATAATTTTTTTAAATTTTTATACGGCATGAAAACCATGCATTAAACTTCATCGATGAAGGCTTTTGGATACCTTATGATTATTGGAAAATGGTAGTGATAATAAATATATATATATATTCAGATATTTCTATGACGGGGAGAATTTTTTGAGCTATGATACCGCAGAGGTACCCATTTTTCTACGTACAGTAGTTCTGTTCATTTCATTTCAAATTTCAATCTATTTCAGGTCGCATGTGTCGCAAAAGAGGACCATTGTAAGAGTTTGAATTGTTTCATTGATTCTTTTTTTAAATTTTTTCACATTTTTTAATAACTATTTTTCTTTGTAGATTGCATGCTATTCGATAAACAAAAATTCCGGGCTGGAAATCACTCCTGCCCAAACGGACAGGTGGTGCATATAGATACCGACGAAGAAACGTATGATTCGCAAGCTTTTACATGTAACACAAACGGAACAATTACTATCAATGAAATCACTATCCACCCGGAAGATATGATGCTTTCGTGTCACGGTATGGATGACTATTAATAATAATAATTTATGCTTTACAAGGATAACTTATGGGGGGGAGGGGTGACATTTCAGCAACCGACATTTCGGCAACCGACATTTCAGCAACCACATTTCAGCAACCGGCATTTCGGCAAAGGGACATAACTCGGTTCACAGGGGTCATAGAAACTTGGGATGGGTATCATTGTGATCACCATCAGTAACACTACCGTAACCTACCGTAACCCAGTTCGGTGGTTCAGATCAAGTTCGGTGGGTCAGATCGGGGCATAACTCGGTTCGTAGGGGTCATAGAAACACGAGATAAGTATCAATGTGATCAGCATCAGCAACACTACCGTAATCTACGGTAACCCAGTTCGGCGGGTCAGATCAAGTTCGGTGGGTCAGATTTCACAAAAATTGACGGAACAGCCACTACTTGTGCGAAATCATTATCAGCAATTGCAAACTACTGTAATCTACCGTAACCCGGTTCGGTGGGTCAGATCAAATTCCGTGTGTCAGATTTAACTAAAAATTGTCGGAATGGCCACTACGTGTGTGCTATCATTATGAGCTATTGCAAACGACCGTAATCTACCGTAACCCGGTTCGGTGGGTCAGATCAAGTTCGGTGGGTCAGATTTCACTTCTAACTGTCGGAATGGCCACTACTTGTGCGAAATCATTATGGCGTATTGCAAACTACAGTAATCTACCGTAACCCGGTTCGGTGGGTCAGATCAAGTTCGGTGGGTCATATTCAACTAAAAATTGTTGGAATGGCCACTAAGTGAGCGATATCATTATGAACTAGTGCAAACTACCGTACCCCAGTTCGGTGGGTCAGATTAAGTGCGATGGGTCAGATTTCACTAAAAAATGTCCAAATGATTACTATGCGCGTGGTATGATTATGAGTTATCGTAAACTACCATTTCGACCCTTTTTAGTGAAATATGACACATCGCACTTGATGTGACCCACCGAACCGGATTACGGTGGATTACGGTAATTTACAATAACTCATAATCATACCCCACACATAGTGATCTTTTGGACAATTTATACCGAGATCTGACCCACCGAACTGGGTTACGGTAGGTTACGGTAGTGTTACTGATGGTGATCACAATGATACCCATCCCAAGTTTCTATGACCCCTATGAACCGAGTTATGCCCCGTTGCCGAAATGTCGGTTGCTGAAATGTCGGTTGCCGAAATGCGGTTGCTGAAATGTCACCCCCCCCCCCCCTAACTTATAATATCGAATAATTGATATCGTGATGAATTACATAAAATACGATGCCACAACTTAGGTAGCAAAGAAATAACAACTACTTATTACATTTCGAGTAACGACAAATTAATATTATGTCATTGCGAAATCAATCAAAGATTGATTTCGCTGATTTTTCTTGATTGATTTCGCAATGACATACATATTTTACTTCAATAAACTTCGAATATCTAGCAAAATATAAGATTGTATTGCATACAATTGTGGAGGTAATTTTGCTTTGAAAAGATGTAATTGGGGCAAAGCTGGAACGACTGCTGTGGCAAGACTAGTTTTCCTGACCCCGTTCAACGTAATATGACGGCACTGTATTTCAGAGATCAGAACATGCCCACCAGTTGAAGACTATCCCTCAAATGAAATTCCTGCTGCGTACTTTGGAAAGTATGCAGGAAAAGCAAATATCACTGATATATCTTACCTCACTTATCTCGATTGCGGGCCGGGGGCAACTCCTATGATGGTATGTTACGAAATTGCACGAAAAAAATTTAACAATCGAAAATTCCAGCAACTAAATTACACTGAAACCGTTTTTGCAGTGTATTAGAGTGTGAACCATATCATGTCACTACAGATCCGGTGACCCACCGCTTAGTTGATCTCGAAAAAGTGTTTAAAAGTAAAAATGTAAATTAGGGTGTCCGGAGATTCATTGGACCTTTTCTTCCCAACACTTACTTTTAACCAGTCTTCCTCGGACAACATACTCGAAATGAATAGAAAGAGTCACTCTCATTCTTCTTCTACACTTATCGAGTGTGGTATTTTATGAACAGTTTCCTGAGGGCTAGACTGTCAACACCGATGTCTTCTATAAACGATGGACGCCCAACTCCCTCTCGGTCACTTTATGCGATGAAAAGTATAAATTCTAATGGAGGTGCACGAAAGGGAAATTGATAGTGACTAGATCGTGCGGTAACGTAGGTCCGAAGAAGAGATTAGGCCCGCCGTACTGAATTGGCCTTGCATCATCACTGGCCTAGAAGTGATTACCCGCAGGACTTCGTGTGCCTTTTATTTGAAAATAACGGATTGTTCCTTTACCTTTTGCCTAATGGACAACGAGAAACCACTTGTGTTTGCCATGTCTCCGATCTCTTTGAACAAAGACTTTCCGTTCACCAAAATACATATAATATTTCAGATGTTACATACTCTTATTGTTTAAAATGATTTAAAAGACATTTTTTCCAGAAAACACCTCATGGAATATTCTCTTATCAAGTACTCATTTGCGAAATTGATCAGTTAGTTCATTTTTGTATCTAATAAAAAGTGGGGTCCAAAAGAATGGAGAAGTCTGGAGGAGGGTTGGTCCAGATCAAGCCCCGCCCACAACGCCGTGCGCGAAACGCTCTGATTGGTCGGTGCCTCAACCCTCCGCTGTGTCTGTCATCTCTGCCAATATACACTCACAGAAAAATCCCTTAGGGATATTTGGATTGTGGATATCACTTAGGGTTTTTTTTCGTACTGTCATAGATATCTCTTATATGTAAGGCAATTATGAAGAAGGGATATATTCCCTAGTTAACATCAGAGATGTTCGTTAATAAAAATTTTCGTTAATTCGTTAAGTCGTTAAATTAACGAAAATAAAGTCGTTAATTTTCGTTAATTTCGTTAATTTTCGTTAATTTTTCAAATTTCGATTTTTTTTACCCAAACACGTTCATTTCTAAGAATAACATTAATAGAATTAAAGTTTCCTTAAATATAGATAACAATTGTTTTTGGAAGTAATAGTTGTCAAATAAACAAAATAACGAATATGTCCAATGATTAAATTTTGATTTTGGGAATATTAAAGGAGGAATCCAAAGTGTTCATGTAAACCCCTCATATCTCTCTTTTGCGAATGCCAAGAAAGATATGAGGGTGTTATGTGTGAAGTCAGCTCATCCAACTCATCTATAAGGCAGTGGTAAACGTTCGGAGTCTTTACCACCCTAGTCTCTATTTGGCGAATTTCGTCAAAAAAATGCGTGGGCCTGACGGCACCCCTATTAATGTTTCTAGCGATCGTTTAGCTGATTCAGCATAAAATAAATGGTGGGCGACTGGTGGAATATTTTTTGCAACCTTTTTGTCTTCACAGATTGTTCATGAAAATTTGATTGACTCAGAAAATGGGCTTCTCCAGCATGATTTTCATTAACGAAAACATTAACGAAAATTAACTTATTTTCGTTAATTCGTTTATCGTTAAATTTTAACGTAAAATATCGTTAAAATTAACGAATTTCGTTAATTCGTTAATCGTTAATACCATCTCTGGTTAACATTCACATATGTTTGAGCGCGTCTGACTAGAGCAATCATCACGTTTCACCGGCGTGTTCACAAGGTCACATGGCTTAGTGTTAAGACGGTTACATAGCGTTCCAAACCTCGTATGTTCGATTCCTGCCTGGTGTAAACCATCTTTGCTGATTTTTCTTATTGCTTAAATCTATTGCATATCCCTTTTAAGGGAATATATCCCTTACATGTAAGGGATATTTCTTTAAGTGTACAGTGATTTCTATGCTTTCGTTCGTTTTTTTCATCTATTTTTTTGATTAATGGCTGTATCGATTGATTGATCGAGTTAACGATAGAGTAAAACTAAACTACATGGAAAAATTATCCTAGGATCAAGTCAGTAGTATATTCCAGTCGAATGTAGAACAGATTTTGACGGTGGAATTTACGGAGAAAGTTAAATTCTAATATTGTGGGATTTACTTATTTTTGAGCTCGTCCGCTCCAGAGATGGAGACACCGGACGGTGAGGGAGTCCTATTTTTTGATTTTTACGGTATTCGGGAGACCATCCACTCGAAAATTTTTATCTCTCCGTATACTGAAATACCCGGTTTATTCTCCTATTTCCTTCAAAAAGTGAATTTTAACCGAATGCTACCCCCCCCCCTAAACATTCCGATCGTTTCTTATGATATTTAATTCTTTATTCGTTAGAATTTTCCGAGAAATAGTGTTTCGGAAATTTTCCGTTTTCCGAAATTTTCCGGAAACCTTTTTCCGCACAGCCCTGCTTTGTAGTAAACAAGTCCCCAATCCCTTCTCTTCAGTCATGCTCAAGTAGAGCAACAATGTACGTAAGCGTCATCTACATCCGTTGTGCTATGCTTTTCCTGTTCATATCCGACACCAAGATGTAGGATTCGGAGATGATCCTGTAGAACATACTACAATACCATCAAGAATTGATTTCATCGCTTCAAAGAAAACAACAACTTTTCCCTCCATAAAGAGTATCGACCATGGAGACCCCATGAGTTCGATTTGGACACGTCGAAGAAACTTGTGGAAACGGACCCATTTCAACTGTCCGTTAAATTGCCACCACACTTAGAGTGCATCATGGTACAGTCGAGGAGGCATTGAAATCAATTGGAATGAGGCAATTCATACCCCATGATGATCTTCTGACCCAAGCCAACCTTTACCGTAGAATCGATAATTGAATTACCCTACTTTTTTTCCGCTGTAGGGATCTACCTTCTCATTTCGGGGATGAGAACTGGATTTTCTACGATAACAGCCACAGGAGTGAGGAGCCCAGTGAGCTGGAGAAGGAGAGGGTTGACCCGGCGGGTTTACGGGAGAGGCGGAGCGCTGAGAAAGGGGCGTGGGTCCCGCATGCCATTGCGGGCCCGCAATCGCATGCGGGTAATTACGAGCCCGCATTCCGCAATCCGAGTAGCCGACTGCCCAGCTGGATTCTACATGGACGGGATTCCACAATTAAGGAACGTCGGACATACAGTACAGCAGAACCCCCCATTGAAAATGGGCGCCCCGGGTGACCCGGTGAGCCTATGAGGCCCCTCGATTTTTTACGCTTTTAATGATGAATTTTTCAAATTTTTCAAATTTTCTTACAAATTCAAAATTCTTCTTCTTTCTTTTCTTTTCTTCAAAATTTTCTTTCAATTTTTATTTCAAATTTTTTGCGTTGTTTTACTCCAGCGTTGACGGAATTTATCAAAGAAATTTTGGAATTTTTAAATGCTTGTCAACTGAATTGTGCTAAGAAAAAGAAATGCTGGTAAGACTTCACTTTGCGATAGAATTTGCCGAGCGTGCGCGAGTTATGCAAACTTTTCGCGCGGCATTTGCCAAAAAATTAATAAAAATTATAATTTTCAAAATTTTTTCTCAGGCTACGTAATTTATAAAATTCCAAAATTTCTTTGATAAATTCCGTCAACGCTGGAGTAAAACAACGCAAACAATTTGAAAGGCTGATATTCATCATTCAAAGCGTTAAAAAATCGAGGGGCCTCATGGGCTCCCCGGGTCACCCGGGGCGCCCATTTTCACTGGGGGATTCTGCTGTACTGTATGTTGTCAATAATGATGACATGTATAATTGATCTCGTGTCATTGTTTCCTCGAAGAAATAAAGTTTTCAAAAATATATAAGACTTTTCCGCCACCCTAATACATGTACAATTTATGGTGTAGTGCTAGACCTATAATAATTTATTCAAACGAAATAACAAGTAATTGAACGAAATGCACAAAAATGGTAAAATCTTCAGGTGGTTTGACGTTTACTCGAATGGATCAGTTCCAAGCTTCAAGGTATTTTTGTTTTTCATACAGAAAATACCATTATTATCATACAACAGTTTTGAAATATGATCATCTAATTGAAATGAATAAGAAAAATCAAATCTATAGATATGACACTTTTTTGATATGGAAACCCGCCAATGTTCTTTAAATCACTCAAGTGTCGCTTGTGCGAATGGTAATTGATATGCGAGAACCAGTAGTAAAAAAAAAAGGAAAGGCGCACTTTTGAAAATTGAGGAAATTCGGCAATAAGTTTCGTACTTGCGACAAACGGGTAACGAATCCGATCGTTTGCTGTGGGATAGGAGAGATAGCCGTGGTCGCACATCTCTTGGAATCTGCAAGAGAGATGTGAGGGATGTAAATGAACTTTCGCTGTATCCCCATCTTTAAAACATCATTAAACGAAATCCACGAAAAAATATATTACGAGCGATAAAAGAATGCATACAATTTACGAAGACTTTTATGGAAGCGTTTCATCTTAATTTCGATCTCTAGTTGAACAAAATAAAACAAAAAAGAATGCGTTCCAACCAAAGTAATTTCTTTGACTAACTCACATTGGACAAATATTAATTCAGGTTGCATGCTTCGCGCTCGAAGAGGAATCGTATAAAAGTTAGTATAATTTTTTTTAAATAATAAAAATCAGTTTACCAGTACTATGTCTATGTCAGAGAATGAACAAGAAAATTTGCAGAGTGTATGTTTGGTGGAGAGGACGGTATTATAAATTCATTCGTTTTCCCTGGAAATACCACATGTCCTGATGGAGAACAAGTTCGGGTTGAAATGGACGATAAGATATATCTTTCTGATGTTATCACATGCAACGAGGATGGGACATTCACAATAAAAGGCCACAATTTTGAAGGAGACCTGTCAACTAAAATTACATGTATTCCGAAGGATGAGTGTTAAAATACTCACTCCGAAATATGAAATTATATAAAAAAGAGACATTTTACTCTCATAATATTTTCCTATCCTAGAACATGGAATATATTTTGTCCGTCTATTATATTAAAAAACCTCGTTGTACTCATTTCTTCACTAAATAAATAATTCTCAATTTGATGAGTATGTGTTTGCAAAAAGACAACTTAATCGTAAAATAATGCGGCTAGTTAGACAGTATTATGAGTTAATAAAGAACTAACCTTACCTTCTTCATTTGATAACATTATACAATATTTACAACGATTTCATTGAATAAAATCAACGTAATTTAGATTTATAATGTCATAAAAGTTTTGTAAAAACGAAGAATGTGTCCCAGATTTTCCCGGTTGATTTATCAAATTCAATTAGGCCATCATGACTTCAGGTGACATGCATCGAATTCGACGAGGAATCATAACAACGGGAGCAGGAAAGGATGCCCACATAGCCGATACTAACATACCAAAACATGAACACGATTGCTCATCTGAGACAAAAGTCATGACAATGCAAAGTTTTTTTACGAAGACTTTTGGCTGCTTCTGTATATACTATTGGGTAACCTATTCTGAACAAACCAGTCATTTTACCATGAAATCAAAATCCTTATATGACTTTTTGCTAAAAAATGTCGAAAACCGAAACCCGATGCTATATTTATCATATTAATCCGATTTCTAAGAGTGGAGCAATTCGATCCGGTACGAAATCGGCCAGAAATTCTCGCTCATATCTATACTATAGTAAATACGGAATTATCTAGGTAAAAAGTGAACTTTCGGGCACGATGATGATGATGATAGCGACGGACATCCCCATTTATGTCCTTATTTTTCTTGTTATGCATATTATGGTGGAATAAAGAATAAGAATAAGAATAAGAATAAGATGCAGCCAACATTACAATCCAACCATGAAGAAGAATCAATCAATACAAATTTATTGAGTCGATATGGAAAAGCTTCGCTTTGAATACAAAAGTGGCAATTAATGCGCTTTACATCTCAAATGAATCCATAAATGTTATGACTGCTTCTTATTTTCTCCACATACTACCTTATCTCTAACATTTATAGTCAAATCTACACTGCATATTTAAACTGCGCGGATTTGAATTGAATCACATTCTGCTAATGTTTCTTCTTCTTCATTTCATCTCGCTTTCTGCGCTCTGCGCTACAGTTACTGTAATACATAAATATTTCATATTTTAACATTTTAGTAATGAGCGACTGTGAGCCACTTATACAATTGACAAAAAATGATATGGTTAATGGATACGTATACACTGGGGAAGCAATTCTTCTAGAAAACGGAACTGTCTCCTGCAAAACGGAAAACGAGATAGTGGTTGTGGTATGTGCCGAGTTTTCTTATCTACATAGCAAGGGGGATCAGTCATACGAAGCTCTCGTTCGTTTTTACGTTTTTTTTCTCTGACCAGGGAATGGTCAACCATCCCCGCGGCGTTATGGTTAGTGACATATAGCATTCGAACTGTCATGTGATTCTGATACGAGACCGATGAGAAGAAATCTAAAATGTTAATGCGCTTCGAGAAAATCGATATTGAAATTCGGCCAAATCATGCCCGCACCCTTTTTTGATAATGCAACGATTACAAACAACGAATTGTTTAAAAAAAATTATGCATCGATGCGGCATGATGCGGCTCCCCGCGGGCCGCAACCTGCCGCGTTTAGGGAGGGCGAACGTGCGACGCTGTCCACACTCAACCAAACATTTTCGTTTCTGCGGTGATATTAATATTATCTGATGATACAACGATCACAACCAATGAGATATTTGGAAAAAAATATTCACCAATGCGGCATGATGCGGCCCGCGGGCCGCGGGGGGGGGCGTTTAGGGAGCGCGAACGTGCGGGACTGTAGTCTTGTCATTCGGGTGTTCATTTTTGGCAATCCACAAAATGTTTCGGCATTGCCGAAATTGACGAAAGAATACCACCCCAGAAAATGGAAATTTTTTGTAAGAAAAATTTGACCCAAAAACTGTAATTCCTATTGCATTATATTGCGAAACAGGATACTCTGGTATTTTGCCACTTAAAGTCTACTTAAACTTTCCCACTTTAAGTAGACTTTAAGTAAACTTAAAGTGAGATGTAAGTCTACTTAAAGTGGTGTGGTATACTGTAATGCATTTCGTCAAATGTTCTTTCACTTAAAGTTTACTTAAAGTCTGTGACGTAGTTTAAGTAGACTTTAAGTGGCAAAATACCAGAGTAGATGCGAATTGGCTCCTGTTCTTAAAGGCTTACCCAGAGCTAATTTTACACTCTCCGCGCTGGCCATACTCTTACCTTATTGTATAAAACCGTGAATAAGACATAGTAAAATCAGCTTGGCGTTTGCCTTTAAAGTTGAGCACTAAAGGGCAAACTAATGCGTACTCTCTCGCAAAGAAAGAACTCGACAGAGTACGGCCAGATCAGAGAGTTTCTAATTCAGGTTTTCACTTTTGTTTCTTGACAGCGACTTTTCAGAGTAATTTTGATCGAATTTGGACGACTTACGACCTCAGATGCAACGATTTTGGGTGAGTTATTCATGATATTCAAGAAATAATTTTAAAATATCAGCTCTGTTAAGTCTCATGCCTGCTATCTGCAAGTTAAAGAAGGGGACCCTAGAGTTTTTCATGACTAAACTGGCCAGGAAGAACTATAGATCACATCTCCCCGTACACAAAATCAATTTCTAAAATGTTAGATTCCCCGGAAAAATCCGTAATCCGAGCTTGTAGTATAGTGTAGTGTAGCTTATAGCATTGATCCCGCAGGGAAAGACCCGAATGTTAGAATTTGAAGGATAAATATATAGAAAGCGGGAATCGAACCCGCGTGGCGCGGTTACGACTACAGGCCACTGATCTACACATATAAATTCAAACAGAATATAAGGTCACATGTCCAACGTTCTTCACGTTAATAGCGCTCCCAAAATCTCCTGGTTGCACATCCTTAAAATAGAAACAGGGGTGTATTCTATCTCTCAAAACAAAGTTCTCTAAATCTCTCGAAATGCATGCTCCCTAGTTCTCTTTCGCAACTTTCTAACGAATTCCCGTTTACAATTCTCTATATATGAATTTTTTCTCACATTTTTCGAATTCTTTGTTCTTACAAGGAGTCTCTCTCAGCTTAAGGTGGCGATCAGAGATGAGTCATAGCTCATCTGAAAGCCCTTTTTCTGTAGATTAAGAATATCTGCTTAAAAAATGCTAAAGAGGTCTGTGCACGGACTTAAAGCCTGCCAAATTTAGAAAAATTCCAACCCTGCTATGATGCGCGCAATGATGGGTTAGTTCTCCGAGTTATCCCTGCGAGCTAATATTGCTGCAGAGGTAGAAATGAGTTATTATGATATATCTAACGAACTTGGATTAGTTTAGAAGGACGAAAAGTGTTAAACAACAGTGTAAAACTAATGCAAAAAATGGAAAGGTTTCTACAGCCGGTACAAGTGCACCTCGTCGGCCTTTGCAATTCACTATTGGAAATTCACCATGGGAAAGGGAGAACGAGGACCACTAGCTAGCTGTACCACCACTAGCTTGCAGAAATAACGCGGAGAACTAGCCGTATCATTGCGGGGTGGGAGTTGCAATAGTTTCGTTAGGCTGTCAGTCCGTGCACAGACCTCTTTAGCATTTTTTTAAGCAGATATTCTTAATCTACAAAAAAAGGGCTTTCAAATGAGCTATGACTCATCACTGATCGCCACCTTAAGTCCTGAGAGACTCCTTGTTAGACACGAATGTAGCACGCGATCTTGCACATCGGTGATACCCTGACAACATAGGGGAGGTATCAGAACGGCAACGATCAAAACAGCAACAATCAAAACGGAAACGGATCTTAAAGGGAGCGTTACCTCACTCAATGGTCTCTGCATTGCGCACACTATTTCTCTGTTCTCTAACAACGAGAGAGCATTGCGAGTCGAAGAGACCATTGAGAGAGGTTACGCTCCCTTTAAATCTGTTGGGATATGGCCTATGTCAACAAAAGTTGTATCATTGTAATCAGTGAGAGTGTACGGTATTGTGCTACCGTAACCGTCGGGAATCGCGAACTGATTATTTTCATTCGACCATGACCCGGGGTTCATGGTTGAAAATGTCCGAAGTTGAAAAATTCATGATCAGTTCGCGATTCCCGACGGTTACGGTAGTACAATACCGTACATCCCCACTGATGACAATGATACAACTTTTGTTGCCATAGGCCATCTCCCAACAGACTTATAATCCGTTGCCGTTTTGATTGTTGCCGTTTTGATACCCCCTCACAACATAGGGTCTTCGCAGTTTGACAAGGATTGCCTGCCTCGTTGCATGACTTCATAGAATGTCTCCATACAAGGAAGAGTTAATTAATTAATTAATTCTTTATCCTATCAGCACATTAAAGAAGGGGACTCACGAGATTTGGGCTGCGCTATTGACATGAAGAACGTGGGACATAGGAAGTGACGTTCTGTTCTATATTAGATTTGACTACGTAGAGCGTGTGGCTCAGTGGTTAGTAGTCAGCGCTTGTAACTGCGCCACACGGGTTCGATTACCGTTTGCAAATTTCTATACAATTTCAAAAACTCGCGCCTTTCCCTGGGCATATCAATGAACTTTAAGTCCGAATTAAGGTATTCTGGGGCATCTAAACTTTTAGAGAAAATTGTTTTTGTATACAAGGAGATGTGATCAATAGTTCTGTCTGGCCAGTTTAGTCACGAAAAAACTAGTGGGTCCCCTTCTTTAAATGCAGAGGGGGCCAAAACAGGGGGAAATCATGGAAGAGTGCAGAATAAAAATTAGCAAAATTATTACATTAAAAAAAATTGTACACTTTTTTTTGAATTTTTAAACTTGAAAAGAATTGATGCTTATAACATCATGCTTACGCAAATGAGATATTATACTATAAGTAGCATTTGGAAAGATAACCCTGTAACCATGACAACCATGGCCAAAAAAGATAAAAAATCATGAAACAAAAAAGTAAGGGACTTTTGAGGCAACCTAATACAAACAATCTATCACGCGTGTCGCGTAAGGTTCGAATAAACGGTGGCACATTGAAAAAGTCGAAAATGAGCAGAGGTAATTTTTTGGTAGTCCATAGGGTCCCTAACAACATGGCTCGAACTTTTTTTCATATCTTCATTTTCAACGTCGAGAGACGACGTCAAACTTTTTGGAGGCCAACATCGGCCGACTTTGGAGCTCTGTAGCTCTTCGGGGTGTGGTTTTGGTATCGAGTCATCAACAGAAGAATTTCCAGGAATGCCAAGGAGAATGCACCTGCATCATTGGCCGATCGATATTTTTATTAGTATTTGTGCAAATCGATTTTGTTGTATAGTTTTCGTAAAAATATATGGGCCGAAAGTTTTCAATAGCTCATTCGACAGAGCCCGACGAGAGGATTTCAATGGTATGCTGAATGTCTACTTTATCTATATGCGCTCGAAAGTTATGAGCACTTCAAGGTTTTAATTGTGTACGGCACGAGAGGAGAGTGACGCAGCCAGTGATCTACCCACTCATGTGCCTCCTGTGAACAATTCGCTCATTTTTTTATTGTTGCACTAGTAAATCTCCAAGTTATTATTGATAATTTTCAAATATTCGTTTCTATAATTTAATTCATAATTCATAACCAATCTATGAATATTGCTCACCAGAAATGCAAATTACAACAAAACAACAGAGAGGAGTAAAATTCAAAGGAATATTTCGTAACACTCTTCCTCGACTACCATCCTAATGTAGTCATCTTCGGGTTTTCCTAGAATCCCCTCATCCTCGACCTCTCCCTCCTCGAAGACGTCATCGTCCATATCCGAGTCCTTCGACTCCACAGCTCTTCTTTTCCTGTTCAATCCACTGGTCGATCGAACACTCGACTTCGTCTCAGTGCTCTTCAGATACAATCGGAACCATGGTGACCTCTGACAGAGCTTTATCGAAAAAATTTAGACTTTGAAAAATCAGCAAAAGAAAACTGCAGCAAGGGTGATCGAACCCCTGACAGCCAAAAGCAAGTGCCGACACCTTATCCACTACACCACACACGGTTGGTTTAAAGGTTGGTAGATGTGTCCACCAACCAATCCGGATGTATTGTGTAGAAATCCACACGAATTTCTCGATCAAAAAATATTGAAATGCTCATAACTTTCGAGCGCATTTAGATAAAGTAGACATTCAGCATACCATTGAAATCCTCTCGTCGAGCTCTGTCGAATGAGCTATTGAAAACTTTCGGCCCATATATTTTTACGAAAACTATACAACAAAATCGATTTGCACAAATACTAATAAAAATATCGATCGGCCAATGATGCAGGTGCATTCTCCTTGACATTCCAGGAAATTCTTCTGTTAATGACTCGATGCCAAAACCACACCCCGAAGAGCTACAGAGCTCCAAAGTCGGCCGATTTTGGCCTCCAAAAAGTTTGACGTCGTCTCTCGACGTTGAAAATGAAGATATGAAAAAAAGCTCGAGCCATGTTGTTAGGGGCCCTATGGACTACCAAAAAATGCATTAATATGTGGGGGCCAAAAAATGTGCCAAACACCCACGGATTTTACTCGATTCTTCAGCGACACGCGTGCTATGTATTTTTATTCAGATATGCCAAGGGCTCAAGTGAATGGAGCTTAATTAACATAATCGTAATCATTTCTATACGTTTTCTGTATATTTCCTTTTAAAATTCATACACTTTTTAGGCCGGATGTGTTTCGAAAGAGGACCATTGTGAGCGTTTGTATTGTGTCATTAAATTATTCAATGATTTTTTCACAACATTTGATAATCATAATTGATTTTCCATTTAGACTGCACGATATTCGATAATGAACAAATCCGTGCTGGAAATCACTCTTGCCCAGCGGGAAAGATGGTGCACGTGCAAGGCGGATATTTCGAACTAGAACATGATATTGCGCAATTTATTACATGTAACATAAACGGAACAATTAGTTTCAATGAAAACACTATCGATCCAGTAAATATGACAATTGCGTGTATCGGTAAGGTGGTTTATTGATATTTTATAATATCTATATTTCTTTCATGCTAAATCGGACTTGAAGCCATGTAAATCCCATTTTAGATTCAAGGTCATGTCCACAAATTGAAGACATTTCCTCAGATGAAATATCTTCCGCTTACGTTGGCCTATATACTGGAAAAGCAAGAGCCCTTCATTTCAGCACATACAGTCTTATTAAGTGCGAGTCGGGAAATCCTTTGGTGGTATGTTATTAACTATAAAACCTTATTTAAAATAATATTTAAAGGTGGAGTCCCACGAATATTTTCGTGAACAAGCTGTGAAGCGAAAAAGATAGAAAAAAATATTATGCATGTCATACAATTAGTATTTTATGCATATTGATCGCTAGAATCCTGAATGAAGCATGTTTGCTAGGGAAAGCAAGGTGCGAATTTTTAAAATTTGAAAAGTTCAGCAATAAGTTTCGAATCAGCAATAAGTTTCGAATCAGCAACGTTACGCTAACTAGCCCGCACTTTTTCCACTGCACCATGCGATATATAAATGGCGATGCAAATTTCTAACGTGCGAGGGAGATACCTTATGCTCGCTATTAGAATTGAGAGATTGAGTTCCTGGCTCGTGTAGTTCAGTGGTTAGTAGTCGGCGCTTGTAACCGCGCCACGCGGGTTTCTATTCCCGTTTGAAATGTATCCTTCAAATTAAAAAAAATCGAGCCTTTCCCTGGGGAATCAATGAACAAAATTTTAGAGAAAATTGTTTTTTTTATCCAGGGAGATGGGATCTAGAGTTTTGCCCTGTTTAGTCACGAAAAAACTCGAGGTTCCGATTCTTTAAGTTTTTTTTTTCAGAAAACGAAGAATGGAATATTATCCTATCGAAATGTCGGTTGCACGAGTGATAAGTTAGTTTATTTTTATCCAATACAAGTTTTCAATAATGCAATATATTTTTATGTCGCGAAATTTTTAACTACCAAAAAACTTTAAAACAGTAATTCAACACTCTTTCCCCACTTCAGTTGGTTCCAGTTGGAAAAAACAGAGGAGCGTATAGAATCGGTACTTACAGATTTCAAGGTATTTATACATCATTGCAAATTTCCTTTCGGTTTAATCTTTTCATTTAATCGACATGAATCACATCAATAAAAAAAATTGTTTTGACGCTTCGTTTAAAATAATATAGGACACAGTATTTGAAAATTTTTGCATTTCTTGTCAAGAAAAAAGGCAGAATCATTCTTCCTTTTTTTGCGGTGTTCATCGCTCACAAAAGACCCTCGCCAGTTCGTCACCATTAATCCTCTTTTGCTCATTTGTTTATTCAAATAATGTTTCAAAATATGGTATTTTCAACTATTTGTTTCACTGGATAATTCTTCCTCGAGAAGAAAGGAAAGAATGATTTTGCCATTTTTTTGATTGACAAGAATTGTAGAAATTTTCAAATACACTGTCCTATATTTTATGAAACAAGGGGAAAATTGCACGGCAATACAGTTACATTGCCAAGAAAAATTGCACTAAATTTACGACGAACATTATCGTCAATTCGATTTATAATGGCACAAAATTATTTTAAAAAGAATTTCACTAATTCAAATTGGTTATTATTTCTTCAGGTTGCATGCATCAATATCGATTTACAGGAAGGAAAATGTTAGTTTAAAGATGGAGACCCACGAGTTTTTTCGTAATAAGACTGTTCGGATATTATGATAGAGATTCATCACACGAATCGAAAGACATATCTGATATTGATTCCCGATATGTTTAAAGTTCACTATGAGCATTGAAAGTGCAACTTTCAAGGCATATAGAGAGTGCTCATCGAATTTGCATACTTTCTCTCTCATTTTCTCATTATCCCTTACGCCAATTACCATATAGGGTGATGTAAACAATAAATTGTGGCAAACTTGTGCTTTTTGCAGGTGCGTGACAAGGATTGACAACTTTATCGCACCCAATTGCAGTCAGACATCAAATTTAGTACTGATTGTTGTCAATGTGTCTAATAATTATTTGTGGTTGCAATTAATGAATGAACTGTTGACAGACAAGAAAAATGAGGATGATACAAGTCATGACCAGAGAAATGTGCTTCTTTCTAGTCAGACAACAAAAAATCTTCTTTTTGATGTCAATCGATTCTTGCCTTCTCATTGACATCAAAACGAATATTTTTTGTTGTCTGAATAGAAAGAAGCACATTTCTCTAGTCATTCCATTTTTTGGTGCATTTTCACATCCTCATAATAATGAGACGATAGTTCATTAGTCAAAGCGGCGCACCTCAGACAGGTTTGGTGACACGGCGGAGAGTGTGACAGAGAGAATCATTTGATGCCATCTCGCACGCACACCCTCTCTAATGCAGCCCACCAAACCCGCCTGGCATCCGCCTCGCCCTCTTTATAAGTAGGAAAACGTGATTAGCCATTCATTGTTGCCTCGCTATTACAGAGGCTGAACTAATGTGTTCTGACGTGTATCATCCTCAGTTTTCTTGTCTGTCTACAAAATAGTCACTATCTGTTGCCACATTTATTTATTTCATACAATGACTACAATCGTTTTACTTTTTGAAGTCTGACAACAAAGTTCTCCGATAAAGTTGTCAATCGTTTGCCGTTGTCGCACACCTGCAAAAAGCACAAGTTTGCCAAAATTTATTGTTTAAATCACCCTATATAATATAAACAATAGCCAGCATGCTTATCGTGGCGGGAGTCAGTCATGCCAACTCATGGGTCCCCTTCTTTAAAAAGAACAAAGACAATTCAAAATTAACGTTTGCCTGTTGGGACGAGAAAGAATTCAGATAACCTCTGCACTATCCTCTTCTATTCTCCTCTTTTTACATCTTTTTTTCCTTTTCCTTACTCGTGGACGTCACATATAAGCAATATTTTTTTATTATCAAACAAAAATGGTAGTAAATATTAGGGTTGCAGGAACGGGGGCGAATTCTACGCACCCTATTGCCACCCCGTTCTTTCTCTCTCGCAATCACCCGTGAGAGGCACTCTCTCCCTTCCTAACTTCGTAGTTTGCCAAACCACGGCTAGAGAGTGCGTAGTCCCCGCACCTTTGCGGGGATTACGCACTCTTTCTCGCCTCTCACAAGGGAAGTCTGGTTGGGCGGTCCCGGACTTCGGGATGGGACATATATCATTCGATAGGTATTCGAAAAAGAAGATTTTTCATGTTGACCATTTTGGCAGAATGCCACTGGGCGCAGAGTTATTTGCATATTTCTCCGAATTTTCACCCTACAATGAAACACATTCTCTGTGAGATCGAACGCAATCAGTTTTGAATAAGAGTGGTAAACAACACAAACAATGGTTAAAATGAATTTATTTATTTTTATTTTAACTTAAAGAGGATGATCTATGTATCTTTTGTTTGCAAGTTCGATTCCCGCACAAGCTATCTCATAGAGAATGTGTTTCATTGTAGGGCGAAAATCCGGTGAAATATGCAAATAACTTTGCGCCCAGGGGCATTCTGCCAAAATGGTCAACATGAAAAATATTCTTTTTCGGATACCTATCGAATGGTATATGTCCCATCCCGAAGTCCGGGACCGCCCAACCAGATATGTGTTCAAACGTGCCTCAATGGGGGCGAGGCGGGTGGACTGAAGAGGGAGTAGGGAGAGGGTCAGGGAGAGGCGAGAAAGAGTGCGTATTCCCCGCAAAGGTGCGGGGACTACGCACCCTCTGGCAGTCTCTCTTCTCTCGTGCGAGGAAATACGAGAGAGGGGCAAGAAATGGGAAGAGGGCGCGGTAAATTCGACTACGCCTACGCAACGGCAACCCTAGTACATATTCTGTTGTTTCCAAGCTAGCAGTCTACTTAAGAGACCGGCTCGGTAAGACTCGAGCATTTTGACCCCCTGCCGGACATTCGCCAAGACTTTCGATCTGGCCCTCAATACTTTCATCATAGACACATACCGGGGGGAGACCGATGAAAGTTATAGTGAAAATTCCCTTAGACTCAAACCCGGCTCACATATGCCGCATAAAATAAAAAATTGAAAAATTGATAACTTTTAAATCTTGATAGCTAGGACTTTTATTTCTTTTTATTGGTGAATAACATGTCATGCACTCTTATAAACACAGCTGAGCAGTAATATCATATCGTTCTGAATATGTTTTTTCGTGTCTGATTTTCAGATTTTTCCTCTTCTATCCTCGTTGAAGAGAGACGGCAAGAATTGACATAGTACATAATGTAGCCCTGACAATTCTGTACATGATGGTCACATTCCCTTGAAAATCCAACTTTTCTGAAACATCGAGAATTGCAACTGAATGTGAGATATTTGTAATTTTCAAAAATCTAAAATTAAATTTCTTGTAAATCGAAAGAGTATTAGGTAGCTTTATTATGTCATTTTACTCGTAGTGATGCGCGTATACTGAAAAAATATACAAATAGACTCAGACGATATTTTTTTTTTAAATTTAAAAATTATTATTTTTCTTTTTATTTTTTCAACCTGCACATTGAGTCGACCGTCAAGGCAAATTGATTCATAGGGCGGATGGTGGCTGATGCATGTCCGTTTGCGAAAACAACTGCCACGTGAAGAATCGTCGTTTCGCAGATCTAGAATTTATTTTTTTAAATCATCAAACTTGAAAATTTATATGTTTCTTTCATATAAATCGAGTACAAGGTGGCGTACGGTAACCAAAGCTGTACCATTGTTATCAGTAGGAGTGTACTGTACTGCACTACCGTAACCGTCAGGAATCGCGAACTAATTTTTTTTCAGTCGACCCATGATTTTCAACCATGACCCCGGGTTCATGGTTGAGAATGGCCGAAGTCGAAAAATTCATGATCATCCCAGACCAAATACTATATGCCATTATATCAACAGTGAGCCAATTTTTATTTTTAGGGATACCATTTCCCGAACTATCGTAATTTAGCTACCGTACCCTATAATAATGGGTGAAATTCTCGGATAATTCAGGTGCGTGCATTACTATTACGGTAATTCGAGTTATGGTATCCATAAAAATAAAAGTTGGCTCACTGTTGATATAATGCCACATAGTATTTGATCTGGGATCATCATGAATTTTTCGACCTCAGCCATTCTCAACCATGAACCCCGGGTCATGGTTGAAAATCATGGGTCGACTGAAAAAAAATTAGTTCGCGATTCCTGACGGTTACGGTAGTGCAGTACAGTACACTCCTACTGATAACAATGGTACAGCTTTGGTTACCGTACGCCACCTTGTACTCGATTTATATGAAAGAAACATATAAATTTTCAAGTTTGATGATTTAAAAAAATAAATTCTAGATCTGCGAAACGACGATTCTTCACGTGGCAGTTGTTTTCGCAAACGGACATGCATCAGCCACCATCCGCCCTATGAATCAATTTGCCTTGACGAACGACTCAATGTGCAGGTTGAAAAAAATAAAAAGAAAAATAATAATTTTTTAAAATTTTTAAAAATATCGTCTGAGTCTATTTGTATATTTTTTCAGTATACGCGCATCACTACGAGTAAAATGACATAATAAAGCTACCTAATACTCTTTCGATTTACAAGAAATTTTATTTTCGATTTTTGAAAATTACAAATATCTCACATTCAGTTGCAATTCTCGATGTTTCAGAAAAGTTGGATTTTCAAGGGAATGTGACCATCATGTACAGAATTGTCAGGGCTACATTATGTACTATATCAATTCTTGCCGTCTCTCTTCAACGAGGATAGAAGAGGAAAAATCTGAAAATCAGACACGAAAAAACATATTCAGAACGATATGATATTACTGCTCAGCTGTGTTTATAAGGGTGCACGACATGTTATTCACCAATAAAAAGAAATATAAGTCCTAGCTATCACGATTGAAAAGTTATGAATTTTTACTTTTTTTATTTTATGCGGCATATGTGAGCCGGGTTTGAGTCTAAGGGAATTTTCACTATAACTTTCATCGGTCTCCCCCCGGTATGTGTCTATGATGAAAGTATTGAGGGCCAGATCGAAAGTCTTTGCGAATGTCCGGACCATGCTCGAGTCTTACCGAGCCGGTCTCTTAAGAGAGATGGCCGTTAAGACTCGACCACCCCCCGGACGCGTGCGCTAGCAATGAGAACTGGAAGTCCATACTTGGGTGTTAGGAGTGTCACCGGCCCTTATTAAACAAAACCCCTGAAATTTCCTGTTTGTGCCCTCAGGCTATTAGAAAAATTAATTGAAGTGCGAAAACGTTAAAAAATCATAATTTCTCAAATTCTTGAGATAGAGTCTAAATATCATTTGCGATGCATCTATGGTGCACAGACCTTGCTAATTCACTGTTTGCATCGAATGTCCGTTGATTCTCAAACCGGTTTTTTGACTCAAAATTTTGGTTTTTTCGGACAAATCATCGCTTGTTGTAGTTTGCTCCCAAAATTTCCGACCAGGTATTATAGCCTAAACAATTCTGCATTGTTTTAACTTAAAACTGGGTTCTTACCGATCGACCATTTTGCCGAATTTTTCGCTCGAAGTTCCGTCCTGTTTTCCCGCACAAATGCTGTATTTTCCAAACGATTGGTGCGGAATTGTGGTCCACTCACAGTTTAGAGGTGAGACGAGTAAAATGACACAAGAAGCCCATCACTTAGATCACTTTGAAAATTTCGATTTTCACGACCCGGAGGCCATGGTCAGAAAATTTCGAAATTTCTCAAGTTTGAAATGTTTTCATTTATGCGGCTTATTGTGAAGTACTAATGAAGTGAATAATATTCAGCCAATGCTTAATGGCTGATCTATCCTTTCAACCGTTTTTTTTCGAAAATTTTCATTCTGATTGCGTGCGAAAAATCAGAATTGTGTTTGAATCAGTTTCCAACTTGCTTTTTGTAACATTCTGTCATAGTACTTTGCAATGTACATAATCAATATGAAAATCGTTTATTTTCGAAAATTTCATTTTTTTGACATGACCCCGGGGCCATGGAAATCGATTTTTCAAAAGTGAGCCGAATGCCGGGATTTCAGTTCTACTAGGTTTACTCATCATGAAACTTCACATTGTCATTGTCATTTGCTCATTGTCGCAGCATTCGAGTTGACAAACTGCAATATTTCAGAAATTTTCCGAAAAAGTAGTAACTCAAATTGAATTTTTTGAATTTTCGAAATTAAACGATTTTCATATTGATTATGTACATTGTAAAGTACTATGACAGAATGTTCTAGAAAGCAAGTTGGAAACTGATTCAAACACAATTCTGATTTTTCGCACGCATTCAGCACGAAAATTTTCGAAAAATGGTTGAAAGGTGAGATCAGCCATTGAGCTTTGGCTGAATATTATTCGCATCATTAGTACTTCACAATAAGCCCCATAAATGAAAACATTTCAAACTTTGAAATTTTGAAATTTTCAGACCATGACCCCCGCCCGGGTCGTGAAAATCTAAATTTTCAAATTGATCCAAGTGATGGACTTCTTGTGTCATATTACTAGTCTCACCTCGAAACTTTGAGTAGGCCCCAATTCCGCACCAATGGTTTGGAAAATACAGCATTTGGTCGGGAAAAACCATCGATGACGGACCTTCGATCGAAAAATTCGAGAACTGGGTCTATCGTGAAGAACCCAGTCTTAAGTGAAATCGATGCAGAATTGCTTAGGCTACAATACCTGGTCGAAAAACTCTGGAGCAAACTACAACAAGGGATGATTTGTACGAAAAAAACAAAAATTTGAGTAAAAAAAGTGGTTTAGGAATCAACGGACATTCGATGCTAATAGTGAATTAGCAAGGTCTGTGCACAATAGATGTATCGCAAATGATATTTAGACTCTATCTCAACAATTTGAGAAATTATGATTTTTAATCGTTTTCGCACTTAAATTAATTTTGCTAATAGCCAGAGGCACAAACATGAAATTTCAGGTGTTTTGTGTAATAAGGGCCGGTGACACTCCTAACACCCAAGTATGGACTCCCAGTTCTCATTGCTAGCGCACGCGTCCGGGGGTGGTCGAATATGATCGAGTCTTACGGATCATGCCTCTTAAATGCAGTCACTGACTGGCAGTTTACTGCAAGTTTACTACAGTCGCGCCGGAAAGTCAGTGCCAACTTTTTGTTTTTGCTATATTTTTTGAACAAAGTGTGCTATGGGGCCGCTCTCGCGAGTTCTTATGGGAAATTTATCGAGCAATCCGGCCCTGATATTGCCGACTCATGAAAATTTCTCATTATTGCGTAATGATGACGCAATCGAAGTCCACTTTTTTTGAAAAATCATAACTCAGAGGAAAAATTTTTTCCAGCCTACCGTTCTTCTATAAGTTTGAGATCTACGCGTCGGCTACCCATAAAAATTTTTTTAGGTTGTGTGATTTTTTTTCAACCGCAGCGGCCTTGCTGCAAAATGGCGGCTGCAAACTCAGATCTCAGATCGAAGACATGCTAGAGACTAGTTCTTGGGATCAAAATGATCCTTATGATGTCCCAAATAATCCCTGAAATGTTGGTCCTGATCGGACCACAATTGCCTTCAGTAGACCAAAAAGTCACTTTTTCAGATGACCTCACTTTGAGGGCCTACAATTATGAGAGTGATTTTTCTAAAAATGTGGTTCTTGTGCTAAAATATGCCAAACCCATCCCAGAAGCCATCCTCACACTTTGGTGAAAGCACCTTGCTTCGCATCTTCACGGCAAACGATAAGCGAGCATGCACTCGTTTCGGAGGCGCACGTCCAGGGGAGGGGAGGGGAGGGAGGGGGGCGCGCACGCACAGTGAGTGCGTGCGGGAAAGACTGATGTGGCACCGAGAGGCTGTAAGATGGGTTCTCCCAAGCTTGCAGACTTATTCTATGATGGTTTCGGCACATTTTAGCACAAGAACCGAAATTTTAGAAAAATCACTGTCATAATTGTATGTCCTCAAAGTGAGGTCATCTGAAAAAAAGTGACTTTTTTGGTGTACTTTATGGTAGCCTAGTGATTTTTTTTAATTGAAAAGAATACATTTTAGAACAAGAATTTAAAAAAAATAGAAAAATCACTAGGCCTACACCAAAAAGTCACTTTTTCAGATGACCTCACTTTGAGGGCATACAATTATGACAGTGATTTTTCTACAATTTCGGTTGTTGTGCTAAAATGTGCCGAAACCATCATAGAATACGTCTGCAAGCTTGGGAGAACCCATCTTGCAGCCCCTCGGTGCCACATCAGTCTTTCCCGCACGCACTCACTGTGCGTGCGCGCCCCCCTCCCTCCCCTCCCCTCCCCTGGACGTGCGCCTCCGAAACGAGTGCATGCTCGCTTATCGTTTGCCGTGAAGATGGGAAGCAAGCTGCTTTCACCAAAGTGTGAGGATGACTTCTGGGATGGATTTGGCATATTTTAGCACAAGTACCATATTTTTAGAAAAATCACTCTCATAATTGTAGGCCCTCAAAGTGAGGTCATCTGAAAAAGATACTTTTTGGTGTACTCAAGGCAATTGTGGTCCGATCAATACCAAACTTTCACGTTGTATTTGGGACATCATAAGGATCATTTTGGTCCCAAGTACGAGTCTCTAGCATGTCTTGGAGCTGAGATATGAGTTTGCAGCCGCCATCTTGCAGCAAGGCCGCTGCGGTTGAAAAAAATCGCAGCAACCTAAAAAAATTTTTCTGAGTAGCCGAGGCGTAGATCTCAAACTCATAGAAGAACGGTAGGCTGGAAAAAAATCTTCCTCGGAGTTATGATTTTTCAAAAAAGTGCACTTCGATTGCGTCATCATTACGCAATAATGAAAAAATTTCATGAGTTCTCAATATCAGGGCCGGATTCCTCGATAAATTTCCTATAAGAACTCGCGAGAGCGGCCCCATAGCACGCTTGGTTCACTAAATATAACAAAAACAAAAAGTTGGCACTGACTTTCCGGCGCTACTGTACCAGTGAAAGAACATCTGACGATACTTATTGTAGTATGAAAAACCACTTGCAGTAAACTTAGATCTGACTAGAAGTAGACTTCTTAAAGTGGGACTGATAAGTAAACTACTAGTTTTGAAATGAGATCATGACCGAGAAGGAACAGAAACATTTGCAGATTGTCAATTTGGTGGAGAGGACGGTTTGATCTTAGCAATGCTTCCCACTGGAAATAACACATGTCCTGATGGAGATCAAGTTCAAGTTGAGAAGGACGGAAAGACTTATACTTCAGACGTTATCGTATGCAACGAGGATAAGACATTCACCATTGGTGGTGACAATTTTGAAGCAGACCAATCAATAAAAATTACATGCATTCCGAAGGAAGGGGATGGGTGTTAAAATGTTTACCCTCCCCCATAAAGAAGTTGTTTTAATCCCATTTCCTCCCCTAAATGCATATCCGAGAGCATGGAATATTGGTTGCCCGTCTATTATTATATTAAAAATCAGCTTTGTCCTCATTTCTCCACTCAATAAATAATTCTCTCAAGATGAAATTTTGTTTACAAAATGACATCATATCTTACCATGTCATAGTTTTAAATGAAAGTATTCTAAAATAAATCAGTAAATATGCGAAACTAAAAGAGAAAACTTTTTTTAAACATTTGAATTATATTTTTCCCGCGTGAATTGTATGGGTTTTCCACTAACAATAAAACGATAATCGAAAACGTCTTCAGGGAAAACTGTTTTCTTGGAAAATACGGCCTCGATGATCGTGTATAATAAAACCTGCTTCGAATACCAGATACATTTCAACTTAAATTTTAAGAAAACTTAGCAAAACAGAGTACTTTACAAGGGATTCGAACCCGTGTAGTCATGTTTGCCGAATAATGCCGTTCGCCACTTTACCATGAGAGTATAGAATATACGTAAGAGGACTTGGAAATATTTCTGATTTAAAGGTACGTCCCAAGATAATTTGAAACTCTCAGCTCTGGCCACACATTCTCGCTCTCTTTGTTTACGAGAGAGTATTGCCAATGCGGAGAGTAAAAATAGTTTGGGGTGTTAAACCATGACACTTCACAGGTCTTGTGTGCTGTGGAGTACACTGTTTCTATGTGTGACCTCGCAAAGGTTCTTACTAGGGAACAATAACCTTCCCGGATGAAACTACGGGGAGTGACCTACATAGCGATAATCAGCATGGTCGACTTAGTAAGAATTAACTTTCAAAGTCTGCTATTTATCGATTTTGTAAAAGTCAACCCCGTCGCACATCCGCCGCAAGAGTGGCATTTTGGCACACGCGCAAGAGGATAAGGGGAGAGATAACGGCGGAAGGGTGAACTCTCGTTTCCAAGCGAGCTGTGATGTAGTGGTAAGGGCGCGTGGTCATTACTTTTCGCACACGAGTTCGATTCCCACGAGAACATTTTTTTGGCAGCATACAATTCGTAAAGCACATTGCTGTTTCAGTTGAAATACTGTCGAAAATATCAAGTTATCTTGTTTTTGCAACTTTTTTCGCTCTCTTTTGTTAACTATTCCTTGTAGCAAATCTGTAGAGAATCGAATAATAGTAACAATTCTATAGAAATTTTTTTAAAATTAATATAAATGTTCAACCTATGTACAACTACATCACAGGAACTTGCAATATATATACCTACCGGGTTAAAAGGTTGGTGTTGTTGGATTTAACATAAAATTCCTTAAATGAACACATCAATTACAAGCAAAACAGATTTTAAAAAGTTGCAAAAACAAGGTAACTTGATATTTTCGACTTTATTTCAACTGAAACAGCAATGTGCTTTGATGAATTGTAGGCTGACAAAAAAATGTTCTCGAGGGAATCGATCTCGTGTGCAAAAAGCAATGACCACGCGCCCTTACCACTACACCACAGCTCGCTTGAAAACGAGAATCCACCCTTCCGCCGTTATCTCTCCCCTTATCCAATTTGGGCGTGTGCCAAAATGCCCCTCTTGCGGCGGATGTGCGACGGGGTTGACTTTTATAAAATCAATAAATAGCAGACTTTGAAAATTAATTCTTGCTAAGTCGACCATGCTGATTATCGCTATGTAGGTCACTCCCCGTAGTTTCATCCGGGAAGGTTATTGTTCCCTAGTTAACCTTTGCGAGAACCTTTGCGCCTGTAAAATGTGCAGTCAAATAGATAAATGTGCAGTCGTATATTGCACAGTCACAACGCAGTGACTGTTCTAATTCTATCTTCCGCGATAATAAGAACAGCAACTAGGATATTCCCGTTTACTATACCATATCACATTAACCCTCACCGCCGTAATCAATAATCGAATCGTCCAAAATCTCGATGATCTATTTTAGATAACTAGGAAACCTTGCAGGACACTCTACCAGTTCCGTTGCATTTATTGTCCTTCGAAAATATTAGCATTTACAGTAAAACCATTCTTACCTACAGTATCCCACTTATTATGTACTGTAATATCATACTACGGTAACCCCATTTTCTTAGGGTCCACTTCTTTAAAACTGTTTCGTAATATTGCAGTCCCCAAAATTATCTTGCGGTAAAAAATTAACAAAACTGATCACAAACTAACTTTTCAAGTAAATTTGTGTTAATTTTCTATATCCGTATTTTTTGTTATTTTTTGGTTTTTGCAGAAAAACCAAGCCCTGATTCGCATGGTGAGATTTAAAAAAAGGGAATGTTCTTATTCATTACTTCTATTCAGCGTACAAAAATCACTTGTTTTATTTGAAGAAGAGACTTTCTTGTCTTGCATGGTTCAGAAACTATGCCGATCTCTTTTATATATCAAATAGCGCGCGGCGAAGGTCAGCCGGGTTAGGTGAGAGGCAGCGGAGAGTCAATCGAGAGGCGGGCCGAGATCTAGCCTTTCAGCGACTCTTTAGAGCCCAGTGTCATTTTCTTATGCAAGTACATTTTATACGCACAATATATTCAATTCTTTATTCAGCGTGTGGAGCTTATTTGTGAAGCTTAGATGAATATTTTGAATTTCACCAAATAGCAAATACTGGATTATCTAGGTACGACATGAACTTGCTGCATCACGCCCGAACGTTTTGTTTTGCGAATTGTTGTATTTATTTGTCAAATTTTGTGAATATTTATCTTTGTGATTTTTTTTATCTTGTGAAAAATGTCATAGCTGGAGGGATCATCAAAAAGGAGCGGTAATACATTGTTCTTGATATTATTTTAACCGCTTCAACGGACAAAAGCGGTGAAATTAACACTCATTCTTCACATTGCAACTTATTTCCGTTGCTTCGTTCCCTTCAACATTATTTCCACCAATAGTAAAGGCTAGATTCTCATTGCATGTGATATAATCGGAAGTATAGATCTTCTCGTCTGCGTCAACAACTTTAACTTGTTCTCCAGTGGGACAAGTGTTGTTGCCTTTATGAAGGGCCGCAACCGATTCGCCGTTTTCTCCACCAAAGTAACAGACTAAACACAGAACGTATTATTTAGTTGTATTCTTAAGCTTACAATATTCGGGAAATTCAACGCATGCCGCCTGAAAAGCAATGTTAAAGCAGAATGCTCATTTAGTAAAAAAAAGATAAGGTATTATAAAATGGAAAGAACTGGAAAATACCTGGAAGTTGGGATACACTTTATGCGTGACAGCATCAACCCATCTAAAGTATGCACATCAGTCTTATTTGGATTTTATAACAGTTCATTTATTTTTTCGTGCAAATAATCTAAACAAAACGTATTTCGTGAACAAGGGGTTTATGAAAAGTATATTTTATTTCTTCATAAATTGGAAAAAGGAGAATACTCACTGGTCATTCTCACAAGCGATATAAGCTATCGACAATATTCCATTGAGAGCTTTCTGGAAAATGAGTATTATACCAAAGATATTTCATTTTTCGTTTAGTATTGAGGCCAGACTAACAATAGTACAATCGTTCGTCCCAATTAATTTCACCACTCCGCTCATGGTTAGCAAAGGATTCAGTTAAAATGGCACTGTAATGCATTCCAGTCCAACTTTGGAAGAATCGTGTTCGTTGTCGTTGATATCATGGTTGAAGAAGTGATAATACAGAGATGTGCGGTGCTATTAGAACCTTTTTAACAGATCATTTTGCTCCGCTACTTTCCCTAATTTCCCACGGCGGCTCAATGGAGAAAAACCCCACACTTTACTTTGGCTTGAAGCCTCCCGCTCTACTAAAAATCGGCAAAGTTGTTCTGCACCGGGCGGGATTCGAACCTACGAGGTTCGGATCGCTACACAAAAGTTGTAGTCACTAACAAGGGAATAGCCTCAGCTTGCATTTTTTTAACTGGATGAAATTTTGCATAGGCATAGCTGAACATATTGTAAGAACAAATGTGAAGTCCGGAAATCCTGGCAGGCAATAGGCGAGCCAGAAAATCGGTCCAAACTTTTGACCCATGTTCAGTTAAGTTTCACCCACTCTGCGTCAAAACGATTTTTCGTTTCATGGTCTATTCCCTGAAAGAACAGAACAAGTGGAGTGGTGGTGTAGTGGCGAAGTATCCTCGGTATCTTGGCAACCATATTGGGTTCGATGCCGCTATGCTGCAAATTTTTTTGCATTTTTTCCAGAGGTTGGTAAATGTTCATTTTTCAATATTACAATTAAAATATTAAAGTATTTACTTTATTGATCTTATCAACTATGTGAGACAAAATATCATTTTTTAAAGTAGTTTTATTTAGACGTTTCGGATACTATTTCTCCATCATCAGTGAAAGTTAACTACCTACAATGGAAAAATATGAATAATATGAGATCCGACAAGTGGACCATAGAGTAGTGTTGATAGATGGACTAAATGATAGGAATAAGAATGAGAGATGAATGGGCTCTTGGGTTGGTATGAGGTTTGGGACAGCAGGTCAGATAGAGGGAGAGAGAGAGAGGACTGTGATCAATTATAAATTTGTTCTTTCTTTTTCTTGTTTGATTTTTGTTCTTTGTTCTCCGACCAAGTGGTTTGGGGGGGGGGGTGTGCATTTCATTTCAATAACAATGGGATAATTGTCATTTAGTCAGGATAAAATGCAAATTTAGTTGAGACTAAATTTTATTGTTAGTTTCGAATAAATATGCATTTTTAGTCCAGTCTAAATAGACTGGTCGAATAAAAAGCTAAATGCTCTTCGACCGAAAATATTCGCGGATTTTATTTTGGTATGGGGTTCAGGTCAGAAAGAGGGAGAGTGAGAAGAAGAGAGCAATTGTGCCGAACTGTCTATAGAACTCTAACAAATATCCATACTCAACTTTTAACTTTGATCACATTCCTCTCTCTCCCTCTATCTGACCTGCTGTCCCAAACCTCATACCAACCCAAGAGCCCATTCATCTCTCATTCTTATTCCTATCATTTAGTCCATCTATCAACACTACTCTATGGTCCACTTGTCGGATCTCATATTATTCATATTTTTCCATTGTAGGTAGTTAACTTTCACTGATGATGGAGAAATAGTATCCGAAACGTCTAAATAAAACTACTTTAAAAAATGATATTTTGTCTCACATAGTTGATAAGATCAATAAAGTAAATACTTTAATATTTTAATTGTAATATTGAAAAATGAACATTTACCAACCTCTGGAAAAAATGCAAAGAAATTTGCAGCATAGCGGCATCGAACCCAATATGGTTGCCAAGATACCGAGGATACTTCGCCACTACACCACCACTCCACTTGTTCTGTTCTTTCAGGGAATAGACCATGAAACGAAAAATCGTTTTGACGCAGAGTGGGTGAAACTTAACTGAACATGGGTCAAAAGTTTGGACCGATTTTCTGGCTCGCCTATTGCCTCCCAGGATTTCCGGACTTCACATTTGTTCTTACAATATGTTCAGCTATGCCTATGCAAAATTTCATCCAGTTAAAAAAATGCAAGCTGAGGCTATTCCCTTGTAAGCATGTTTGCGAACTCGTAAAACTTGATGATAGGTCTTGTCAGAAGCGTTCATATGGAGAGCAGAGCGCCCAGATATATCGTAGTCAACTTTCGCGCTGTGAGAACGTAGATGTTTTAGTGCTTATCAATCCATACTCTCGGTTGAAACGGGAGTCTCCGCCAACTGCATCAAGATTGATAGAATGAAGAAATGAGAGTTCTTTCTCCTCTTTCCCATACTCTCTCGTCCTAATCCAATTTCATTTTCATATCGCCCCATTATCCTATAAAAGCATTCCATTCATTCTCTCCGGTTCAGACCAAAGCTCTCCCATCTTGAGGAGAACTCGGGGATCATTTCGCACCCATGGACATCGTCCTCCCTGTGAAGAGGATGTCCAATTTAATTTAATTGAAATATTGAACATTAATAACAACCTGAGGCGCAGAGCGCAGAAAGCGAGATGAATTGAAGAAGATGAAACATTAGCAGACTGTTATTTTTAAAAGTCGTCCTGTTTAAATATGCAGTGTAGATTTGACTATAAATGCTAGAGATAAGGCAATTTGTGGAATCCAATCCATTCCATCGAAAAGATAAACCGAAGTTCCAATACTGACAAAACTGACCCAGGTTCAGAAAATTCATTGTTTTAATCTAATACATACTGCAACCAAAATATCGCGATATTCATTTTCACACGTGAGGTTTCCATTTCTGGGAATAGCTTTTCCAGAGTATGTATATCCTCCAATGTCTGCCCTCGATAAGTGTTCCAAGGTAGGGCAATCACTCATTACTGGAAATATTTAAATTAGACTTCATGTCAACAATTTGAGAAATTATGATTTTTTAAAGTTATTTAAAAAAAATATTTTTTCTAATAGCCTGAGGGCACAAACAGGAAATTTCAGCCGTTTTGTGTAATAAGGGCCGGAAGCATTCCTAACACCCAAGTATGGACTCCCATTTCTCATTGCTAGCGCACGTGTCCGGGGGTGGTCGAATATGATCGAGTCTTAGGGAACAGGCCTCTTAAAGATGACTGGCAAAAGAAATATTCATAATTTTATCACTTATTTGTTATCAGTAAAAATTAATCTCGGGTTGTTCATCTTCTCACGTTTTATCAAATCGGGTGCAAAAAAAAGTTAGGTGTTGTCGATCGCGCCAATGCCGCCCACGTATGGTTAGAATCGTCTTTTGCTTTAACCTTCTCAAAATATGCGAAAAAGTTTTCGAAAATTGATCATTTACAATCATTTATCTATCGAAAAATAAATTTTTCATGAAACGAATTTCCCGAAATCGGGAAATAACTTTTCCCGAAAAAGTCCGGGAAATTCGGGAAATTTCGGGAAGGTCGGGAAATTTTTCACACCCCTGAACCCGATGCTATATTTATCATATCAATCCAATTTCTAAGAGTCGAAGAATTCGGTCCGGTACGAAATCGGCCCGAAATTCTCGCTCTCCCACTCTTTGCCATAATTTCAATTTGGAGAAATAGTAAATACGGAATTATGTGGAAAAAAAAGTGAACTTTCAGGCACGATTCAGCCAACATTACAATCCCATAAGGAAGAAGAATTAATCAATAAAAATGTATTGAGTCGGAATGGAGAAGCTTCGCTTTGAATGCAAAAGTAGTTTTTAATGTGCTTTACATCTCAAATGAATCCATAAATGTTATGACTGCTTCTTATTTTCTCCACAAATTGCCTTATCTCTAATGGCTCGTTAAAATATAGTGGAAAACCGAAATCGGCGACTTTCCACCCGTTAAAAAAGTACCCGGAAAGTCGAAAATGGAAACACGAAATTTGAATTCGCGCGCGCGCAAAGAGGTGCGGGAATTCAAATTAAGAGTTTCCGTCATCAATTTTTAGCAGTTGAAATGGAAATTCAACTCGGAAAATCGGAATTTGAATTCCCGCACCTCTTTGCGCGCGAGCGAATTCAAATTTCATGTTTCCATTTTCGACTTTCCGGGTACTTTTTTAACGGGTGGAAAGTCGCCGATTTCGGTTTTCCACTATTTTTTAACGAGCCATAACATTTATAGTCAAATATACAGCATATTTAAAGAAGACGATTTTGAATTGAATCAGAGTCTACTAATGTTTCTTCTTCTAAATTTCTTCTTGCTTCCAGCGCTCTGCGCTACAGGTTGATGCTAATGTCATACTTTAAAAAAACTTTTTAATGATAGTTATTCATTTTTGCAGTGAATTACTGTAATCCGCCTGAACAATTGAGAAATGATGACATGATTAACGGATATGAATACTCTGGAGAAGCATTTCTTCTAGAAAACGGAACTGTCTCCTGCAAAGCTGAAAATGAGATTTTGGCTGTGGTATGTACTTTAAAGATAGGGAACCATGAAAATAATCATTGGTTCCTACCACGATTAGAATGAGCCCCTCTTGCATATACTGTAAGTAAAAAGTGTGTTGATGTTCAATTTGCGACCGGTACTCAACCTTTGCTCTCTCATTAGGCCCCTTCCCATGTGTCTTGCGTGTTACGTGAAACGCTTTCCACTGTGTGGTACAGTATCCCACCAGATCTAAAGGGGTCGAATGCTCCTTCTTTTTAATTGCGAATTTCACAAACACCAATGTCTACCCTTATCTTCATAGTGGCTTGATCGAGTAGAACTTACCTTCTTCCACCGGTGGTAGTGGAGAGTACGTTTATCGTTGCCAGGAAGAGTCGGCAACAAAAATGTGCAATTTGAAAAACACACACGTTCATCCACTGGAATAGACCTTTAGTTCAGTCAGCTAGCGAGAAATGTCTTGGTGTTAAGTGGATATACGTCTTGTTTTGTGAGCAAAAAGTAGGTGGTTCGATTCATTTTCCTGCATATCTCGTCTTATGGAAGCTAAGTGGCGTTGCCTACGATGCCTTGTACGGCGAACTTCAGACGGGTTTGGCAAGGAGCGAGATAGTACGGGAATTAGAGAGAGCGCGAATAGTGAAGGGAGGGAAGAGGGGAGGATTGGGATCACTTATTGAATATTTCTGTATTTAGCAGAGCTCACCGTTGTGCTTACCAGATAGTAGCAAGGATTTTACACAAGTAGATTTCATACGGAAAATATTACGTGTGCTTGTTATTAAAGAGAATTTTTTTACTGAATGCAAATATTGATTGAAATGCCGAAAATTTAACGCGTAATTTTGACCCACATAACACGAATTGACGGACTAATATGTATACGGTAGAGATCAACTCTAAGCCACGAGTGTAAAAAATCGAATGATTAGTAAAACCAATTTTTTTAAACTTTCACTATTCGGATATATTATATATTCTATCGACGGAATAAATTTCTTTTTCTTTTTAATTTCTTAACACCTTCAGGAAGTTGATGGACTTTTGAAGAATTTGCCTGTCACATGCAGCTATGATTCGTGAGTTTTTCATTTAAATTTTACATTTGCAAACAAAAAATCATGAAGTCAAGGATGTTTTCATTTTCTAAATAAGCTCTTATGAAAACATCCTTCTAAACTAAAAAAAACAAACTATTTTCCCAACTTCGCTCGAAACGCCAGAACCGCCATTTGGAGTTATTGTCAATGATTGTGATATTTATGTAAAAGCACAATATCGTGTATGGTATTGGGAGTTCGGTCATACTACTATTGTCATAGATTTTAAAGATAAAGAAACGCAAGTGCTCTTGCAAATCCCTCACATGTCTATTGTTCGACTTCCAGTTGATATGCGAGAAGATAGCGCAGCAATCTCACCCATTGCCCGGTGGTAACCGTTCGGACTTATTACCCCTTTACCGAAAATTCAACACTTTTTGCCGAATTTCTTCAGTTTTCAAAAAGTGCGCCTTTTCCTGGACGAGCCTGATGGTTCATTTGTAAATGTTCGGACGCCTAGAAGGTGAAGAGGTCTCACCATTCCTTTTCCCCCGGTTCGATTCCCGGTCCACATCCTCATTACCATTGCGCACGAAAGAGTTATTGGGCTCTTCGGACTGAATTGGCCTTGAATTATCAGTGACCTAGCAGTGATCATCCGTTGCTTCGAATAACGGTGTTTTGGATTTTATTATGCTTATAATCTCGTTAAGCTAATGTATGTATTCAGATATTACCTGCATTCACGGAACTCTCCTACTGTGGAGGTATCTATATTACATATTATTTAAAAAAAGAATATTTCATTTCATATTTCAGGTCGCATGCGTAGCGAAAGAGGACCATTGTGAGCGCTTGAACTGTTTCATTGAATTCTCCATTTTTTTCACATTATTAAAAAAACTATGCTTGATGTTTCTTTACAGATTGTACGATATCCGATAATGAGCAAATCCGGGCTGGAAAGCACTCCTGCCCAAATGGGCGGATAGTGCAGATAGAAACCTTGGAGGACACTTATTATGTGGAATTTCTTACATGTAACACAAACGGAACCCTTACCTTCAATAAGACGACGATTGACTCGGTGAACGCGACCATTAAGTGTTATCGTAAGTGGTCTATTTCATACTTTTTAGCATGAAATTGTAATATTCATCCTTATGTTGACGTATAATCGGATTTTTAGAGAATAGGACATGTCCACCAGTTCAAGAGTATCCTTTGAGTGAATTTCCTGCCGCCTACAGGGGACTATATGCTGGAAAAGTTAACACCCCTGAATACCAATACTTCACTCATATTATTTGTGAATCGAATGCATTGGCTGTGATGGTAAGTCATTAAATTAGTCTACTAACTATCAATGCTATTGCATGCATATTCATCGTACATATGTATTTTGAAAGATTTTTTTTCATTCTTGACGCCATAATGATTACATAAATAAATAACACTGAAAACTTTTCATAATGTTCGATATATTTTGTATTTCCGTGCTGATTACAGTAATTTAATGAAGTTATTTTTCCGAAAACGACTCATGGAATATTTTCCATTCAATCAATCATTTGTGAGACTGACCAGTTAGTAATTTTTTTTATCTACTATTATATAAAATTACAAATCAAATCAAATCAAATCATTTATTTTCCTGTATAAGAAAGAATGGGATGGTATTGGGTTCTTCTTATCACGTTAGACGGGGTCAGGAAAGCTAGTCTTCTTATGCCATAGTTGTCGGTCCAGCGTGTGTCGTTCTGTCAACTTGAGTTCCGTGAAGTCCTTTTTGATCGCATCCGTCCATCTCAGCTTCGGTCGTCCTCTTGGTCTCCTTCCTTGTGGTGAATACTGAATCATCCTTCTGCATACGTGGTCTCTTTCTCTCCTCTTCACATGTCCGTACCATCTCAATCTTTTCTCTCGGATCTTTTCATTAATCGGTCTTACTTTCATCATTCCTCTAAGCACCTCATTTCTTATTCTATCAGACAAGGTAACTCCACATGCCCATCTCATCATCCTCATCTCAGTGCACATCAACTTTGCTTCCTGTCTATCCGTCATCGGCCATGTCTCACTTCCATACATCAGAGCTGGTCTAATCACAGTCTTATACACTTTGCCCTTTATTCGAATCGCTACTCTCCTGTCTCTTAATACTCCACTGCACGCTTTCCACTTACTCCAAGCACACTTCACTCTATTATCGATATCCCGTTGTGCATCACCTTCTGTCGCTATCACTGATCCCAGATACTTAAAGTGGTCTACTCTCTTTATCACTTCTCCATCCACATCGGTCATTATCTTCGGACCGCACTCATACCCAATGAACTCTGTTTTTTTCGTATTCAGAGTCAAACCAGCTTCAGCCATTCTTGACTGGACCTCTCGCACTTTGCGCTCCAATTCATCAACATTCTCATCTGTCAAACAGATGTCATCAGCGTATATCATAAACTTCGGTGCTTCGTTCAATACTCCGTCAAGCACACTATCCAAGACCGTTATAAATAGTAACGGACTCAAAGCACTTCCCTGATGAACTCCCACTCGAATCGGAATCTCGTTTGAGTTACCAAATGAAGTTCTTATTGTCGCACTTACATCTTCGTAAGTATCTTTGATCAGTTCAATATAGCCTTCCGGGACTCCCTTATCTCTCAATGATCTCCAAATTTGTCTCCGAGGTGTTCTATCATAGGCTTTCTCTAAATCAATGAATGCAGCAGATAAACTTCTTTTAAACTCGACGTGTCTATCAACCAATATCCGTAACGCAAAGATGGGATCTGTAGTCGAACAACCTGACACGAATCCAAATTGAGAGGGATGAAGGTCAATGATATCTCTTAGTCGTCTGTCTAGCATTCTCTCATACAACTTCATCGTATGTGAGAGTAGTTTTATCCCCCTGTAATTACCACAATCACGAACATCGCCTTTACCTTTGAACAACGTGATAATCTCACTCTTCCTCCATATATCCGGCATCTTTCGGTCTCTTAGAATACGGTTGAACAACCTTGTCAGCCATACAATTCCAAAATCTCCAATACTCTTCCAACAATCGACTGGCAACCTGTCTGGACCAGTAGCTTTTCCCCATTTACATCTGTTCAGAGCAAATTTGACCTCCATTTCAGTCCATTCCATGACAGGTCCACACACATGCAACCCTTCATCTAACCTTGTCTGCGTTTTCTCCACATTTAACAGATTATCGAAGTAGTCCTTCCATCTCTCTTTCACTTCATTCTCTCCTCTAATTATATTCCCATTTCCATCCAATATCATCTTCACCTCATGCATATCTTTCGTTTCTCTATCTCTCGCTCTCGTGATACGGTATACTTCTTTCTCACCTTCAGGTCTATTCAGTTTGTCATATAAATCATCAAATGCTTTCATCTTTGCTTTCGACACTATCCTCCTACATTCTGTCCGTTTACTCTTATAGACCTGCCAATTCTGCACACTCCTTCTCTTATACCATATGCGCAGAGCTCTTTTCTTATCTCTTATTGCTCTTTTAACGTCTTCATCTTTCCAAAACTCTCTTTCACTTCATTCTCTCCTCTAATTATATTCCCATTTCCATCCAATGAAGTGAAAGAGAGATGGAAGGACTACTTCGATAATCTGTTAAATGTGGAGAAAACGCAGACAAGGTTAGATGAAGGGTTGCATGTGTGTGGACCTGTCATGGAATGGACTGAAATGGAGGTCAAATTTGCTCTGAACAGATGTAAATGGGGAAAAGCTACTGGTCCAGACAGGTTGCCAGTCGATTGTTGGAAGAGTATTGGAGATTTTGGAATTGTATGGCTGACAAGGTTGTTCAACCGTATTCTAAGAGACCGAAAGATGCCGGATATATGGAGGAAGAGTGAGATTATCACGTTGTTCAAAGGTAAAGGCGATGTTCGTGATTGTGGTAATTACAGGGGATAAAACTACTCTCACATACGATGAAGTTGTATGAGAGAATGCTAGACAGACGACTAAGAGATATCATTGACCTTCATCCCTCTCAATTTGGATTCGTGTCAGGTTGTTCGACTACAGATCCCATCTTTGCGTTACGGATATTGGTTGATAGACACGTCGAGTTTAAAAGAAGTTTATCTGCTGCATTCATTGATTTAGAGAAAGCCTATGATAGAACACCTCGGAGACAAATTTGGAGATCATTGAGAGATAAGGGAGTCCCGGAAGGCTATATTGAACTGATCAAAGATACTTACGAAGATGTAAGTGCGACAATAAGAACTTCATTTGGTAACTCAAACGAGATTCCGATTCGAGTGGGAGTTCATCAGGGAAGTGCTTTGAGTCCGTTACTATTTATAACGGTCTTGGATAGTGTGCTTGACGGAGTATTGAACGAAGCACCGAAGTTTATGATATACGCTGATGACATCTGTTTGACAGATGAGAATGTTGATGAATTGGAGCGCAAAGTGCGAGAGGTCCAGTCAAGAATGGCTGAAGCTGGTTTGACTCTGAATACGAAAAAAACAGAGTTCATTGGGTATGAGTGCGGTCCGAAGATAATGACCGATGTGGATGGAGAAGTGATAAAGAGAGTAGACCACTTTAAGTATCTGGGATCAGTGATAGCGACAGAAGGTGATGCACAACGGGATATCGATAATAGAGTGAAGTGTGCTTGGAGTAAGTGGAAAGCGTGCAGTGGAGTATTAAGAGACAGGAGAGTAGCGATTCGAATAAAGGGCAAAGTGTATAAGACTGTGATTAGACCAGCTCTGATGTATGGAAGTGAGACATGGCCGATGACGGATAGACAGGAAGCAAAGTTGATGTGCACTGAGATGAGGATGATGAGATGGGCATGTGGAGTTACCTTGTCTGATAGAATAAGAAATGAGGTGCTTAGAGGAATGATGAAAGTAAGACCGATTAATGAAAAGATCCGAGAGAAAAGATTGAGATGGTACGGACATGTGAAGAGGAGAGAAAGAGACCACGTATGCAGAAGGATGATTCAGTATTCACCACAAGGAAGGAGACCAAGAGGACGACCGAAGCTGAGATGGACGGATGCGATCAAAAAGGACTTCACGGAACTCAAGTTGACAGAACGACACACGCTGGACCGACAACTATGGCATAAGAAGACTAGCTTTCCTGACCCCGTCTAACGTGATAAGAAGAACCCAATACCATCCCATTCTTTCTTATACAGGAAAATAAATGATTTGATTTGTAATTTTATATAATAGTAGATAAAAAAAATTACTAACTGGTCAGTCTCACAAATGATTGATTGAATGGAAAATATTCCATGAGTCGTTTTCGGAAAAATAACTTCATTAAATTACTGTAATCAGCACGGAAATACAAAATATATCGAACATTATGAAAAGTTTTCAGTGTTATTTATTTATGTAATCATTATGGCGTCAAGAATGAAAAAAAATCTTTCAAAATACATATGTACGATGAATATGCATGCAATAGCATTGATAGTTAGTAGACTAATTTAATGACTTACCATCACAGCCAATGCATTCGATTCACAAATAATATGAGTGAAGTATTGGTATTCAGGGGTGTTAACTTTTCCAGCATATAGTCCCCTGTAGGCGGCAGGAAATTCACTCAAAGGATACTCTTGAACTGGTGGACATGTCCTATTCTCTAAAAATCCGATTATACGTCAACATACGGATGAATATTACAATTTCATGCTAAAAAGTATGAAATAGACCACTTACGATAACACTTAATGGTCGCGTTCACCGAGTCAATCGTCGTCTCATTGAAGGTAAGGGTTCCGTTTGTGTTACATGTAAGAAATTCCACATAATAAGTGTCCTCCAAGGTTTCTATCTGCACTATCCGCCCATTTGGGCAGGAGTGCTTTCCAGCCCGGATTTGCTCATTATCGGATATCGTACAATCTGTAAAGAAACATCAAGCATAGTTTTTTTAATAATGTGAAAAAAATGGAGAATTCAATGAAACAATTCAAGCGCTCACAATGGTCCTCTTTCGCTACGCATGCGACCTGAAATATGAAATGAAATATTCTTTTTTTTAAATAATATGTAATATAGATACCTCCACAGTAGGAGAGTTCCGTGAATGCAGGTAATATCTGAATACATACATTACATTAACGAGATTATAAGCATAATAAAATCCAAAACACCGTTATTCGAGGCAACGGATGATCACTGCTAGGTCACTGATAATTCAAGGCCAATTCAGTCCGAAGAGCCCAATCACTCTTTCGTGCGCAATGGTAATGAGGATGTGGACCGGGAATCGAACCGGGGAAAAAGGAATGGTGAGACCTCTTCACCTTCTAGGCGTCCGAACGTTTACCAATGAACCATCAGGCTCGTCCAGGAAAAGGCGCACTTTTTGAAAACTGAAGAAATTCGGCAAAAAGTGTTGAATTTTCGGTAAAGGGGTAATAAGTCCGAACGGTTACCACCGGGCAATGGGTGAGATTGCTGCGCTATCTTCTCGCATATCAACTGGAAGTCGAACAATAGAAATGTGAGGGATTTGCAAAAGCACTTGCGTTTCTTTATCTTTAAAATCTATGACAATAGTAGTATGACCGAACTCCCAAAACCATACACGATATTGTGCTTTTACATAAATATCACAATCATTGACAATAACTCCAAATGGCGGTTCTGGCGTTTCGAGCGTCGCAAAGTCGGGAAAATAGTTTTTTTTAGTTTAGAAGGATGTTTTCATAAGAGCTTATTTAGAAAATGAAAACATCCTTGACTTCATGATTTTTTGTTTGCAAATGTAAAATTTAAATGAATAACTCACGAATCAATGCTGCATGTGACGGGCAAATTCTTCAAAAGTCCATCAACTTCCTGAAGGTGTTAAGAAATTAAAAAGAAAAAGAAATTAAAATTTATCCCGTCGATAGAATATATATCCGAATAGTGAAAGTTTAAAAAAAAACTGGTTTTACTAATCATTCGATTTTTTCCACTAGTGGCTTAGAGTTGATCTCTACCGTATACATATTAGTCCGTCAATTCGTGTTATGTGGGTCAAAATTACGCGTTAAATTTTCGGCATTTCAATCAATATTTGCATGCAGTAAAAAAATTCTCTTTAATAACAAGCACACGTAATATTGTCCGTATGAAATCTACTTGTGTAAAATCCTTGCTACTATCTGGTAAGCACAACGGTGAGCTCTGCTAAATACGGAAATATTCAATAAGTGATTCCAATCCTCCCCTCTTCCCTCCCTTCACTACTCGCGCTCTCTCTAATTCCCGTACTATCTCGCTCTTTGCCAAACCCGTCTGAAGTTCGCCGTACAAGGCATCGTAGGCAACGCCACTTAGCTTCCATAAGACGAGATATGCAGGAAAATGAATCGAACCACCTACTTTTTGCTCACAAAACAAGACGTATATCCACTTAACACCAAGACATTTCTAGCTAGCTGACTGAACTACTTCCAGTGGATGAACGTGTGTGATTTTCAAATTGCACATTTTTGTCGCCGAGAAATGGTAGTGATAACCCTTGGGACTTCTTCAATTTTCCCCTCCCCCCACATCCTTCCATTTCGATCGAATGTAGGTGTCGTCTCCTGGGAGGAGGATGTCCACGGGGACGAAATGCTGCCCTGGACAGATTTCTATAAGCTCAAAGGACAACGAACAAGGGATCCGTATTATTCTGAGCTGACTTTAACCTACCAACCCGGAATTGGGGGGGGGGGGTAAGGCCCACACCATGGTTCTCCAACTCTTCCTGGCAACGATAAACGTACTCTCCACTACCACCGGTGGAAGAAGGTAAGTTCTACTCGATCAAGCCACTATGAAGATAAGGGTAGACATTGGTGTTTGTGAAATTCGCAATTAAAAAGAAGGAGCATTCGACCCCTTTAGATCTGGTGGGATACTGTACCACACAGTGGAAAGCGTTTCACGTAACACGCAAGACACATGGGAAGGGGCCTAATGAGAGAGCAAAGGTTGAGTACCGGTCGCAAATTAAACATCAACACACTTTTTACTTACAGTATATGCAAGAGGGGTTCATTCTAATCGTGGTAGGAACCAATGATTCTTTTCATGGTTCCCTATCTTTAAAGTACATACCACAGCCAAAATCTCATTTTCAGCTTTGCAGGAGACAGTTCCGTTTTCTAGAAGAAATGCTTCTCCAGAGTATTCATATCCGTTAATCATGTCATCATTTCTCAATTGCTCAGGCGGATTGCAGAAATTCTCTGCTAAAATGATTAACTATCATTAAAAAGTTTTTAAGTATGACATTAGCATCAACCTGTAGCGCAGAGCGCTGGAAGCAAGAAGAAATTTAGAAGAAGAAACATTAGTAGACTCTGATTCAATTCAAAATCGTCTTCTTTAAATATTCAGCGTAGATTTGACTATAAATGTTAGAGATAAGGCGATTTGTGGAGAAAATAAGAAGCAGTCAAAACATTTATGGATTCATTTGAGATTTAAAGCACATTAAAAACTACTTTTGCATGCAAAGCGAAGCTTCTCTATATCGACTCAATAAATTTTTATTGATTGATTCTTCTTCCTTATGGTATTGTAATGTTGACTGCATCGTGCCTGAAAGTTCCCTTTTTATCCAGATAATTCCGTATTTACTATTTGTCCAAATTGAAATTATGGCAAAGAGTGGGAGAGCGAGAATTTCGGGCCGATTTCGTACCCGACCGAATTGCTCGACTCTTATTATTAGAAAACGGATTGATATGATAAATACAGCTTCGGGTTTCGGTTTTCGACTTCTTTTAGAAACAAGTGAAATAAAGACCTTTGATTTCTCGGATTTTTTCATGGTAAAACGACTGGTTCGTTCAGAATAAGTGACTGACGCCTAGAGGTGGTGAGCCGAAAACCGGAATGCCTCTCGAAATGGGCGAGAAATGAGTCTAGTTTAGGCAAATGCAAATTAGCCTAGCGAAACCGGAGCGAAACGATCTCTCATCGACTTTCGTTTCGGCTTCATGCAAATTCACCCAGTGAGACAGTCTGTTCCGGCTCGTTCCAGTTGCGAAAAACCTCCGAAATAATAGAAAAATAAGTGAAGAACAGGTGAGAATCACTCTCGAGCCGGCTGGAGGCGATTAGCATGTCTCGAGTTGGGGTGATAATACCATTATCTCAACCGAAATTCCGCTATCCTTTTCGTTTCGTCTCGTCTAGTAACGCCCAATAGTATTATAGTCTCTTCTTGATGCTCCCCCCCCCCCACATTCGCTGAACTCGGAAAGTCCACCAGTTCTAAAATAATTATCCACACTTCAATACGATCCGTAGTCTCTCTCCATCTCCGCTTTAGCGTTGCTCAATCGTAAGCAATTTCAACGATGAATATACAGTGGTGGCCAGAAGGAAAACATATTTTGGTTTTTTGAGAAAAACTTTTCTTGTAGTTAACCGATCACCTTGAAATTTTGATATAGTGTGCTCAAACGTGTTTCACAATGTACACCGAGGCATGTAGCCGGTTTTTTCAATTTCAACGGCTTCCAGGCTACAGTATCCCAAAATGACCGTATGGCTCATTTTGAGTGGTTGAAGTTTCGACGTATTTTCGTTGTTTTAAACAATTTGTTCACCGTTTAAAAAGTATTTACGCATGCTACTATAATCATTTATCGATAATGTTTGCATTTATTGGATATGAATATCCATATCGTAGGTATATTGAGAATTTCAAAAGAATAACATTTTTTCATCATTTTTGCTTGTTTATTATGATTTTTTTAAAATTTAATTTCTTGTATTGTTGTTTTTTATTATCGAAAACCGAAAGGGATGTAATATCTCTCCCCTGATATCCTGCGCGTCATCTTCCGCGGCGGTTTGATTGGTCTGAAGCAATCTGAACCTGCTCTCCATCTTGGTTTAAACCAGTCAACGATCTCCGGTATCATTAAAAAGGTCCCCAAATCCATGAAAAAATGTCAACCATCACTGGCTGGTATTTCACGCATCATCTAGCACCTTGACGACAGGATTATTATCAGCATATCGCGCGAGATAGCGCGGGCGAACTCCACAATCAACCAGCAAGAAATGGCACTATACGGTGTCGCTCCTCCATCGACTCACACCAGCCGTAGACAACCCAAACACGCTGGTTTTAACGCTAGAGTTCTTAGTACGAATCCCAGAATATCTCCTAAGAACAGAGAGAATCGTCTGAAGTGGCTAAACGCTCATTTCAAATAGACAGTCGCAGACTACCGAAAGGTCATCTGATCGGAAGAGTCCAAGTTCAATCTCTTTGGGCTCGGACGACCGGGTTGACGTCCGTAGACCAGACTGGGCTTGAGATGATGTTCAGAAGCTTGTTCCCAAGGTGAATCAGCGAGGCAGAAGCTTCATGGTGCACAGGAACTCCGACTATGTCCTCTGCAGCGAATCAATGAAGTCATGATCGCAACGGCTATCGTACGCTCCTGCTGGCCACACGTCGTTGGATCAGTCAGAAGCACGGAAACTAAGTAATAAATTAATATTTGTTAATTTAATCCGTTTAATAATTGATTTGCACCTGCATTTTTGCCCAAATATCACCCCCTTGAGTTATCCGCTTTGACATTGATTTAATCAATTATTTTGATTGTTAACGTGTTGAATATTGATAATAAATTTGTGTAATTGATTTTGAAAAATATATTCGTGAAGAAAAAATCGAAAAAACTGCATGAATACGTTTAAAAATTAAAGGAGAAGTAACTTCCTCAAAATGAGCCATACAGTCATTATGGGATACTGTAGCCTGGAAGCCGTTGAAATTGAAAAACCGACTCCATGCATCGGTGTACATTGTGAAACACGTTTGAGCACACTATATCAAAATTTCAAGGTGATCGGTTAACTACAAGAAAAGTTTTTCTCAAAAAACCAAAATATGATATCCTTCTGGCCACCACTGTAAATATAATGATCACAATGATTCACAGAAGAGATTGGTCTTCTTTAAAATTGTGCCCATCAATGGTGAATGTCTTATCCTCGTTGCATGCGATAATATCAGAAATATATTTTGTTGTTCATCTCAAACCGAACTTGTTCTCCATCAGGACGTATGTTATTTACACCCCCCCCCCCAGAATGGAGAGCCAATATTATATTATATCATGTTCTTTATTATGTATCTTTCCTTTTATGTAAACAATATTAGTATTAGAGTAGCTAAATCTCAATCAATTTTTAATCGTTCACTCTTTAACCTTATTAAGTTCTTCTTCTTTCCTTTGAAATATCGTATTATTGAAAACTGTCTTGTGTGGGTCATCCTACTGATGAGGCCCACCCCACACGGGCCGGTCCAGTGTCTAGGACCAACGCCGAAACACTGGATCGTTTTTTTTATCTCTAGATAGTCAGTCTTCACATAGTTTCTTTTGTAACACAACCTACTTTAAAACCATTCTTTCATTACTTTAACTCTAATCCCTTTAAATTATCTCATGTCTCTTTGCGCCTCGGGCGTAGATAAATTACTTAATTACAGAGGGAAGCATTGTCGTTCACAGAAAAATAAAGACACTGGGAGAAATAGCAGAGGTTATCTGCATATCCTTATTCATATTCTAATCAAACAGTTAAAATTTGATTTTGATTTGTCTACAATTTTTGAACTATCATTTCCTCAAAATCGAACTCGATACATGCTACCTGAAGCAATGACGACCTAATTGAATTAGTTAAATCAACCGGGACAAATCTGGGACACATTCTTCCTTTTTACAAAACTTATGCCATTACAAATCAAAATTAAGATGATGCTATTCCTTAAAATCGTCGTAAATATTGTGTAATGTTTCTTGGAACTTTTGAAATAGTATATAATATCGAAATTCAATTTAAATCCCGGTTCGATTACGGTAGTTCCGGTTACGGTATCCAGAAAGATAAAAGTTAACTCACTATTGATATAATGGCAACTAGTATTTGGTCTCGGGTCATCATGAATTTTTCGACTTCTGCCATTTTCAACCATGAACCCCGGGTCATGGGTTGACTGAAAAAAATCAGTTCGCGATCCCCGACGGTTACGGTAGCACAATACCGTACACTCCCACTGGTAACAATGGTACAACTTTTGTTGCCATAGGCCATCTCCTAAAAGATTTATGATCCGTTGGCGAAATGATCGTTGGCGAAATGATCGCCCCCCTGGAAAAGCTATTCCCAGAAATGAAAACCTCACTTGTGAAAATGAATATCGCGATAATTTGGTTGCGGTATGTATTAGATTAAAACAATGAATTTTCTGAACCTGGGTCAGTTTTGTCAGTATTGGAACTTCGGTTTATCTTTTCGATGGAATGGATTGGACATCCTCTTCACAGGGAGGACGATTTCCATGGGTGCGAAATGATCCCCGAGCTCTCCTCAAGATGGGAGAGCTTTGGTCTGAACCGGAGAGAATGAATGGAATGCTTTTATAGGATAATGGGGCGATATGAAAATGAAATTGGATTAGGACGAGAGAGTATGGGAAAGAGGAGAAAGAACTCTCATTTCTTCATTCTATCAATCTTGATGCAGTTGGCGGAGACTCCCGTTTCAACCGAGAGTATGGATTGATAAGCACTAAAACATCTACGTTCTCACAGCGCGAAAGTTGACTACGATATATCTGGGCGCTCTGCTCTCCATACGAACGCTTCTGACAAGACCTATCATCAAGTTTTACGAGTTCCCAAACATGCTTAGTGACTACAACTTTTGTGTAGCGATCCGAACCTCGTAGGCTCGAATCCCGCCCGGTGCAGATCAACTTTGCCGATTTTTAGTAGAGCGGGAGGCTTCAAGCCAAAGTAAAATGTAGGGATTTCTCTCCATTGAGCCGCCGTGGGAAATTAGGGAAAGTAGCGGAGCAAAATGATCTGTTAAAAAGGTTCTAATAGCACCGCACATCTCTGTATTATCACTTCTTCAACCATGATATCAACGACAACGAACACGATTCTTCCAAAGTTGGACTGGAATGCATTACAATGCCATTTTAACTGAATCCTTGGCAAACCATGAGCGGAGTGGTGAAATTAATTGGGACGAACGAATGTACTATTGTTAGTCTAGCCTCAATACTAAACGAAAAATGAAATATATTTGGTATAATACTCATTTTCCAGAAAACTCTCAATGGAATATTGTCGATAGCTTATATCGCTTGTGAGAATGACCAGTGAGTATTCTCCTTTTTCCAATTTATGAAGAAATAAAATATACTTTTCATAAACCCCTTGTTCACGAAATACGTTTTGTTTAGATTATTTGCACGAAAAAATAAATGAACTGTTATAAAATCTAAATAAGACTGATGTGCATACTTTAGATGGGTTGATGCTGTCACGCATAAAGTGTATCCCAACTTCCAGGTATTTTCCAGTTCTTTCCATTTTATAATACCTTACCTTTTTTTTACTAAATGAGCAATCGTATTCTGCTTAAGGCCAGTCTCGAAGAGACTGGCCCATTTGGGTTCTTTTTTTTTAGGAGAGACCTTTTACAACAGAGGACTAGGAGACCTGTTTTTCAAAACTCCTCTCCGGGACCAGAATGGTGGCAAACTCGTTTCAAGTTCAGGGTAGTCAAGCCTATGGCTCCATATTCGAACGGTACCGGTCACAAGTCGGTACCATATCGGGAACCATGTGCACCTGAGTTGCAAAAATGTACCGAATGTCACGCTGGGCGGAGTCTTGGAGGACCAATGAGAGTGGAGGGGGCGGGGCCTAGACAATTCGGAAACCGACATTTCGGAATAACTCGGCTCATAGAGGTCCTAGAAACTTGGGATGGGTATCATTGTGATCAGCATCAGTAACACTACCGTAATCTACCGTAACCCAGTTCGGTGGGTCAGATCAAGTTCGGTGGGTCAGATCGGGCATAACTCGGCTCATAGAGGTCCTAGAAACTTGGGATGGGTATCATTGTGATCAGCATCAGTGACACTACCGTAATCTACCGTAACCCAGTTCGGTGGGTCAGATCAAGTTCGGTGGGTCAGATTTCACTAAAAATTGTCAGAACAGCCACTACTTGTGCGAAATCATTTTCGACTATTGTAAACTACAGTAATCTACCGTAACCCGGTTCGGTGGGTCAGATCAAGTGCGGTGGGTCAGATTTCACTAAAAATAGTCGGAACAGCCACTACTTGTGCGAAATCATTTTCGACTATTGTAAACTACAGTAATCTACCGTAACCTGGTTCGGTGGGTCAGATCAAGTGCGGTGGGTCAGATTTCACTAAAAATTGTCGGGACAGCCACTACTTGTGCGAAATCATTTTCAGCTATTGTAAACTACAGTAATCTACCGTTACCCGGTTCGGTGGGTCAGATCATGTGCGGTGGGTCAGATTTCAGTAAAAATTGTCAGAACAGCCACTACTTGTGCGAAATCATTTTCGACTATTGTAAACTACAGTAATCTACCGTAACCCGGTTCGGTGGGTCAGATCAAGTGCAATGGGTCAGATTTCGCTAAAAATTATCGGAATGGCCACTACGTGTGCGTTATAATTTCCAGCTATTGTAAACTACAGTAATCTACCGTAACCCGGTTCGGTGGGTCAGATCAAGTGCAATGGGTCAGATTTCGCTAAAAATTATCGGAATGGCCACTACGTGTGCGTTATAATTTCCAGCTATTGTAAACTACAGTAATCTACCGTAACCCGGTTCGGTGGGTCAGATCAAGTGCAGTGGGTCAGATTTCGCTAAAAATTATCGGAATGGCCACTACGTGTGCGTTATAATTTCCAGCTATTGTAAACTACAGTAATCTACCGTAACCCTGTTCGGTGGGTCAGATCAAGTGCAGTGGGTCAGATTTCGCTAAAAATTATCGGAATGGCCACTACGTGTGCGTTATAATTTCCAGCTATTGTAAACTACAGTAATCTACCGTAACCCTGTTCGGTGGGTCAGATCAAGTGCAGTGGGTCAGATTTCGCTAAAAATTATCGGAATGGCCACTACGTGTGCGTTATAATTTCCAGCTATTGTAAACTACAGTAATCTACCGTAACCCGGTTCGGTGGGCCAGATCAAGTGCGGTGGGCCAGATTTCACTAAAAATTGTCAGAACAGCCTCTACTTGTGCGAAATCATTATGAGCTAGTGCAAACTACAGTAATCAACCGTAACCCGGTTCGGTGGGTCAGATCAAGTGCGGTGGGCCAGATTTCACTAAAAATTGTCAGAACAGCCTCTACTTCTGCGAAATCATTTTCGGCTATTGTAAACTACAGTAATCTACCGTTACCCGGTTCGGTGGGTCAGATCATGTGCGGTGGGTCAGATTTCAGTAAAAAAATGTCGGAACAGCCACTACTTGTGCGAAATCATTTTCGACTATTGTAAACTACAGTAATCTACCGTAACCCGGTTCGGTGGGTCAGATCAAGTGCGGTGGGTCAGATTTCACTAAAAATAGTCGGAACAGCCACTACTTGTGCGAAATCATTTTCGACTATTGTAAACTACAGTAATCTACCGTAACCCGGTTCGGTGGGTCAGATCAAGTGCAATGGGTCAGATTTCGCTAAAAATTATCGGAATGGCCACTACGTGTGCGTTATAATTTCCAGCTATTGTAAACTACAGTAATCTACCGTAACCCGGTTCGGTGGGTCAGATCAAGTGCAATGGATCAGATTTCGCTAAAAATTATCGGAATGGCCACTACGTGTGCGTTATAATTTCCAGCTATTGTAAACTACAGTAATCTACCGTAACCCGGTTCGGTGGGTCAGATCAAGTGCAGTGGGTCAGATTTCGCTAAAAATTATCGGAATCGCCACTACGTGTGCGTTATAATTTCCAGCTATTGTAAACTACAGTAATCTACCGTAACCCGGTTCGGTGGGTCAGATCAAGTGCAGTGGGTCAGATTTCACTAAAAATAGTCGGAACAGCCACTACTTGTGCGAAATCATTTTCGACTATTGTAAACTACAGTAATCTACCGTAACCCGGTTCGGTGGGTCAGATCAAGTGCAATGGGTCAGATTTCGCTAAAAATTATCGGAATGGCCACTACGTGTGCGTTATAATTTCCAGCTATTGTAAACTACAGTAATCTACCGTAACCCTGTTCGGTGGGTCAGATCAAGTGCGGTGGGTCAGATTTCACTAAAAATAGTCGGAACAGCCACTACTTGTGCGAAATCATTTTCGACTATTGTAAACTACAGTAATCTACCGTAACCCGGTTCGGTGGGTCAGATCAAGTGCAGTGGGTCAGATTTCGCTAAAAATTATCGGAATGGCCACTACGTGTGCGTTATAATTTCCAGCTATTGTAAACTACAGTAATCTACCGTAACCCTGTTCGGTGGGTCAGATCAAGTGCAGTGGGTCAGATTTCGCTAAAAATTATCGGAATGGCCACTACGTGTGCGTTATAATTTCCAGCTATTGTAAACTACAGTAATCTACCGTAACCCTGTTCGGTGGGTCAGATCAAGTGCAGTGGGTCAGATTTCGCTAAAAATTATCGGAATGGCCACTACGTGTGCGTTATAATTTCCAGCTATTGTAAACTACAGTAATCTACCGTAACCCGGTTCGGTGGGCCAGATCAAGTGCGGTGGGCCAGATTTCACTAAAAATTGTCAGAACAGCCTCTACTTGTGCGAAATCATTATGAGCTAGTGCAAACTACAGTAATCAACCGTAACCCGGTTCGGTGGGTCAGATCAAGTGCGGTGGGCCAGATTTCACTAAAAATTGTCAGAACAGCCTCTACTTCTGCGAAATCATTTTCGGCTATTGTAAACTACAGTAATCTACCGTTACCCGGTTCGGTGGGTCAGATCATGTGCGGTGGGTCAGATTTCAGTAAAAAAATGTCGGAACAGCCACTACTTGTGCGAAATCATTTTCGACTATTGTAAACTACAGTAATCTACCGTAACCCGGTTCGGTGGGTCAGATCAAGTGCGGTGGGTCAGATTTCACTAAAAATAGTCGGAACAGCCACTACTTGTGCGAAATCATTTTCGACTATTGTAAACTACAGTAATCTACCGTAACCCGGTTCGGTGGGTCAGATCAAGTGCAATGGGTCAGATTTCGCTAAAAATTATCGGAATGGCCACTACGTGTGCGTTATAATTTCCAGCTATTGTAAACTACAGTAATCTACCGTAACCCGGTTCGGTGGGTCAGATCAAGTGCAATGGGTCAGATTTCGCTAAAAATTATCGGAATGGCCACTACGTGTGCGTTATAATTTCCAGCTATTGTAAACTACAGTAATCTACCGTAACCCGGTTCGGTGGGTCAGATCAAGTGCAGTGGGTCAGATTTCGCTAAAAATTATCGGAATGGCCACTACGTGTGCGTTATAATTTCCAGCTATTGTAAACTACAGTAATCTACCGTAACCCTGTTCGGTGGGTCAGATCAAGTGCAGTGGGTCAGATTTCGCTAAAAATTATCGGAATGGCCACTACGTGTGCGTTATAATTTCCAGCTATTGTAAACTACAGTAATCTACCGTAACCCTGTTCGGTGGGTCAGATCAAGTGCAGTGGGTCAGATTTCGCTAAAAATTATCGGAATGGCCACTACGTGTGCGTTATAATTTCCAGCTATTGTAAACTACAGTAATCTACCGTAACCCGGTTCGGTGGGCCAGATCAAGTGCGGTGGGCCAGATTTCACTAAAAATTGTCAGAACAGCCTCTACTTGTGCGAAATCATTATGAGCTAGTGCAAACTACAGTAATCAACCGTAACCCGGTTCGGTGGGTCAGATCAAGTGCGGTGGGCCAGATTTCACTAAAAATTGTCAGAACAGCCTCTACTTCTGCGAAATCATTTTCGGCTATTGTAAACTACAGTAATCTACCGTTACCCGGTTCGGTGGGTCAGATCATGTGCGGTGGGTCAGATTTCAGTAAAAAAATGTCGGAACAGCCACTACTTGTGCGAAATCATTTTCGACTATTGTAAACTACAGTAATCTACCGTAACCCGGTTCGGTGGGTCAGATCAAGTGCGGTGGGTCAGATTTCACTAAAAATAGTCGGAACAGCCACTACTTGTGCGAAATCATTTTCGACTATTGTAAACTACAGTAATCTACCGTAACCCGGTTCGGTGGGTCAGATCAAGTGCAATGGGTCAGATTTCGCTAAAAATTATCGGAATGGCCACTACGTGTGCGTTATAATTTCCAGCTATTGTAAACTACAGTAATCTACCGTAACCCGGTTCGGTGGGTCAGATCAAGTGCAATGGATCAGATTTCGCTAAAAATTATCGGAATGGCCACTACGTGTGCGTTATAATTTCCAGCTATTGTAAACTACAGTAATCTACCGTAACCCGGTTCGGTGGGTCAGATCAAGTGCAGTGGGTCAGATTTCGCTAAAAATTATCGGAATCGCCACTACGTGTGCGTTATAATTTCCAGCTATTGTAAACTACAGTAATCTACCGTAACCCGGTTCGGTGGGTCAGATCAAGTGCAGTGGGTCAGATTTCACTAAAAATAGTCGGAACAGCCACTACTTGTGCGAAATCATTTTCGACTATTGTAAACTACAGTAATCTACCGTAACCCGGTTCGGTGGGTCAGATCAAGTGCAATGGGTCAGATTTCGCTAAAAATTATCGGAATGGCCACTACGTGTGCGTTATAATTTCCAGCTATTGTAAACTACAGTAATCTACCGTAACCCTGTTCGGTGGGTCAGATCAAGTGCGGTGGGTCAGATTTCACTAAAAATAGTCGGAACAGCCACTACTTGTGCGAAATCATTTTCGACTATTGTAAACTACAGTAATCTACCGTAACCCGGTTCGGTGGGTCAGATCAAGTGCAATGGGTCAGATTTCGCTAAAAATTATCGGAATGGCCACTACGTGTGCGTTATAATTTCCAGCTATTGTAAACTACAGTAATCTACCGTAACCCGGTTCGGTGGGTCAGATCAAGTGCAGTGGGTCAGATTTCGCTAAAAATTATCGGAATGACCACTACGTGTGCGTTATAATTTCCAGCTATTGTAAACTACAGTAATCTACCGTAACCCTGTTCGGTGGGTCAGATCAAGTGCAGTGGGTCAGATTTCGCTAAAAATTATCGGAATGGCCACTACGTGTGCGTTATAATTTCCAGCTATTGTAAACTACAGTAATCTACCGTAACCCGGTTCGGTGGGCCAGATCAAGTGCGGTGGGCCAGATTTCACTAAAAATTGTCAGAACAGCCTCTACTTGTGCGAAATCATTATGAGCTAGTGCAAACTACAGTAATCAACCGTAACCCGGTTCGGTGGGTCAGATCAAGTGCGGTGGGCCAGATTTCACTAAAAATTGTCAGAACAGCCTCTACTTGTGCGAAATCATTTTCGGCTATTGTAAACTACAGTAATCTACCGTAACCCGGATCGGTGGGTCAGATCAAGTGCGGTGGGCCAGATTTCACTAAAAATTGTCAGAACAGCCTCTACTTGTGCGAAATCATTTTCGGCTATTGTAAACTACAGTAATCTACCGTAACCCGGTTCGGTGGGTCAGATCAAGTGCGGTGGATCAGATTTCACTAAAAATTGTAGGAATAGCCACTATCGATTTTTGTAGCAAATGTGTCAAAAATATCCTATCACAAGTGTATTCAATCGATCTGTCGTCGATAGTAGACGTACCAAATGGTACGGATCGTACATATATGTATTTGAAATACCATGAATAATAGAGCATATTTAACCATGCAATGCATTGTCCATTATTCAAAACTTAAGATATTAAATGCAAATATATTTTATTTTCTATGATGGACGGGTATGTGTGATAAAAGAATATTTATTATATATTGTAATATATTATATTTATTGTATTCTAACAATGTTTAGCATTTATTATAGTTTAGTGCAAAAAATACATTTTCTACAATGATTTTTAACCGCGGTTTCCACCGCGATTCAATAAAACTAAAAGAACCCCTACCACAAGGGAGTGCGGATACAGTAGAGGGCCTTCTTTGAGGGCTACGAGCCCTCAAATAAAAGATATTCATTTGGCTTCAGAGAGTATGCAGAAATCGTATTCTCTCAAGTTAAATAAAAGCAGAAGAATCGCAAAAAGTTGATAAACGTTAGTGTAACAGTGCATAAATCGTATTCTCTCAAGTTAAATAAAAGTAAAAGAATCTTTTTTCACCCAAATGGGCGCCTTTTATTTTGCGCTAGCGATTGAAGGCAAAGACAAATAATGCGTATTGCCGCTTTTCGAACCATTATTTGAGGGAACTAATTATCTACGAACACTGCTAATTGATTGTTCTTGTATTTATCAATTAGCACTGTATTTGAATTATTTTCACTTCATTTCATTAATATTTTTGAATTGAGCAACGTGTCTTTTTACATTACATTTAAATACTTTATCGAGATCAACTGTAAACGGTGGATCTGTAGTGAAAAGAGATGGTTCCACTGATCTTTGTTGAGCGCAACTTTCATAAAGTCTGGCCCGACTATCTTAACAAATTCATCCTTCCATCTCAATTCGGGTCTTCCTCTCGATCGCTTTGGCCCTTGTGGGTGCCATTCCAACACTCTTCTCAACCATCAGTCACGATCAAGTGAAGATAAGCGGGCAGCCCATCGCCACCGTCTCAATCTGTAGCACCGAAGTCCGTCAGCCCGTGTCTCTTTATATTAATTCATTCATTTTTCAATTATATTGTCAGAATCGTTAAATGAAATGTGCAATGAGGAAATGATTCTCATAGTAAGATATTCTCGCATAATTGCAGAGGATTCATAGATATATTGTAATATTCGCTGTTGAAATAACAGGTTTATGCGCATACGACATCAGTTTGCTGCGATTGACTTTATAAGAATTCACTCTATTCTTCGCTAAACTAATCTTCGACTCATATAAATCACGCTATCTGAGAAAATCGACATATGTGTGGTATTGACGAAAAATGAATTTTCCGGTTATATGTATGATAATTACAGGCTCCATGAGTGAAGTACATTGGTACTTGGAAATATCTTCCAATAGTTTGGCGCTGTTTCCTAATAAGTTTATTTCGAATTCAATCGATTCGGGAGTGGGCGTAATCGACTCCTTGGCCAATTCTAAGAAACTATTTCCGAGGAGAGTTTTTCGAGCAAAGGTCAACGAACGTTGGAATTGGAAAAAAAATTACATTAAATTAATTCTCACTATTTTCCCATGGCGAACTACAATTTTTTATTTGCTTAATAGCTTCTACATGTCATTACACATCTTCAATTTAAAAAGTATAATTTTTAAAAAATTACAAGTTTGTGAACGAATCAATTTTGTTCGCTGTATTCAATTGTGGTGAGGATTGGCGAGGTTTCCTAAAAAGTTTATTTCGAAACCAATCGATTCGGGAGAATCGATTCGGGAGTAGGCGCATTCGAATCGTTGTCTAATTCGAAGAAACTATTACTAAGGAGAGTTTTTCGATCAACGGTCAACGAACGCTGATATTGGGAATTTTCGAAAAAAATGTTTACATTAAATTAATTCTCACTATTTTCCATAATTCTCTCTATGTTGAAGCGATTGAGCAAATAAAAAGTTTACATTCGCCATGGAAAATGGTGAGAATTAATTTAATGTAAATATTTTTTCGAAAATTCCCAATATCAGCGTTCGTTGACCGTTGATCGAAAAACTCTCCTTAGCAATAGTTTCTTAGAATTAGACAACGATTCGAATGCGCCTGCTCCCGAATCGATTGGTTTCGAAATAAACTTTTTAGGAAACCTCGCCAATCCTCACCACAATTGAATACAGCGAACAGAATTGATTCGTTCACAAATTTGTAATTTTTTAAAAATTATACTTTTTAAATTGAAGATGTGTAATGACATGTAGAAGCTATTAAGCAAATAAAAATTGTAGTTCGCCATGGGAAAATAGTGAGAATTAATTTAATGTAATTTTTTTCTCCAATTCCAACGTTCGTTGACCTTTGCTTGAAAAACTCTCCTCGGCAATAGTTTCTTAGAATTGGTCAAGGAGTCGATTACGCCCACTCCCGAATCGATTGGATTCGAAATAAACTTATTAGGAAACAGCGCCAAACTACACCAAACGCACACCCTGATGCGAATTTTCAATTGGAAGATATTTCCAAGTACCAATGTACTTCACTCGTGGAGCCTGTAATTATCATACATAAAACCGGAAAATTCATTTTTCGTCAATACCAAGAAAAAAATCGGTTGTTGAATTCTCTCAGATAGTGTGTTATAAGTCTCTGCCGCGCCACTTCGAAATCGCTAGCGCAAAATAAAAGGCGCCCATTCGGGTGAAAAAAGATTCTTTTACTTTTATTTAACTTGAGAGAATACGATTTATGCACTGTTACACTAACGTTTGTCAACTTTTTGCGATTCTTCTACTTTTATTTAACTTGCGAGAATACGCTTATTTAACTTGAGAGAATTTCTGCATACTCTCTGAAGCCAAATGAACATCTTTTATTTGAGGGCTCGTAGCCCTCAAAGAAGGCCCTCTACTGTATCCGCACTCCCTTGTGGTTAAACATTCCTTTTCAGGCGGCATGCGTTGAATTTCCCGAATATTGTAAGCTTAAGAATACAACTAAATAATACGTTCTGTGTTTAGTCTGTTACTTTGGTGGAGAAAACGGCGAATCGGTTGCGGCCCTTCATAAAGGCAACAACACTTGTCCCACTGGAGAACAAGTTAAAGTTGTTGACGCAGACGAGAAGATCTATACTTCCGATTATATCACATGCAATGAGAATCTAGCCTTTACTATTGGTGGAAATAATGTTGAAGGGAACGAAGCAACGGAAATAAGTTGCAATGTGAAGAATGAATGTTAATTTCACCTCTTTTCTTTGTCCGTTAAAGCGGTTATAATAATATCAAGAACTATGTATTTCCGCTCCTTTTCGATGGTACCTGCTATGACATTTTTTCACATGATAAATAAAGAACAAAAATAGGTATTCATAAAATTTTACAAATAAAAAGAACAATTCGCACTAAAACTTTCGGGCGTGATACAGCCAGAGTTCACTCCGTACACAGATAATCCAGTTTTTGCTATTTGGTGAAATTCAAAATATTCATTCAAGCTTCACAAATACGCTGAATAAAGAATTGAATATATTTATTTAGAAGTAATGAATAAGAAGATTCCCATTTTTTTAAAATCTCGGCATACGAATGCATGAATCTCTAAGTTTATACAGTACAGCCCGATCTCCTTTTGTACACGAGTAACACTGCGGCGCGCAGAGGCGCTCATTTGCGCTCATCATTTATTTCTGCGGGTACTGAATACTTTTCGATTCTCAAAGTCTTAATCACGAGTTTCTGTTATGAAAAGTTATTTTAATGACTAAAGAAACTGAAACAAAATTTGTATTAATGAGAAAAAGCAATTAAAAGACAAATCACACTGGTCCGAAAACGATGGGTAATTATTTACTGGAAAGGTATACTGTAATAATGCGCATCGATCGCACGATCGCCGTAAGATATTTTTCGAAATTTACAGTACCCATCGTTTTCGGACCAGTGTGATTTGCCTTTTAATTGTTTTTTCTCATTAATAGAAATTTTGTTTCAGTTTCTTTACTGTTTAAAACAACTTTTCATAACGGAAACTCATGATTAAGACTTTGAGAATCGAAAAGTATTCAGCACCCGCAGAAATAAATGATGAGCGCAAATGAGCGCCGCAGGGCGCCTCAGTGTTACTCGTGTACAAAAGGAGATCGGGCTGTACTGTATATTGTAGGGTTGCCGTTGCGTAAGCGTTATCGTATTTACCGGGCCTTCTTCCCATCCCTTGCCACTCTCTCGTCATTTCCCGCAATTGAGAAGAGAGACTGCCAAAGATAGCGTAATTCCCGCTAAATTAGCGGGAATTACACTATCTCTCGCCCCTCCCCCTTCTCCTCTCCTTACTCTCTGTTCAAACCACCCGCCTCGCCCTATTTGAGGCACGCTTGAAAAGATATCTAATTCCCCTCACATCTGAGAGCTTTGCAGTCAACAGCAAAGTTGTAACTCTCATCGATCCGGTTCTGATTATTTTTTGGCTGAGACGATACGATCAAAACAAACAAAATGACAATCGTTCTACTTTTTGAGAACGAAATCGAAACGATAAGCGTAAAAAATATGTTTTGGTATGGACAGTTGAATTTCTCTCAATGATCAGAGGAATCAGATTAGCATTAGAATATTGATTATCCATGTTATTCCCTCTATTTTCCATTTCAATGATTCATTATCTCAAGATTCATACTTACGGTATGCGAAGTGTAATTTATCTGATATAAAGAATCTCACAACCAGCGACGAGAGTGGAAGACATGATTATGAGAGGTGAACAATGTCCCTCTTGAGATAATGAATTATTGAAATGGAAAATAGAGGGAATAACATGGATAATCAATATTCAAATGCTAATCTGATTACTCTGATCATTGAGTGAAATTCAACTCTTCATGCCAAAACATATTTTGAACGCTTATCGTTTCGATTTTCCTCTGAAAAAGTAGAACGATTGTCATTTTGTTTGTTTTTATCGTATCGTCTCGGCCTAAAGATAATCAGAACCAGGTCGATGTGAGCTACAACTTTGCTGCTGACTGCAAAGCTCTCAGATGATGGGGGAATTATATATCTCTTCAAACGTGCCTCAAATAGGGCGAGGCGGGTGGTTTGAACAGAAAGTGAGGAGAGGGGCAGGGGGAGGGGCGAGAGATAGCGTAATTCCAGCTAGTTTGCGGCAATTACGCTATCTTTGGCAGTGGTGTGTCTAATCACGAAGTTAGGAAGGGAGAGAGTGTCTCTCACGGGCGATTGATAGAGAGAAGGGAAGGGGCGGGAATAGATTGCGTAGTATTCGCTACCGTTCCTGCAACCCTAATATATTGCAATATCATTCTACGGTAACCCCATTTTCATTGACAGTAATGCCATATTCACTTACAGTGCTACAGTACAGCCCGATCTCCTTTTGTACACGAGTAACACTGCGGCGCGCAGAGGCGCTCATTTGCGCTCATCATTTATTTCTGCGGGTACTGAATACTTTTCGATTCTCAAAGTCTTAATCATGAGTTTCCGTTATGAAAAGTTGTTTTAATGACTAAAAAAACTGAAACAAAATTTCTATTAATGAGAAAAAACAATTAAAAGGCAAAACACACTAGTCCGAAAATGATGGGTACTGTAAATTTCGAAAAATGTCTTACGGCGATCGTGCGATCGATTCATGATATTACAGTATACCTTTCCAGTAAATAATTACCCATCGTTTTCGGACCAGTGTGATTTGTCTTTTAATTGTTTTTTTCTCATTAATACAAATTTTGTTTCAGTTTCTTTAGTCATTAAAATAACTTTTCATAACAGAAACTCGTGATTAAGACTTTGAGAATCGAAAAGTATTCAGTACCCGCAGAAATAAATGATGAGCGCAAATGAGCGCCTCTGCGCGCCGCAGTGTTACTCGTGTACAAAAGGAGATCGGGCTGTACTGTATAAACTTAGAGATTCATGCATTCGTATGCCGAGATTTTAAAAAAATGGGAATCTTCTTATTCATTACTTCTAAATAAATATATTCAATTCTTTATTCAGCGTATTTGTGAAGCTTGAATGAATATTTTGAATTTCACCAAATAGCAAAAACTGGATTATCTGTGTACGGAGTGAACTCTGGCTGTATCACGCCCGAAAGTTTTAGTGCGAATTGTTCTTTTTATTTGTAAAATTTTATGAATACCTATTTGTGTTCTTTATTTATCATGTGAAAAAATGTCATAGCAGGTACCATCGAAAAGGAGCGGAAATACATAGTTCTTGATATTATTATAACCGCTTTAACGGACAAAGAAAAGAGGTGAAATTAACATTCATTCTTCACATTGCAACTTATTTCCGTTGCTTCGTTCCCTTCAACATTATTTCCACCAATAGTAAAGGCTAGATTCTCATTGCATGTGATATAATCGGAAGTATAGATCTTCTCGTCTGCGTCAACAACTTTAACTTGTTCTCCAGTGGGACAAGTGTTGTTGCCTTTATGAAGGGCCGCAACCGATTCGCCGTTTTCTCCACCAAAGTAACAGACTAAACACAGAACGTATTATTTAGTTGTATTCTTAAGCTTACAATATTCGGGAAATTCAACGCATGCCGCCTGAAAAGGAATGTTTAACCACAAGGGAGTGCGGATACAGTAGAGGGCCTTCTTTGAGGGCTAGGAGCCCTCAAATAAAAGATATTCATTTGGCTTCAGAGAGTATGCAGAAATCGTATTCTCTCAAGTTAAATAAAAGTAGAAGAATCGCAAAAAGTTGACAAACGTTAGTGTAACAGTGCATAAATCGTATTCTCTCAAGTTAAATAAAAGTAAAAGAATCTTTTTTCACCCAAATGGGCGCCTTTTATTTTGCGCTAGCGATTTCGAAGTGGCGCGGCAGAGACTTATAACACACTATCTGAGAGAATTCAACAACCGATTTTTTTCTTGGTATTGACGAAAAATGAATTTTCCGGTTTTATGTATGATAATTACAGGCTCCATGAGTGAAGTACATTGGTACTTGGAAATATCTTCCAATTGAAAATTCGCATCAGGGTGTGCGTTTGGTGTAGTTTGGCGCTGTTTCCTAATAAGTTTATTTCGAATCCAATCGATTCGGGAGTGGGCGTAATCGACTCCTTGACCAATTCTAAGAAACTATTGCCGAGGAGAGTTTTTCAAGCAAAGGTCAACGAACGTTGGAATTGGAAAAAAAATTACATTAAATTAATTCTCACTATTTTCCCATGGCGAACTACAATTTTTATTTGCTTAATAGCTTCTACATGTCATTACACATCTTCAATTTAAAAAGTATAATTTTTTAAAAAATTACAAATTTGTGAACGAATCAATTTTGTTCGCTGTATTCAATTGTGGTGAGGATTGGCGAGGTTTCCTAAAAAGTTTATTTCGAAACCAATCGATTCGGGAGCAGGCGCATTCGAATCGTTGTCTAATTCTAAGAAACTATTGCTAAGGAGAATTTTTCGATCAACGGTCAACGAACGCTGATATTGGGAATTTTCGAAAAAATATTTACATTAAATTAATTCTCACCATTTTCCATGGCGAATGTAAACTTTTTATTTGCTCAATCGCTTCAACATAGAGAGAATTATGGAAAATAGTGAGAATTAATTTATTGTACACATTTTATTCGAAAATTCCCAATATCAGCGTTCGTTGACCGTTGATCGAAAAACTCTCCTTAGTAATAGTTTCTTCGAATTAGACAACGATTCGAATGCGCCTACTCCCGAATCGATTGGTTTCGAAATAAACTTTTTAGGAAACCTCGCCAATCCTCACCACAATTGAATACAGCGAACAAAATTGATTCGTTCACAAACTTGTAATTTTTTAAAAATTATACTTTTTAAATTGAAGATGTGTAATGACATGTAGAAGCTATTAAGCAAATAAAAAATTGTAGTTCGCCATGGGAAAATAGTGAGAATTAATTTAATGTAATTTTTTTTCCAATTCCAACGTTCGTTGACCTTTGCTCGAAAAACTCTCCTCGGAAATAGTTTCTTAGAATTGGCCAAGGAGTCGATTACGCCCACTCCCGAATCGATTGAATTCGAAATAAACTTATTAGGAAACAGCGCCAAACTACACCAAACGCACCCCCTGATGCGAATTTTCAATTGGAAGATATTTCCAAGTACCAATGTACTTCACTCATGGAGCCTGTAATTATCATACATATAACCGGAAAATTCATTTTTCGTCAATACCACACATATGTCGATTTTCTCAGATAGCGTGATTTATATGAGTCGAAGATTAGTTTAGCGAAGAATAGAGTGAATTCTTATAAAGTCAATCGCAGCAAACTGATGTCGTATGCGCATAAACCTGTTATTTCAACAGCGAATATTACAATATATCTATGAATCCTCTGCAATTATGCGAGAATATCTTACTATGAGAATCATTTCCTCATTGCACATTTCATTTAACGATTCTGACAATATAATTGAAAAATGAATGAATTAATATAAAGAGACACGGGCTGACGGACTTCGGTGCTACAGATTGAGACGGTGGCGATGGGCTGCCCGCTTATCTTCACTTGATCGTGACTGATGGTTGAGAAGAGTGTTGGAATGGCACCCACAAGGGCCAAAGCGATCGAGAGGAAGACCCGAATTGAGATGGAAGGATGAATTTGTTAAGATAGTCGGGCCAGACTTTATGAAAGTTGCGCTCAACAAAGATCAGTGGAACCATCTCTTTTCACTACAGATCCACCGTTTACAGTTGATCTCGATAAAGTATTTAAATGTAATGTAAAAAGACACGTTGCTCAATTCAAAAATATTAATGAAATGAAGTGAAAATAATTCAAATACAGTGCTAATTGATAAATACAAGAACAATAAATTAGCAGTGTTCGTAGATAATTAGTTCCCTCAAATAATGGTTCGAAAAGCGGCAATACGCATTATTTGTCTTTGCCTTCAATCGCTAGCGCAAAATAAAAGGCGCCCATTTGGGTGAAAAAAGATTCTTTTACTTTTATTTAACTTGAGAGAATACGATTTATGCACTGTTACACTAACGTTTATCAACTTTTTGCGATTCTTCTGCTTTTATTTAACTTGAGAGAATACGATTTCTGCATACTCTCTGAAGCCAAATGAATATCTTTTATTTGAGGGCTCGTAGCCCTCAAAGAACGCCCTCTACTGTATCCGCACTCCCTTGTGGTAGTTTTATTGAATCGCGGTGGAAACCGCGGTTAAAAATCATTGTAGAAAATGTATTTTTTGCACTAAACTATAATAAATGCTAAACATTGTTAGAATACAATAAATATAATATATTACAATATATAATAAATATTCTTTTATCACACATACCCGTCCATCATAGAAAATAAAATATATTTGCATTTAATATCTTAAGTTTTGAATAATGGACAATGCATTGCATGGTTAAATATGCTCTATTATTCATGGTATTTCAAATACATATATGTACGATCCGTACCATTTGGTACGTCTACTATCGACGACAGATCGATTGAATACACTTGTGATAGGATATTTTTGACACATTTGCTACAAAAATCGATAGTGGCTATTCCTACAATTTTTAGTGAAATCTGATCCACCGCACTTGATCTGACCCACCGAACCGGGTTACGGTAGATTACTGTAGTTTACAATAGCCGAAAATGATTTCGCACAAGTAGAGGCTGTTCTGACAATTTTTAGTGAAATCTGGCCCACCGCACTTGATCTGACCCACCGATCCGGGTTACGGTAGATTACTGTAGTTTACAATAGCCGAAAATGATTTCGCACAAGTAGAGGCTGTTCTGACAATTTTTAGTGAAATCTGGCCCACCGCACTTGATCTGACCCACCGAACCGGGTTACGGTTGATTACTGTAGTTTGCACTAGCTCATAATGATTTCGCACAAGTAGAGGCTGTTCTGACAATTTTTAGTGAAATCTGGCCCACCGCACTTGATCTGGCCCACCGAACCGGGTTACGGTAGATTACTGTAGTTTACAATAGCTGGAAATTATAACGCACACGTAGTGGCGATTCCGATAATTTTTAGCGAAATCTGACCCACTGCACTTGATCTGACCCACCGAACCGGGTTACGGTAGATTACTGTAGTTTACAATAGCTGGAAATTATAACGCACACGTAGTGGCCATTCCGATAATTTTTAGCGAAATCTGATCCATTGCACTTGATCTGACCCACCGAACCGGGTTACGGTAGATTACTGTAGTTTACAATAGCCGAAAATGATTTCGCACAAGTAGAGGCTGTTCTGACAATTTTTAGTGAAATCTGGCCCACCGCACTTGATCTGACCCACCGATCCGGGTTACGGTAGATTACTGTAGTTTACAATAGCCGAAAATGATTTCGCACAAGTAGAGGCTGTTCTGACAATTTTTAGTGAAATCTGGCCCACCGCACTTGATCTGACCCACCGAACCGGGTTACGGTTGATTACTGTAGTTTGCACTAGCTCATAATGATTTCGCACAAGTAGAGGCTGTTCTGACAATTTTTAGTGAAATCTGGCCCACCGCACTTGATCTGGCCCACCGAACCGGGTTACGGTAGATTACTGTAGTTTACAATAGCTGGAAATTATAACGCACACGTAGTGGCGATTCCGATAATTTTTAGCGAAATCTGACCCACTGCACTTGATCTGACCCACCGAACCGGGTTACGGTAGATTACTGTAGTTTACAATAGCTGGAAATTATAACGCACACGTAGTGGCCATTCCGATAATTTTTAGCGAAATCTGATCCATTGCACTTGATCTGACCCACCGAACCGGGTTACGGTAGATTACTGTAGTTTACAATAGCTGGAAATTATAACGCACACGTAGTGGCCATTCCGATAATTTTTAGCGAAATCTGACCCACTGCACTTGATCTGACCCACCGAACAGGGTTACGGTAGATTACTGTAGTTTACAATAGCTGGAAATTATAACGCACACGTAGTGGCCATTCCGATAATTTTTAGCGAAATCTGACCCACTGCACTTGATCTGACCCACCGAACCGGGTTACGATAGATTACTGTAGTTTACAATAGCTGGAAATTATAACGCACACGTAGTGGCCATTCCGATAATTTTTAGCGAAATCTGACCCATTGCACTTGATCTGACCCACCGAACCGGGTTACGGTAGATTACTGTAGTTTACAATAGCTGGAAATTATAACGCACACGTAGTGGCCATTCCGATAATTTTTAGCGAAATCTGACCCATTGCACTTGATCTGACCCACCGAACCGGGTTACGGTAGATTACTGTAGTTTACAATAGTCGAAAATGATTTCGCACAAGTAGTGGCTGTTCCGACTATTTTTAGTGAAATCTGACCCACCGCACTTGATCTGACCCACCGAACCGGGTTACGGTAGATTACTGTAGTTTACAATAGTCGAAAATGATTTCGCACAAGTAGTGGCTGTTCCGACATTTTTTACTGAAATCTGACCCACCGCACATGATCTGACCCACCGAACCGGGTAACGGTAGATTACTGTAGTTTACAATAGCCGAAAATGATTTCGCACAAGTAGAGGCTGTTCTGACAATTTTTAGTGAAATCTGGCCCACCGCACTTGATCTGACCTACCGAACCGGGTTACGGTTGATTACTGTAGTTTGCACTAGCTCATAATGATTTCGCACAAGTAGAGGCTGTTCTGACAATTTTTAGTGAAATCTGGCCCACCGCACTTGATCTGGCCCACCGAACCGGGTTACGGTAGATTACTGTAGTTTACAATAGCTGGAAATTATAACGCACACGTAGTGGCCATTCCGATAATTTTTAGCGAAATCTGACCCACTGCACTTGATCTGACCCACCGAACAGGGTTACGGTAGATTACTGTAGTTTACAATAGCTGGAAATTATAACGCACACGTAGTGGCCATTCCGATAATTTTTAGCGAAATCTGACCCACTGCACTTGATCTGACCCACCGAACCGGGTTACGGTAGATTACTGTAGTTTACAATAGCTGGAAATTATAACGCACACGTAGTGGCCATTCCGATAATTTTTAGCGAAATCTGACCCATTGCACTTGATCTGACCCACCGAACCGGGTTACGGTAGATTACTGTAGTTTACAATAGTCGAAAATGATTTCGCACAAGTAGTGGCTGTTCCGACATTTTTTACTGAAATCTGACCCACCGCACATGATCTGACCCACCGAACCGGGTAACGGTAGATTACTGTAGTTTACAATAGCCGAAAATGATTTCGCACAAGTAGAGGCTGTTCTGACAATTTTTAGTGAAATCTGGCCCACCGCACTTGATCTGACCCACCGAACCGGGTTACGGTTGATTACTGTAGTTTGCACTAGCTCATAATGATTTCGCACAAGTAGAGGCTGTTCTGACAATTTTTAGTGAAATCTGGCCCACCGCACTTGATCTGGCCCACCGAACCGGGTTACGGTAGATTACTGTAGTTTACAATAGCTGGAAATTATAACGCACACGTAGTGGCCATTCCGATAATTTTTAGCGAAATCTGACCCACTGCACTTGATCTGACCCACCGAACAGGGTTACGGTAGATTACTGTAGTTTACAATAGCTGGAAATTATAACGCACACGTAGTGGCCATTCCGATAATTTTTAGCGAAATCTGACCCACTGCACTTGATCTGACCCACCGAACCGGGTTACGGTAGATTACTGTAGTTTACAATAGCTGGAAATTATAACGCACACGTAGTGGCCATTCCGATAATTTTTAGCGAAATCTGACCCATTGCACTTGATCTGACCCACCGAACCGGGTTACGGTAGATTACTGTAGTTTACAATAGTCGAAAATGATTTCGCACAAGTAGTGGCTGTTCCGACTATTTTTAGTGAAATCTGACCCACCGCACTTGATCTGACCCACCGAACCGGGTTACGGTAGATTACTGTAGTTTACAATAGTCGAAAATGATTTCGCACAAGTAGTGGCTGTTCTGACAATTTTTACTGAAATCTGACCCACCGCACATGATCTGACCCACCGAACCGGGTAACGGTAGATTACTGTAGTTTACAATAGCTGAAAATGATTTCGCACAAGTAGTGGCTGTCCCGACAATTTTTAGTGAAATCTGACCCACCGCACTTGATCTGACCCACCGAACCAGGTTACGGTAGATTACTGTAGTTTACAATAGTCGAAAATGATTTCGCACAAGTAGTGGCTGTTCTGACAATTTTTAGTGAAATCTGACCCACCGAACTTGATCTGACCCACCGAACTGGGTTACGGTAGATTACGGTAGTGTTACTGATGCTGATCACAATGATACCCATCCCAAGTTTCTAGGACCTCTATGAGCCGAGTTATTCCGAAATGTCGGTTTCCGAATTGTCTAGGCCCCGCCCCCTCCACTCTCATTGGTCCTCCAAGACTCCGCCCAGCGTGACATTCGGTACATTTTTGCAACTCAGGTGCACATGGTTCACGATATGGTACCGACTTGTGACCGGTACCGTTCGAATATGGAGCCATAGGCATGACTACCCTGAACTTGAAACGAGTTTGCCACCATTCTGGTCCCGGAGAGGAGTTTTGAAAAACAGGTCTCCTAGTCCTCTGTTGTAAAAGGTCTCTCCTAAAAAAAAGAACCCAAATGGGCCAGTCTCTTCGAGACTGGCCTTAAGCAGAATACGATTGCTCATTTAGTAAAAAAAAGGTAAGGTATTATAAAATGGAAAGAACTGGAAAATACCTGGAAGTTGGGATACACTTTATGCGTGACAGCATCAACCCATCTAAAGTATGCACATCAGTCTTATTTAGATTTTATAACAGTTCATTTATTTTTTCGTGCAAATAATCTAAACAAAACGTATTTCGTGAACAAGGGGTTTATGAAAAGTATATTTTATTTCCTCATAAATTGGAAAAAGGAGAATACTCACTGGTCATTCTCACAAGCGATATAAGCTATCGACAATATTCCATTGAGAGTTTTCTGGAAAATGAGTATTATACCAAATATATTTCATTTTTCGTTTAGTATTGAGGCTAGACTAACAATAGTACATTCGTTCGTCCCAATTAATTTCACCACTCCGCTCATGGTTTGCCTATAAGGATTCAGTTAAAATGGCATTGTAATGCATTCCAGTCCAACTTTGGAAGAATCGTGTTCGTTGTCGTTGATATCATGGTTGAAGAAGTGATAATACAGAGATGTGCGGTGCTATTAGAACCTTTTTAACAGATCATTTTGCTCCGCTACTTTCCCTAATTTCCCACGGCGGCTCAATGGAGAGAAATCCCTACATTTTACTTTGGCTTGAAGCCTCCCGCTCTACTAAAAATCGGCAAAGTTGATCTGCACCGGGCGGGATTCGAGCCTACGAGGTTCGGATCGCTACACAAAAGTTGTAGTCACTAAGCATGTTTGGGAACTCGTAAAACTTGATGATAGGTCTTGTCAGAAGCGTTCGTATGGAGAGCAGAGCGCCCAGATATATCGTAGTCAACTTTCGCGCTGTGAGAACGTAGATGTTTTAGTGCTTATCAATCCATACTCTCGGTTGAAACGGGAGTCTCCGCCAACTGCATCAAGATTGATAGAATGAAGAAATGAGAGTTCTTTCTCCTCTTTCCCATACTCTCTCGTCCTAATCCAATTTCATTTTCATATCGCCCCATTATCCTATAAAAGCATTCCATTCATTCTCTCCGGTTCAGACCAAAGCTCTCCCATCTTGAGGAGAGCTCGGGGATCATTTCGCACCCATGGAAATCGTCCTCCCTGTGAAGAGGATGTCCAATCCATTCCATCGAAAAGATAAACCGAAGTTCCAATACTGACAAAACTGACCCAGGTTCAGAAAATTCATTGTTTTAATCTAATACATACCGCAACCAAATTATCGCGATATTCATTTTCACAAGTGAGGTTTTCATTTCTGGGAATAGCTTTTCCAGACTATGTATATCCTCCAATGTTTGCCCTCGATAAGTGTTCCAAGGTAGGGCAATCACTCATTACTGGAAATATTCAAATTTAATTTAATTGAAATATTGAACATTAATAACAACCTGAGGCGCAGAGCGCAGAAAGCGAGATGAATTGAAGAAGATGAAACATTAGTGGACTGTTATTTTTAAAAGTCGTCCTGTTTAAATATGCAGTGTAGACAATTTTTAGTGAAATCTGGCCCACCGCACTTGATCTGACCCACCGAACCGGGTTACGGTTGATTACTGTAGTTTGCACTAGCTCATAATGATTTCGCACAAGTAGAGGCTGTTCTGACAATTTTTAGTGAAATCTGGCCCACCGCACTTGATCTGGCCCACCGAACCGGGTTACGGTAGATTACTGTAGTTTACAATAGCTGGAAATTATAACGCACACGTAGTGGCCATTCCGATAATTTTTAGCGAAATCTGACCCACTGCACTTGATCTGACCCACCGAACAGGGTTACGGTAGATTACTGTAGTTTACAATAGCTGGAAATTATAACGCACACGTAGTGGCCATTCCGATAATTTTTAGCGAAATCTGACCCACTGCACTTGATCTGACCCACCGAACCGGGTTACGGTAGATTACTGTAGTTTACAATAGCTGGAAATTATAACGCACACGTAGTGGCCATTCCGATAATTTTTAGCGAAATCTGACCCATTGCACTTGATCTGACCCACCGAACCGGGTTACGGTAGATTACTGTAGTTTACAATAGTCGAAAATGATTTCGCACAAGTAGTGGCTGTTCCGACTATTTTTAGTGAAATCTGACCCACCGCACTTGATCTGACCCACCGAACCGGGTTACGGTAGATTACTGTAGTTTACAATAGTCGAAAATGATTTCGCACAAGTAGTGGCTGTTCTGACAATTTTTACTGAAATCTGACCCACCGCACATGATCTGACCCACCGAACCGGGTAACGGTAGATTACTGTAGTTTACAATAGCTGAAAATGATTTCGCACAAGTAGTGGCTGTCCCGACAATTTTTAGTGAAATCTGACCCACCGCACTTGATCTGACCCACCGAACCAGGTTACGGTAGATTACTGTAGTTTACAATAGTCGAAAATGATTTCGCACAAGTAGTGGCTGTTCTGACAATTTTTAGTGAAATCTGACCCACCGAACTTGATCTGACCCACCGAACTGGGTTACGGTAGATTACGGTAGTGTTACTGATGCTGATCACAATGATACCCATCCCAAGTTTCTAGGACCTCTATGAGCCGAGTTATTCCGAAATGTCGGTTTCCGAATTGTCTAGGCCCCGCCCCCTCCACTCTCATTGGTCCTCCAAGACTCCGCCCAGCGTGACATTCGGTACATTTTTGCAACTCAGGTGCACATGGTTCACGATATGGTACCGACTTGTGACCGGTACCGTTCGAATATGGAGCCATAGGCATGACTACCCTGAACTTGAAACGAGTTTGCCACCATTCTGGTCCCGGAGAGGAGTTTTGAAAAACAGGTCTCCTAGTCCTCTGTTGTAAAAGGTCTCTCCTAAAAAAAAGAACCCAAATGGGCCAGTCTCTTCGAGACTGGCCTTAAGCAGAATACGATTGCTCATTTAGTAAAAAAAAGGTAAGGTATTATAAAATGGAAAGAACTGGAAAATACCTGGAAGTTGGGATACACTTTATGCGTGACAGCATCAACCCATCTAAAGTATGCACATCAGTCTTATTTAGATTTTATAACAGTTCATTTATTTTTTCGTGCAAATAATCTAAACAAAACGTATTTCGTGAACAAGGGGTTTATGAAAAGTATATTTTATTTCCTCATAAATTGGAAAAAGGAGAATACTCACTGGTCATTCTCACAAGCGATATAAGCTATCGACAATATTCCATTGAGAGTTTTCTGGAAAATGAGTATTATACCAAATATATTTCATTTTTCGTTTAGTATTGAGGCTAGACTAACAATAGTACATTCGTTCGTCCCAATTAATTTCACCACTCCGCTCATGGTTTGCCTATAAGGATTCAGTTAAAATGGCATTGTAATGCATTCCAGTCCAACTTTGGAAGAATCGTGTTCGTTGTCGTTGATATCATGGTTGAAGAAGTGATAATACAGAGATGTGCGGTGCTATTAGAACCTTTTTAACAGATCATTTTGCTCCGCTACTTTCCCTAATTTCCCACGGCGGCTCAATGGAGAGAAATCCCTACATTTTACTTTGGCTTGAAGCCTCCCGCTCTACTAAAAATCGGCAAAGTTGATCTGCACCGGGCGGGATTCGAGCCTACGAGGTTCGGATCGCTACACAAAAGTTGTAGTCACTAAGCATGTTTGGGAACTCGTAAAACTTGATGATAGGTCTTGTCAGAAGCGTTCGTATGGAGAGCAGAGCGCCCAGATATATCGTAGTCAACTTTCGCGCTGTGAGAACGTAGATGTTTTAGTGCTTATCAATCCATACTCTCGGTTGAAACGGGAGTCTCCGCCAACTGCATCAAGATTGATAGAATGAAGAAATGAGAGTTCTTTCTCCTCTTTCCCATACTCTCTCGTCCTAATCCAATTTCATTTTCATATCGCCCCATTATCCTATAAAAGCATTCCATTCATTCTCTCCGGTTCAGACCAAAGCTCTCCCATCTTGAGGAGAGCTCGGGGATCATTTCGCACCCATGGAAATCGTCCTCCCTGTGAAGAGGATGTCCAATCCATTCCATCGAAAAGATAAACCGAAGTTCCAATACTGACAAAACTGACCCAGGTTCAGAAAATTCATTGTTTTAATCTAATACATACCGCAACCAAATTATCGCGATATTCATTTTCACAAGTGAGGTTTTCATTTCTGGGAATAGCTTTTCCAGACTATGTATATCCTCCAATGTTTGCCCTCGATAAGTGTTCCAAGGTAGGGCAATCACTCATTACTGGAAATATTCAAATTTAATTTAATTGAAATATTGAACATTAATAACAACCTGAGGCGCAGAGCGCAGAAAGCGAGATGAATTGAAGAAGATGAAACATTAGTAGACTGTTATTTTTAAAAGTCGTCCTGTTTAAATATGCAGTGTAGATTTGACTATAAATGCTAGAGATAAGGCAATTTGTGGAGAAAATAAGAAGCAGAGATAATGCCTCGTTTGCATTGAGCACGAAGCTAGGCAGCTGCAACGTGGCATGTTATCCAGCCCAGATAATTTTCCATTTGCCCACAATAACAAAAAAAATATCGAGCGATATAAGGATATTTATATCCGTCATACTCTTCTCAATTACGTTATCTTTATAATTTTACTACTTTATGCTAGAGCTACTGCAACTTAACTAAACATAAAATTTATCATGTTTGAGGTTGACCATTCTTCATCATTCACCACTCACCAGTGTTGTCCCATTTTCTGCGTTATATGGTTTCTCCATAATATGATTACTGATTACACAACCGATCGATTACATTTACATTTTATTTAGAGTTTTACAACTACCTTTTTTTACAACCGATTACAATGGAGACCGTAGGAGATAATACCGTCAAAACGAAAAAAAGTGAAACATTTGTCAAATAATTTGACAAAATTTGACAAAAGTTCACAAGATTCCCATTTTTAGCATTTTTCATGATCTTGATGAAGTATTATCTCAGATTTTGTTTTGTAGATGTGTTTGCCAAATCCAGATAAGCACGACAAAAGTGAAAAAAATAATCAGGAGCGTTGCGGAACATAATTGGTATACTGTAGCATAGTGTAGAATCTTGCTGTAAAATTGCTTCCTTCGCGCTTTTTTCGTCTAATGATTGATATATCTAGCGTTACCTGACTTCTTTTAGCGAATGTGCACTTTTTGGATCATTTTATAGATCAGGCTGCAAAACGGGTATACTGTAGAACCAGTAATGGATGATACGATTGAGAGCCACTGTTATCAAATTCATTAAAAAGATTTGTTTGTTCATAGTCATAACACAAATCATCTTATCTCATTAATTGCAAAGAATGTAATAAACAGTTCTTCATTCGCAATTAGAAATTGATTTTGGCGATGTGAAGCCAAAAGTTAAGCTAAAATCGAATTTACTTTGAATTTCAAATGAGAAAAGTGAGCATATTCTCAGATATTCTATGACATACACCATCTATTGCCATATTGCCCACGTTCATTTTATTTCTCACAGGTCGTTCTCACACAACAGATGTAAGATTGGTGTGAGCATGTTTTTATTGAACAAAACTCGACATAAAAAGTTTTTAGATGGCAAGTGCAACCATAACATCCAGCGCAATGGTTTCCACCAATTATTAGTCAAATATCCCACGAAAATTTACGTAGCTCGCTCAAGAGGCCTGCTTGTTGTTGCATGTTCAGACAACTGCTAAGGCCTCATCCACCCTACATCATTGATCCCACTCTGATCTTTGATTTTTGGCACTAGAGAATACGTTATTGAGACTTTCCCGACCATCTTCCACCTTCCCTGTTTTCCCAATGTCTATTCTCCCTATTTTATTTAAATGTGGAAATCTTCTTAATTTTTTCACGTTTTTTAACTTGCTGAAACGTCCTCATGATGTATGACAAATAAATAAATAAATATATATATATTTTATCGACATGCTCAGCATGAAACAATACATGTGGGTGAAGCAAAAATAAATAAATAATTCACAGAAATACTCTCGATAGGGATTGAACTTGAAGAGGGTACGAAGGGTAGAAATTGGGTATCATAGAAGAAAGTGATAGAAAGGGGTGGAAGGGGGGAATCTCTCTTTGTTGGGACCATCCCTCTAAATAAAAACTGACCTAGTCTGCACGAGTAATAAATGTAAAAAGGTAAAGGTACAACCCGTTATTCAAGGCACACGAAGTCCAGCGGCTGATCACTGCTACTGGCCAGTGATCTTTCAAAGCCAATTCAGTCCGGAGGGACTAATCTCTTCTTCGGACCTTTTTTACCGTGTGATCTAGTCACTACCAATTCCCCTTTCGGAAGCCTTGGTGGGGCGGAGGTGGTGAAATGACCGGGAAGCACGAAACAGCACGAGTAATAATGAACTAATTTCAATGATTAATAACATCATCGTTGTTTCTAAAAACATTCTACGTTATCAATGGATCTCATAACACGGATCTCCTGTAAAAGTGTATGAAACCATTCGACAGAAAACAAATTGATTTCCTCCGTTTTTATTGATTGTTGTTAGACTGGCCTAACTGAGTGCGAAAACAACATTTTCAAATTTTGTTTTTCGGAATTTGCATATCTATGCAATTTGTTTCCTGTAAACTTCAGATGAGTGTAAGTCGCTTCGTTTTTGTGCTATCGTGTTCATTTTTTTAGATCGGTTGCTAATGACCTCGTCTACAAATAACTCAATTGAGGATACGGTCGGAAATGTTGTTTTTCATGTTGTTTTTCAAAAAAATTTTCCGCGGAGTTATGATTTTTCAAAAAAGTGGACTTCGATTGCGTCATCATTACGCAATAACGAGAAATTTTCATGAGTCCACAATATCAGGGTCGGATTCCTCGATAAATTTCCCACAAGAACTCGCGAGAGCGGCCCCATAGCACGCTTGGTTCACTAAATATAATAAAAACAAAAAGTTGGCACTGACTTTCCGGCGCTACTGTACGGGATGCCACATATACGAAGTACGATTCTGGAATAAGTTTTAAGGACAGATTCAACATGCAGTCGCAATGACGAGGACGACGGGGACCAAAGTTCATTACAGTAATCGAGCAAGGGACGGACATAGGTACAGAATAGACGACTGTATAATGATACACTACGAGAAGTAAACGACCGATAGATATAGCAACATCTTGATTTTAGCTTTCCTTACTATGTTAGCAATGTGCTCACTAAAATCAAGCGAATTGTTGTAAGTTATTCCAAGATCTTTGAATTGTGATACTATTGGGGGTTATTATCAATAGTGAAGTCAACTTGAGGGTGGTTTGTGCCTATGCGCATAATAGCTAACTTAGAACTAGACATAGTAAGGCCCACAAGGAGCTCCAATCATGAATACGGTCAAGGGCGGTGTGAAGAATCTCACAGTTTTTAAAGGAGTAAAATTTGAGATCGTCAGCATATATTGAACAAAATACATCAGGAGGAAGAATAGACGGAATATCAGAAATGTATAGAGAGAATAATAGGGGTCCAATACAACTCCCTTGAGGGACACCACTGAGCTCCGCATTTTTAGGGGGGCCATTAATTTGGTCGAGAGTGAAAAGTTGAGCCATTATTTTAGTAGTTGAGCCAATAATTTGGTTCGAAGTGGGGCTATTATTTTAGTCGCAAAGTTGAGCTGTTTTTTGGCTTCAATAATGGCTCAACTACTGTAAATCGAGCCGTTTCACCGAGAGCCGTAAAATAGGTCGGCGATGTTTGCTAATTTCTTTCTTGTTAGTTCATGTCGGCATACTCGCCATGGAAGTTTTTCAACTAAATAATGTTGTTTTCGTTGCATTTCTAGTTTGTATTCTATTTTACAAAGTATTTTGCTAGTTGAGTAGAGTGTAGATGTTTTCGCTCCTTCATTAACTGTGCTCACTAATTGTTGCTTTTTCATTAATTTAATGTTACAGGGATATCTCGGCTCTCTCAAGATGGACCCGCTCAATTCACTTCTACTAGAACGGTAAGCATCTTACTACTTATGAAATGTCAATTGTATTTAATTGTAAGTATTAAGTATTTATGCCAATTAAGTCGTAAGGCAAGATTAAGTGTTTGATTTTGAGACCGTTAATTGTTTCATGTTTCAGCGTCTTATCGCTTCGTCCTCAAGCCGTTTCCGAGGTGTCTGCGCAAAGTGGATGGGTTAGATGATGTTTTATTGATTTCTTATGCATCGTTTACCTTACGTGCCTACGCCGTAACCTCCTCCGCCGCGTCTCCGCCGTTACGGCGGAGGTTACGGCGTACGAGAATCTTGAGCAAGCATGCCGCAAACATGTAACAGTCTCGTAAATTGCGAATAAATTGCTCCGTTGTTGCCTTCACAACGACAGTTTCAAAGCAATTTACTGGCAACTTGCTTCGTTGTTGCCTTATAGCTCTGTTTAGGGTTAATTGCCGATTATTTGTTTCATCCTTGCTCTATTTATGGAGCAAGGATGAAGCAAGTTACTGGCTAAATATATTTTACTTGTTTTGTGCCGGCAAGTTTGCGGCAAGGGTTGGGTCAGGTTGCGGCGATATTCCCCGTAAGTTTGCCCGATACTTGCGGCAAGCTTGCTCCACATTCTCTGTGTAAGGTAAATGTAACGATACATTAGCTATCATTGTTTATCGATTAACTTTGTTCATTGTACCTTGTTTAGGTGTGCGTCTTCTGCTACCAGTTCGGCGTCCATCACGCTAAAAGCCGACATCGGATGCCCCTTCCCCGTGTAGCTGTATAGACTTTCACCATAAAGTCGTAGGACGCTTTATTTCATTTTTTTTGTAACTTAATCTAGGAAAGATACAGTGTAGGCAACAAGTCTCCGGCCACTTTTACATTTTTTTATAACTTTTGATCCAGGAAAGCAATCAAGCTGATCTTTTCAGTCAATGTACAGAATTTATTAAGGAATACAACCATGATGTATTGGTGATATTACATTAGTTCATTATTGCGCAGTGATGACGCAATCGAAATACACTTTTTTGAAAAATTTTATTTCTTTAGTCTAAAGTCCTGTTCTTGTGAAACATTGTGAGAGTGTAGAACCCCACTATGGCTGCACAGTCAAACAATCCGGAATGGCTCCGACTCCGATTTCAAGCTGTAGCAGGGTTGCAACTTTGACCCCCCAAAATTTATAACTCGGCTTCTAGATGTGATAACGACCCGTTCTAAGCGCCAAAATGATGCTAGTGGCGAGATATGTTTATCCCCAGATTACGGTAGTCATAGCTCGTCATTTGCCCTCAGGGCATAAAATATTTTTTTGTTGGGATGACCGATTTTGAGACCCTACCGTTCAGAGGGCAGGTCTTCTAAAATTATGGTTCCTGCGCAAGCAGCTTTGCAATGTATCATATATTTATTTCCCTTATTTTGGTTTAGTTCCGATTCCTTTCAGACCCGTAGCAAAAGTTAGGCTGAGGTCTACTCGGTGCGCGCTCTTGTGCTTTCTCTCTCACTGCTCTCATCCCTGGGCTTCTATTGATGAAATCTCTTATTTGCAAAGCACCAATGCATGTTAGAGATGTTCACAAAAGTTTTTACACTATTGCTGAACTTCGATCTTTGATCTTTGGATTTTGATCTTTGATCGCTGAAACCGAGTAGACCTCAGCATAACTTTGGCTACAGGGCTGAAAGGAATCGGAACCAAACCAAAATAAGGGAAATAAACATATGATACATTGCAAAGCTACATGCGCTGAAACCATAATTTTAGAAGACCTGCCGTCTGAACTGTAGGGTCTCAAAATCAGTCCTTCCAACAAAAAAATTATTTTATGCCCTGAGGGCAAATGACGAGCTATGACTACCGTAATCTGGGGATAAACATATCTCGCCACTAGCATCATTTTGGCGCTTAGAACGGGTCATTATCACATCTAGAAGCCGAGTTATAAATTTTGGGGGTCAAAGTTGCAACCCTGCTACAGCTTGAAATCGGAGTCGGAGCCATTCCGGATTGTTTGACTGTGCAGCCATAGTGGGGTTCTACACTCTCACAATGTTTCACAAGAACAGGACTTTCGACTAAAGAAATAAAATATTTCAAAAAAGTGTTTTTCGATTGCGTCATCACTGCGCAATAATGAACTAATGTAATATCACCAACACATCATGGTTGTATTCCTTAATAAATTCTGTACATTGACTGAAAAGATCAGCTTGATTGCTTTCCTGGATCAAAAGTTATAAAAAAATGTAAAAGTGGCCGGAGACTTGTTGCCTACACTGTATCAAGATAGTTTAGTCAATGTGTGCAACTGTTCAAGAAATACAACCATGATGTGTTGTCATAATTAAATTAGTTCACTGCTGCATAATGATGACGCATTCGGAGTGCGCTTTTCGAACACTACTGCAGAAGCCCAGATTGGGGGTGGGGCCTGAAGTAGGGGGTAGAAGGCATATCCTCCCCGGTTGGACTTGCCGTTGATTACCCAACACTTCTTGACATAATTCTTGAACATTATATCTTTATGACGTAGCTTCCACTCCTATTGTAGCGAAATCCGCGTCGGTTTATCCATTTTAGGACTGCTTTCAGTCCATGTAGATTCTTGCCTCTGATGATATTCAGGAATTCAGAATGCTCTGGGAGATAATAGTTTAGGGATTCGGAGGACAAAACTATAATTACCCTAATATTCTTTGGCCCCATTCGGCCCTAGCTCGTCCCCATTTTGGGTCGATCTGGGGATATTTTGGGCTTGTTCTCTTCACATGAGATGGCTGTAGCATGACTGAAATCAGTCTTCGATACTGATTAGGAATACGTTTTTAAAACGCTGTCCAATCGAGCTGAGGCTCGAAAAAAATCGATAGTGAAATTCGGCCCGTCGATTCGAAAATTTATGTCTGCGTTTAACAGAAGAAGGTGATGCACAACGGGATATCGATAATAGAGTGAAGTGTGCTTGGAGTAAGTGGAAAGCTTGCAGTGGAGTATTAAGAGATAGGAGAGTAGCGATTCGAGTGAAGGGCAAAGTGTATAAGACTGTGATTAGACCAGCACTGATGTATGGAAGTGAGACATGGCCGATGACGGATAGACAAGAAGCAAAGTTGGTGTGTACTGAGATGAGGATGATGAGATGGGCATGTGGAGTTACCCTGACTGATAGAATAAGAAATGAAGTGCTTAGAGGAATGATGAAAGTAAGACCGATTAATGAAAAGATCCGAGAAAAAAGACTGAGATGGTACGGACATGTGAAGAGGAGAGATAGAGACCATGTATGCAGAAGGATGATACAATACGCGCCACAAGGAAGAAGACCAAGAGGAAGACCGAAGCTCAGATGGAAGCTCAGATCAAGAAGGACTTCAAGGAACTCAAGCTGACGGAACGACACACGCTGAATCGACTACTATGGCACACGAAGACTAGTTTTCCTGACCCCGTTTAACGTGATAAGAAGAAGCCCATACCATCCCCTTGCTTTCTTATACAGGAAAATAAATGATTTGATTTGATTTGATTTGATTTTGCCTGTCAGGGAGTGGACAATTCGGGCGTCCGATACCAAATACTATTTGTTATTATATCAACAGTGAGCCGCTTTTTTCTGGATACCGTAACCCGCACTACCGTAATCGTAATACACGCACCGGGATTTGCCATGAACTTCGCCACATTATTACAGTGTACGGTAGTTCGTGTTACGGTATATAGAAAAATAAAAGCTGGCTCATATTGGATATCATAGCAGTAGTATTAAAGTTCACAATCGCTGATAAGATAAGGTAAGTTCTTTTTCTCTGGTTTTCGTAAAAGTAAAACATATTAATCAAAACAAAAACAGCATAATAAAAGTGCTGCAAGGGATCGAACAAAGAAGACAGTCGCACGCAGACACCTTATCCACTACTCTACATAGGCAGTTGTTTAATAGTTGATAGATGAGAAACAAACCCAGCTGGATTGTTTGTGTAGGAGACCACGCAAATTTTCGAATCGACTGGCCGAATTTCAATATCGATTTTCTCGAAGCTCTGCTCTATTGGGCAGTATTTATATCTGATTCCTAATCAGTACCGAAGACTGATTTCAGTCATGTTACTGCCATCTTATGTGAAGATAACAAGCCCAAAATATCCCCTTGTTAGTTCTGATTCTTGTCAGACCCGCAGCAAACATTCTAACTACTCAATCTCAACACGTAGGCTTATGCTGCCCTTGTAGGAACTTTAGTTTTAAATGACCAGAACGGTAGGGCCTCGAAGTCTTAAAAAATGTTTTGTGGCTCAAATTTGCAGCCCGCTACAGCTTGAAATCGGAGTCCGAGCTATTTCATTTTTTTGCATGGGCAGCCCTCGGTGAGGTCTCCATTTCAATAAAGAACATACGTGCTCGAAAAGTGTACTTCGATTGCGTCATTACTATACAACAGTGAAGTAATTTAAATATACCAACACATCATGGTTATATTCCATGATGAATTACAAACCTTGACTATGCTTGATTTCCCGGATCAAAAGTTTAAAAAAATATCTAAAAAGAGCGTTCCATGACTTTATACTGTTATTGTTGTTATTCAATAGAAGAGTGTACATTGTTTTCATACGCTTGTGAGAGAACCGAGCATAGCCAGTGGGGTCTAGCCCAGTTAAAAATCAAATTTTAGCGATCGGGTTCTCAAGGTTGTTGATGATATCCCCCATCCACACAACCTTGCCTCCCCATTCCCCAGTTTTTTTTTTCCCACATCGTGTCCACCTATGCTAGGGTCACCGTTGAGGCCAGACGGCGTCGCATTTAAATCTCTTTTTTTATTTCATTTTTTCATCATCTGATGGTTAAAAAATGGCTGACGAACGTTCCGGGGTAGAATTTGATGGCGATAAAGCCTGTCTAATTCATTTTTTCATGAAAAATTCATTCTGATGGCGCGTTATAAAGAGTGGAAAACCGAAATCGGCGAGTTTTCATGAGCATATGAAAACTCGACATTTTAATTCAAGAGCGCGACAAAGGTCCGGGAATTCAAATATCGTCTTTCCGATTTAAATTTTCCGTTCAGTATAGCTGGAACTTAATTTTCCAACCCCCGTAAGTTTTCTGTATATACTGATCGGAATTTGAATTACCGGACCTTTGTCGCGCTTTCCGCTGTCGGGTTTCCATATGCGATTTAATGGCTGGAAACTCGCCGATTTCGGTTTTTTACTATTTTAATTCGCCATAAATCCATTCCGGTCCGATCTATGCAGGTCGCGTTTTACACTTTGAGAGAATTTCCGTTTTTGAAAATTTTTCTTGAAAAATGAATTCGACAGGTTCGCCATCAAATTCTGCCCCGGGAACATGGTCGCAAAATATTTGCATTGATAGATTCAAAGAAACAATTGAAATCGTGAATTAGGCGCGAAGGGGTCTGGTATTGTCACGGCGGTTCACTGGAGAGAAACCCCTACATTTAACTTTGGCTTGAAGGCTCCCGCACTATGAAAAATCGGCAAAGTTGATTTGCACCGGGCTGGATTCGAACCCACGAGGTTCGGATCGCCACACAAAAGTTCTAGCCACTAAGCCATCTCAGCATGTGTATCAGTTCGTAAAACTCGATGATAGCTCTAGTCAGAAGCGTTCGTATGGAGAGCAGCCGTAGCGCGCGCTCATTCATACCGTATCTAACTTTCGCGCTGGGAGGATCCCTCAGTTGCGGGAGCTCCTTAGTTACTATCATTGAGCCGCCGTGATTGTGAGGGGGTATCAAAACGGCAACGGATTATAAATATGTTGGGAGATGGCCTATGGCAACAAAAGTTGTATCATTGTTATCAGTGGTGATGTACGGTATTGTGCTACCGTAACCGTCGGGAATCGCGAACTGATCATGAATTTTTCGCTTTCGGCCATTTTCAACCATGAACCCCGGGTCATGGTTGAATGAAAATAATCAGTTCGCGATTCCCGACGGTTACGGTAGCACAATACCGTACACTCCCACTGATTACAATGATACAACTTTTGTTGACATAGGCCATCTCCCAACAGATTTAAGATCCGTTGCCGTTTTGATTGTTGCCGTTTTGATCGTTGCCGTTCTGATACCTCCCCGGTATTGTGCGTATAAAATGGACTTGCATAAGAAAAAGACACGATGCTTCAAAGAACGTATATAAAGAACGGAAGTCGCTCAAAGTCTAGATCTCGCCCCGCCTCTCGATTGTCTCTCCGCTGCCTCTCCCTAACCCGGCTGACCTTCGCCACGCGCTATTAGATATAAAAGAGTTCGGCGTAGTTTCTGAACCATGCAAAACCAGAAATAGTCTCTTCTACAAATAAAACAAGTGACTTTTATACGCTCAATATCAACACAAAATGACTATGTCCATCGTCATCAGCTTAGTCGAAAACCTTAGAAAAGTGCGATGTTATTGTTATAAATAAAATAAGAAGTTATAATATTATTAGAAGTTATATTTTGTTAGTGATACAAAATCAATTAAATGTTTATTGTTCGTTTCATTTTCTTGTCATGTTGTAATCGATATGTAAATATTGTATGTTATGAGAATAAAGAAGTTAATTGATGTATAAAACATTTAAATGTGTAATAAACATAAATGGAATTGGAATAAAAGTAAGCAAATAAAGGGCTAAACTTTTACTGGTCGAGCCAAATTATTGGCCAAATTATTGGCCCCACTTGAAAAGTAGAGCCATTAATTTGGACTAAAGTTTAGCGAAAAGTTTAGTGGGGCCATTATTATGACCAAATTATTGGCCCCACTTGAAAAGTTGAGCCATTAATTTGGACTAAAGTTTAGCGAAAAGTTTAGTGGGGCCATTATTTTGACCAAATTAATGGCTCAACTTTTCAAGTGGGGCTTGTCTGGTAGCCTAATTCGAGACTCAACTTTTAGCAAATTATTGGCCCCACTTTGACCAAATTATTGCCCCCCCTAAAAATGCGGAGAGAGTTTCAAACGGCCGAGAGCTGGAATTATCAACTAACACAGTTTGGGTTCTTGAAAAAAGGAACGATTTAAACCATTTAATAAGGCATCCGCGAATACCTATTTTTCGCATTTGTAGATCAGAAGGTTTAGAGGGATGGAATCAAAAGCGCGACTAAAGTCGATAAAGGCGCATGAAATGTAGCCTTTTTTGTCGAGTTCGGTGTGCCAGTGCGAAAAAGTAGACAAGAAACAAGAGTTACATGACCGCTTGTTTCGAAATCCATGCTGTTCATCATGTTGGAGGTTATTGATTGAAAGAAAGTTAGTAAGATCACGACATATCAATCTTTCCATAACTTTAGAAGTAGAGCATGTCAAAGAAATAGGACGATAGTTGGATGCACAATGACGATCACCCTTTTTCTTGTAGATTGGACGGATAAATGATGTTAGCCAAATAGATGGAGCTATTGAGTGCGACAGAAATCGATCAAATAATATGGAAAGAGGGACAGAGATTTGAGATGCTGTTCGTTTCAAAAATGAATTGTTGATTTTGTCGGGCTAGAATGATAGCTGATTTGGTAATGTGCTGATAACCAGTTCTATGCGTTGAGCGGAGAAATTTATAAAATCGATTGAAGGCGCATCTGTGGTGAAGGTGTCAGACGGTGGGGTGGGAAAGATCGTTGTATTGATCAGGCAAAATGTTGGCTTTGGCGAAGTCAGAAGTAGCGGCAATACCATTATTGTCTAATAAAGAACCAATATGATTGGTTGTGTCTTTGAGCCGACTGAATCACCGAGTTACATACTGCGTACAGTCTCAGTCCACCATGATCCACGCTGTTCGTCACTCGCTACTACAACCGACAAGGGTAAGTAAACGATGAGTCAACCAGAGATATGGTGATCGAAAGCCACTGTCCCTTAACCTAAGAGAGTTCATTCATCGAAAAACTGTAGCGGAACATCTCATGATTCGCAAACAGAAATTGATTTTATCGATATTAAGCCAAACGTTATGTTAAAATAGGATTCATTCTACATTTCAAATGAGTAAAGTGAGCAATATTTTTATTTTTGGGCTTATGATATTTATCGTGTGGAAAAGGACAAAGCGGGTGGAATAATCGGGAAAAAGTGACGACTATATTTCTTGATATTTCGGAATTAAAGAAAACTAACACTCATTCGGGATGCAAGAAATTTTCATTAAATAGAAGGTTGCAAAATCTTGGCCGCCAATAGTCAAGTAAGGAGGATTGCATGTAATGGTATCGGAAACATGAATTCGTCCTTGATTATCAACAAGTTCAACTTGTTCTCCAGTGGGACAAGTGTTATTGCCAGGAGGAAGTAAATCATCCGATAAGCCATCTTCTCCACCAAAATTACAGTCTAAACACGTAATGAATTAAGTAATTGTATTCTTAAAGAAGGTGACCCCTGAGTTTGCATGACTGACTCCTGCCACGATAAGCATGTAAAATAATCATTTTCTCATTGTCCCTCACGCCAATTACCATATAATAAAAACAATATTCGACATGCTAGTCGTGGCAGGACTCAGTTATGCAAACTCAAAGGCCTCCTTCTTTAAACTCACAGTATTTAGTTTGTTCAACACACGCCACCTAAAAAAAACAATGTTCAAGCCGAATGAGGTTACGAATTTAGTTTAAAAAAAGTAAAGAACAGGGAAAAAGACCTTGAAATCGGGTAGCTTTTGCTTATTGTCATTACTCCATCTGAAGAGTTGTAGAGTTAGTTGGTATTATACAGTGAAAACGTGAGAAAACGGCACAGGTAACAGATTGTACGGAATTGTGGGAGATGTTATTTTTTCCATATTTTTACCTTCTCTCCATATTTATAACTCTGACAATGAGTCGACAAAAAATCCTTTCATTATATATGACATTTGATTTCCACTCACAAGGGGGATGCTGCCAACTGGCCCTGGCTATAGGATGGCGCATTAGTCAAATTCTGTTTGTAGTTTTTAGTGCTCCCTATAAAAGGCACTCCGCATTCTCATTCTTCGCTTCTGATATATCGGTTGCGTTACTCTCCTCGGAGAGAATTTTGTTTTTTTTGGGAAGGGCTTTCGCGATGAAGGCCCTTCCCTGCCCCGGACTTCTCCTTATTGGAGAAATCGCCTTGCAGAGCGGGCTGGGTCGGGTGGGAGGACTCCTGCTTGGACACCCCCCCCTCATTTTGCCCAGTTCATGCTGTGCAAGAACTTGGCAAATTGAAGGGGAGTGTCCAGGCGAGTGTCCTTCATTTTGCCCAGTTCTTGCACTGCGTGAACTGGGCAAAATGAAAAATGGCGAATTCTTGCACAGGATGAACTTGGCAGAATCTTCGTGTTGCTAGAATTGCATTAAATTGATTTATGTCATATGTTTTGACATGTTTTGAACCTTATTTCCATTTTCTACTTGAATTGAAAAAAAAAATGCAGACACGGGTTTATTTTTTGCTCAACATATTTTGTCTATGCCGTTTCCTATCAGAAATACGGCAGCCCTTTGGCAAACATGCAAAATCTGTCTTTGTGTCTCATAAAAATTTCAAAATGTGCTTCCGAGTCAAAATTGTAAAAATTTTCAAATGCACTGTCCTATATGTACTACCAAAAAATGAACTCTACTCATTTTCGACTTTTAGGGCCAGGGCCGAAACACTAGATCGTTTTATATTCTTTATTGTCATATAGTTCACTCTTAAATATTTGCAACACAACCCATTTTTAGTCTTTCTCTTTGACTCTTCCCTATAATTTTTCCAATGTGCAACCTTTTATTCGAACCTTACGGGACACACGTGATATATTTAATTTAAAAAAAAACACTCACTGGCCGTTCGTACAAATCATGTTAGCAACTGATAACATTCCATTGCGAGTTTTCTGGAAAATGAATGTTTTTTTGCTCAAAATTACTTCTTCTCTTTTAATATTGAATATTGAGGTCTTCATAAGACAAGCGATATGCAATGTAACCCATGTCAGTTTTCATCTTTCCATTTTTCCCTTTTCCCAACTCACTTTACCTTTTCCCATCTCACTTTCCCCTTTTTCCATCTCACTTTTTTTCCGAGCATAATCTCACTTTTGCATGACATACCATAACTGCTAAGTTCTTCGGTTTGCACATAATCACATACGCTTCATCTCCTAGCAACGTAGTACAATCAATAAATGGTTCGCCGGAGGGCGAAAATGGATGACGAACTTCGTTAGCAGGTAATTTTTCAAAAGGGTGGCATCCATGCTTAGCTGAAACAAAAGAGATTTGCAAAATTAAAGCTATTAGATTGGTGCAAAAAATTCTGACTTTTTAAAAACCCATTTTATGATTTGTTTGTACTTTGAAACGACAATAGACATCGGTCGTTCCAACGATGGTCTTGCCAACAACTGAACAGCATCTTGAAACCCTCCCATGGACTCTTCAGACTAGAAGACAAACCGATGAAAACCCTCTGCATAGAGCGTCCGCAATGACTATCTCCTGTTTTGCAAAGTACAGGAAGTACTTTGACGATCTCTTTTAAATATCAAATCAGCGCGGCGAAGATCAGACGGATTAAGTGTGAGGAATTGGAGAAGTAACTGAGTTAGAGTGCAGGCGCCCGTTGTCTCGGTATTTACATACAGCTCGGCATTTTCTTATGCGAGTACTTTTTATACATACAATATGAGACAATCCGATAGTGGAATGATAAAGACCTGTCATACAGTGCTGGCCAATATTCTATCATATTTTGGTTTTTCAGCCAAATCTTTTTCGCAGTCAACCGTTTCTCTTCATTTTTAGTATGTTTGAATAGATGGTACTGTGATATAGAAATACATTTTTAATACATATTGGATCACAAACAACGGAATAGTGATCAATTTTCGTAAAATAACAATTTTCAGCGAATTCAGCACCTGGGCATATCGGCCATTGACGGCACCGGGGCAACTTGGATTCAGTTCTACGTGTGGAATCTGTATGCGGCAATGACTGAGTGAAAGTATCAAGGCATGGGGTTGATCAGGATGTTGAAGGTGGAGGCGAGAATCGCAGTAGAAGTGCGCTGAACCTGCTCGGACTTCTCAGCAGCGTTCTTTTCCTTCTATTCCTCCACAGCACGCTCCAACTACTCCCATATGCAGGATGATGTTCAGATTGTATGATTGACTATGCTCGTCCATCTCCCGGACCCTACTACCGCGAAACTAGGCGGCAATATGGGGCAGACCTGTGCTTGAGATCGTTATTCCGCACCAAAACGAAGCCGCGGCGGCGCGTTTTGCGAACCCAGAGCAGTATCGTCTTCTCCAAGTTGTTCTCGTAGCTGTAGTGATCAAGAATTCTCTACATACGAAACAGGGGATTCAATCCACGGCGGGAGAAGCATCCCCAGGCAAGGACGAAGCCGCAACAATGGGAGTAGTTGGAGCGTGCTGCGAAGAAATAGAAGGAAAAGAACACTGTCCGAGCAGGTTCAGCGCACTTCTGCTGCGATTCTCGCCTCCATCTTCGACACCCTGATCAACCCCACGGGTTGATACTTTCACTCAGTCATTGCCGCATGCAGATTCCACTCGTATAAATAAATCCAAGTTGCCCCGGAGAGGCCGATATGCCCAGGTGCTGAATTCGCTGAAAATTGTCATTTTTCTAAAATTGATCAATATTCCGTTGTTTGTGATCTAATATGGATAAAAAATGTATATCTATATCACAGTACCATCTATATAAACATACCAAAAATTAAGAGAAACGGCTGACTGCGAAAAAAGTTATGGCTGAAAAACCTAAATATGATAGAATTTTGTAAACCCCCCCCCCCACTGGAGGCGGATAAGGTACTCACAGTTCCTTAAAGAAGGCGACACACGAGATTTGGGCCGCGCTATTGATATGAAGAACGTGGGACATATGAAGTGATATTCTGTTCTCTATTAGATTTGACTGATTGAACGCGTAGAGCGTGTGGCTCAGTGGTTAGTAGTAGCGCTTGCAACCGCGCCACGCGGGTTCGATTCCCGTTTGCAATTTTCTATATATTTGTGCTTCAATTTCAAAAAATTCCGCCTTTCCCTGGGCGTATCAATGAACTTTCAGCCTGAATTACGGGATTCCGGGGTATCTTTATCTAAAATTTTAGAGAAAATTGTTTTTGTATACAAGGAGATGTGATCTATAGTTTTATCTGGCCAGTTTAGTCACGAAAAAATTCGTGGGTCCCCTTTTTAACTAGGAGTGTACACTACACACAAGTTAAGTTTACGGCGACTTCCGAATCATTCTGTTTGACTCAAGAGAGGTAACGGAACAATAGGTAGCAAAATAAGAAATTTACGCACCAACCTAATACATAAATCCAATGTGAAAATAAGAACGATATTTCGAGTGATATAATGAAAACGTTTCTCCTTACCATGACATGAAATGTGGGTTAATATATCTCCTTCAATTGCTTGATTATCAACTGTGAACGATCCATTCTCATTGCAGGTTACTTCATCAGGAAAATATAGTACATCATTCCGTTCAACTCGCAGTTGTGGTCGTATATCAGAACATAAATAAGTTCCAACTCGTGTTTCTGCCGTGACATTGCCATATAGTCCGAAAGCAAATTTGCAAGCTGAAATGATTGATGACATAAAGAGCATAAAATCTACCATGATTTTGTAATTACTTTTGTAATTACTGATAACTACAATAAGTGCGTAGTGGGTAGGTTGAGTCAGATTTCTCCGTCTCCCTCACTTGTTCTTATTAACAAGTACTCTCACAGAGATAATTGTCATTTATTTTTGTTGTTTTGTTATGTTCTTTTTTTCCGCAATATTAACCAACAGCACAGCGCCTAACAGGCGTATTTCGTATATATTGGTGTATATGGGAAGAGAATGAATGCGAAAGTTATAGTCGCTTTTTGAAAATTAAAATTTAGGCTTCGAACTAGAGTTGGCCATTCGGAGGTTGCGGGCCCGCAGAGAACGAAGGAAAATGCTGCATTGTATGAATAAGTAGTCGTTGCGGGCCCGCAATCACTCCAACTCCCCTTATTTCGAAGTTATGGGCCCGCAATGATTTCACAGAGCATTACGGGACCGCATTGCGTTTGCGTTATTGCCAACCCTTCGAACCCTCGACACTGCGCTTATATTACCTATAGCACATTGTTTGTTATTGTGCGTATAAAATGTACTTGCATAAGAAAATGACAAACGGTGCTAACGAACGGAAGTCACAATCGAGAGCCGGGCGAGATGTAGCCTTCTCTCCCCGCCTCTCGATTGTCTCTCCGCTGCATCTCTCTAACCCGGCTGACCTTCGCCGCGCGCTATATGATATATAAAAGAGATCAGCATAATTTCTGAACCATGCAAAGCAAGAAAGTCTCCTCTACAAATAAAACAAGTGATTTTTATACGCTCAATAGTACATTGTGTTACCACAACGCTAAAGGATTGACGACTTTTTTACAATGGCACAAAAGTAAACTGTATCCCCTTAGAGCTTTATTCTTCTATTTTTCTTTCGAACGACACTTACTTTTTTCCTCCTTCGTTACACAAGCAACCTAAAAAGATGAATTTAACGCTCTAATTCGAAATAGGGTACTTGTACCTTGAAGTCCAACAACGGGTTGTAAGCATCATCCCAGCGTTCAATCCACCTTGAAGTGTTCAATTTACACCTTATATAATCAGAAAAAAATCATTGTATATAAATTTATTGTTTTTATTGTCTCGGAAAGAATTGGCTCATCATTGCGGATGATGACTCAAAGCCGTTATGAGACACTCTGTGTCTCACTATGTCTGGCTAATGAGACAAGAGCTGCGCGCCTCCCTCTCGCATAGACATTGAGTTCTGTTCAGCACGTAAGCATGTCAAGATAGCGCAGTGGGTAAGGTGCTCGGCTAGTGCGCAGAAGTATACTCTCGCGCCTGTTCGATACCCACTCAGTGTAAAATCTTTTGCAAATGTTCGCTAGCTTTTAAAAGATTAGGTGAGTCTCTCAAATATGAGACACCAATTGTCTCATTGCTTTCTACACTCGCTCACGGTCTTAGCCACTCCAATTGTCTCATATGTGAGACACTCAATGACGAACTCAGCTTCGTTTGCCATTGATTGTCTCACATTTGAGACAGTTCGCCGTGAGTGCAGATACCGCTTATATTTTTCTTAAGAGACCGGCTCGGTAAGACTCGAGCATGGTCCGGACATTCGCGAGGAATTTCGATCTGGCCCTCAATACTTTCATCATAGACGCATACCGGGGGGAGACCGATGAAAGTTATAGTGAAAATGCCCTTAGGCTCAAACCCGGCTCAAATATGTCACATTAATTAAAAAATTGAAAAATTCATATCTTTTCAATCGTGATAGCTAGGACTTTTATTTCTTTTTATTAGTGAATAACATGTCAAGCACTCTTACAAACACTGCTGAACACTAATATCATATCGTTTTGAATATGTTTTTTCGGGTCTGATTTTCAGATTTTTTTCCTTCTATCTTCGTTGAAGAGATACTGCAAGAAAATTCATAGTGCATATTGTAGCCCTGACGATTATGTACATGTTGGTCACATTCCCTTGGCCAGCCAGTTTGTCATAAGCCTCGAGAATTGCAACTGAATATGAGATATGTGTAAATTGGAAAAATCGAAAATTAAATTTCTTGAAATTCGCAAGAGCAAGAGTTAGCTTTATAATGTCATTTTACTCGTAGTGATGCGCGTATATAGGAAAAATATACAAATAGACTTGGACTACATTTAAAAAAAAATTAGAAAAATAATTATTTTATTTTTATTTTTTCAACTGCCACATTCAGTCGACCGTCAAGGCAAGTTGATTCATAGGGCGGATGGTGGCTAATGCATGTGCGTTTGCAGAAACGACTGCAACGTGATGAGTCGTCGTTTCGCAGATCTTGAATTTATTTTTTTATTTATCAAACTTGAATATTTATACGTTTCTTTCATATAAATCGGTTGGAAGGTAGCGTATTGCATCCAAAGCTGTACCATTTTAATCTGTAGGAGTATACGCTATTGGACTACTGTCAACGTCAAGAATCGCGAACTGATTTTTTTTTTCAGTCGACTCATGATTTTCAACCATGACCCCGGGTTCATGGTTGAGAATTTCTGAGGCCGAAAATTCATGATGATCCCAGATCAAATACTATTTGGCATTATATCAGCAGTGGGCCAACTTTTATTTTTATGGATACCATAGTTCGAATTACCGTAATCTAGCTACCGTATCCTATAATAATGTGGTGAGATTCTCGGAAAATTCATGTACGTGCATTACTATTACGGTAATTCGAGTTATGGAATCCATAAAAATAAAAGTTGGCCCACTGTTGATATATTGCCAAATAGTATTTGGTCTGGGATCATCATGAATTTTTCGACCTCAACCATTCTCAACCATGAACCCCGGGTCATGGTTGAAAATAATGGGTCGACTGAAAAAAAATCAGTTCGCGATTCTTGACGTTGACGGTAGTCCAATAGCGTATACTCGTACTGATTAAAATGGTACAGCTTTGGATGCAATGCGCTACCTTCCAACCGATTTATATGAAAGAAACATATAAATATTCAAGTTTGATAAATAAAAAAATAAATTCAAGATCTGCTAAACGACGACTCTTCACGTTGCAGTCGTTTCTGCAAACGCACATGCATTAGCCACCATCCGCCCTATGAATCAACTTTCCTTGACGGTCGACTGAATGTGGCAGTTGAAAAAATAAAAATAAAATAATTATTTTTCTAAATTTTTAAAAAATGTAGTCCAAGTCTATTTGTATATTTTTCCTATGTACGCGCATCGCTACGAGTAAAATGACATTGTAAAGCTAACTCTTGCTCTTGCGAATTTCAAGAAATTTAATTTTCGATTTTTCCAATTTACACATATCTCATATTCAGTTGCAATTCTCGAGGCTTATGACAAACTGGCTGGCCAAGGGAATGTGACCAACATGTACATAATCGTCAGGGCTACAATATGCACTATGAATTTTCTTGCAGTATCTCTTCAACGAGGATAGAAGGAAAAAAATCTGAAAATCAGACCCGAAAAAACATATTCAAAACGATATGATATTAGTGTTCAGCAGTGTTTGTAAGAGTGCTTGACATGTTATTCACTAATAAAAAGAAATAAAAGTCCTAGCTATCACGATTGAAAAGATATGATTTTTTCAATTTTTTAATTAATGTGACATATTTGAGCCGGGTTTGAGTTTAAGGGCATTTTCACTATAACTTTCATCGGTCTCCCCCCGGTATGTGTCTATGATGAAAGTATTGAGGGCCAGATCGAAATTCCTCGCGAATGTCCGGCAGGGGGTCAAAATGCTCGAGTCTTACCGAGCCGGTCTCTTAAAAGAACAAGCGTCTTATTTGACAATTTGGTAGCTTGATTGAATAGCTGGATGTGTGAAAGACAGAAATGCATAGCATATAATTAAGGTGACCGATATAATCGGGGACATCTATTATAATCAACTACAAAATTTGAAGCCATAGCTCATATCGACGCGTCCATGGCATTGTCAAACTTTTTTTCTTCGCGGCTACAATCATTGAATGACCAAGTAAAACCCGTTTTGCTAAAACTGCCAAAAGTTTTCGCCTTTACTACCTTTTCCACTTCACTCTCCAGACCTTACTAGGGTTGCTGTTTTGCGTAAAATCTAATGCTTTTCATCTCACGCCTTAATTTGAGAAGAAATTCGACTCACTTTTCCGATTTTCCCGTGGAATCGCATCGGATTGCGAAACTGGCAAATATTCCAAAAGGTGTTTGCTGAAATAATTCATTCAATAAACCGAAATATTCATATGTTAAAGTAACTCAATTTGCAGTTTATTCTACTGCATTCTGCACCCAAACAATTGATCTTGCATTGTAGAGTGACCACTTTTTAAATATTCTTGTACATTTTAGAACATACCACATATATTTGGTCAGTCGATTTATCACATACTAGGTATCCATCGGCACTGTTTATTCTGGGTTTACCACTGTATGCATACCCTTCAGGAATCTCTTAATGAGAGAGACAGAAGACGAAATTGTTCATGACTGTGAATAAAGGTAAAAAGGAAATGATAAAGATACTATAAGCAAAACAAACGCGGTCCGATGTTTCGGCCCTCGGTTCTAGACACCGGAACCGCCCCATGTGGGTTGGGCCTCATCAGTAGACGAGCCCACATAGGATTTTTGTAAAAACAAGTTATCAAAAGAAAAAATAGAAAGAATGTATTTGAAAGAGTAACTAATAAGATCTAATGTTAGAAAGAAAGAGCACAACAAAACAAAAGCACTTAGAGACTGAGGTAGTATTGTACCTCTCCGTAATCGTCCTCTGAATAGAGTGACATGTCCACTCAAAGGTGTGAGAGTTGGTGAGAGAGAGAGTGGATGATAGAGTGTGTAGACATGAGAGAGTACAAGACGCAAGGTCAGAGAAGTGATAGAGAGTGTGTACATATAAGAGAGTATAGGAACCAGGTCTATGATCTACCGTTCAATAGTACTCTATGTTGAATTGACCAGATTGTTTGAACTTTGAACTGGGTTTTCGACCTTTAATTTAAATAATCATGAAATATTCTAGTGCCAAATATGTAAACAAATTTCAGCATTGGTTTTGTTATATTTCATGCCTATTATGGGTGTTTTATTAAGTAACTTAAATACTTTTGTTTTAATTTTATAAATCGGATACTGAATTTTCGTATAATACGCTATTAGAGATTGTGTGCGTGCAACAAAGCTGTCAAATTTTGTCGAATTTCTATAAATTCTTAGTATTTCACTAGAAAGAGTGTTCATACCTATATAGATTGGAATATTTGAGAGATAGTGAGGATATCTAATGACATCAAAGCTGTAGTCATCGGTTTTGTTATAAAGCTCAGTGGTAGCTTTACCATTTGTGACTTTAATACCGATGTCTAAGAAGGTACATTCATCATCTTTCGTATTGGTTCTTTCTAATGTAAGTGAATTATGATACATATCTCTAGTCATATCTATAAATAGTTTTGTTTTATCAGAAATGTGTAGCAAGTCGTCTATATATCGGTATGTCCTTCCGAGCGAATATGCAATGGGATTTCTTAAATTAATATTCTTTTGTATGTATTGAAACTCCATAACTGCTAGCGCAAGATCAGCTATTTGTGGGGATGCATTGTTTCCCTGTGGAATTCCTTTTTCTTGTTTATAGTAGTTACCACCATAATATGCATAACTATTATTTAGTATGTAATCCAAAATACATTTGACATCATTTTTATGATAAGATCTGCCATGAGATGAACTATTAGTTTTGTCGTATCTAACATACTTTCCATTGACGTTGATATATTCTGATCCAGCATTTTTAAACAAGAGGTCTAATAAGTAAAATATCTTATCCTTAACAACTATATGAGGAAGGTTGGTAAAGAGAGATGCGAAATCTGCACAAAATAGTTTAGTGTCTGCTTTGTTTATAGTAGCAACGTTCTGAACAACCTTGAGAGAGTTTTGTATAGTGAAGTAGTGATTAATCTTACTGTGTCCGGAAGTTGTATGACAATAATTTTTAAAATGATTCTGCAGAAATTTCAAAATCCTCTGCAACTCTATTGAAATTGGCTTCAGACTACTGTTATAAGCGCCTGTTATAAATCTGAATTTTATAGGATTTTTATGCATTTTAGGTATGCCATATATTCTTGGAAGAGTTCCATTAATTTGTGGAGATATTCCAAAACTTTTGGTAAATGCTGAATGTTCTTCCATCAACTTTTCATTGTTAATTTCTTCTTTTAAAACGTATGTTTTAACTCCTCCTACGTTAGTGTTAAGTTCATTTTCCATAAATTTAAGGTAAAGCTTTTTGCAAGTAAATGCGAAATTACCGGAAGCTTTATCAACAGCAGTTATTATGAAATTTTTATGTAATTTATTTAGGTATTTAAAATTGGCATTGTTTATGTTTTGTGGCAATAGTGCTTCGATTCTTTCTGACAATTTTACATATATTTGATCCTTTATATCCAGAAGTAATTTATTATGTAGTGTTGATGATTTTTTAAATTTACGCAGAATTCTATATATCATATCACTAATCTCTTTTTCGATTCTTTGCATTACTTCGGCATGACTCATAGTACTTTGTATTCTATATTTAGTTCCTTTTTCAATAAGCTCGCGTAGTTGATCATCTTCAACCATTGACGTATTACCTGTGCAAATATGACCATAATATGATTCTATTAAATAGGGAAAGTCATTGCAGTTACATTCATCCGATAAAATCCGCTGTTTCTCAGTATTTGAAAGATTTCTAAGAAATTTACCGTAATTGCATACTCTATTCATAATAGGATCATTAAGAGTATAACGGATACATACATACGGTATTTCGTCATCTTTAATATCAGTATGTTTCCATACTTCTTTCAACTTGTTACCATTTAACAGTTTAGAAAATGGAATTTTATCCAAAAACTTTCCAATAAAAGGTATTTTTAATATAACCTCATTTGTGTGTTTTCGTTTAATAGTATCTTTCTGATTATTCCAATAGTGTGTCGGCTCCAAAAACGTCAAGTTGCACTCACTCATAACTAAAGAAAAATACTTTTAGTATTTAAAATGAATAAAAAAATAAGTCAAACCTCTTCCAGAGAGAGCAGAAATCGATATGACATGTAAGAGAATCCACATTGTGCAACTGTAATTTCATTCAAAATCGTCCGACTTAAATATCTACATGAGAGGTGCTTAAAATGGGAGAGATAAGGCGATTCGTGGAGAGAATAAGAAACAGAGCGATATCAGTAGTAAATAGTGTGATAAAATGAAGCTATGAAACAGTTAATGGAGAATAGAGAAGCTGAATTCTCTTTCGTCAAATTTACAATGATTTTCTTTGCATGATTTTCTTTGTAATGCGCCGCAAATTAAGTGGAGCCAATAATTTGGTTAACCCTAAAAGTTGGCCCAGAAATTTGGCAACCAGACAACCCCGCTTTTAAAGTTGTTAGTTTGGTGTTGGACCATAAATTTGGTACGAAGTGAGGCTTTTATTTTAAATCCAAATTTTTTATTCCAAACAAATTATTCAAATCACTCTTTGTTTTATCATTCTTTGCCTTTCAGACACAGGGAGTTGCATAAAATGTTCTTCACCCTTGCTCATGTTACACACTGCGTGGAATCTCAGCCCATGATCATCTACGCCGTCCGTCACTAGCTGCTATGGTAGGTTAGCTTACCCCAAGACTCATCGCAATACCATGGGGTCCGCGTGGACGTGCTGCTCCAGAACGTCCAAGTCCAGCACGAGGGGCCGTTCGGACCTGATCCCGTCTTTGACGTCGTACCCCCTTTTCGAAGCGTTTGAACCATCGTTGCACAGTGTGTGTACTAGGGGCCTTAGTGTTGTATACTAGCGAAATACGGGTGTGGACCAGGGTTGTGCGGAAAATTTTCCGGACGGAAATGTTTTCCGGTTTTTCCGACCCCTTTTCGGCAAATTTTCCGAAAAAATACCGGAAACCCGGATAAATTAAATGCTGTACAATGTAAAAAATACACATCAAAAACAAAATTTGAATATTTTTGAGTGATTTTTATCTGACCGGTCATAGTTCTGACCCATGAAGCGGTAGTAATGATCAACAATCACGTATGTAGCGTTGTTGTTCTTATTCAACTCCTAGGATTCTAAGCTTCACTTTGTTCGTTAATATATTTTTGGATGATTATTATCATTTGTGTGTTGCTGCATCCATTTTTTCCAGATTTTTTCCGGTATTTTAGACCGGAAAAAAAGTTTTCCGAATTTTTTTCCGAAATATTTTTTCCGCACAACCCTGGTGTGGACATCGGATGGTTGGAGCTCGGATCGGAAGAAAACAACATGACGTGTCGAATGTGCACTAAATTGGGAACTAAATAAAAAGGCGTTTCGGTATACTCGATGTAGGCACAATTTACTAATATGCTCAAAGAGTACTAGTAATGGCTTGTTTACTGCCATAACGGACAGGGTAATTGATATTGTACAACTGAGCAATCTCCTCCTAACAATAAATGCTACAAGACTTATGAATCAACCTAATAAATCATTTTAGACACACGGAGTTTCATAAAATGTTCTTCACCCTTGCTTAAGTTACACATTGCGTGGAATCTCAGACCACTATCATCTACGCCGTCCGTTACTCGCTACTTTAACAGTGAAGAAACGATCAACGATGGATCAACAATATTCATTCAAAAACTTTAGTGGAACATCTCTATCAAATCACAATTCACAATCAATGGTTCACAATTAGTAATTGATTTGGGCTATATGAAGCTTCTCAAATCGAAAGTTTTCTGAATTTCAAGTGAGTAAAATGAGCATATTCTCTTTGGCTGGATATTCTCCGTGTTCATTTGTATGCTTGTTTATTGATGTTTGTTAATATAGGTACAAATAAATGATTCAGTGCTAATTATTTTATATATAATATAACGGACAACAAAAAGCGGTCATATCAATATTCATCCTTCGAAATACAAGAAATTTCCGTTGCATAGCCTTTTCTAACATTCCGACCACCAATAATAAAGTAGTCATGATTCAGATCACATGTGACTATATCAGATGTATAACTCTTCCCGTCTTCATCAATAGATTGAACTCGTTTCCCATTATAACAAGAGTGATTGCCAGGAGTAATCATCGACGTGAATGAAACTCGTGAATGAACATCTCCGCCAAAAACACAAACTAAACGCAGAATGGATTAATTAATTATAATCTTAAACTCACTAGCTGGAGGCTTTTCCACGCATGCCGCCTGAAAAGCCATATTGCAGCCAAATTAGTTTACGCGTTTAGTTATTAAGACGGACTCTCTGGCTCAAGTGACATTCTCTTGGCCCTTGGCCAAAGGTGATATTTTTTTGAAAAAAAAAGTGAGTCATTTTGCACCCTAGATATTCAGACAACAAAAAATGATAAAAGTGATTGCCGAATTTTGAATTTTTTGAACGTAGGCATTACGGTAGGCGCACGCTGTTACGAGTCAATTCGCGATAAAATGGCTAATTAGTCGTGTTTTTTCGGGAACCACCCCATACTACAGCTGTGCACGATTTTGGCCCGATTGGTTCATATCACTTTTTGGTCAAGTGCCAAGCCATAAGCCAACATATTTTCACTGATTCACCGTCTCTCTTAAAAGAGAAAAAAACATGAAAGAAGTGAAAAAAAGACCTTGAAGTCGGATAGCACTGCTTTGCTAAAAAGCTCAATCCATCTGAAATTATGAAGAGTTAGTTCTTTAGATCTGTGACCGTATGTAAGAACATCGGAAAACTTTTTTTGGGAACATTTGACGTCATTAGCGTAGGCGGACGATTTTTGGGAAACGCCTCCGACGCAAATGACGTTATATTTTTCGGAAAACTGTTTTCCCGTTGTTCATGCATATGACCACTGTTGTATTTAGATTATTAAACCATTCAACTATTTTTTCATCTGAGAACAGAATCAAATCAAAACGATTTACGTGAAGAAGAGGCTTAGTAAAAGCTATGTCTTTTCATCATATCTTAAATTGAAAAAAAGAAAAAAAACACTCACTGGTTGTTCACACAAATAATGTTAGCTATTGACAACATTTTATTGGGAGCTTTCTGGAAAATGATAACAGTTCTTTTTTTAAAATTCTTTCTTATTTATTTTTTTATGTTGAGGCCTTTCTTTGTATAAAACTAGAGGAGGAGGTCTCTTTGTAACTCGTGAGAATCGAGGAATTCGTCAGAGTTCACAAGAAAGTCGAAATTTTAAGTAAGCATTTCATTAAACCTCTTGAAATTCTTTCATCTCATTTCTGGCGATAATCGAACGTTAAGCAGAAAGCTTCAAAAAAAAAATTATCTAAATGTTCGCAAAATTAATGCGTGATTGATCAGAGAAAGCTAAAGACATCAAAACGTAAAAGCGAAAAAGATATTCCTTTAGATCACTCATAGTCAGCGTTAGTCTCAACATCTTTCATGATAGTGCGACTGCCAAATTACTCATTTACCTCGCATTGATTAGTGCAGCAATTTGCATTTAATTTAAAACTTATTTAGTGCATATTAGAAGAAGGGAAAGGGGCGCCAGGTTTGGAAGGACAAGTGTGATCGAGAGGCAGGCGTGACCGATCATCTCACTCGCACTCTCTAGTCTTGTGTTTGCCGTACATATTTTAAATCTCTCAATGCTTGTGCAGTTTTTTTTTTAATTCGACAAAAGCTGTTATCGGGCACTGTGACTCTCATCTAAATGGGAGAACGCTAGACGGAGACAAAGAAGGAGGGACGACGACATTTTTTGAATTAAATTTGACCATGATTTGAACGATAGAGTACGAAAAAAAATATAGCAATTCTTCATTCTGGCTTCGCTTTCCGCAATTGCAAGAACGGAAACGCCATCTTCGCCTATATTTCCTTCTTTTTTTCATTTAGACCGCGCTGGTTGGATGAAAAAATAGAGAAGTGAAAGGGATGGACAATCTAATTAAAGGATGGAGATGGAGAATGGAACAGGAGCAATGCAAATTTTCCAAAAAAGAGAGAGGTACGAGATTTTGTAAGTAAAATTTTATATTTTCCAAATTTCAATTGCTACATACTAGGGTTGCCGTTGCGTAAGCGTTATCGTATTTACCGGGCCCTCTTCTCATCTCTTGCCACTCTCTCGTCATTTCCCGCAATAGAGAAGAGAGACTGTCAAGATAGCGTAATTCCCGCTAAATTAGCGGGAATTACGCTATCTCTCGCCCCCCCCCCCCTTCCCCTCTCCTTACTCTCTGTTCATACCACCCGCCTCGCCCTATTTGAGGCACGTTTGAAGAGATATCTAAGTCCCCTCACATCTGAGAGCTTTGCAGTCAACAGCAAAGTTGTAGCTCACATCGATCCGGTTCTGATTATTTTTTGGCTGAGACGATACGATCAAAACAAACAAAATGACAATCGTTCTACCTTTTCAGAGGAAAATCGAAACGATAAGCGTTCAAAATATATTTTGGTATGGACAGTTGAATTTCTCTCAATGATCAGAGGAATCAGATTAGCATTTGAATACTGATTATCCATGTTATTTCCTCTATTTTCCATTTCAATAATTCATTACCTCAAGAGGGACATTGTTCACCTCTCATTATCATGTCTTCCACTCTCTTCGCTAGTTTTGATATTCTTTATATCAGATAAAGTACACTTCGCATACTGTAAGTAATCATTGGATACAATATCCGAGACTGTTCCTGTAGATGAATCAGCAGCAACCGAGTGTTCATCACCTAAATCGAGATGACCAAGTTATATTTTCAATGGAAATTGATTTCTCACAATGAGGATTTTGTTTCGAATATTTTAAATTTTTAAACAAGAAAAATCAAAAACTATTTTTATTGAATATAAACGAAAAAAATGAAACATTTGTGACAAATAGTGAAAACATTTGTCAAAACTTAACAGCATTTCCGTATTATCTGTGATTTTTATTGGGTATCTTTTTGCTTTGCCCTAATGCATAAGAAAAAACTGAAAAATGTAACAGCTGGCGCTGCAGAGAAAAATTGATATAATGTGGCATACTGTTGCATCTTTCTGTAAATGTACTAGCATTTTTATTTCTTCACATTATTATTATTTCTTCACTATCATTACATGACTCCATACATTGAATTTACTCAGGTGGCATTAATCGAAAACTTCAAAACTGGTATACCGTAGGATTTTCTCCACAATACAGAATTTTTCTCCACAATGTTTTTATCATTGTTCGAATAAAATTATAGTTATATTAATAATAGTTATAGTAATAAAATAATAGTTATGTTAATTATAGTTGTTAGATTTATTGTTAGTTGAAGTAGTATAGATAAACAACCCTCTTTTCGTGATCTGTTTTCTCTTTTTTATTTCGCTTTCGGTTGTTTGTTTTTGCTTTGTATATTTGTATTTGCTCTCAGCTCTCAGATGCTCTCAGATGTGGGGGGAATTAGATATCTCTTCAAACGTGCCTCAAATAGGGCGAGGCGGGTGGTATGAACAGAGAGTAAGGAGAGGGGAAGGGGGGGGGGGGGCGAGAGATAGCGTAATTCCCGCTAGTTTGCGGCAATTACGCTATCTTTGGCAGTGGTGTGTCTAATCACGAAGTTAGGAAGGGAGAGAGTGCCTCTCACGGGCGATTGATAGAGGGAAGGGAAGGGGCGGGAATAGATAGCGTAGTCTTCGCTACCGTTCCTGCAACCCTACTACATACCAATAATGGTATCTCATAAGAGTTAGGACAAGGATACCGTCCTGTAACTACTCCAGCAGTGTAATTATATCCGTTGATAATTTCTTCGGGTGGTAATTGTTTAATTGGAGGGCACTGGCACATCACTGAAAGATTTTTTGAGCTCACATTACAATATTCAATATTAAGATCAACCTGTAGCAAAGAGCGCAGAAAGCCAGAATATATGTAAAAGAATACCCATTTTCTTCTGAAATTCAATGCAAATGATGCTCCTTAAATATCCACTGTCGATTTCACTAAAATGTCAGAGATAAGGCGAAATTCGGAGAATGCAGATTGCAGAGACAATATTTATGGATAAATTTGATATGGAGTGGGTGAAATGACACTTTTGAATTCACAGCGAAGATTTATCTTTTGACCAAAAATCAATTTCCACGCTTCTGTTATTGCAGAAGAAAACAATTGATAGATACAATATCTAGCGATCTACTGCATCTTCTAACTAATAAGAGATATCATAATTTTCATTCTATGTATCTTCGTTCAAGCAATTTTGCACAAAACAATTTGACACATGAGTTTGAAGCCTCAAGATGTTCTTTTTTGAATCCTATTGAATCAGCCGCCATAGCTCAGGCAGTTAGAGCGTGGGTCTAATAATCCCCAGGTCGCATGTAATTAACCTTAATGTAACCTGTAATTTGTCATGTGACTAACCAACTATAATCCACTTTGTTTGATTGACACACCTACACCGTATGTTTGCAGCTGCAAACAAACAAACAGGTGTTGACTCTTTACTCACAAGGGAGCTCTGTGGTCTTGTCTTGGCCATATGAGAAGGTACTATCATGACTAGATTAAGTTCTCGATGGTGATTACGAATCTCTTTTTAGGGCTGCCTAGACGACCTGAGTTTCGAAAAAATCGATATTGAAATTCCGATGGTCATTTCGACAATTTTCGGGGGATAGTACCCAAACATTTCCTATGAGTTGGTGAACTCATCTATCAACCTTCGAAGCAACGACCTTTGTAGTGTAGTGGATAAGGTGTCCGCGTTAGATTTTGACTGTCACTGGTTCGATCTTTCTTGCAGAACTTTTCTTTTGCTGATTTTCTTTATGTCAAGATAAAACATCAAAAAACATTTTTTTTAAACATCAAGCAAAACAGAAAAAAAATGGAGATCAAAGATCATTCTTTGCGTGTCCAAGATGTAAGAATCGCTTTTCTTTTGATCATTTTGTTGTTAAAGATCGCGCACGCACACACACACACAAAGAGTGATCTTTGATCTCGATGTTTTTTGATGTTTTACTTGATGTTTAAAAAAAATGTTTTTTTTATGTTTCATGTTGACATAAAGAAAATCAGCAAAAGAAAAGTTCTGCAAGAGGGATCGAACCAGTGACAGTCAAAATCTAACGCGGACAACTTATCCACTACACTACACTGGTCGTTGTTTCGGAGGTTGATAGATGAGTTCACCAACTCATAGGAAATGTTTGTGTACTATCCCTCGAAAATTTTCGAATTGACCATCGGAATTTCAATATCGATTTTCTCGAAACTCAGGTCGTCTAGGCAGCCCTAAAAAGAGATTCGTAATGACCATCGAGAACTTAATCTAGTCGTGATAGTGCCTTCTCATATGGCCAAGACAAGACCACATAGCTCCCTTGTCAGCATATTCATGGTGAGATGGCCGAGCGGTCTAAGGCGATGGTTTAAGGCACCAGTCTCTTCGGAGGCGTGTGTTCGAATCCCACTCTCATCAGAAACATTTTGCAGCATTTTCATTCCACTTTTTACTTCTGTAATGTATGTATGTGGACTAGATTTTCAAACAATTTTTATCGAATTTTTTTCCAAGATATCAGTTCGCGAATCGGTACTGTGCTAGTTTATTGTAGAGGGATTTATCTCAATTACCTCTGACTCAAACCCGTTTGGCATTCGCCTCGCTCCTTTTAAATGCAACGAAACGCTCTCCTTTCACACGAGCGCTGTTGAAAAGGAAAATGCTCGCATAGCCTAATGGTATCTCGTAGAGTTGGCTATTCGGGGGTTGTGGGCCCGCAATGGCCTTGCCTCTCCATTGCTAGTGATTGCGGGCCCGCAATGATTTTGCATTTTTTTCACCGGCAAGAGCCTCTTATTGTTAGTTACTATCATTGAGCCGCCGTGCGCAGGTTCGAATCACCATGGGCGTAATCTCTCTGTCACCCTTATTGTACGCTCTAAACTCATATTACTTGTCAGAAATAAGACAGACAGAGGCATATAAAATGAGAAAAAGAACGAGCCAGAGAAAACGAGAAAGAACGGCAAGGGAGAAAACATGACGGGGATGATCCAATAGAGATGAAACCAGAAGTTCTTCTAAAGTCGGACGTATTCTCAATTTCAACAATGAGTAAGTTCAGAATAGTCTCTTTGGTATGATAACATCCTTAATTTTTTTCTTAAAATATTATCCGTTTTCATTTGTTTGCAATTTATCTATGTTAAAATATAGGTGCAAATAAATAAATAAGCGAAAATTGTGCTATTGTCCCATTGTGAATATTTATTTTTGTACTTCAGATATTTATCTTCTGAAAAATACAACAACGGGTAGGATCGTCGAAAAAAAAGAGAAAGAAATTTACGGCTGAAGGTAATATTAACACTCATCCTTCGGAATGCAAGTAATTATCGCTGATTGGCCTTCTCCAACACCGTGACCGTTAATAGTTAATGCTCCATCCTCATCACATGCGATAACATCGGAACTAAAATTTTTTCCGGTCGCATCAACAACATGAACTTGCTCTCCGGTGGGACAAGAGTTATTGCCGGGACGGAGGCTTGCAAGCCATAAGTCGTCGTCTTATCCGTTATAAACACAGACTTAACACATAATTAATTAAGTAATTGGATTCTTTAACTTACCTAATGATACATATTCGACGCATGCCGCCTGAAAAGCAATATATAAGCTGAAATAAAGGCAAAAAATAAGGAAAGAAAAGAAATGACAAACACCTTGAAATCAGGTAGAACTTCTTTCGTATAATCATCAACCCATCTGAAGTAATGAAGCGTGAGTTGTTAGTTTTATTTGGATTTTAAAACTATTCAACTAATTTGAGTTTTTACATTATCGAAGCAAAACGATTTACGTGAAGAAAGGGCTTATAAAAAGTTCTTTAAATCATATGTTAAATTAGACAAAGAACACTCACTAATTTTTCGCACACTTAATAACATTATATGAGAATATTCCTTTGGAAGTTTTCTGCAAAATTTATGTATTTAAGACACCGGTTCAGTAAGATTCGAGGGTTGCGAAACAGGTGCCGGACATCGACCTCATAGATTTGGTTCAATTTTTTGTGGAAACCCCTATATGCAACATCACAAAATGAGAATTCATTTGGGCTGGGTCCTTGAAACATGGATGTGTCGGGTTCTCGAAATTTGAAAACTCGATTTTCGCAAGAAAAAAGTGGAACAACTTACAAGGGAACCTTTGGAACCTAAAGGGACAGTAACCCTTCGAATTTTAATGTTTGAATTCCCGCCAGTGTTCCCCAACGCGATAACTCTACCACAGATATAAGAAATAATGCTAAAATTTAGCGGTTTGGAATTGAACCTGCACGGAGGCGTCTAGGAAGTGAGCGCTTACCACTACGCTATGCATTGCACTGACCGAGCGGGTGAAGAGATAGAGATAGGAGATATACAACTTGATTTGATCTGCCTGGAGCGCAATGATTGATCCAAATGAGGCATCGAGGAATCCCTTCCATAGCCAATCGATCTTGTTTTATTGATCGCTTTTCAGGCTATTACCGTATAAGAAATTAGGCGCTCCGGACTGAATTGGCCTATCACTGGCCTACCAGTGATGATCACCCGCAGGACTTTGTGTGCCTTGAATGACGGGTTACGAATTACCTTTTTTTACCTATACATCTAGAAGCACATGTTGTATGGGTGGAAGAAACCTTATAAGGAAATCTAAGGAAGGTGAGCACGTTAGTTCAATCATAAGAGAGTCTGTACAATAGCCGGGAAATAGGATTTATCTCAAAATGAATAATTGTGTACGAAATATATGGTATGGTCTACGCATACAGCGCCTATAAACAGTAGGTGTATTCAAATTGCGACAACCGGACTGGAAAAATGATCAGCGCGTAAGTTCGAAATAATGTGAGTAGAGAAGGGAGGGAAGGGTGATCGAAGCGTGGCGCATTGGTAAGATGGCCGCCTCTCCTCCCAAAGGGTACGGGTTCGAATCCCGACCGGAGATTTCACTTCAGCCCTTATTGTACACTCTGAACTAACGTGTGAGGAAATGCGTACTCAAAAATCTATCAAAACTTTCAAGAGAAAGTGATAGGACAAATTGGGTTAACACGCATTAAAGATGGAGACCCACGAGTTTTTTCGTAATAAGACTGTTCGGATAGTATGATAGAGATTCATCAAACGAATCGAAAGACATATCTGATATTGGTTCCCGATATGTTTAAAGCTCACTATGGGCATTGAAAGTACAACTTTCAAGGCATGTAGAGAGTGCTCATCGAATTTGCATACTTTCTCTCTCATTTTCTCATTATCTCTTACGCCAATTACCATATAATATAAACAATAGCCAGCATGCTTATCGTGGCGGGAGTCAGTCATGCCAACTCATGGGTCCCCTTCTTTAAGTAGTGATTTTTAAGACTATTCGAATACGTCATCTAAGGTTCAATAACCGCTTAAGATGCGTCAAAATCGGCCAAATTGGTGAAGAGACTAGTATCCGCAACAATTCTGATCCATAAATAATACGGGTCCAAAATCGCGACCTAACTAGGGTTAATGCCTAGACGGTAGAAGAAGGGGAAAACACAGGGCGAGACGAAGGCCCACGAGTGTGTGAGACGAAGGCCCACGAGTTTGGAAGAAGAAATTAACCGTCCAGAGGGAGGCAATATTGTCCGTATAAAATGTACTAGTGTAATTGCCTTGCTAAAGGCTGGTAAAAGGGAAAAGTATTCTATCGATCAACCCCCCTTCCGTCCCTTCCCTTCTCGCTCACTATCTAATCTACGTTCATATCTTTTTTTTTTCTTTTTGGCTGCCGCTGGCTACTCTCGTAGAAAATAAACAAGTGTATTTTATACGGTGAATATCACTCGCACTATATTTTAAACTTCAAATTCCCCCCCCCCCTCCACTCGCCCTTTACATTTTATATCTCTCAAAGATTGTTCGGTTTTGCTGAACTCGACGGAAACTGTTACGGGCATTGTGATTACCCTCGTCCTAAGGACACTACAGATTTTAATCCGGTCAATTTGTATAGTCTTAGTTTGCCGATTTTCAATTGCTACATACCCATGCTGTTCTTTCGTTTTCGGTATTACAAGTCATCTCTCTCTCTACACAGCCTTTTCCTCTCGCATTACCACTATTATAAATAATTTCATTCCACTACGAAAAGTTTGTAATAATAATAAAGCACTCTCCCCATCGTCTCTCAACCTCCTACGACGATGCCGACGATTATATAGAAATAGACATTCTATTGGTATTGGCCCCTTTCTTCGTCTCAACAAACGGTTACGCCAATCCGTTGCTAAGACCCGTAGAATACGCGAACGATCCCTATTCCGCAATCCTAATTCCAAGAATTTTTTCAAATTCGCCAACGAACGTATCAAGGATGGGTCATCTTCAATTGGATCTTTAGTGAAAAGCAATGGTAATGTTCTCACGTCCGATGTAGATAAGGCCCAAGCCCTAGCCGATTATTTTAACGAGACCTTTAATCATACGATATACCCACTTGCCACAAATGCGCCTTCTCATACTAATGAATCCATCGATTTTGCTTATTTCTCTGCCTCTCGAATAGAGAAAATAATAAGGAAATTACCAAACAGAATTTCTACAACTCCAGACTTTATTCCATACTCATTTCTGCGCAAAACAGCAGCCCAAATCTCCATTCCGTTATCTATTCTCTTTCATCGTTTTCTTCTTTATTCTATGGTACCTACCTCCTGGCGCACGGCAATAGTTCGTCCAATATATAAAAGAAAGGGAGCAAAACACACAATAAGTAACTATCGTCCTATTTCATTAACAAGTGCATGTTGTAAGGTTATGGAAAGAATTATATGTCAAGATATTTCGCACTTCCTAAATGAAAATGACTTGTTGAGTAATTCACAGCATGGTTTTCGCTTGAAACGTTCATGTAATACCTGTCTTCTAACTACTGTCAATCACTGGCACCGCCATCTTGATAGAAAAAGTTATATCACATGCGCATATATAGATTTTAGCAAAGCATTCGATACCATTCCAATAAATCTTCTGGTCCAAAAATGCGAACAATATGGAATACGGGGATGTCTCCTGAATTGGATTTCTTCCTTCCTCCAATCCCGATCACAATCCGTACAAGTTGGTCTTTCCCAATCCCGCCCATACAATACAGTTAGCGGTGTACCACAAGGTAGCTGCTTAGGCCCCCTGCTTTTCTCTCTTTTCATCAATGAACTACCTTCCCTACTCCCTAGAGGTGCATTTTGTTCTATTTATGCTGATGATATGAAAATTTACTCATTTGATGATCCGTCCATTATTCAACACTCATTGAACACTGTACATGAATGGAGCATGAATTTTGGTCTTTGCATGTCCAAAACAAAGTCCGTCGTCATGCATATTGGGGCCAATCATCCCGATGTTGCTTTATATGTAGACAACGAAGTGCTTCCCGTGGTAAAAGAGTTTACAGATCTTGGTGTAACGTATAATAATAAGTTAGAGTTTCATAACCACATTACAAATATCGTCAACAAGGCCAAAGCGCGATGCGCATACATTCATAGATCTTTTATGTCTCGCTCCATAAATGTTTATGCACGTCTTTTTCAGACTTACGTCTTGCCTGTTCTGGAATACTGTAGCGAGCTGTGGAATCCCAATAGTGTCATGCTGAATGATCTAATTGAGTCCTGTCTGACCTCATATTCCAGGAGAGTCCTTGCGAAGTGCGGCATACCCTACACAAACTACGCCGAGGCACTCAATCTACTTAATCTCCGATCACTGAAACATCGTCGAACCTGTCTAGATCTTTCTTTTGTATTTAAAATTGTTCACGGATTCGTTGATGTCGTTTATAGGCAATTTTTCATTATTTCGAGTAATCTAAATCGTACTAGAGGTCATCCTATGAGAATGTGTTGTAATAGATGTAATAGTAGTAGATATCTTTCATTCTTCTCCAATAGAATTGTTAATAGTTGGAATAATCTTGATACATTAATTGTAACTTCCCCCAATCCTATAGTTTTCATTAATCATATTAAAGCTGTAATCATGTAATTTAGCAGCTATCGTCGAATCTTATTCATTTCTAAAGTATCGCTTTGAGTTTATCTTCTGTTCCTCTTTATATAAGAAGCGATAAATATATTATTATTATTATTATTATCATCCCGTCTTTTTCAATAGCTTCTCCAGTGTAATTATAGCTTTTGGGAACTTCTTCGGGTGGTATTTGCTTAATTGGAGGACACATGCACATCACTGAAAGAATTTTTGAAATTATAACGCTATATTCAATATTAAGAATAACCTGTAGTAAAGAGCGCAGAAAGCCAGACGATATTTAAAAGAATACGCATTTCTTCTAAAGTTCGATGCAAATAACGCTCCTTAAATATCCACTGTCGATTGGTGTAAAATATTAGAGATAAGGCGAAATTAGGAGAATGCAGATTGCAGAGACAATATTTATGGATAAATATGATATGGTGTGGGTGAGATGACACTATTGAATTCACAGCGAATATTTCCATTTTTATCAAAAATCATTCTCCACGTTTCTGTTATTGCAGAAGAAAAACGATTGATCCATACAATATCATGCGATCTACTACATTTTATAGCTAATAAGATATAAGCAATGGCGTACAAAACACTTTGAAAGGAGTATGATGCTTCATGAAGTTTTTGAAGTTTATTTTTCCTGTCTCTTTCGACATTTCTATTTCATATTCTATTTTACATTTAAAAATGTGTATTGTAAACATCGTTCTTCAAAATTTGTAAGCTGCGCACCCGGGTGGGTTCGAACCTCCTACCCTTCCGTTAACAGCCGAACGCGCTGCCGAGTTTTCAGACTGAAATGTGTGCCACAAAGTGAAGCTGAACTGTCTCAATTTCAGCGAATTGAAATCAAACATTTTTATCTGACAGATAATGGACAAATACATATTAATATTAAAGATCTGTGCTTTGATCCGCAAAAGATCAAAGATCATTCCAACGATCAGCAGAAACCGCATGTTTTTGCACATTCCCTCTTGAGTTCATCAGCGTACGCAGGATGTGTGCAAAGATTGGCGCGTAGTGGACAATCGGAGACGCCAGAGAATGGGTTGATGCGATCGGAACAATCTATAGTGATATACGTTAGAGTGATATTAAAGGGAAACCCAGAGCTAATTTGAAACTCTCCACTCTGGACACACTCTCTAACTTTCTTTGACTCTTCGAGAGAGCGTGACCAAGACTGAGAGTAAAATTAGTCCGGATGCTCCTTTAACATATAAATAAATTTTGACTTTATTTGTGAATAGGCAATTCCTTCAGGAACATATTCCTTCTGATTTGTAATTAACAGGAGCTGTATTGATTAATAAATTATTTACTTGTAGTTGGAGTTCGCGTTGTTGTGGTCGTAGTTGTGAAATGTGTCGTTGTGTCCACAAACTCTTCAGTTTCTTCGATATCTACTGTAGAAGAGTCTACTGTGGATGATCCGAGTTTACTTGTAGTTGTAGTTTGTGTTCTTGTGGTCGTAGAGGTGAAAGGTGTTGTTGTGTCCACAAACTCTTCGATTTCTTCGATATCTACTGTAGAAGAGTCTACTGTGGATGATCCGAGTTTACTTGTAGTTGTAGGTTGTGTTCTTGTGGTCGTAGAGGTGAGAGGTGTCGTTGTGTCCACAAACTCTTCAATTTCGTCGATATCTACTGTAGAAGAATAGTCTGTAGATGATTCGAGTCCTTCCTCTTGTGGCTGCAAAAGCCTCGTTTTAATATAGAATGTGACTTTATTCATATTAAGCGGGTTTAAAAGTAAAATACAATAATAAAATACAACATGCCGTTGTCTCGAAACTTGAGCTTGCGCTTTGCGCAATGCCAAAATATAATATGCCGTTATTTGTTTTTTTTATAATGAATTTTTGTGCGAATATTGATCAGTCGATAAGTTTTCTTTTCTGATAGATGAAAAAGATTAAATTATTTATATATTTATTTAAGTATTTATAATTCATTAATTACCTGACAGCATCCATCGAATCCATCATCTGCATCCGCACTTGCCGCGCACTTTTCCGTCAGTGCCGCGCAGTCTTCCGTAGTACTAGTGACATTGCAAGCTGCAGAACTATGGAATTAGTGGACTTTTGCATTAGACAGAGTTGAATATTGTATAAACCACAATATAAGCAAAGCCACTTTTGAGTTTCATTGATTTATTTATATTTCATATGATACATGCTGACCAAAAGTTATTGCGACTGTTTTTTTTGAACACGCAGTTGCGGGGGCGAGCTTATGAGGTGAATTACTTCCATAATTATGATTAATAATGTTTCTTGTTACTTCATTTCATTTTTCAATTGGTTAATTTTGATGAAAATGGTATGTTGATTTCTCAAAGTCGCTATTTATCGCGAGATCAGTGAAGCTGTCATCATGCCTGTGTAGCAGCTCACATCAACAAAATGGTTCAGGGATAGTGAGGGACTCAACTATAATAAGTTAGCGAAGAGGAATGAATGATCGAAATGTGAGACAATTTGTATTAATGTTTGAAATACGCGAGATAAAATTTGTACGTTGATTGATTCAATTTTTGAAAATTTACTACGTTTTTTCGGCAATATTTTCTGATCACTCTGTAGAAAGAACAACCTTACCCTTTTGTTTATCCGGACATAACGATGATACGAGAGTGAAATATAACGACAGCAAAACGATCCAATGAATGAACATTTCTGAAAGGAACAAAAAAATTAAAATATATGCGGGCAATTACTCGAGACATCATGGGATCCCACTCTAAATTGTATCCCTAATCGAGAGAAATGAGTCTTTATTTTATACGAGTAGCGAATATTATTCAGAATGTGGGCGGAGTTTTATGGTGTATGAGTGAAGCTGATCAATCCAAAACTACAGTTATCGTACATCATACAGTTTTCAAATTTGGCGAACAAAATCACGAAAACATTCCAGTTTTCACACTAAATTATAGCATTTTACTGAATTTTGTAGAAATAGATTGCAGTTATTCATTTAATGATTTTCAAAATTACGTTAATTCAAACCTAAAATTTGTTTTGTGACTAACCACGGAGTAACTATATACTCTGGTTGATTGATCCATCTACATCAGGGATCTTCATTTTTGGTTTTTCGATTTTTCGATAATTTCTCGAAAACCTTTTCGGCGAAAATTTTTTCGAAAAAAAAATCGAAAAAATCGAAAAATGCATTTGCAAAAAGTACAAAATTTCAAAAATTTATCACATTTAAAGAAAAATTTAAATTTGGAAACCAATATTAGAATTTCACTTGAGCAAAAAATATGTATTTTATCATTTAAGACACCGGCTCAGTGAGATTCCAGGAAGTGTCGACTCTGGTATTTTCAAACTAGTAGTTTACTTATCATTCCCACTAGCCGTAGACTTGCAAGTCTACGGCTAGTTAAACGTAAGTTTACTAGAATTGGTGTATAATACGGTAATGCATTTCGTCAAATGTTCTTTCACTAGTAGTAAACTAACAGGAAACTGCTAGTCTGTGACGTCACGTAAGTAAACTACTAGTTTGGAAATACCAGAGGACCTCGCCGATTAGGGCCAAAAAAATTTTTATGGATACCCCATGGGCCCCCATCACAAAATGGGTATTCATTTGGGCTGGTTCCTTGAAACACAGATGTGGCGGGATTTCGAAATTTGAAAACTCGTTTTTACCAACATAAAAAATGGAGCGACCTAGGACCAATGTTGGTGTCGACTAATTATAAGTATAAATACCACGCTGATCTCTGATCTCGGCACTAGAGAATAGGTTATTGAGGCTTCCCCGATCATTTTCACCTTCCTGCTTTCCCATTGTCTATTCTCCCCATTCTATTTCCTTGTGCAAATCTTCTACATTTATATCGTTTTTACTTGTTGATACATCTTCGCGATGTATGATAAATAAAATAAAATAAATAAATAGTATATTGAAGATCTTTTCGAGTAGAACAACTTTCATGTTTAGCATTTTGTTTGAAACTCATGTGCAAGAGAAATACATGAGTTGTCTTTATTCACAGCGTTTTTCAGACAAGGTTGAGTAAAACAATAGTAAAATATTTTTGTGCACAAAATGCTTTCGCATATATTGTAGAACTCAAAAATCCATACATAGTTTGTTGTTTCACGAAAAATATTTAGTCCCATATGCTGAAAAATAAGAACTCGAAAGTGGTCTTGAAAAAAAGTTGTCGGATCCTTGCCACTCATTTTAAAGTACTCTTCGAGTACGTCATTTCTCATGTTGGTCGTTTACAATGAAAGTCATTTGTTCTCAAGATACAAGCAATCGAAATGATTTGGATCAAATAAAATTTAATTCATGTATTTCTCTTGTACATGAGTTTCAGACAAAACGTTCAACATAAAAGTTGTTCTACTCGACGACCTCTTCAACATGAGTACAAACATGAGGGGTTTTTGAAAGCAAAAATATTTTCGGAGGTAAAAAATCAGTTTGCGATCGGATCTCCGGACCGTCGTACGTATAACCAGTTTTTGTTGTCTATTTATACTTATAATTAATCGACACTAAAATTGGTCCTAAGTCGTTCCATTTTTTTGGTGAAAATCGAGTTTTCGAATTTCGAAAACCCGCTACATCTGTGTTTCAAGGAACCAGCCCAAATGAATACCCATTTTGTGATGGGGGCCATGGAGATATCCATTAAAAAACTTTGAGCCAAATCGGCGGGGTCGATGTCCGGGGTCACTGGCTCAACCGTCGAATCTTACTGAGCCGGTGTCTTAAGCAAATTCAATTAAGAATAACACAGTTGCAATACTTGTGTTTCATTATAAAGATAATAAAATATTACGCTTAGGTGTTTTTGAAAGAGAAAACATCGCTTAAATATTTTTTTTCGAATTATTCTGTAATACTCGTTGTTTCTATAAGTCAACAATCTACTAAAGAGTGTTTACTATTTGACTAATGCAATTCGAATAACAAACCGGATGAATCAATTGTTGATTCATCTGGGAGTTTGGTACGTTTAGGATATTATACCCGATAATGAATCATATCACGCCTGTCACGAGAGAATTGAGCTAAATTTACAATTTATGGGAATATAGCGAAAATGGTGAAATGAGTTAGGACCATTTTTGGGCATCTCTAGGCATGCCCTACCAGCCCCCAAAGTCTCATTATGCAATTTTCATTTTGGGGCTTAATACACCGATTCGGTAAAATGGAGTAAACTTTGAGCACGAATTTCTCGCTTCTGGTTTGTTTTAGGGAAAAGTGTCAAGCTCTGTCGATCTAAACAAACCAGAGGTCATAAAAATGTCTCAGAACAGAGCTTCACTTAGAAGCAAATAACTCAAAAATTTAGGAAAAGGAGGTGCTCTTCTTCCAGTATGTTATTAAGTTTTTCATGCGCTTTCGAATGAGTGGCTTGCGAAAAAAATACGTTAATGCGTTCGCATGGTTCATCCCCTTGGAAATTTCCTGATGATTTGAAGTCATTTTCGCTACCCCCACAATCTCTCGTTTGACACACTCTCTTGCCCATTCCTTTTCATTCCATTGTACACAGCACGGTCTCGAGCGCGCGGCGCGGAATGAAGCATATCATTTTCTCCCTTTCTCTTCCCTCTATTTCTTTCACTCTCCGGCGAGAGAGTGTGTGAAACGAGAGATTGTGGGTGTCCGAAAATCACTTCAAATCATCTGTAAATTTCCAAGGGGAAGAACCATACGAACGCATTAACGTATTTTTTCGCAAGCCCCTCATTCGAAAGCGCATGCAAAACTTAATAACATACTGGAAGAAGAGCGCCTCTTTTTCCTAAATTTTTGAGTTGTTTGCTTCTAAGTGTCGCTCTGTTCTGAGACATTTTCTTGACCTCTGGTTTGTTTAGATCGATAGAACTCAAAAAGAGAACGGGGGTCATTCTTGTGATACTTTTTCGCTAAAACGCACCAGAAGCGAGAAATTCGTGCTCAAAGTTTGGACTCCATTTTACCGAACCGGTGTATTGAGCCCCAAAATGAAAATTGCACGATGAGACTTTGGGGGCTGGTAGGGCATGCCTAGAGATGTCCAAAAATGATCCTAACTCATTTCACCACTTTTTCTTCATTCCCACTCTCAATTCTCTCGTGACAGATATATTGTAGAATATGTGATTCATTATACGGTATAATAATTTTATCACAATTCATGCGCACGAAATTAGATACGTAACGATATTACGATTGAAAAAAATTGAAATAAAATATATCCTCAAAAGTTTGAAACTCCCCGTACATGCTTCTCATGTGTGCTAACAGCCCCCGAGGCTATTAGAATGCCCAGAGAAAAAGTTGCAAAAGATATGTTTTTTTTCATAGACGAAAATGGATGTGGGTCAAGAGATTTCGTGCTATAATCGATGGAGTCTAAAAGTGCTCGAATGGACTCTGTATGGAAATAGAAAGCCGGCCAAGGGATGGACAGACGACGACGTCAATATCGCTGGTCCTCAATTCATGCAACTTGAAATACACCATCGGACTCCTTGGAGAACCCTAATGACGATCCAGATAGAATACCACGGAATTGCGTTTTTTTTTTAATTGAAAAAAACTGCAGATCACGTGATAACAATTCGACCGAGCTGTTAACACGTGCTACATTGAAATGTCTCTGATGATACTTGCAATGGTAAAATTTTCAAAAGAAAAAGGGTTTGGTCTAAGTTTCATGAATCTGACAGAGAATTTAGGATGTTGGCAGTTTAAAAATTTGTTTTGTGGCTAACCGAGGGGTGACTAATTGCAAAACATGACAGTCACACTCTTCTTGATTGACACATCTACATCGTATATTTGCAGCTGCAAACACAGTTAAACTTTCTTTCATTCTGCCTACCTCCAATGTGAGATGGCCTATGAATCGACAATTGATTCATCCGGTTTGTTATTCGAATTTCATTAGTCACATAGTAAACAATCTTTAGCAAATTGTTGATTGTTCAAGCATGATGGGGTGGTCGAATAGAGATGAAACCAGCAGTTCTTCTCAAATCGTACGTATTCTCAATTTCAACTGACATTGAATAAAATGAGCTTATGCTCTTCGTTAAAGAAGGAGACCCTTGAGTTGGCATGACGTAACGATTAACATGGGATAGAATGTAAATATTGTATGGAAATTTGCGTAAGCGACAATGTGAAGGTGAGAGAGTCAAGTATGCAATTCGGATAGGCACTCTACTTGCCTGACAAGGGAACCACTTAACCATACCCCATTTTTCTCTAATTTTGATATCCTGGCGTAAATCTACATGAAAAAAGGTTTCTAAAAAGTTATGCCAAAAGTCCCACATTCGCGTTTTAAGGCCTTTTTCAGGCCTCTGAAAAGAGCATTTTTAGGCCTTTTGGGACTGTTTGTACATTTTTGGACCTTTTTGTTTCTTTTTGGTTCTTGTTTTTCCCTATTTATGACCATTTTTGGATATTTTTGGCTTGGCATTTTGGCATTTTTTGGCCTCATTTTGGGCAAATCCAGTGCATTTTCAGAGGCCTGAAAAGGCCTTAAAACGCCAATGTGGGACTTTTGGCATAACTTTTTAGAAACCTTTTTTCATGTAGATTTACGCCAGGATATCAAAATTAGAGAAAAATGGGGTATGGTTAAGTGGTTCCCTTGTGAGAAGTTGTAGTTTCAATGCGCATAACAAGCTTCAAACATATCATCACGCAATATGAAATATGTCTTTCGGTTCGTGTGATAAATTTCTATCATTCTACCCGAACAGTCTTGTTACGAAAAAACTCGAGGTTCTCGAGGGTCGAGGGTCGAGGGACTCGAGGATCTTTAAGATATTCTCCGACATAAACCGACTGTGAAATTTGGTCCATGTTCATTTGTTTACATGTATATTAATGATAAAATATAGGTCCAAATAAATGATTTAGTGAGAATCACGCGTGTCACGTAAGAATCGAGACAAAATCGAGGGATGACCGGACAAAATATAACCCCCATCATATTGACTATTTATGGATAGCCCTGACAGTGCCGGAGAAGATAGCGTTTCGATTTTTTTTCTAAGATCAATTTTGACGAAGATAGACGCCGTTGACTGTCAGAATTTGTGGAAAAGTCGTGACTTTCACCCACAATAGCTCGCTTTGGAGTGGGAATAGCGAAAATATCATACAGACATAAATTGTAGAAAATCCTCAGGAGAATCGAAATAACACAAGCGAGAATTACGAAATCGATTTTTCATCAATTTCTGTGGCGGGAAGCTGACGTTTGCACCACAAATCGATTGTACACTTTTTTATTGGTTCAGATGTAAGATATTGTGAAGACGCATCGATTGATATATACTTTATGGGGTCAAATTGTGCCCGCGATATGAGTTTTTCCCAAAAAACGTGTCGGAAATCTCGGACTTTTCTGGCTCAAGAGATAGAAGGGTCATTTTGATCTACCCACTCGCCTCTCGCTGATCACTGATATTTCTTGGTATTTCTGTGCATTGAACCCGAAAAAGCGTAGAAATTAATGATAATCATAATTACAATCTAATTCAACGAATGAATTACTATTTAAACAATGGAAACATGAACAAGCTAACAATCTATCTATCAAAGATGGAGTCAATTCCGGCCGTGATAGTCTCTCGAAGGAAACCACCCTCATCCCGATTATTATTCATTTTTTCATCAAAGTCGTCTTCATCCTCTTCCTCATTCTCCCCTTCAAAGACGTCATCTTCCATCACCGATTCCTACTCCGACTCGTTTCTTCTCCTGTTGCAAGTGTTTATCGTAGTGGAAGAACTGCTCTTATATCCGTTGATAATTTCTTTGGGTGGTAATTTTTGAATTGCAGGACAATCGCTCACAAGGGAATGACCAACCATCCCCGTCGAGTTATGACTAGTGACATATACCATTCGAATCGCCATGTGATTCTGATAATACATCGTTAATGACTCGACTCAAACGTTTATGATCTTCGAGAAAATCGATATTGAAATTCGGTCAAATTCGTGTGGTTTCCTACACAACGCATGCGGATGGGTTGGTGAACTCTACTATCTTCTTTCGAAACATCGACTCGTGTAGTGTTGTGGATAAGATGCCTGCGTTTACTTTTGACTGTCAAGGGTTCGACCCCCCTTGCCGCACTCTTCTTTTGCTGGTTTTGTTGCTGTAGAAAGTTTGAAATGTTTTGCTGTGATTATAGAAAAAAGAACACACCCAACAAGTTTGAACAACAAAATGAGTGAAGTAAAGAAAATACAGTTTACACATCTGGGGCACATAATGAATGAACAGGAAGAACAATGACATCAAGGCTTTGGAAGACAGTCCAAGAAGAAATGGAAGCGCTTACCGTACTCGCATGATCTTTGATCTTTGAACTCTCATTGCTGTTTTTAAGGTCATTCATTGCATGATATCGACCTCGGGTGAGGGAGAAGGAGATGGAGATTTCAAAAAATAATGCCATAAACAAAAAAGATCGAAGTTCAGTTTTCCTTGAGAAGTGTTTTTTCCATCAAGAAAACTTGCTGATTGTGTTCTTTTTTTTTAGCTTTCATAATCACAGCAAAACATTTCAAACTTTCTACAGCAACAAAATCAGCAAAAAAAAAGAGTGCGGCAAGGGGGTCGAACCCTTGACAGTCAAAAGTAAACGCAGACATCTTAACCACTACACTACACGAGCCGATGTTTCGAAAGAAGATAGTAGAGTTCACCAACCCATCCGCATGCGTTGTGTAGGAAACCACACGAATTTGACCGAATTTCAATATCGATTTTCTCGAAGATCATAAACGTTTGAGTCGAGTCATTAACGATGTATTATCAGAATCACATGGCGATTCGAATGGTATATGTCACTAGTCATAACTCGACGGGGATGGTTGGTCATTCCCTTGTCAGCACTGAAAGAATTATTGAAATTACATTACAATATTCAATATTAACCTGTAGCAAAGAGCGCAGAAAGGCAGACAGACGATATGTAAAAGAACACGCATTATCTTTTGAAATTCATGATAATGCGGCTCCTTAAATATCAGCTGATGATTGGTGTAAAATGTTAGAGGTAAGGCGAAATGAAGAGAATACAGACTGTAGAGACAATATTTATGGATCAATTTGATATCGAAAGAAACTTCTTTTTGATCATAAAAAACTAGATCCATGCTTCTGTTATTGCAAAAGAGAAACGATTGATAGATAATATATCAATCGATTTACATTTTTCATGTAATAAGAACAGCCACATTACAATAGTTTCGTGCAATCTTCGTTTAATCAATCGTTTCGAATTCGGTTTTTTCCGTGTTTAAAAACACATTCAAGAGTATCTGATTTGCATGTTGGGCAACTCCTGACTTCTTGCTTGTCTCAAAAAAGTTGAATCGACCATTCGCATAAACAAAATCAATACTTGTGGGCGACCGCATCCCCGCCTAGATCCTCGAGAGGTCCAATAGATTACAGATCTGCTTAACTTTAAGTCGTGATCATCAGCATTTCTATGCAACCAAAGCCATTTCATATTCAATGAAGTTCGAAGAACACGAAACTATTGGACACCCGATTTTCAAGTTTCCTGGTGTTCTTGAACTTTTTATAGATTCAATTTTTCTGGAGCTTCAAGGTTAATTCCACATTGGCTGTTCTGTATAGATTTTCAATCATATGCAACCTATAATACATCTCGGGGGAAATATTTCGCAATTTCATGTCATTAAGTACAAGAGATAGAGAGAAAACCTAAAAATGTCTTTCTCGAATAGAACATCCTGATTTTTATATAAATTGTATATCATACGTGACCCGAGATTTCCATCCCTTGTATTAAAGGGAGCGTTACCTCGCTCAATGGTCTCTTCATTGCGCACACTATTTTTATGTTCTCTAACAACGAGAGAGCATTGCGCGTCGAAGAGACCATTGAGTGAGGTTACGCTCCCTTTAAGAGAGATGGCCGTTAAGACTCGACCACCCCCCCCCCCGGACACGTGCGCTAGCAATGAGAACTGGGAGTCCATACTTGGGTGTTAGGAGTGTCATCGGCCCTTATTACACAAAACAGCTGAAATTTCCTGTTTGTGCCCTCAGGCTATTAGAAAAATTAATTACAAAAATAAACTTTTAAAAATCATAAATTCTCAAATTGTTGAGATGAAGTCTAAATTCCATTTGCGATGCGTTTAGGGTGCACAGTGCTAGCTAATTCACTATTAGCATCGAATGTGCGTTGATTCCTAAACCACTTTTTTGACTCAAAATTGTGGTTTTTCCGGACAAATCATCGATTTTTGTAGCCGCTGACAAACATTTCCGACCAGGTATTGTAGCCTAAGAAATTCTGCATCGATTTCACTTAAAACTAGGTTCTTCCCGTTAGACCATTTTTGCGAATTTTTCGCTCGAACTTCCGTCATAGATTTTTTTAAATTTTCGTGCTGAGTGCGTGCGAAAAATCAGAATTGTGTTTTAATCAGTTTCCAACTTGCCTTCTGTAACATTCTGTCATAGTGCTTTGCAATGTGCATAATAAAAAAAGAAATTCTGGCATTCGGCTCACTTTTGAAAAATCGATTTCCATGACCCCGGGGTCATGGCAAAAAAAAAGAATTTTCGAAAATAAACGATTTTCATATTGATTATGTATATTGTAAAGTACTATGACAGAATGCTACAGAAAGCAAGTTTGAAACTGATTAAAACACAATTCTGATTTTTCGCACGCATTCAGCACGAAAATTTTCGAAAAAATGGTTGAAAGGAGAGATCAGCCATTGAGCATTGGCTGAATATTATTCACATCATTGCTACTTCACAATAAGACACATAAATGAAAACATTTCAAACTTTTCGGACGATGATCCCCGGGTCATGAAAATCGAAATTTTCAAATTGATCCAAGTAATTCGCTTCTTGTGTCATTTTACTCGTCTCACCTCTTAACTTTGGGTAGACCACAATTCCGCACCAATCGTTTGGAAAATACAGCATTTGTTCGGGAAAACCATCTATGACGGAAGTTCGAGCGAAAAATTCGCAAAAATGGTCTAACGGGAAGAACCTAGCTTTAAGTGAAATCGATGCAGAATTTCTTAGGCTACAATACCTGATCGGAAATGTTTGTCAGCGGCTACAAAAATCGATGATTTGTCCGGAAAAACCACAATTTTGAGTTTAAAAAGTGGTTTAGGAATCAACGCACATTCGATGCTAATAGTGAATTAGCAAGCACTGTGCACCCTAAATGCATCGCAAATGATATTTGGAATTTATCTCAACAATTTGAGAAATTATGATTTTTAAAAGTTTATTATTGAAATTAATTTTTCTAATAGCCTGAGGGCACAAACAGGAAATTTCAGCTGTATTGTGTAATAAGGGCCGATGACACTCCTAACACCCAAGTATGGACTCCCAGTTCTCATTGCTAGCGCACGTGTCCGGGGGTGGTCGAATATGATCGGGTCTTAGGGAACAGGCCTCTTAAACGCCTTCTTATTGAGTTCCCTGATCTCACTAACTAGTAGGTATTTGAGTTCAAAGAAGAACTCTAAAATAGGTCTCTCATTCTCTTTGTTTATTTTTTAATACGCTCCCGGGTGCGTTCGAACCACCGACCTTTCGGTTAACAGCTAAACGCGCTGGCCTACAGGTTTCACACTTAAATGAATGTGGCTATTAATATTGAACTGTCTCAAATTCTGCGCAGTTGAAATCAAACATATTTATCTGACAGATAATGTACAAATATATAGTAATATATAAAGATCTCTGTTTTGATCTGAAAAAGATCAAAGATCAAAGATCATTCCAACGATCAGCAGAAACCACATGTTCTTGGACATTCCCTCCTGAGTATGTCAACGTACGCAGGATGTGTGCAAAGATAGGCGCGTAGTGGACAATCAGAGACCCCAGAGAACCGGTTAATACGATCGGAGCAATCTGTAGTGATGATATGTTAAAGTTACCTTATAGTAAATAGAAAAAATATAAACAACAAGATAATTTGAAACTTTCCGCTCATTCCACACTCACTAACTTTTTTTGTCAGCGCGAGAGCGTGGCCAATGAGGACATAAAAAATAGCTCGGATTGATTCTTTAATACATATAAATAAATTATGTATTCATCTGTAAATAGGTCTATTCTGGCACATATTCCTTCTGATTTGCAATTAACAGGAGCTGTATTGATTAATAAATCATTTACTTGTAGTTGGAGTTTGTGTTGTTATGGTCGTAGAGGAGAAAGGTGTCGTTGTTTCCACAAACTCTTCAGTTTCTTCGATATCTACCGTAGAAGAATCTACGGTAGATGATCCGAGTTCTTCTTCTTCGAAAAGCTGGGGCTACAAAATCCTCGTTCAATTATAGAATGTGCCTCTCGTTAAGTGAATTAAAATAAATTGTTGTGAATTTGTTGCAATGTAAAAGCAACTATGTAAAAGTTCTCGAATGAAACACTTACGGTTTATCTTTATGCCGTTATGATATAGGAGTATTTGAAATTTTTGGCAAGTTCTTGTCAAGCAAAAAAATGGCAAAATCATTTTCGCTTTATTCTCGACTTTTTTCTCTTCCCGGTCTTTTGTGCGCACCGCAAAAACTGAAAAACACCGCAAAAATGCGAAGAATGATTCTGGCATTTTTTTTGCTTGACAAGAATTGCAAAAAATTTCAAATACTCTGTCCTATATGACGTCATTCTTTTTTTAATGAATTGTTGACCGAATGCTGATCATTCGACATGTATTACTCCGATAGACGAATAAATTAATTTTTAATTTTTTTATGCATTTATTTAATTATTTATGATTAATTAATTACCTGACAACATCCATCGAATCCTTCATCTGCGTCCGCACTTGCCGCGCACTTTCCCGTCAGTGCCGCGCAGTCTTCTGCAGCACTAGTGACATTGCAAGCTGCAGAACTATGGAATTAGTGGACTTTCGCATTGGACAGAGTTAATTTTGTAAAAATCCAGTCGAAAGAACAACATAACCTTTTTGTTGGTTCGGACATAGAGATGATATTAGAGTGATATGCAACGACAGTAAAACGGTCCAATAAATGTACATTTCTGAAAGGAACAACAAATTTAAAATATACGCGTCGCTAGAAAAAAAACACAACACAGAATATTTCTATTCGCCTTTTTGTAGTATTGAACATGCGATAAAAAATCCCTAAGCTTCAGATAATTTTGATCACATCTGCCATACGAATTGGGGGATCATAAAGTCTTATGATAAAGAACACTCTAAACTGTATCCCAAATCGAGAGAAATGAGCCTTTATTTGGTACGAATAGTGACTCTTGCTGGGGATGTGGGCGGAGTAAAATGGTGTATAGGTGAAGCTGAACAATCCAAAACTATAGTCATCGTAGATCATGTAGTTTTCAAATTTAGGGTACAAAATGACAAGAACTATATTCACTTCTCGCACTAAATTAAGAGGCATGTTCCGCAAGACTCGATCATACTGCCAACCCCGCGGACGCGTGCGCTAGCAATGAGAGCTGGGGTTCCATACATGGGTGTTAGGAGTGTCATCGGCCCTTATTACAAAAAACAGCAGAAATTTCCTGTTTGTGCCTTCAGGCTATTAGAAAAATTAATTTCAATAATAAACTTTTAAAAATCATAAATTCTCAAATTGTTGAGATGAAGTCTAAATTCCATTTGCGATGCGTTTAGGGTGCACAGACCTTGCTAATTCACTATTAGCATTGTATGTGCGTTGATTCCTAAACCTCTTTTTTGACTCAAAATTTTGTTTATTTCGTACAAATCATCTCTTGTTGTAGTTTGCTCCAGAGTTTTTCGGCCAGGTTTTGTAGCCTAAGCAATTCTGCATCGATTTCACTTAAAACTGGGTTCTCCACGTTAGACCCAGTTGTCGAATTTTTCGCTCGAACTTCCGTCATCGATGGTTTTCCCGAACAAATACTGTATTTTCCAAACGATTGGTGCGGAATTGTGGTCTACTCAAAGTTTAGAGATGAGACGAGTAAAATCGCACAAGAAGCCCATCACTTGGATCAATTTGAAAATTTCGATTTTCACGACCCCGGGGTCATGGTCTGAAAATTTCAAAATTTCTCAAGTTTGAAATGTTTTCATTTATGCGGCTTATTGTGAAGTACTAATGAAAAACAAATTATAGGTTTTTGTTTAAAAATTCAAGTAATTTTCAATATCACTAACAATAAATGAATTACATTCTTATAATTCATTTATTGTTAGTGATATTGAAAATTACTTGAATTTTTAAACAAAAACCTATAATTTGTTTTGTGACTAACCGTCGGGTGACTAACTATAATCTACATTGTTTGATTGACACATCTACACCTCATGTTTTCAGCTGCAAACATAGTTCACTCTTTCCTAAACTTATTCATTGTGAGATTATTATTCAGAGCGGTCTAAGGCGCTGGTTAAAGGCACCAGTCTCTTCGGAGGCGTGGGTTCGATCCCACTCTCATCCGAGTTTTTTTGCAACATTTACTGTGGATCATGAAAACAAGATCCTTTCGTTTTTGGATAGTGGAATAGTGTGATACAGAATAGAGAATAGATTGGCCAGCCGTGGGAGTGAGGCCTACACCATGGATCTCTCCAAATCTTCGGGATAACGATAAACGCCCTCTCAATTGCCACCGATGGAAGGTCAGTTCAATTCGATCACACAATAAGAAGATTGGAGTAGGAATCGTTTATCTTTGTGAATTGCGTATGACGGAGAAGGATGAAGACGACTGGACAGTCGATAATAGGGTTGGCAATAACGTACACGCATTGCGGGCCCGCAATGCTCTGTGAAATCATTGTGGGCCCGCAACCTCGAAGAGAGGAGGGGGAGTGATTGCGGGCCCGCAACGACTACTTTATTCCTACCCTCTACTTTTTGTGATCGGTCGTTCTTCTATGTTCTCTTCACTTTCCTTCGTTCTCTCGTTGCGGGCCCGCAATAGCATTGCGGGCCCGCAATCGCTCCCCCTGCCCTCCATCCAAGTTTGCGGACCCGCAATGATTTTACACCGCATTGCGGGCCCGCAATCATTAGCAATAAAAGTCAAGGCTATTGCGGGCCCGCAACCCCCGAATAGCCATCTCTAGTCGATAAGCTGGATAGATGCGGGCAACTCACGAGACACGATTCTCTCATTGGAGAACCCTAATGGCGACGCAGCTGTCCCTAATCGGCTGAATAAAGTTGTTCTAATGTAATGTAAAGAATAGATGTTTATGCGAATTCTTGCACAAGTTCAGTGATAATCGATCGTTTTTATTGCACCGATTTTTTCGTGTTTTGTATACTCCTGAAAGACTATTAGTTTTCTGTTTCCACGAATATTATTGGAAACGCATTTGTTTAATTGTCTACCAAATTTGATCATCTACATTTCCAAGTGTGTGAGAGATACAACAAAACGTCAGACATCCAATAAGTTCTTTCGATACATGAAGCGCTGTTCGAACAAAGATAAAGGTGCTGAGGGTCTGAGAGACAATAATGGTCTCCTCGTTATGGATGACCTAGGCAAGGCTAATGTTCTTGCAAATGCATTTGCAGAGGTCTTCACTGTAGACAACAATATACTTCCCCCACATTTACCACCCAATATCCTAGAGAACTATCAGGAACCACTATTTCTTCGATACGAAATTTGTGCATTAATTGAAAAGTGGAAGAAATCTTCATGTCGAACTCCCGAAAATATCGATCTCTCATTCATTAAGAAAGTAGCCGTTCCCATTGCTGAGCCGCTTGAAATGATCTTTCGCAGTTCTTTTGAAACAGGAGTGGTTCCGTCCCCTTGGCGCCACTCCATAGTTACGCCCGTTAAGAAATCGCCGCCGTTTTCAGACCCGCTAAATTATAGACCAATATCGATAACCTCCTTTTTCTGTCGAATATTCGAGCGCATTCTATGTAAATCTATAATTACTCACTGTGAATCGTTAGAAATCTTTCCAGATGAACAATACGGTTTTAGACAAAAAAAGATCGCGTGAAATGCAGATGCTGAAAGTATTAGAACATTGGACTTCCTCTATAAGTGAAGGCAAACCTGTTGATGTTATTTATTTTGACTTTGCAAAAGCCTTTGACCGAGTGTCCCACCCCAAATTAATTCTGAAACTTGGCGGCATTGGATTATCGGATAGAACTATTGAATGGATTTCTTCCTATCTGAGGAATCGTACCTTCCAGGTTAGAGTAAGAGAAAAGTTGTCCCATTCCCAAAATGTTACTAGTGGAGTTCCCCAGGGGTCTGTCTTGGGCCCACTTTTATTCCTAATATATACATCTGAAATCCCTGGTATTGTTCAACATAATGGTGTTTTTGCGAGAATGTACGCGGATGACATTAAAATCTATCGTTCATTCGAAATTGGAGATGCTCCTACTCATTTACAAGCAGCAATCGATTCAATAGCAAAATGGTCTCTGGATTGGCAACTGCCATTGGCGGAGCATAAGTGTTGCTCACTTCATTTAGGTAGAGCAAATCCAATGAGAAAATACAACATTGGGACCGTAAACCTTGAACAGAAAGAAATGGTCAGGGATCTTGGTTTCATCATTCAGAAGACTCTAACCTTTTCGAACCACAGCAGGCTAACGGCATCAAAAGCCAAAACCGCTTGCCACATAATCCTTAGAGCATTACTCACCAAGAACGTGACTGTACTGTTAAAAACGTACTCAATCTATATCAGACCAATTCTAGAAAGTGCCTCAATAGTCTTCAATCCATATCAGATAGGAGATAAAAAGATTTTAGAAAGGGTCCAAAACTATTTTACCAGACGAATATTCATGCGTTGTTTCAATGCCACATGGGATTCAATGCCCTCAAGCATGCAAAGGAATAAAAAACTAAATCTAGATACCCTTGAAACACGAAGAGAAGAAATCGATATCAATTCAGCTATGAAACTTATCAGAGGAAAATATAAAATCTCTAATCGAAAACCACATTACTTTCGCACTTATACAACTCATAATGGTCTCAATTTTAATAATCCAGGTTCACGCTTTCACTACAGGCATAATAGTTTCTTTCCTAGAGCGGCAAGGCTTCTTGTATGACCTAAAAACCGGATTACCTTTAGTTTCCCTGAGTGAAAATTGATTGATGTGATCTTCCTATTTCCCATAATAATTCTATTCCGACAGTTCTTTTGTTCACCAATAATCTGTTCCTCTTATTCATTCACACATTTTATTTGTTCTTTACTGTACCGTGTTTCCTTGTGAACGCATAAATATTATTATTATCCACATTGTAGGAATCGTGTCAGCCGCCATAACTCAGTCGGTTAGAGCGTGGGTCTAATAAGCCCAAGGTCGCAGGTTCGACCCCTGCTGGCGGCAAAATAGTTTTGCTTATTTTGATGAAACGGAGATGAGAGCTACAACGGCGATCTTCGTTAACGAAGCAAATGTATGAATTTTTTTTCTTTTCTTTTTTTTTCTTTTTCACTTTTATCCATGTTTGACTTATTTTAAAGGGAGAGTGACCTCTCTCAATGGCCTCTTCATTGCGCACACTATTTCTCTGTTCACAAACAACGACAGATCGTAGACAATTGAAGAGGCCGTTGACAAAGGTTTCGGTCCCTTTAATGTTTAACTTTAGTCATAAAAATATTTATTGTTAGGTTCATATTATTATTAGAAGAAGTATTCGCACATTATATATTGTCCGTGAGAACATCGTTCTTCAAAATTTGCAAAACAGTTACGCTCCCGGGTGGGTTCGAACCACCGACCTTTAGGTTAACAGCCGAACGCGCTGCCGATTGCGCCACGTAAGCTGGTAACGAAGACAGCTCTGTTGAAACTGAACTAACACTACATTTATCAAGGAATCCACAGGTCGAAAATGAATATTGGTCGAAAAGGGCGGAAAATCTCACAGAAAATGTACAAATTCATTTAGAAAAAATGATTACTCAGAATATGTATTTATATCAATGATACAAGATCATTACAAAATTCATAGCTTATCGAACATTCTTTTTTTGTAGGGTTTTGTGTGTTTGGTCCATGTTTCATGAATCTGCGAATGCAGAATGTTGGAAGTTTCAAAATTTTTTTTTTGACTAACCGCGGGATGACTAATTGCAAAACATGACATGCATATTCTTTTTGATTGACACATCGTATGTTTGCAGCTGCAAACTCAGTTATTTCTTTACTAACACTATATTCATGGTGAGATGGCCGAGCGGTCTAAGGCGCTGGTTTAAGGCACCAGTCTCTTCGGAGGCGTGGGTTCGAATCCCACTCTCATCAGAAATGTTTTGCGCATTTTTATTTCACATTTCCTTTGACAACATATGTGGACAAGATTTCCAAACATTTTTTATCGAAAACAAAACGAGTTTATATTTTTATATTGCGCATTTTTATTTCACATTTTCTTTGATAATGTATGAGGACAAGATTTTTTAAAATTTTTATCGAAAACAAAACGAGGAAGAGTATTTTGTGGTAAAAACAGGACGCTGACTTCCCTACAATGCATCATTTGCTTGATTGAAGTGAGCAACTAAAGCGATGTGAAAGCTCGGTAACGAAAATAATAACGAACGACGCTATGCAAATATTTACATCTTTAATACAACACAAAACCATCACATAACTGTCGAGCGTCAATCAAAAAATATGCTGGGTAACTGAGGCAATGACAATATCAATGGAAAACCGGTATAAAGTTGGAACCGTGTAGGAATTTCTAGAAAAAAGTTTTCAGAGGTATGCTACATAATGAAATAGACTGTGTGTGTACATTTAGGACCGTAAAGCCGGGAATCATGAAACCCCAAGCTAATTTGACACTCTCCGCTTTGGTCATACTCTCTCGCATTCTTTGAAATTGATATTTAAGCGGTTATTCACGAATAATTAGAAACTAGCTTTATCACTTATTAGAACGGGGTGATTCAAACTTTTTGAGGATACTTTTTGAGGATCACTCGTAATATCGTTATCTTTCTCTATTTCGAGCATATGCATTGCGATGAAATATAAACATTATAGTAAACATACCAAACTCCCGGATGAATCAACAATTGATTCATCCGTTTTGTTATTCGAATTTCATTAGTCAAATAGTAAACACTCTTTAGTAAATTGTTGACTGTTCTCATATGGAATGCATTTGCTGTGAGGCCTTCCGAACAACAATATCCGTTCGCAAATCGGTGCTGGGCTAGTTTATTGTAGAGGGATATAGTGACAAAGGTAACTTACCTTAAACACACATATAAAGAGCAGGCTCATTGTCCACTCCTGACCTCTTGCTTGTTTCAGAAATCGGACTTACAGATTGAGTAACAGAAAAAGAGAAAAAAAGAGAACGACCAGGAAGATAACAAGAAGGGCGAGATTCAATAGAGATGAAACCAGCAGCTTTTCTTAAATCAATACGTCTCAATTTCAACTGATATCGAATGTTGTGATCATACTCTCTTTGGCAAGATAATCTCTGACATTTATCTACCATAATATATTGTCCGTATTCATTTGTTTTCCTTGTTATTAATTTTTAAAAATTGGTCTATGTAAGTACGATTTTTTTTAGTTTTATGTCCGATTGTAAATATTAATTTGTGCGCTTTATATATCTTGTGAAAATGGTAGAAGAGGGTGATAACATCGAACAAAGTGGCGGTAAATAACATTTCTTGATATGGGGGCGGGGGGGGGGGGGGGGGCTTTAGCATGTAATAGCGGTCACATTAACACTCATCCTTAATGCAACGAATTATAATTCTTCCTTTTTCGTCTTCTTCTTCTTCAATATTGTGACCGTTAATAGTAAAGGTTCCATTCTCATTACATGCGACAACATCGGAATCATAGATTTTCCCTTTTCCATCAATAACTTGAACTTGCTCTCCAGTTGGGCAAGAGTAATTACCAGTACGAAGTCCCGCAGAAATTGAGCCGTTTTCTCCACCAAAAGAACAGTCTAAACACAAGACGGATTAATTAATTATATTCTTTAACTCACGAAATGAAATATATTTAACGCATGCCGCCTGAAAAGAATAATGAGGTTACGCATTCATTAAAGAATAAGAAAAATGGAAAGAACTAAAAAAACCTTGAAATCGGGTAGCCTTTCCGCCGTCAAAGCATCAACCCATCTGAAATGATGAAGTGTTCGTTGATTATAACTATATCAGTATTATTTGGATTTTAAAACAATTCAACTAATTCTTTCATGTAAGAACATAATCGAAACAAAACGATTTACGTGAAGCAGAGGCTAACAAAAGTTTATGTTTTTATTTCATCAAATGTTGAATTAGAAAAACAACTACTCACTGGTCGTTCGCACAAGCAATGTCAACCATTGACACTATTCCATTGCGAGTTTTCTGGAAAATGAATATTGACCGTATAAAATACACTTGTTTATTTGGTACGAGAGTAGCCAACCACTGCCACAATGAATTTCTATGTTTAGAGAGAGAGAGCACTGGTGAGAGAGTAGGTAGATCAGGGAGAGCGAGGAAGGAAAGGAGGAAAGAGTGGGGAATTAATCGATAGTTCTTCCTCTGTTTAGCAGCAGTAGCAATGCAATTATGCAAGTATATTTTATACGGACAATAGCGTTGATCGGATCACGTATGAGGAAAACGTTGCCAATCTATCAACTCCGAGGAACACAAAACTACCAGGTTCTCTCACAGTCCGATCAGAAAGTGTGTGCAAAATGAGAGAAATTACAAGTCCTTCTCTTACCCTGATTAGGGTATCTTTCCATTACCACTTATTGTTACTTTTATCACAACTCCACAACGGATAAATGATGTATATGTGATGGAATAAATAAATAAATAAATCAAAACCATTCTGAACCATTCTAAACTATTCTAACCATATTTCTTCTTATTCTTTCTTTTCATCGTTTTTTCTCACCCTCTAATCTAGTTAGTCCGCGAGAATCATAATAAATTATTGCTTTTTCATAAAATCATGCTCATTCGTGTTACAGGCGGTGTTACATTTTTTCAAAACGTGCGCACGCCGTTAGGTTTTTGAAAACATAATATTTTGGCATGATTCTCGCGGACGAACTTGATTAGAGGGAAAGAAAAACAATGAAAAATATAAGAACGAAAATACCTCAAACGGCCTTTGATTGGCTGGAACCATTCGGAATTAGGGTTCCGCATTCGTGCACTAACTAGGGAATGGTTTCTTTGATGGTTGAAATTACGGGGAGAGACCTACATAGCGATAATAAGTATGGTCGACTTAGTAAGAATCAACTTTCAAAATCTGCCATTGAGCGATTTTGAATTTTGAAAAAAATCCCGTCGCATGTCCGCCGCACGATCAAACACCGATCATTCAGCCTTCCATTGGGTAAGGGGATAGAATAGTTTTCATAGGCGGAAGGGTAAGTTCTCATTCTAAATCGAGTTGTGGTATAGTGGTAAGTGTCAATGGTCTTTACTTTTTGCCCACGAGTTCGATTCCTCCGAGAATATTTTATGTCGGCATGATAATTTAAGAATGAACATTGATATTTCAATGGAAATCAAGTCCAAAATTTCTATTTCTTTTTGTTTTTGCAACTTTTTCGATGTCTTTTATTGTCTCTTCCTTGTTGCGAATCTGCAAAAAATTGAATTATGGCAACAACTTCATAGAATTCATAGAAAATATTAATGTAAAAGTTGCAAAAACAAAAAGAAATAGGAATTTTGGACTTGATTTCCATTGAAACATCAATGTTCATTGTTAAATTATCATGCCGACATAAAATATTCTCGGAGGAATCGAACTCGTGGGGGTACATGCGACGGGATTTTTTTCAAAATTCAAAATCGCTCAATGGCAGATTTTGAAAGTTGATTCTTCCTAAGTCGACCATGCTTATTATCGCTATGTAGGTCTCTCCCCGTAATTTCAACCATCAAAGAAACCATTCCCTAGTAAGTCGTGCAATTTGTGCAATCGTGCAGAGTCGTGAATCATTTTCACTCATCAGAGACATTTAGCGGTCGCGATTTTTAATGCTCTATCGGCATTTTCTTTGTTATATAAATGCAAATTCCACTAAATCATTGCAAATAGCGACCGCTAAATGTCCCTGATGAATGAAAATGATGCACGACTCTGCACGATTGCACGAATTGCACGACTTAGTGCACGAACGCGGAACCCTATTCGGAATGATTCAGATGAATGAACCTATGATTTTTCGATGTACGATAGATTCGACGAGAGAAAAAAACAATGGAAAGAAAGAAAAATAAGCAAAATTGCCAGATCAGTTACAATCCCGTTTGATCGGTCTGATCCATGCAGATCCATTCACACCGTTCATGATACAATGATTTTTACATGTGCGATAGGACAAAACAACTGAACTAGTATTTTTCATGGATTTTTTTTTTATTTTTAGAATGTGTGAAGCAAAAAATGATTTATTGTATGTTTGCAAGTAACATACCATCACGTCAATCTCATCTTTCGATGCGCATCTAACACTGTATGCATTATTCCACTCGCTCTTGCGCATTATCGCTTTACTGCTGTATGTATATTCGGCAGGAATTTGATCGGATGGCAACTGTTCGATGGGGGCACATGTTGGACCATCTAAAACAGTTTTTCATGTATATGTAACCATTACGAATAAAAAATAACCATTACGAATAAAAAGCGATAGGACGATATATTACAGGGTGCGCCAAAATTACCCGGACTGATTTATATATCGTACATCGAAAATTCAATGGATCATGAATCGCCAGAAGCACTCTGAGCCACTCTGGTGATTCAACGGCGATTATGACCGAATGGGGCATTTTTATGCTCTCTCCTTCTTTTCATTATTTTTCTTTCACTCTAATCTAGTTAGTCCGCGAGTATCGCATTTTAATATTGTGTTTTTTGCAAAATCATCATTTTTATTTATTAATAAATCGTTCCGATTTTGGACATTTTGGGGGACTACCGATTTCCCGGTTCCGGTTATGCGAGTTCATCGGAACGATTTATTAATAAATAAAAATGATGATTTTGCGAAAAACACAATATTAAAATGCGATTCTCGCGGACTAACTAGATTAGAGTGAATGAAAAATAATTAAAAGAAGGAGGGAGCATAAAAATGCCCCATTCGGCCATAATCGCCGTTGAATCACCAGAGTGGCTCAGAGTGCTTCTGGCGATTCATGATCCAATGAATTTTCGATGTACGATATAGATAATTTTTTTCGATGTGCATTCAAGTTACATTCCCAAAGGGTCAATCACATGAAGCCATTTGTCCGGGTAATTTTGGCGCACCCTGTCCTTAAAGTCATAAGTCTGACCCAACGAACACCTGATTTACATTATTTAAATTCCCGCATTTACAACATTAAAAAATGCCATGGTTCTCTAGATAGCTGTTGCTACCCTTGTTTCTCGTAACAATTAGTAAAAAAAGGTGTGGTGGCGAAATACACGAGACCTACCTACACAAGAAATTTCGATGCTCTTCCCACCATCAAAATTTTTGCCATTCGTACTGAAAGTCCCGTTGATATTGCATGTAACAAAATCAGGAGTATGAGTAGATCCCTCGGCTACAACTTCAAGAATTTTTCCCGATTCACAAGTGTGATTTCCGGCTCGAAATTCAAAGAAAGCATTGGAATGTTCAGGATATTCAATCCAATACTTGCAATCTGAAGATAGATGATCGAAGTTAGTTGTATATAAAGAGGGAGAAACTTATTTCCACGAAAACTCACAATGGTCTTCCTTTCTGACACAAGCAACCTGAAAAAATGAAGAAGTCAATTTAAAATATGCAAATGTGAAAATACAAGCGATACCTCAGACACGCCCGGAAAAACTAAGATACCGCCATCGCGTATGGCCCATCTGAAGTTTGGCAAAATATGAGAAATATTTGAGTAAATGTTTTTACCACGAAGAATACGACGCATTTACCACATTGGTCAATGCTGTGTACATATGTACATACCCTATTCTCATTGAATTTCCATATTGATCACAAAAAGTCAGTTGTAAAAATTGTGCAAATCAAGGCGGGAATCCAACCCGCTGTGCAAAAATTGTAAGTGACAACTTTGCCAGTGCGCCACCACTAGCTCGGAGAGATAGAGCGGAGAAGTAGTCCATTATTGTACGGCAAACGTTGGATATTTTTTTAGTCTGTGTAAAGAGCTCCGCAGGATTTTTCAAACTCACATTGTAACTCTACAGAGAAAGGGCTTTCTAATAAGCTATACATCGTCACTTATCGCCACCGTAAGGCAAAAGAGACTCATTGTTTGATCAGACTACACTCTCTCTGATCTACTCACTCTGTCGTCACTAGCTCAATCTCAGCTGGCCCTGTCCCTATTTCTAGAGTGTTATTGTCTGGATGAAATGCAATTGTGTAATTGCCATACTACTAGCTGGCAACTATAAACACAGAGATATTTGATGAGTCCCCCGCCCTTCCCTCCCTTCCTCCTCGCTTTATCGGTGCTCTATGTACTATCTCGCTTGGGCGCTCTCTCTAAACATAGAAAATACTTTGTGGATGTTGCTGGCTACTCTGTACATCTCTGTCTGTCTTAGAAAGTCGCTCTTGATCCTCGCACACTAACCGTGCCCTTCTTTGTCCTTCTATTCCATGTTTACTTGCTCTCTAATGAATATCTAAGCGTGAGCTTAAAAATGGTGAAAAGAAATTTCTCCATTTTAAGATATAAATAAAGTATACATGTTTTGGAAGTTTACTGTCGACTAAGTGGACATCCCATCCTATTCCCAGTGTTGCGATTCCTCGTCGTATTTTTTTCGTAGTGACGATGAAACCAATCTATACTTAGTCAGCAGAGATTATTTCCTCTGCTGGATTTTTCTGTTTTTTCTTGTCAACAGTCCATTGACAACATTCACTGACGAGCTAATTCATTTCTGTGAGAAAATCGAACTTTCTGTCACCTCTGAAAATGGGTAAAATGTCACAACTCTGTGTTCAGTAAATCTGCTGGTTCCAAACTTGGCAGAGATAATGGCCCATAACATGGGTCTCCTGTAAAAGTGTAGCAAAATCGGCCCTTTCTGCAACTAGGAAAATTTTTTTGCCTCCGATTTTGATGAAAATCCTTTAGTAGATGTGGTTGGGGGTATGAGAAGGCCTAGCTTCTTGATTGGGCCAAAATCGCAAATTATCGATTTTTTCTGACCTGCAACATATCTATCATAACTCGGTTAATTTTGATCGTACAGTGGGCTGAAAGGCGTTATTCGAACCATATTCTAAAGCTCTCCAAAAAGTCGTTGGCTGCTCAGGGTCGATTACTCGTGTCTTTTTTCGCCACTTGCGCGCAACTTAGCGGCCACTTGCGCGCCACTTGTTGCACGGTAGTTCTCCCGCGCGGCGTATGTGCTCACAGGTAGCGCGCAAGTTGCGCCTATGTGACGCGCAACGGGCGGTGTCGTGACGCGCCACTTGCGATACTGGCTACCCCCCCCTCCGTCCCCTTCATCCTTTACTATTATTTCTGTAGGAAACAAAATGTTGCATTTGAACTATTTATTGCACAAATCGACATCAAATAGACAATACCACAGGCGTCGAATCAATACAACAAAAAATGAAGCGTATAGGATGAGGTAGAGGAAAGAAAGTGAAAGATACAAATACAATGACAATGAAGACGATAATAAGGCAAAATCAAGTAGTTTCACAATTAAACAAACTAATGGGAATGGAACACAGTTGGGATTGGGTAGTCCACTCGGATGAAGAGCAATCAATCAATAAATATGTTGAGATGAGATTAATGAATGTATGCAAACAACAGTTAGATTAGGATACAGGAGCGACTTGAGCATGTGTTGGCTTGGTTTGGCACGTAGAACCACCAATCGAGAGCAGAGAACGGATGGAGGAACGATCCAAGCATCTGTAATCACATGGTATTGATCGATCGATTTGTATTATTGAAACGACAGATCTAAACCATACAACAAACACTACTCACATCTACCGTAGCCAAAGTATTCCAATCATTCCGCCCATATCTACCACATCCACTGGGAATCCAATCATTCAACTCATTTTAACTACTAAGTGTGGCCAATCATTCTGTCATATCCACCGTTTCCATCATCAGGCTCATATCTACCGTATCAAAAGTCTTCCACTCACCATGTCATCCTATCAATATGTGCATCGAGCACCTCCATCACTCCGAATAGTCACGTCACGACGTCACGACTTCACGACATCAGTCGATAGATGAACCTTGACCACGACTGAAATGATGAAATATATAGTTATACATTTGAAACGTGTAGAAATCAATCCTCTCAACAATATAGTGTAACACAATCAATGACATCGGTGGTGCTCCCGTAGAAATTTATTTATGTAATGAATGTGACAAATCGTACAAGAAACAAGAAGGCTATCTTTCTTCAATTTCGAAACCAATCAATAAATCTCTCCCAAACCGAAATTGCACAAGCGATGTAACTCCATCACTCTCATCTTTTGGTTCATTACTAATGTTTTAAATGATTGATAAACAAATAAGAAAAATAATAATTAAATCATAATGTACCTCTGTGAGAAATATTTAATCTTATTGATGAGTGTATCGAAGGGTTAGGGCCTCGAGAATTCTTGCTGAAGGATGAATGAATCTGAAACTGAAGTTGATCCTTCAGTTGCTTGATAGTGAACATAAATAGATGGAGATGGTTATAAAAAAGGGCTATAATTAGAAGTATCCAAGTACGAGAGAATAACTAACTAGCACAACATAAGTTCCAATAAAAAGAAGTCTGAACAGCGGTACCTTGTCCAACTGCGAGTGCTGTGTAGCCCTCCTTCAGGGGGTGTTCACCGATGTTAAGACCGACGACCTACATAATAGTCAATCAATAATTCTCAATGAATATAGGTGTTTGTAATGCAAAACTTCTTCGGTCAAGGACATCTCATGACGACCAAACGGACTGCTAAGTTGTGGCCACAAAATGAACGCCAGCTGGATAACTATCCGACCATTTTGTGGCCGCAGCTTGTCCGTCCGTCGGATACGGACATGTTCGGTTGGTAGTTATGGTTATCGGATCTATTTAGCATGCACAGAGAATGGGGAGCAAGCTTGCCGCGAGTATCGGGCGAACTTGGGAACAATGATTCGGCAACCACAAAATATAATTTGCCGGCAACTTGTTTCATCCTTGCTCCATAAACAGAGCAAGTATGAAACAAATAACCGACAATTAACCCTAAACTGAACTCTAAAAGTAACAACGAAGCAAGTTGCAAGTAAATTGCTTTGAAACTGTTGTCGTGAAGTTTATTCGCAATGCAATTTATTCGCAATTTACGAGACTGTTGAATGGTTGTGGCGAGCTTGCTCCAGATTCTCTGTGTACGTTGATACAGTTTACTATGTGCCTGCGACTTCATGTAACATCTACAATTGTGTTCATACGACTACAGGCACGTAATAGACATGCAACACAGCAAATAGCATGAAATCAAGGAAAATAGACTGAGTTGCAAAAGATGTAACCTCGTAAGTTCACAGCAGAAATCCTCGATCTCCTCCTCTCCATACTCGCCGGAGGTCGGTTCCTTGAACGAGCCGTGACACTGGCGACTAGTTAAGCACATATTATTATTGCAATAACAGTGAATAGATACGTGAAACGAAAAAGTTAGAAAAATAACGAAAATGCGAGGAAAATATTCAATTAGCCGAACGTGCGCGATTTACACAGTAAAGCATGCAGCAAAAAGTTGCACTTCGGGCGCGCAAGTGTTGCATATGTTGCGCGCAAGTGGTGACTGTGATAACTTGCGGAGCAAGGTACTGTAAGTTGCGCGCAAGTGGTGCACATGTGGCGCGCAAGTGGCGATTCTGATAACTTGCGCCGCAAGGTACCGTAAGTTGCGCGCAAGTTGCGAGAAAAAACCCGAGTAATAGATAGCTCACGGACTTACAAGGAGTCTCTTTCAGCTTAAGGTGGCGAAAAGTGACGATTTATAGCTCATTCGAAAGCCCTTTCTCTGTAGAATAAGAATGTATGTTTAAAAAATCCGAAACGGCTCTGTACGTGGATTTTAAAAAAATCCAAAGTTTGAGCAATTTCAGCCTTGAAATTCTTGTGTAATGGCAGTTGAATTCCCGTACAATGATGGGCTACTTCTCCGCGCTCTAACCTCGAGCTAGTGGTGGCGCAGTGGTGAAGATGTCGCTTACAATTCCGAATCTTACCGAGCCGGTGTCTTAAATAGACTCAGTGTATCAAAGATCAAACGGCGATAAATGATAGGTTAGGTTGGCAAGGCCTAGCGGTGGAGAGGTCGGCTTGATTCAATATATATCGGATTGAATCGAGAGTCTAGCATGACTGCACTAAAGTGGGGAAATTGTGGTTCCTAATTTATCAATAAGATCTTGAGAGGAAAGCAATTTTGCTTTGATAAGATGATCGAAGATTTGTTGCCTCCGTTCTACTTTACGGATCCCATGGTAGTTTACGGGTCCCAGGAAAGTTTGCCGGTCCCAAGAAAGTTTAACGGTCATAAAAGCTAACAAGTAATTGGTCCCATAAAAGCTCACGGGTCCCAAGAAAGTTTGCGGGTCCCAAGAAAGTTTGCCGGTCGAAAGAAAGTTTACCGGTCCCATCAGCATATGCTTCTGGTCATTGTAAATTTTGTAGACTAATACTATACGAATTGTTGTGTGAGAGAGACAGGAGAAACAATATCGATAGCAATAATATCTGAAGATGATGTGTTACTAGTAGGAATAAGAGTTGAATAGAGATGGTCTCGTATGATAATACATACCCCTTCTAGCTCTGTGTAGCGAAATCGCTACTCAAATGCAACTAAAATAGAAGAAATAATCCGAGTTTACCAAAAACAATCAGTTCATGATAGTCGCCAAAGAATATACGGTAGAATTCAAGTTTGAATCGCGCGCTATGATGCGCAGGTTGTAATGGCCTAACTATCCTACGATACTTTCCCAGCTCCAATTTCTGATTCTCTCCAAGTCAGTCTCATTCAACTCTCCCGTGCTGACTGGCGGCACGTCGTCGCTCTTCCTACTTTTAATTATTCATTATTTTCTCCGCATTTACTCATATTTATCACTTCTCGTTAATTCCTATCACTTCCCTGTAAGTCCATCTCATATTGCTGAGCCTTGATAAGTCTACCTTCATCCTCTTATTCTATCTTCACTTATTTCGTCATGCTTATGTAAATCTTTTCACGCCTAAGTTCAAGTCCAACATTTTCTCGTATTATCTTCCTATTTCATCACTGCTGGCAATAGCCAATCACCATCTACTTCCATTTCATTCTCCACGTTCCCCGCTTGCATTCACTGTTGTTTTACTTTACTTTTCGTGCTATTACCTATCGCCCTATACTTTCATGGTTTAATTACCCAAGTTTGAGGTCATCTCAACGCGAGTGGTTTGCCGTCAAGAGCCCCGTCTCTCCGATCCCCTCTTCATCCCCTCCTATCACCAACCTTAAGTTATGATCTAAGGCCAAAGGCCAACCTTTCCAAGTATCCTAATAATTATTGATAATAAATATCTATTCACTCCAAGTTATTCTTGTTGTCTATACACGGGATACAAGGGTGACATACACACACTACCCATCAGACTTATACATAGTGACCAAACGTCATTACATGGTGCATACGGTCTAATATTCCAACTATTCCGAGTCCAATTGTCCTACTTCGCAGACGATATAGGTCCAATTGCTGACTCCTATTCCGAATCCGAACTAAACCTACTTCGCAGACGATATAGGTCCAAGTTCCGATTCAACTTCTTTCATCTATAATATCCTGAAATCCTCCGAATAAGTTCCTACTTCGCAGACGATATAGGTTCCTATTTCCGATTCACACAGTTATTCATTCACTTCATTCATCATTCCGAGTATCCTATATTCAACAGGAACTCGTCTATCCATCTCAAATCTTTCTATTCTATTCTATCATTATCATCCAACTAGTATTCAACAAGACCCGCGTGGCAGGCAACAGTCATGAAGAATACTAATCAAAGCACATACAAGTCCTATTATGATAAGCTCAAAGCAGCTAGAGTAAACGTAATCGCTCATTTCGATCAAATCAAACAACATGTAATCAACATTGTATCATGTAAATCAATGTCTCATCATGAAGATCTAGGAGTAGAAGTAGACAAATCCGAAATAGATATTCGAGTAAATCTATCTATACTTCAATCTCAAACCAATTCTCTTGAATCCAAACTCAATGCTATATCTGATCCTCAAGTCAAAGCTCAAGAGGATGGTCTATTCTCTATGATTCTAAGAGGATATGACAACAATGGTCTACCTCTCGATCCATCCGATCTATCTATACTTGTTGATAAACAACTAGCAATAGTAAGAATGGCTCTCAAAAACAACTCCGAGACTATCATCCGAAATCTAAAGATAAAGAGTGTTGCTACATCTATCAAAGAAGAAGATGAGTTCCTCGATGCTTCCGAGAGTCCATCAGTGACTAAGCCTAGACATGTACCTCTTCCTACCCTGACTATTCCAAAGTTCAATGGATACAATAGAGCCGAGTACAAAACATTCATCAAACTATTCCAATCCCTGATAATGAAGAGAGACAATCTAATCGATACTGAGAAACATCTATACCTAGAAGGATTCCTAGAGGGCGATGCTCTCAAGGTCATCAAACCATATCCTAATGATGGTTCGTATCTGAAAGAAGCTCTCGAAGCATTAAAAGAGGAATACGGTAATGAAGAGGAAACATCATCCCAAGTCTATCAATCTATCCATCGAATAAAGGCTAAGTCCAACTATCCCAATGATCAGATTGATCTAGCCCGAGAACTACTTGCTCTTGTACAACAACTCCAAGGTGATGGAGAACAATCCCATCTATCATGTCTATTGATCATCGAGAAATTTGCCCCACAGTACAGAAGAAAACTGCATGAGGCGAATCAGAACAAAGATGCTATTGCTACTCTCAAGTACCTAATCAAGCATATCCGATCTGAAATCCAACTTGATCTTGCATCAGGAACTACAACCGAGTTCACTGAGATCAAAGATATCAGACCGAATAACAAGAACAATTCATTCTACCGTAATCCATCATATCAACCACAGAGAAATATCGATTTCTCCACACCTGAATCATCTACAGTACCCCCATTCAATCAATACAGTAATCAATCATATCCTCATTTCACTCCTCATAACAATCATTCATTCAATATCATTCCAGAACAACAATTCAATCAAAATCAATCTCAATTCCAACCTGAAAATAAACCATTCCTTCAATATATCAAATGTGTTTATTGTGAAAAACATCCCAATCCATCTTCATGTAAAAAGGTCCCAATAATCAAAGACAGAGTCCAAATAGTTGAGAAAAAGAAACTTTGTCCACTCTGTCTATCATCCGATCACATCAAGACCTGTGGCATGTCATGCTCAATCTGCCAAGGGCCACACCATGATTCGATCTGTTTCAAGAACATGCAACGCCCTGAGAGAGCAGGACAGTTTGCAGTTACTCAAACATCCAAGCCTTGTCAATCTATCTCCAATGCTCATAGACTACTCACAGTCAGAGCTGCTGTCCTTGATCCAACTCAAGAGTTTCATACAGATCCGATCGATCCTAATATGAGTCATAACTCCCAAGAAATCGATATCTTACTCGATACAGGTGCAGAAATGACTCTTATCTCAAAGGACATCGTTGAGAAGATGAACCTCGAGAAGATTGGTACCAAGCATCTCTCTCTGTCGTTGGCTACAGGCATCGAGAAGGAAGCGCAGTCCTACGATGTTGTAAAGCTCAAGGTACAATCAATCAATAATGATTCAATCAATTCACCCAATGTTCATACTATCAAAGCAGTCGTAATAGACAGTTCAGTAACTGGTCCTATCCAAGTTCGTAGACTATCCAAAGCCGATGTTGGCTATATCAAGAAGCACAAACTCCGACTTGCTGATAGTCCTAATCGAGATGGTTCTATTATACCACAACTACTCTTAGGTGTCGATGATACCCTATCAATACTTCATAATCTCTCTACTCATACTCTACCTAGTGGTCTGAAACTACATGATTCAGCATTCGGTCTTGTTATGGGAGGTACTAGCAATGAAGTTGTATGTCAAGAACAACAACTGAATATTCATCAATTATCTATTCTATCTAATGATGATGATGATGAAAACTATGTCCGACCTGAAGATGATCCAGCATTCATTCGTAGAATGGAACAATTCATGCAAATCAATACAATATGGGATGTATCCGATGATGATTCAGACGACGATGAACAAACAGATAATCCCACCTTGCTTCATATTCGAGCCACAGAGGTAAATGACTCCAAGTCCGATCCATCATTATCCGATACTTCATCTATTCATATTCATCCTAATCATAATACCGATCATCTGAGAACAAGTAATGAACTCAAAGATAGAATGGTATATGCCGAGGATCAGACTGAAATGATGAAGGGTCGAGGAGTGCAGTCTGTTTCCACAGCCTCTCTGAGATTTGATGGTGTAGATGCAAATTCAGTATCACCCATTCACTGATTCATTATTCTCAATTCATCTCCCAAACTTCTCTATTTCCATATTCAATCTTAATATCTTTACATCTTCATCTCCCGGGGGGAGGGAGTCTCCGACCCATCAAATGCTTATTATCTATATTCATATCAGATACCGTATCCACAACTACAGTAATCATATTATCGTCATTCATTCACCTACAGTATCCAATCTTTTCTTCTATCCTATCATCTGAAACCTTGATTTTTTCATTTCAACTTTCTTTCATTTCTCCCATAAGTTCACCTTCTCGAAGGGGGGAGTGTAGCGAAATCGCTACTCAAATGCAACTAAAATAGAAGAAATAATCCGAGTTTACCAAAAACAATCAGTTCATGATAGTCGCCAAAGAATATACGGTAGAATTCAAGTTTGAATCGCGCGCTATGATGCGCAGGTTGTAATGGCCTAACTATCCTACGATACTTTCCCAGCTCCAATTTCTGATTCTCTCCAAGTCAGTCTCATTCAACTCTCCCGTGCTGACTGGCGGCACGTCGTCGCTCTTCCTACTTTTAATTATTCATTATTTTCTCCGCATTTACTCATATTTATCACTTCTCGTTAATTCCTATCACTTCCCTGTAAGTCCATCTCATATTGCTGAGCCTTGATAAGTCTACCTTCATCCTCTTATTCTATCTTCACTTATTTCGTCATGCTTATGTAAATCTTTTCACGCCTAAGTTCAAGTCCAACATTTTCTCGTATTATCTTCCTATTTCATCACTGCTGGCAATAGCCAATCACCATCTACTTCCATTTCATTCTCCACGTTCCCCGCTTGCATTCACTGTTGTTTTACTTTACTTTTCGTGCTATTACCTATCGCCCTATACTTTCATGGTTTAATTACCCAAGTTTGAGGTCATCTCAACGCGAGTGGTTTGCCGTCAAGAGCCCCGTCTCTCCGATCCCCTCTTCATCCCCTCCTATCACCAACCTTAAGTTATGATCTAAGGCCAAAGGCCAACCTTTCCAAGTATCCTAATAATTATTGATAATAAATATCTATTCACTCCAAGTTATTCTTGTTGTCTATACACGGGATACAAGGGTGACATACACACACTACCCATCAGACTTATACATAGTGACCAAACGTCATTACACTCTGTCACAACGAAAGACTCGATAAGGGTATTCCAAGATCAGTTCAGGGTCACCAATCCGCGTAGAGAGACAGGACTCAGTTTCAAATACGATATCGGGCTTAGATATATATTACCGAATATCACTAGCACTAACACTCAATCAAAATAATATAATAAATTTAAAGCATTTAAAAAAAACGAAAACTTAAGAGGAAGAGCCGGTTAAAATAATATCAAGAAAAAGGATTGCATTCGATACTCAATTCAAATATAGTACTAGTGCGATACAATGAAGACGGAGTACCCGAAAAAATAATTTTGAAAACCATTAAACATATCAAAATAACGAGTTTTCTACCCTTTTTTTTACTTCGATAAATTAAATTTATTTTTAATGGATTTAACGGAAATATTTTAACGAATTCCGTTGAAAATTAATTTAACGAATAAATACCGTTAATGTTTAGGCACATTATTTTTATCGAATAATTGAAAGACAAATCTAATTAAATTTTCCCTTTCAAGCTTTTTTTAAGTAAGAACGCGTGGCCTTACAGATGGAGACCCTAGAGTTTTTTTCGTAATACGACTGTTCGGATGTTGATAAAGATTCATCACACGAATCGAAACACATACCGGTAAAACGAGATAAAGTGGGAAATCGACGTTAAAATGAGGTTTTTTACGGTATAAATAGGTGAGCTGTTCTAACGCATTTTTCCCGGTTTGAATATACTCGAAACACGATGGATTGCTCAGTTAGGCCACGCAGCTTCGATATGATGAACAAAAAACCATGGAAAAAATGCACAGTGCTCATAAAACCAGCTTAGAAGATCGTGGTGTGGAGCAGTGCTATACGGTAGCATTCAAAAAGCGCGCGCTTTTTGTCGATCAATTTGAATTGTTTTTTTGAGGAGTGAATCCGACAGTCGCAAGGCGGACGGACATTCTCTCTCGTGGGTGCGATGTCGATGAGGTTTTCCTCGAATAACTCGAAAATGGGTTGTCATCGCTATTCGATCATGAGAGAACTTTTTATTCGTCTTTCCTGCACTGTTACATTTGCCTTACGTGCCTACGCCGTAACCCCCCCCCCCCGGCGTAAGCACGTAAGGCAAATGTAACGATGCATCCGACAGCATCATTTTCCGTTTTTGAAATAGTCGATTGGACCATTTTGAAGGTAGATACGATCAAAACACTGTTGAGGCGAGAAAAAAACGACTAAGTCCCGTGTACTCTATTAAACGGTATTGGGGGGACAGAGATGTAAATGAACAACATACCGACTTTGTACGTCATCTGAAAACTTATATTCTGCAATAATATGGATGATCCCAAGAGAAAATTTTCGAGAACAGGTCACCTTTTTTTTCAAAAAATGTGATTTTCGCGTTTTTCGCCCTGAAGACCACTTTGCAGCGAATTGCTCAAGAACAACTTTTTTTGAGCATTACACTACGGTTCGAATGACACCTGCCAGATCGCTGTACGATGAAAATCAACCGAGCTATGATCGTTTTCAAGGTAGATCACAAAAAATCGATAATTTGGAATTTTGGCCAAATCAAGTGGCTAGGCCTTCTCATGGCCCCCAACCATACACACTGACCGACTTTCATCGAAATCGGAGACAAAAAATTGTTCCTAGTGGCAGACCCGGTCGTTTTTGCTACACTTTTACAGGAGACCCGTGATATGCGATTTGCATAGTTGACTCTCTCACTTTTCCATTGTCCCTCACGCTAATATCTAAATAAAATAAACATTCTACCTCGTGCTAATCGTTGCGGGAGTCAGTCATGCAAACTCAAGAGTCTCCTTCTTTAAATCACCTAAATCCGTTAACGTTAACTCCATACCCTGATCGAACACTCGTTGGCAATTCTCTGCCAAGTTTGGAACCTACAGCTTCATTGAACACGAAGATTTTTACACAAGTTCAAGGGAGTCGGAAATTTTGATTTTCTTGCTGGAATGAATTAGGTCAAATAGATTGCATAGCGCATTCTACAAGATATTTTGTTCATGCACTGTTAACCACAAATCTCAGAAATATCCAACAGAGGAAATAATCTGTGCTGACTAACAAGAAACCAATCCAGATGAAAATTTGCACAGGCATTGTTGAACACGATAGAAAATGATATGTGAAGTCGAAAAATGCAGCAGAGCAATACCCGAGCCGCAGCATCTATCCAAACTTGGTCAAACTTAGAATCAGAGTCGGATCGACGTGAGCTACAACTTTACTGTTGACTGCTAAGCTCTCAGATGTGAGGGAAATTAGATATCTCTTCAAACTTGTCTCAATGGGGTGCCTCAATGTGAGGCGATTGGAGTGAAGAGAGAGCATAGAGAAGGGAAGGGAGAGGTGAGAGGCAGTGCGTAATTCCCGCAAAGGTGCGGGGATTACGCGCCCTCTGGCAGTCTCTTTTGTCTCGTGCGGGAAATGACGAGAGAGGGGCAAGAGATGGGAAGAGTGCGCGGTAAATTCGATTACGCTTACGCAACGGCAACCCTACATGGCATACACTTTCCGATTTTATATAAATAATTATATTTTGTACATTCGAACGCGCTGTTTACTGGCCTGAAATAAGACTCCCGTGATTGGGTGAAACAGACATGGCGGCGTGGTGTAGTGGTAGTGTGTTCCCCTCTTGATCACTGTGTGGGTGGTTTGAATACACCTATGTACAATTTTCTTTTGCTGAATTTTAAACGTTTCGGAGTAATTTTGATCAGAAAAAAATTAACATTGTATGCAGAAGTTATCAAAATGTTATTCTTCCGTAGCCGCTTGGCACAGATGAACTCTCCCAAAATTAAATGAAAAACGAAATGTTGCTTTATTTTTTGCATTCCTAAATGATAAAATTCGAGTTCAACAGTTACATAACACGCATCTCGCCTAAGAATTGACCGAAATCAACAGATTTACTACACACTTTTGAGTTGACCCCCACTTTTCTCCACTGTTTTCGATAGACATTGGGTAGGACATCACTAATCCAGAGTAGCAAGGATGGAAGATCACACATCTCTCCAGGAGCTCACGTCAAAGTTCGTCGTTGAGGCTCCTTCCGATGCGATTTTCTCGGTTCACAGTAGAGCTATGAAAAAGTTTCCAACAGAGGAAATGTGTATTTTCTCGAGTACTTTCAGATAAAAATGTGAAAATTCAACTTTTTAATTTTTCGCTCTCTAAGAAATTGATCGCGTTTCATAGTCCCGGGAAAGATTTTGTTATAGTGTCACTCGATAGAGCTCGTTCACAGCTTTCATTTAAGCTCTTGGGAGACGATTTTCATGGGGATTTGGCTGAATTACGTCCAAAAAACTGTTTTGAATGCTGGTAGATCACTAATAGTCGCTTTGATCTACTCGCCATTGTCGGAACCTTGACAGGATTGTCCTGTAACGTACGGGAGAATGGGATGAGGATCATTTTGACGTCGAGTCGCTCACCCAAGCTCGTTTTGTTCTCGCTGCAGCCAAACCACCGAAATTAGTCCCTTCTGATGGTTCCTGGTATTGATTGACCGATGAATACTGTAGATATATTCAAGTTATAGATATCTGGCTCTCTGGCCAAGTGATCTATGTTTCTCGAAGAATTCCAGAGCGCGTTTTCGTTGGACTAAACCTATCCCATTCCAAGTAGCCATCGTGGATGCTCATTTACTGGTTCGAACTGGAACATTCTCTCATATCTTCAGTATTCATCGGTTAATCAATACCAGGAACCATCAGAAGGGACTAATTTCGGTGGTTTGGCTGCAGCGAGAACAAAACGAGCTTGGGTGAGCGACTCGACGTCAAAATGATCCTCAGCCCATTCTCCCGTACGTTACAGGACAATCCTGTCAAGGTTCCGACAATGGCGAGTAGATCAAAGCGACTATTAGTGATCTACCAGCATTCAAAACAGTTTTTTGGACGTAATTCAGCCAAATCCCCATGAAAATCGTCTCCCAAGAGCTTAAATGAAAGCTGTGAACGAGCTCTATCGAGTGACACTATAACAAAATCTTTCCCGGGACTATGAAACGCGATCAATTTCTTAGAGAGCGAAAAATTAAAAAGTTGAATTTTCACATTTTTATCTGAAAGTACTCGAGAAAATACACATTTCCTCTGTTGGAAACTTTTTCATAGCTCTACTGTGAACCGAGAAAATCGCATCGGAAGGAGCCTCAACGACGAACTTTGACGTGAGCTCCTGGAGAGATGTGTGATCTTCCATCCTTGCTACTCTGGATTAGTGATGTCCTACCCAATGTCTATCGAAAACAGTGGAGAAAAGTGGGGGTCAACTCAAAAGTGTGTAGAAGAATCGGTCAATTCTAAGGCGAGATGCGTGATAAAAAGTGTGAAAAAGATTTTAATTTTTTCTAATCAAAATTACAAGTCCGAAACGTTTCTACAGTACCGTGCAAAAGTCCGGCCCCAAAATTTGTATTTTTACGATCGCACCTCGGCATTTCAAGAATGATGAAATCATTTCATCATCGTAGGTAATAATCAATAACATAAAAAGTTTCTCCAATGGTTACACTATTTAATAAAACAAGCCGGGGGCCGATCGGTCAAGTACGAAGAAAGTTATAGCGATTCAAATTTTGGGGCCGGACTTTTGCACGGTACTGAAATTCAGCAAAAGAAAAATGTCCATAGGTGTATTCGAACCACCTACACAGTGATGAAGAGGGGAGCACACTACCACTACACCACGCCGCCATGCCTTCAATCATCTTTCAAAGGCTCTATCACGGGAGTCTTATTCCATGCCAGTAAACAGCGCGTTCGAATGTACAAAATATAATTATTTATATAAAATCAGAAAGTGCATGCCAGGTTCTGATTTTTTGGTTCCGACCTTATATTTTATATAGCTATCGAGGAAAAATACTCTCGTCCATAGATCTAAAAGATATTTCTTACGCTTCCCTTGTTAGCGCGCATTCGCCGCATTCTGAAGCAATGAGAGAGACCTTATTGGTGGCACAGTTTCTTCGTACAATCGCGTTGATGTTATCTTTTCGGAATCTTTTTGTCTTTAATGCGCGAGCCACTTTCCGCTCCGTTCTCAATCAAGTTGATACCTTTCTTCAGAGATAGGGACGATGAATTCAGATTGTTGGCGGCGAATGCGCGCCAAGTTTGACCAAGTATGGATAGATGCTGCGGCTCGGGTATTGCCCTGCTGCATTTTTCGACTTCACATATAATTTTCTATCTTCTTCAACAATGCCTATGCAAATTTTCATCTGGATTGGTTTCCGCGAGGTGAAAGGATTCCCTTGTAAGTATAGATTGGTTTCACCGTCACTACGAAATAATACGACGAGGAATCACGAGTACATATAATATGATGCCCATTTAGTCGAAAGTAACCTACAAAAAATGAGCTCGATTTTGAGTCAAAAGTTATGATATTGAAAAGATTTGTCCGAATACTTTTGACAGCTACTGTAAGTATTTTGCTTAGGTTCTTTTAGGAATTATTTTAATTGCATTATAATTGATAATCGATGAAGCAACTAAGGCATCCATATCTGACTATTTCGAAAAACTCACTGTTTTGACACTTCCAAGCATTCCAGTTCTGCATTCACCATTAAGTTCGAGAAATAAATATCCTGAAAGAAGAATTTATCAGTGATCACAGTCCGAAATTGGATCTTTACCAAGAACCAGCTACACGTTTCAGCCCTAATCTTTGTAAATATGGATAGAACATGATGGGAGTTTGAGGAACATGATATAAAAACTTTTTTAGTTATAACTCCCTTCACATTTTTGCTGCTTCTAACGATCTGTTTCTTCTCGTGACGGCAGCCCAGTTTGTGTAAAATTTACTTCAAAGTCTCATTATATATAATATTCATTTTTGAGCCCTCCTTCTGTCAAAAATGCATAAAAATGAGCGTCCAATCTAATTTTACTCCTTGCGTAATCAATAATCTCTCGTAGACCAAGAAAGCGACAGAGCATTGTTAGTGCGAAAATTTCAAATTGGCTTATGGTTTTACTTTGAAGAAGGAATCAAATATCGATCAATAACAGATGATACCTTAATCATTGAGTAATAACAGATCATACATAAAAATGAATTTCATACCACAACTTGCGGTGGGTCAAAGGGTTGATGAGAAGAAAAGTTGAAACAAGAAAAGCGCATCGCCACACATTTTGCAAATTATTCAGTTATTGTTCAAGCTAAACAATATATGTTACCGGGAATTGTTACTGTCCTACGTCCAATGTGCATAATCCTAATTTGCATATTTTAAATTTCTACATACCGCCACTACAACTTCGTCTTCGGTTTCACAAGTGATCTTCCCGTCTATGACATTTGCTTCTCCAGTGTAAGTATATCCACTGCGAATTTTGCCAGGGGACATATGGCGAATTGTACACTCGCTCAACACTGAAAGAATTTTTTGAAATTACTTTACAATATGCAATATTATGATCAACCTGTAGCGAAGAGCGCAGAAAGCCAAACGATATGTAAAAGAATATACATTTTTGTGCTGAATTTCAATGACGCTCCTTAAATATCCACTGAGAAATGGTGTAAAATGTTAGAGATAAGGGGGAATTAGGAGAATACAGACAGCAGAGACATTTTTTATGGATGATTTTGATATCGAAATAGGCTTCATAGCGAAGCATTTCTCAATAAAACAAGCTCCGAGCTTCTGTTAATGTAAAAGAGAAACGATTGAGAGACAATAGATCAATCGATCTACTACATTTTTCATCCAAGAAACCACTGACTCATCCCCATCTTTTCATTAATGCCTGATATTCTTGTGAAATTGGGGGGGGGGGTGACCCGAGATTTCCATCCCTTATATTAAACGCCTTCTTATTGAGCTCCCTGATCTCACTAACTAGTTGGAATTTGAGTTCAAAGAAGAACTCTAAAATAGGTCTCTCATTCTCTTTGTTTATTTTTAATACGCTCCCGGGTGCGTTCGAACCAACCACCTTTCGGTTAACAGCTAAACGCGCTGGCCTACATGTTTCACACTTAAATGATGTCGCTATTAATATTGAACTGTCTCAAATTCTGCGCCGTTGAAATCAAACATATTTATCTGACAGATAATGTACAAATATATAGTAATATATAAAGATCTCTGTTTTGATCCGAAAAAGATCAAAGATCAAAGATCATTCCAACGATCAGCAGAAACCACATGTTCTTGGACATTCCCTCCTGAATATGTCAACGTACACAGGATGTGTGCAAAGATAGGCGCGTAGTGGACAATCAGAGACCCCAGAGAACCGGTTAATACGATCGGAGCAATCTGTAGTGATGATATGTTAAAGTTATCTTATAGTAAATAGAAAAAAATATAAACCCCAAGATAATTTGAAACTTTCCGCTCATTCCACACTCACTAACTTTTTTTGTCAGCGCGAGAGCGTGGCCAATGATGACATAAAAAATAGCTCGGAATGTTTCTTTAATACATATAAATAAATTATGTATTCATCTGTAAATAGGTCTATTCTGGCACATATTCCTTCTGATTTGTAATTAACAGGAGCTGTATTGATTAATAAATCATTTACTTGTAGTTGGAGTTTGTGTTGTTATGGTCGTAGAGGAGAAAGGTGTCGTTGTTTCCACAAACTCTTCAGTTTCTTCGATATCTACCGTAGAAGAATCTACGGTAGATGATCCGAGTTCTTCTTCTTCGAAAAGCTGGGGCTACAAAATCCTCGTTCAGTTATAGAATGTGCCTCTCGTTAAGTGAATTAAGACATCGGCTCAGTGAGATTCCAGGAAGTGCCGGACATCGACCTCACCGGTTTGGCCCAAATTTTTTTATGGATACCCCCCATGGGCCCCCATCACAAAATGGGTATTCATTTGGGCTGGTTCCTTGAAACACAGATGTGGCGGGTTTTCGAATTTTGAAAACTCGATTTTCACCGAAAAAAAAATGGAGCGACCTAGGACCAATGTTAGTGTCGATTAATTACAAGTATGCCTAGACAACAAAAACTGGCTATACGACGGTCCAGAGATCCGATCGCAAACTGATTTTTTTACCTCCTCAATACATTCTAAAATTAATTAAAATTTTAAAACAAAAAAAAAGTGCAGTCCAACTATTTCCTCATCTTATGGAGCAAAAAATTCCGCGTCGAATAAGTGAAAAAAAAAGAAAAATCGAAAGGTACCTATTTTGAGATAAATGGACCTGAAATTTACCCGAAAATATATTTGTTTTTAAACCCCTCATGTTTGTACTCAAATTGAAGAGCTCGTCGAGTAGAACAACTCTCATGTTGAACGTTTTGTCTGAAACGCATGTACAAGAGAAATACATGAATTATGATTTATTGGATCCAAATCATTTCGATCGCTTGTATCTTGAGAACAAACGACTTTCATACAATACGACCAACATCAAAAATGACGTGCTAGACGAGTACTTTAAACTGAGTATAAACATGACAAGGATCCGACAACTTTTTTTTTTCAAGACCATTTCGAGTCCTTATTTTTCAGCATAGGGGACAAAAATTTTTTTTCGTGAAACAACAAACTATGTATGGATTTTTGAGTTCTACAATATAGGCGAAAGCATTTTGTGCACAAAAAATAGTTTACTATTGTTTTACTCAAACTTGTCTGAAAAACCGTGTGAATAAAGTAAACTCATGTATTTCTCTTGTGCATGCGTTTCAAACAAAATGCTCAACATGAAAGTTGTTCTACTCGACGGGCTCTTCAATATGAGTACAAACATGAGGGGGTTTGAAAGCAAAAATATTTTCGGGTAAAGTTCAGGTTCATTTATCTCAAAATAGGTAAATTCGATTTTTGATTTTTTTCCCTTATTCGACGCGGAATTTTTTCTCTATAAGATGAGGCAAAAATTGGACTGCACTTTTTTGTTTTAAAAATATTTTATCTTCGTTTTACTCAAAATTAGCAGGAAAACGTGTGAAACTCTCTTGTACATCAATTTCAGACAAAACGTTCAACATGACAGTTGTTCTACTCGACGAGCTCCTCAATATGAGTACAAACATGAGGGGGTTTGAAAGCAAAAATATTTTCGGGTAAACTTCAGGTTCATTTATCTCAAAATAGGTACCCTTCGATTTTTGATTTTTTCACCTTGTACGACGCGGAATTTTTCGCTCTATAAGATGAGGCAAAAATTGGACTGCACTTTTATGTTTTAAAATTTTAATTAATTTTAGAATGTTTTGAGGAGGTTAAAAAATCAGTTTGCGATCGGATCTCTGGACCGTTGTATAGCCAGTTTTTGTTGTCTATTTACACTTATAATTAATCGACACTAACATTGGTCCTAGGTCGCTCCATTTTTTTTTCGGTGAAAATCGAGTTTCAAAATTCGAAAACCCGCCACATCTGTGTTTCAAGGAACCAGCCCAAATGAATACTAATTTTGTGACGGGGGCCCTTGGGGGTATCCATAAAAAAATTTTGGGCCAAATCGGTGAGGTCGATGTCCGGGGCCACTGGCACAACCCTCGAATCTTACTGAGCTGGTGTCTTAAAATAAATTGTTGTGAATTTGTTGCAATGTAAAAGCAACTATGTAAAAGTTCTCGAATAAAACACTTACGGTTTATCTTTATGCCGTTATGATATAGGACAGAGTATTTGAAATTTTTGGCAAGTTCTTGTCAAGCAAAAAAATGGCAAAATCATTTTTGCATTATTCTCGACTTTTTTCTCTTCCCGGTCTTTTGTGCGCACCGCAAAAAGTGAAAAACACCGCAAAAATGCGAAGAATGATTCTGGCATTTTTTTGCTTGACAAGAATTGCAAAAAATTTCAAATACTCTGTCCTATATGACGTCATTCTTTTTTTTAATGAATTGTTGACCCAATGTTTATCATTCGACATGTATTACTCCGATAAACGAATAAATTAATTTTTAATTTTTTTTATGCATTTATTTAATTATTTATGATTAATTAATTACCTGACAACATCCATCGAATCCTTCATCTGCTTCCGCACTTGCCGCGCACTTTTCCGTCAGTGCCGCGCAGTCTACTGCAGCACTAGTGACATTGCAAGCTGCAGAACAATGGAATTAGTGGACTTTCGCATTGGACAGAGTTAATTTTGTAAGATCCTGTCGAAAGAACAACCTAACCTTTTTGTTTATTCGGACATAGCGAAGATATGAGAGTGATATATAACGACAGTAAAACGGTCCAATAAATGTACATTTCTGAAAGGAAAAACAAATTTAAAATCACAGAATATTTCTATTCGCCTTTTTTTTTTTAAAAAATTCCCTAAACTTCAGATAATTTTGATCACATCTGCAAAACGAATTGGGGCATCATTGAGAACACTCTAAACTGTATCCCAAATCGAGAGAAATGAGCCTTTATTTGGTACGAGCAGTGATAGGGGATGTGGGAGGAGTGAAATGGTGTATGAGTGAAGCTGATCAATCCAAAACTACAGTCATCGTAGATCATGTAGTTTTCAAATTTAGGGTACAAAAATGACAAGACATATATCCACTTCTCGCGATAAATTAAGCATTTAGATTGAATTTTGTACATTCTTATAATTCATTTAGTGCTATGGAAATTTACGTTTTTTTTTTTCAAAACACCCTGTAATTTGTCATGTGACTAACCGTGGGGTGAGTAACTATAATCTACTTTGTTAGGATATTTGTTTGTGCGAATTCTTTCACAAGATCAGTGATAATGGATCTTTTTTATTTTACCGATTATTTCGTGTTTGGTATTCTCCTGTATCCGAAAGACTTTTAGCATCCATATTGTAGGAATCGTGTCAGCCGCCATAGCTCAGTCGGTTAGAGCGTGGGTCTAATAAGCCCAAGGTCGCAGGTTCGACCCCTGCTGGCGGCAAATTATTTTTGATTATTTATGATACGGAGATTAGAGCTATAATGGCGGTCTTCGTATACGAAGCAAAGGTATGACTTTTTCTCTTCTTTTTTTTTCACTTTTATCCATGTTTGACTGCTTTTACTGTTTAACTTCATTGTCAGTCGTAAAAATATTTATTGATGGGTTCATATTATTAATAGATTATATATTGTCCGTTAGAACATCGTTTACCAAAATTTGCTAAACAGTTACGCTCCCGGGTAGGAAAATCTCACAGAAAATGTACAAATTCATTTAGAAAAAAATGATTACTCAGAATATGTATTTATATCAATGATACAAGATCACTACAAAATTCATAGCTTATCGAACATCCTTTTTGTAGGGTTTTGTGGGTTTGGTCCATGTTTCATGAATCTGCGAATGCAGAATGTTGGAAGTTTCAAAATTTGTTTTGTGACTAACCGTGCGGTGACCAATCGCAAACAGTCATACGTTTTTGATTGACACATCTGTTTTTGCAGCTGCAAACTCAGTTAAGTCTTTACTGATAATAAGATGGACGAGCGGTCCAAGGCGCTGGTTTAAGACACCGGCTCGGTAAGAATCGAGGGTTGAGCCAGTGACCCCGGACATCGACCTCACCGATTTGGCTCAAAATTTTTTTGTGGATACCCCCATGGCCCTCCATCACAAATGGGTATTCATTTGGGCTGGGTCCTTGAAACATAAATGTGGCGGGTTCTCGAAATTTGAAAACTCGATTTTCACCAAAAAAAAGTGGAGCGACCTAGGTTCAATGTTAGTGTCGATTAATTATAAGTATGCCTAGACAACAAAAACTCGCTATAGAACGGTTCGGATATCCGATCGCAAACTGATTTTTTCACCTCCTCATATCACATTAAAATTAATTAAAATTTTAAATTACAAAATCGCACAATTATTTTTGTCTTATCTTATAGAGCAAAAAATTCCGCGTCGAATGAAGCTAAAAATTAAAAAATCGATAGACCCCTATTTTGAGAAAAATGGGCCTGACCATGAGTCGAAAATATTTTTGTTTTTAAAACCCCTCATGTTTGTGCTCATATTGAAGAGCTCTTCGAGTGGAACAACTTTCGTGTTGAACGTTTTATCTGAAACTCATGTACAAGAGAGTTTCACACGTTTACCTACAATTTTGAGTAAAACGAAAATAAAATATTTTTAAAACAAAAAAGCGCAGTCCATTTTTTACCTCATCTTATAGAGCAAACAATTCCGCGTCGAATGAAGCTAAAAATTAAAAAATCGATAGACCCCTATTTTGAGAAAAATGGGCCTGACCATGAGTCGAAAATATTTTTGTTTTCAAACCCCCTCATGTTTGTGCTCATATTGAAGAACTCGTCGAGTAGAACAACTTTCATGTTGAACGTTTTGTCAGAAACTCATGTATAAGAGAGATACACACGATTTTGCATAAAAATATTTTTATTTCGCTTAACTCAAAATTGGTCACAAAATCGTGTGTATCTCTCTTGTACTTGAGTATCAGAAAAAATGTCCAACGCGAAAGTTGTTCTACTCAAAAAGATCTTCAATATGAGCACAAACATGAGTGGGTTTGAAAACAAAAATATTTTCGAGTCATGGTTAGGCCCATTTTTCTCAAAATAGGGGTCTATCGATTTTTTATTTTTTACCCTTATTTGACGCGGAATTGTTTGCTCTATAAGATGAGGTAAAAATTGGACTGCGCTTTTTTGTTTTAAAAATATTTTATTTTCGTTTTACTCAAAATTGTAGGTAAACGTGTGAAACTCTCTTGTACATGAGTTTCAGATAAAACGTTCAACACGAAAGTTGTTCCACTCGAAGAGCTCTTCAATATGGAAACAAACATGAGGGGTTTTAAAAACAAAAATATTTTCGACTCATGGTCAGGCCCATTTTTCTCAAAATAGGGGTCTATCGATTTTTTTAATTTTCAGCCTCATTCGACGCGGAATTTTTTGCTCTATAAGATAAGGCAAAAATAATTGTGCGATTTTGTAATTTAACATTTTAATTAATTTTAATGTGTTTTGAGGAGGTAAAAAAATCAGTTTGCGATCGGATATCCGAACCGTCCTATAGCGAGATTTTGTTGTCTAGGCATACTTGTAATGAATCGACACTAACATTGAACCTAGGTCGCTCCACTTTTTTTTGGCGAAAATCGAGTTTTCAAATTTCGAGAACCCGCCACATTTATGTTTCAAGGACCCAGCCCAAATGAATACCCATTTTGTGATGGGGGGCCATGGGGGTATCCACAAAAAAATTTTGAGCCAAATCGGTGAGGTCGATGTCCGGCACTACCGGGAGTCTTACTGAGCCGGTGTCTTAAGGCACCAGTCTCTTCGGAGGCGTGGGTTCGAATCCCACTCTCATCAGAAATGTTTTGCTCATTTTTATTTCACATTCTTCTTAGATGTTGTATGTGGACAAGAATTTCAAATCGTTTTATCGAAAACAAAACGAGGAAGAGTATTTTGTGGTAAAAACGAGGGGCTTATTTTCCTACAATACATTATTTGCTTGATTGAAGTGAGCACCCAAAGCGATGTGAAAGCTCGATAACGAAAATAATAACGAACGACGCTATGCAAATATTTCATCTTTAATAGAACATTAAACCATCACATAACTGTCGAACGTCAATTAAAAATATGCTGGGTAACTGGGGCAATGGCAATATCAATGGAAAACCGGTATGAAATTGGAACCGTAAAGGGATTTCTGGAAAAAAGTTTTCAGAGGTATGCTACTTATTGGAATAGACTGTGTGTACATTTAGGACCGTAAAATGGTGGGATCCGAGAATTATAAATCAACCATCCGGTAAGTAGGCTATTTCATATTCAGATTCAAATCAGCGAACCATTCCGCTTGCAGACGATCACAGTCCTTGTCGACGACCTATAAGAAAATGATATGTAAGTAGTTATTCTCGACTAATTCGAAACTATCTTTAGAAACTACTATGTAACTACTATGTTTCAAACCTTTAGAGTATACATTTTATTTCGATTTTTTCACTCATAATATCGTTTTGCATCTAATTTCGCGCGTTTGCATTGCAAAAAATGTAACCTATAATATGTGATTGATTACTGTGATAATATCCTATAAATATCCTAAACATACTAAACTCCCAGATGAATCAACAATTGATTCATTCGTTTTGTTATTCGAATTTCATTAGTCAGAAAGTAAACACTCTTTAGCAAATTGTTCACTGTTCTCATATGGAATACATTTGCTGTTAACCATTCCGAACAACAAGAGATCCGTTCGCAAATTGGTGATGTACTAGTTGTTTATATATACAGATTCAGTTTAGCTTAAACATAAATATCAAGATTATGCTCTCGATGTGCATGGATGGCCACTCTTTGCATGTTGCATGTCTCAGAAATCAGTTAAGCCGACAACAAGATAGAACGATATAGTCATAGAGAAAGAGAGCGAGCCAGATAAAACGAGAGAAAAGGACAAGGAAGAAAACATGATGGGGGTGATCCAATAGAGATCCATACCAGATGTACTATGTATACAATGAGAGAAAGAGGATGAGAGACAAAGGATCGGAGAGAAATGAGAGGGGAATATAAGAGGAAGAGGAACAGAGAAAACGGGAGAAAGGATTTGAATGATGGATGAATCAGAGGAACACGTACTCCCACGTAGAACACGTATGCCGTGTTTTAAAACGCACTCTCTGTAACAGCGGAGGGGCATTCAAATTGCGACTGAAATCTTTGTGAGGTGCAATAATCGAAATTCAGCTTAACTTGGAGCAACATTTTTCGGTTAAAAGAGATGCGCAGGCTGGTAAAAAATTTTTTCAATGTATGCTAGGCATTTATATTTCATTATCGGGAAAATCAATCAATCAATTTATACATATTAAGTATATTACTAGATGAAGTTATCGGTAAAGTGTTATTTTATAAAAGATAAGGAATTGAGTACCTGTGAGTGAATATTCGGATAGACGAGGAAGTAGAATAAACAGAATATGACGAAACCGAAGAAGAAGATCATCTAGAATATTCTTTTTATTTTTTTCACATTGGAGTGTTTATGTTTGCGCAAAAAACGTACAACTTTTATAGCTAGGATTTGGGTATTACCTGTGTTATCCAATGAAATCGATGCATAAACTGTGGTGTGAACTGTACATTTCGTTTTCGATCTCTGAAATTTACTTTTTATTATACTTCTGTAACTCCAGAATGATCCGACTGATGTACAACAAGGTCATTATTTAAAATTTCGCCTGGTTATGGCAAAAATACGACGTCAGGTAAATTTTTACTACAGGTAAATTTTTTTAAAGCATAATTTTTCTTTCTTCCGAGAGCAAAACAATGAATTATCCTTACGATATGGGAGGCATGGGCACAATTCCTCCATTCTTTCCATTCTCGATCTGGATCGCTGTATAGTCACTGCCGTTTGCAGACAGACGAACACTGAAATTTAAAAATTTATTTATTTAAATCTGAAAAATGTTTGAACTTCCAGATGAAATTAGCATTATTCATTAACACTTTCGCTGTAAATACATTGAAAAAAAACAGTGAGAGGGATGAGTTGTTATGTAAAACATGGTTTGAGATGAAGGATGTCAGTGAAATAAAGATTCTGAGAAGTTAGCAAGAAAAGAAAACAGACACAATCATGATAATTTTAGTCCAGTGACAATAATATAATATAATAGATCAAAAGGCTGGACGTGTGATACCGTAGTGCGCTGGCGAAGTGAAAAACGAGTCCAGCATTATGCTACTTTTCATGATCAGATTAATCTTTTTTAGCATTGCAGAAAGCCAGAGCATCTTAATGATTACGCGCCATAATCCTGTTATATACTCAGTGAGTACTCACTCCCCGCTCTCCGACTATAAGGATTGCGACAAAGACTTCTAACCATCAACTGCCTTAACCACAAGCAACCAAGTATCGTACATCGAAAATTCATTGGATCATGAATCGCCAGAAACACTCTGAGCCACTCTGGTGATTATGGCCGAATGAGGCATTTTCGTGCTCTCTCTTTCTTTTCATTATTTTACTTTCACTCTAATCTAGTTAGTCCGCGAGAATCGCATTTTTATATTGTGTTATTCACAAAATCATCATGTTTATTTATTAATAAGTCGTTCCGATGAAAACATTTTGGGGAGCTACCGATTTCCCGGTTCCGGTTCTGTGATATCATCGGAACGATTTATTAATAAATAAAAATGATGATTTTGTGAAAAAACACAATATAAAAATGCAATTCTCGCGGACTAACTAGATTAGAGTGAAAGAAAAATAATGAAAAGAAAGAGAGAGCACGAAAATGCCTCATTCGGCCATAATCGCCGTTGAATCACCAGAGTGGCTCAGAGTGCTTCTGGCGATTCATGATCCAATGAATTTTCGATGTACGATACAGTAATCCTTACGATGATTTCGTCCTCTGTTTCGAATTGTACTCCCGAAGTGGGCTTACAGGGCGACCGGCAGAGTGGGTGGCCAACTTCAGAAGGGGAGCCATTCCCGCGACGATTGAGGTGTCCCTGATTAAGGGGGAGAGTTAGGTATACGGTGTGGTTATTGATTAGTGGGGGAAATGAAGTTTACTTAACAGGACAGAAGAATTACAATTAGTAGTGAATCCATTGTCTCGAAAGTTTAAACTTTACGGATAGATACTTTCAGAAAGCGGCAGTGTCTTGACATCGGTTTCTCTCCCTTCTTTAACAGGACAGCAAAGAGGAAGGACAGTAACATAGAGGCCCATTACTTGCACCCTTCAAATTTAAAAAAAAGAATATCGATTACCTTGCAATGCGCAATCGTTGCCGCATGTACTTGACGAGAGCGAGCTTGATTAGAGAACAGAAGACGATGCAGAAGCATGTTCCTGCATATTTATTTATTTCTTATTTGTTAAAAGGTTTGAAACTCTCCGCTATGCCAATACTCTCTCGCTTTGTTGTCTGCGAAAAAGTGTTGCCTGAACGGAGAGATTCAAATTAGCTCGCGGTATGCCTTCTACCATCAGCTATTACACCAACAATGAAGGAAACAGGCGATAAGTAACCAATCAGTGATGAAAATTTCTATTTATTTTCAGTTACATATTATTTTTTAATGTTTCAAAGATCAAAATTATGAATAGTAATTAAGTCCTCAATTCCTCTTTATGTTGGCCATTTTCCAACCTGTATCAACTATGTTTTAGGGTCTTACTACTCACCCAAATAGACGTCCATGGCCTTCAGATAACTGACTCTCGGCATGACTTCATTGTAGGAGAACAGTAAGAAGGTGATAGTGAGAATGATCGAGATCATGTCCTTAAAGATTGAATATTATGAATACTAAAGGCACACCCCAAGCTAATTTTACTCTCCGCATTGGTTATACTCTCTCGTAGGCAAAGAAAGTGAGAGAGTATTGCCAGAGCGGAGAGTTTCAAAGTATCTTGGGGCATGGCTTTAAAGGTTGAATATTAAAGATCAAAATATAAAATGATAAGGATAAAAATGTGCTATCCACGGAGCATAAGATCTGTGAAGTCTTTGATTTAACCCTTCACAGGTCTTATGATCCGTGGATATTTTTTTCTGTGCGTAATAATGAGGCTCAAATTATATAATCAAGAAAATTGCAACTCATTAATAGAAATAGAGGTGTGTATATTTGTATCGTAATTTGATTTTTGAGTACTGCCAATATTCAGTTGCTTTCTTATCATAAGCCCTTTCTCTGAATAGCTCCTATTTCGAGGCCACCTGGTCAATTTATTTCTTGCCTAAATTCTGCCTTGTGTCTAATTTAATTCGCCTGTTTCAGGATTCTTATCAGACTTAGGCAATCGTTTCTTCCTTCACTACCTATTCAGCGTACTTTAATTACCTCGAGTTCATCTGAAACTTTCCAATCCGTTACATCCTCCAATGCAATGTACCTGCGAGAGCCCTTGGGGATATTCAATTAATCACGTCACGGCGAAGTACTTTCGGCTCTAATCTATTTCCAGAACCACAATCAATCTTTTCTAATCATTATCCGAAAATCTCTTTCGTACCAGGCTGATTTGTGTTGCACGATGGACTACTAAATGTCAGCGCAGTCTCTATTGTTTCACTTTTGAATGCAGTCCCCAGGGGAGCGGTCACGCTAACTCACTGCCGAGTTGCACACACTCTTTTTGAGTTTGGACCTCGGACTTTTTTTTCGTCTTTCTGTTCGAAATTGGACTATGATGTGATATGAAATTGGTAAAAATAGAAAAGAGGAAAGAATTCGAATTTAACCTAAACGATTGAGAGGAAACTTTGTAAGCTCTAAAATCACGAATTGGGCTATCCAGAAAGTGGGAAATGGGGAGAAATTTTAGATATTGGGTTAAAAATGGGAAACCAGAAATGGAAAACCGATGAACCTGGAAGCTGGTTTCGTTTTCCATCCATAATGATACCCATGAGGTGATGACTACGGCCGTTGACGGAATGATCAGTTGCAGAAAACAGAACCCGGCCGCACGAGAGAACACAAAGCAGACGTACAGGCGTGAATAGTCACCTGTAAAGATCAAAGATCAAAGATCAAAACTTTTATAGATTTCATTCGTGTCTGAGATCTCATTGTCAGCCATTATCTTGTTTCATGTCCGAAAATTCGGAGAAGTTGGTAGGATAATTCCCCAAATTTATGGTAATTCCCCTCTTCGGGAACTACAAACTCCCTGTCGGTCTTCTTGGACTCGAGAATTGTGGGATCGGAAGATAAGCAAATTAAGATCAACGCCAATATTCTGGGACTGTCGCACTCACAGCGAACTGTCTCATATATGAGACACTCAGTGACGAAGTAAGCTTGATTCGCGACTGAGTGACTCACATATGAGACAATTGGAGTGGCTAAGGTCGTGAGCGAGGGTAGAGAACAAAGAGACAATTGGTGTCTCATATTTGAGAGACTCACCTACTCTTTTGAGATTAGCAAAAGATTTTGCACTGAGCGGGTACCGAACTGGCGTTGAACCATACTACCGCACACTAGCCAAGCACCGTACCACTGCGCTACTTAGACATGAAGTCACACAGAACAGAACTCAATGACTATACGAGAGGGAGGCGCGCAACTCTTGTCTCATTAGCCAGACACCGTGAGACACTGATTGTCTCATAACTGCTTTGAGTCATCAACTGTCTCACATGTGAGACACACCGCAATGATGAGCCAATATTTTCCGAGACAATCTAGTGAGACATTCACTATCTAAGTCATTTCGCTGTGAGTGCGGGAGTAAGAAGAGCTTTTTCCCATGCAGATCAGAATCTACTCTTGATAAATATTTTTAAACTGACAATGAATGAAATGACAAAAATCTTGTGGATTTCAGCCTGACTCAATCAATATCTCGATTCCTGTGAGTTGATAAGGAGAAGTACGTAGGATAATTCCCTAATTCCCTAATCCCCCTGTTTATTCCTGACAGTAGGATTATGGGTTTTTTTAAAGAATTATTATACGGAATATGATTTTTTAGTAATGGATTGTGATTTTGTAGTTTATAAAAAAAAGGTATTTATGGCAATTTCCTGACAGTTGAGAGTAAGAACATGTACCTGTGGCGTAGCTCTCCATGTGACTGGTCACATAGGCTTCAGTGATTTGAAAGTCGGGCAGACTGATGGCGTGTAGCTTCAGCGCCTCCCGCATACCGTGGCTCCACTTGTACACCACTTTGTCCGCCGTGTACCCGTCTGGAATTAGGTCATATGTGAGATATTATGCATCAATTTCCAACTTCTGTTTAAAGTTATTTTGAAACTCACCCGAGATATTTTGAAATTCTCCACTCTGGGCGCACTCTCTCGCAAACGAGAGGGCGAGGCCAGAGCGGAGAATTTCGAATTAGCTAGGTCTGTGCCTTTAACCGTCGCAGAGAACAAATACCGAGGAACAATAACAACAACATTGATGTTCAGATAAAATGCATAGTTCAAAGATCAACTCACAGCTTTCAAAGCCCAATTTGCATAGCTGCACATCGAATGGAAAAAGCGTCAAGTCCATGCTGCACGAGGCAAGCAGTGATAGTCGACGAGAATAGAGAATGTTGCCCTCGTGATCCAAACTGTAGTTGGAACTATGTACTTTGATCTTTAATCTCACTGTCTTACCGTAGTAGCGATCTGTGTGTGATACTCTGTTTGCGTGGATTCTTCGAGGCTATGGCGTTAGGCACGAAGGTGTCGGGGTGCCAGAGAAAGTTCGAGTACGACTCATGTAGAGCGAGCTCGGTCTGCAAAATAATATATATTACAAACACTCTGTCCCATTGTTGTCTGCTTCCGTGGCGCAATCGGCAGCGCGTTCGGCTGTTAACCGAAAGGTCGGTGGTTCGAACCCACCCGGGAGCGTTATGTTTTGCAACCCCGTGCATTCTAATAGCCTCGGGGGCTGTTTGCACACACATGAGCTGTCACATTTTGTTACACTGATTATGACCGATGAACGCGCGTATACTTATGAGTAGAAGGAGAAAGGGGCAGATGGAGAAATAGAGAGAATAAGATACAAATAGATAAAAGAAGGACGAATCGAAATTGAGTCATCTCATCTATTGATACACTTTAGTCCACGGCCCGAGAGTTCACGGGTGCAAATTTCGTCATCTTATACATATATATATTTTATCTTCATGCACACGCATGCAACGACACATGAAAATGAATATGATCAAAAATAAATAGGTGATGATAATGAGTTCACTGTCTAGAAGAAGAAATAAGTGAAAGGTGACTTCAAATTAAATCTATAATATTACTTTTCTCGGTATGAACCTTGGAGACCGATCGAATAAATGTAAAATAACACAGAGTGTTGGATCATTTAACACAGCGCTACCATACACCATAGAGTGTAAAGCATGTCCATGTGTCTTCTCTTTATCCCTGAACGAACCTTATTCTTGAAGTCCTTCGGCTTATACGTCAACCGAGGATCGTGCCAGAACTCCCGATAGAACAGCTCGAGCGAGTAGTCCTGAGAGATTGATCTTTGATCTCTGGTCTCTCCACTCCAATCTTACCATAGTAACCTCGGAAACCGATCGAATATTGCTGACGACTATCGACACCTTGACCTCGACCGGTCCTGGAAATGGGCTGATTTCGGAAAATGGGCGGAGCCTGACAATGGAAACGGAAAACTGTACCTCCATCGGTGTGTTCGGGCACCTGCCGATGGTCGTAGGCTATGCGACGGAGGAATTGTAGAAAGTCGCGTGTTTCCCTGAATTTAGAAAAAAATTATAACATTGACGTAGCGGCCGAAACACCATAAGGCACACTATTAACTAACATATTAATAGTTTTATAATTTATTTTTAACGTGTAAGTAAACCACTCCATTTATATTACTAATTTAATAATAGCAACATTTCCATGACTATTTGAACTCGTGTTTGAGTTAGGATTAAGAAACGTCTTTAGTGTTTCCCATCATCTGAAATTTCATATGATAGTTTTTTGAAGATATCGAATTTAAAGCGAAGTCTCTTATAATATCAAGCATTATGAAGAATTTCCAAAGGAAACTCAATTTCCTCAATAGTTTCTCATGAGCGAAGGAGCTCCGAAGTTAACCAACCCTTGCTGGAATATGCTGTCCTTGTTGAGCGAGCCCGGTGTGTAATCCTGGTTTTCATCCTCATCCTCCAAGTAGTCTTCATCTTCTACCTGAAAAAATGCAGCAAAAGTATTTGCCGCCAGCAGGGGTCGAACCTGCGACCTTGGGCTTATTAGACCCACGCTCTAACCGACTGAGCTATGGCGGCAGACACGTTACGCTTACCATGGAAGAGTGACGTCCCTTCTTGAGCACGAGGGCGCCTCGTACGCCATCCACGACCTAAATTGAATTTTGAAATTGAATATAGTGTGTTTAAGGCTATTTTCGGACGTCTTTGAGCGTTTGCAGCTCGGCTGACACTCTATAAATTTCTGGTCCAATTCCCAATAGGCGAAAGCATGGGTTCATTAATCAGAAGCGGAGAAACAAGAAGGGTTGAGAGGGAGTAGTGGGTGAAGGGAAGAACGTTTGAATTGAATTCGGATGAAAATGACATGTAAGTGTGGGTTATTCTAGCTGCGATTTTCTTAGTGTAACAGGTGTGAGAAATAGAAAGTATTATTATTATATTTTAAAGGATAGTTTCTAGGCATCTCAACGGTTACGGGTATGTTGCACAATTACAAGTAATTTCTGTGAAACATATTTCATTACAGAGTTTTGAGAAAACTGTGGGCAAACTTGTAGCAGACAATCGCTCAAAGGAGGCTCCCTTACTTGATGATACTCCATTAAAATAAATCATTAAATATTTTGTCAGTGGTTTTCAAACATGATATGTTTTTGCCGCACAAGCGCCTTTTTTCGATAGGCAGATTTTATATTTAGAATTGTGTGCTGCGAAATCTTAGCACACAGTGTTCGAACTATGAGCGTTGCAGGCGTTCAACATAATTGAATTTTGACAAAGCATCCTTCTCCTCTCATTCCATGCACTATAATTATCTTGATCTGTCGCTCATGGATCTTATCATATGTCGGCGAAACTATCGCACCCAATATCGCACATTCGACGGAATTTCTCCGCCATTTTGCTTTTTTTTCCTATATTATTGATGTTTGACCGATGGAAAAACGAGATAAGCAAGAAAAATAATCATCCAAGTATTTGGAAAAGAATCTAACCGGAAGCAATGCGTTTGCGAGTGCAAAGATGACGAAGACTGTACTGCTATTGATCATCTGGTCATCTGGAATACAACATCTAGGAATTATTTAACACCCCGAGCTAAATTTACTCTCTGCTCTGGCAATGCTCTCTCGTAGACAAAGAAAGCGAGAGAGAGAGAGAGCATTGCCAGAGCGGAGAATCAAATCAGCTCGGGTATGCATTTGATATCTTTATCCCTTCAAAGTCACGAATTGATCACTGCTCTTATTGACAAGAAAATAACGGGTACAAGGTGTTCAAAATGGCCAAAAGAAACGAAAAAGAGGCGAGATAATAAATATGAAACGTATATAGTTTTTGTTCGGCTTTTTCTCTTTTTCTTATATTTTAAACATAATATAAAGATCGGAGATAAAGCGAAATGGGAATCAAACTGTCAAGGAATACCGTGAAAAATTAGCAAGTGGGTTTTTTTAATTAAAGATTTTATTTTATTTTTAATTTAAAGAATTTTCTATTTTCAGTTCTTAAGTCTGAACGAGTGATGGATGTTGTTGGTGTCAACGGGGCAAAGGAGTGAGAAAAGAAATAAAATAAGAATAGGATGGAAGACCAAAGTGGAGTAGGCGAAGCTTGATAGATGAGAAGGGGTTCGAATTGGGAGGAGGGGAGAGGGAGGGTTGAAAGGGAGAGGGAGGAAGAGATGTGGATGGCGATGGATATACTAGAAATGACGAGCATGGACTGAGGGAGTCTCCGAGAGACTGCAGAGAAGTTATATTTATCTTCACTCTGATTTTGTAAAAGAGTCTTATGATTTTTTTTTTATGATCTCGCAAAAAGTTTGAAATATCTTCGCAGGGCGCCATACAAATCGGAGACCAATAAATTCGCGTTGTCGAAGCAAGAGAATCTCGATTTTCAAAGGCGAGATGGGTGCAAAAACACTCAGATCAACCTTTTCACTTAAGCGCACCACAGACGAAACCGAGCAATAAATTTATGAATTCAGGCCTCTTGAAATTTCATTTTCAACGAGATTTTCGCTATGCAACCACTGATGGGTTATATCGCACTTAAGATGCCACTTTGAGGGGGGAGGTTGAGGTGAGAGATTAAGTGGGACGATATCGGAGACAGCCTAAGGCGTAATCAATCATGTCTAGAATGAAACTTGTGCATTAGAGAGAGTGTGAAAAAGTGAATGATGACGATGAGGAGGGAAACAGAAGAAGAAGAAGAAAGTATAATGAAAAGACTAGGGCTATCAATCTGCGACTTGGATACTTGGCTGCAGTGACTTCCATGCATTGCGGTCTAGGGATAGTTGTGACCTGTATCCGCAGGGGATTTATGTTTTAGGGTTTGCGACAACACCGTAATATTGTACAAAATCTTACGGATCTAAAGTTTAGATCTCCCAAAATGCACAATTGCATAAAAAATACGCGACATCAAGAAAGCGATAAGGCATAAGTGAGTAAAAAACGAAATAAAACACTGCAACATCATATCATCACTCGAAGCAGCAGAAACTTATGTAACACACAACCTATGGGTTAATTTGATGTTTTAACGCGAGGAAATTTGAAAGTAAAGATCAAAGATTAAAAACTAAAGATCAATAATTTCAAAAACCCTGATGAAATCATCCGACTAACTTTGAGGGGAGGAGGATCTACTCAGAACTCGAAGAGGTCCAGAGAGAAGATGGGAGAATGATTGGAAGGAAGGCGTGGGGATACCTCGAAACAGATGTACCACAGTGAAATCTCAATGAAACCACGTTTGTTTGATCGTCTGACTCTCTCAATTTCGCACACTCTCTCACTCTACTTTCGTGCCTGACTCTCTCGTATCTGCACACTCTCTCGCTCTGATTACATGTCGGACCCTCTCAAGTACGTGTGCTCTCTGAACGGACTTTGCAAGGCTCAGTTTCTTCAGAATCTGATTGGTTCTAGTTAGTATTTCGCGTCTGGGTCTCTCGATTTTGTGTGATCTCTTGTTGATCTTTCGAGTCTGTGTCTCCGTTGTTCTAAACTGAATGATCAATAATAGGAAGGTCGGGTTGATATATAATAGAGGGGGCGAAGATGATAGAAAATGTGACTCATGCGTTATATGACTGACCAGGAGTGCCGAAAGATACATACTTAAAGGCACACACCGATTTAATTTAACTCTCCGCCTTGGTAACGCTCTCTCGTAGACAAAGAAGTGAGAGAACACTAACAGAGCGGAGAGTGTCAAATTAGCTCGAGTGTGCCTTAAAAAAACGAAACACATGAATAGTCCATTGATTGCATCATATTAAATCTACATTGTTACAATCAAAATGTTTTTGTGATAAGTTTTCAATGAATTTACTTGTTCTGATGGAATGTGTCAGTCTCGATAGTATCTCTCTCGCCAAAAATTAGAACGCAGTATAAACATACTCCATTATAGCCAATTAAAATACAAGCTCAAAATCGCGACAAAAATTAATTTAGGCATAATTTCCAAATAAACGTCGTTGCAAAGACCCCGAAAGAACTGCCAACTGCACTAATTTGATGATTAGAAGACGCTGAACAAAAAGAATGACTGCGAAGGAAGAAAGCAAAGAACGCCCACGGGAAGTCATCATCAATTTTGGTCTATTACTACTGCTATATTCGGAATTGCTCGGTAAAAGGTAAACATAAATCCTGTTATTCAAGAAACACAAAGTCCTGCAGGATATCACTGCTAGGACAGTGATAATTCAAGCCCAAGCAAGTTCAGTCCGGATCGCTTGAGTCAGATGACCGTAGCATATTCGGTTCAATATGTAACATGACACAATGATAAATATGATATTAACAATGTATCCGATACAAATCCGATGCAAAACTAGAATGATCAACAAATTCAAAAGCTGGATCAATATCACGAGAGGACTTGGCAAGATCAAAAGAGACTTCGGGAGTACTGGTGAAAACATCAAAAGGACGAAGAAGAGGAGGAGGAGGAGGCATGAAGGCATGGCCCTATGCCGCTCCTCGTTTATGCGATCGGAGGACAAATTACGAGTAGAGAGGGAGGAGAGGGAGAGAGAGAGAGAGAGAGAGAGAGAGAGAGAGAGAGGGAGAGAGGGAAACGAGAGGGAGAGAGAGATGGAGAGAAGGAGAGAGAGAAAAGGAGAGGGAGATATAGGGAGTGTAAGGATACATTTTTTTCTTTTTTTTACTTTGAAACATAACAACCACTCCGGCAACAAGTCAAATCCAAGCCTAATGTTAGGTAAGATACGCTCTCTATGTTAAAGGGAGCGTAACCTCACTCAATGGTCTCTTCGACGCGCAATGCTCTCTCGCTGTTAGAGATCAGAAAAATAGTATGCGCAATGAAGAGACCATTGAGTGAGGTAACGCTCCCCTTGAGGTTTCAACGCAATCATCAGGAGTAGGATCTGATGTGCATGGTTGGCCCATGACTTCTTGATTGCCACAGAAAAGAAGGTGCAATGATTCGCATGATGAAATCCTTCGATCTTGTTTTGGTACTCAAATTGTCCAATCGATAACACTTTAAATCATGATCATTCTTCTATAATGGAAATATTTAATGGCAAGAACTAGTGTTAGGTAGTCTCAGAAGATGTCGTCACCAATGGGTCATGTGTATCCCCCAATCTCAGTATCCACTTCTACTTCTATTTATGTCTTTCTTTTTCTTCATCCTCCTCTTCCTCCCTGAAACCTAGTGAAAGAAGATATTTTGGCTGCGCGCAAACATGCCGGCGACTTTTTTGAAATTTATTCGAGATTTTCACGACTCCCTAGGCTCTGATTCGGGGGACAAGGAAGAAATATGCATGGCATAACGAAAGAATGAAGTAATCGTAGTCCTCTGCTGCATGTGACTGGGCTTTGGGTTGGATCACGAGAGGAGACCCCAGGAGAGTTTACTAATGAAGTCTAAGTTGCACAAGATTGCCTATTTAGGACAGTTTTATTTAGGGCAGGAAGACGCACTCACGCAGATTGCACATTTAGAGGAAATCCCTGCATAGGGCAGACATGGAGTTGTTTCCTTGCACTTTAAAAGATGGATTTTCAGACAAGACAACTTCAAATGACAAATAATTTGTCTAGTTTACGATTGAGCAGACGTGTGCAGCTCTCACAGAGTTTTCACAAAGGAGGTGGGGGGGTAAAGAGCTCTGTGACGAGCGGTTACTTTGGATTTTTGATGATGAAGTTTTTGGAGGGTTGGTTTACGGTTAGCAATCATTTATAGAGTACAGCCGAACGGCTGGAAAACCCACGAGTCGGCTTCATGTTTCAGTCAATGGTGTGCTCAAAACAGGGGAACTGTCCTCGTTGTACACACTCTCTCGCCTGTTTTTATCTTTTATTTTCGTGAATTCTGAATACCACATAACTGACAGGATGCGAATATGTTTGGTCACTTGACTATGAGAGAAATGAACGGAACCAGTGAGAGGAGAACAAAGCACACGGGAATATATCAAAGATTGAAGAGAAAAGGATGTGAGGTTGGAGATGGAGAAAGGTGCATTTTGAGGAAGTAAGATAGAGTTGAGGAACGAGAACAAGAGATAGATAGGGAGAGAGGGGTGAGAGCGCGAGAGGGGGGAAAGAGATGAGAGAGAGAAGGATAATTGGAAAGAAATTGAGGTTGGTAAGGGATTGAAGAATAATGATATATTTAATACCGTGTTATTTTTCTAGAGGCATAAAAATAAGTTGTGTTCCGATTGAAACTCAAATAGCATACTAGAAAGAGTGCTATCGGAGGAAAGGAACGTCAGACTTTCTAACAATAAGGGCAGATAATAGAAAGACAGAAAGAACATTAATTGAGCGAACGGATGTCATCTTGAATCCTCGTCTCCTATGAAGCAGAAAAGGGAAGAGAAACATCTCATTGGTGGAGATTCTGAGAATTACAACTCAAACACGTCGTTTTTTTCCTGTTCAGCTGTTTTTTTTGGGTTTTCGGGTATTTTTTCTTTCCGATTCATTGTTAAAGGGAGCGCAACCTCTCTCAATGGTTTCTTCGACGCACAATGCTCTCTCGTTGTTAGAGAACAGAAAAATAGTGTGCTCAATGAAGAGACCATTGAGAGAGGTAACGCTCCCTTTAATTTATCCGTTCGTGTTCAAAAGAGTGTGCCGAAAAGTTACCGGGGACTCAAGGTGCGCAGAGAAATGGAGATAGAGTGCAAGAGTGAGGATCGGGGAGAAGGGATAGGATGAAGCTGCAAGAGAAAGTGATGAATTGTATATTAAATTATGGATGTATCGCCCTCGCATTTTCGATATCATCATGGTTATTAATAATTCATGAGAGGAGTTCATCGGGGTAAATCAAAGAAGTAAGTGAATACTGCTGATGGATAGTAAACAAATTATAGAATGATTGAAAATTTTCAAAAAAAAATTAATAAAAGTTCATATGTTCTGGGACCAAAAAGAGTTTTTTTTTAAATAAGTGGATTTTCAACAGATAAGATGCGGCGGCTGGAAAGTCCCTTGAAACCTCTATAGCTTATTATAAAACTGAAAAGATGATCAAGTGTTTCCCACCATACAAATAACTCGCAATGATGATACTCAAATACGTTAAGCGTTCCAATTTTTTTGTTCGTTCCAAATGAAAAAAAATACTAAAATCGAACAATGTAGAGAAAATCAGCATGGCCCGGAGCACGGATGAACCCTCCAATACCCTTCTATACTAATTAAATAATGAACTTTGGTAGATGAAGCATAGATTTCGATCAACATAGAAGTGGCAAAATTTAACAATAAAGTGTTTCTGACCCTACATAGAAAGGACTCCTCCTCTACCCTCAAAAAAGGCTGTTCTTCCTCATCCTCATCATCTGAGAGCTCATGAGATGGCGTACATGCATAAGAGGCAACTCGTCTCTCTTCATCGAGTTAGTGGATTCACTGAACGACTCCCCCGAGGACATATCAGATAGGGACTCTGTTTCTCTCCGTTCTCTTCATATCATGCAGTATCTTTCTACTTCTCTGTTTCTTTATTTCTCTGGACGCTCATATCGTGCTCTCTCTCCATTTCTCTACTCTCTCTATTTCTCTATACTCTTTGCATATTATGCATTCTCTCTCTCTCTTTCTTTCTCTCTGTTTCTATATTTCTTTCTCTGCACTTTCTCTATCCTCTCTCCATCTCTCTATCTCTTTCTCTCCACCATCTCATATTATTCATTAGGGCCTATGTTCTCTCGCACTCTGTTGTTCTCAGCTTTCTCTTAATATGCAGTGCTTTCTCAACCACTCTCTTTCTCTGTACTCTCTCCATATCCTTCACTCTCTATATTTGTCTATATCTCTGGATTCTCTTGTCAAATCATATCGAAACTCTTATCATATCCTGAACTCATCTCTCCAATTCTCTTTGTTCTCTCAATTATTTCTTGTATTATAATAATATCTTTATGTGGGTTTCAGGTAAGCATAATAATGAGATACATAGAGAAATAAATTATATTTTTTTATATTTCCCGTTCTCTACACTCTCGTGACAGACTGATAGAGGATGGAATGAAACTGCTCAAGTTTCGACAAAACGATGGTCAAACGAGAAAAGTTGGTACGAGTATTCGCGTCAAAGCCTGCGATATGAATATTTACTTATTTATTTATCTTACATTGAAAAAATGTAACAGCAAGCGAGAGAAAAAACGAAATGCAAGAACACGAATATGAGAAAAGGCATAGTATAGAATGAGAGCAATTAGAAACTGCAGACATGAAGATGAGGAAGTCTGAGATCGGAGGCTGACTTGACACGAATATCGTCGGACATCACATAGAGCATTATAGGGTCATTATAATTGTTACAGCCGGACATCGTGTGCCTTGAACAACGGGATTTGACACTACTTCAGAATAGGGTAACAGTCCAAAATAATAGTATAATTGCCTAATATAAACGTCCTTTCCCTTGTGTTTATTTCATTTTTCATGTCCTTTTGGACTTGCCCGGCGTTCTGGTACCCTATTCTGAAGTAGTGCCCGGGATTTATCTGTACCCTTTTTGCCTTTGCCGATGATGATTTCAAATTTGCCAACAACAAAGATGAAGAGGCAGAACAAAAACTGATTTTGCTGTGAGGTCTCTGAAACATATAACTGGTTTTTTTTGAAAAGCTCGAGTCACGACTCAAAAAAGTAAAGATGACTGCACGCAACCCACACCATGAAATATGTCACTCATTTTCACTGGACATTGCCAGAATCCCCAGTGACTTCAATTGCAGAGTATTATATTTACAGCAAAAAATTACTATTCTTATTTTGCAACATTCAGAATAGAACTACGCCGCACTTGCAATTAGGAGAACGGCAAAAGAAAAGGTACAGTTTTTCGAGACCTGTGGGTGATCACTGCTAGGCCAGTGATAATTCAAGGTCAATTCATTCCGGAGGGCCTAATCTCTTATTCGAACCTACTTTTCCGCGTGAAACAGTCCATCTCAATTCAGCTTTCGAACGACTTTTTGAGCAGGAACGAAGAGATGCGAGACATCGCGAATTCGAGACTGAAATTATATTACGTTTGCCCCTCGAGATGCACGATCTATGTCTCAAAACATTTATTCGTTTCATTCATCACTTCTTTCACTGTGACGTGCGGTCGTCGCTGAAACAAATGGGTACGATTTTCACTTTTTTTCCATTATCAGTATCACCGTATAGCTCTTAGCAAATATTGCTCCCGTTCCACACTCTCCATGGACAGTGTCACCAAATGCTGAGATAAATTTTCCTATCGTGTTCCTTGAAACACCCATGACCAGACAATTTGGACCCTCCGCTCTAGTCACATATTGTCTGCGAGAGAGTAATACCAGAGCGGAGTTTCACATTATGTGCTACTTTTGTTGTAAGATAAGACTAGATCATGCGGTAAAGTAGGTCCGAAGAAGAGATTAGGCCCTCATTGTCAGGACTGAATTATCACTGGCCTAGCAGTGATCACCCGCAAGACTTCGTGTGCCTTGAATAACGGGTTATACCTTTACCTTTTTTACCTTCTTGTTAGGCCCATTTGTTTTCTTTCAGTCCTCTTTCGTGTCTGCACAGCTTCGATCTTCCTTCTTCTCCTGGCAGTGATGATCTTTCATCATGTCATAGCGGCCGGTGTCCATCTCCCCGAACCGTCCAGGGCGGTAAGCGGACCAATAAAATCAATAAATCAATAAAATCAATATTTTCCTGAAAAGGGGCGGGGCTTACTATCCTCGACAATATTCTGTTCAAGTTCTAACAATAACAATCTAACAATCGAATATTGATTCGAATGGTATATATCACTAGTCATATCTCTACGAGAATGTGCTAAGGTTCCCTTGTAAGACACATTTATGATACAAGCACTGTGAATCAGAGAACACAGCTCCTTTCATCTCTCCAAACATTTCAGAAGGTCTTCATCAAAGCGACCACGTCTTGTATACGCCATAGAAAGTAGGGATAATTGATCTTTCATCTTTGATCTTTCGAGAAACAAGCTCATTAGACCATATTTTCAGTCCTCTAATCACAGCTAAAACTGACGCCACGCTCACTTACGTGCATCTCGGTGCGAGCTATGCCACATATGCCGTAGCTCTCATGGGTTTGATCTTTGATCTCTGCTCTTTGATCTTTGATCTTTCAGCCTGCTTGATCAACTTTCTCGTGTATCCAGCCATCGTATTCTCCTTTGCGAACATTCTTTTCTCAATATTTGTCCACACAGCAGAGATCATCTCCGGATACGGGAAGTTGGTCTTGGCTAAACCTAACTTAACCCTAACCTAACTTAGCCTTAACCTAACTTAACCTTAACCTAACTTAGCCTTAAATTAACTTAACCCTATCCTAACTTAGCCTTAACTTAATACTTAATCTTTCGTTCAACCTTATGACCTTAATTTGGACTTACGACCATGATAAGTGTTAACTTCAGTTGTATCCACGTCCTCTATATGATCATCTTCGTCGACGTTCTTAATGTTATCGGATTATATTTCCTGTTTGCCATTCATTTCAAGGTTCATTTAATGCTCTTTTAAAATATTGTGGAAATAAATGAAAAATCACTGAAATCCCCTGGTCTTACGCGCACCTTTCGCTTTCTCAACAAAAAAATTATGCAAAATGGCCCATAATATCGAGCAAAAGAAATAATATCTTTTGAAGCTACGGGATGCGGATATTGTCAGTTGGCGTCTACTTTTACCATGGAAGAGCAAGGCAAAGGAGGTAAGTTCTCAGTAAGTTAGTAAGTTAGCATAATCAATATTTTTTAAATGAAGGTGGTTTGAGCCGAAATAACAAAATGTTTGGAATTTCATAGTATTGAGCGTATAAAAATCACTTGTCTTATTTGTAGAAGAGGCTATTTCTTGTTTTGTATGGTTCAGAAACTATGCCGATCTCTTTTATATATCACATAGCGCGCGGCGAAGGTCAACCGGGTTAGGGAGAGGCAGCGGAGACAATCGAGAGGCGAGGCAAGATCTAGCCTAGCTCGCCCGGACGATCTAGCTGGCTCAGACTTCCGTTCTTTAGAACATAGTGTCATTTTCTTATGCAAGCACATTTTATACGCACAATAAGATTAATTGTTTTATACAGGAGTACAGCGCTGTTACGACTAAGGTGAAAACACAACGGGAGAATAAGCCGTAATACCTATTATAGCGACCGTCGTTCATCAACTGTCTGTCCCTTTCTGTCGCCCTAACTGAACCTCGTTGTTCAATCGATAAATCTCTGAAATATATTATAATTGTCTTTTTGCAATTAAATTAATAATATTAATAGATGTACAAGAATAGGTATGTATGAACTTTAAATGTAGATTTTTTTAAAATAAATAAGTTAGCTAATAATGTGTCATATTGTGATTCGGACGCTACGTCAAAGAAGAAAGTGCAGGGCTCGAACTCGCTTGTTTCGAGTTGTGCGCGCCGCCTCGTACCACTACACTACACTGCAAAGGGTGAAGTGATAAGGCGATTATAGCCATTCCGTGATAACGGGACGTCTATAGAAATGTGTGTGCTTAGTGATTGTCATCTGAGCCGTAGTATTGATTCATTCATGATAATGCTCTCACTAACACCCTCGCATTGATCGAATCGACGTCAAATCAATCAATAATCACTCAATAATCAATCGATAATCGTCCATGATCGATCCGTATTTCATCAAAGGAAGGACATTCTTCAAATGGGCCGAGGTTAGTGACAGTTTGCGCTTAGTGACGGTTTTATTGGCTCGATTGTGCACACGTCGTAGAGATGCTGAGTTTAAAGCCAAAAGGGTATTAATAGCAGTAGTTATCACTACGCTGCTTTATGGAATGCATATCGCTCCTGACTTGCTTATGGTCTTTAGAAAGGGATCCTTGTATGTTGTTGATGTTTGTGAGAGAAGAAGAGACGAACCGCTAACAACCGAGACAATCTCAGGGAAAGCCCATTATTTATGATTAAAAACTAATTTTAAATAAATAAAAATTCGCGCTGACAACTAGCATTGCACAAATCGTTAGCTAACCAATCGCATGTAGCAAATATATGTTGATTTGTGCTGGGGCTAGACTCTTCTCACTCTGTTCTGTCTGTGTAGTCCTTGTCTGGTGATGTCATAGACAAACAGTTGGTGAATTCATGTTGCTTCGATCTATTCTATTACAACAGCTCAATGCGTTTCGATGATCATTGTATAATAATAATAATAATAATATTAATAATAATAATAATAATAATAATAATAATAATAATAATAATAATAATAATAATAATAATAATAATAATAATAATAATAATAATAATAATAATAATAATAATAATAATAATAATAATAATAATAATAATAATAATAATAATAATAATAATAATAATAATAATAATAATAATAATAATAATAATAATAATAATAATAATAATAATAATAATAATAATAATAATAATAATAATAATAATAATAATAATAATAATAATAATAATAATAATAATAATAATAATAATAATAATAATAATAATAATAATAATAATTATAATAATAATAATTTATTCACGTCAAGCGATGTTTGCAGTAATTGCAACATTTAAAAAATACATACAAATAGACATGCACACGCTCCAATTGTTAAATGCGGGCAATTGTTTTTCAGTGAAAGATGCGATTTGTCTCAGTGAATGCATTGAATAAATTGGTCAAAAGGATGACAGCTTACATATTTGACAAACGGCACTTATGCCTAACAATAAGACTCCTTCATCACATTCATGGACTCGACATATTTTTCAATCTAATTAATATTATTGGCGCCTTTTCGCCTTGCTATATTATTATCATAACGTCGATAAAAATCTCTCTATCTCTCTTCAGAAATCCCGCGGGTCCAATTCCGACTTCACCGAGTGCTACGTCCGACTGTATATCGATCCCGGAGGACACATACTGTACTGGAGACGAAGGGATCATGAGGATACGGTAGGCGTATTGATTTTAAATCATGAGGATACGGTAGGTCTATTGATTTTAAATCATGAGGATAGAGCATGAGAAATGGATAAAATAATAATGGGGTAAAGGAGGCTAATTAAATGAGAGATGAGGATACCTTAGACTAGATTTGTTGTAATAAATATGCAAATCCTTCCTGCCCTTAAATGATTCTTAACTGTTGCAGGACACGGGATATGTATTTATTGATGAGATCGTAGACGTTCGAACAGGAGCAGAAGCCAGAGTACGTTTCCCATAACAACATGCACCTTTTTGTATTCCTCAAAAGATAATTGAGGTGAGTAGGGGACGAAACACAATTATTAATAAAGTTCACATCTTACAATTTGAACTTTAATGTGCTTACAACCTTATTCTTGTACATTATAACCATTTCATTTATTCGGCTAATCACGATTAATCGTAATGGCTGCCACTAATAATAAACGATTGATTAGTATATGAAGGTAGGCATACAAAGCGCACTTTTGTAATTTGAATATTTTAACTTAACTTAAATAATTTGTATCTATGCTTTTCGTGCCATCAAGAGAGAAGAGATATTGCAAGATTGATCGATGTATAGATGAACGAAAACCCATTGATCTATGAAGGATCCCCTGCATGACCCACCGCACCAATGTGCGAATGTGATAAATTATTATTATTATTATTAATTTGTATCGGTCATTGATTCGAATTATTTATAATATTCTTTTTGTGATACATAGGCGAGATCATTCCGTCTTCGTAGGCTAGCATTTGTCGCCGCTCTGAAACTTAACCCATCATATTAATTTTTTCACTGCCCTATATTTTCCATATCTCTATAGTTCTATAATACTGACAATTAAAGCGATGGACAAAGTTTCCAATAACAATAAAATATTGGAGCACTGTTTATTCAACTTTCATTCAGCGTGATCTGGAGAATGAGAAAGGATCTGAGTTGTTTATGACCATCGTAACTAACATCGACTATGCGCACCCAAAGTAGGCACAATATTTCTTTTTATTCATAAATATATTTATTTATGATTTCACAATTTTTGATCAAGCCTTGACATAACTGTAATTTTACGAAATTTAAACTCATTTCCAACAACGGCACTCTTATAATTAGAGCATTGTCAGAGGAAAAATCAAATATTGAGCAGAAGTAAGAGAAAGTCCAGTCTGCGAGAGCTCAGAGTATGGTTTTAAGGTTCTTTCCGTTCATGCACAAGAGTGACGAGAGGATCACGCAGAAGTGGAGTCAATACATATTCGAACTGGCACAGAAGAGAAGGAAGGAGTTCCATGGTGAGATCGTTATGGTTTCTATCAACTTCGTTCAATATCGTTTCAAAGGAGCGTATCTTCTCTCAATGGTCTCTTCGACGCGCAATGCTTTCTCGTTATTAGAGAACAGAGAAATAGTGTGCGCAATGAAGAGGCCATTGAGTGAGGTAACGCTCCCTTTCATTTATGAATCATTTTGTTCGATGTTTTTTCGTTATTTCAACAAGAAAACATGGTGCAAAGGAAAGATTCCGATTCTGTTCAATAAGTTTTCTCATGACTTAAAAATAACAATTTTAAAAGATTATGTAATATTTATTAATCAATAACGTATTCTCGCTTTTTTTGAGAAATGATATTATTTCAGGTCCACTGTTCTATCTCCAACGTCTACTCGCTCCAGTGATTCATGTTCCCAACTCGGACTATGTACCGATCAAACGGTACTCTTCTTCTCAATTTCCTAGCTTGCAATTTACAAAGTTCTATAAAATAAGAGAACCCTGACAATGAGAAAACAGAGCTCGGACAGTTTAGCATACCTGTACAGTATGGTTGCCGGTTCGAATTCGAATTCGAAGAATTCGCACCCCTTTCCTATCTCTCACCCTCTCTCCCCTTTCCCTTCAAGGAATCGCACACACCTGCCAGACGGAACGAATAGTTCGGGACAGACCGAATTATTCGCACCCTCTCACTCTCTTGATTCCTATCTCGTCCCTCCCTCCTCTCCCTCCGCCTCAGCTCATTGGGGGGGGGGCGACGAGGGAGGGACGAGATAGGAATCGAGAGAGTGAGAGAGTGCGAATAATTCGGTCTGTCCCGAACTATTCGTTCCGTATGGCAGGTGTGTCGAATTCTTTGAAGGGAAGGGAAGAGAGGGCGCGTCTCAAAGGAATTGCCGAGAGAGAAGGGAAGCGACTGACAAGGGGCACGAATTATTCGCCCTCGTTCCTGCAACCCTACTGTACAGTAGAATTTTACAATTTCATTTTATTTTTAAAACCAACGAAGGCGTGTACCTGCGTATTTCAGCATCAACAACACTAGTGAAGTATTCTTTTTTGTTCAGCATAGTCTCCGCCCTTCTGCCGGGCATGCACAGTTCCACGGAACGCGGTCAGATGCACAAGAAGATCCTCAAGTCATCTCTCGCCCATCATGAAGAGGTGGCTTTTTATTGATTTTTAAAATACTATTTTGATTTTTACTACCCTCATTAACAAAATCTGGCACAGTTTAAACAATGATTCTTGCATTGTTGAGTACAACAAGCTTTTCCTGCTATGACACATAAAATTGTCGATATTGACCGTATAAAATATACTTGTTTATTTGGTACGAGTGTAGCCGTGTGTCCCGGCCACAATGAATTCTATGTTTAGAGAGGACGTCGAAGCATTTTATACGGGCAATAGTTATTTATAATAGATACTTTCAATTATTTGTTCCTTTAGTAATTTTGATTTCAGTACATTCATCGTTCCTCCTTCACCGAGGACTTCCTTTTCAATCTCTACATGCTGGTGGTTGACCGACCCGATCTCAAAAACATTTTTGACAAAATGTAAGTGAAATAAGTATATTGATAATTTATCCATATCAAGTGCGGACCGCTCTTCATTAAATGCACATCCCAAGCTAATTTTACTCTCCGCATTTGCAAAACTCTCTCGTAGACAAAAAAGCGAGAGAGTGTGGCCAGAGCGGAGAGTTTCAGATTAGCTTGGGGGTGCCGGTTTTTTTTAAGGCAAATCCGAGTTAAACTGCAACTCTCCACTCTGGCAACGCTCTGTAGCTTTCTCTGTTTGCGAGAGTGTTGCCAGAGCGGAGAATCAAACTAGCTCGGTCTTTAAAGGGAGAGTAACCTTTGTCAATTTACACGTTTAACTCGTAGGAACTCTCACCACAACGTCACAATGGTGGTAATATTCATCACATTTAATAACATTTGCTCGCAAGGGTATGCAAAAGTTATTAAATCTGCTCAATGTTCTCTCTAATTCTTCCTAATTTGCATATCTTGAGTCATTTCCCTACACAGATTCATTAAAATTCCAAATACAGGAGAGTTGTGCTTCGTGGTGAGAGTCTGCACAACATGAGGTGCCCTTTTATAGACAAAGGTTTTTGACAAAGGTTACTCTCCCTTTAAAGCGAAACCCCAAGCTAATTTGAAGCTCTCCGCTCTGGCCACACTCTCTCGCTTTCTTTGTCTAAGAGAGAGTATTGCCAATGCGGAGAGTAAAATTAGCTTGGGGTATGCCTTTAAAGACGTGAACAGAAGATTGATTTTTTTTTTAAACAAAATAACATGATTGCAGAGGCCAGGCAGGTCATCTCTCAAAGAGTGTGAGTGTACTGTCGAAGAAGCAGTTCAGCTATTTCCTCTCTGAACGACAACATGACTGTCGGTTAAATGAGGTATAATAGCTTACTATAATCCATCATTTTATTCATTTCAAGAAACTAGATGAAGACCATAATTGTATATTTATAATATTATAGAAAATTTAATATCATAATGTTTTCATGGTTTCACTTCTATAACCAATTTCGTTTTCGATAGTATCCTTGTATGGTGAACAATTCTGCCAGGGATGGATGAATAATAAGTTGCCATCAAACTCTTCCTGGCCCTGACTTACTCTTCTACAAGCTGATGAAATAAAAAATCTTCAATTGAATACCGATTTTTTTCAGCAACTCCATCCACCTCCGAGTGACGCAAAAGTTGCCGCGCTACTCGTAAAGTACAGTACGCCAAAGTCGAAAGGGTTACGGTATCGAGAGTTCGCTCGGTTCATGTTGTCCGATGAAATGGCCGATTTGGATCATAAAAGGTTATATTTTGTTCTCACCGACGTGCAACTGAACAAGAAAACGTATGACCGACTCAATAAGAAGATGTCTTGAAACATATTTGAAATGGTTTAAAATGAGTAATACTTCCTCCTTCTCTGGTATTTCGAAACTTAAAGTCTGCTTAAAGTTTTCACTTGAAGTAGACTTGTAAGTCTACTTAAAGTTAAGCATAAGTCTACTTAAAGTGATGTGGTATACTGTAATGCATTTCGTCAAATGTTCTTTTTTTCTTTCACCACTTTCTCGCTCAAATGATGAAATGGCTGATTTGGATCATAAAAGGTTTTTGTTTTTTTTATACACACATCCAAACCGCAGAACGAAAGACACGAAATATCTACCCGATAAGAAGATGTCTTGAAACCTACTTGAAATGGCCCGAGCAAATGTTACCCTCGGCTCCCTCTCGTAAACAAAAAAGAATGGTCAGAGCAGAGACCTGCAAAAAGCTCGTGGTAGGGGGTAAACGTAAAAAACCCGCAGAACTTCGTGTACATTGATTAACGTGTTGTACCTTTACCTTTGGACTCGTGCTATAATGAATATTATTATTTTGTAGGTTCGCTCTAGATGAGGACACGCTCCATGAGCCCCTATCACACTACTACATTAGCTCGTCACACAATACGTACTGTACAGGTACTTATTTGATTTTGCATTAAAGAGACCGAAACCTTTGTCGACGGTCTCTTCAACGTTCTACGCTCTCTCGTTGTTGGAGAACAGAGAAATAGTGTGCGCAATGAAGAGACCGTTCAGTGAGGTACTCTCCTTTTAAATGTTGATGGTTGATGTGAGCTGTCAATGGTATTTCTGCTATTGTTTAATGTACGAAAGCCGGCAAACCTAAGCAATGATTAAATATCAGGTGACGACATAAGTAACGCTCGTTTTTTTGTCTTAACTTCAGTCGCCTCGTTCTTGCTCTGTTGTTATTGCCATCATCCATGCTGTTTATACTAGATAGGCTGTCCCTCTAATACCCTGCAGTTGTTTTCGATTCAGTTCCCGCGTGTCCCCCAGGCGAGAAAACCGCACGATTTTGCCCCTACGGAATTCTCAATCGCAACGTTATTGTATTCCTCTTCCTCTCCGGCTTGAAACGCCCCGACTTCCAGCCTCGCCTAGCAGAGGTGTACCCCTCACATGTGCCTCACGTAACACCGATGAGAAAGTGGGTCGTCAAATTCGAGAAACAGGACTTTTTCATCGAAGATGAAGACTAACCCGGTTGCCCTTTGGAAGTGGGTCTGGATCGATTGCTCTAAGAGGTAGAGGCTGATCCGTATCCCGATACCGGTGATATTACAATGGCACTTGGGGTCAACCAGATTGGGGGAGGGAATGGTTGCCACTAAACGACAGATTAGTCTGGGCGTGCTGAGGTCCCATACAGATCAGCAATTAAGACGTTCTTCAGAATCAAAGTCGCTACACTTGATCCTTTTCGAATAGTGATGAAACAGAATTGAGAAAAATTAGATAGAGATAACCCACGAAGTCCTCGCTCAATACTTCGTCAACAATTGCTTGATGATAGGCATACAACTCCTGACTTGCCTATAGTCTTCTAGGAGGGGATCCTTTTACGTTGTTGATGTTAATTCGGTAAGAGTAAAACAGACGAACGAGAGTTGGACCGCTCACAACCGAGACAAACGCAAAGAATCCATACCGTACTCGACACCTATTTGCGGAATTAACCCCAGTCCTTTTATCACGAATAGATCCATATACTGCCGGGTAGAAGGCAAAAGTTCATCCATTCGAATGGACAATATTTCCAGAATCCATCATGCTTTGTTAAAATTTTATGATAATTTTTTTGGAGAGTGAAAAACGAGCGTTATTTATGTCGTCACCTAATATAACACTGAAAACCACCTTCCAACAAACCAACCTCTTTGCTATTCGACGGTCCTTGTGTTTCTCTCAAGCACTGCGGCACCTCATGAGTCAACCACCTCTACAGGCCCTGTAGAGGTGGTTTGGTCCTTACATGAAAGTGTTATTTTATGTTTACGTAAAGATGAACCATTCAATAATGTTCTCTTGACTTTAAATATAAAAATTGAAAAAAAGTTTTTTAAAGATGGAGGCCCTCGAATGTCCATGCAAATGCGTTACATATCATTTGTGTAATGGATGAGAGATATGCAAGAAATTAGGACGACCATTCATCAATCCCGTAGCGCAGTGGTAAAAGTTCTCACTAGTTAGCGTGACGTCGATGGATCAAAACCTATTGCTGAACTTTCGTATTTTCAAAATTTCGCGCCTTTGCCTGTACAATCAAGCATGATTCATTCATGATTCTTGCGATCAATAAGCAGAATTAGCATAAAATAATTTATGTATGGTATGTAGAATAACTTTTGCTATCTTTCTGTCTTTACAGTTTGTTCACGAAAATATTCCCCGGACTCCACCTTTAAATATTATTATTTTTACTACAACTCTCAGGCGCCCAGATCAATACAGTCAAGTACTTCATGTCCCTGCAGCATGATCGAACGGCGGTCGATGCGGAGATCTATCGACAGGTTGGCTTTTGCCCGGTTCTGGCTATGGTTTGAGACTAGGTTCCGGTTCTGTTTCTGGTTCTCAACCAAAATTTTAGATCCTGCTAGGCGGTTGTCGGTGCGTGGAGTTGGATTGCTGGGACGGTCCGAATGACACGCCAATCATCACGCATGGACCAATGGAGGTGACTAAGATGCACTCCATACCGGTTCTGGTACGTTGAACAAAAAAATCAAGAGTAGCATATGTTACTATAGATCAAATATTTAACAATTCAAATTTGCTAAACAATTATTTAGATTGTCTAATGATGATGAGGTACTCGGTCAAAGATCAATCTGATCGGGCACCTTAAAGAAAATAAAGATGAAACGTAACACAAACTTTTAAGGATCAAAACCAAATTAGAAAAATCAAAGGCCAAAGATCAGAGTACAATCACTTCAGGATGTCTGTATAGCAATCAAAGAAGCGGCCTTTAAAACCTCCGATCTGCCGGTCGTTTTGTCCATCGAGAACCATTGCAGTCTTCTGCAGCAGAGGGTCATTGCCGATATCTTCAAGTGAGTGACCAACTGCTAAGATCAAAGATCAAAATACAGTACATAAAGATCAAAGATCAATTTATTTCAGGCAAACCTTCGGAGACGCGCTGCTGGTAGATCCGTTGCCCGACCACCCCGTAAGCGAATATTCTAACTGTAAACAAGCAATGATTGCGATTTTAAAGCGAGAAAAATTAATATTCTGTTCAAATGTTGCGAAAAAAAATATTTTAAAAGGCGAGATAGTGTGTAAATCAAGGAGATTTTTCTTTGAGCATTGTAAATTACAGCTGGAGCAGAACGTACTGTTACCCTCTCCGTGGAAATTGCGAGGAAAGATTCTCATAAAGGTAAAAAATACTATTATTACTAGTTTATCCAATGTCAAGATACAATCACTGTCGATTTATTCTCCAATTTTCTCAGCATTATGCGACGTAAAAGATGCTTGTCTATCAATCATAAAGCGGACTAAATAATCTATATTGTCCGCAACCCATGGGCTTCACAAAGGAAAAATTCAAGGACTAAACAATGTTTCAGGCGAAACGTCAGTCGAACAAGCTCCAGAATCGACCGTCCTTCCAACAACTCTCAGTTGTCAGCCAGGACAGCGTTGACTACTCGGGTATTGAGAGCAGAGATCAAAGATCAAAGATCAAAGATCAAACTATACCTTTCATGGTTCAGAGTACAATCAGGATACGCAGCGAGCACTCGCACACTATCTGATGAATCGGAAGGAGCGACGGCAAGGAATGGGTGCGTCAAACGAAATTTGATCGTTGTAGTCTGATCGTTGTAATCTGATCTTTCTGATCTGATCGTTGTAGTCTGATCGTTGTAGTTTGATAGTTGTAGTTTGATTGTTGTAGTTTGATTGTTGTAGTCTGATCGTTGTAATCTGATCGTTGTAGTCTGATCGTTGTAGTTTGATAGTTGTAGTTTGATTGTTGTAGTTTGATTGTTGTAGTCTGATCGTTGTAGTCTGATCGTTGTAGTCTGATCGTTGTATTCTGATCGTTGTAGCCTGATCGTTGTAATGTGATCGTTGTAGTTAGGTCATTGATCAGGTGAGGAAGAAGACGTGATGCAGATGCTAGACGAGGCGCCTGAGGAACGACGAATCTGCAAATTCATTCCCGAACCGGAAGCGGTATGATGTTTGATCTTTGATCTTTGAATTTTATACTATGAACACTTGATCTCTGTAGTTTGATCTTTGATCTTTGATCTTTGTAGATGAACCAATGTTCTGCGTTGAAGTCGCCAGCACTCTCGCCAACGATGAGCATTGACACTGGATTTGTGAGTGGACTTCATTTTGTCAAAATTCTTTATTTTCATTTTCACGGTGTACTAGAGCTTTTTTTATTGATATGACTGAACCTTATAATAAATTAATTTCCAAATTCCAAACAGGAATCTGGTGTGCAGAGCCGTAAGATGTCCGAGGTGACCAGTCGGCAGATCAAAGCCCAGGTTCATTTCGATTCAATTTATCATGTCAAGTGATATGATTGTAAAGCTTATGTTACCTTGCAAGATCAAAGCTCATATTAGGTTGCTAAGAAAGTTTCGATCATTTTTATCTTGGCAATGAAGTAAGTAATAACAACTATGAATGGCCCTACATATCCCACTAATCGTTAGCGTATCGGGGGCCCTCGACGGCTCCCGAAAAAAAAAGAAAGAAAAGTGTGACATGTAAAATGCATCCGTCTCTTCAAGTATCTCGCAATGCATGATTACATCACCTCCATGATTGCATCACCGGCGTCAATTCCATCGCGTTTGGGCATGCAAATCGAACCTTGGAAGGTCGTGTCGCAATTCACAGATACCGCATCACAATTCCTTGAGGTGGGTGTAGGAGTGCATCACTGACCAGTGTTGAACTGATTGAGCCAGTGCCTGCTCTTAGGAAGGACAAGAAGGGACACACTGCCAAAAAACGGCCATAAATGTCCGAAAATTGCGATCTACTGGGAATGAATCGATCGAGATTCAAGATTTTCACAATATTTCTCAATGCAGTGTCGATAGTAGCATGGGCAAGGAATGCGAACAACTCATCATGTAGTTATAGGGCCTGATAACACTCTTTTATTATGCAGTTGCGTTACTTTCGTGCGCGGAGATGTAGCGAGACAAATCGATTGATCGTTACTTTCGTAACAACCTAATAGATCAAACTGAAAAATAGTAAAGCTGAAGATAGATCAAACTACAAAATATTTCAGGTGAAACCCGAGAAGGAAGTACAAAAGGTGGCCAAGGAGCTCTCCGACATAGTCAACTACATTCAAGCGGAGAGCAGTAGTCAGCTGAAGATTGACGGATCTGAAAGTGAGTTCAAAGATCAAAGATCAAAGACCAAACTACAAATCACATCTTCAGAGGCTCGCAACTACTATATCATGCACTCTCTCAGCGAGGAGGGTATCTCGAAGCTGGTGCGGAATGAGGTGGGAACAGTTTCAATTAGTAGTTTGATCACAAAAGATTATAGTTTGATCTTTGATCTATGTCAGAGTCGTCTCTGTGCGCTGGTCAAGCATAACGTTCGACAGATCACTCGCGCCTATCCTTCGGGCATTCGTATCGGCTCTTCCAATTATCTGCCCTTGGTTGGTTGATCTTTGATCTTTGATCTTTGATCTTCGATCTCTTTGGAGTTTGATCACATCGATTTACAGTTCTGCTGGATCGCTGGCACTCAGATGGCTGCTCTGAACTTTCAGGTGGTCGCTTTATAAGTTCGTAGTTGATCTTTGATCTTTGATATTTATACTTTGATCATTGATCTTCGTGATTGCAGACGAACGGACTCCCAATGCAGTTCAATGAGGCTTTGTTTATGGATAACGGAAGGAGTGGGTTAGGATATATTTATTGATAGCTAAGCATAGAGAAATAACATCGCGGAAAGTGAAACTAATTGAACGACCGTTTATTTTCTATCTATGGGTCAATTATTAAAGGCACACCTCGAGCTAATTTTGCTCCCCGCTCTAGCCACACTCTCTCGCTTTCTTTGTCTGCGAAAAAGTATCGACAATGCGGAGAGTAAAATTAGCTTGAGGTGTCGCTTTAAGATCATTTTGCGTATGATAAATCCTCATCGCAGATATGTCCTCAAGCCTCAGCCCCTTCGAGACATCAGCCTTAACTACAATCCCCAGATGAGCGAGGTTCCCGCCACGATCTCCGAGACTCTTCAGGTTACGGTAAGTTCGGGCATCATTGTCGAATGATCTCACCTAAAACCTATGCAAATCACCAAAATAAATCAGGTTCTTCTGAAAGGCGTAGTGCAAAGGGAGATTAACCTCTCTCAATGACCTCTTCATTGCGCACACTATTTCTCTCTTCTCTAACAACGAGAGAACGTAGGCCGTTGAACAGGCGATTGAGAGAGGTCACGCTCCCTTTAAGTTCCATGTGTGCGATATTTTCACTCCGAATTCCTTTGAATGACAGGTGCTCTCGGGTCAATTCCTGTCGCTGTTGTCTCCTTCTCCATCGACTCTGGTTACGGTAGATCTGTATGATCTACCAAGGGATACGATAAGGAACAAGTAATTTATTTCTTGATCATTTATCTTAGCAATTTAATCTTAAAATATTAATAGTTTCTTTAGTAAATGCCTTAATATCGAGGCACAACCAATGGTCGTCTTTAGTAACAAAAGAATGATTAAACAGTTCGTTATATGAACAAAAATTCACCGTATCAGTAAATATATCTGTGTTGATTTCTATCTGTCAAAGCTAGAGAGGCGTGTATTAAAGGTGAATTTAAACATTTATCATATCAAATGTAAGAAGCACGATATCACCATGTTATCAAGAGGCACGAAGGGAAAAGAATAAGAAGCGAGAGAGTGTGTAATAATCATTTTAGCTTCATTTAGACAGAGTATTACAATGTTTTTAAAAGCACACCCGAGAGAGTTTGAAATTCTCCTCTCTGACAACACTCTCTCGTAAACAAGGAAGGCGAGAGAATGTTGCCAAAGCGGAGAGTTTGAAATTATATCGGGGTGCCTTTAACATTTGTGTCATTGTCAGGTACAAGACCCGCATCGTGCACAAAAACGGCATCAATCCCACTTATGAGCAGGATCAGGCATTCATCTTTGAGCGAGTAAGAATATCAAAAGATCCAAGATCAAAGATCAAACTACAAAGTTCAGATCCTGAAACCAGAGGGAGCCTTTCTGGTTCTTCGGGTGTTCGACGGAGAAGGCGTCGAGTTGGCCCATCGCATACTGCCAGTGCACAAGATGAATAGAGGTATTAAAGGCAGTCTCCGAGCTAAGTCTACTCCGCGCGCTGGCAGTACTCTCTCGCGGACAAAGAAAGCGATTGAGTATGGTTAGGGCGGAGAGTTTCACATTTGTTTGGAGTGTGCAATATAATAATCGCTTCTTATGTTATTGAGGAAGAGAAGATAAACTCGAAGCGATACTTTACAAATAAATAAGATTCGAAAGTAGCTGCTACATTACGCGATTACAGGTTTAAGGTGATTATTGAAAACGATATAGGAGAGATCAAAGATCAAAGAATGTTGTTGCAAGTCAAAAATCATGTGCATGATGAAAAAATCGCGCAAGCCTCAAAAATGGTGACCTGGAATTGTGAACACAATAGGAATGAAGTCTTATGCGCTGGAAATGAACTTTGTTAAAAATAAGTTCTCTATGAGATTGATTTTGATCGAGTGTCCTGTCTTCTAGAGTAATCAAGTAGAGCTGTTGAAACTTATTTGAAACTACATCATATAAAGGCACAATTTTTAAGCTAATTTTGTCTTTACTGTTCGCTCTGGCAACACTTCCTTATTGTTAGATAAAGAAAGGGGACGAAATTAGGTGATTTTTTGAAGCTGAACTTTGAATCAATTTATTTGCTTTTAGATCAATCAGCAGTATTTTAGGCTATCGTCACGTCACCCTCCACACTTCCAACGCAAGACACATCGGGCCAGCATCGCTGTTCTGCCATTTCGCCATAGACTTTTATGTCCCACCCATTCATAGAGGTCTGAGGAGATCAAAGATCAAAGATCAATTTTAAATGTTCCAGATATTCAACTGTCTCTCATGGATCCGATTAGGGCTGCACAGCAACGGGAAGGTTTGGTGTTATTACGCTTTATTAGAGTACCAGGCCAGATGATAACCGACTGGTTGATAACTATTTGTATATGAGCGTCAAGCGCCAATGAATAAAGAATGTAAATAGTTATCATTCAGTCAGTTCTCAGTCATTGGTTTTCTCATCCGACCTTTATTATTGCATTAAATAATGATTTTAAAGCTCAACAAGCGCAGTTCTTGGACCCGGTTTCGTATCGGATGCATTCTCCCTCAACATCGGTCAGTTTCGTTATACTAGAACTGAAAAATGATATTGGTCTTCTCATGTTATTTTATTTTTAAAAGCTATCCTCTAACATCAAAATATCTTTGTCCGAGTGTTTAGTATTCTACTGGAGTGAAAGGTGTCTTCCAATTTTGTTTGCTATATTCGTTTAACGCCTTGAATTGTTTTGTGCTTGTTAGTGCATAGCAATTCTCGACCTTGTTAGGAACTCATAAAACAAGTGCAACGAGACAATTTTACGACATGGACAAGAGCATATGGCGTGGAAATATGGGAGTATTTCAATGGGTTTCCGATGAGTAATAATGGTGACCATACGTTGAATGAAAATTGCGTTTCAGCATATGAACAGGAATTGTTAGTGCGCACTGCGAGAATTTGTGGATAATTATGTGAAAATGTTGTCTAGAACATGAAATGTTGTCCTGAAACCGAAAAGTTTACAGAGATATAAGTTTATGGAGCAAAAAAAACGTGTACAGACTGTGATGCTTTTATTTAGTAGAGTAGCTAATGTAAATGATATGGATTGCTATATGAGACCAGTAAGACAATGAAGAATTATTATGCATAGCAATCCATATCATTTGCCATAAAAATGTGTACTCAAGAGTAATTAATGTTTTTTTTCAGAGTTCATCTCGAATGACCGTAGAGGAGCTGCCCGTCCCGAAGAAAGTCAGCACCACTGACAACGTTAAAGCCAAGATCATGTAAGATACTAATCGATAATCTTAAGTTAATCTTTGATCTTTGATCTTTGATCTTTGATCTTTCAGCGACCTCCTCTTCGGGTCAAAGATGTAGCCATGGACATCATGTTTTATGAGTGTTATAAACGTTTTGCAATCACTCTCATCAGATTGTTTACATTGCGGAATCGTTGTCATGAGTTATTGCCTGGTTAATATCAGCAACAGAAGCGAAAGATTAGGCGTAATCAGTAACCATTGCAAACCTCTTTTTGTAAACGATGAAACGATGTCAGTAATTCAGTACTGTTGAGGACGTTCAATTTTTCCGGTGAGTATGAGCGGTATATCGTATTTTAAAGGCACACTACGAGCTAATCTTACTCCCCGCTCGACTACGCTCAATCCTATGCATAAACGAGAGAGTATGACCAGCGCTGAGAGTTCCAAAATAGCTCGGGATGTGCCTTTGAAAAAACACAAATCTTCATTTCACACGCTATCTTTGATCTCGTTTTCATTGATACAGTTTTCCCAAAAGAATCGATTTCAGAATTCTAATATAGGAGTCCAAACGATCAAACACTCAGTAATCCACGTAAATTTACAATGGGCATTTCGTTCGAGGAAAGTGCATCACGTTTCTTCCATTCAATTCTCATTTCTACGCTCCCTTATCAGATATGATTCATTTGGAATGATAAGAGATTCATATCAATAGTAATATTAGATTGATGATAAAGCTTAATAATTTGTTTGGTTTAAGAAGATTCAGCGATCCTTAATTGATTTCAGTTTTACCATTGCTCTCAAAAAAAAACCACTAATAATAAAGACTAATTATAAGGACGAAGTTTGAACGAAATCTTCGTGAGGCGCTTCGTTTCTGTACTGATTCTGAATTCATTTATCAATCATTATTCAAAAAGGATTAACCGTAAAACTGTATTGTCCTCGTCACCCAAAGAGCTATACTTATATAAACATGGTTGACAATATCTCACGGCTGATAAGTATTCAGTAGTAATGTAAAGATTGACAGGAGATGTTGAGACATGGAAAGATAAAATAGATTGATGGACAGACAAAAAATGTGATCAAGGATGATATGATAGGGGTAGCACTTGTACATAGCAATATACATGACAATCATCACCCTTTCTCCACCATAATTTTAAGACTCCGCCTCCGATTTAAAAAAAATTACATTGACATCAAGGCTATTTGTATGTTCAACAGATCGATAATCCACATCTTTTGCCTCAATCCTATATAACATCTCGTTTATTATGTTCCGATAACTCGGGTTTCTCAATCGATTTTCATAAGAACTCTCAGTTTCTCTGCATTTGCCTCGACAACTTAGAAGCATTGTCTTGACGGTCTCGTGTACACACTCTTTTGATTCGATTAGAGATAAGGAGGCCCTTTCCATTCCTGACAGTCACACTAATCCCCTTTCTATGTAATACACGCACTACTCCTACCATTCCTTCTATCACCAACTTCATTATCACTCCTTGTTAATCACAAGATTGGTCCAAGGTGCACGTACCAAGTCAATTTGTGATTTTTCATTTTTTTAAATTTCTGTTTCATTTGGTTGGTGCATACCCGGTGCACTTCGTAGAGCAGAATCTTCAGTCCCGATTTTACAGTCTTTACATTGTCTAGTTAGCATAAGATCAAATGGTACTGAAGAGAAATCTTTGAATAGTAGTTTAAATTCTAATAAAAATATATATCACGTTTGCACATTTGAACGGTACTGAAGGGATCAATGAATGGCGCATATTCGCCCTTCTATCAATTGAATCCTATTGCTATCTAGATCTTTATTGACATTTAACATCTGATATTGTCATTTTGTAGAATCCATTAAAAGTATAAATTGGAAACCCAACTAGCAGTGATAGCTCCGACTGTAGTGGCTGAAAGTGCTATTATTGTATTGCTATTCCAGTATCGGTCCGAAATTGAGAAAGTGTGCATCTTGGTTTCCTTTATTAAGTAATCACCCCCATCTTGATGCATACAATCAAGATGGGAGTGCCCCCTGGGACCCCTACTAATCGTTTATTGCGTGGCAACCATCCCCCCAATGGTTTAGTGCAGAAATAAAGGTTTTTGTATAGCATTGTAATACACCATCAGTATATCTCGTTTAAAATTCACCGCCTACCATATATCATTCGCATTGTCAGTAGATGCTCTGTCCGAATATATTTCCATTTACTGTCAACATTCTCTTCTAACAGATCCGCAGTTATGTTGCTGAGGTTACTCACCTTCATAGCTTTCGCACATTTATCGACCGCTTTCCGACTATTGCAAGTAAGTCAATGTTTATGGCGACGTGACGATCAGAGATCGCTCGATTTTATTATATTTTTGTGTTGGTGAACAACAAGAAATAAAAAAACTAATAAACTAGATGGCCGAATTCTTCACAAACTATTGCATTACAAAACTCAACACTATCATACCATCGACTACTATAACTCTTTGCCAGTATACCCTCTTCAAGAACTCCTCTTTTCAGAGAACTCTTGATAAAAAATCATGTTCATATTGAACAAATCGGCTATGATCATCTTAGATGGCTCTTATCATAATCACAACCTATACCACACATCGTCGTAGACGAAAAAAAATGATAACCTCGATAATCCTGCCTAATCCATAATTGGCAGGTGACCGATTTCCACCTTGATGTCGACTACAACATCAACGGCGACCCCCAAAAGTGCGCGGAGCTTATTGTTATTCTTGATCTTAATTGATCTTTGATCTTTTGATCTTTGATCTTCCAGAATGTGTCACGTCTCCTCACCCACTAGAGCGGACCGCTCGCAGTTGGACACGACCGCTCAGCTAGGGCAGTATGGCGATTACATGTGTGACTCTCCCGAGGTTTTATTTTTGACCTTTGGTGTTTGATCTTTGATCTTTGATCTTTATACTTTGATCTTTGATCTTTCTAGAGTCTGGTAAGATTTGCTGTTGACGAGGCGGTAAGGATATCGAATGGCGATCAAAAGCTCGATCTGGTCCTGTGGACTGGAGATAATACACCTCATATTGATGGATACAGTCAGGATTGTGAGTACTTTTATATTTTTTACTTATTTTACTAGTTGTTTAGGATTGCACAATGTCGCTTCAGAGAGTATTGCCAATACGGAATGTAAAATTAGCTCGGTGTGCCTTTAAAATTGCTCAAAGTCGCTTCAGTTGAGAACCAGACGTTTTAGATATGCTTTATTATTAAAAAAAAACAAATAGATTTTTTCATCGCAAACTTTAAATTAAAAGCTCTACCTTACAAGCTAACAATAAGGTCCACCTTATCTTACACGACTTTTTTCTTTTTCTTTGCTTTTCCCACGTGGTCATGGCGTCATTAAGTTTGACATTAATGGCGTCCAATTCTCAATTCCTTATCACAGCCTTATCACTAATCTAAGAGCCGGCTTGGTCCTATCGAGTAGTTTTTTTGGGATCAACCAATCATTAAATTATTGATTGAAATTGATAAGTGATAGTGCGTAAATTATGGAATAAAGTAGAACCAGAGCGAATTTGAAACTCTCCGCACTGGCCACTCCCATCGTAGACAAATAAGGCGAGAGAGCATTGTCAGAGGGGAGATTGAAATTAGCGATGGGTGTGGCTTTGAAGGGTATAGTATACTCGGGAAAAAATGTGCAAAAAATCTATGCAGCTTTTTGATGTGTTCTATTGAACACATAAGATTGTTCTATTGAACACCCCCCCCCCATGTGCTCCACTTTACACCTTTTTCCAATTTACACCCCAAAAGGTGTTAATTAGAACACATTGGGGATTGCAGTTCCTTTGGAACACCTTTGGGTGTTCACATTAACACTTAATTTTTCTGAGTGTAATGTACAATTGTAAGCACGAAAATATGTAAAACTGAATTTTAAAATGAGATTTACGTTGTTTGTTTCTACTCATAGATGAAAGTTGATCTTTGATATTTCGACTGAAAATTACGAAAAACGGTTCATCATTCAGATGTGATCAACGCACTGACCAAGACCACAGGCATTCTGAAGTCTGCCTTCCCCAAGACGCCCATTCTGCCGACCTTTGGAAACCACGACTACTCACCGGCTAATGCTTTCGAGTATGTATTATACAGTGTAGCCTAAAAGTCATTTGACGCTTATTCATTTTTTATAACTTATGATCCAGAAAAGCAATCAAGTTGATCTTTTCAGCCAATGTTCAGAATTTATCAGGGAATAGTACCATGATGTGTTGGTATAATTAAATTAGTTTACTAATGCGTAGTGATGACTCTATCGAAATACACTTTTTTGAAAATTTACATTTCTTTAGTGAAAGATTCTGTTCTTCTGAAACATTGTGAGAGTGGAGACCCCCACTAGTGCTGCACAGTCACACAATCCGGAATGGATCTGATTCCGATTTCAAGCTGTAGCTGGGTCGCAACTTTGACCCCCAAAATTTATAACTTACAAGGGAACTATTTAACCTTACCACAAAATTCTCTTGTTTTGATACCTTGATGTAAATCTTCATGGTACAAGGATCTCAAAAAGTTAGGTCAACAGTAGCACATTCGCGTTTTAAGCCCCTTTTAGGCTTCTGAAAAAAGCACTAGATTTGCCTCTCACCCCTTCTTGACAGCGGAATAGACTCTCGGAAGTGTGTTCAGGGAGACAACTGGCCGAATGGTGTAGTGGTCTGGAGCGCTTGTGCTCACTCCGACTTTTTGTGGTTCAATTCCTCAATGAAAGCAAAAATTTTGATGTTTTTTCTATGCATTGCAAAAACGATATTTTTTCTTTGAAAATTAGTTTTAGCCGGAACAATAATGCAATAAACTTCAACTATCAAAACAACTATGTAAATTTTAAAAAATAACAGAGGAGAAGGGCTACATTAAGACACATCTATCCCTATTCCACAGTGGACCTTGTTATTTTTTAAAATTTATAAAGTTTTTTTTTCTTAGTTGAAGGTTATTACATTATTGTTTCGGTAGAAGAAAATTTTCAAAATAAACATATCGTTTTTACTTTGAAAGTAGAAGAGCTACATGAACACGATGTCCATAATCAACATCTATGGAGAATTGGGATAGATGTGGGTTAATGTAGCCCTTCTCCTCTATTATTTTTTTAAAATTTCCATAGTTGTTTTGATAGTTGCAGTTTATTGCATTATTGTTCCGGTTAAAACTAATTTTCAAAGTAAAAATATCGTTTTTGCAATGCATAGAAAAAACAGCAAAAATATCATTGAGGAATTGAACCACCAAAAGTAGGAGTGAGCGCAAGCGCTCCAGACCACCACACCACTCGGCCAGTTGTCTCCCTGAACACACTTCCGAGAGTCTATTCCGCTGTCAAGAACGAAGGGGTGAGAGGCAAATCTAGTGCTTTTTTCAGAAGCCTAAAAAGGGGCTTAAAACGCGAATGTGCTACTGTTGACCTAACTTTTTGGGATCCTTGTCCCATGAAGATTTACATCAAGGTATCAAAACAAGAGAATTTTGTGGTAAGGTTAAATAGTTCCCTTGTTAGCTTCTAGATGTGCTAACAACCCGTTCTAAGTGCTGAGATGATGCTAGTGGCGAGTGATGTTTATCCCCGAAATATGGTAGTCATATCTCGTCATTTGCCCTCAGGGCATAAAATAATTTTTTGTTGGGATGACCGATTTTGAGACACTACCGTTCAGAGGGCAGGTCTTCTAAAATTATGGTTCCTGCGCAAGCAGCTTTGCAATGTATCATATATTTATTTACCTTAATTTGGTTTAGTTCCGATTCCTTTCAGACCCGCAGCAAACGTTATGCTGAGGTCTACTCGGTAGTAGCGTGTAAAGAGCAAAATACAAAGATCAAATTAAATTGGTTCACTGATGCGTAGTGATGATGCTATCGAAATACACTTTTTTTGAAAATTTACATTTCTTTAGTGAAAGATCCTGTTCTTCTGAAACATTGTGAGAGTGGAGACCCCCACTAGGGCTGCACAGTCACACAATCCGGAATTGTATATAAGACCATTTTAAGGCACTTGATAAAAAAATTAAGCTAAAAATGACGATTTTTAAGCGAAAATAACGAATTTTGTGAATCAATCCACCCTATTTCGAGAATTGACCCACTATATAGAAATAAAGGGTACCGAAAACGTATGGTATGTATTCACTCTTTATGTCTTACTGTAGCTTCGATTACGGTAATTTTTGGTATTGTAGATCTTAAGAACGTCATTTTTGGGTTACTGTAAGCAGAACAAAGCGAGCATGAACTCGTTTATTCAAATCACGATCAATATTTGGGTAGATCAAATCGATATTTATGGCTTATTGTGATCGTGACGATGTCATTCATGGGTTGATCTCTGTACTGCTCTCGGCTAGACCTGCAGATAGCGAGGTTTAGGCACACTATTTTATCGAATACTTAAGAAAAAAGAGAAACCCAATAAATTTTCCCTTTCATTAAATTAATAGTAAAATAGATGTACAAGAAAAAGTATATGTACATGCACTTTAAATGTAGATTTTAAAATAAATAAGTTAGCTGCCTTATGTGCCTTATGATGTTTCGTGTCAGCTATTTTTTTTTCATAGATAAGAGCGCGTGGCCTTTAACTAGCCCCAACTAGAAAGAAACTAACTTGCTAGCAAGCCACTTTCAACGGCAACTAGAAAGAAACTAACTTGCTAGCAAGCCACTTTCAATCGCAACCAGAAAGAAGCTAGCTAACTTGCTAACAAGCCACTTTCAACGGCAACTAGAAAGAAACTAACTTGCTAGCAAGCCACTTTCAACGGCAACTAGAAAGAAACTAACTTGCTAGCAAGCCACGTTCAACGGCGACATGGCCGCTCCTTTGCCCTCCTGCTCTTTCTTAGTCTTCGTCTTCTTATTATTTTTCGTCTTTTCAGTTCTAACGTCACACTCTACAGCGCCGTGTACAACCTTTGGAGCGACTTCATTATCGGCCCTGAAAACGAAGTACGTTACTTTGATGTTTGATGTTTGATCTTTGACATTCGATAATTAAACATTGATCTAGATCATCTTTGATTTCTGATCTTTCTCTTTATCGAAGGAAGATGAGAGATCAGGCGCAGTTACAGAACTAAAAATTGTAACGCTTGAATTTTTTTTTTAAATAAATGAAACAAACGTCGAGAGAGGTCTATCAGAGTCGCCGCTGCGTCTGAATATAAAAATATAAATAAAATAACTCAATTAGTATCGCGTTTGATTGGCGTTGTGTCCAAAAAATTGTAGGGAAAGTGTGCGAAAGAGGTTATATTAAAATTCAACACCATTTTTCGACCTTAAACTAGGGTTTTTTTTCTCTCCTTATCTGGGTATTCTATAGCTGGCAGTTAACGATATACTGTTTTTCTCACCGAAGAGAGTTGGATGGTCCGGAATTCGGATCTGAATTCTTATCCCGAGTCGATCCCGTTGAGTTACTGTAATTGCCACAATCTTTGATCTTTGATTTTTGATCTTTGAACTCACGTCGATCGATCGCTGTCGAGTTCCGAAAAGGATGCTTGGAAGGGCGAGGAATCTTCCATTTTCCTCACTCGCTCCTTCGACTCTTCAGAGCGCTCCTGAATATGAAGTGGATAAGACGCGGAGCGGACGCGGATAAGACGCGGATCATACCGAGAAGTCGCGGAGCGAAGTGACGTTGCGCTGCTGCAGCCACACGAATGGATGGGCGTGCCGTTTGTACCTCATGCACGAAAATATCCTACAAAGTGCTTGCGCTTTTCTCGTGTCGCATGGCGCGCTTGGGGTGTGTTAGCGTATCCAGTGCGCACTTGGGGTGCGCTGACGCATTAATGACTCACGTAGGAATGCCGGACAATAGTGTTACGAGAGTGATACAGAGAATGCGCATGTAGGTGACGTTGGAGAAGTGCAGAGGAGTCTCTGGGGACGGTGCGATCATACAGATAGGCAGCTGCAAGTTCTCGTCATCAGAAAGATCATGACTAGACAGCTAGCATGTCCATGTCTCATTAGCACAACAAGCTTACCAGCATTTCATTTAAAAAAAACTTGTAGATTGCTAGCGCGCGTCACTCAGGTTGCATTCCAGCATGCTATTAGAAAAGCAAACCAAGCATGCTAGAATGCTAGCCTCACCTTGTATTCGCAAGGTCGAATCTCCATAGACAGTCGCTCAGCATAGTTGTGATCGGACAATTCAGCATGCAGATTCGGCTTCTCTATTCGACTCACTGGTAGAAGGCTGGAATGCCAATATGATCTTTGATCTTTGGTCTTTGAAATCCTACCGTCTCCACTGTCGCGCAAAATAAGCCTGATTCTGTGGTATGCACGACACCGAGCAGGGCGACCACTCTGTCCACATCAACTGAAGTTCAACGAAAATTGGTTCAATTTCTTGTCTTTCATCTCTATAGCAGAAATTGAAGGCGTACTCTGGTATTTTTTTCCAGGCTGGAACCCGGTATAGCGCCATTTTCCCGGTATCGTTAGCTGGAACCCGGTAGATTTCCAGCCTGGATCCCGCTAACGCTTTTCCAGCCTGGAACCCGGTAGCCGGAGTGAGAACCGGAAAATATCATTGTGTATTTTTTAGCAAATATCGAAACTTTTGAAATTCAAAGCGCGATTGAATTTTAATTATAATTAAATTGTTTCACGTCGATGTAAACATCGATGTCAGTTTCTTCTTTCATAGTTATTTGTATCTTCGTGTCGTCAGTCACTGATAGTGCGTTTAGGCTAGATGGCGTAGGTTGTAGGCTAGTAGTATAGTTTCGTCGTTTCGCATTTTGATTTTATGTATCCAGTTAGTTATTTTTAAAAGTTAATAACACGCGCGTGTTTATTGCATTTGAATAATAGTTGTTCTAGGACCACATTATGTCGCGGTTGCTTTTATTATTCTCGTTCCGTGAATTTATCTTCTTGTTTCACGTATTTTCCTTGGATTTTTTAGCCACTTGTTGCAGAACGAGGACTGGCAGCGAGGATCAGATAGAATAATTATGAATTATCGGCGACCGAATGCTGAATTTCTGACGATCGATCCGTCGTCGACGTTTATGACAACGACGCCATCGCGTAATTTCGAGGAATTATCGGAGAATTTTCTGGAGGCGGCCAGTCTTCAACAACAATACATGCTCTATGGAAAATGGGCAATTCTCTGTGAACTCTCCTCAACTCGCTCTTCTCGCGCCTATGACTATATTTTTCAATGATCAAAGGTTTGTACTAATTCACGCTCGATTTGTATTACATTATGCCTTACGCTTCATTATAGTTAGGCATGAACATTTAATTAATTGTAGTAAATCGTATCATTATTCTGTATTAGATAGTTTTATCGATACGGCAGTGTTCATTTTTCATATCGCTCGACAGCAATTTCTATTTTGACCGACAAGTGATTTACAAACCAATAATTCATTTCAATGTTCCTTTTCAGGAAGAGGAAGGTTCTCCAGTAAATCATCATTTGCCCACGTCTCAAATACATAATCAACAAGAAATAGTAAGGAATGATGCAACTGCAGAGCAATGTCGAACTGGGCTCTACCATGATCACAACCTTTCTTGGAGATCAGGTATTCATAGTATCCTACATACACCATATCCTCAGCTTGGTCCTACGCTAAACGTTTTGGTCAGATTCATTGTCAGACATAATAAGGGTGCTTAATTCTGAAATCGATTCATATGAGTGCCATAGCCTGTTGGAGTCTGGCACAGTCAAAAAATAAAATTTTGTGGATCGGGGTTCTCAAGAATGCTGATGACGATAGACATGTTCATTATGCATCTAGTGCCACCGTTGAAGCCAGTTACTTCAGTAGAATTATTTAGTGTTATTTATATTTAGTACTGGTTTGTACTGTTATTGATTGATCAGTAATGAGGGTTATAAGTACGGCTACAGTTATCAATTAATAGTTTAGAATTATCTATTGATAGGATATTTATTTCGAACGTAAACTACTCGATGAATCAATTAATCTTTGTTTGTCAAATAATCAATAATCGTGGTTTAGAAGTGGCACAAAGTGTCCACCGCTTGAGAATTTACTGCTGGCCACACCTTTTCCATCCCCGGTCGACTTCTTCACATTGCTAAAGAAGGTACGGTTCTCTACCAAGATATTGATGCCGTTTTTGAGCAGAAATCTTAATTATTTCACGATGGAAGGGGGTATACGATTGCTTCATACTGTATTCTCGTTGTAGGTGTAGGATGGTGAATTAAGCGAAAAAAAATGAACAATTTGATATATAGTACAGATGCAATTTGCAATTTATCAGGTACGGGAGTGGCGACAACCACTGCGCTTCTCCGGATGTTCAGTCCAGGCGATCATGCATTCGTCAGGTTAGCAACCTGTGATCATTGTTCCGAGAGATATGATAGCATGCGTACTGTAATATTTGGGGGGAAGGGATGACCCACCGATTTTAATTTCCAGCAACAAAGGTTGGCCACGTATTTTACTGTAGGTCTGTGTCCTAGTGGGTATTACTGTATGTTTAATCTGCAGTGGAGATTTCTACAGGTCTGAGCTCTAGAGGGATTACTGTAGCTCTAGTGGGGATTACGATAGTTCTAAGCTGTAGAGGAGATTTCTGTACGTGTTGCTAGCGACAAGACCCACCCATTTATTCCAACGTCGATGGTTGCCCACGTATGGTTGGAATAATTGAGATTACTGTGCATTTCGATCGTAGTAAAGAAAAGCTATACGTTATATTTGAATAGATCTCGGGATACTGTAGGAATGGTTGAGATTACTGTTGTTTTCGATTGGAACAAAGTAAAAAAGTGAAGGAAAATAAAAAAAAGGACAAAGTTGAATCGTTCTCCGGATACAGTAGGAATCATACGCGGGCGCATTGTGGTTAGCGTTTCAGCGTATATGTTACTGTAGGTGTGAGCTCTAGTAGGGATTACTGTAGGTCTACATTGTAGGGGGTATTACTGCATTTTTGAGCTTCAGTGGTAATCATCATTGGTTTGAGCTGTAGTGGGATTACCGTAGGTCTGACAAGGAGTCTCTTATGTCTTAAGTCGGCGAAAAGTGACGATTTATAGCTTATTCGAAAGCCCTTTCTCTGTAGAGTAAGAATGTGTGTTTACAAAATCCTGCGGGGCTCTGTGCACGGAGTTAAAAAATTCCAAAGTTTGAGCAATTTTTGCCTTGAAATTCTCGTCTAATGGCCGTGAAATCGCCCTGAAATGATGGGGTAGTTCTGCGCTCTAATTCTCCGAGCTAGTGGTGGCGCAGTGGCAAAGATGTCGCTTACAATTTTTGCGCCGCGGGTTCGATCCCCGCCGAAGCCACTTCTTTTGCACGATTTTTACACTCGACTTTTCATAATTTTTTTGAATTACCTAATCTACTTTTTTGAATTACCTAATCTACATCTAATTTGTAACAAAATATGTCAGTGATCATGGCGAACTACAGAGAGAGGGAGTGTAACGACTCCCGACGGGAGTGTTGTTTGACTTATGGTGTACAACGGAGGATAGCTACCCTTGCCCTTATTTGGTACAATGGTAGTGTAATACAAAGGATTATATTTAAATATATTTATTTATAATACAATTGGGGGATCGTACTGGTTGGTGTGGGGTTTAACCACTTGGATTGAGGTGTGGGGTTTAACCACTGATATTGGGGTGTGGGGTTTAACCACTTGAGGGATTGAATATGAGATTGACGACTCTCTGGATCGGACCGATAAGGTGAAGTGGTTGATGATGGAATGGTCTTATATACCAGTGAAATGATCATATGAATGATCAGTAATTGATTTATATCAATTTGAATATTATTGTTGCCAAGTGAACTAATTATGAATGAAGGTAGCGACAAGTCGCTACACTCCGGGCGTAGCAAGAGGAATTGGGGACTTAGGGAATCATTGTAGATGTAGATGTAAATGGCGTATCTTCTTATAACGAGGAGATTGGCATCGGATGGATTCTTCACCTTTGAAATAGGCTGAAATATAAATAAGAATATGTAGAGAGATTGAGGGAATAGGAGTAGAATTGATGTACAAGTAATCAGGTACAATAGCATGAGATATGAGAGTCTTGTAATTGGGGGGAGATTGATATTTGATGGATTTTTCACATTTGTAATTGGTTGGAATATGAACAGGAAGAATTGATCATAATCTGGATGATCTATATTGATTGAATAAGTGGGATGTAGATAATTGCTTGACTGATTGATTAAATTGAAGGAAGAATGACTTCCTCCCGCCTCAACGAGAACAGAGAGGGTATGTTGATAGAATAATGACATGTCTGTATTTGAAAGTTCATTGAGAACTATAGTTAGATCAGAATGATGATAGAGATGATCATGAGTTTCTAGCTCTAGTAATCGAGCTAGAGTTTGATCTTTGAACTCACGAGGACATGTAGCCTTATCTGGTTTGACAATAATTGATCTATAGGATTCATTCATCATACCTTTCTGAGCAAGGATATGATCTGATTGAGTTTCTGAATCCATGACGGGATTTATAGTATGAGATGGATCATTGTAAGAGATGTACTCTTGATGAGTATTTTGAATGGTGTTCATGAAATGATCCTGTATGATTGCATCTTCTTGTTTAAGAGATTGATTCTCTGTCAGGCAATCAACATTGTCAACTGAATTGAGTGCAATGTGATTGTCTACCTGTTGATGGGATGAGAGACGATTATCAGGAGTTTGATTATTTGTGATTGTAAGACATTTGGTAGTGTGATCGGTGTTGTTGATCGACAGAGAACAACCACCAGTGATGTATCCGGGGTCATATGATTGAAGTTGAAGATCGTTCTGGAGGATTGAATTGACGGAGAGATATTTTGAATCAGTCTCGTCTTCATGAATCGTACTGGATATACTGTTGAATGATTGATATTGAGATTGATCATTGTCCTCCAATGATTGAATATCAAGTGAAGGAAATAAATATATGTAAGTTTGACTGTTGTCATTTGTGTGCGGGGTGGTGTCATCATGGTCAATATTACTATGCGTACTTTTAAGTTGTTTAGAAAGCAATAATGATTTGATACCCATTTCTTTTATGCTTTTGAATTGACGGATTGATGATTTGATAAGTCTGCTCATGTTCTCTTTCCTTAGTGATTCTTTTGAATTTGAAGGAGACTGTAGATTTCGATAGTAACAAAGAAAAAAACGAAGCACGAAAAGTTATATTTAAATAGAACTTGGGATACGGTGGGAATTACCGAGGATACTGTAGATATCGACACATCTGTTGAACGTCATGCTATTTCCAGTGATCAGTCGACCGCCTTAGACTCTTCGCCCTCTCCCAGCAGTCATCTACCGAGGAAACGCGGTATGAGTTCTATTGGGGATTACGGTAGTCTGAGCTATAGTGGGATTACTGTAGATATGAGTTATAGTTGATATTACTCTAGGTTTGATTTCTAATAGGATTACTGTAGCTCAAAGATCTGACTAGTGAGCTCTAGTGGCATTTCTGTTGATATGAGCTGTAGTGGAGATTAATGTAGGTCTAAGCTCTAGTTGGGAATGCTGTAGTTTTCAGCTATAGTGGTTTTACTGTTGGCATGTGCTCTAGTAGGGATTACTGTAACTATGGGCTGCAGTGGAGATTACTGTAGATCTAAGATCTTGTCGGCATTACTGTAGACCAGAGCTGTAATGGGAGTACTGTTGGTATAAGCTCCAGTGCGGATTACTGTAGGTTTAAGGCCTAGTGGAGATAATTACATCACAGAGCTCTTGCTACTGTTGGTACCATAAGTGGGCGGCATTGTCGCTAGCGATAACTCACCCGATTTAGTCAAAATTCACTCAAAAATTCATTCACAAGTGAAATCACCCCCGATTTTGACGTCAGACCACCCGAATTAAATTTCTAGTGACACTGGTTGCCAACGTGGTTGGTATGAGCTCTAGTGGAGAATACTGTAGCTCTGAGATCTAGGCGGTATTACTGTAGGTTTTAGCATTAGAGGAGATTACTCAAGGACTACTGTAGATCTCTGAGCTCTAGTAGGAAATTCCTACTAGGAATTTCTGTTGGTCTGAGCTCTAGAGAAGATGACTGTTTAATTGAGCTCTAGTGATCATTAATATAGGTCTGAGCTCTCCGGTATTTTTCTCCGTGGGGTGCGCCGTGGGCAGCACCATGGTGCGGGACTAGGGCGCACCCCACGGGATTTGGCCTCTTGACGGCGTACCCCACCATACATTGCCATACCCTCGCAGTGCGAACTGAACTTTAATGGGAGTACTGTAGGTACGAGCTTTAGCAATGACTACTGTAGCTCTGAGCTGTAATGGGAGTACTGTAGGTAGGGGGATATTGCTATAGGACTGAGCTCTAGTGGGATTACTGTAGCTCTGGGCAATAGTGGGGAATACTGTAGGTCTGAGCTGTAATGGGAATATTGTTGGTATGTGCTCTACTGGAGATTACTGTAGCTCTCTAGGCTGTTGTGGATATTACTGTAGATCTAAGCTCTAGTCGGTATTACTGTAGGTCTGAGTTCTAGTGGGACTACTGTTACAGTTACAGCTCATTGTCAGATCTACATTAATCCTCACTAGAGCCCTACTAGGAATAATTAAAATTACTGTGGATTTCGATCGGAACAAAGAAAAAAACGAAGCACGAAAAAGTTATATTTAAATAAGGAGGATGCTATTGGTATGAGCTTCAGTGGGAATTACTGTAGGTGTGAGCTGTAATGGGAGTATTGTAGGTCTAAGGTCTAATTTGGTTATTGTAGCTCTGAGCTGTAGTGGAGATTACTGTAGGTCTAAAGTCTGATTGGATTACGGTAGGTCAGAGCTGTAATGGGAATACCATACGTAGGCAACCTTTGTCGCTGGAAATTAAAATCGGGTGGGTGGGAAGTAAAAATTTAATGTTTGAGTGAATTTTGGCTTGCAAATCGTTTTCATTTTGGGCGAATTTTGGCTAAATCGGGTGGGTCGGGTGCCAAAACCGGGTGGGTTCTTGCCGCTAGCGACAATGCCGCCCACGTATGGGGAATACTGTTGGTATGAGCTCGAGTGGGGATTACTGTAGGTGTGAGCTGTAATGGGAGTATTGTATTTCTAAGGTCTAATTTGGTTATTGTAGCTCTGAGCTGTAGTGGAGATTACTGTAGGTCTAAAGTCTGATTGGATTACGGTAGGTCAGAGCTGTAATGGGAATACTGTTGGTATGAGCTCGAGTGGGGATTACTGTAGCTCTGAGCTGATGTAGGGGTTACTGTAGTTATGAGCTTTAGTAGTAATTACCATAGGTCTGAGCTCTGGTAGTGATTCTCAGCTCTCGTTCATAATACTGTAGGTGGGAGCTCTAATGGGGGAATACTGTAGGTCTGAGCTGTAATGGGATTACTGTATCTCCGATATGTAGTTTAGATTACTATAGGTCTAACTCTAGGAGGCCTTACAGTAGGTATTTCTGTAGGTTTTACCAATAGTAGAGGTTACTGTAAGACTGAACTCTAATGGGATTATTGTAGATCTGAATTCTAGTGGGACTACTTTTACAGCTCCTACTAGGAATAATTGAGATTACTGTAGATTTCGATCGGAACAAAGAAAAACGAAGCGCGAAAAAGTTAAATTTAAATAGATCTCGGGATAATGTAAGAATGACTGCGGATACGGTAGATCATTTGAACATCATTTTCTTTCCAGTGATCAGTCGACCACCACAGTCTCTTCGCCTATTCCCAGTTGATCTACATACGACCCACTAGTATCATCTTCTGGAGACTTCGAAGTTATAGTTGAAGATATCATATATGTTTCGTCCACGGGAATGGACCCGAAGTAACCGCTGTCATTGGTCACAATTTTTCCCCCTTCATATTGATTTTTCGTTAATCTGTACAATAGCGAATTGTTATTTTTCCATTGTACCTCGTCTTGTACATATTGCTTGTTTTGTTTGTTGTTATCTCATTACTCTAACAATAAGAAACAGATAAATCATTGAGAAGTGAATGGTGCGAATTACTACTAGGCTACCAGGAACACGGTAGCATTTCCAGACTGGAACCCGGTATCATTTCCAGCCTGGAACCCGTTAACGCTTTTCCAGACTGGAACCCGGTAGCGTTTCCAGCCTGGAACCCGGTAAATTTCCAGACTGGATCCATGCGGTTGGCCAGGCTGGAAATATACCGGGTTCCAGGCTGGAAAAAAATACCAGAGTACTGGCTCGCTCTGGCTAACGTTCGCTGATATATTCGGTGCAGCCGTAACTGGTCCTGCTGTTGCGTTGGTCAGCATGACGTCTGTAATACGCGTTACGATAAGCGAAACATATTTGTAATTGCAAAAAAGAGAGTGAACCTCACACTTAAGACCGCTCACGATTGATCCAAGAGAGAATAATGAATATAGTGCATTGGACTGTTGCATGTCAGTAATCTCATTGTCAGTTCGTTATCATAATGCTCTCTCGTAGACAAAGATCATTTCTATCACTCACCTGAATCTCTGATGATCACGTAAAGCCACTTCCCTAGCTAATTTATTACTCTCCGAGCTGGCCACACTCTTTCGCTTTCTTTGTTTACGATAGTATTGACAATGGGGAGAGTAAAATTAGCACAGAATGTAACATTAATTACCAGATTATTTTCAGTTGGTAATAGATTAATAATAATTATAATATTATCGATTTTCATCATTTCAGAAACTTTTCAAGCGAGGTGGATATTATTACTATGACTTTGGCAAGGCGCGCATTCTCGTGCTCAACACCAATCTCTACTATAAGTGAGTCACTTATGGTCTGTAGTTTGATCTATGACTACTGTAGTTTGGTCTTGACTCTTTGTACTTTGATCGCTGATCTTTGTAGTTTGATCTCCGATCGTTCCTTACAGTGTCAATGACGCTTATCCTGACTTTGACTCGGCCGAGGACCCCGCAGGACAATTTGCCTATATGGAGGATACGCTCGAGCAGGCAAAGAAGTGAGCACATCGATCTTTGTAGTTTGATCTTTGATCCCGAAAGATCGTAGTTTGATCTTTAATCTTATTCCAGATGTGCCGACGATAAATGCTTCAATCAAGTACACATCGTTTCGCATATCGCACCTGGAGGTGATCTTTTTTTGCGAAAAAAACAATAATCATGAAAAATAATCGATAATCTGGAATTAAAGGAAGTATGCCAATTTAGACAAGGGATTTTTCTTATGCTCATGATGATAAGTAACATCGAATAAATCAACTTTTAAAAACTCAAAAAAAATATACAAATACAAATTAAATTTTAAAAAATACGGTATGAATTTCTGGGTACGATATACTACGCGAAAATTCCGTCCTATGGGTAAAAATTTTTCTACGGCGCACGGCGCGAATTCAACGCACTCAGCACACCACGCGATTTTCTTAGCATTTTCTCCTCATTTTTTAACGTTTATGTCGTGTTTTATTGCTTTTCTCTTATTTATCTTGTATGTATGTCTTTGCTTATCTTCCCGTCTTGTCTCCTTACCTAGTAGGTGCGCGTATTCTGCATAATAAACGTGCGTAATTTCATATTTAGAATTATTTGCTTGCAAATCAACAACTCTTTATTTACGATGATAGTGAAATAATATGCAACTAAACATGAGCTGTACAAACAGTAGTGTATCCTTGGACTCCTTTGGCATCCTCAGTTCCCGAGGGCTTTCCTTTTCCTCAATCGATAAGGTAGTTCAACAGGCGCTTCCTCTTCTACTTCCATTCTTTCTACGTCCTCATTCTCCTCTTCTTCGTCCTCTTCCTCCTCCTCTTCTTCCTCTTCCCCCTCTTCTTCTTCCTCTCCCTCTTCCTTCTCGTCTCCTCCGCCTGCTTCCACTCCCATCATATCACTGTCCTTCATCCACTCGTCGAACACTTCATCAGTAGGTACTCCTAGTCTTCTGAGTAGTCTTCCATCCTCTAGCTCTTCTCTTACTAGTTCACACTCTTCCATGATCTTTAATTATTCAATTAGTAAATAATTTTATATTTATTTAACCTCCGATCTCCATGGATGGGTTCCCCTCGACACTGTTCTCTTTATGGACATTGCGACTCGCCCCTTACGGTTGATCATGCAACTGTTCCCTGTATCCACTCTATCACCAACAAGCTTCTCCAACTGGAGGGAATTGTAGTGAAGCATGCTGAGATGCATCTTGATGCGGTAGTAGTAAGGAGAGCTTAAAATTTGCGAGTTAGTGACGAAATATCGATTATCAATTACCATGCGAGACGTTTCGGACTGTAGATCAGGGATAGTGAGTGATACCACTCACAAATTGAGGTTGCCACGAGAGACGAAGCAGCGAGGAAGGCTTTGGAGAATTTAGTGGAAAAGAGTAGGCCTTCCAGTACCTTGTACTCTTCGCTTCCAACCTATCCAGATTATTGATTGTTTTATATACTAATCCATCGTAAATTAGGCACCTTTATGTAGTTTGGCTGCTTTGCCGGGAGCTTTCCATGCATGCATCGCGATATGAGTTTGAATTGTCGATTCTTTCCCTGTTAATATTGCTTTGTTTTTGTTTTTATTCTGCCTAATACCTTGACCCATCGGTGCTTGCCAGTACAATGATTCAGAAAGGATTGTACATACTCCAACGCCTTGGGGCGATCTACCTTAGCGGGGAACTTCTGGTTGCAGTAATACAAATGGTTTATGAGCTTCTGATACCACTCCTGCAGGAGCTTACACGCATCTCTCTTCATTTGCTAAATCAATAATATTAAGTAGTTTGTGATGTTTTATAGTCTCATGCCTGCCATAATTCCTTCGTGATCGGTCTCACGATATGCCACCAATCTCGTCTAGGCTCTATGTGCGCCGTCTTAGGATGTTCTCTTAGTTTCTTGTCTACGCTTGCGTTTCCATCAGACACCCTCTCTCTGTTACAATATATTGATTGATTATTATTGATTTAATTGATTGAGTTTTTACACAAACCGAATGTGGAATCCGTCGTCTACGAGCTCAATCATAGCTCTCAAGGCGGCAACGGATTCCATTCTAACTGATACACCTTCTGCAAATATAATTTTTAAATGTTTCGTGCTGTCTCTTTCTGGACATGTATACCTATTCCTTCATCTGTCACTGACATACTCACTCCTGCTATGGCGAGCTCCGTTTCTCCACACATAATTGTCAGTTTTAGATTTCTCGCGCAATAGCCGGGGCTATCGTACTGCCCATCTAAGCATACTGTAATCCCTTCAGCCTGAAGTGAAAGTGATGGGGGGAGATAATGTGTTCAACCTATTCACCTTCGCTACTTCTTTTACTATTTGTCTTGCCATCTTCTCCCATCTACCGTATACCCTCTCAACGGCTACTGTAGTGACATCACGAATAATCCTTCTCATGCTTCTTTCTGATGGTAATCGAAGGTCGAGAACGTTCCCAAAGTCCAGTAAACGCTGTATAGTGTTTATTTATATATTATCTAATTCCAAGATATATAGCAGATAGGTCATTCCTGCTTTCTCTCTCAGACACACTTTTTTTCTCTCGCTCTCTCTCACTCCTCTCGCATGTCACCTTGTCTCCCTTTCCTCACACCCCGTGGATATTTTCCGTCTGTACTTTGTATTACTAACCGGGATCATGTTGCCAGTGATGAAGGATGCTGTCGCGATATCGTGATTTGTCTTGTAGACCTTACCCTTACCCTTTCCTGTTTTGGAACTACTCGCCCATTCATTTTTCTTGTCACACTTCAGACAATCAAATGATACTCGAAACACGGCTCCATTCATTCTTTCTTCCCTCTCACTCTCATCTATGAGCTCCCCGCAGTGTAAACAGCGTTTAAGTAGCATCCGCAGCAATTGTGTTTCGACGAGGACTAGTTTAGGCATCTCGCTCTTATCACTATCTCCACTATCATCTTCACTATATTCACTATCTTCTTCTTCTTGAGATCCTATCACGAAATCAGAGTCCTAAAAACACTTTATTATTGATTCTGTACGGTTTATGCGCCGTTATTTAATTGGCCAAGTAACTCCAAGAACTGCATATTTTATGAAATATATTTTTGAAACAATAATTATGTTTTGTTTTTGGAGTTACCGATCCAATCTGACTCTTCTCTCTCTCTCGCTCTCGCTCTCTCTCTGTCTCTCTCTCTCGCTCTAAATATTAAATGTCATGTGTGAATTTATATTTGCATATTGCTCTCGTGCATATTGCCAACATGTTCTGTATTCATTCACCTTTCTTTCAATAGTTGGATAGGATGATATTGTTGTGTCTGATCGATATCTATTGATTGATATACTATCAGCTGCAGGTCGATTATCGATATGCGAAAGTGGCTCGAGTCCGATGGAAATGGTAGAAAGACGACGTGCGAGGACGATTGGAGAACAGGGGACTGTCTGCGAGTTGTTTCATTGTTTTTTTCGTATTTTTTTGTATGGTAAAATAATATAATGTAACCTCGGTGTTATTTCGTACACGGGATCTATCTGGAGACTGAATAGGGGATGTGAGTGGAGTAGTATCATGAGCAGGAGGAAGGGGAGCAGAGTAGGTATGATCTTCTCCTGGCCGGTGATATTCTCGTTGAGGTCGATTCTGATATTGTTGTATAGATTTATTGATTTCTCTATCTTTCTATCTCTTTCTGTTACATTCTCAGCATCTGTGATAGTTAGTGATCCTAAATGTAATATGTTTCAAAGATCTTACGTCAATCGGTAGTCTTACTCCATCTAGAAAATGAATATGACACCATCTGGCATCTAATCCTCTATCTATTCTCTCTCTACTCTCTCTTATTAGCCATTCACTTCTATCCGGAGACAAATTCAACCGAGCTATCCATTCTTCTTGCTCTGTCGCTAATGTTCGACCAGGGAAACATCTAGTGATCTCACAATATTCTTGACAGACAACACAGAATCGTCGACGTGCTCGTTTCATTGCTGAGAAGATCATATAAGCAAAAAAACCAGTGTTTGATTGATTCATGTTAGTTTCCACATCATTACTGTACTCGAAATCTCCGAAAACTAATGAAAATTGTAAAAGCAATGAAAAAAAAGGAAAACGCAGCTACGCGCTGCTGGCCGACGAATTCTGGTGCAACGATGCACCACGCACCACCTGCGCGCGTGCGGCGCCACCATACACCATCTACACCACGTGCGCCCTTACACCACATACATCGCAAAAACTTTGACGATTGATATTTAATTCACAGATTTTTAATATTTTTTTTTGATAACGCCATTAATACCTAAATTGTCAAACAAGTTATATGAACCCAACTTGTCTAGCGTGTCATACTCCCTTTAAGCTTTCGAGCGATCGCCCAACTTCACGTGGTATCGCCCGGAGTACAATCAACGATTCCTTGATATCACCCAAAAGTAAGAACAAAGTACAAAGTTCAAAGATCAAATATCGTAGATCAAACATCAACACTTGGTTCAGATATGCCTCTAACATTGGCTGGATGATCTTCGGACATCATCACACGGACACCTTCCATATTGTTAGGGTAAGCGATCTTACAATTAGATCTATTAGGTTGAGCTGAAAATATCGCGTGCACCGTTATCAAATATGATTTATTCATGATTCTGGCAATCAACAAGCTGAATTAGCTTAAAATAAGTAGTTTGCGTTATGTTACATTTTTTGTTATCTTTCTGTCTTCATAGTCTGTTTTTTAAACGCGGGCGTCCACCTTTATTAAATACATTCACAACTGAGAATAACATGCACGCGAGAACAATGAGAATGCTCTTTCCCCCCAAATTGAGCAAAACGTTCTGCTCAACATAGTAAGAACTAAGATCAAGCTACAAACTCCAGGATGACGCCAAGAACCCGGTGCAAGTGATGCTCATGGCGCCCTCAATCACTCCGTGGTTCTCATCACTGCCTGGAGCTGGATCGAACAATCCAGCCTTCCGTGTCTTCGACCTCGACGACTCCCAAGCATACAAGGAGATCACGTAAGACTCTTTTGTGTAGTTTGATCTTTGATCTTTGATCTCTGTCCAGGACGTACTCGATCGATCTGAACAATCTGAATAGCGGCAGCAAGCCGGAATTCGCTGCGCAGTACGCGTTCGCATTGGAATATCAGATGACATCGCTGAATGCTAAGGTGACTTTTAGTTGAACCTAAACACCACGAAGCACACTTATTATTAAATTATTATTCGCTTCTTCAAATTTATATTTAATGTGCATGCAATCATATACTTGTACAATCTCATTTATTCATTCAATAATATGATAATCTAGCAGTGATCACGCTCAGGAATTCGTGTACCACGAATAACTGGTTGTACCTTTACCTTTTACCTTTTAGCATAATGAATATTCTAAATAAACATTATTCCATAATTTTACAACTCCATAGCTCACTGTGCATAAAAGGTTAGGTTATTATCCCGTTATTCAAGGCACACTAGGTCTTGCTGGTTTTATAGTTAGTGTGTATACCGAAGTTTTACCACAAACAGAGCCTAACGCACTGACATTCTTTTATTAATTACATAAATAACATATTTTAGGCTTTTGACGATCTTATCAAGCGCATGAAAGGAGACGACTTCCTCTTCCACAAATACATCTCGTATGTTGACCAAAGATCAAAGTACAAAGATCAAATATCAACCTTCTCATTTTCAGGCACAACGCCGTCATGCTCGACCTGAATATGCCCGTGGAGCCCTACAGGTACGGTAGCTTTCAAATTTCCCGCGTAACGGTAATTGATGTGCAGGTCGGCGCAGTTCTGTTCGATGCAGTACGCTGGCTTCGACGACTACTTCAAGTGCATGGCGGACACTGGCTCCGCCTCCCTATCGTTTACCGTACTCCCTGTTTTATTGATTTCTGTCCTCGGATTGCTCAACTTGTAGATATGATATTGCCCGATTTGTTGTACATAATTATACATAAATATTTTCGATGATGCAAACAACTAAGCAAGTTTATGCCAAAATCAAAGACTTTAACATTTTTATTTTAGGAAAACAGTTAGTATACCTAAGCTTAGAGAAAGCGACTCAAGACTTTAACATTTCATTTTTATTTTAGGAAAACAGTTAGTATACCTAAGCTTAGAGAAAGCGAGAATACGTTAAGAAAAAATAGCAAAAACAGTTGACCACTGTTAGGAAGGCTGTCTTTTGCTGATCCTCTTGGGGAATTGAACTTTCTGTCCGACCAACAGCTCGGGTTGGCCGTCCAACCTCTTATCCACTAGACCATGGGTCCCTATTAGCAGTAATTTCAAATTATCTAGATATACTCACCAGTCATTTTTGGTGGGCCACACCTAAATAGCGATTTTGGCTCCGCCCATTTAACTTCGCGGGCTTGGACACCAGTTGTAAATATTAAAACGCGTTCTCCATAAGGGCGGCGGGGGCATGGCACAATGTTTCAAAATCATCCTAGGTGACTCATATTTGATGGTTAGAGTCCCTAGGGGCGGTATACACTTCAGCCAAAAAGTTGACCCAAATTATCGATTTTTGATCTACCAAAAGTCGAAAAATAAAAGTGTGAATTCCATAGCATGTTATATATCATTCGATAGAGGATCCAATGTTATATAAGAATACCAAGTTTCAGAAGTTTTCATAACTTTATGTTCGAGAAATTACCGATTTTCCAATTTTTGACCAGGTTTTTTTGTTTTGATCTCATTGCTTGCCATGTTACTCTCATTTCCTTTTCTTGGATCTTTGATATGTTATGTAAAAATGGATGGGCTATCCGAATATCACACTTATTTCGACCAGCTACAAGGCAGTCATAGTGATATCAAGTGAATTCTAACCTTATTTTAACGCTCAAACGCCGACGCAGGTTCGAATCCGGGTCCGGTCATAAATTTTTGCAACTTTTTTTTCGCCTCAAATATTACTTTAAATTATATTTTCATGTGATTCACCGTCTTTTCACTAATGTATTGTACGAAATAATCACAGACATTATCAGAAATACTAAAAAATCGTATTACTAATGCGAAATCGGAAAAATGGATGGGACGAGCGAAAATAACGGTTTTTCGACAGTGATACTTCTTTAAAATGTATTTTTTGCTATGTTCTGTTAAAAGAAGATAAATACACAATGAAACTCATCTCGGTTTTCGCAAATTGTTTGAAAAATTGTAGATAACGATCAAAGATCAAAGTACAAAGATCAGAGACCAAACTTCAGCAATATAGTAAAAACTTTTCAGAACATTTCTAACATATATAGGTGCTTTGAAAATAAGAGATTTCATCAAAAGAGGCGCAGGAACGAGAACTGCGAGGGAGAGAAAGCTCAAGATTAAGCGTACGCGATGTAACTGACAAGGAGTCTCTTACGTCTTAAGTCGGCGCTTCCTCTCCGAGCTAGTGGTGGCAGAACTACCCCATCATTGCAGGACAATTTCACGGCCATTAGACGGGAATTTCAAGTCAGAAATTGCTCAAACTTTGGATTTTTTTAACTCCGTGCACAGAGCCCCGCAGGATTTTTTAAACACACATTCTTACTCTATAGAGAAAGGGCTTTCTAATAAGCTATTAATCGTTACTTTTCGCCGACTTAAGACGTAAGAGACTCCTTGTGAGTAGATCTCAGCAGAACGTTAACTATGGGTCTGAAAGGAATCAGAACTGAACCAAAATGAGGAAAATAAATATATGATACGTAAAAAAGCTACCTGCGGAGGAACCATAGTTTTAAAAGGCCTGTATTTGAACGGTAGGATCTCAAAATCAGTCCTTCCAAAAAATTGCCCTGGGGACGAATGAAGAGCTATGACTACCATAATCTGTGGATAAACATCACTCGCCACTTGCATCATTTTGTCCCTTATTGTTTGAACGGGTCATTAGCATATCTATAAGCTGAATTTTCAGTTTTGAGGCTCAAATTCGTAGAACATTTACAGCTTGAATCGGAGACGTCCCAATCCCTCTTTTGATGGAATCTCTTATTTTCAAAGCACCTATAAATATTAGAGATGTTTAGAAAAGTTTTTACTATATTACTGAAGTTTGGTCTCTGATCTTTGTACTTTGATCTTTGATCGTTGCCTACAATTTTTCAAACCATTTTGCGAAAACCGAGATGATAAGAGTTTCATTGTATATTTATCTTCTTTTAACAGAAAATAGCAAAAAAATACATTTTAAAGAAGTATCACTGTCGAAAAACCGTTATTTTCGCTCGTCCCATCCATTTTCCTGATATCGTATTAGTAATAAGATTTTTTAAGAAGATCAACAACGTAAAAGGATCCCCTCCTAGAAGACTATAGGCAAGTCAGGAGTGGTATGCCTATCATCAAGCAATTGTTGACGAAGTATTGAGCGAGGACTTCGTGGGTTATCTCTATCTAATTTTTCTCAATTCTGTTTCATGATTCACTATTCGAAAAGGATCAAGTGTAGCGGCTTTGATTCTGAAGAACGTTTTAATTGCTGATCAGTAGATGAAGAAGATGAAGATAATTATGCCCCTTGTATGGAACCTCAGCACGTCCAGACTAATCTGTCGTTTAGCGGCAACCATTCCCTCCCTAATGGTTATGTGCTTGATAAAGGTTAATAAACTGTTAAATAAGATTTTTTAGTATTTCTGATAATGTTTGTGGTTATTTCGTAAAATAGATTAGTGAAAATACGATGAATCACATGAAAATATAATTTAAAGTAATATTTGAGGCGAAAAAAAAGTTGCAAAAATTTATGCCCGGGCCCGGATTCGAACCTGCTTCGGCGTTTGGGCGTTAGAATGGGGTTAGAATTCACTTGATATCACTATGACTGCCTTGTAGCTGGTCGAAATAAGTGTGATATTCGGATAGCCCATCCATTTTTGCACAACATATCAAAGATCCAAGAAAAGGAAATGAGAGTAACATGGCAAGCAATGAGATCAAAACAAAAAAACCTGGTCAAAAAATGGAAAATTGGTAATTTCTCGAACACAAAGTTATGAAACCTTCTGAAACTTGGTATTCTTATATAACTTTGGATCCTCTATCGAATGATATATAACATGCTATGGAATTCACACTTTTATTTTTCGACTTTTGGTAGATCAAAAATCGATAATTTGGGCCAACTTTTTGGCTGAAGTGTATACCGCCCCTAGGGACTCTATCCATCAAATATGAGTCACCTATGATGATTTTGAAACATTGTGCCATGCCCCAACCGACGCACCGCCGCTGTAAGGGAGAATGCGTTTTAACACACCCAAATATCTTTATTCCTTCTAAAAAGGGCTCAGAAGCAGGATACGAGGATACGAAGAGAAGATGAAGACAGCCTTGGCGTATCTTTCATCATCGGGAGTTTCTAAAGAAGAGCGTTGAAGAACTTCCAAAGGCGTTGTTCGACGATGAAATCCAGATTGTATGTACCTGTATAATGAAGGAATATTGTTCAATCATTGAACAGAGCTTGAATACAGCTAGCTAGTGGCCTTTGGCACCACTTCAGTGCATGGGGTCAGTCAAAAAAGGGGCGAAATATACGATAAGTTAGTTTTGGGTTGGTCCGATGTTCTGAAGTTGTGCCTTCAAGAGCCTCAATGTGATAGACAAGTTGGCCTCACAGATAACGACTTTCTCGCGTATTATTCATAAAGTTTGGCACACAGGGTCGAATGTAACGTCACAAGATTGTTTTACAAACGACTAGGAATGCGACGTCATGTTTGTCAGACAGACTCTGTTTGTTAACAATAAGCAGGATACCTATACCGATACTCGAGAAGTCAACCACGATGACATCGATGATCATCTGATTACGTCATCGATACGAAGATTAGGCCTGTAAAATGATAAATTAGCGCTTCGGTAGAGCAATCACGATGAATACTACGCTATTAAAGATTTCCATTTCTATTAAAATTCAGCATTAAATATATTGCAACCGAGGCAAGTGTGGGAAATCAAAGATCAAAGTGTCAACGTCGGTATTCCTTGCATGGGATCCAAGCGGAAAAGATAGAGTACTTTAGATATTAATCGTAGCAGCGTGACTACCGTAACATATAGTAAATTATAACAGCATTGAATGTTTTCCATTTGTGATCAAAACATGTGAACACAAAGACTCGATCTGTTAAATGCTGGCGTTTGGGTCGATTGTTTGACTAACAAGTATTACGTACGACAAATGCAACAACGCATAAACAAGAGCAAAGTAGATGCAATAAAGCAATAAGGTGATCGTACCTTATAAGTCTCAGTATAATTAATCAAGTGACGACGTCCTCGTCGTTTAGATGACGATGTAGATCGACGATTTCGATGGCAGACATAGAGACACCAGAGAGACCGACGAACAAAGACGACCGATAACGGTAAATGAAGGGAATGAGAATGAGACGAAATGTAGTACATGATAGCGATATGCAAATTGGTCAACAATAGATGAAATACAGACAATAACATCGATGAAATTTATGGAAATGAATGAAGATAGTGCAAATATCGATTTAAGGAGACATAATCAATTGACATCAATTGTGTTTAATAGTCTCTATGGATGGAGAAGGAGGAAGCCTTATGAATGATGAGCATTTTTTCGCTTTTCGATATTTCGATTCTTTCGATCTTTCCGTATTTTCTCGAGAAAAAAAGATAGAATGAGAGAGAGAAATGGATAGAGCACGAGAGAGGAAGGGAGAGCGGTAGATAAAGATCATAAGTGGAGCTCATCCTATAATATGTCTATACTAACTTATGCGGTCCTCTTCCCCATAGTGCCTCATCCCCCTACATCCTTGATGAAACACTGATCTTTGATCTTGGCACTTGGGAACACGTTATTAAGGCATCCTTGACATTCCCCCATTTGTGCAAGAGTATATTTAATTCAATTTAAATTAATTTATAGCACATCCGCTACATTTGATAGCATATTAAAGGCACACCACAAACTACTTTGGCACTCCGGTCTGACCACACTCTTTCGCAGACAAATAAGGTGAGAGAGTGTTGCCAGAGAGAAATTTCGAATGTGCTCGGTGTAGTTTTTCTAACAATAAGGCAGGATGATAAGGACAGATATAGTACAACACTTCTTCCAATGATCGTTTGGTGTGGAACAAAGTCATACGGGGGAATAATACCACAGAAACGCGATTCCACCGGTTCCTAATCAAAATAAGCGTCATCAAAACTATTGGACTTGAACCAGAGAAACTAGTATATTCAATCAATAGAATAACAAATAATGACTGCTTCATTTTGGGAGTCACAACCAAGATCGAGATTAGCAAGAATCCCCCCCCCCCCCCCCCTCTGTCGGGTCAGTTCGGGGGGGGGAGGGTGGGCATTTCGGCAACGAGTTATAAATCGGTTGGGAGAAGGTGTATGGAAACAAAATCGTTCCATTGTTATCAGTGTGGGTGTACGGTACTGGGCTACCGTAACCGTCGGGAATCGCGAACTGACTTTTTTCAATCGACCCATGACCAGGGGTTCATGGTTGAAAATGGCCGAAGTCGAAAAAATCATGATGGCCGGAGATCTAATACTAGTTACCATTATATCAACAATGAGCCAACTTTTATATTTCTGGATACCTTAAAAAAACCGAACTATCGTAATCTAGCTACCGTACCTTACAATATTATAGGGAAAACGACGGAAACCCCGGTTCACGGGTCGACTAAAAAAATCAGTTCGCGATTTCTAACGGTTACGGTAACACAATACCGTACACTCCTACTGATAACAATGATATAACTTTTATTTCCATAGGCCATATCCCAACCGATTTATAACTCGTTGCCGAAATGGGCGTTGCCGAATTGTCCACCCCCCCCCCCGTTCCGAGTACTTGAGATGTAGATTGGATCAGTTTTGTTCTAATTTCGGGTCAGTTTATATTTCACAAAAAAATAGATTGTGGGTGGGGCGAAAATGTATGGGCAGTGCCCCCCCCCCCCCACTAACCTCATAAGGGAACTCCTTGTCCTGGCCATATGAGATGGCAATAGCTTGAATAGAATCAGTTTTCGATGCTGATTACGAATCCGCTTTCAATCGTTGCCCAATCGAACTGAGCTTTGAGAAAATCGATATTGAAAATCGTCTAGTTGATTCCGAAATGAGTGTGGATTTCTACACAAACCATCCTAATGACTTCATAAACTCATATATCAAATATCTAAACAACTGCTGGTGTGGTTTAGCAGATAATGTAGTTAAAATGTGAATTTTCGAATCAACTAGTCGAAATTCAATATCGATTTTCTCGAAGCTCAGCTCGATTGGGCAACGTATGAAAGCGGATTCGTAATCAGCATTGAACACTGATTCTATTCATGCTATTGCTATCTCATATGGCCAGGACAAGGAGTTCCCTTATGAGGTTAGTGGGGGGGGGGGGCACTGCCCATACATTTTCGCCCCACCCACAATCTATTTTTTGGCCAGGACATGTTGAGAACGTTCCCTTGTCAGATCATGCATTACACTACCAACTCGCTTGTGAATGTCATTCTCCATAGTCATTATCACAAGCTTGTGTAACGTGGAGAAAGGCCAGGTCGGCAGTGGGAGTCTATCGTGTGCATTACTGTATACAAACGTGATGGGGAGCTTCGTCCGCGTGGTACCAATCTTCTGAAATTAAATTTATTTTTTTAATATATCAATATGAATATAATATGATAATAGCCCTTCTAACTACAGTACCGTGCAAAAGTCTATCCACTTTTGCTTTTTTCGCCATAACTTTTTTCAAACTCAAACGATCATGTCCAGCTTTTCAGGGATTATTTTGAGAGTGTTTTCACGTATTTTACACAACAAATTAGCCAGGGTGAACTCTTACTGTGAAATTTATTTCGATTTTTTCAAAAGTCACAAAAGTGAGATTTTCGTTTTCTTCGATTTCTTATGAGTTTTTCACCCATTTCGCTACCAATGTGTGTTATATCATTTTAAAACTATGACACGGTATCTTGGGAGTAAGAATCTATCGATAACCGATGAGAATCCATTCGTCGTGGACGTCAGATGAGGCTGTCTGCAGACACACTCTCACAGCTGATCCGGGAGTCTGTTTCGACTATCCACAAGGTCATCAAAACTCCAATCTAAGCTCAAACAATGAAGAAGACTAATGAACTACCTCGCAAAACGATTTTGACATTTGATCGTCCGATTTCCCGCATCACTAAGGAGAAAACAATGCTCACGGCAATGAACTTCAAGTGAGAACTGGCGGAATTTCACCCACTTGGGGTACTTAAAGCTTCTAAACTTGGCTGAAATGATGTTTGAGGTGTCCGTGTACATCGTGCAATATCGTCTACGTACGTCTGGACTATTCGGAAGTCGGCATATTTAGAGACCGCTGATCCCCGAAACGATTCGCAAAGCAAGAATCGCATGGGCAAAAGAGCACATTCTTTGGACCCCCTAACACTATCGGTAGATCGAATTCTATGACGAAATCAAGTTTATGATGGTTGGTACGGAAGGAATAACCAATGTTAGTCGTCAGGTTGGCACTAGATTCGATTTGAAGTACCAACTGGCAACCGAGAAGCATGGAGTAGGATCGTTGATGTTGTGGAGTTATTTCTCTGTAGATGGGGTTGCCCCCCTGGTCTATATGACTGGAATTATGAGTAAGGAGGACAACGATAATATCCTAGAGACCCATTTAATTCCCGTAAACATCTTTTTAACCAGGTTTAGAAGTTTTAGGTGCAACAATTTGGTGAAATTTTGCCAGTTCTCGCTTGATATCTATTGCCGTTAGCCTCAGGTTCTCCTTCGAGATGCGAGTAATCTGTCGATCAAATGTCAAAATCGTTTTGCGAGGTAGTTCATTAGTCTTCTTCATTGTTTGAGCACAGATTGGAGTTTTGATGACCTTGTGGATAGTCGAAACAGACTCCCGGATCAGCTGTGAGAGTGTGTCTGCGGACAGCCACATCTTACGTCCACGACGAATGGATTCTCATCGGTTATCGATAGATTCTTACTCCCAAGATACCGTGTCATAGTTTTAAAATGATATAACACACATTGGTAGCGAAATGGGTGAAAAACTCACAAGAAATCGAAGAAAACGAAAATCTCACTTTTGTGACTTTTGATAAAATCGAAATAAATTTCAACGTAAGAGTTCTCGCTGGCTAATTTATTGTGTAAAATACGTGAAAACACTCTCAAAATATTCCCTGAAAAGCTGGACATGATCGGTTGAGTTTGAAAAAAGTTATGACGAAAAAAGCAAAAGTGGATAGACTTTTGCACGGCACTGTATAGTCCATATTAAATGTACTTGTCTAATTGCCTTGCTACTGGCTGCTAAACAGAGAAAAAACTATCGATTCTCCCCACTTTTTCCTCCCTCGCTCTCTCTGATCTACCTACTATCTCGTTTGGATTCCCTCTCTAAACATAGAAACACATTGTGGCTGTGGCTGGCTACTCTCGTACCAAATAAACAAGTGTATTTTATACGGTCAATAACTAGAGTATCTAACAAACTAACTATTAAACTGCAGGGAGCATTAGCCCGTACAATTAACTCATACAACATTACATGGGATTCGAACATCCCTTGCTTTTTCTGATTCCCAATGTATATATTATGGCTGGACTGGACACGCCCTCCGGGAAAGCCACGAGTTCGATGGAGAGACGATCTGAAGCGAGCCATCGGCGTTAATTGGTGGAATGCAACCCGGTTGTTGTTGTCTAGCTAACTTGGCATTCCAGGGAAAATGTGTGTCCTCTAATCGAGAAGATGGAAAGGGAATTGGGTAGAATGAGATGTGTATCGTATTACTCTACAATGAAAGATCGTTCATTGAAAATCGATCAATCAATACAAGTGATAATAGCATTAATCGTGTAACCCTTACAATTACTGCTACAATACCCATTACGAGGCCGTTTGTGTAAGAGTCGGACAAATCTGGGGGAGGGTTGGCACAGGCCAAAAATTTTAATACCCTCCAAATTTGTGTATAGGTGTTATCGACCTCGCTGATGAAGATGTGCATAGTAATTTTGGCTCCAGTTGTCCCGCCACGTCTGGGCGGGATTACGGTAACATCACGTTTTCAAGCCGTTCTCGATCCGTGGTTGAGCTAGAGGTATGAAAATTGGGCTCCTGGGACAGAATTCGATGGCGATGATGGCTGTCTACTTCATTTGTTTTGTAAATTTTCCAAAAAGGTCGACAATTGGAAATTTTGATTGAGACAGTTGCGAGCCTAGCGAATATGACAGTACGAACCGGCGTGGCGAGAGGATTCCAACGATATATTTTGAGAACTTATCTCCGTCGAGAAAGCTTTCATTGGCTCGATATAGTGATCTGCGTCAGCATCATGAGTTGTTTACGTCTCAATGACGCGCGCTCCCTCGCCACTCTCTCATTTCCGCACGCTCTCTCGCCACTCTCGAGAGTGCGAGATAGCGTGCGGAACAGGGCTGGGATTTTTGATTTTGATTTTTTGAATTTTTTGAATTTTTTGACCATTTCAAAAAATTCAAAATCAAAAAAGATTTTTGAATTTTTCTCAAAAAAAAATCAAAAAAAAATATTATAAAAAGTACCGTTAAAAAAGACAAAAAGTAAAACATTTGTGGAAAATTGTGACAATATTTGACAAAACTTAACAACATTCCCATTTTTATCATTTTTTTACGGTCTTGATGAAGAGGATTTTAATGTTTTAGTGTAGATAGTTAGCCCAATGCACCGACGTAGAATTTTTAAAAAGTAAAAAAATATTGTATCATGTTTTTTAATGTTTCAGAATTCGGTTAATTCCGTGATTGATTGTTTTAACCACTTTCCAGGCAAAAATGATGTGTCTGATTTGCTTATTATCATTTTGAACAAAGTAAAGATTTTTTTCCAAAAATTTTTTGAATTCAAAAAATTTTTGAGCCATTTTTTTTAATTTTTTGATCAAAACTTTTTTTGAAATTATTTTCAAAAAATCCCAGCCCTGGTGCGGAATTGAGAGAGTCCTCTTGCAAGGCGCACATCATTATATCGAGCCAATGAAAGCTTTCTCGACGGAGATAAGTGCTCAAAATACATCGTTGGAATCCTCTCGTCACTCCGGTTCGAACTGTCATACTCGCTAGGCTAGCAACCGTCTCAATAAAAATTTCCAATTGTCGACCTTTTGGAAAATTTTCAAAACAAATGAAGTAGACAGCCATCATCGCCATCGAATTCTCTCCCAGGACCCCAACTTTCATACCTCTAGCTCTATCTTGGACCAAGAACGGCTTGAAAACGTGATTATACCGTAATCACGCCCTGGCGTTGCGGGACCACTAGAGCCAAAATGACTATGCACATCTTCATCAGCGAGGTCGATAACGCTTGTACACAAGTTTTTAGGGAATTAAAATTTTTGGCCTGTGCCAACCTTTGTTCGACTCTTACGCAAACGGCTTCTTACATCATTCTACAGTAATCCTAAGTGGTAACATGGCAATCAATCAATAATCACTCACTCGTTCATGATTACTCGTGATGTGGGCCAATTGCACGATCCGATCGTGTATCCACTACTGCACGAGGAGTTGATCAGAGAATTGACAACCTGTAAAAGTAAAATAAAATAAATATAAATAGATAATAATAGATAGATATTGGCTATCATAAATTGGCCATCACATGTGACACCCGAGCTAATTTGAAGCTCTCCGCTCTGCCCACACTCTCTCGCATTCTTTGTCTACAAGAGAGCGTTGCCAGAACGAAGAATAAAATTATCACGGGTGCACTTATAAATGGATTGGCATTGTGTATCGTACATCGAAAATTCAATGGATCATGAATCGCCAGAAGCACTCTGAGCCACTCTGGTGATTCAACGGCGATTTTGACCGAATGGGGCATTTTTATGCTCTCTCCTTCTTTTCATTATTTTTCTTTCACTCTAATCTAGTTAGTCCGCGAGAATCGCATTTTAATATTGTGTTTTTTGCAAAATCATCATTTTTATTTATTAATAAATCGTTCCGATTTTGGACATTTTGGGGGACTACCGATTTCCCGGTTCCGGTTATGCGAGTTCATCGGAACGATTTATTAATAAATAAAAATGATGATTTTGCGAAAAACACAATATTAAAATGCGATTCTCGCGGACTAACTAGATTAGAGTGAATGAAAAATAATTAAAAGAAGGAGGGAACATAAAAATGCCCCATTCGGCCATAATCGCCGTTGAATCACCAGAGTGGCTCAGAGTGCTTCTGGCGATTCATGATCCAATGAATTTTCGATGTACGATATACTTCCATCCGTATGTGCGAATTTTGTACTCGATGTGATGGCACATGTCACTTTCACGTTTCAGATATCAATAATAAGGGCAGATATAGCATAGATCAACTAGTTTTCGAGAGATTTACAGCGGACACCACACACGAATTTCATGGTTTTTAGAACGTGAACTTCTCGAGCGAAAATTCTTCCAATAACATCTCTGATTCTCACGATCAATCCCACAATAATAAAGTGATAATCAACTACAGTTATGGATTTTAACCATTTTGAAACGACAATGAGGCATAATAGAATGTCCATTTCTTGGGCATCAAAAAAACATGAACTTGTCGTTTTAAACATAAAATTGGTCAAAATAGTTCAGAATTTGGCATCATTTTCATTTGCAGAGATCAATTTATGGTGGCGTCCAAAAATGGTAGATATACGGTAGATATATTTTGATTGCAAAGGTAAGATTGAAACCACTCACACTATGCGAAAAAAAAAATTTTTTGGGGCAATGCCAAAATTTTTTGGGGCAAGAAATTTGTGACAATGCCATTTTTAGTAATTCAATTATTTTTTCGCGATTTTCTGGCGAATTTGTAGCTTTCACATACTAATAAACAAATCGGTAATGGAAAATCCTACCTCCGGATATTGGGAACATTCCCGATGCAAGATACCGAGTAGGAGTTCGGGCATAACCGTGAAGTACACTCGCATCTTTACCGTACCCACAATCTCTGATTTGAGCACCTTGGCAGAGGCCTGAATAGATTAGAATTACGGTCAAAATATCGCTCGATAACAAGAGTGCGGGCTACCGTACCAACGGATTGGTACTCTCGATGACATCCAGAAACGCCTCGTTCTTGATTTTGATTTTTTGAATTTTTTGAATTTTTTGACCATTTCAAAAAATTCAAAATCAAAAAAGATTTTTGAATTTTTCTCAAAAAAAATCAAAAAAAATATTATAAAAAGTACCGTTAAAAAAGACAAAAAGTAAAACATTTGTGGAAAATTGTGACAATATTTGACAAAACTTAACAACATTCCCATTTTTATCATTTTTTTACGGTCTTGATGAAGAGGATTTTAATGTTTTAGTGTAGATAGTTAGCCCAATGCACCGACGTAGAATTTTTAAAAAGTAAAAAAATATTGTATCATGTTTTTTAATGTTTCAGAATTCGGTTAATTCCGTGATTGATTGTTTTAACCACTTTCCAGGCAAAAATGATGTGTCTGATTTGCTTATTATCATTTTGAACAAAGTAAAGATTTTTTTCCAAAAATTTTTTGAATTCAAAAAATTTTTGAGCCATTTTTTTAATTTTTTGATCAAAACTTTTTTTGAAATTATTTTCAAAAAATCCCAGCCCTGGTGCGGAATTGAGAGAGTCCTCTTGCAAGGCGCACATCATTATATCGAGCCAATGAAAGCTTTCTCGACGGAGATAAGTGCTCAAAATACATCGTTGGAATCCTCTCGTCACTCCGGTTCGAACTGTCATACTCGCTAGGCTAGCAACCGTCTCAATAAAAATTTCCAATTGTCGACCTTTTGGAAAATTTTCAAAACAAATGAAGTAGACAGCCATCATCGCCATCGAATTCTCTCCCAGGACCCCAACTTTCATACCTCTAGCTCTATCTTGGACCAAGAACGGCTTGAAAACGTGATTATACCGTAATCACGCCCTGGCGTTGCGGGACCACTAGAGCCAAAATGACTATGCACATCTTCATCAGCGAGGTCGATAACGCTTGTACACAAGTTTTTAGGGTATTAAAATTTTTGGCCTGTGCCAACCTTTGTTCGACTCTTACGCAAACGGCTTCTTACATCATTCTACAGTAATCCTAAGTGGTAACATGGCAATCAATCAATAATCACTCACTCGTTCATGATTACTCGTGATGTGGGCCAATTGCACGATCCGATCGTGTATCCACTACTGCACGAGGAGTTGATCAGAGAATTGACAACCTGTAAAAGTAAAATAAAATAAATATAAATAGATAATAATAGATAGATATTGGCTATCATAAATTGGCCATCACATGTGACACCCGAGCTAATTTGAAGCTCTCCGCTCTGCCCACACTCTCTCGCATTCTTTGTCTACAAGAGAGCGTTGCCAGAACGAAGAATAAAATTATCACGGGTGCACTTATAAATGGATTGGCATTGTGTATCGTACATCGAAAATTCAATGGATCATGAATCGCCAGAAGCACTCTGAGCCACTCTGGTGATTCAACGGCGATTTTGACCGAATGGGGCATTTTTATGCTCTCTCCTTCTTTTCATTATTTTTCTTTCACTCTAATCTAGTTAGTCCGCGAGAATCGCATTTTAATATTGTGTTTTTTGCAAAATCATCATTTTTATTTATTAATAAATCGTTCCGATTTTGGACATTTTGGGGGACTACCGATTTCCCGGTTCCGGTTATGCGAGTTCATCGGAACGATTTATTAATAAATAAAAATGATGATTTTGCGAAAAACACAATATTAAAATGCGATTCTCGCGGACTAACTAGATTAGAGTGAATGAAAAATAATTAAAAGAAGGAGGGAACATAAAAATGCCCCATTCGGCCATAATCGCCGTTGAATCACCAGAGTGGCTCAGAGTGCTTCTGGCGATTCATGATCCAATGAATTTTCGATGTACGATATACTTCCATCCGTATGTGCGAATTTTGTACTCGATGTGATGGCACATGTCACTTTCACGTTTCAGATATCAATAATAAGGGCAGATATAGCATAGATCAACTAGTTTTCGAGAGATTTACAGCGGACACCACACACGAATTTCATGGTTTTTAGAACGTGAACTTCTCGAGCGAAAATTCTTCCAATAACATCTCTGATTCTCACGATCAATCCCACAATAATAAAGTGATAATCAACTACAGTTATGGATTTTAACCATTTTGAAACGACAATGAGGCATAATAGAATGTCCATTTCTTGGGCATCAAAAAAACATGAACTTGTCGTTTTAAACATAAAATTGGTCAAAATAGTTCAGAATTTGGCATCATTTTCATTTGCAGAGATCAATTTATGGTGGCGTCCAAAAATGGTAGATATACGGTAGATATATTTTGATTGCAAAGGTAAGATTGAAACCACTCACACTATGCGAAAAAAAAAATTTTTTGGGGCAATGCCAAAATTTTTTGGGGCAAGAAATTTGTGACAATGCCATTTTTAGTAATTCAATTATTTTTTCGCGATTTTCTGGCGAATTTGTAGCTTTCACATACTAATAAACAAATCGGTAATGGAAAATCCTACCTCCGGATATTGGGAACATTCCCGATGCAAGATACCGAGTAGGAGTTCGGGCATAACCGTGAAGTACACTCGCATCTTTACCGTACCCACAATCTCTGATTTGAGCACCTTGGCAGAGGCCTGAATAGATTAGAATTACGGTCAAAATATCGCTCGATAACAAGAGTGCGGGCTACCGTACCAACGGATTGGTACTCTCGATGACATCCAGAAACGCCTCGTTCTTGATTTTGATTTTTTGAATTTTTTGAATTTTTTGACCATTTCAAAAAATTCAAAATCAAAAAAGATTTTTGAATTTTTCTCAAAAAAAAATCAAAAAAAATATTATAAAAAGTACCGTTAAAAAAGACAAAAAGTAAAACATTTGTGGAAAATTGTGACAATATTTGACAAAACTTAACAACATTCCCATTTTTATCATTTTTTTACGGTCTTGATGAAGAGGATTTTAATGTTTTAGTGTAGATAGTTAGCCCAATGCACCGACGTAGAATTTTTAAAAAGTAAAAAAATATTGTATCATGTTTTTTAATGTTTCAGAATTCGGTTAATTCCGTGATTGATTGTTTTAACCACTTTCCAGGCAAAAATGATGTGTCTGATTTGCTTATTATCATTTTGAACAAAGTAAAGATTTTTTTCCAAAAATTTTTTGAATTCAAAAAATTTTTGAGCCATTTTTTTTAATTTTTTGATCAAAACTTTTTTTGAAATTATTTTCAAAAAATCCCAGCCCTGGTGCGGAATTGAGAGAGTCCTCTTGCAAGGCGCACATCATTATATCGAGCCAATGAAAGCTTTCTCGACGGAGATAAGTGCTCAAAATACATCGTTGGAATCCTCTCGTCACTCCGGTTCGAACTGTCATACTCGCTAGGCTAGCAACCGTCTCAATAAAAATTTCCAATTGTCGACCTTTTGGAAAATTTTCAAAACAAATGAAGTAGACAGCCATCATCGCCATCGAATTCTCTCCCAGGACCCCAACTTTCATACCTCTAGCTCTATCTTGGACCAAGAACGGCTTGAAAACGTGATTATACCGTAATCACGCCCTGGCGTTGCGGGACCACTAGAGCCAAAATGACTATGCACATCTTCATCAGCGAGGTCGATAACGCTTGTACACAAGTTTTTAGGGAATTAAAATTTTTGGCCTGTGCCAACCTTTGTTCGACTCTTACGCAAACGGCTTCTTACATCATTCTACAGTAATCCTAAGTGGTAACATGGCAATCAATCAATAATCACTCACTCGTTCATGATTACTCGTGATGTGGGCCAATTGCACGATCCGATCGTGTATCCACTACTGCACGAGGAGTTGATCAGAGAATTGACAACCTGTAAAAGTAAAATAAAATAAATATAAATAGATAATAATAGATAGATATTGGCTATCATAAATTGGCCATCACATGTGACACCCGAGCTAATTTGAAGCTCTCCGCTCTGCCCACACTCTCTCGCATTCTTTGTCTACAAGAGAGCGTTGCCAGAACGAAGAATAAAATTATCACGGGTGCACTTATAAATGGATTGGCATTGTGTATCGTACATCGAAAATTCAATGGATCATGAATCGCCAGAAGCACTCTGAGCCACTCTGGTGATTCAACGGCGATTTTGACCGAATGGGGCATTTTTATGCTCTCTCCTTCTTTTCATTATTTTTCTTTCACTCTAATCTAGTTAGTCCGCGAGAATCGCATTTTAATATTGTGTTTTTTGCAAAATCATCATTTTTATTTATTAATAAATCGTTCCGATTTTGGACATTTTGGGGGACTACCGATTTCCCGGTTCCGGTTATGCGAGTTCATCGGAACGATTTATTAATAAATAAAAATGATGATTTTGCGAAAAACACAATATTAAAATGCGATTCTCGCGGACTAACTAGATTAGAGTGAATGAAAAATAATTAAAAGAAGGAGGGAGCATAAAAATGCCCCATTCGGCCATAATCGCCGTTGAATCACCAGAGTGGCTCAGAGTGCTTCTGGCGATTCATGATCCAATGAATTTTCGATGTACGATATACTTCCATCCGTATGTGCGAATTTTGTACTCGATGTGATGGCACATGTCACTTTCACGTTTCAGATATCAATAATAAGGGCAGATATAGCATAGATCAACTAGTTTTCGAGACATTTACAGCGGACACCACACACGAATTTCATGGTTTTTAGAACGTGAACTTCTCGAGCGAAAATTCTTCCAATAACATCTCTGATTCTCACGATCAATCCCACAATAATAAAGTGATAATCAACTACAGTTATGGATTTTAACCATTTTGAAACGACAATGAGGCATAATAGAATGTCCATTTCTTGGGCATCAAAAAAACATGAACTTGTCGTTTTAAACATAAAATTGGTCAAAATAGTTCAGAATTTGGCATCATTTTCATTTGCAGAGATCAATTTATGGTGGCGTCCAAAAATGGTAGATATACGGTAGATATATTTTGATTGCAAAGGTAAGATTGAAACCACTCACACTATGCGAAAAAAAAAATTTTTTGGGGCAATGCCAAAATTTTTTGGGGCAAGAAATTTGTGACAATGCCATTTTTAGTAATTCAATTATTTTTTCGCGATTTTCTGGCGAATTTGTAGCTTTCACATACTAATAAACAAATCGGTAATGGAAAATCCTACCTCCGGATATTGGGAACATTCCCGATGCAAGATACCGAGTAGGAGTTCGGGCATAACCGTGAAGTACACTCGCATCTTTACCGTACCCACAATCTCTGATTTGAGCACCTTGGCAGAGGCCTGAATAGATTAGAATTACGGTCAAAATATCGCTCGATAACAAGAGTGCGGGCTACCGTACCAACGGATTGGTACTCTCGATGACATCCAGAAACGCCTCGTTCTTGATTTTGATTTTTTGAATTTTTTGAATTTTTTGACCATTTCAAAAAATTCAAAATCAAAAAAGATTTTTGAATTTTTCTCAAAAAAAAATCAAAAAAAATATTATAAAAAGTACCGTTAAAAAAGACAAAAAGTAAAACATTTGTGGAAAATTGTGACAATATTTGACAAAACTTAACAACATTCCCATTTTTATCATTTTTTTACGGTCTTGATGAAGAGGATTTTAATGTTTTAGTGTAGATAGTTAGCCCAATGCACCGACGTAGAATTTTTAAAAAGTAAAAAAATATTGTATCATGTTTTTTAATGTTTCAGAATTCGGTTAATTCCGTGATTGATTGTTTTAACCACTTTCCAGGCAAAAATGATGTGTCTGATTTGCTTATTATCATTTTGAACAAAGTAAAGATTTTTTTCCAAAAATTTTTTGAATTCAAAAAATTTTTGAGCCATTTTTTTTAATTTTTTGATCAAAACTTTTTTTGAAATTATTTTCAAAAAATCCCAGCCCTGGTGCGGAATTGAGAGAGTCCTCTTGCAAGGCGCACATCATTATATCGAGCCAATGAAAGCTTTCTCGACGGAGATAAGTGCTCAAAATACATCGTTGGAATCCTCTCGTCACTCCGGTTCGAACTGTCATACTCGCTAGGCTAGCAACCGTCTCAATAAAAATTTCCAATTGTCGACCTTTTGGAAAATTTTCAAAACAAATGAAGTAGACAGCCATCATCGCCATCGAATTCTCTCCCAGGACCCCAACTTTCATACCTCTAGCTCTATCTTGGACCAAGAACGGCTTGAAAACGTGATTATACCGTAATCACGCCCTGGCGTTGCGGGACCACTAGAGCCAAAATGACTATGCACATCTTCATCAGCGAGGTCGATAACGCTTGTACACAAGTTTTTAGGGAATTAAAATTTTTGGCCTGTGCCAACCTTTGTTCGACTCTTACGCAAACGGCTTCTTACATCATTCTACAGTAATCCTAAGTGGTAACATGGCAATCAATCAATAATCACTCACTCGTTCATGATTACTCGTGATGTGGGCCAATTGCACGATCCGATCGTGTATCCACTACTGCACGAGGAGTTGATCAGAGAATTGACAACCTGTAAAAGTAAAATAAAATAAATATAAATAGATAATAATAGATAGATATTGGCTATCATAAATTGGCCATCACATGTGACACCCGAGCTAATTTGAAGCTCTCCGCTCTGCCCACACTCTCTCGCATTCTTTGTCTACAAGAGAGCGTTGCCAGAACGAAGAATAAAATTATCACGGGTGCACTTATAAATGGATTGGCATTGTGTATCGTACATCGAAAATTCAATGGATCATGAATCGCCAGAAGCACTCTGAGCCACTCTGGTGATTCAACGGCGATTTTGACCGAATGGGGCATTTTTATGCTCTCTCCTTCTTTTCATTATTTTTCTTTCACTCTAATCTAGTTAGTCCGCGAGAATCGCATTTTAATATTGTGTTTTTTGCAAAATCATCATTTTTATTTATTAATAAATCGTTCCGATTTTGGACATTTTGGGGGACTACCGATTTCCCGGTTCCGGTTATGCGAGTTCATCGGAACGATTTATTAATAAATAAAAATGATGATTTTGCGAAAAACACAATATTAAAATGCGATTCTCGCGGACTAACTAGATTAGAGTGAATGAAAAATAATTAAAAGAAGGAGGGAGCATAAAAATGCCCCATTCGGCCATAATCGCCGTTGAATCACCAGAGTGGCTCAGAGTGCTTCTGGCGATTCATGATCCAATGAATTTTCGATGTACGATATACTTCCATCCGTATGTGCGAATTTTGTACTCGATGTGATGGCACATGTCACTTTCACGTTTCAGATATCAATAATAAGGGCAGATATAGCATAGATCAACTAGTTTTCGAGACATTTACAGCGGACACCACACACGAATTTCATGGTTTTTAGAACGTGAACTTCTCGAGCGAAAATTCTTCCAATAACATCTCTGATTCTCACGATCAATCCCACAATAATAAAGTGATAATCAACTACAGTTATGGATTTTAACCATTTTGAAACGACAATGAGGCATAATAGAATGTCCATTTCTTGGGCATCAAAAAAACATGAACTTGTCGTTTTAAACATAAAATTGGTCAAAATAGTTCAGAATTTGGCATAAATTTCATTTGCAGAGATCAATTTATGGTGGCGTCCAAAAATGGTAGATATACGGTAGATATATTTTGATTGCAAAGGTAAGATTGAAACCACTCACACTATGCGAAAAAAAAAATTTTTTGGGGCAATGCCAAAATTTTTTGGGGCAAGAAATTTGTGACAATGCCATTTTTAGTAATTCAATTATTTTTTCGCGATTTTCTGGCGAATTTGTAGCTTTCACATACTAATAAACAAATCGGTAATGGAAAATCCTACCTCCGGATATTGGGAACATTCCCGATGCAAGATACCGAGTAGGAGTTCGGGCATAACCGTGAAGTACACTCGCATCTTTACCGTACCCACAATCTCTGATTTGAGCACCTTGGCAGAGGCCTGAATAGATTAGAATTACGGTCAAAATATCGCTCGATAACAAGAGTGCGGGCTACCGTACCAACGGATTGGTACTCTCGATGACATCCAGAAACGCCTCGTTCTTACTGTACTACGGTATGTCTTACGGTATGCCTTCTGATCTGAAAAGGGGAGACCATTAAACGCTCCGGCAACTTGGTGATTCAATGTTTCACACATGTTCCAAAACAGCAACCAACTCTACCACCACGATTCGTTCAGTAACAAAATGAATAAATCACTAATATAACCGATACCTCCATGATACAGCATTAGTGACTGCCGTGGTTAGGGCGTGGTTCACTCTCCAGCTTGAGTTCTTCTTGAGTGATGAATCTGAACGATAAGGAACTAAGCATATTTGGATCCTCCTGATTTTCCCCAGCCTGGTGATTTCGGATTCCACAGAGGTCTTTAATAAAAATAAATCATAAGTCATTCTATTCTTGGGGATCTCATTGAAAGACTCTCTCGCTCTCTCGTTTTCTTTGTCTACAGGAGAGCGCTGCCAGTACGAAGAGTGGCAAGGGTATGCTTATAAATGGATTGCAGTAATGGTCTATCAATATCCCCGACCCTTCAAATGCGTGTGGGTATTTAATAATGCGTGTGCGTGATTGTAACCACCCGATTTTGAGATTTTAAAAAACGCGTCTGGGCAGCCTAACTATGAGAAAATTTCGAGAAAATTGTCAATTAATGTTCCAATTTTTGCGGGTGGGTCGATCCCAAGATAAACCATGTCTGATGGAGTGGAATTGTGTACACTTCAATCCGTATATGCGAAGATTGCACTAGATGTGATGTCACTTTCACGTTTCACATATTACTAATGACGGCGGATTGAGCCTAGATCAACTATTACTACGAAAAACTGTGTACACTTTCACGCGAAAATTCGTCCAAGAACATCTCTGATTCTCATGATCAATCCCACAATAATGCAATCAAATGACAATCAACTACTGTTATGGATTTTAATAAGAAATAATGGAATTTCCATTTCTTGAACAACAAAAACATGAACTGGAATATGACATCATTTTCACTCACAAAACTAAATCGGTTCAAGAAGTCACAGTTCAAACATACAGTCCCGCCCAATCGCCCTGTCTAAACGCGGCACGCCGCGGCAAGCGGAGGCACGCCTGTGCCGCATCTCGTTTTACGGGCTGAATAATGTTTCTAAAAATATGAAAAGTGTACTAATCATTGGTTGGTCCGATATGACTAATAATGCCACAGAAACGAAAATTTTTGATTGACTCTAGATAGTGGAACATAATTTGGGAATTTCGTAGGTATACTGTAATGCGACCGTATGCAATATTCAAATTTTGAATTTCCCACAATATTTATTCGGAAATGCGCAAGAACGAGAATACAGGAATCACCCAATATGACAGAATGGCCTAAAATTGTGGGAAATTCAAAATTTGAATATTGAATACGGTAGCATTACAGTATACCTACGAAATTCCCAAATTATGTTCCACTATCTAGAGTCAAGCAAAAATTTTTGTTTCTGTGGCATTATTAATCATATCGGACCAACCAATGATTAGTACACTTTTTCATATTTTTAGAAACATTATTCAGCCCGTAAAACGAGATGCGGCACAGGCGTGCCTCCGCGTGCCGCGTTTAGACAGGGCGATCGGGCGGGAATGTAATGGTTCAAATCCAGAACATTCCCATGAAAACTGACCACTTTTTTCTTCACTAGATATAGTGTCCGTTCCAAACTCGGTTTGACGTATATCGGCTGCCGCTCGAATGACGATCGAGCATGTTAAGACAATTGACTGGAAGAGGAGGAGGTTACGGTAATGACCAAAGATCATCTTATTTTTAATTCATTTTTTTCGCCGATTTCTGGCGAATTTGTGCCTTTTACGTACCAATGAGAAAAATCCACAATAGAAAGTCCTACACAGTGTTCTGGTGCAAGCCATTTTTCTTTGATAGCCAGATACTCTGGTTTTGAAAGCCCTGCATGATCACGAATACAAGTATAATCATGCATTATTCGACATTCCATGCATGATCATGCATGGATTTTCCGTGATCATGCACGAATTTTCCGTGATCATGCATGGAATGACAGAATCTATGCATGATCACAAATAATCCATGCATGATTCGAGTATATTCCATGCATGATCATGCCATTAATTGCACGAATTTTACTTGGACCATGCAAGGATTCAAACACCTGAGTAAACAAGAGACCATACATTTTCATCCCCTCACGATGTGAGGATCGACCCACTATATAATCTGATTTTATGCGAAAAATTATCAATTTACGCGAAAAATAACACTTTTTCTAAATCGACCCACTATTTGAAAAATTTCCGGCGAGGGCGCAGAAAATGTATGTAAGAGACCACTGTATTTGAGAGGGTTTCTATGTTGAGCGGTCGTCGTGGCATTCAAGGTCTAGAGGACACTGTGCCTACCTCAGGATAATTGAAACTTTTCCGATGCAAGAGACCGAGTAGGAGTTCGGACATACCCGTGAAGTACACTCTCATCCTTACCGTATCCACAATCTCTGATTGGAGCACCAAGCCGTTGGCAGGGGCCTGGATAGATCAGGAGTGCGGTTAAAATAATTCAGTTATCGATCGATAACAAGTGTGCAGCTACCGTACCAGCAGATTGACACTCTCGATGACATCCAAAACACTTCGTTCTTACAGTACTTGATGTCATCTGATCTGAAAAGGGGAAAACATTAAATGCTCCAGGAACTTGGTGATTCCTCACATGTTCCAAAATAACAGTCAAATCTACTGCCACGATTCTCCTACTACCAGCACTGCAATCAATAAATCAATAATATAATCGATACCTCCATGATACAGCAATCGTGACTGCCATGGGAGGAGTATGCGGCTTGAGCTCGAGCTTGAGTCCTTCTTGAGTGATGTATCTGAACGACAACTAAATAAGAACATTTGGATCCCTCTGATGTTCCCCAGCCTGGCGAATTCGGGTTCTACAGAGGTCTTTAATAAAATAAATCTTATAAGCCATTCAATGCTAGGTAATGTCCCATGAAAACAACAAAAATCATCTTCAAAGGTTCAGGGAGTGAATAATAAGCATAGGTGGAAAAGTACGTCGCAAACTACGAAGCCTTCATGGAAATCTGTCCGCAATTTGAAATTGAAAACACGAGTGCATTTTGCAAATCTGTAACGTAGATATTCGACCTATGATAATATGTGCTGCACTTTAAACTATCGAATATAGAGTATTACTGTAACAAAGTTAACAATTGGCGTACTTTCGAAGGATCTGGCCATCGGTCCTTTTTGCGAATCCAAAGTCCATTCGTCAAGAAGCTGATGGATAATAATAAAGTTGTCGCGAACTGTCTCTCCTTCGACGTTTGCAAAAAAGAAAGAATATATGTTGAAAGAAGAGCATCAGTCATAGGCCGATAAGTACAAACTACGAAACCTGGTTAAATTTTCGGATTTTTTTTGAAAATATAGACATCTAGAATGTAACAATTCTACTTATACGCATAATTTCGCAAATCCCACTTTTCCGAGAAAATTTAACTCTGCCTCTTGCTGGTCTTCCGTTAAATAGCAACTGCTCTTTATTCAGAGCCAAAATTTTTAAAATTAACAACTAAAACAAACATAGAAGCTGAATTGAGAGTGAATTGTGTCAGTCATTCTCTGATCCATTGTAAAAGGTATATATCTAATTATAACTAACAAATACATAACAACAAAAAAATAAAATATTTATTTCTTTGAATATTTAATAAAAATCAGAATAAAGCCAGTCCACGATAATCCAGGATGTATACTGTATTGCAAAAGGTCAACCTTTTGGTAGCTGACTATTCGCTTTTAAGTTTGCGAAATATTCGTTCCTCTCTGCGTTTTCTGCGATATTCGTTTTTGGTAAGTCCCGAAGGATTGATTAATCTTTATTACCCGAGTTTTCGTCTCTTTACTATTTCATTTTGACTGCCGAATATGACATAGAACGTTGGATTTGGCAGTATTGTCCACAATGTTCTATAGGCTGTGAAAGCAAAAACGACCGCTCAACATAGAAACTCTCTCAAATGCAATCGTCTTTCGCTTGTCTCGCTATGGAAACAAAATGGCTTGAACCAGAATACTGTGTGTCATAGACAACATTGGTTTTCATGTTGAGAAACTTTAAAATAAATTAATGGAAGTCTGCTTGTTTCGAAACATTTCAACTACGAATTTGTTGCCTTGGCATTGTTTATCCCCATGCTACCATTGAAATTGAATTGAGAAATCATTCATGTCCCTTCAGACTATGTTGTGGTCGCGGAGTCGACATTCTTCTAACTCCTTCGTTGACCGACGATCATGTTGAAGTGTGGAGCGGACATGAACTCTTTGATCTTTCCTGTACAAAGGTATCACAGTTTTATATTTGTAGTAGTTTAGTAATGGTACAGTTCTCAAATGATAGTCATTGATGTAAACTTAGTTTCACAATTACAAACTTTGACTGCAACCGTAAACATGCACGCTAAATGATCCATAGAAATTTCGCTTTTTGAAATTCACACAAAACCTCATTTTAAATGAAATTTGCTTATTCTTTGTGATATCTGCTCTTTTTATTATAGTAAACGATCTTCCCGCTTGTAACGTCATGAACTTCATCAAGGACATCTCTGCGCAGGTTCGTTTTCTTGTATTCTACCCATACATGGGCGCCGACATGGGGTGCCCCCCTGTAAAATGAATGCTTTTCGAAAATTTCTGGAATACACCCTGTAAAAAATGACGTTTAGGTGATTTTTTGAAAAAAAAGTGAAGCCCCCCCCCCCCCCCCCTGTACAATTAACAATTTTTCGTTCGGATACCCCCTGTAGAATGGAACTCCAGGTACCCCGCCCATGTATGATTCTACCTCTAATTTGTGTTTATTTACATACGTGGGCACCACTGCCGCTAGCGGCAATAACCTCCCGATTTTGGCACCCGACCCACCCCCCCCCCCCCCCGATTTATTTACAGTAGAATGTATCACAATGACACAAACGAGAGAAGAAAATTAGAATCTGAAATGTACAAGCTGTTTAAACGGTTTTTTCTACTTACAGTAAGGTAGGATTATATGCTCTATTTTTTACCTCCAACCCCCCCCCCCCCCCCCGATTTTCATTTCCAGCGGCAATACCCGCCCACGTATGTTTATTTATTTATTTGTTTATCCATCTGATAATGAGAAAATCGAACAATTAGCGTTTTTGATCTCTTTAATACATTTTCGAAAATTTGTCGAATGCCCCCTGTAAAAATGACGTTTAAGTGAAAGTTTTGGGAAAAAATGAAGGCTCCTTGTAATATTAACCATTTTTCGTTCGGGTGCCCCTATAGAATTGAGCTCCAGGTACCCCGCCCATGTATGATCCCTTTTCCGATTTTCTGCCTGTCGCATTCGTGTTTCATAGCCTCTTTTCATTCTTGTGCAAGACTTTGATTTTTGATTTGAATCAAACATGAAATGATGCATGATATACTGTATACGATCCCTATTTTCTTTTTCCATCCTCGCTCAAATATAAAATATTATTATTAATGATAATAATAATTCATCGTTTCTTGGACAAGAGTAAATAACGATGTTCTGTGTAGAATATATAAATTGATTAAAAAGTGCGAAAATACCGTAATATCTGGATCATACATGTATATTTCTTAAAATTTACATTTGAAGTGCATGCAAATCTATAATTGTACATCTAACAATATTAATTTAATATTATTAATTTAATTAATATTGTCTTCTCGTTTCAGTTATGTTCCGTAGTCATGGACCAAGTGGACGCCATCATAATCTCCATCTGGCACTCACTATTGGCACTGTCCCTACTTCACTGATGGAACGTCCTTCAGAGGACATGTATACGATCCCAATATACAATTTGGCAGGTACAGTACACTACAGTACTCCAATCTGATCTTTGATTTTTGATGACTGCTACTAATGGAGCTGGCTTGTGACTTTTGAGCTAATAGATACTTATTTGTTAAGTGTAGTCACAAGGCGAAACGAAAGAGATAATAACTATTGATTGATTGACTTGGCTCCTTTTATTGATTGATCGATTGATTTGCAGTGATGGCTCCGTCCTCCTCATCGACGAATCCGTTCGTACGATAGCGGGAAATTGAATCGAGCTACACCGGGAGCTTGAATCGAGCTACACCGGTCGACCGATCCGAGGAGAGACAACCTCGCTAGAGGCATTGCATCGGTTAGTTTGTCATTCATGTTATACTTCAACGTATCAATAAACTGCTTTCATGTGTTCCTTTATGATTGTTATCTGTTGCGTGAATGTGATGGGTGTAAATCTTTGATGAGAATTACATCATGAGATTATTATCAGAGTAAACCTGGTGCATTCGTGCCACAGGCTACTTATGATAGCCTATCTACAAACAAAAATCAGTGCTTTCGTGTCTTCTATATTTTATTATATGAATATAAATAACAATGTCGCCCAGTTCTCTCTACGCATATCAGTATTATTAACGTAAATAAATTATAATTATTAATAATAAAGGTAATTTCTTATGTGTATTACTTTGCAGACACGATGATATTTGTGTTTTCAACGATCACTATTTGTGTTTTCAACGGTCCCATCTCTGCGGAGGGAACGATTCATTGCGGATTTTGCTGAGAGTGGTACGTGATTATTGATTGATTTTGAACAATTTATTGATTGATTCGAGACCATTTTATTGATTCATTTTGGTCGTTTTATTAATTTCGATTGTTACGATGGGGGGGGGGGGTGTGAAGCCTCAAAGGTCGATAGAAACTACGAAGCATGACCGCATGTTGGAATTTTTTTTGATCTTTGCATCTGAAGACTTTAACACTGTACCTACCGGAACAAGTGGCCCATAAATTTCACGGGATATTTAGCATGGCCAGAGTGGAGAGCAGTTATGGTCTATCACTATCCCAGACCCTTCAGATGCGTGTGGGTACCTAGATTTTGGGTCAAAAGCGCGTGTGGGTAACCTGATTTTATGATAAAAACGCATGTGGGTACCCCAAAATCGTGAAAATTTCAAGAAAATCGTCAATTTATGGTCCAATTTTGCGGGTGGGTAACCATGAAAGGCAAATTTTTGCGGGTGGGTCTATCCCATGGGATAATCATAGACCATGTCTGGTGGAGAGTTTCAACTTAGCTCGGAGTGTGTCTTTGATATTGATCGTGAGTCATTATTACTAATAAGGGCGTACCCGGTGCTTTCTGGTAGCGCGTGGTCATCATATTTATGTATGGGGGGAATATGAAGCTGATAAAACTACACTTTGATACTAACTGATTGTGTTCCAGATTCTACGTCGCTGAGATGGTACTCGCGATTGATTCAGTCCATCGATTGGGATATTTTCATTGGTACGATGATTTTTGATTGATTTGTCGACCTATTGATTTTGTGATTTCCCCTCTTGTTGTGATAAGTGCATAGTAGACTACTATTAGTAGTTAGTATACGGTAATCTGATTTCTTGTATTGATTGATTAATAATTGTGCTAATAATTGTGAAAAGAAAAGAGAAACATAACTCCTGTTGCGCACTCTCTCACCTCTTTTTTTCTCTTCTTTTCATCAATCAATCAATACATTAAATCATATTACCGTATCAGCACATATGTGGTTGTGCGTGTTTTTCTTGATTCATGGTATTGTACTGATCGAAACTTGACCTGTGGACGGAAAGAATGATCCATAATTTCAGTTCATGCTCGACTTTCCGTACCCGGAGGAGATCGATTACATCGTGAGCGATGTAGCCAAAGATCTCATCGAATAGCTCATCTGTCTTAGAGAGGTACGGTATTGTGATAGTGGTTTATTGATTTGATTTTGCACATGAGTCATTGTAGGATTGACCCATTGTCACTGTATTGATTGAATAAGTATTGGTGTAGACACGAATTCACCTTGTTTAGTATGCTATAGTCGATTTGAGAGATAATTTATTCACAAACTGGGCAAACTATATATCATTAAAATGACAAGGAATAATGTGAAATGAGTCAGCCTACGCCCATCAGTCAAATAGTTTTCGATGAAATCATTGAGAAGTATACATTGAATATTGTAATTCTACCATTCGAATAAGTACTGCATCTGACCAGAAATCACCGGGTGATTTGGTTCAATTCGATTTCATACTTACTGGGTAATGCTATTTATTTTTTATTAATTATTTTTTATTATCTTATTTCAGGTTCGATTGGGTCTTTTAAGCTTCAACGATCGATATGGAGAGGGAAGCGAGAATACGAATATGAAGAGTTGATTGCACAATTCAAGGACGAGATTCAGGTTGAAATGTGTTTCAAATTTCGATTTTATTCAATGAAAATTTCTCGAAATACGAGAAAAGGTATTGTCTATGCGATAAACGGCTGTTATTTATGACGATGATGGCCTGTCGATTCTGTGTTTGTATCTTATATTATTCGGTCTAAAAGCTCCTTAGACGCATTCCACTCTCCCTCGTGAATTAAAAAAAACTCATGTCCCTTGTAGATCATGAAGATGCGGACGGAGGAGCATAGCTCGAATAGCTAGGTTATCGGTTTTCAAAATCCGGTCAGGTTTTTCAATTTTTGGCAAATTTGGCTCAAAATCCGGTCAGGTTTTTCGATTTCTGGCAAATTTTGGCTCAAAATCTGGTCAGGTTTTTCGATTTTTGTGAAATTTTCGCTCAATATCCGGTCAGGCTTGGTGATTTGTAACATACTTTTCGACCTATGCGGAGGAGTCGACAGACGCGGCGTCCACCCAAGGATGTTTCAATGGAGGAAATGGAGAAGGAGATGAAGGAATTGAAGGAGAAGAACCACCAGATCCTCTGGTTTTTATTTCCCACTGGTCCCCCAGTAGATTTCCCAGTGGGGATGTAGCTAGGGGACCAGTGGGAGATTTTCTGGGGGACCACTGAGAAGGGGATAGGCACTGGGGGACCAGTTGGAGAATGTTTAGTGCCCTAGTGGGGGAGTGGGCGTGGTCTTGCACTGTTATATTGTAGAGAAGAGAGTTATAGTGAAATGACTGTTTATCCAAGTATGGATGATACAAATACATTCGAATTAATATGCAATTAATAAAATAGCATAACAAACTCAACAAAATAACTATTACATTACATACTGCTCTAGAGCTTGTAAATGTCAAATCTCAAAGAGTCGATGGGACCAAAAGTGTGTTCGTTTTGTCGGTCTGAATATATTGAAAGGTTAGAGGAGGGGTATATAACTATCGATAATGATTACATAACATAAAAAGGTACTGTTATATGAGAGGAATCGCCAGAGGTTCGACCACCCCCCGGCGGTAGAAATTTCGACCCCCTGAAAATTTCAGATTAAGTACTTTGAACGATGCTCTATCGAACTGCGTTGGCCGAATTTGCATATCTGCTCTCATTTTCGAGTAGCGGTAGGTCAAAGTTGGCTGGTACGGTATTTTTGGCTCGAGTGTGCGTCAGAAAAATGATCATAACTCCGTTCAAAATAATGCTAGAAATTATTTCAAAAAAAGCATCGAAAGAGGAGAATTTGGGCAACATTTCCCAGTTGATGACGTCATTTGTCGACCATGCGCCGGTGCGGGGCGGTCGGTTTTATGAAAAAGTGACTTTCCTAATCGGAAAAAGTGCACTTTTCTTCTATGCGCGTTTTGTTGCACCCATATGTGTCTAAAAATGACCCAAGTTTCAGGGGATTTGCGAAATGCAAAAAAAGCGTTGATTTTAGTGAAGCGACCTCGGACCTGTCATAGGAACGCTCACGCTCACGATAAGAGCCGCAGCGCGTCCAATGAATAGCACACTTTATCAAATGTATGACGAGCGCGCAGTTTCGTACTCGTGGTCGCATGGTTTTGTCTGGGAGACCAGTGGGAGATTTACTGGGGGACCAGTGGGAGATTTACTGGGGGACCAGTGGGAAGAAATGCGCCCTATCTGTCATCTTTAGAGCACTCTCTTCTCCTGGGAAACCAGTGGGGGAGCAAAACCACGCCCACTTTTGCTGGGACCCCACTGGGAGAAAAAAACCAGAGTCATCCTGGATAAGACCGAACTACAGAGGGTTAGAGCATGTATGCAGTATTCTATAACAGCTACCATCGATGGTTCGATAATAGTTGTGATGAGACTACGGTAGTTGTGGGCGGAGTCGGGATACTGTAGTGAGAGGAGTCACTTACGTTCACTGTGGAATCTAGACGAATAGGCGATGTTAGGGCCAAATAGGGAGAAGAGTACCATAGTGACTCATGGTGGTTCTATCTGTGTCGTTTACTTGTTTACGCGAAGGTGATACCGGCTGAATCCGTGTTTCACTCTTATGATATGTGGATGATTAGAAATTGCATTTAATGCTTTCGATAAGATCATAAGCGAAGAAACCCAAAATGAATTATTGTATGTTATGATACTATTGTTGTCATTATATTATGATTGTCATTGTTATCAATATTATTATTTTATATTATTTTATATTTTATGATTTGCTGTTAAATAACGAATTGATGAATGAGTCGAGCAAACTGCGGGAGGTGGAAAAGGAGGCAGTGGAGAGGGAAAAGGAACGAAGACAACTACAGAGTAAATTGGATCAATTGCAAGAGGAAAAGGGAAATAGTCATTGCGGACGCTCCGTACAAATAAAATAAGTGACGCTCAATACTCAAGACACGCGAAGTTCTGCGGGGATCACTGCTAGGCCAGTGATAGTTCAAGCCTAATTCAGTACGAAGGACTTTTACCTTTTAATATTCTGTCATTCTTTTCATTCTTATGAGCGACATTCGCTATTCGAACATCAGAAAGCTTGTGTTTATCAAAATAATAATAATAATAATAATATTTATACGTATTCATGAGTAAACAGTGAAACGTGTGATAGAAGTAAAAGAAACGAAATGAATCGAGACAAGAAAATGATGATAAAGCTAATGACAATGAAATTCTCAAGGGTTAAAGAGTAGAATAATGGACGAATCTTTGGAACAATAGGGACTAAACATAATTGGTTAGGGAAACTCTATTTGATTGCCAGGTTGTACCAAAAGTCTTGCCGCTCTAGGAAAGAAGCTGTAATGTCTATAATTAAATCTAGATCCGGGGTTGTTAAAGTTGAGTCTGTTTCGTGTGGTATAAGGGCGAAAATAGTGGGATTTTTTATTGGATATTTTATATTTTCCTCTAAGTAGGTTCATGGCTGTCCTCAAATCTACGTGCTCTCTGCGCTTCTCTAAGGACTCTATGCCCAACTGGGTGTTTCTCAGTGCGCTACAGGGCACAGTATCCCAGGTATGGCTGTAACAGCGCATAAATAGCCTTCTTGTGAAATAATTCTGTACTCTTTCGATGACTATTTTGTCGTGCTTTTTGAACGGATTAAAAACTGCTGATGCGCTTTCAAGGATTGGTCTTATATATATCGTATATGCACTAAGGAGGACATCCACATTTTTGGTCCTCAGTGCTCGTAGGATAATATGGCATGCTGTTTTACCTTTTATAGCAATATTTTTACAGTGATCTGTGAAGGTTAAAGATTTCTGAATAATGAAACCCAGGTCTCTGACTAGATCCTTTTGAGTCAAGTTTTGTGACCCGATTGAGTATGTCTTCTTGGTATTAGCTCTACCAAGATGTAGTGAATTGCATTTATGGGCGGCTAGTGGGAGTTGCCAATCATCCGCCCATTTAGTGATGGCATCTATAGCAGACTGTAGGGGAGCGGATGAATTTTCATCCTCAATAGCTTTGAAAATTTTGATATCATCCGCGTACATCTTTGCAATGACACCATTATTTTGGACAAGGGATGGAATTTCTGAGGTATAGATCAGGAAAAGTAAAGGGCCTAATACTGAACCTTGGGGTACACCACTAGTAACGGGCAGTGACTTTGACAATTTATCGTGTATTCTTACTTGGAAAGTGCGATTTTGCAGATACCCGGATATCCAATTTGTAGTTCTAGTCGAGAGACCAATCTTGCTTAATTTCATTAAAAGCTTATTGTGCGATACTCTGTCAAAAGCTTTAGCAAAATCAAAATAAATGACATCGACAGGTTTACCGTCACTAATAGACGTGGTCCAATGTTCTAGAACCTCAAGCATTTGCATTTCTCGTGATCTTTTCTTTCGAAAACCATATTGCTCATCAGGAAATATTTCTAACGATTCACAGTGATTGATTATTGGTTTGCACAAAAGGCGCTCGAAGATGCGGCAGAAAAGGGAAGTTATTGATATCGGACGGTAGTTCATAGGGTCAGAATAGGGAGGTTGTTTCTTGACTGGGGTAATTATGGAGTGACGCCACAAGGAGGGAACAACTCCTGATTCATACGAGATATTGAAAATAATTTCAAGCGCTTCAGAGATTGGAACGGAAATGTTTTTGATGAATGATAAATCGATATTTTCAGGCGTTTTGCAAGAAGACCTTTACCATTTCTCAATTAGTGCACAAATCTCATGACGGTGGAATTGAGGCTCTTGAAAGTTTCCTAAATTAGGGTAGTGTGGTGCGGTAGGAAGGGTACCATTATCAATTGTAAATACGCTCATGAATGCAGAAGCTAGTAGGTTTGCTTTCGCAATGTCATCCATTACTGTCTGACCATTATTGTCTAAAAGGCCTTCTACACCTTTCTCTTTATTCTTACACTTCTTCATGTAACGAAAGAACCTATTCTTATCTTTACTTTCAATAACTCTCCGTTCAATTGTCTTTTGGTAGCGAGATAACTCAGAGCGAAATTTCTTGTTTAAGGTTTCAAATGAAAGGGTACTATTGGCGTCATTTGAGGTGATAGACCTCTGCCATGCAACAAAGCGTTTGTGCAAGAGCCTTTCTAAATGGGGTGGGAGCTTTCCATGGATGATATTTATTCTAGCCCATGGTACGTGTATTTCAATTGATTTGTGGATAACTTTTAGGAGTAAATTGTACATGTCGTCGACTGATTTCATCGTTGAAAATAGGCTGGTCCAGTCAACATTTGCAAGCTGCATATTGATCAACGCATAGTCAGCTTTTTTGTAGTCTCTTTTTAGAGTTGATGAAGGAGCTGAGTGTTTTAATGATAATTGGAAAATAATCGTGAAATGGTCAGAGTTTGAAATTGGTGGGTTTATGGTACTAGAGTGAATAAGTCCGGGTTTATTACAAAGTAGAAGATCTAGAGTGTTATTTTTAATATGCGTGGGCTGCAATATAAACTGAGCAAACTTTGCTACATTACAGAAATCAAGGAATAACTGAGATGGAGAAGTAAGTTTATTTATTTGGGGCATAGGAAAGATCGACCAGTCAATATCAGGTAGGTTAAAGTCACCTGTAATGAGTGAGGGTTGGGGGCATGAGCAAAGATCAAGAATTGACTTGGTTAGGGCTTCCATCTGGGTGTAGTTTGCCTTGGGGTTACGGTATACACAGATTATTCTAACAAGGTCGCCGTTTAGATCAATGTCAAAATGGTTGATCTTTGATCTTTATAGACTTATATTCAAATTCCACAGTATTCTGGAATTCAAGTTCAAAAGAATGCTCCATTAGGGTGTAAGAATGCTCCATCAGGAAAGTCTCGATTTGATCTTTGATCTCTTTAGATATTTCTCCAACATTTACCCATTATAATCTGTGTTCAAACAATAGGAGGAATGGAGGGTTGATTGATAGAATATTTCTGCGTTTTAGCATTAGCAAGGCACTTACACCGTATCATAACATTGGTGGTTAAGCGTATTTTGCCTCATTCTTGGTATCGAAACGATAGAAACTTGATTAGGATGACCAAAGTTGTATTTCTCATTAATGAATAATCCACAATTTCAGGACATGCTCGACTTTCCGTACCCGGAGGAGATCGATTACATCGTGAGCGATGCAGCCAAAGATCTCATCGAATAGCTCATCTGTCTTAGAGAGGTACGGTATTGTGATAGTGGTTTATTGATTTGTTTTTTTTTCCACATAGTTCTCACCGATTCATTGATCCACTGTTATTGTATTGAGTGAATAAGAATAGGTGTAGACACGAATTCACCTTGTTTAGTATACTAGTCGATTTGAGAGTTAATTTATTCGCGAACTAGGTATACTCCGTATCGGTAAAATCACAAGGAATAATGTGAAATGAGTCAGCCTACACCATTCATTTACATTTTCGGTGCCCTCGCCAATAGTTTTATATAGTGGGTCGGTTTTCGAAGTATGGTTGGTCTATTTAGATAATTCTTTTTTTTAACTTAAAAATAGTCATTTTTATCTTCGTTTCGCATCTGAAAATGGGTCATAAATAATGGGTAAATGCTCGCATTACGAGGATTTCAAAATTTATGGTTTTGATTTTGCAGAAGAATCGTCAACTATTGACCCATTGTCCTTGTATTGATTGAATAATTATTGGTTTAGACACGGATTCACCTGTTTACTATGCTCTAGTTGATTTGGTAGTTAATGTATTCGCGAAATGGGTATATTCTGTATCGGTAAAATCACAAGGAATATTGTGAAATGAGTCAGCCTACACCCATCAGTCAAATAGTTTTGGATGTAGTCATAGAGATAGATATATTATACCACTTTCGGGGTAGAACAACTAATTGAATATTCTAATTATACCATTCAAATAAGTAGTGCATCTGACCAGAATTCACCGGGTGATTTGGTTCAATTTGATTTCATACTTACTGGGCAATGTTATTCATTTGTTTTATTAATTATGTATTTACTATCTTATTACAGGTTCGATTGGGTCTTTTTCGCTTCAACAATCGATATGAAGAGGGAAGCGTGAACTCGAATATGAAGAGTTGATTGCACAATTCAAGGACGAGATTCAGGTGAAATCGCGTTTTAAATTTCGATTTTATATAATTGAAAGTTATTGAAATACGTGAAAAGGTATGAGGTATGCGATAAAGAGCAGTTACTTTTGAGTCAAGTTTTGATGATTATGACCCGTGGATTCTGTGTTTGTAGCCTATATTGTATGGTATAAAAGCTGCGTAGAGGCATTGGGCCCTCCGTCGAGATTACAAAAATGAGCTCATGTCCCTTGTAGATCTTGAAGATGGGCGCGGAGGAGTCGACAGACGCGGCGTCCACCCAAGGATGTCTCAATGGAGGAGATGGAGAAGACGATGAAGAACTTGAAGGAGAAGAACCGTCAACTCATCCTGGAGAAGAACGAACTACAGAGGGTTAGTGCATGTATGCAGTATCGTATAGTAGCTGTCAGCCATCGATTATTCGAAAATAGTTGTGATGAGACTACGGTACTTATGGGCGGAGTCGGGATAGTGAGAGGGCAACTGACAGCGTTACTGCGCGGAATCTAGACGAATATACGATCTTAGGGCCGAATAGGGAAAAGAGTACCGTAGTGACTCATGGTGGTTCTATGTGTGTCCGCCTTCGTTTACTTGTTTACGCGAAAATTCGACCGGCTGAATCCATGTTCCACTCTTAGGATATGTAGATGCTTAGAAATTGAATTTAATACATCCCATAGATTCAACATCAAGAAACCCAAATGAATTATTGTACGTCATGATATTATTATTGTCATTGTTATTAGTATTATCATTTTAATCGCTGTTAATATTTTACATTTTATGATTTGCAGTTAAACAGCGAATTGGTGGATGTAGGTACTTGCTTGTAACTTGCACTGCGAAATAACCGAGTTCCGCTTGTACACAGAGAAAAAAATGAACTCCACAGCACGTAAGACGAGTGAAGGGTATATTTAACACTTTTTGAGCTATTTCTAACACAAATAGTGTTAAATATAGGTCTTCATAGGTCTTGTGTACTGCGGAGTGCACTTCTTTTCTGCGTGTATCGTTTACTTGTTTACGCGAAAGTGAAATCGGTTGAATCCATGTTTCACTCTTATGATATACATACATTTTTGTTCGACTCACAATTGGAGGAAAAGTATAAACTGACCCGTAATTTCTCTAAAATTGTATAAACTGACCCGAATTCGCTAAAATTGCTTATTTTTAGTCTAAATTGCAATTTTTCGCTTCAAACCGATGATAAAGCAATTATACAATACATGAGCGTCAAATCTATGATAAAAATTGGTACTAAAACCATGGACCAATTATTTATCCATTACATGGATAAATAATTGAATAAAGAAAATCCGAAAATAACTCTTGCACCCTGGCGAAATATTTGTCAGTTTGCGATGGTGTGGATGGTGTGGTATACTGTAGCGTGCGGATTTAACAGGAGAAGAATGAAATTGTCGAGTGCACAAGCAGCGGTATACCTACCGTATAATATTTAGTCTACCTACCGTACACTCAGAGAAAATTCCCCAGCTAAGGACCCCATGCGAATTATTCCCTTATATTTAAGTGAATAATTCCCATGGGGTCCTTAGCTAGGAAATTAACTAGAGATAATATTTAGAGCGCATACGCTACCGTATGCGCTCATTCTTTGCAGCAGCTAGAGAACGAGGGACGACATTCGCGTGGCTATCGACGATATCCGCAAGATGTTAGGGTGGAATACCCATCAATACATTATTGATCTTTAATCTTTAATCTTTGTGATAATAGTCTTTATGTGTATTCTGTTCTATTACTTCATTCATTTCCATAATTGTTTATTGATATTGTCATATCGTATATTATCTTTCATTGTATTATTTTTTTAGTCTTGCACTCATGTCGTTATAGTCTTGTTTCTTTAGCAGAGAGACTTTGGTCGCTCCGATTGCATCAGGATAAACTGCTCATTTTGATTTTTGGTCTTTGGTCTTTCGGTTTACCTGAAGCGGAGAACTCCGTCATAGTATCTTTACGTATAAAGATGAAGGTTAGAAATTTTGCTATGGTTACTGTATAAAATTTCAAGGTAATGAATCAATGATATGATAAGGTTATGGTAGTAGATGAGAACTTATTAATCAATAGATGTTGTTGATATCATTTTGGATATTATTTTGTTGAACAAATAACCTTAATAGGTTTTGTCATTGATTTGTCAATCGATAATTTTTAAACGATTGTTCATTATTTTTCTTTGCTCTCCGTTTCAGGTAAATTCGATAGAGCGTAGCCAAGCTCGTCCTTGCAGAGAGTATCGCTGACGACAAGAATAAGGCCTAGATTATTGATTGACTACTGCCGACCTACCGTGTACTTTCAACAGTTTCTTCGTTGTGTCTTAGGTTTTTGCAATTATTATATTCCGACAACACTCCATCCTTCTCGATCGTGCCCTACCGTAATCCCGACGACAGTAATTGCCTTCTCCACCTCTACAGTTTCTTCATATATATGTGTATCTCAATATTGTTGTAAATATATTGATAATATATAAATCAGTATTACTTATTTCAGATCCACCAACCAACACACCATCTTACTCCCCATCTGCCATATACATCTTTTTTCTTCATATTTGTAAATAGAATTGTAATATATAAATATATTGTGGTTAATATCAATGATTGGATTATAACACGATTACTACAAATTCGAAATATTACAGTTCACATTACATCATGCACATAACTGTCATACGGTACATACAGTAGTTATCATAAGTGTACATATTGAAGGAATACTTACATGATATAATCATAAGCATATCGCTGGGGGACTTCCCCGCATTGTATGAGATCGAAATTTTACATCAACAATATCGATTAGTAAGACTTCGGGTCACATTGAATTACAGTATACCTGCAGTAACGTTTTATGCAAAAAGACCAATTTGCGGTCAGTTCTACCGGTACAACTTATAATGATAATTACTGGGGGACTTCCCCACATAGTATCAGATAGAAATTTCACATCAAAAATATTGATTACTAGGACTTCGGGTCAGTTGTATGTCTAAATCACGCATTACTTGGCCATTTTTGATCAATGATAGCATATTCTGACCCCAAATTACTCATAACCCTCCAAATTATTTTATTAAATCAAAAGAACCATAAATAATTACAAAATACTGAAATAAACTGACCAACCACATTTGGGTCCAATTGTGAGTCAATTGTGGTTGGTCAGTTTATTACAGAAATTCAATTAATATGATATATAAATGATTTCTATATTTTCCTTAGTATCCCCTGAACACATTTAAATTTATAAAAAATTACTAGTTAGAGCAATAACGTCAAAACAAACTTTTATAACGGAATCACAAATCTGACACATTGACACATACCGTAGTTAACCCTCTCTCGCCACTTCACTACCTCTCTTCGTTTGTCTTTCATTTCCGTTGTCAGTCGTCTCTCTTTATACTTCTTTATTCTTATTATTTACTTTATTCTTATATATTTATATATTCATTTCCATTCCATCATTATAATGTGCATAGGCAACAATATGACAACAACAATAAAATCTTTATCGGCAAAATTAATAATAAAACAGTGCTTCCATGCTCGCATCATCGCGCTCGCCTCGCCTCGTATCAGCCGCGGAAATCTGCAAAACTGACCCGTTATTTATAGCCTGACAATTTTATAAACTGACCCGCAACTCACAATGTGGGTGCTCGAAAATGTATGATGATATATGAATGATTAGAAATTGCATTTAATGCTTTCGATAAGATCATAAGCGAAGAAACCCAAAATGAATTATTGTATGGTATGATAGTATTATTATTGTTACCAATATTATTATTTTATATTTTATAGTTAAACAACGAATTGATGGATGAGCGGAGTAAACTGCGGAAGATGGAAAAGTAGGCAGTGGAGAGGGAAAAGAAACGACCACAACTACACAGTAAGTTGGATCAATTGCGAGAGAAGAAGAGGAACATCGAGAATGGTAATGTAGTTTATACTGTAGGGTATTATCTATTTATTGATTAATTAACTTATTACTCTGTGTTTGTTAAGCGGTGTTATGGAGAGATGAATAGGTAGATCAATCGTAGATCATCATACAATTTCATACCCAAGCAATGCGACGATTGGCCCGCTATATATGACCCATTTTAGGGCACTTGATGCGAAAGGTAGCTAAAAATAACGATTTTTTAGTGATAATTAACGAATTTTCTAAATCGAGCCACCATATAAATTCGACCCAAAAATAAATAACAGCGAGGGTACGGAAAATGTATGGTAGATCATACATTATCATACCCTCACAATGTGACGCTCAACTCTCCATATTCGGCTCATTTTTATGTGAAAGATTAAAAATTTAACAAGGGGACTATTTAACCTTACCACAAAATTCTCTAATTTTGACACCCTGGCGTAAATCTACATGGAAAAATATATTTTAAAAAATGTTTCTAAAAAGTTAGATCAAAAGTTCCACATTCGCGTGTTAAGTCCTTTTTCGGGCCTCTGAAAATGCACTGGATTTGCCCAAAAAGATTCCAAAAAATACTAAAAGCGCAGAAAGTCAAAAATGTTCAAAAATGGCCATACATACGCAAAAAGAAGACCTAAAAAGGCAAAAAAATGTCTAAATAGGCCCAAAAAAGGCCTAAAAATGCTCTTTGCAGAGGCCCGAAACAGGCCTTAAAACGCGAATGTGGAACCTTTGACCTAACTTTTTAGAAACCTTTTTCCATGTCGATTTACACCAGGGTGTCAAAATTAGAGAATTTTGTAGTAAGGTTAAATAATTCCCTTGTAAGCGAAAAATAACGATTTTTCTAAATTGACCCACCATGTCTCGAAAACCAGTATAGAGAGATCCTATGAGGGCGCTGAAGATTTATGTCGTAGATTATTGTGTGAACTGTTTGTTCTCGGTATACGATAGTATTATCGATTGATGGGTCCAATTGATTGATGATTATGCGATTTTTTTCAGCCGAGCTCGAGAAGTTGGTGGCCGAACTGGAAACGGAAAAGAGGCAGCGAGAGGGCATGGAGGTGTAATTGGCGACTGAAGCCGAAGAATAGGTACGGAAGGAATTATTGGATGCGGTAGATGTCAGTTACTGTATAGGTTATTGTGCACACTTGTTTTGCACTTGTAATATGGCATCATGAATTGCGAATTTACAAGTATCATTAGCGTAGCACGAAATCACCAAGTTAGGGTAGTAACATGCTCTATTTTTTCACGGCGGTTCAACAACAGTAATTAAGAGCGACTCGGGATTTTTCAAACCTATTGCAAAATTAGTCAAAAAAAGTCTTACCACGAAAATTTAAATGAGATGTACGATATGATTGGGCGCGTTGCGCGACGCGTTGTGGCTGCTCGCTATAGGAGCTCTTCTGACTAGAGCTATAGTCTAGTTTTGTGACTTAGGAAACATGCCGAGATGGCTTGGTGGGTAGAACTTTTGTGTAGCGATCCGAACCTCGTAAGTTCGAGTCCCGACCGGTGCAAATCAACTTTGCCGATTTTTCGTAGTGCGGGAGGCTTCAAGTCAAAGTTAAATGGAGGGATTTCCCTCTAATGAACCGCCCTGTTTTTGTTAACTTATTATTTATCTTTTTAGTCGTTCGTCTTATGTTTTAATCACCGGCCTAGCGCCGTATTATTATTATTATTATTATTATTATTATTATTATTATACTGTACTGTACTGTACTGTTGATCAGTGATATGATAGAGAGTTGATCGGTTTCCAAAGATATGGTTCCTAGTCAATGAGTATCTGAATGGGTCAACTTTAGAAAATGCGATAGAGAGAAATATTGTAGTACGGTAGACATAGGTGGGCAGGTTGGGGGGGAAGGCTGTACGCAAACCGAGGAATGGCAAGGCAAGGCTATGCGCATAGCCATTTTTTAGCAGATTTGACTGGAAATTTTCCAATTTTTGCGAGGCAAGGCTATGCTGAAGGCCCCGCAAGGGAAGGCAAGACTGTGCGTAAAAAGAATTCGTTTTCATGCGCCCACCTATGACGGTAGATGTGAGATCAAAGATCAATCGTGATTGTTCATCTCCGTAGGTACTCCATCATGTGAAACGAGATGGATGGATGGCCCATCGGATATAGAGGAAGGAGTAGTTGTTATCGAGAGATGCACAGAATCATCTCATTGATGAGGTAAACACAATTATTAATTGGTCATTGTTTTGTATGTGGACGATGTTTATCTTGCTATTTCCTAGTTTTAATATTATTGGTGTTTTTTCCGTCCCGTCAATAAGAGAAGATCACTAATTGAATCAGACAAGCATGATATGAGTTTGCTGAAACTGTCGATCACCGGGTTAATGTGACGACATTTTTATAGGTTATTATGCCATATTTTTTTAAAATATTAATCAATCAATAATTCAGAGTCAACAGACTGAACTGCAACAGCAAGAAGACTGCTGAGAATGATGGAACAACGAGAGAAGTATGAAGATGAGAGGAAGAATCATGCGGGCAATGAGGAATTGATTGTGGGTTTGACTCATAGTCAGTGATTACAGTAGTCATGTTGTGAGATTACGGTAGTCATGTTGTGAGATTACGGTAGTCATGTTGTGAGATTACGGTAGTCATGTTGTGAGATTACGGTAGTCATGTTGTGAGATTACGGTAGTCATGTTGTGAGATTACGGTAGATATTACTTGACCAATTACGGATTGTTAATCGAATGTTACTCCTTTCACCGATATGATTGACCTCTTTCAGACAATTGAAAGAGCCTCATATTCGGCAGATTCTCAACTGGTTCAACGAGGGCAGGAGACGAAGCAAGTCATAGAGGTATTATTGTTTTGTCCACTTAAATTTCCATTATTATATTCGTTTTTGCGGTATTTATAAATAAGAATTAGATATGAATGAATACGATGAAGGAAAAATTAATCGATATCTAATTCTCTCCGTTTCTGCGAGCCATAGCCTACCAATATTTGTTCTTTTTTTTCGCATGTCTATTGCCATATTGCTCGTTCTCTTCGTGTTTTAAAAAAATATTCGAATAAATGATTTCACTATTTCGTATGATTTTTTATCTGATTCATCGTTGATTGGCTCGATCCTTGTATCTATTTCATTTGGTTACGGTTACGGTAGGTTATGAAAGTGAATCATTCAACTGGTTACGGTAGCTACAGTGACAATTGCATTTTCAAAAAGAGAATTTCGGTTTAAAAAAAATAAATTGTCACAGTATTCAAAAATAACGTACTGGTGCAAGATTTGAGATATTGAAATCGCAACGTATACAAAATGAGAGGCGCATGTTCCGCAAATGCGCACACTCGCCCCTCTTTCAAGCCCCGCTTCATCTTTCCAGGTTGAGGGTCTGGAAGGGGGAGAGGCCCCAGCCGGCTCCTGCTCGGCGACTTCTCCAAGGATATGGAGAAGTCCGGGGTAGGGAAGGGACTTCATCGCGAAGGCCCTTCCCCAAACCAAAATTCTCTCGAATGAGAGAGGCGCAACTGATTCATTTAATTTAGTAAGTAAATCAATGTACAGGAGTGATATGCATGCACGTATTTAAAATAATTCTAACAATAAAACTATTGAGTAATAATGTGCTTCATGGTGTTTCGGCCGCTACGTCTAGACACCATAAAGCTTTGCCTCATTCACCAGAGGCGAAGAATGAGGAGGCCGAGTGCTATTTATAGGGAACAGTACAAACTACAATCCTCGCAATCGCACTCTCCAGCTGGAACACGCTCTCTTACTCACTCTCTCACTCTCTAGCTATCTCTCCTTTCTCATCTCCTCTGCGTGTCTTACTCGATCTGTCTGTCTGTGCTCTAGTCACATATACCGTAAAAATGAAAGAGACCGTTACAATTAGGCGATTGTACGGAATTGTTGGAAATTTCTCCATATTTGTCCTTATTATTCAATTTTACAACTTTCTATGTTCATTTTCATGTATGACATTAGACTTTCATTCATAGATGGCTCACCAGCCAAATTAAGACAGAATAAATAGATTTGAAATTCATTGAAAAATTCGGATTTTCTGGTAGTTGCCTTTTTGCTGGAGAGAAAGGTCTATGATTGGAAGATCAGTTTAAAAAATATTAGATATGAATAGATTTTGAAAATAACCTAGACCAAGTTGTAATGGAGGATACACTACATAGCCCAGAATTCACAGTATTTGGAATAGTGGTTTTATGAAATATAACTGATTAAAAAGGAGATTTTCCTGTATAATCTCCTACTTGTGTCGTTTTTTTCTCTCGTTTTCACGGTACTCTCTTATAGCAAGTGTAGTCTAGCTAGGTGACATGGGAGAGGATACAGAATGGTATTTAGACTGGGTTATTGACATAATCGGGGATGGAAGTGATACTCCTCTGCGTGGCCTACAAATATTTGTTTTTTAATGTTTATTTCCATCTTGCTCGTTCTATTCATGTTTTCTTATTCGAATAAATGATTTTACTATTTCATTTGATTTTACTATCTGATTCATCGTTGATTGGCTCGATCCTTGTATCTATTTCATTTTGTATACGTTGCGAATTCAATATTCCAAATCTTGCACCTGTACGATATTTTTAAATACTGTGACAATTTTTTTAAAACCTAAATGCTGTTTTTAAAAATGCAATTGTCATTGTAGCTACCGTAACCATCGATCAATACTGGTTCACTTTCATGACCTACCGTAACCAAAAAAACATAGACTTCGGACCATACATGGGCGGGGTACCTGTGACTCGATTCTACAGGGGGGGGGGGCATCCGAACGATAAATGGTTAATTTTACGGGGAGCCTTCACTTTTTTGTTCAAAATTTCATTTGGCGTTCCACAAATTTTCGAAAAAACCTAATTTTACAGAGGACGTCCCATACATTTTCAAGCACCCACATTGCGAGTGAGCACTTTTTGTCGATGCGGTCAGTTTTGAGTCTTGAAACTCATCTAGGAATATGCGGGAGATCGAGATTAGTAAGAATCACCCCCATGCCGGGTCAGTTCCGAGTACTTGAGATGTAGATCGGGTCAGTTTTGTTCTAAATTCGGGTCAGTTTATAATTCGCAAAACAATAGATTGTGGGTGGGGCGAAAATGTATGGGACACCCCATGTTGGCGTCCATGTATGCTTCGGATTCTGCGTCCATCTTCATCTTGAACGAAGTGTCCGAAGTCTAAACATTTTTATCGGATTTTGCCTTGTTTAGGGATCATTTCCTCTTCCCTTTTGTGTAATATGTTCAGATATGTAATAATAACAGTAATAATTATTATTATTATCATTATTGTTATTATTATTATTATTTTTGCTTATATTTCAGATATGCCGTCAACCGATATGGATGATGAGCGATTCAAAAAACTTCATGAAATTGAATATGTGAAGTCTCAATCGATAAGAAAGAATTTGAGGAGTTACGATAAAGATCGCACGTTTATGAGACGTTTCCCTATAACACCGTTGTAATGATTTACACTGATTGATTGAATGTTTATCGTAATACACACAGAAAAATAAATGTTATCCACGGAACATAAGACCTGTGAAGTGTAATATTTAACACTTTATGTGCACACAAAAAGTGTTAAATATAGCACTTCACAGGTCTTATGATCCGTGGATTTCTCTGTGCAATTATTGCAATTATTTCAGTTATTATTATCCCTCGGATGAAGCTATTTTGGATGATTTTGAATTTGGTTTAAGTATTTTAATTGAAGATTTACAATCGTATGCTTGCAAATTGTTTGCGGTCCTGAAAAAAATTAAGAGGTATTCAATTTCATTTTTGTTTCTCGAAATACTCTGCCTTGATTCGAATATCTGACTATGAGTATATTACCTAATACATTTGTTGAATTGTATAGAGGTGTAATCAATAACTTTAGAAGCAGTGTTTTCAATATTATTTATGTTGATAACAACGATGTCGCTCCATTCTTCGAATGCAGATTTGATGTGAAGTTGCAATTGATGAAGACTGATAAAGACAAGTTAGTTTATTTTTAGCTAAATAGAGTACAGCAGAATCCCCACATTGATATGGGAGGGATCCCCCGGGTGTATTTCCTCGATTTTGTACGTTGTAAATAATGAAAATCTGTACTGCAAATTCTTTGCGTTGTTTTACTCCAGACTTGAACGAATTTATCGCGGAAAGTTTGGGATTTTTAAAAGCTTGTCAACTATATATTGTGCTAAGGAAAAGAAATCATGAAAACAGTCAATTTGACTGCCTCAAATTTAGATTGGTGAGCGTAGGCGAGTTCTGGAATTTTTTTGCGCGGCAATTGCCAAAAATTAATATTTTCAATAATTTTTCTCGGCTATGTAGTTTATAAAATTCCAATCTTTCCGTGAGAAATTCAGGCAAATCTGGAGTAAAACAATGCGAACAATTTGAAGAGCTGATTAATATTCATTATTCCAGCGTAAAAAATCGAAGGGACGCCCTGACCCTGCCAATGTGGGAATTCTGGTGTACTGTACTCAGAACAATCGATCGATCATTGACTGTGTTGTGTATGACATTTGCTCTCTACACGATCAATTCCGTTAGATTATTGCAAGTGTCTATGAAATAATAACGAAAGCAACCTGTAGTATCCCTCATGCATGGGCAGTCATCGTCGCTGGAAAATGAAATCGAGTGGGTAGGATGCAAAAATCGCGTGTATGGGACACAAAAATGTCATTTTTGTACGAATTTTGGCAAAATCGGGTGGGTTTTGCCGCTAGTGCCGGCCACGTATGGTAACCCTGTTTAGGGTATTTTTACAATTAGGTCGACAGCGACGCAACCACATTCTTGCTCGTTCTCTTTTTCAATGTAAAATTTCAGCCTTCATGTCTCCCTTATCAACGAGTTTTCCATGAATGATGTCCATTTTTATCGTGATCATATTGCCCCAGTGAAGTTTTGCATTGGGTTGGTTTGGTTTTTGTTCTAAATATTCCTTAATTTCACATTCAGAAATGAGTCCACGATCTTTGATCCAATCAATAAACTCGATATTCGTGATGGGATCGAAGCTGTTTTGACTATTACGGTAATATGCTTTGTATGTTAAATTGTATTATTATTGTGTATTATGCTTTGATGCATAGGTCAAAAAGTATGTTACAAAGTACCAAGCCGACCGGACTTTGAGCCAAAATTGTACTAAAATCAAAAAAAAACTTGACCGGATTTTGAGCCAAATTTGCCAAAAATCGAAAAACCAAACCAGACCGGATTTTCAAATCCGAATCGGATTATCCGTTAATTTAGTTATTTGACCTATGGCTTTGATGTTTAGTTACTGAATTTGGTATGGTTTCAGTATAGTTTCAGATGAAAGAAGCGAAGGGTGTGGTACCTTGTATTCTCAATTCTTTCTCTTCACCTTCGATATTGACTGACCTTAAGATTACTGTAGGAGATACCGTATTCTATGTAAACAAGTAAGTTTTAAATATTCGATTTTTGAACAATATTAATTTTAGATCGATAATTGCAATGAGCTCTCCGGTATTATGTTCCTTGATCTATCCAAATTCAGGAAAAGATGTAAATGAGGTAACATTTTGACCATTTTGAGAAAAATAAAAGATCAACTATTCTATGCTGCATGATATACAAATTTATTAGAATACAAAAAAAAATAAATTTTACAGTAGCTCCGGAAAGTCTAAATACACCTTTTATTTCTGGTGTCTTGTTGGCGTCAGTTGAGATATCAAGCTGAAACTTGCACATGATGTACCCATTTCGATCATCACTATGCAATAACCAGAAAAACCTGTGACACCTTATAAGAGGATCGAATACGTGCATACATTGGGCACATCATGTACAAGTTTCAGCTTGATATCACAACTGACGCCCATAGTTCGAAAAGTATGTTACACAGTACCAAGCCTGACTGCATTTTGAGCCAGAATTTCTTAAAAAAATCGAAAAACCTGACCGCATTTTGAGCCAAAATTTCACAAAAATCGGAAAACCTGACCGCATTTTGAGCCAAATTTGTCAAAAATCGAAAAACCTGACCGCATTTTGAAATCCGATAACCTAGCTATTCGACCTATGCTGACGCCAACAAGAGACCAGAAAAATTAAAAAAATTGTATTAAGCGCTACTGTATATTGCGCCACATTGTTGCCAATCATAGGTCGAAAAGTATGTTACAAAGTACCAAGCCTGACCGGATTTTGAGCCAAATTTTCGCAAAAATCGAAAAAACCTGACCGGATTTTGAAAACCGATAACCTAGCTATTCGACCTATGTTGCCAATACCTATTTGCACTATTTTCTTGCAGCTCACTATCGATGATGTAGTCCCTCGTGAATTCGAGTTGTTATTGAAATGTATCTATCCAGAGGATGTTAAGGTGTTTAAAAATTGATTTTTGTTACCGAAATTATTCACTTATCAAATTACAGATCAGAAAATTTGATGCTGTTTCTATTTTGAAGTTGGCTACTAGATTCAAAATCGATAGTGTTGAAAGGAAGTGTGCCAATATCTTAATGGTAATTATTTATTTATTGATCAGTTAAAATATCAATAATGAAGTGTATATCAGTAATATGGTACTTATTAGTAATATGGTATTCGAGAGTCAGGAAGAGCAAAGACCAAAGCGCGATATGTGCAAGACTGCGTGTAAAAAGCAGAGATTTATCTTATTTAACTTCTTCTTCGCGACTTTTGAACCCGCGAGAATTAAAATAAAGCTAGTCATCAATAATATTTGGAGAAAAATACTGTAGGGAAAAAAGGAAAAAAAAATATTCTTTCTTTCATGTGTTTCCTTTTGGCGGTACTCCTGCATCAATGTTGAACGTCTCTGATGAATATAATATACCTCGACTATGTGATGTAGTCATCGGCTGTCTCGATTATAAAGACATTTGTTATATGTTATACCCTTTTGAACAATCGGTTTGTATTTATTATTATTATTATTATTATTATTATTATTATTATTATTATTATTATTATTATTATTATTATTATTATTATATCTTTTAAATATTATGATATTCTCCAGAGTCTATCTACTCGTATGAAGCGTGCACTGATGAAGTACTCCGATTCTGTGTTTTCAACTAATCTCTCCGATCTTGATTTAAACGCCCTTAATGCTCATCTAGACGAAGTTATCAACGACGGATATTATTATGAAGTTATGAACGACGAATAATATTATAATTATAATTATAATGCCATTCAATATTCCATTATCCCCACCTTCTCCTATGGATATTGGTTGTATTTATATTGTATGATATCTTATTCATTGTTGTCGTCATCCGTATTTCTTATTGATGTAAATAATTTCCCTTCGTTCGAGTTACAGTTGTAAATATAAGTGAATAAAATTATGTGTTTTAGTTCTGTTTAATGTTTCTGGACAACTTCTTATGGTTGCTTATCGCACCATGATATACTTCCATTCGCGTGCCTCTTTTTAGTCGGTTTGAATGAGACCTATTTATTTGATTCTAGATCTAATCGATTTAGTTAAAATTATGCTCATATGATCATGTATTATCGATTTGTGATTAGTGATGCAATTCTTTGGGGAGTGCGATACTCGAACTCACTTTGCTCTGTCTCTCTGGTATTTCAAAACTAATGTTGAGAGATTACGGTAGTCATGTAATAGTTATCAAATTTTGTAAGGAAAAAAGTAACCCGTTGCTTTCCCGTTTCAGTCCCTCTGTGAGAGGTCGTTGATGAAGTTTGAGGAGACGAAGGAACAGTTGCGAATGAGATTCTGGGAGAGGAGATTGCTAAACTGTTCAGAGAGATGTGTAAGTTGGAGAGTTATTGATTGATTGAGAGATATATTGATTAGATGGGGTACCTTTGGTTTGGTGGGATAATTATGCTTTTTTCCAAGATTCGCCCGTAGCTCCCAAACTGCCACTGTACCACAAACCCTCACCGTTATCGCTATCTTAGCAACGGACATCCATCAATCCCTTTGCGATTCGTTTTAATGTCACACATAATACGATTGAAATCATGGAATAAAGAATAAGAATGAGGTGATAAAATAAGTGAAATTAAATAACTACAAAACAACTATTATTGATCCCTTTTCCTCTTTTCTGATAGTTAGTGAAACGATTGATTTGGATAATTTATTGATTGGTATATTGTACTTTGATCTTTGATCTTTCAGACAATTGAACAAGCCTCATCGTTTTCACATTCTCAACTGGGTCAACGAGGGAACGGAAATGAAGCAATACAGGTATTGCTGTTTCCCCCCTCAAATTTGGATGATTATAATTATAATTATATAATTATTATACAATTATAATATTGTTTTTGTGCAAACATCTGACCTTGTTGAATAGGATGTTTGTAAGAAGAATTGTTTTAAGCTGAATTTCACAATTACTTAAAAGAATACTTACTTTGTATTCAATACAGATTATGTTTTAGCAACTGGCGAGCAAACTGATGAATGAGGAGGAGTCATTGCAAGCGACTGCGAATGAGAAGCGACCGATCAATGGTGAGTACGGTAGGTACGGTAGAGATCAAAGATCACGTACTGTAGATCAGTTATGTAATAGAGTCGATATCCAAAGATTTGGTTCCTAGCCAGGGGGTATCTGAATGGGCCAACTTTAGGTAATGCGATAAAGAGAAATGTAGTTGGGGTAGTACGGTAGATGTCGATTTGAAACATAGGTGGGCGCGTGAAAACGAATATTTTTTGCGCACAGCCTTGCCTTCCCATGGGGGACTTGCGCATAGCCTTGCCTCGCGAAAATCGGACAATTTCCAGTCGAATTCGTCAAAAAATAGCCATGCGCACAGCCTTGCCTTACCCTTCCCCGGTTTGCGCACAGCCTTTCCCCCAGCGTGCCCACCTATGATTTGAAAGATCAAAGATCAATAGTGATTGTTCATTTCCAACAGGTACTCCATCTTCTGGAACTGATGGAGGGATGGCCCATCGGATATCGAGGAAGGAGAAGTTGTTATCGAGAGATGCACACAATCATCTCATTGATGAGGTAAACACAATTATTGATTGAAGAGGGTATGGTATGATAGTGTTGTTCCTAGTTGTGCCATAGTTTGTGTTAATTTGTCACTGATGATGGGTTGAATACTCGAAACGCGTCTGACTGATAATCCAGATCATAAAACTCTGTACAAACTATGGCATAACTAGGTACAGCACTGTCGATTATTTATTGATTCATTGTTTTGTTTGGGTATGTTTAGCTTGACATCTCGTAATTATAATATTATTGGCGTTTTTTCGTCCCATTAAGAAAAGAAGATCAATAATTGAACCAGCTAGGCATGTTATGAGTTTGCTGAAACTGTCGATCACCGGGTGAATGTGACTACATTTTCATAGGTTATTAATTTAATAAATGGTTCGATATAAAATAAATAAATAAATACATATTCGATTAATATTATTTGTCCAATTTATTTCCATTTCAGGTTCGTATCCAATCAAAATTGGAGGCTGATTTGTGTGAGACGAAGGCTGCATTGGAAGAATCGAGGAGTCGATTGGACGAGAGGTACGGTACAGTGAACATGTTCGGTTTTTGTTGTTATTTTGGTTACATTTATCGATACTCGGTAATCCAGAAGTGTAGATGGGCTAGATAATCATTGTAGTTATGTAGAGGGCAGATTCAACGATGGTATGTGGTGGATATTATTGTATTACATTATGTATGGCACGTTACAACGTTGTCCTTTGATTTTTACTTCTTCTTTCTGTTGCAAAACTATGGCCTGCAGAATTGGTGTTTCACGCCTTAGTGATAGTCCGTTGACGTTAAATGCGTTTGCTTCATGTATGGCTAAATATGGATATACACCCTTGCAGATCTACTGTGCAATAACTGTCAATACTCGTGTCGCGTACACTGTCTCTGCAGAGGATAGCACCCCGGTATCCGGTTCCATTCAATCAACTACGACCCATTGGAATAGATCCTGATAAGGGTAAGTGGAAGGGGTGGGGAGTGGTCTGTAGAGACCCCTTCGACTCCGAATCTAGGATTTTGCGGACCGTTGAACTGGCAAAAACATTTTTTCAAAGATATAATATATCAAAAACTCTTTTTTTTCGGGAACCCTTTGGGGGTTGCCTACAAAAAGTCTCCCCCTCCATCCTTACGACACCTGTAGCCCTAACTTTTATCCATTGTAGAGTTGTGATAAAAGTAACAATAAGTGGTAATAGAATGAGACTCTGATCTTGGTAAGAGAAAGACTATTGTAATTTCTCTCTTTGATCGGACTGTGAGAGAACTTGGTAATTTTGTGTTCCTCAAAGTTAAAAGATTGGCAACGTTTCCCTCAAACGTGATCCGAACCACTCTAGCTACAATGTTTAGCTTGCCATCTCATAATTATAATATTATTTGTGTTTTTCCACACGGTAAATGGAAGAGAATCATTAATTGAAACAGAAAATCATGTTGTGAGTTTGCTGAAACTGTCGATCACCAGGTGAACGTGATAACGTTTTAATAGTTTATTAAGTTTAATAAATGGTTTAATAAGAGTATAATAAAATAAATAAATACTCGATTAACATTATTTTTTAATTTAATTTCATTTCAGGTTCGTACTAAATCAAAGTTGGAGGCTGATTTGAGTCACACAAAGGCCGCATTGGAAGAGGAGAGGAGTCAGCGGAGAACAAACACCATCAACTTATTATTGATTGATTGGATGAGAAGAAACGAGAGGTACGGTACAGTGGAGATGTTCGGTATTGGTGATATTTGGGTTACGGTAGGGTTGCCGGTTCGCATTCGAATTCGAATTATTCGCACCCCTTTCCCATCTCTCACCCTCTCTCCCCTTTCCCTTCAAAGAATTCGATACACCTGCCATACGGAACGAATAGTTCGGGACAGACCGAATTATTCGCACACGAATTCATCGAAGGGAAGGGGAGAGAGGGCGCGTCTCAAACGAATTGCCGGGAGAGAAGGGAAGCGACTGACAAGGGGCACGAATTATTCGCCCTCGTTCCTGCAACCCTAGGTTACGGTATTCGGTAATCCACTAGTGTAGATCAGATCACGCCTTTTGCAAGGTTCTGATATATATAAGTAATTTTTCGTTGGATGAATAAGGAAAACGGTTCAGCGAAAATGCAGTACTCCGATCTAGTAACAGTAGTCATGAAACATGAATATTGATGGTGACTGGATGGGATAGAGTGGCCGGTGACGTCATATATAGTCTCTATGATTCGTTCGCTATTTAAGATCTTTAATCTCTACCAGGGTTGTGCGGAAAATATATTTCGGAAAAAATTTCGGAAAACTTTTTTTCCGGTCTAAAATACCGGAAAAAACCGGAAAAATCGGAAAATCCGGAAAATTTTCTGCAAAACGCATTTTCTTGTGTTTTATATAACAATGTCTTTCGAAAACGATCAAAGCGTGTATAGAAATAATCGAAAGAGATATGACAGTAACTGAAATACATAACAATTGAACGCACATTTTAAGGCTTAGAATCCTAGGAGTTGAATGTTCACGATGAGGAACAACAACGCTACATACGTGATTGTTCATCATTATTGGTGCATTAGGTGTTAGAACTATGACCGGTCATATAAAAATGACTAAAAAATCGTCAAAATTTGTTTTTTTGATATGTATTTTTTTAGTTTGTACAGCATTTAATTTTTTCCGGTTTTCCGGTATTTTTTCGGAAAATTTTCCGACCGGAAAATTTTCCGGAAAGGGGTCGGAAAAACCGGAAAAGTTTTCCGGTCGGAAAATTTTCCGCACAACCCTGATCTCTACCATTGTGAAAGTGTGAGGAGTGTTGAAGGGATGATTGATAAAGGTTCCCATTTTGAAAACAAAGACTCCACCTGGGACATTGGGGTTTCTATGAGGCCTCTTAGCCGATTATTCAAAGATTTTATCGTTCATTCTCACGGTTTTTCAGAATATGAATTAGAATCGACTGATTGAACAGCTCGGTGATGATCTTCTACCTATTCCCTCTCCATCTTCTCGATTAGAGGACACTCATCTTCCCTTGATTACACCGTCAGCTAGACAACAACAAACGCAGATACCCCCGTAGTGCCCGAGTGGAGTCGAACGTCGACCCGTGAGTTTTATGTTTCAGCCATAATATATAAATTTGAGATCAGCCGCCGGTTCTGATCTTATGTGCAGTTTTGTTCCTTAATTGGACACTCTAATGCCCCTTGCAGTTTGATTGGCTAATATCAATTTATATTCATATTGTTTATTTTAAATTTAATTTAATTCCAGAAAATTGGTATTACGACGCGTACGAGGCCCTCCAGCACGTTTATACAGTAATCCACGATAGACGCCCACTGCCGCCCCGGTCCTTCTTCACGTTACACAAGCTAAGAATGATCATGGAGGATGACATTCACAAGTGAGTCGGCAGTTTAATGCATGGACTAATGTTGTTTAGTGGCCAGACTGCCCACTCTGGTGTATTATTATTTTTAAATATTATTATTATATTATTATGTGGTTCTCTTGTGTAGGGATTGGTTGTGGATCCCAAAATGAAACATTGACCATTTGTTATTCTATTCTACTTGTTCAAGTCCAATAGCTTTGATGACAATTATTTTGATCTGAAACCGGTGGAATCACGTTTCAATGGTATCATTTCCCCGTATGACTTTGTTCCATTCTTTTCCATGTTGATGTAGTATATCTATCCTTATTCTCTTACCATATTCACTTGATGTGTTGTCGCATCTTCTGGATATTTTGTAACTAAAATTAAATTAAATATACCCTTACAGCACCTGCTCGCACCGCCACGTGAACTGCCGCCTCCAGTAGGATTCAGCAATGGAGGTCATCTGCCTTCTTCTGTTCACTCTGCACAACCACCGATAGATTGATGGAGAGAACGACATGAGCCTATGGGGAATAATGAATACCACCCAAGGAATATTATTGATTGATTGATATCGATTGATTGGCTCTCTTTAGAAGAAAACTTTCGATTTTGGCATTATTCCTTCATTGTTTAAATCTCAGATGAATGCTAAAGTCTTATAATTATCCATAATTTTGTCTAAATAATAACTGTATTGTTCGATTTCTTCCCTGTTTTCTTCTATATCTCATAGTATTTGCATAATATGAGACCACTCTCACCATCATCAAACATCATGAATTATTGCGATTGATTCTGAAATTATGGAATTGATTGATTATCGATAAAATTAGCATGTTAAAATCATATGGTGAACGTGGATTGCTTTCGTTACTCAATTCGAACTTGTACAGCGATAGAGAGAACAAAATGATCGAAACATGAATTTATTTATTTTATTTATTTATTTGATACACCCGTGACAGGTACGACAGCAAATACAGAAACATTACGAAAAAAAGTAATAATAATAGAAATGAATATGAAAAGCATATTAAAAATTGGTACGACGCCAATAAAATCTCTCGTCATCTGACTCTCTCGTTTCGCGTGTTCTCTCACCACTCTGACTCTCTTTCTCTATTGTGTTCTATCCTCGCGTTCTTCTCACTCCGTCAGTGATGGTTCTTTGATCAGAGTAGGGACTGTACAGATATGAGAGAGTGGAGAGAGAGTGTGTAGAAGTGAGAGAGATCAGAGAATGAAACAATTGATCTAATATTGTTTATCCATCGTTGTTCCTTCCTTTCTCGGTAGATTCCCGCCTTTTTTCTGATATACGTGCCACTATGCTATTGTTCCTACTTTTTCGTTGGAAGTTAGGTCTCTCTTTCTTTCACCTTCTATCTGGTCTTCTACCTTTCTCTCTTCCTCTCCTTCTTTCTCCCTCTCCCTTTTCTTTCTCTCCTTCTACCTCTTTCTCTATCCTTCCTTCCACTCCGTCCCTAGTAGTCCTTTTTAATTGATCTTTGATCTTTGCCTTTTTTAAATTGATTTTTGATCTTTATCTTATCGCGTACCTTTTAGGATTCGCTCTCACAAATTTGTGGCTCTCTTCTCTTGCTTCGCTTTCTTTTTCTTCCACTATCTTTCTACTATAGTGTTTATAATGGTTCACTGTTAATTTTGATATAGGTGTAAATGATTTCCGATCTTTCAGATTCAGAATCCCGTCGTGACTGATCTCAACGTTCATCTGATTCGTCTCGAAATGTCGTCGGCCAGGAGTCAAGGACCTCATTCAGAAGACCATCGTCCTCCGCTGTGGAGCCCGCAGTCACTGTGAAAAGGTATACTGTTTACCAACCCCACCGTTATAAAAAAATGGCAAAAAGCCATGTCTGCTTCGTATCCATGAACGTTGGCAAACCGTTTGCCGGCAAACATGACGTCACAAGCGTAGGGGAGGATCTCTGGCAAACGCCTCCGCCTACGCTAGTGACGTCACGACGTCATACAGCAGTGTGTTTATATGTCCTTCCATGATGTTGTTGATCATAGATGAGATGTTGTACATGTGGCCCTTTGAGTTAGAGATGTCTATAACGAGCTATACATTGCTGGCCCGCAGTGCGGTGTAAAATCATTGCGGGCTGCAACGACTACTTTATTCCTATCTGGCCACTTTTGTATTCGGTCGTTCCTCTGTTCTCTTCACTTTCCTTCGCTCTCTCGTTTGCTTGAAAGAACGGAAATCATTGCGGGCCCGTAACCCCCGAATAGCCAACTCTACTTTGAGTGAGGTGCTAATCTATCTTCAGGGTGAACTTCATTTCTTCGTCTTCGTCGACGATTCTATCAGAGGGAGTATGCATGAATTCCGGCAAACCGTTCGTCCGACAAACGTGACGTCACAACAGTAGGCGGAGGCGTTTGCCGAAAATCCACCGCCTACGCTTTTGACATCACGTTTGTCGGACAAACGGTTTACCGGAATGCATGCGTACGGCATCAGAAGACATCTACATCTACGTCGATGGTCGTTCATTGTCATCTCATCTTTCTGACGGATGGACCTTCCCAGCGACCTTCCATGGACCTTCCTTCCCTTCCCTTTCCTTCTTGCTGCATACTTCGACCAATTTTGAAGTTTTGTATTTATCTTATTTTACGAAATAATAAAGATTTTGGGGTTGTTAATGTTCGCAATCGGTGTCCAAGCCCGCGAAGTTAAATGGGTGGGGCCAGCATCGATATATCAATAGGGCTCACCAAAAATGGGCGGAGCCACGCATCGGTATTTAAGTACGGGCATGAGTGAGTATATCTAGATCCTTTGACACAATAAAGAACGGGGACCCATGGTCTAGTGGATAACAAGTCGAACTATCAATCCGATCGGTTGGTCGACAGGAAGGTTCAATCCCCCGAGAAGGAATGGCAAAAGAAAACATATCTCATCTGTACCTAACTCTTTTTGCTATTTTTTTTTCAGTTGATCCATTCTCGCTCTCCCTACGCTAACGTCTAGTGAGTGACAGAGATCCCATAGAATGATCCTGAATAGTGAACTAACTTTTTTTCATGAACATTCTGTTAAAATGAGTTTCGCATCAAGTATGATTAAATCAACCATGCTGATTTCAAAAATCGGATTTATTTTCACGCCACGTTTCGTCTAACGCGACCATAGTCGCGACCACTTCTTATCGTTTTTAGTTTAGAATCAAGAGTATCATGCACTATGAAATTTCTTGCTCTATCTGTTCAACGAGGATAAAAGAGGAAAAATCCGAAAATCAAACACGAAAAAACATATTCAGAACGATATGATATTATTGTTCAGCTGTGTTTATAAGAGCTCATGACATGTTATTCACCACTAAAAAGAAATATAAGTCCTAGCTATCACGATTGAAAAGATATGAATTTTTCAATTTTTTATTTAATGTGACATATTTGAGCCGGGTTTGAGCCTAAGGGCATTTTCACTATAACTTTCATCGGTCTCCCCCTGGTATATGTCTATGATGAAATTATTGAGGGCCAGATCGAAAGTCCTCGCGAATGTCCGGCAGGGGGTCAAAATGCTCGAGTCTTACCGAGCCGGTCTCTTAAACCCTCAAGATATTGTTAAAATGTACATAAATGTAAAAACCGGCAATTCCGCAAACCGGCAACGCCTTGCCGCACATCCCTACACTGTACCTACCGGAACAAATGGCCTATGCATTTTACAGATTGTGTATTGTTCTCATCGAAAGATTCTTGCCTTCAGATAATTTTTGTTGGTAGCGGATAAAGGCACACCCGAGCTAATATCACTCTCCGCTCTGGCAAAACTATATCGTAGACAAAGAAAACGAGAGAGTGTGACCAGAGCGGACAGTTTCGAATTAGATCGGGATATGATAGTGATCATGAGCCATTATTACGCAGCGTTTCGAGCACAGTCATAGTGTGACAGAAGAAAAGGGAGACCGAAAGAGAAGTAGAGGTGGCAGAGATGGTTCTCTCAATTGATTCATTTCATAGATTGGGATATGTTCATCGGTTCGTTGATTATTGATTGATTTGTCGATCTACTGAATTTGTGATTTCCCTCTTGTTGTTTATAATGGAATAGTAGTTGATTACTGTGCTTTATTTCCTTTCGCTTGTTCTTTTGAAAGCGCGTTTCTGCCTAACTACGTTGGATATGGGGCATAGGTCGAAAAGTATGTTACAAACTACGAAGCTTGGCCGCACTTGAGCCGAAAATTCCCGAAAAATCAAAACGAAAACCTGACCGCATTTTAAAAATGTGCAACGTTATTCGACATACATATGTATGCTGGTATTTCTCATAAATGAATATTCCACAATTTCAAGGCAGTCTCAGCGTTCCAGATCCGTAGGAGATCGATTACGTCGTGTGCGATGCAGCCAAAGATCTCATCGAGAAACTCATCTGTCTTAGAGAGGTACGGTATTGTGATAGTGGTTTATTGATTTGATTTCGCACAGGAATCATTGTAGAATTGACCCATTGTCATTGTATTGAGTGAATAAGTATTGGTGTAGACACGAATTCACCTTGTTTAGTATTTATTATCTTATTACAGGTTCGATTGGGTCTTTTTCACTTCAATGATCGATATGGAGAGGGAGGCGAGAACACGAATATGAACAGTTGATTGCACAACTCAAGGACAAGATTCAGGTGAAATGCATTTTAAATTTCGATTTTATTTAATTAAAATTTATCGAAATACGAGAAAAGCTATTGTGTATACGATAAACTTCAGTTATTTATGATGTTTATGACCCGTTGATTCTGTGTTTGTGCCTTATATTAAACGGCCTAAAGGCTGTGTTGAGGAATTCTGCCCTCGGTTGTCTAAAAAAAATAAACTCATGTTCCTTGTAGATCGTGAAGATGCACGCGGAGGAGTCGACGTCCACCCAAGGATGTCTCAATGGAGGAGATGGAGGAATTGAAGGAGAAGAACCGCCAATTCATCCTGGAGAAGAACGAACTACAGAGGGTTAGTGCATGTATGTAATATTATATAGCAGCTACCAGTTATCGATTATTCGATCATGTTGTGATGAGACTACGGTAGTTGTGGGCGGAGTCGGTCAGGGTACGGTAGTGAGAGGGTAACTGGCAGGGCCAGTGCGTACGTGCAGTATGGAATCTAGACGAATACTGATCTTAGGGCCGAATAGGTCACCTGTGGACTTGTGTGTTGTGTTTTGTACTTCCATTCTTCACTGTTGAGCAAACTTGGCTGGATCCTGGTTTCACCAAACTGTTTTCTGTAGGAAGGTCGTCTAGTAATTCGATGAAGATCCTTGATATGTTGTGTAAAGTTAGATCTGCTGATAAATTACTGATCAACCGCTAAACTACCACTTTTTATTGTTTAATATAAATCAATAAATAATTCGTTGTTTTTCAGAGTCAACTGACTGAACTGCAACAGCAAAGAGAGTACTGAGATGAAGGAACTACGAGAGAAGTATGAAGAGGAGAGGACGAATCATGCGGGTGATGAGGAAAAGATTGTGAGTTTGACTTGGGGATTACGGTAGTCATGTTGTGAGATTACGGTATATATCACCCTCTGAGAGAGGAGATTGCCTAACTGCAGAGAAATGTGTAAGTTGGAGAGATATTGATTGATTGATAGAAATATTGATTGGATTTGGGTGATAACATAAGTTAATTGAAATAACTATTATACAAAACAACTATTATTGCCCCCTTTCTTCTTTTCTGATCGTGATAGAATCGATTTGATTTGGATGGTTTATTGATTGATCTTTGGTTGTACTTTGATCTTTGATCTTTGCTCTTTCAGGCAATTGAAAGATCATCATGGTCGGCAGATTCTCAACTGGGTCTACATACGAAGGCAAGGAGACGAAGCAAGTCATAGAGGTATTGTTGTTTGTTCACAAAATTTCGATGATTATATTTATGTTTATTTATTTATCTTTAACGATAAACAGAGAAAGTGAAAATCGATAAATAATATTATGGAATGAGGCGATTAGACATAATTTACTAGAGTATCGGAAGAAAGTCAACATTAGATAATGCGTTATAGAAAAAACGTATTTGTAGTAGTACGATAGGTGTCGATTTGTAAGATCAAAGATCAAAGATCAATCGTGATTTTTCATCGAGGTACTCCAACATGTGAAACGGGTGGAAGGATGGTCCATAGGATATCGAGGAAGGAGAAGTTGTTATCGAGAGAGGCACAGAATCATCTCATTGATGAGGTATGTATAATTATTGATTGAAGAGGGTATGGTATGATAGTGTTGTGCTTATTATTAGTTGTGTCATAGTTTGTACTTTAAACCAAGTTTGAGGTAATTTGTTACTGATGATAGGTTGAATACTCGAAACGTGTCTGACTGATAAACCAGATCACAAAGCTCTGCACAAACTATGGCATAATTAAGCACAGCAGTTTAGCTTGACATCTCATAATTATAATATTATTGGTGTTTTTTTCCACACTGCAGTAAGGAAAGATCAGTAATTGAATCAGATAGGCATGTTATGAGTTTGCTGAAACTGTCGATCACCGGGTGAACGTGACGACATTTTCATAGTTTATTAAGTTTAATAAATGGTTTATTTAAAGTTTAATAAAATATATAAATGTTCGATTGACATTATGTTTCAATTCTTTTTTCCATTTCAGGTTCGTATCAAATCAAAGTTGGAGTCTGATTTGAGTCAGACGAAGGCTGCATTGGAAGAGGAGAGGAGTCGATTGAATGAGAAGGAACGAGAGGTACGGTACAGTGGACATGTTCGGTATTGGTTGTATTTGGGTTACAGTAATCGATAATCCATTAGTGTAGATCACATCTCTCCAATAGCCTTTTAAAAAAAATTCTGATAACGATCAGTTATTTCGTTTGATGTGGTTGTTTTTTATTGCCCAACGATGGTGTGGTACTCTAATCCAGTCAAAGTGAAACATGAATATTGGAGGTCATGTGACTATATAGGGTAGAGTAACCCGTGACGTCATTCTCTTTGATTCATTCACTATACATATATCACGGGTCTCCTGTAAAAGTGTAGCAAAAACGCCCGTTTCTGCCACTAGGAAAAATTTTTATCTCCGATTTCGATGAAAGTCGGTCAGTGGGTGTGGTTGGGGGTCATGAGAAGGTCTAGTCACTTGATTTGGCTAAAATTGCAGATTATCTATTTTTTGTGATCTACCCTGAAAATGATCATAACTCGGTTAATTTTCATCGTACAGCGAGCTGACAGGTGTCATTCGAACCGTATTCTAATGCTCTTCAAAAAAGTTCTTTATGTCTCGTTCGCTGCTAAGTCGTCTTCAGGGCGCAAAACGCGAAAAGCTGATTTTTTTATCAAAAAGGTGACCTGTTCTCGAAAACTTTTTCTTGGGTATATCCGTTTTATTGCAAAAATTATATCATCAAACCACGCACAATATCACTATCTAGTTCATTGCCCGTATCTCTTGGCCCGGAGGGTCGATTATTAGTATAGCTCACGGACTTAGTCGATTTTTATCACTTTCCGTTTTTTGATCGTATCTCGCTTCAAAGTTATCCAATTACCTTTTCAAAAAAATAGAAATGATTCTCTCGAAAAGGAGATTGAAAAGTTTATTATTGTCCATATTGTTATATCAAGCCGTTTTCGAGTTATTAAAAGAAAACTGCTCCAATTTCGATTTTTTACCGCTTTCATGTGAAAATACATGCTTTTTCCTATCAGAAATCAATCAATTCGACAAATATATTTACTTCATAATAGAAACTGTAATATAATTGAGCAAGCACTGTGCAGATATCAACATAACAGGTCAAATACGAGAGTTGTTGATAACTAAGGGGCGTCGTCCGAGAACAGTCTTTATCTCTGAATGCATCCAATCATAGATCGCATCCGAGGAGGCGGTAAGAACATTCTCTTGCACTTGTTCTTCATCCTCAATCCCTCCTCCCTTTTCATCGTATTCCTCCTCCTAGTCCTTGATGAAATCCATTGCTAGTAACGCATCTCTTCGATCGTCCCTTCTTCCCCGCTTCCTCCTTCTTCGCGAGAAAAGTCCTTATGCAGTTCTTGATCTGATCGTGGTTTGCTGGCATGATATCCGTTCTGGCCTTCATTCTCTTCTCGACTTCTTCTGATCTCAGCTTATTTCTTGCGGCGTAGAACTCCTCGAAGAGATCCACCACCATCTGCTTGGCCACTGGGTCGTAAGGTGCACTCTTCTTCCGAGTGCGAAGTCGCATTGGCAAATAGAGGAGAGGAGGGGGAGTTCGCGAACAAATGCAATACATAAAAAAAATACAAAAGATCAAACCATTATTATCGTGCGAATGCTATATGGTCTTTGTTCAACACATGAAAGCGGAAAAAAATCGAAATTGGAGCAGTTTTCTTTTAATAACTCGAAAACGGCTTGATAGAACAATTTGGACAACAATAAACTTTTCAATCTCCTTTTCGAGAGAATCATTTCTATTTTTTTGAAAAGGTAATTGGATAACATTGAAGCGAGATACGATCAAAAAACGGAAAGTGATAAAAAATCGACTAAGTCCGTGAGCTATACTAATAATCGACCCTCCGGGCCAAGAGATACGGGCAATGAACTAGATAGTGACATTGTGCGTGGTTTTAAGATACAATTTTTGCAATAAAACGGATATACCCAAGAAAAATTTTTCGAGAACAGGTCACCTTTTTGATAAAAAATTCAGCTTTTCGCGTTTTGCGCCCTGAAGACGACTTAGCATCGAACGAGACATAAAGAACTTTTTTGAAGAGCATTAGAATACGGTTCGAATGACATCTGTCAGCTCGCTGTACGATGAAAATGAACCGAGTTATGATTATTTTCAGGATAGATCACAAAAAATCGATAATCTGCAATTTTGGCCAAATCAAGTGACTAGACCTTCTCATGACCCCCAACCACACCCACTGACCGACTTTCATCGAAATCGGAGACAAAAAAAATTTCCTAGTGGCAGGCGTTTCTACACTTTTACAGAAGACCCGTGATATGATCTTTGATCTCTACTATAGTTACACCGTGACGATGATGGCCTGTTGATTCTGTGTTTGTGGCTTATATTATACGGTCTAAAAGCTACGTAGAGGCATTCTACTTTCTGTAGAAGATCGAACTACAGAGGGTTTGTGCATGTATGCAGTATTTTATAGCAGCTTCCATCGTTCGTTCGATAATAGTTGTGATGAGACTACGGTTGTTGTGGGCGGAGTCGGGATACGGTAGTGAGAGGGCAACTGGCAGTGTAACTGCGCGGAATCTATACGAATATCGGTTTTAAGGCCAAATAGGGAGAAGAGTACCGTAGTGACTCATGATGGCTCTGTGTGTGTCCGCCGTCCTTTTCTTAGTTGAAAGTTAGGCCGGATGAATCCGTGTTTCACTCTTGTGATATGTGAATGCTTAGAAATTGAATTTAATTATCTCGATAGAGTGGTTATGATAGCCCTATCTACAAAATAAATCAATGCTTCTGCGTCTTCTAATGTTTATTATATGAATATTAATAACAGTTTCGTCCAATTCTCTCCGTACATATCTGTACTATCAACTTAAATAAATTGTAATTACTAAAAATAAAGGTAATTATATGTAATACTTTGCAGACACGATGATATGCGTGTTCGACGGACGCTCGGTCCCTTATCTGCAAAGGAAACGATGCATTGCGGATTTTGCTGGTACGTGATTATTGATTGATTTTGAACAATTTATTGATTGATTCGGGGCATTTTATTGATTAATTTTAATCCTTTTATTGATTTCGATTTTAAGGATGGGGGTGTGATCTGGGGTTAGTCTCATAGGTCGATAAGTATGGAATTTTTTTTATCTTTGCATGTGAAGACTTTGTCAAATATATAGGCCACTGTACCAACCGGAACAAGTGGCCTATACATTTCACAAACTATGTATTGTTCTCTGTCCTCGAAAGGTTATTGAGAGAATTTTTGTTGACACACTCTGAGCTGATTTTACTCTCCGCTCTGACAACGCTCTCTTGTAAAAAAAGAGAGCGAGAGAGCATAGCCAGAGCGGAGAGTCTCGGAGTGTACCTTGAGCCATTATTACTGATGAGAGCGCACCCGGTGCTTTGGGGTAGCGCGCAGTCATCATATCTATGTGGATGAGTAAGAAGGTGATGTTCCAAAGACTCATAATAAGTTTAACTTATTGTGTTCCAGATTGTACATGGCAGAGATGGTACTCGCGGTTGATTCAGTTCATCGATTGGGATATGCACATCGGTTCGTTGAATATTGATTGATTTGTCGATCTATTGATTTTGAGATTCCCCTCTTGTTGTTTATAATTGAAAAGTAGTTTATTACTGTGATTTATGTCATTTCACTTGTTCTTTTGCCAGCGCGTTCCAGCCTAAATACGCTGTATTCTGGACCATAATTCGAAAAGTATTAGGGTGTGCCAAAAGTCTTTGCACTTTTTTCATAGTTCATATTTTTTTGAATAACAATCCAAGCAACTACATTCAAATGGTGACATACTGTCCACGTTTATGAACAACTGTCCTCCATCTCGTACGCAACTGCATGACACCGTTCTGGCAGAACTCATTAGTGAGCGAGAAAATCGAAAGGTCGATCTCCCGTTTCATATCGTTCAGACTACGGAAGGTTTTCCCTCTACAGCAGTGCTCGAGAGACCGGAAAGCGTGGTAATCACAATGGGATAGGTCGAGGGAATACAGCGGATGGGGAAGCCAGCCGATATTAAAATTCTTCAGTTTGATCTGTGTCTGGTTAGTGTTATGTGTTCTCACATTGTTCATTAAAGTCAATACTTTTCCTCATACAAAGTGACTGAGAAGGACTAGGGCCTCCATCTCCTCCAGTTATTCGCAGAAGGCATCGGTGCTAACAGTCTGCCCCTCTGGTAAGAGTTCGTAATAAACCACACCAAGAGAGCAGAAGAAGAATGAGAGCGACTCTTTCTTTCCATTCGGATTGCGTTTCGGGAAGGGTTTTGCTTCCTCGCAAGAGGGCAGCTATTCAATCTTCATATGGAGGTTGTCGTACCACGCCCACTCTTCATCGTGGTAGGCAATGAACTTCATCCAATCAGTGGATCGAGAGCGGCCGACATTTGAAGTGGAGATGCCAACTCGGTTTTTGAGCTATATGACCGAGTGCAAATGAGGAACCAATTAAGGTGCCCTGGGACGAAGGGAAGACCGAATGAGGATGCGATGGATAGTGGTTCCTGGAGTACTTTACCTGCTCCAAGTATCAGAAACTATGCGTCGGCTAACTTCTGTCATTTCGAAGAACCGGGCCTTTATGGGCTAGTAGGACGTCATGACCTTGGTTTTTCAACCACAGAAAAACGGTTGTTCTTGAAATGACTATACCAGTAGAAGACTATTATACGACACGGCACCCTTGGCTTCATTGACTGGGGTAGTTGGTGATACGTTTCTGTTGCACTCCACCCCGTACCGTGCAAGTCAAGAAGGACACGTCGAAGTTTGAATAATGGTGACATAAATAAAAATTTATATCTAATCGAGGAAAGAGAGTTGGCAAATGAGACTTATCACGTTTACTGATCAATAGGCCTCCGATATAGGAAAAATGCCAAGAGGCGTAACAATCGCCCTAGACTGAGAAAGATGGGTCGAAAGTAGGTGCAGAAAGAAGTGCAAACACTTTTGACACACCCTAATACGTTAGAAACTACGAAGCATGACCGCATTTTGGAATTTTTTAAAACCTTTGCATCTCAAAACCATAGGGCGAATAGCTATTTTACTTTCAAAATGCGGTCAGTTTTATTTTTATTTTTCGGCAATTTTTGGCTGAAATGCGGTCAGGTATTCAAAAAATCTCCCAAATTCGGTTATGTTTTTCGCTTTAAAAAAATATTTTTATTTTTTTAACTTTTCGATCTTGCTCGAGACTAGTAATTTTTAAAAAAAACTTTAGCACCGTACCTACTGGAACAAGTGGCCTATACATTTCACAAACTATGTATTGTTCTCTGTCATAGAAAGACCATTGAGAGAATTTTTATTGACACACCCCGAGCTGATTTTACTCTCCGCTCTGGCTCTATCGCAGACAAAGAAAGCGAGAGAACATGACCATAGCGGAGAGTTTCGAATTACCTCGTTGTGTGCCTTTGATAGTGTTCTTGAGTCATTATGACTGATGGGAGCGCACCCGGTGCTTTCGGGTAGCGCGTGGTCAACATATTTATTGTGGTGAATAAGAAGTTGATATGTTCTGTGAATGTGATTGTTGTAGATTTTACTTGGCAGAGATGGTACTCGCAATTGATTCATTCCATCGATTGGGATATGTTCATCGGTACGGTGATTATTGATTGATTTGTCGTTCTACTGATTTTGTCATTCCCCTCATTTTGTTTTAATAGTTGATTACTGCGCTTACGTATGTCCTCTCACTTGTTCTGTTGCAATTTTTTTTCGCGCGTTTCTGCCTAACTACGTTGTATATGGGGCACAGGTCGAAAAGTACGTTAAAAACTGCGAAGCGTGGCCGCATTTTTGTTATTTTTTTGCTGTTTAAAGCTTGACCACATTTTGAAAACCTGTATTGGACTATTGCACCATTCTTTTCAAGTATCAATAACTAAACTTGCAATCGAAATAATGTTATTATATAATTAATTAAACTTATTATCCTTCTCAGTGACATCAAGCCATACAACTTATTACTTGACGCGTGCGGTCACGGGAGGAATGGTGGACTTTGGATCGTGTTTGCGTGTCCTCGAGGATGGAAGAGTCGAGAGAAAAGTGGATGAAGGTGTGTGATTCTATATGCCGTATCAGGAAATGCCATCATTGCACTATATTGCGCCGCCTAGACATAGTAGTGTTGAAACGGGAAAGTGGCAAGCGAGCGAACTTTTGTGCTTCATTCCTTTTTCTAATTTTTTTCTAAGTGGAACCGTGTAAAATACTATTTGGAACAAAGTGCAATAAGCGAAAGGAATGACGTCGTTAGAAATGAAATTAGAGATATCATTTATTCTGCGTGCTTCACCCACTCTCAAACCCTATATTTTTATTCTTATATATTTAATTGTTTTATATTGCAGGTACGAGATGGTGTATTCGACGACGCCCTTCTACTCGGAGCGTCTCATATGGAAAGATTATGAATCACAAGGTATACGGTAATCTGATATCTTTTATTGATTGATTACTGATCTGTTCAAAAGTTGCGAAACGAAAAGCTAAAAAAAACATAACTCCTGTTGCGCACTCTCTCACCTCCTTTTCATCAATCAATGCATGAAATCATATTACCGTATCATCACATCGGTGGTTATGCGTATTTTACCTGATTCATGGTATTGTAGTGATCTAAACTTGACCTGTGTATTTGGATTTCTCAAGAAGCAATAATCCACAATTTCAGGATATGCTCGACTTTCCGGATCAGGATTACGCTCATCTGCCTTAGAGAGGTACGGTATTATGATAGTGGTTTATTGATTTGATTTTGCGGAATATTTTTAACTATTTGGTCTTTGTATTGAGTGAATAAGTATTGGGGAAGACACGAATTCACCTTGTTTAGTATGCTCTAGTCGATTTGAGAGTTAATTTATTCACGAACTAGGCATACTCTGTATCGGTAAAAGCACAAGGAATAATGTGAAATGGGTCAGCATACACCCCTTATTGTTAGTCAAATAGTGTGGTGTTTATGGATATATATTTACGAATTTTCGAGTTATTGACTATTAATATATTGTATGTAATTATACCATTCGAATAAGTGATGCAGCTGACTGGAATTCACCGGGTGATTTGGCTCAATTTGATTTCATAGTTAGTGGGTAATGTTACTTATTTGTTTTATTAATTATGTATTCATTATCTTATTACAGGTTCGATTGGGTCTTTTTCACTTCAATGATCGATATGGAGAGGGAGGCGAGAATACGAATATGAACAGTTGATTGCACAACTCCAGGACGAGATTCAGGTGAAATGCATTTTAAATTTCGATTTTATTAAATTAAAATTTATTGAAATACGAGAAAATGCACGAGGTTTGAGATAAAGAACAGTTACATACTTATGAATCAAGAGTTTTGATGATTATGACCTGTTGATTCTGTGTTTGTAGCTTATATTATACAGTCTAAAAGCTTCGTAGACGCATTCATTTTGCCCTACGTCGAGATTTTAAAAAAATAAACTCATGTCCCTTGTAGATCCTGAAGATGCGTGCGGAGGAATCGACAGACGCGGCGTCCACCCAAGGATGTCTCAATGGAGGAGATGGAGAAGACGATGAAGGAATTGAAGGAGAAGAACCGCCAGATCATCCTGGAGAAGAACGAAGTGAAGAGGGTTAGTGCATGTATACAGTATTGTATAGGAGATATCAGGCATCGATTATTTGATGATAGTTGTGATGAGAATACGGTAGTTGTTGACGGAGTCGGTCGGGATACGGTAGTGAGAGGGTAACTGGCAGGGCCAGTGCGTACGTGCAGTATGGAATCTAGACGAATACTGATCTTAGGGCCGAATAGGTCACCTGTGGACTTGTGTGTTGTGTTTTGTACTTCCATTCTTCACTGTTGAGCAAACTTGGCGGATCCTGGTTTCACCAAACTGTGTTCTGTAGGATGGTCGGCTAGTAATTCGATGAAGATCCTTGATCTGTTGGGTAAAGTTAGATCTGTTGATAAATTACTGATCAACCGCTAAACTACCACTTTTAATTGTTTAATATTAATCAATAAATAATTCGTTGTTGTTCAGAGTCAAATGACTGAACAGCAACAGCAAGAAGACTGAGATGAAGGAACTACGAGAGAAGTATGAAGAAGAGAGGAATAATCATGCTGGCGATGAGGAAAAGATTGTGAGTTTGACTTGGGGGTTACGGTTGCCATGTTGATAGTTTACGGTAGATGTCAATCACCCTCCGAGAGAAATGTGTGAGTTGGGGGAGATATCGATTGATTGAGAGGTACATTTTTGATTGGATGGAGTGGCAAAATAAGTGAAACGAAATAACTATAAAATAACTTTTATTGTCCCTTTTCCTCTTTTCTGATTGTGAGTGAAACGATTGATTTGGATGATTTATTGATTGATCAATATTGTACTTTGATCTTTGATCTTGCAGATAATTGAAGAAGCGTCTGAGTCTCAACTGGTTCAACGAGGGCAAGGAGACGAAGCAAGTCATACAGGTATTGTTGGTTTGTTCACTTAAATTGAAAGATCAATCGTGATTATCATACGTTGAAAACCTTTGCCGCTGGGAATTAAAATCGGGTGGGTGGGGCGCAAAAAATTCATGTTTGAATGAATTTTGACTAAATCATTGTCGTTTTTGAGCGAATTTGTCGTAGATCGGCTGAGTCGGAAGCCCGTGATGAGCGATGAATGGATGATTGAGAGATGTTCCCCTTACGCAAGCAAACACTCGACGAGGCATATTAGGGTTCATACATTTGTGCCGACATGGGGGTACCCCCTGGAAAATTAGGGCTTTTCGAAAATTTGTGGAATGCCCCTTGTAAAAAATGACGTTTAGGTGAAATTTTCGAAAAAAAGTGAAGGCCCCCTGTAAAATTAACGATTTTTCGTTCGGATGCGCCGTGCAGAATCGAGTTCCAGGTATCCAGCCCATGTATGTTTGGGTTTCTATGAGGCCTCTTATTATTAGCCGATTGTTCAAAGCATTTAATCGTTTTTTCAGAATGTGAATCAGAATCGACTGATTCAACAGCCCTGTGAGGATCTTCAACGAGCAGAGGGAGGAGGAAGTAAGTATTGATTGGTTAAAAGATGTTATTTATCGATCTGGCTGTGCCTTTACCTTTTACATTTTTCCTTCTTTTTATATCGATTCATCTATTCGAGAATGATTGATATACACCTGTGGATTTGATGTTTCAAAGAGTTGTCAATAAGCAACGAATTACTATTGGTGTGATCCAGAAAGTATCTATAGTTGAAAGTAAAGAAATATTACATTATTATTATTATTAAGTAGTTCTTGTTGATTCCAGTTGCCCTGATCTGGAATATTGATCAATTAAATTACTTTATTCCTATTCATTTTAGATCGTTCGGGTCAACGTGATTCGATCGCCCTGTCTACGAAGTGTCCGATTCGAGTATATTGAGTGCTCAACTGAGGAACACTCCTGCCATATCGTTGGTTTTTTCCATTGCATTATATTTACTATATTAATTATTCTATTACATTGAAATGATCTTTTAATGTCTCTGAAACAATTTCGTAATGTGAGAATCGATTTTATGAGAATCGGCTCATTTGTATTCGCAAAATAACGATTTTTTCTTCTAAATCGACCGCTCCGCTCTGGCCAAATTATCTCGCTTTCTTTGTATTAGATGTGTTCCTTTAAGTGTTTTGAGTATTGTTATTCGCCTGATTCAGGAACTCGTCCCTCTTCTCTACTCAAATCTACGAGAACACGGACAGATTGCACACATCCACACCCACTCCATCCACTGCCTTTATATCTACTGCAAATACAATGATAGCTGGAGGAGGAGGAGGAGTGCAGAGTGGAGGCAGTCCTAAGGTAAGGTATAACGCTAATATTGTTATGATTTTTATTGTTATGAAAACTGTATTATGGGAAATGCCAAAGGCACAATGGGCTTCACCGTTTGGAGTCATAGGTCGAATAGCTGCGTTACAGATTTTCTAAACGAGGTCTGGTATTCATTTTTCACCAAAAAATCGAAAATACGGTCAAGTTTTCACAAAATGATCAGGCGTCGTAGTTTGCAAAGTACTTTTCGACCTATGTTTGGAGTCATTAGAATACGATGATACGTCGAAGATGGCACGTCTAAGTCAGTTCCGTGATGAGGTCGCTCTGTGATATGAGAGGACTGAAACACGCATTCAGCAGGCATCGTGAATCAATTGCCTAGATTTAATTGCCGTTTAATTTTTGTGTTGCATGGGAAAGTTGATTTCGTGTAGCAGGGGTTTTGTATATCCTTGGTAGTTTTAATGATCTTTAGTAACTTTGTCAGCGTAAATATCAGTTGAAAAAAAGAAATGTCCAAAGTAGAGTAAATATAAGGCCGCTTGCGTAAGAACCGACTAAGTGCCGGCCAAGTGAAAAAATTAAATTTTGGGGATCGGGGTTCTCAAGGGTGATCGTCATCAAATTCTGCCCCTGGGTGCATAGTCTGCAAATTTTAGTACCACCGGTTGAGGAGAAATGACTGAAAATGCGATTTCAACGCGATGTCATCTGGCCTCAACGGTGGCTTTAGGTGAAAAATAAACATGACCAGCACCCTTGAGAACCCCGATCCCCAAAATTTAATTTTTTCACTCTGCCAGATTTCACATATTTTAGTCGACTCTTACGCAAACGGATGCCTGACATGCTAAAGAAAATGAAATTAAAATTGAACTGTGTGACAACTGTGGCAACATGAGATAATGTTCTTATGTACTCATTCATTGCAGGTCTTCTCCTCGACTCTGAACTCTGCCTTGAACAGTAGTTCTTCATTCTCTCATGATCATCTCAATCAACCCACCAAGTGTAATCACTGCATCTCCATCCTCGTCGGACTCGATCGGCAAGGTACTGTAATGCTCATTGGGTTGCAGTAGGTTAAGGAGTACTGTTGCTTAGGACTAAATAATCATTGTAGTTATGTAGAGGGCAGATGCAACGATGTTATGTGGCGGATATTACTGTAGTATATTATGGTGTAGGGATATGGCACGATAGAACGTTGTCCTTTGATTTTTACTTCTTCTTTTTGTTGCAAAATTATTGCCTGCTGAATCGGTGTTTCACGCCTTAGTGATAGTCCGTTGACGTTAAATGCGTTTGCTTCATAGAAGGGTTTGATGCAGGTGTTATGTGCAAGAACTGTGAGTACGCATGTCACGTACAAAGTGGCAGAGATGACAAAAGGGTAGGATTCGGTTTATGTCGGGACCCCTTGGACGCCGAATCTAGGAGTTTGCGGGACCCTTGAACTGGCAAAAACAATTTTTTTACTGATAAAATATATCAAAAACGTTTTTTTCGGGTCCCCTTTGGGGGTTGCCGACAAAGGGTCTCCCCCTCCCCTCTTACGACACACTTGGTAGTTTTGTGTTCCTCGAAATTGATAGATTGGCAACGTTTTCCTCGTACTTGATCAGAGCAAGATGCTATTATAGATTTTCATCAATCTCATAGGTCGAAAAGTACGTTGCAAACTAAGAAGCCTGGTCGCATTTTGGAATTTTTTTTAAAATACGACCACAACCTATGTCAATCTTGTTCATTGTGAGCATCAGAAGGACAGTTTGATCATTGTTGGAATGGCCACAAAGAATTTGAAGGAACTATGTAATGTGAGCCGCAACCTGTACTGCTGTCATTGACAAAATATACCGTAGTCTATGATTATTGATTTATTGATAGTCTTTCGATTACAAGTTCATTGATCTTTTCCAGAACAAGATCGTTATGGGATTCGCCGACCACGATGTGTACATGGTGGAATTGGATCGAGAGACGATTATCGCGGTGGGAGGTGAGAAGGTACTGTAGATATACCATTTATCGATTGATTAATAGATATTATTGATTTATTTCCTCACTTTCAGGAGAACAAAAACGTACATTTGAGCGAGTGCTGTAGGTCGAGAACCAATAACTGCTAGTGGCGCTGATTGGATACGGTACCGTAGTTGCCGGGGTACGGTAGTTTGAATGGAAATTATCGATTTAATTCACTGCCATGACATCTTTAGGAAACTGAGCAGAATTGTATTAGACAGACAGATGCATAATAGAATGTGAAAATTTTTAAAAAAAAGAATTTTTAATATTTTTTGAATCGTTCTTGTTCAATCAATTATATTTTAAATAAGAATCAATAAAATTAATTTATTTTTATTTTAGTTTGTGCGGAATTAACAATATGCTCAATAATAATCAACAATATCTATTTATCGATTTGCAGGAACGATCGATCCGTCTCCTTTCCGATTGCCGCTCTCGATGAACTCGAATTGAAATGGTTCAAGGTGGGATTAGTGTTTCATCCATTTATTGTAGTGAGGAATAACCTCTGATGAATAATGCTATCGAATTGACTATGAGATGTGATGGTCCTTTAAATTTCCTATGCAAACGTGCTGCGTGTTTCTTTACAATGGCTAAAAAATTTAAAATCTCTATATTTAAATTTAAAATCTCTATATTTAAATTTAAAATCGCTATATTTAAATTTAAAATCTCTATATGTATACATTGCACCCGCGATAATAGTGCTCATTATCGATTGATTGATTTTCAATTTATTGATTGTTTATTGTAGATCACCGAGACAAAGGACTGTCACATCTTCTCGGAGGTCCTTCGGACACCACTTGTCTCGATGTACCTGTCAAGAAGTGCGTCATCGTATTTGAGGTACATACCGTACACCACCTACAGTATACCCGATATCATATACCGTAATAGCGCACTTTTTCTATATTGTGTACAGTTCGGGGGCTGATTTGTGTATATGTATAATGATTTGCTGCTTGTCAAACTTCTTTGATACCCGTGATTTCATGTTTCACACTGTTCATATGCCTAGATCTCAGTCCTTTACAACAGTTCTTTCTTTTTGTTGCTTGCCTAAACATTCATCATATCTATTCTTACAGATTGTCGGGGTAGACTCCCACTGCCACCCGTGGCCATTCTCTACGTTACACAAGATTATGAGGAAGACTGAGGAGAATGCTATCAATAAGTGAGTTGACCGTTTAATGCATGGATTAATGTTGGTTGGGGGAATAAGTTGAAAAGTATGTTACAAAGTACCTAGCCTGGCCGCATTTTGAGCCAAATTTTTTTTTATGAAAACCGATGACCTAGCTATTCGACATATGGATGGGGGTCTGTTGTATTATTATTTTTAGATATTATTATTATTTTAATTTTATTATTATTACTGTAGGGATTGGTTATGGCTCCCAAAATGAAACTGGCGATTTGTTATTCTATTGATTGAATTTACTACGTTCTCTATTGTCCACGTAGAATAACTTTGATGACAATTATTTTGATCTGAAACCGGTGAAATCTCGTTTCAATGGTATTATTTCACGTGTGTGACTTTGTTCCAATAATACATTGTAAGCTTTTTTTAATGTACTATATCTATCCTTCTCAGAGGCCGTATGCACAATCGCGTTTTCAATAGAATTGATTAATTTTTTAAACCAGTTTAACTGTAAAATATTTTCTGATTGGCTCTGCATACGGCCAGTATAATATTTTCCCTGGAAAACTGAGTCTTCCACGTAAAATGAATGTCATTACCGTAACCTTCTCCTCTTCCAGTCAATTCCTGAACACTCCTTCTCGTTGAACATTCGAATGGAAGCCGATGGACGACAATCCGACGATGTAGAGGACACTGGATGAAGTGAGGGTGGTCGACTTCATGGAATAAGTGGTCAGTCTTCATGGGCCTGTTTTGGATTTTTAGCTACTAATTTAGAACTGTGCCGTTTTGAAGCGGAATGGTGGTTTTAATTTTTGGGAATGAACATGATGCCAAATTCTGGACTGTTTTGACTAATTCTATGCTTAAAACAACAAGTTTTAATGACACAATATTTCTGTTGGATTATTGCTATATCCGCAAAAAGCGGAAAAAATATTTTAAAAAGAATGAAGTTGTTGTTCAAGAAATGGTTATTCTATTATGCCCTATTGTCATTTATAAATTTCTGATTAAAATCCATAACTGTAGTTGATTATCGCTTTATTATTGTGGAATTGATCGTGAGAATCAGAGAAGTTAGTGGAAGAATTTTGAACTCGTGAAGTTTACGGTTTAGAAACCGTGATATTCGTTTGTGGTATCTGCTAATAGTCTCAGATGTAGTTCATCTATGCTCGATCTGTCCCCATTTGTGATTCGTGAAGCGTGAAAGTGACAAGGGCCATCAGTGAAATCTTCTTTAGAAATGGACAATGTCAACCCATTTAACTTATGCATAGTATTTCAATGCGATTGTCAAAATGCGATATCCAATATCTATCTATTATTATCTATTTATTTTATTTCACTTTTTCAGATTGTCGATGGTCTGATCAATATCTCCTCGTACAGTAGTGGATACACGATCGGATCGTGCAATTGGCTTCTTTGGATTACTGTAGAGTGAGTGATTATTGATTGATTGTTATCTCAATTCTTAGGATTACTGTAGAATGATGTAGTGGTAATGTAGAAGTAGATGTAAGGGTAATTCGAATTATGGTATTGTCATTGGAATAATCATTTTTATCAGGCATTGTTAGAGTGGTGAAATTTTTGCGCAATTGGAAAATCGCGCATTTCCTTTTCTTAGGACTTACTTTATTGTTAGTGAACATTTATTAGTCAAGTTAATCATATGAAATGGGTAAAAGATATTGTATCGATTATATTGATTGATCGATTATCTATGGACGATTGTTGTTCTTTCAGTGTAGATTACTACGAAGAATACTCGTATTCTACCCTTGTACCCTATTCCCTCTCCATCTTCTCGATTCTAGGACACTCATCTTCCCTGGATTACCCCATCAACTAGACAGCAACAACTGCTGCAGATACAGTACTTGCGAAGTCGAACGTCAACCCGTGAGTTTTATGTTTCAGCCATAATATATAGATTGGGAATATGCGAAGCAGGGGATGCTCAACCCCCCATGCAATGTTGTATGCATTAATTGGACTGTCTAATGTTCCTTGTAGATTAGATGGGCCATTCTCAATTTATCTTCATATTGATTCTTTTTAAAAATTAATTTTATTCAAGAATATTGATACTACGACGCGTGCGAGGTCCTCCAGCACGTTTATACAGTAATCCGCAAGATAGACTCCCACTGCTGCCCTCGGTCCTTCTCCATGTTACACTCGCTAAGAATGATTACGGAGGATGACATCCACAAGTGAGTTGACGGTGTGATGTATGGACTAATGTTGGTGACAGGCTCCACTCACTGGTTTATTATTTAAAAATATATTATTATTATTTTATTATTATGTAGTTGTCTTGTGTAGTGATTGGTTATGGCATCCAAAATAAACAGTGGTCATTTGTTATTCTATTGATTGAATGTACTAGTTTCTCTCTGGTTCAAGTTCAAAATTTTGATTTTGAACCGGTGGATTCGCGTTTCAATGATATTATTTCCCTCATGTGAATTTGTTCCACACTAATCTCGTTGCATTTTGATGTAGTATATCTATCTCTTTCCATATTCACTTGATGTTTTGTCGCATTTTGTGGATTTTTTTTAAAAATAAAATAAAATAAACTCTTACAGCCCCTACTCGCACCGCCACGCCAACTGCCGCCTCCAGTAGGATACAGCAATGGAGATCATCTCTGCCTTCATCTGATCACTCCCCACAACCACAGATAGATTGAGATGTCGGCCTGAGCATATTTTTGCCAATGAAGACATCAACTGAATATTATTGATTGATTGATATCGATTTATTGGCTCCCATTAGATGAATGGTTTTGATCTTATGAATACTAAAGTCTCATAATTATCCATAATCGTGTCTAAATAATAAATATATTTGTCGATCTCTTCCCTGTTTTCTGTGATCTCATAGTATACAGGGTGCGGCATAATTACGGGGACAAGTTCTTTGATCTCCCCCCTCCCCCCATCACATGTGTTGAGCGAAACGGTTCAAAATATAATATTTTATCAACAACTATCATAGCAACAACAATCAACGATTACTTCTCATAATACCAGACCACATCATCAAACATCATGACTTATTGCGTTTGATTCTTAAATTATTGAATGATTTTTAGAAATAATTATTGATTGAGATATAAAGAGAACAAAATGATGGAAAAATAAAATTAAAAAGCATAGCATTAAAGAAAGGGACCCACGAGATTTGGGCTGCGCTATTGACATGAAGAACGTGGGACATAGGAAGTGACATTCTGTTCTCTATTAGATTTGACTGATTGAACGCGTAGAGCGTGTGGCTCAGTGGTTAGTAGTCAGCGCTTGTAACCGCGCCACACGGGTTCGATTCCCGTTTGCAATTTTCTATACATTTGTGCTTCAATTTCAAAAACTCGCGCCTTTCCCTGGGCATATCAATGAACTTTAAGTCCGAATTACGGTATTCTGGGGCATCTAAAATTTTAGAGAAAATTGTTTTTGTATACAAGGAGATGTGATCAATAGTTCTGTCTGGCCAGTTTAGTCACGAAAAAACTCGTGGGTCCCCTTCTGTTATAAAATATTCAAATTAATTATTATTTATTTATTATAAATATATGTTTTCTGCTTTTTTAAAAGGCTTTTTAACTTAGGCTAACTTAACTTAACTTAACTTTTTAACTTATTTTGAACGGATCTAACGGAGTAATTTTGTTAATAATTTAAAAATATTTTTTTTTATTGCGAATCTGACAACTTTTGTACAATTGTATAATTTGGCGCCAATGATTAGCTAAGCCTAAGCCTAAGTCTAAGCCTAAGCTTATTCTTGGTACGGTGCCAAGAATAAGCCTAAGCTCAGAACAATTCGACAAAAGACTATTGCTCTTGCCGTAGGTCGAACCATCGACACATCGATCCGAAGACCGATGCGTTATCAGGTACACCACAGGGCTCGTCGGCAGAGTCGATCGCGCGCTTACTATGATTAGAGGCGGGTGCGCTGTTGCTCTGACAATGAGGAAACGGGCGAATGGAGTAGAGGGAGACGGAGGGGAGGGATTGGTGGAGGAGAGGAAGAGCGGCGAGAGTGAAGAAGGCGGAGAGGGAGAGAATGGGAGGGTAGAGGGAGAGATACGTATTTCGGTTCATGTGAATTTATGTCATTCTACCAACTTTGTTACGAAAAAATCTTTTTTTAAATTTCTTTACAATGAAAAAGTCCCTCAGCAGTCCCCCAACATGCATAGCTCAAGTTCAACGTTACTTTGGTAAGAAACCTTTATACCGTCGTACCTCTAGAACGAGAGACAATTTCATATCACAAGTAGACTACCAGAACACAGGAAAACTTTGTGTAAAACAATACAAACGAGGGGTATATGAGTGGATGGGTAGATCAGTCGAAAAGAACAATAACAGAGATGGTAGGACTATGAAAATGGGCGGGACTTAAATCACTGAAAAGTGGCAAACGTGAAACAATTGGAAAATTGCCGTGGAAAAGGTAAAGCGAAAGATTACGGGGATGGACTCTTCGCGGAAGAAACAAAACGGAATATTATAGGGCATAATTTAGAAAAGCTACGACATATACATTGGTAGATCATACAAAGAATCAGTGGCAGGCCACAGACAACAAACAATTAATCTATAAATAATAATAATAATAATAACATCAACTATATATATGTATGATTACAACCAAGTATGGTGAACTGGTGCAGGGGGGGGGAGGGGCTCAGGTGCGGAACTGACTGATCGGATTAGAGAAAGAAACACTTCCCACAAAAGAAAAAAAGAATACAAAGAAACAAGAATCTAATACAATTTTGTTATAGAGCCAAAAACCGTGAAAACTAACGAGATAAAGCACAACACAAAGAAGAGAGTGGGGAGAGTGCACAAAAAGGGATTTGTGGTGAAGGGCTACCGTAATCACGTACTGGTCACATTACTGAGGTGAGACCATTTCTTATTGGCCACACTACGACGCGGCTGTTTGGTCGTGGCAATGGTGGAGATTACGGTAGAATTGGGAAACGTCGCCGGCACGGTGGTGGAACCGCGATTGGTTACGGTAGACGACGTTTGGCGCCGCACCCTGCCGAGGCTTCAGAAGGTGAGGTTGATCGTGTAGGAGCGGCCGATGAGTACGGCAGGCTTGCGGAGAGTTAGAACCTGCAGAGAATGGGTTACAGTATCGCCAGATAAATTGTTACTGTGACCAAAAACAGCAAGGAATGTTGTATCATTTTTTTCATTAAATTCATACGGTAAGGTTACAGTAGTGTATTAAAGAAATTCAAAATCAAAAATACGCAACTCTTGCAAATTACGAACAATTTCAATCACTTATGGCACTAAACTGCATGTGCATGTAGATAATATATAATCTATAAACTACAGTAATACTCTAATACAGTACCTGGGTCTTGGTATCGTACTTGAATCCGGCCAGTGACGTCGGAGCCTCGCCCTCAACGTGCAACTCCACGCTCTTGGGTGCAGCGTGCACGCCACGAATCTGAAAAGATCAAATATTCAATAATTCAAATTTGCTAAATTATAATTAAGATAGTCTAATAGTTTTATAAAAGCCTAGAGAAACGTGATCGGTGTTTCGGCCCTTGGTCTAGACACCGACCACTCCCCTGGGGTTGGGCCTCGTCAGTAGACAAGCCCCAGGAGAAAGATCAAACTACAATCGTGTGTGATAAAACTACGGTAACTACAAAAGAACGCACTTGGATACGCTCGATCCAGTTCTTGGCAGCAAACTTGCCCTCGGCCTTCGACTCGAACACAGCGCTGGCTGATGATGTAGATCTGAAAGAGCCAAATGATAAAGCTCAAACTACAAGTCAGCCAAGTTCAAACTACAATCCAAACAAATCAAACTACAACCCACTTGTAGCTCATCTTGGCGTGCACAAATTGTTGACCCTCGCGGTAGGCGTGCGTCTTGGCATCATCCATGTAGAGATCACCCTACAATACATCAATAATTGTCTACCGTAACCAGTATTCCGCTCAGGGCGCCCAAATTGATTCAAACCCCATACCTCAGCAGCTCCATTTGCGTCGAGAGCAACGATGAGTGTGATGGGATCGGCTCGCATCAACCAGGCCGAACGACGAATCTGAACGTCAGAATGTGATAGATCAAACTACGCTATCCGACTACAAAGAGCAATGTACAGAGCTTTTTCGATACATGGGGGTTGATGAACCGACAAGCAATTTCTTGTTGTAATGCCAAATGATTTAATAAATGATGATTTTTCTTCTATTGCGGAGTGCTTTCGAAGAGTTTGAGGGTGGGACTGAGATGTAGTCAACATCCCAAAAAAATCCGTATGGAGTGCTGCTAATCTGGCTGTGATGGGTTAAAAGTGCATTTTTACAATAAACAACAAAAAATACAATTTTGCTTTGCTTCCATATAAGCATTATACGGATAGTTGTCCATGTATTATTGTACATGTATAGGGCTATTATCGGAGGAAGAAACGACCAAACTACAAACTACCGTACCCTCTGCCAAGTGGGCACAATGCTGCCTCCTCTCTGGAATACGGGTGTGTCCGAGTTGTAGAGGGGCGCGGAGATGGTGTGTTCGCCAGAGGCAATCGACTCGCCCGTGTGGTAGTTGTACCAGCGAGCGGGCTGAATCGAATCATGAGAATGACACGATTGAACTACCGTAATACCTTAGCTCCATCATTGGCGGGAAGATCAATCGTGACCGTCGATTGACCCTCTTCGACGATGGGATGAACGTAGAGGGCAGAGCCGACCATCCAAGCCTGCAAAGCCCATCAATCAATATTACAGTAGATAGATCACGAATCTGCCCCGATTGACCACTACCGTATACCTTGTCAGTGTCAAAGTACTTCTCGTCCGTGGGGAACTCGTAGAAGATGGGACGCATCGGTGGCTGTCCGGTGAGAGAATGCTCTCGGAACAGAGCGTACCTGTACAATATAACCATAGAGTAAATGAGTCAATAGGGTAAGAAATAGAGCTAAAGTAGGTGTGTTCAACGCACAATTTTCTCCATAAATCACTACTAATTTGGTTATTTTTGTACTTGTTTATCCTTCCACTAGCGCATCACTAATGAAATAAATGTGCAAACATGGGCTACACGTTATTTCTCAGTTATCTTACATTGAATTATTTCCAGCCCATGCTTGCTCATTTGTTTTATTAGGCAGTATTCTGGTGTAAGGTATTTTTCTTTGAAAGCCATTAGGCGAGAATTTTAAGAGTATTTGTTGAGCGGTCGCGCTAGCTTTCAAAATGAAGAGAAGATTGTGATTAGTGATGCGTGGAAGTATAAACAAGTACAAGTAATAACCAAATTAAAAGTGACTTATGACTTCGATAAGTCTCTCTACTTACCAATAAGGCAGGAGTGCATATCGTTCTCTAATGGCCGATCGAATCGATGAGAGTGCTTCGGCGGAGAAGAGCCATGGCTCACGGCGACGAGCGTCAATGTGGGCATGGGCACTGAAGAGGATTGGAAGTCATGAATCTGACCCAGCGAACTACCGTACCTGACCTAATAAACTACCACATCTGTATAACTATTCATGAAAGGTGGCAAACCGTTCGCCGGCAAACGTGACGTCATAATCGTAGTCGCAAGCGTTAGCCAAAAATCCTCCCTCTGCGCTTGTGACGTCACGCTTACCGAGGTTCATAAATACGGCCTCTGACCCAATGAACTACATAACCTGACCCAACGTATCATACCGTATCCCAAAATTTGAAAACCGTACCGGAAGAAGGGCTGATAGGCGGCCACGTTGTACCATCTCACGAGCATCTCCTCAGAGGGATTTCCGAAGAAACCACCGACATCGGCGCCTGAATACAAATGAGATAATCACAATTATATTAATATTAATAATATTAAGGCTATTCAAATCAAATTTGCAAAATGGTAATGAATTTTTTCGTTAAAATCACTTTACTGTTTGGATGGGTTGTTATTGCACAGGTACTGCACAAGACCATATTGGGATAATTAGTTACCCCTTTTGGGGCGATATGGGCTCCTGCAGTAATGCCATTACACATTTTCCCATCATCCACCGTAATCAACCATTAACAAAACGGAGCAAAATGGTGGCATATAATGGAAGATCAGCAGCTACCGTAACCGCCATTCCACTCAGGACCATTTCGTACTCGAACCGATAAACGTACCAATGAATGGAATGCCAGCGACGGAGAGTGATAGGGTCATGGGTGCGGCGATTGCCAGATGACTCCATTGGGCGGCATTGTCGCCCGTCCACACGGCAGCCGAACGTTGAGTGCCGATGAAACCGGATCTGAAGAGTAATAATTATTATGTAACATAATAATTATTAGTAATTTTTTTTACTAATAAATATTATGTTACATTTTTTACAGGGGATATACGAACAGCAAATTGTTGAAAAAGGCTACGTAGACGCTTGATATAATTAGATAGTTCACTATCAATGCGCAACATGAAATTGTAATTGCAGCAATACCCGCCGATTCGATGTTGCAAACTATGAAGATGTACGTGTGAATTGAGTTAAGATTGTTGAATACTTCAAAATTTGCCAAAACGTCAATTTATCTCTAATTGGAATGGAGGGCCTTGCTCTTGTATTTCAAAGATTAAAGTGTACTTATCACTTTTATTTGAAGTAAACTTTAAGTTTTGAAATATCAGAGGATATAGGGGGGGGGATTTTGAAATAGGCAAAGGGCAGATTAGATTATGCAACCAATTTCGGTTTTGGAGACGCAGGGGTGAGCGTTCCTTTGGGGTGGGGAGTTGACTGTAGCAGTAATCAATAGTCTACCGTATCCTACCGTACCTGGTGAGCAAGAAAGGTCGATCGACTCCTGCCGTTCGCGCCAGGAGACCCTCGAACGAGGTTTGATGGTACTGCATGCCGTAGATGTTGTGCACCTGTATATCGATTGATCGATTGATTGTAAACTCCTATCATCCAATCATGTTTCACGCAATAAACGATTTTGATGAGTTATTTCACATAGTTTATGTCAACTCGAACATTTTTTACTTGTTGAAGCACCATTGTGTACGATAATTAAGTAAGGTTACTATAGACCACTGTTAATGAATTGCAACAGGTCAATCGGAAACTTTAAGTAAAGTACGCATATATAGATTAAATTATATTATAACGGATTACAGTAACTACAGTATCCAGTTTACAGTGGACATTCTACAGTACCCTGTGACAAGCCATTGGGGTTTTGAAAGCCAGATTGAAAGTATGATTAACGTTTGTTAAAGTCGGGTCTGCCTTTTAGAAAATACCGTAACCCCGTCCCAAACCGTAATACCGTAACCCATCCCAAACAGTAATATTGTAACCCCTCCCATCCCAAACAGTGATACTGTAACCCCACCCATCCCAAACAGTAATACTGTAAACACACCCATCCCAAACAGTAATACTGTAACCCCACCCATCCCAAACAGTAATACTGTAACCCCACCTATCCCAAACAGTAATACTGTAACCCCACCCAGTCCAAACCGTACTTCTCTATGTTCCATTCCTCCAGAGTGAATCGAGTTCCTGTCCATGGTCACCTCGGGTCCGGAGAAGACTGAAGGCTCGTTCATATCATTCCACGTATGCAGATCGGGGGTTGAGCCTGAAAAAGGGTACGGTAACGATCATACCATGGTACAACGTACGGCAGTCGTATACGGTACGCAATTCGGTTACTGTGACAGAGTACTGTAGCAGTACTTACCCTCGTAACGTTCAAATGCAAACTGCGCGATCCAGTAGTCACGGGTCTGCAAATGTGCTCGTGAATCAATGATCAAACATACAGTATCCAGGAAAATCAATATCAGGCATTCGTTCGAGACTCACGTTGGGATTGAAAAAGTCGAGGTACTCGCTGGAACCGGGCCAGCAGTGACCCTCAAAGTCGGTCGTGTTGTCGGAACGCTTCACGAACAACGACATGTCCTGCAAGGGATAGATCAGATCAGATCAGAAAGATCTAAGATTAAAGATCAAAGATCAATACAACCAATGCCAACCTTGGCATCCTTGTACACGCGGTAGTTATTGTCCTTCTTGATATGGGGATCGATGATCGTGACCATCTTGCGTCCCTGTTACAGAAAGGGTCAATCAATAATTAAATTATCACTGTAAGTATACAAATCGATGGGTTCAAGCAATCGATCAATAAATTATTATTAGCGATGAATAAATCAGTAATCGAGATCCAATCAATCAATGAATTGTCAAGAAATTCGATAAATCAATATCAATTACCGTAGCAGCGACTCCGTCAATCATGGCCTTGGGGGTCGGGAAGTGATCCGGATGCCAGGTGAAGTATCTAGAATCGAAATACTATAGTCTCCTATATCGAACAGATTTTAAAAGGATTATTTGAACGAGTGAAGAGTGCTAATTGCGTGCTTGGAATGTAGCAAACGTCGATCAACTACTTTCGGATCTAGATCAACTTATAGACAGCTTGCTATATTAGCAAATTTGAATGATCATTCGCATCATACATGGGCGGGGTGCCTGGAGCTCGATTACACAGGGGGCATCCGAACGAAAAGTGGTTAATTTTACAGGTGGCCTACACTTTTTTTTCGAAAAAAAAAATCACCTAAACGTCATTTTTTTTACAGGGGGCACCCCATGTCGGCGCCCATGTACGGTTATCATCTAGTTATATTTTAATTACAACGTTATTTTATGCTGTGCTTTTTAAAAAAAAAGAACAAAAAAAAGAGAACTCTCCTCGCTTCACACACACTCTCGCAATGTAAAGTTTTCGTGTGTTATTTGACTAATCTAATCAAGTTTCATATGAACGTTTGGTTGAGTGGAGAAGAAAGGCTACATCTTGTGGAGAAAGATGCACCCTGTTTTGGTTTGTTTATGCATATGGCATGCTGACGGTAGAAACATTATTATTATTATTATTATTATTATTATTATTATTATTATTCCCCTACTCACTTCTTTCCATCAGTATGCTCAATATCAAGCCAGATGACGTCCATGGGAATATCGTGCTCGTCAAAGCCAGCGTTCACCTAAATCATAACGTCATCATTATATGTAGAATAAAATAAATTTAATTGAATGAATGATCCTCAAAATAAAATAAAGTCCATCAGTAAATCGAACATATTAACCACTAACTAGATATAAAATAATAATAATAACAAGGTTTCATTAATAAGTAAGATCACCCCCCCCCTTCACTTTTTTAAAAACAGCACCAAGCTGCATTGTGCGAAAGTTATCAAGGAGATGTCCATATCAACAATCCACACTCAATGCTCCCTGTGAGAGTGGAAACTATAAATGGGACGATATACAGCGACATTATATCAGAAAAGAAGTTCCATTCCTTCCCTATCATAATATCATTTACAGAATATCGTTACTTTCTCTTGTTCAAGAATAGATAAATTATTATTATTATCGAGCAACGCCGATTCGTCGGGTTCACTCTCGTTCCTTTTTGCTTTACTTTCTCTCGCGACGTCAAATCACTTCGTAAAAAGTTGATAGCAAGTCCACCCTGCCCGTGACTTACTCTTTAGCACCGGATAAGATATATTTATTTATTAAATGAAATTCAATTCCTCTAATATCCACCATCGCCATAAGAGTAGCCCATTCAATACTATGCTACAAACAGCTGTGGAATCATGAATTGGATTTCAATTACCACTATATCAACTGCACGGAACGAGAAATCACCGGGAAAACTTTTATGTCGAGCAACTGATCGAATTGAATGTCAGCGATCTTATTTATTTTAGATTTAATCCCTATATCAAGATAAACTAATTGTAAGCGGTGAATCACCGGATCTGACATGAGAAGGTTCCATTGATCTTCGCTCTTATACTGTGTTCAATAATTGCGAAAAGAAAATCAGGAAAATTCACCTCGTTTTACACACTCTCTCGCCTCTTTTTCGTTTCTTCTCGCGACTTCTTAACACTACATTAAGCACCAGACGACTAGGTTTCAGTCTCATTTCGTAATCCATCATTTGCCTACAGATATTATAGCGTCTAGATGAGAAACTCAATACAATCGACGACCTCTATTGAATACATCTACCGTATGTAACATCGAATCAGCGGGTCTTGTTGTAACAAAACAATTTCATAGTGTTGAGCGTTAAGCATATCTTATTATTACAGCCTAATTTATTAGTTGATAGTAAGCGAAAGGCTATTGAGTTGGACCAAGCGTCTATAATTACACAAAAACTGCTTATTGGGAGTAATGAAAATGAGCCAAACGTCACACACAAAAACTAGGGAAATTTCGCGTTGAGCAAGATTGAAGAGAACCTCAATTGATTTAGATCCCGAAGTTCAATGCTTGTTAAATTGAATTGGCATTTTCTCGAACGGCAACATCACTTGTCAATAAATACCACCTAGAAAAATCTTGACTTTAGGAAGTCTACTTTGGTCAAAATAGTGGGAATTTAAAGAAAAGATCAATAAATCGAAATAAATGGCCATCGAAAGCAATTAGTAGCTAGGTCGTAAAAATGTTTATAAAATCTCCGCACATGTATGGGAAAGAATGATAATATGTATTTTTTTAAAAACTGGAAGTCCCAACCATCGATCTCCCCATTCTCATTATCATACCATCACGAAACACAAACTCACCGAGTCTCCTTCATGAAAAAAAGGATTTTTATTAGCTTATTAACAATAACGATAGCGACGGAGAGCCGGCGAGTTTGTGTTTCTTGATGGTATGATAGTGAGAATGGTAATACATATTATCATTCATTCGCTTGTAATCATAGTAGTGGAGATAATACCCCCTCCCACTTTTTTCAAAAAGAGCACCAAGCTGCATTGTCTGAAAATTATCAAGGAGATATCATGTATTGTATTATGTAACCATCCACACTCAATTCACTGTAAGAGTGGAAACTATAAATGGGACGATATACAGCGACTTTTTATCGGAAAAGAAGTACCATTCCTTCCCTATCATACTATCGAGCAACGCCGATTCATCGGGTTCACTTTCGTTCCTTGCTTTACTTTCTCTCGCGACGTCACATCATTTCGAGAAATCACTGGGTAAACTATTATGCCGAGCAACTGATCGAATGGAACGTCAACGCTATCACTCCTACATTTAATCCCTTTATCACGGATCTCCTGTAAGAATGAAAGAAGCCAACCGACAGTTTTAAATTTTATCTCACCGATTTAGATGAAACTTGTTTGATTAATCGTAATGAGGGAAATGAGAAGGCCTAGGCACTTGATTTCGCCAAATTTGCATTTTTATCGATTTTTTGATCTACCACTTCGGGGAGCCATATCTCACTCAAATTTCGACCTAAAGCAAAACATTTTTTTTAATCGACTCGAAATGAACTAATCTTGAAGACACTATGCGAAATGTATGGGCGAAAATGCCATCTTCTGCCTGTTTTCTTCGAAAAACTGATTTTTTTTCAGTACATTATGCTAATTTTCTCAAAAGTTTTCAACAAAGGGTACGAATTTAATTCGCGATTCTGATTCCACATCCCAGAATTGAGGTAAGCACATATTTCATCAGCCGTAACTAACGACAAGCCATATCGATCCTCAGAGTGAACCCGGACTGAGGAGAGATGATATAAGAAATGCATTTATGAATGAAAATCGTTATTTTCATTCATAAATGCATTTCTTATATCATCTCTCCTCATTGACATGCAAATTTGCAATTATGGTACACCAATCGAAATATCTCGACGAGCTCTATAAAAATTACCTAATAGTAAAAGTCAAGAAAGTTGACCGTTTTCAAGATATGCTTGAAATCCGTTTTTGCACTTCCAAATTGCTGTGCAATGCAATAGATTCGTACTTTTACTATTAGGTCATTTTTATAGAGCTCGTCGAGATCTTTCGATTGGTATACCATAATTGCAAATTTGCATGACAATGAGGAGAGATGATATAAGAAATGCATTTTTGAATGAAAATAACGCATAGGTGGGCGCGTGAAAACGAATTATTTTTGCGCACAGCCTTGCTTTCCCTTGCAGGGCCTTGCGCATAGCCTTCCCTCACAAAAATTGGAAAATTTCCTGTCAAATCTGCTAAAAAAATGCCCATGCGCATAGCCTTGCCCTACAATTCCCCGGTTTGCGAACAGCCTTTCCCCCAGCGTGCCCACCTATGAAATAACGCAAAGTCCGGGTTCCCTCTGAGGATCGATATGGCTTGTCGTGAGTTACGGCTGATGAAATATGTGCTTAGCTCAATTCTGGGATGGGGAATCAGAATCGAGAATAAAAATCGTACCCTTTGTTGAAAACTTTTGAGAAAATTAGCATAATGTACTGAAAAAATCAGTTTTCCAAAGAAAACAGGTAGAAGATGGCGTTTTCGCCCATACATTTCGCATAGTATCTTCAAGATTAGTTCATTGCGAGTCGATTCGAAAAAAATTTTTTTTGCTTTAGGTCAAAATTTGAGTAAGATTTGGCTCCCCAAGTGGTGGAAAAAAAAATCGATAAAAATGCAAATTTGGCTAAATCAAGTGCCGAGGCCTTCTCATTTCCCTCATTACGATTAATCAAACAAGTTTCATCCAAATCGGTGAGATAAAATTTAAAACTGTCGGGAAAAGGTTTCATTTTCCTACGTTTTTATAGGAGATCCGTGTTATCATGATCAACTGAGGGGTGGGTCACCGGAAATGTAGCGGCATGAGATGATTCCATTGATCCTCATTTTTTACTTTGTACAAGAGTATCAGAAAAAACTCTCTTCGTTTTACGCACTCTCTCGCTTATTTTTCGTTTCGTTTCTTTCGCTAATTTTGAACACCACATTAACCACCCGACAAATAGGGTTCAGTGTCATTTCGTACCCCATCATTTGTCTACCGATATTGTAGAATTCAGCGAAATCAGAAACGGCATCAGTTATCTCAATTCAATTCACCCATACATCTACAGTATGTAACACCGAAGCAGCGGGTCTTGTTGTAACAGCGATTTCACAGTGTTCAATATTGATTGTGAGCGAAAATTGGACTAAAGCGCTGGATCAAGCGTCTGCAGTTACACTAAACACGACTGTTTCTAGCGAGTAATCAAGATGGGGGATGTAGTCTCCCAGCAAGAAGAGGTGGGTCGCTCATAGAGTTCTTCACTGCCTACGGATATCCTTTTTTTTAAAGCAGTGCTAAATTCAATTCGCATTTTACCAAATGTCAGCATCACTTGTCAATGAATACTATCTAGAAAATTCTCGAAGTTGATAAGGTAGAAAGTCTAATTTGGTCGAAATAGTGTGAATTTAAAAAAAAGAGCAATAAATCGTAATAGAGGGCCCCACGCAAGCAATTGGCAGCGAAAACGCAAAAATCTTTACAAAATGTCTGCCAGCGTATGGGAAATAGAGTTAAAGTAATGAACGAATGGTTTTAAAGTAGGTTGTGTTAGAAAATAAACTATGTAAAGACTGACTATCTAGAGATAAAAAAAAAACGATCCAGTGTTTCGGCCCTGGTCCTAGACACTGGACCGGCCCGTGTGGTATGGGCCTCATCAGTAGGATGACCCACACAGGACAGTTTTCAATAAAACGTTTTTTTCAAAGGAAAGAAGAAGAACTTAATAAGGTTAAAGAGTGAACGAGTGAAAATTGATTGAGATTTCGCTACGCTAATACTAATATTGTATACATAAAAGCAAGGATACATATAAGAATGATAACTTGCATTTGAAATCACTTGCATCAGCCATTGACGAGAAATCCTCCATTCTCACTATCAAACCATCACGAATCACAAACTCACTGGGTATCGTTCGCTCTCGTTACTTAAGCTAATACATAATTCCAATTTTCATTATCGATTTTCTCTATTCTATTCCCAGAAGCTTGTGTCAAGTAGTTCAATTACCATTAAGTTCAATTACCACTATATCGGCTGACGGGAATGTGAAATCACCGGGTAATCATCAGTCATACTTTTATGACGGTAAATGCCCCTATCTTATGCACATAAGTTACGAAAAAAACTCTCCTCGTTTTACACACTCTCTCGCCTCTTTTCGTTTCTTTTCTTTTCGCGACTTTCGAACACCACCATACATTTTCGCCCCACTCACAATCAGTTGTTTTTGCGAATTATAAACTGACCCGAAATTAGAACAAAACTGACCCGATCTACATCTCAAGTACTCGAAACTGACCCGATCTTAGGTGATTCTTACTAATCTCGATCTCTCGCATATTCCTAGATGGGTCTCGAGTTTCAAAACTGACCGCATCGACAAAAAGTGCTCACTCACAATGTGGGTGCTCGAAAATGTATGAACACCACATTACAACTAGGATTCAGTTTCGTTACCTACTCAATCTTTCTCCCGATATCTCAAGCATACGTGGGCACCACTGCCGCTAGCGGCAATACACCCCCGATTTTTGGCACCCGGACCCCCGATTTCCCAAAAAATCACTCAAATCATGTATAAATGCTCCATTTTTTGCTTCCGACCCCCCGATTTTTGCGTCCGACCCCCCGATTTTCATTTCCAGCGGCAATGCCCGCCCACGTATGATCTCAAGGCAATCAACAATCAATATTCAATTCACTCATACATCTACAGTCCGCAACATCGAATCGGCGGGTCTTGTTGTAACAACAAGTTCATAGTGTTCATCATTGATAGCGAATTGCCCATGTATGGGAAAGAATGATAGTATATATTATTGATGAAAAAGATCAGCTATTGATGAAATCTCCTCCATTCTCACTATCATACCACTACGAAACACAAACTCACTGGGTCTCGTTCGCGCTCGTTACTTAAGCTAGTAAATAATTCCAATCTTCATTATCGAATTTCTCAAATCCCAGAAGCTTGTGTCAAGTAGACTCAACGAATTTTCAGTAAGAATCACATGCTGGTCGCATGACATACAAGAAAGGTTAGAATAAGAAAGCTGTCAAAAATCAAAACGGACAATTTGCTCTAACACTTTTGCGCGCTCTCTCATTTTTCCTATATGTATATGCCAGTTTGCCAGAATTTCAGTCCAACCCCTTGTAAACGTTAAGGTATAGTTAAGCTCTCTTAGGTCCACCAAGTCACTAAGTTAAGGTCATTCAAGTTCCTTAAATCCCTCACCGCTGCAACATCAGCCTCGTCCTTGTAGTTCCATCTGCACTGATGATATCCGAGCGAGAAGAGGGGAGGAAGGGGCGTCACCTTAAAGGGAATTGAGTAGTTTAAAAAGTGGACGGAACCTAATTACATAGGTCGAATAGCTACGTTACACATAGCTACGTTCAAAATGCGGTCAGGTTTTTTTTTCATTCAAACTTTGTAACCTACTTTTCGACATATACCGTGCAAAATTTTGGCCCAAAATTTGAATCGCTATAGCTTTCTTCGTACTTGACCGATCGACCCCCGGTTTGTTTTATTAAATAGTGTAACCATTGGAGAAAATTTGTATATTATTGGTACCTACCTTCGATGATGAAATGATTTCATCATTCTTGAAATGCCGAGGTGCAATCGTAAAAATAGGTTTATTCTCAGGTAGATTTCTTCTATTCGTCCAATTTTTTTATGAGGAACGAACAACTATCGGTGAACGTTTTAAGCCATTAATCACGTTGCTTGCACATCGCTCCGAGGAATTAGCCAATTTCGCCTGACCCATCAAAATTTCGTAAAAATGTCATAACTCAGTCTGTAGTTGAGCTATGGGCCTCAGATTCAACAAATATTATCACATGGTCATAGGACACCACCAAGCCAATTTCAGAAGGATTCCGCTTCTTGAAGAGAAAATTCGAAAAAAATCCCATACCAGATTTTGGGCATACGGTATTTCCCAGCCGGTTTTTCTAAAAATCTAAAAATTTGGTATGATGTGCCCAAACATCTACCTAACACATCTACAAAGTGGCGAGATTACAGGAGTTCAATTACGACTTTGCCCATAAAAATACCATTGACAGTCAAAGTTGTGGAGAATTATTACTGGTCAATAACCCAATATTTCATATCAATTTCGATCGGATTTTGAAACAAGTGTTTCATAAGCACATTTTCTATAAGTATCCTCAATTTAGTTCCACTATTGGACATTCCACCTTTTTTATCTGTCTCGTTTCCGCCGTAATTGAACTCCTTTAATCTCGCCACTTCGTAGATGTGTTAGATAGATGTTTGGGCACATCATACCAATTTTTTAGATTTTTTAGAAAAACCGGCTGGGAAATACCGTATGCCCAAAATATGGTATGGGATTTTTTTTTCGCATTTTCTCTTCAAGAAGCGGAATCCTTCTAAAATTGGCATGGTGGTGCCGTATGGCCATGTGATAATACTTGTTGAATCTGAGGCCCGTAGCTCAACTACAGACTGAGTTATGACATTTTTACGAAATTTTGATGGGTCAGGCGAAATTGGCTAATTCCTCGGAGCGATGTGCAAGCAACGTGATTAATGGCTTAAAACGTTCACCGATAGTTGTTCGTTCCTCATAAAAAAATTGGACGAATAGAAAAAATCTACCTGAGAATAAACCTATTTTTACGATCGCACCTCGGCATTTCAAGAATGATGAAATCATTTCATCATCGTAGGTCAAGAACATACAAATTTTCTTCAATGGTTACACTATTTAATAAAAACAAACCGGGGGGTCGATCGGTCAAGTACGAAGAAAGTTATAGCGATTCAAATTTTGGGGCCAGACTTTTGCACGGTACTGTAACGGATTTGATAGAATAAGACTGAGAATCAATAAAGAAGATAATCAGTCAAATAAATCAATAAATCGATAATCAATCAAATAAATCGATAATCAATCAATAAACTCACTCCGGCAGTCTTGGCGAGCTGCGCCTGCACGGCCTGTGGGGAGGGACCGGAGAAGAAGAACACATCGACGAGACCGGCCTCGGAGAAGAAGTGAGCAGTGAAGTTGGGCACAGACTCGTCCGGAACCATCTGGGATCATGGTAATCAATATAATCAATCAATAATCAAAGAAGCAATCGATAATAGATAATATCGATTGATAATCGATAATATATATCGATATCGATAATGATCTATAATCAATAGATAACTAGGACAATTAATGTACTATCTCAAAAGCCGCGGAAAGAAAAGTATGAAAAAACTCTCCTTGTTTTACATACTGTCTAGCCTCTTTTAAAAAAATTCTTTTCGCGACTTTTCAACACTACATTAACCATAATATCATTTAATGGAATAAGAGACCATTTGACTGGATCGAGTTACTGCTGTATAACCTTGGGACTTATAAATATTGCTTTGCCTGCGAGAAACTATTAGTTTCTCGCAGGCAAAGCAATATTTATAACAAAAACATCTTTGTAAATCAACCCACTTTCTCACTTTATTTCGAATCGTGAAGTTAATTCATGTAATAAGCTAAATAATAATATTATATCATGCCCTTACGTTAAAAAACTTTTCGAAAAAATCCATCCCTTCATCAACTTTTCTATTTTAATTGTAACAATCAACTGTTACCATCGTATTTATGCTTACAATTCAATTCAATTCAATTTTATCTTACTCCAACAACTACTCCAACTTATGCTTACTCCAACATGTATATTCGAGAATGTTCAAGTAGCCCATCGTATTCACAATATAGTCAATTCAATCGCATTCATTGTTATATAGAAAATTTCGAATGTCATTTTTAGCTGTGTCAAGGTTATGCAGCAGTAATTCGATCCAGCCAGAGTCTCTCATAATAGTAATAATAATGATAATGATTAAACGCATGCCACAAGGGTAATCCGATCAATATAGGAAAGGTCAAAAATATCCCAGCTTCAGAAATCTTTGTACCCAAAAACGACTACAGTGTAGGTGCGTACTGCGGACCAACATTTGCAGACTCAAAAATTAAACTTTTTAAATTAAAATTAAAAATTTTAATCAATCAATAAATCTATGAATCAATAAATATCATTGAAAAAACACTGACAGATACACGTAAGCTGACAGAAAAGCAGGCAGGCACATATCAATTGATATTTAAGCATATGTCACGCACAACACAGACAGACAGAGCTTTGACTGACAGACGGACACATTTCAATGACAGACAGTCAGACAGACCTTGGTAGCATTGCCAAAGCCAGCTGACAAATAATCGCGCAGATGCCCGAACAACTGACAAATGTATGACATAAATGGACGTGTCAGGGACATGTCAAATATAATACACACTCACTCGCACACTCAAATCACTGCAAATCCACTGGAATAGAAGGCCAAACATTGCTGACTGTTCACTCATTTTATTCTACCTATGATATTTCTACAGGGTATCGTTCTACCAAGCCGTTATGAACAAGGCAGTTTCATGTTTCACTGCCTTTCTAAGTTTCCAAGCTTCTCAGGACACACCCGAGTTTCAAAACATTGATAAGATCATTCTACCTTGTTCCACATCTTCCTGAAAAGTCCCTTCGAGTTCTCCGTAGACTGCGTGTCGATCCAAGTTTCCGCAGCGTTCAGCCTAAATACGATACGAGATCAGAAAACATCGACCGCGCACACCATAGATTTTCGGTACCCGCGGATCGATTTTCGAAATAATGTGTTTCAACTTAAAAAATTCGTTATTTTTTTCTGTGGCATGAACCGTTTCCGGGAAAATGTGACGTCAGTAGCGTAGTAGGCGGAGGCGTTTTCCAAAAATCCTCCGCCTATGCTAATGACGTCACATTTTCCCGGAAAACGGTTTTCCCGTTGTTTTTGCATACGGCCACTGTTTAAAATCGTGAAATATTAGCTTGTTTTCGCATCAAGTGGCCAGAAAATGAGCCATATATAGTGGGTCAATTCTCGCACTGCGAGGGCATGAAAATGTATGACGCACACCACCGTGTGCACACGCTCACAATAGAAGAAACTAGGAAACGTCGCCTTCGTCTACCGTACACTCACCAGAGCACACCAGCCGTGGCCGCCTTTCTGTGCGCGAGCAGATATGGTACGGCGACGTACAGAGCCATAGGATTTCCAATCTCGTATCTACAAAATAATAATAATAATAATAATAATACCAATTGTTGTCACTTTATTTCTGTCGCGCCTCGGCCATAGAGAAATTATTTATTTATTATATTGTTATTTATTTATTAAATAGAAAAAATTGGAAACCACCCGTCACATTCACGTTTCAGTACACCCATAAAACTCCCAAACTGACTCGAAAACGTCCAGATTGAAGAGTCTGTATGGATCGGTCGATCCAACAGTGCTCTTGAGCGCGAACGAGTCCGCGTGCTCGGGCAGTCCATAGGCAGAACGGAAGCCGACCATCGTAATGTCGACCTGCATGTATTGATTTATCGATTATTAGACATTGGATTAATAAATAGTTATTTCTTGAATCAAAGGTGCACCTAAGATCTTTCAGAAACAATCATTGACCAGTTGAAAGCCAGTTTCATGTCGCTCTCAAATATAGTGCGCGCGCCAAGTAATCAATGTGCATATATTCTCTTTGTGATAATAGTTTACTTTACCGGGTGTAATGCATTCGGTTACACTCTTAAAGGTACACACCGAGCTAATTTCACTCGCCACTCTGACAAAACTCTCTCGTAAACAAAGAAAGCGGGAATGCAGAGCGGAGAGTTTCAAATTAGCTCGGGTTATCCCTTTCATTGATTTAATTTAATTGATTAATTGAAAATTTTAATCAAATAATAGTAATCGGATGGTCAACTCACTCCGACCGAGCTCGATCCATAGGGTTTGGTGTCAGTCCACGATTTGAATCGCTCTTCCCAGAAACCATCGGGATACTCCTTGCCCTCCTCCTTCGTCTGGTACACATCAACCTGCAATGGTGGTACGCTCGAATTGTGAATCTGACCCGATTGAACCATCGTAAGCATACATTGGTGGGGTACCTGGAGCTCGGTTCAACAGGGGGCATCCGAACGAAAAATGGTTAATTTCTCCGGTATTTTTTGCTCGCGAGGCACCCCGTTGAGAGGCCAAATCTCGCGGGGTACACCGCGAGGTGCACCACGGTGTGGAAGTGACGGCGTGCCTCGCGGGGTAGACATCAAATCTCGCGAGGCACACCGTCCCTCCTGCCCCGCGAGGCACGCCGTCGTCCGCCTCGCGGGGCTCCCCGTCTAGAGGCTGCAGCTCGCGAGGTACACCACGGGATTGAACGGTGTGCCCCGCGAGTAAAAAATACCGGATTTTACAGGGGGCCTTCACTTTTTTATCAAAAATTTCACCTAATCGCATTTTTTACAGGGGGCATTCCACAAATTATCGAAAAGTCTTAATTTTACAGGGGGCACCCCCCCCCCATACGTGGGCACCATTGCCGCTAGCGGCAATACACCCCCGATTTTTGGCACCCGACCAGACATGGTTATCCCATGGGATAGACCCACCCGCAAAGTTTTGAAAAAGTAGGATACCCACCCGCAAAATTTCGAAAAATATCGACTTGAAAAATTATTGATTAATCATGTCCAAGAAATTTGAAGGATAGAGTATGGTAGCAAATTGAATAAAGGACTACGAATATGCGGAAGAGTACGATCTTTAGTTTAGTGAAGTGACAGTAGTACGCTGTGTCAGAATTTAACGTTAACAAGAACTGAAATATGAATTGATTTAAAAAATTGATTTTTCGTTTAGAGAGTCGCGTACGCACAGAGAACGCAGTGTATAAGAAAAAAGAAAATTATAGTGGGAAAGTGTTGTTTTGAGGGGTGCATTTTCAGGCATGATTATCGCGTACTGAATTTATTTTTTTCTATTTCCTTGGTCTTAGCATATAAAAATTATTTTTTTGCGTCATTTCTCGTCGCGTACCGACAGAGATTCCAATTTTCCATATGAAAATGTAAAACGAACGCGTCAAACTCATTTGCCAGAGCGTTATCCCACCGTTGGTACCATGGGATAATGCGCTGGAAATCCTCTTAAACGCAATAATTACTGAATTTATTGAGTTTCATGTTTTTCTCTGTCGGTACCCGATCAGATTGAGATACAATGCATGTAATATAGTGCAGTATTCAACGAAATCGCATATTATTAAAATCAGTTCTCGTTCTTACTGTAAGTTAAATAGTCCAACTGGACTGTGCCTACTATTGCAAACTGATTTTATTTTCCCCTATTTTGTGCACCCACCCGCATTTTTTTGCCGAAAATCTACGTTACCCACCCGCATTTTTTGACCGTGGGATAACCATGGACCATGTCTGCACCCGACCCCCGATTTTCCAAAAAAAATCACTCAAAATGGCGTATAAATGCTCCATTTTTTGCTTTCTTTTTTTTAGTGATGTATCTGACCTGATTGCACGATACTAGGCTATCCATCTGACCCGATTGAACTACCGTACCTTGAGCTTGCCTCCGGCGTTGATCTGCGTGACGAGTTCGCCGTCACCGTTGAAGAGATCGATCACGAAGGGAGACTTGTGAATGATGGCCTAGATATAAACATTAAATGAATAGGTTACAATGTACAAAATAAACATTAGATTTAAATGTGTGAGATTACTTTAATAAATTAATAATTGCGCTTTATGATGATATCATTTTATAACAATCAATCTTTATACTCACATTTGATGGGATAACGATATTAACTGGGACTTAGGTCATAAGGATTTATAGTTAGATGGCACGAAATATTCCAATATTTTGTTATTCTCTTGATAGTCCATTCTCTTTCATTTACTCGGAATTTATGATCTCATACAAAATCAAATTTACTGTATATCTTCACATTTCAAGAACTTCCACGCACACAGAGAACTTGACTAGAGAACATGACCAGTCCAACTACATAATGATTATCAATAGATTACGGTAGTCCACCGACACAAACTCCAATCGCTACCGTAATCTCACTCAACCGTAACCCCCCGCTTCTCACCTTGGCCCTCTTATCGCCGTTCACAATCTCCACATGATCCGCTGCTACCGTAACCGACTCAAATGCGAGCTGCTCGGGCTCTCCTTGCAGTGCCTGCGTGGGAATGTACCTGAAATGGTTCCAATTTTTCCTACACACAAAGAAAAGTGTACCCGATAGCACAAAAGAACTATGATGAGTTATATTTAACACTTTTAGATTGATAATATAGCTCAAAAAGTGTTAAATATAACACGTCACAGGTGCTATGGATTACACCTCTTTTCTCTGTGTGTATTGGCACCGCGCCAAGCTCCGCCCCTTTTCGCCAATCACTAACCGTTGTCTGATGGCAGTCTCCTTGGGCTCGTCAATCTGGACACGAAGTCGGCCCTCGGTCAGACCAGTCACGGTCAGTTGGAGTCTGTAATGGAGATATGTGCAATATTATCAAACTAGTCTGTGAGCTGAAACAGTTTTCGGAACTGTAAACTGACCCGTAATTGTTATAAACAGATTCTATTTCGATAAAATTGCGTATTTTACTGTTTTTGTTGTATTTTTTTCGGCGAGTGACTCGTTAACAATAAACTGTTGACAAATGTGTTTAAATGAACGAAAATGAATCGCACGTTTTCATAAATTGGACATGGTATCGAAAGTTTAAATATGATTCAACAGCACTTGGAGCGACAACACCAACCTATTCTCAGGATTGACCAGTTGGGCAGTGAGCTGCTTCTCGTCCTTCTTCACCGTCGCCCAGTCAACCTCGTACCCAGTGTTCTCCTGAATTTATTAATTTATTTTATTTTAAATTAAATTATTTACTTAATTAGTCCATTATAATTTGTTTAGCGGGAATAAAATAAACTCAAATAAAAATTTTTAAAAAAAGAAAACCAACGAGTGATTGTATTGTGTTTATTATACGTCTGAGTTGCGTATTTTGGTGAATAAATTGTCAATATTATAAGTGCAACATAGAGTAGCACAGCAATGTATTACAGCAATACTACCGTATCCTAAACAATCGTTTCGAGACGCGGTAACTCACGGATATGGCTCTGTGTCGTTTGCAGAAGGCCGACTGCTCGCACGTTTTGAAGTCTTCTCGCTTGACGGAGGAGACCAGTGAGCAGAGCAACAGCAGGCAACCTGCCCGCATGAGCGCTGTCATATCTGAACAACGGAAATATATTTATAATATAATAATATATAATATATTAGACACAATTATATTGTATAAATATTATAATTATATACAATAAATAATATAAGTTAATATTAAATAAGTACAACGCACACGCAACGAGAACATATACTGGAAAAGTAATGATGATAAAAATTTCGAGGAAGATAAGATACGAGTTATCACAGCGAACGTGTGGAATTATTGGAGAAAGATTGACTATTTAGGTCTAGGTCTATGCCATCACTTGCGGAGAGTCGGTAAAGGTTGCTTGACTAGGTATATTTATATTCTATACTTTATCTAGTACACGCAACGACACGCGAAAACATGCCCGACGGAAAATCAAGTAATGATGATAAAGAATTCTCTTTGCATAAAAAGGAGAATTTCTCTCCTGGAGAGATACTTACTCACAACTAGCTACTCTTCTTTACTTAGTTAAAGCTAACACTTTTCACGTTGACATAAAATATTGATCACAAGAAAACGAGCAAATACCACATTAAAAGTGCACATCATCGTAAGTGAGATCAATGGAATAGCATTCGAAAAACATCAAGGACAAAGTTCTGATTAGACGTTATCCAGTGCAAAGAATGACCAGAATATCAGCAATACTTCTAATGATGATGACAATACATCAGTGAAAATCAATGTAAAGTGAGGGATAAATATATAGCGTATGAGTTATGCATGGGATCCCATGGACATACTCGAACACTAAAGGGGCAGTCAAGACAAACAAAAAGCGGACACGTGGAGGTTATGAGGACGCCGGTAATTATCAAACCTCCAGCTAGGAGCACAGTCGAGAGACTTCTATGGGAAGGCTAGTAAACGCTTAATACGACTCGTCGCTTTCCGGAAACTTCTATTTTATACGGTAAAGAAGCATTAAACAAGCGAAAAAGGCCAAAATCGATATACATAGGTGGGTGTTTGAAAGGAAGAGGACTATAGCAGTGTCAGCGACATTGCTGACTAGTCCGATATAAAAATGAAAACTAATAAATCGACGCTACAGGCAATTCAAAAGCACAACGATGACGTTGCTTTTATTTTCCTAGTACACATTCAAATTTTTTGACGAATGCGAAATAAATTATGGAACTACGGAAGGATGATATAATCGGAACGATTATTTTTGTCAATTCTTTTATTATTTTTTAGTTAAGTTTACATAAATTATTCGATAATTAAGATTAATTTGTATTCAGGTCTTTCAAGACATTTAGTAAAACATGCATATTTAAATTTTAAAAAAATGAGAGATAGGGGAAATTAAATCAATTCTAAAAATAAGTTTTCTCGTGACGGAGCTGAAAAATGTTGGTACGAAGCTTCAGAGGTAATAATACTTTATTATGCTACGTAATGAACATTAGATATTATGACATTTACAAAAAAATGGTTGAATGCAAATTCACAAAATGCGAATGTTAGATATTTTTGCTACTCTAAGTTTGATATGTTCACTTTTTCTTGAATGGTATTGAATTCTATCAGAGACGAACGAATGGATCTTACGGATAAGAACGCGACGGTTCCATGTGAGAATGACTCATCTAAATTCCGAGCGGGAGTTATTCAAGTTCGGGAGTTATATCACGCGTGTCACGTAAGAATCGAGACAAAATCGAGGGGTGACCGGACAAAATATAACCCCTATCATATTGACTATTTTTGGATAGCCCTGACAGTGCCGGAGAAGATAGCGTTTCGATTTTTTGTATAAGATGAATTTTGACGAAGATAGACGCCGTTGACTGTCGGAATTTGTGGAAAAGTCTTGACTTTCACCCACAATAGCTCGCTTTGGAATGGGAATAGCGAAAATATCATAAATACATAAATTGTAGAAAATTCTCAGGAGAATCGAAATAAAAATTACAAAATCGATTTATCATCAATTTCTGTGGCGGGAAGCTGACGTTTGCACCACAAATCGATTGTACACTTTTTTATTGGTTCAGATGTAAGATATTGTGAAGACGCATCGATTGATATATACTTTATGGGGTCAAATCGTGCCCGCGATATGAGTTTTTCCCAAAAAACGTGTCGGAAATCTCGGACTTAGCCGATTTCTGGCTCGAGAGATGGAAGGGTCATTTTGATCTACCCACTCGCCTCTCGCTGATCACTGATATTTCTTGGTATTTCTGTGCATTGAACCCGAAAAAGCGTAGAAATAAATGATAATCATAATAAAAATCTAATTCAAAGAATGAATTAGTATTTAAACAATGGAAATATGAACAAGCTAAAAATCTATCTATCAAAGATGTAGTCTATTCCGGCCGTGATAGTCTCTCGAAGGAAACCATCTTGCTTATAAGCGTCCTGCTTATAAGCGTCTTCATCCTCTTCCTCATTCTCCCATTCAAAGACGTCATCTTCCATCTCCGATTCCTACTCCGACTCGCTTCTTCTCCTCTTGCAAGTGTTTTTCGTAGTGGAAGAACTGCTCGATCGAGGAATGAGGTGACCAGTGATTCAACAATATATTCAGGAAACAGGGAAACCAGTTCAGAACATTTAAAAACAGGTAAAACAAACAAAAAAGTTGGTAAATCATTGATCAGCGAGAGACGAGTGGGTAGATCAAAATGACCCTTCCATCTCTCGAGCCAGAAATCGGCTAAGTCCGAGATTTCAGACACGTTTTTTGGGAAAAACTCATATCGCGGGCACGATTTGACCCCATAAAGTATATATCAATCGATGCGTCTTCACAATATCTTACATCTGAACCAATAAAAAAGTGTGCAATCGATTTGTGGTGCAAACGTCAGCTTCCCGCCACAAAAATTGATGAAAAATCGATTTTGTAATTTTTGCTTGTGTTATTTCGATTCTCCTGAGAATTTTCTACAATTTATGTCTTTATGATATTTTCGCTATTCCCATTCCAAAGCGAGCTATTGTGGGTGAAAGTCAAGACTTTTCTACGAATTCCGACAGTCAACGGCGTCTATCTTCGTTAAAATTGATCTCAGACAAAAAATCGAAACGCTATCTTCTCCGGCACTGTCAGGGCTATCCAAAAATGATTTAAACCAAATTTTCATTTTTTCATTGTCCGACAGTTGTATTGATCCTTACGCGACACGCGTGATATGTAGATGGTTCAACCCGTGTCACAGATTATGGTTACTCTCGCTCTTTAATTTAGCCGAAAAATCAGAGGACAATTTTTAAGTAGAAAATAGGCTGCAGACGTAAAGAATTTCGATGTATCAGTTGATTCAACTCGCAAATGGTCGAACAATTGCAGGCTTTCTGAAATGAATTAATGACGGTTATTTATTTATCGTACACCACAACGGTGTTTCCTCTCCGCAATTTTAGGTGGGCCAATAATTTGGTCGAACATTTTTGGGTGCCTAAAATTTGGCTACCAGACAAGCCCCACTTTTAAGTTGGGTCAATAATTTGGTGGTTGAGCCTATAATTTGGTTCGAAGTGGTGCTGTTATTTTAGTCTAAAATTTTAACCCCACACTCACAGAAATATCCCTTATATGTAAGGGATATATTCCCTACCGTTGTCCGCCGACGGAATATATCCCTCACAGGTAAGGGATTGTATTGCCTCACCTGTAAGGGATATATTCCCTTATATTTAAGGGATATGGAATAGATCGGAACAATAAGAAAAATCAGCAAAGATGATTTACACTAGGCAGGATTCGAACATATGAGGTTCGGATCGCTATGCTACCGTCTTGCCACTAAGCCATGTGACCTTATATCGACACCGGTGAAACGCGATGATAGTTCTACTCAGACGCGCTCGAACATATGTGAATGCTCACTAGGGAATATATCCCTTATTCACAATTGCCTTATATATAAGGGATATCGAAGACAGTACGGAAAAAATCCCTAAGGGATATCCACATGCCAGATATACCTAAGGGATTTTTCTGTGAGTGCACTTCGAACCAAATTATTGGCTCAACCACCAAATTATTGACTTAAAGAACGACCCACCCACCCACGACCCACGAGATTTGGGCTGCGCTATTGACATGAAGAACGTGGGACATAGGAAGTGACATTCTGTTCTCTATTTGATTTGACTGAATGAACGCGTAGAGCGTGTGGCTCAGTGGTTAGTAGTCAGCGCTTGTAACCGCGCCACACGGGTTCGATTCCCGTTTGCAATTTTCTATACATTTGTGCTTCAATTTCAAAAACTCGCGCCTTTCCCTGGGCATATCAATGAACTTTAAGTCCGAATTACGGTATTCTGGGGCATCTAAAATTTTAGAGAAAATTGTTTTTGTATACAAGGAGATGTGATCAATAGTTCTGTCTGGCCAGTTTAGTCACGAAAAAACTCGTGAGTCCCCTTCTTTAACTTTAAAGTGGGGCTTGTCTGGCAGCCAAATTTTAGAGTCAACTTTTACGATCCACCAAATTATTGGCCCCACTTTTACCAAATTATTGCCCCCCCCCTAAAATTGCGGAGCTCAAGTACAAAGTGTTCGAGTGCAAGAAAATGGGGAAGGTAAGATGGGGATATTCGTTTCGATAAGACAATTTGGCCTACATTTTGTCAGAGTTTGCCTCTTGATAGCTTCTCATTCGACGGAACAACTTGAACAAGAATTTCCTATTATTCGAAGTGACGATCAAAATAGCGGTACTATGGGCGGGAGAGTGCAGTGTAAAAAGATAGAACGCGGGAAAACATATTTCTGAAAAATTAAGAATTACATATTTAAATTATGCAAAAAAGATTATTCGTTTGAAAAGCATTCATATATTATACATATTATTTCATTGGCAATTAAAATATTTGAATAAGTATTGAAATTATAATTCTCAATCATCGGTCATATATCGTATAAAAGACATTACAAGGATATGAAATAATATAATCTCCACTTTTTCCAAACATTCTCGTTTTACTCTTTTCTTTCGCAATTCGGAAATTTCAAAAAATAAACTGAGAATTGCCTGCAATTCTACTCACCAAACGGAATTAATTGTGTAACAATGCCACCAAATATGATGACAGCAGGAAAAATTATCAGGGAGATAGGAAGACCCAGCTGAAACAGTTGAGATAATACCTAATTTATTTATATTTACCATGTATTTATTGAAACGAAAAGAATCGAAAAACAGAAAAAGCTCTCCTCGTTTTTCACACTCTCTCAAAGGTGAATTCTATCGTTGTAGAGCGTTTTTTAAATCTTTTCAATACGACTTTATATGTACCTGTACGCATAGAATAAATAACGCATCTCGTTGTGCTTTCCGCGATTTGTCACTCATATTCTGAAAAGAAAAAGAAACATGTCCACCAGCGTTAATTTGACAAAAAAATGGATATGGTTTTATGGAAAAAACTCAAATTGATTTTTTTCCAATCTCGTCGTATATCATTCAAAAGACCGTTGAAAGTTGTGTAACTGACAAGTTTCAAAAGTTTTGGAACAATGGTTTTTGAGAAAAATCCGATTTTCCGAGAAAAAAGGTCTGTTTTAAACGGATTTCAGATCGAGCAATATTCAAAATGCAATGTTTTAAAAGTTTAATTGTTTCGTTCGTGGTGAAAATTTCGCAACTCTAATTGTAAGGTGACTGGTGCAACCATTGTCGATTTTTTGGCTGACAATGAGGTGCATCCCACTAGGGAACCTAGGCACTCTAAAAAACAAAATATGAATGGTTTAGGCTGATTTGGAAATGTCCTGCCCTCCCCATTCCGCTACCCCTCCGCTGTTAGGGAGAGTACGTTTTAATATATGTAACTAATAGTTACCATTTCTCGGAGTGACAAATAGAGATGGAAATAAATGCATAAACCAATCACCAGAGAGAAGCAACCCACCTGGAAAAATAGCAAAATGTATCAAATATCGGACTCACAATATCTATTTTAAAATGTATAAATCGGAGTTGGGAGCACTCACAAATACAATATAGCTCAATATAGCAACAATCACAAAATCTCGTTCGTACATACTGTAATGTCCTCGTTCTTTGATCCAATTCAAATTGAGTTTGAACTGAATGGAGTATGATTAGAGAAGACTCAATGGTTTTCAAAATCTTGGCACTTTTGATCGTATAAAATACACTTGTTTATTTGGTATGAAAGTAGCCATCCACAGCCACAATGCGTTTCTATATATAGAGAGAGAGAGCATAAGTGAGATAGTACGTAGATCAGAGAGAGCGAGGAAGGAAGAGAGGAAAACGTGGGGAGTTGATCGATAGTTCTTTGTTTGTTTAGCAGCCAGAAGCAAGGCAATTACAAAAGTACATTTTATACGGACTATAGTAATGTTGTGTCTGGATAGAATTCTTTTGAGCAAGCATTAAAAGGTATAATAAATTTAAAATGTAAGTAATTACCTTTTCGATTATCTGGTCGCTGTGTGATGCGTCGAAAGGATATATAACAAGATTTATTATTATGAGCGAAAACATAATGAATATACCGCTTTGAATAACGAAGAAGGTTCTCTGGAAATGCACAATAGGTAATCAATCAATCAATCAATCAATCAATCAATCAATCAATCAATCAATCAATTGTCTGTATCGATCTAACCTTCTTGAACTTAAACATGCTTGAAGTCTGGATGATTGCTTGATGACGGTATACCGTGCAACTTAAAACAGTTGCAGACGTGTATGAAAGCGTTGTTACTGCTGACACCTAGGAATAAGCAATGATATCGCCTGGTTTAGCCGAAAACAAACAAATTGATAATGCATAGAAACGCCCAATTTCTGGTACAAGCCAGTGGAATATGCGCCTATTGACGGGAACAACGGAAACATGAGAAGCATCACGTCGAAGTTGAAATCGTTTATAACAGACAGGCACTAAAAGCACATGTTTAAATAAATACTAAATAAAATAATAATATATTATATATACAGATACAATTATTATTGTAACAATGAATAAATAAATTGATTTTAAATGGTTAGAAAATGCTCATTCCTACCTGAATACATATTAAGTAGTTTCGGTATGTTCTCTGATTCTGAGCAGTTTCTTTGAACAAACAAACGAACGATAATATGTTTAATATTGTCGAAATACAATAGAAAATATGTTGAAACCACAATATGAAATCTTGCAGTTCGTAGGATATATAATAGTCATTCATTACAGCAAATCAAGCAAAACGAAGTTAGTATAGAACAAAGGCAACTGAAAAGACTGGAACAGGTGAAATATGTTGGCGATATCATAGCAGTGAATAATAAACGCTAATCATTCTTCCGGCAGATATTTCCATTAATGAAGAATTGTTTCCATTAAAGAAAATCTTGGAAGTGATGTTGATATTCAAATCCGTTACAGTTCCGCCTATTCATTCCTTCCCACACTTTTAGTCACCCCCCCCCTTCTTTGCACGATCTTTTATCTACCTCTCTCTATCCATCTTCAGAGGCGTGGTCTTTGGATTATCCCCTTTATAATTAGTGTCTTATCTTGCCTTTTCCCTCCCTTTGGCGCAATTTTATTCAATTCCTTAACTCCACAATTTTAGGGGGGCCAATAATTTGGTCGAACATTTTTGGATGCCTAAAATTTGGCTACCAGACAAGCCCCACTTTTAAGTTGAGTCAAAAATTTGGTTTAGCTAAAATTTTGGCCAAGGTTTGGCTAAAATCTTGGCCAAAGTTTGGATAAAATTTAGGACTAAAATATCAGCAACGCTTCATACCAAATTATTGGCTCAAGCACCAAATTATTGACTCAACTTTAAAAGTGGGGCTTGTCTGGTAGCCAAATTGTAGGGTCAACTTTTACGGTCCATCAAATTATTGGCCCCACTTCGACCAAATTATTGGCCTAACTAAAATTGCGGAGTATCTCTCATAATCTGCTTTTTTTTCCAAAACTACAAGATTTTAAAACTCAGGAAAAGGTTCACACATTGGTGCGCAGGGCTATTTTAATAAAACCATTAAGACGATTAGTCATATATTATGTTCCACCATTCTCTTCCAACATAAAAAAATAAACACGTTATTCAAATCGCTTGGTGAAGGTGATCCGTATAAAATGTACAATTGCGTTGTTACTGGCTGGTAAAACGCAGAAGTATTATATCGATCAACCCTTTTTGCAATCCAGTAATTGCACCTATATCGTCGCTACTTCTTGTTTTAATATGTATTTTAATTGTTTATGAAAAAATCCCTCGTCTCTTTTCTCCAAGATGCGATAAATATATTATTATTTCCTCATCGCGCTCTCTGATCTATGTACAGTACCGTCCAAAAGTATACCAAATAGTACATTTTTCGTCATAACTTTTTTCAAACTCAACCGATCATGTCCAGATTTTCAGGGATTATTTTGAGAGTGTTTTTACGTGTTTTTCTCTAATAAACACCCCGGTTGAACTCTTACGGCAAAATTAATTTCGAATTTATCAAAAGTCACAAAAGTGAGATTTTCGTTTTCTTCGATTTCTTCCGAGTTTCCCGATTCATTTCGCTACCAATGTGTGTTATATAATTTTAAAACCATGTCACGGTCTCTTGGGGGCAATATTCCACCGATATCCGAATGAGAATCCATTCGTCGTTGACGTCAGATGGGACTGTCCGCAGTCACCCTCTCACAGTATTTCCGGGTGTCTATTTCGACCATCCACAAGGTCAACATAGCTCCAATCTATGCTCAAACAATGACGAAGATTAATGGACGACCTCGCAAGACGACTACGACCTCTGATTATCTGATTGTCCGCATCTAGAAGGAGAATCCGACGCTCAATGCAACGGACACTAAGCAAGAAACGGTGGAATTTCAACAAATTAGGGTACCTAAAGCTTCTAAACTTGGCTGAAAAGATGTTTGAGGGAAGGAAATGGGTCTACAGGATATTGACGCAGTACCCCTTCTTTATAATTCCATTCATTTATTCCAGGGGACAAACCCCATCTACAGAGAAACAACCCCACAACATCGACGACCTGCATTGGACCCCACAACAGTGGTAGTAGGCCGTATTCTCAGACGACAACAAGTTTCTGATGATTGGTACGGTGGAAATAGATCATTTTCGTCATCCGGTTAACACTAGATTTGATGGGAACTACCAGCTGCTCACCTTGAAGCTTGGAGGAGTACCGTTGATTTTGTGGGGTTATCTCTCGGTAGTTGGGGTTGGTCCCCTGGACCGCGTGAAGGGAATTATGAAGAAGGAGGACTACGCAAATATCTTAGAGACCTATTTCCTTCTCTCAAACGTCTTTTCACCCAAGTTAGAGGCTTTACATATCTAAATTTGGTAAAATTCTACCAGTTCTCGCTTTTTGTCCATTGCGGTAAGCCTCTAGTTTTCCATCGTGACACGGGTAATCAGATGATAAGATGTCGTGGTCGTCTTGAGAGGTCGTCCATTAGTCAGTTTCATTGTTTGGGCACGGATTGGAGTTTTACTGACCTTGGGCATAATCGAAACAGACATCCGTAACACCTGTGACAGGGGAGCCATCTGACGTCAACGACGAATGGATTCTCATTCGGATATCGGTGGAATATTGCCCCCAAGAGACCGTGACACGGTTTTAAAATTGTATAATACACATTGGTAGCGCAATGAATCGGGAAACTCGGAAGAAATCGAAGAAAACGAAAATCTCACTTTTGTGACTTTTGATAAATTCGAAATTAATTTTACCTAAGAGTTCAACCGGGGTGTTTATTTGTGAGAAACACGTAAAAACACTCTCAAAATAATCCCTGAAAATCTGGACATGATCGGTTGAGTTTGAAAAAAGTTATGACGAAAAATGTACTTTTTGGTATACTTTTGGACGGTACTGTACGTGCTATCTCGCTTGGACTCGGTCTCTAAATGCATTGTGGCACTGGCTGGCTGCTCTCGTACCAAATAAACAAGTGTATTTTATACGGTTAATATGTTAATGCGCTGTGGTTGACGTTGTTGTTTGAACTAACAATAAATAAAGTTCAATTGAAAATTGTTTCTTGTCTAATACTAATTATAAAGCACTATCTGAGAGAATTCAATAACTGGAATATTTTTTGGTATCGATGAAAAATGAATTTTAATATAATAATTTTATAATAATTTTTTCCTGTTTTACGTGTGATAATTACAAGCTCCATGAGTGAAGTACACTGGTACTTGGAAATTGCTTCCAATTGAAAATTCGCTTCAGGGGGTGACCACACAACGGTCTGGCGCCTTTTCCTAAAAAGTTTATTTCGAATCCAATCGATGCGAGAGTGGGCTTAATCGAAACCTTAGCGAATTTTAAGAAACTATTGTCTAGGTGAGTTTTTTGATCAACGGACAACGAAGGCTGGAATTGGGAATTTTCAAAAAAAAAAACCAAATTTAATTAATTTTCACTATTTCACCATAACAAGCCTACAACTTTTTATTCGCTCAATCGCTTCTAAATATCATAACACATCTTCAGTTTGAAAATCATAATTTTTTAAAAATATGAATAATGAGAACAAATCGTTTTTATAACGAAAATCGTAATTATGGTGTGCACCTACAGTAATCCCTAATCGGTCAATTTGGAAATTTGGTAGTTTTAAACATATTTCACCGCTGTTCTTGACATGACTAAGGTATACGACTACTTCGGAGCACACCTGCACGGTAAAGTGCTGGCCAATATTCTACGATATTTTGGTTTTTCAGCAATAACTTTCATCGCAGTCAACCGTTTCTCTTTATTTTTTAGTATGTTTGTATAAATGGTAAAATGGAATAATGATCCAATTTTTATCGATATTGGATCACAAACAACGAAATAGTGATCAATTTACGAAAAATGTAAATTTTCATCGACATCAGCACCTGGGAACAGGTGCACTCCGAAGACGAGGAGTAGTCGTATACCTCAGTCATGTCAAGAACAGCGGTGAAATATTTTTAAAACTACCAAATTTCCAAATTGACCGATTAGGGATTACTGTAGGTGCACACCATAATTACGATTTTCGTTATAAAAACGATTTGTTCTCATTATTCATATTTTTAAAAAATTATGATTTTCAAACTGAAGATGTGTTATGATATTTAGAAGCGATTGAGCGAATAAAAAGTTGTAGGCTTGTTATGGTGAAATAGTGAAAATTAATTAAATTTGAATTTTTTTTTGAAAATTCCCAATTCCAGGCTTCGTTGTCCGTTGATCAAAAAACTCACCTAGACAATAGTTTCTTAGAATTCGCTAAGGTTTCGATTAAGCCCACTCCCGCATCGATTGGATTCGAAATAAACTTTTTAGGAAAAGGCGCCAAACCGTTGTGTGGTCACCCCCTGAAGCGAATTTTCAATTGGAAGCAATTTCCAAGTACCAGTGTACTTCACTCATGAAGCCTGTAATTATCACACATAAAACAGGAAAATTCATTTTTCATCGATACCGCACATATGTCGATTTTCTAAGATAGCATGATTTATTACCATTAATAAAAGTCCGGCGCAAATGCGTCAAATTCGTCACGATGAATACGCTATTGACTTTTATTCCCACATGACTGCTTAAAGCGACACCCCAAGCTAATTTGAAGCTCTCCGCTCTGGCCACAGTCTCTCGCTTTCTTTATCTGCGAGAGAGTATTGCCAATGAGGAGAGTAAAATTAACTTGGGGTATGCCTTTAAAGGTTTACATTGTATGTGTTTGAAATGAACGAAACAATGAATGAAATGAAATGAATAAATGATAATATGAAAGATTTACAATGCGTTTATTGAAAGTTCAAAAATACATCATTAGACACATTAGTTACTCTTCAATTATCGGATCAGTATTGGGTTGGGCAGTGCTGCTTGAGAACAAACTGAAAATATTATATTAAAATTTCGTTTCTAAATAGAAACACAGTTAATAGGCGCTTATTCTTTCGGCTACGGAGAACCAAGAGATGACATGAAATGAAGAAGCTTCTTATGCCGAATATGATTATTTTTCATTCACTAATATCTAATCTCGTGAGTACATTTGCATGTTTAACTATGATCTATTTCTATTTTAATGTATATCATGGTAAACTACCATAAATAAATAACTCACATGTCTAAATTATCTTTTCCTGTTACCACCTTGATGATATCCACGATAGAAGCTTTTTTTGTTCCTTTAGCCTCGTCAACTTCTTAAACGGTGTATACGTTTCCATTAAAAAAAGTTAAGCGAACTTGTTATCGTTTCGAGTTTACGATGAAAATCCTCATCATTACTAGAATTCTCAATAATTTTGAAGGATTCCTTGAGGTCTTTGAGTTGTTCAACAAGCTTTTTATAATTCTGAAAAAGTAGAAGACTATTTTGTTTGAATATCAAGAATAATTCGAGTATTGGAAATAATGCTTTGAATGGATTAAATTAATCTTTCTAAACTTCGTACAAGAACGGTTTATGCCGACTTAAAATGAAAGTTTGAAGAAATCCGCTCTGGCGATGTTATTGTGTGTAATATTTCAGAACCAGAGCGAAGAGGTAAATAAGCATACGGTAGACGGAATATGGTATTAGACGGTATTAGCATACGGTAGACGAAACTAACCGTTAGGACTTCTTCCTCTCCTCCAGACTCTGATTTATAATATGCCCTGGAATTATTTATTTATTTATTAAATATTATGTTAAAGTTGTCAAAAGACGTTAAAGACTCTCTAATTGTGTTTCGTTGCACTAGTTCGTCTAGAAACGCTGAGTAATTTAAATTTGCTAAATACATACTCTTGGGCAGCGGTCAAAAGTAGATCATTATATTCCTTATTTATACCGAGTTCAAGAGTTTCCACATTGATCTCTGGAACATTTATTGAATATTCATTAGTATAATGTATATATTTTAGCAATTAGACAAAAAAATTGTGAAACTTCTCCAACTTCTTCAAAAGTATCAATAGTCAAACCTTCTAACGCTTCGAATATTTGTTCTTCTGATAAGTCAGATAGCTTTAGAATAATGACTTTCTCAAAGACAGAGATCAGTTTATCCAATCGTTCCATAGTCAAACGATAGTTCTGAACTATTTCGTTTTAAGAACATTTCATTTTAAAATTATTAAATTTATTTAAAAAAAAATAATTAGTTAATTAATTAAACCACTTCTTGCTGATTTTTTCGCTGTCGCGTTTCAAAGCGAAAATACAGAGATCAAAGATCATGTCACCCTACAGGTATGTTCAATTTTCTTACCGCTTTGGCTGAATCCAATTTGTTATGCTCGTTGTTCTGAAGTTCAAACGCTTTTGAGTCATTGTTCTCGTTGCCAGGAACCTTAAAGGAATACCCTATGCCAATTGTACCCTCCGCATTGGCAGTACTCTCTGAAAACAAAGAAAGTGAGAGAGTATTGCCAGAGCGGAGAGTTTCAAATTAGCTTAGGGTGTGGCTTTATAATTATTAGTTTTTTTTATACGGAATTGTCTTCTTTTGGCCGATATTAAAAAAGCTATCAGAAAAGGCTGCTTCAATATATAGAAGTGGAATATATTGAAACATTATTGTAATAAATTAACGAGTATGGAAAAGCGCGATGTCGTCATGGAAAACTACTTTAAACATATAATAAAATACTCACGGGATTTCCAAGCGAGACAGAAATAATGAAGAGAAGAGGAATACATTGAAACATTATCATTATTCAATGAATTGTTTGAAGAAACAAGGGTTATATAGATCGTTCATTCTCATTTTCCCACATGAGCCGATAGAAAACTTCTTAAAAGGAGAGTGACCTCACTCAATGGTCTCTTCATTTTGCATTATATTTCTCTGTTCTCTAACAACGAGGGAGCATACACCGTTGAAGAGGCCATTGAGTGAGGTCACTCTTCCTTTAATGTGATTTCAGCACTATGTCTAGACAGGGAAAGAGCGATGACCAAGAACGAAGAAGATTTAAAGAGAGAAGATTTTTACAACCACCCCCCCCCAATCTGGAGAATCAATACAACATTATGTTCTTTTCCTCTTTAAAGGGAACGTGGCCTCACTCAACGGTCTCTGCATTGTGCACACTATTTCTCTGTTCTCTAACAACGAGAGAGCGTAGAGCATTGAAGAGACCATTGACAAAGGTTTCGGTCTCTTTAACTTACCACATGTCTCGTTGCTCCTTGGGCGTAAATAAATAAATAAATAAATAATTTAAACAAAGGAGACAAAGATACTGCAGTCTCCGGACACTTTTCCATTTTTTAAATAACTTTTGATCCAGAAAAACAATCAAGCTGATCTTTAGAGTCAATGTACAGAATTTGTCAAGAAATACAACCGTGATGTGTTTGCGTAATTAAACCAGTTCACTGATGCGAAGCGATGACACAATCGAAGTAAACTTTTTTGAAAATTTATTCTTTATTGACAAAGCCTGTTCTTCTGAAATATTGTGAGTGTACCTCCACTGGGCCTGCACAGTCCAGAAGATCGGAATGGTTCTGACTCCGATTTCAATTACATTACATTACATTAGAACAACTTTATTCAGCCGATTGGGGTGATTATGCCGATTTGAATATGTCGCAATAAATAAATCAATAAATAAATAATTGGTCATGAAATCGCGTTTTTTTATAATGGCAAGGCCTCAGGAAAGTCAATACCAGACAACGAGAGATGATTCATTAATGCGAAAGTGTAAGGTTAGAGACGACGAGAGAGTATGGAGAGAGCGAGCAAGAGTTTGTTACCCTCACACTATTGCACAATATTATGCGATTTATATGTATAAATACGTTTTGCACATTCACATTTCTATTGTGGAGGTTGGACTTTTGACATTGGAAATAAACAATGGCAGGTGAAGAGGTTGTTGAAGAGCAGGTACGTTATCGTCAATCATTTATATAAAAAATAAATATAAAATAAAATACACTTGTTTATTTGCCAGGAGAGTAGCCAGCCACAGCCACAATGTGTTTCTATGTTTTGAGAGAGAGAGAGCACAAGGGAGATTGTAGGTAAATCAGAGAGAGAGAGCGAGGAAGGAAGGGAGGAAACAGTGGGGAGTTATTGACCGTATAAAATACACTTGTTTATTTGGAACGAGAGTAGCCAACCACTGCCACAATGAATTTCTATGTTTAGAGAGAGAGCACCGGTGAGAGAGTAGGTAGATCAGAGAGAGTGAGGAAGGAAAGGAGGAAAGAGTGGGGAGTTGATCGATAGTTCTTTCTCTGTTTAGCAGCCACTAGCAAGGCAATTATACAAGTACATTTTATATGGATTATACTGTTGCGCCTCGGGCATAGATAAATTTTAATTATACTTGTTGTCTTCACGTCCCTATTGATTGTATAAATAATATTTTATTTTTTCTATCTATCCCACAAGCTCTTTTTATCGGTTATTTCAAATGTTGTCGCATCTTATTGATGTATGATAAATTAAATTAAAATTAAATATTTTTATTTCTTTGTACGGAGATCCTGGTAATTGTCCACTCTAGATCCTGAGTGATCTGTTTTCCTTTCATTTTATATATATATATATACAACAGCTGCGGCTTTATCTCTGTTTTGAGGCATTTGACGTGGCAACAACGAAGTGCGTTTATGCACACATTAGCTATCTTGATAGCCACATACAGAGATTATTAAATTGATCTTTGATCTACGATCTTTTTTGAAGAATTCCCATGCTGCTGTTGTCAAGAAAGGAGAAAAAAAGGTCGATGAACAGAAAAAGATCAGTCAAGGAAAGAAAGCTAAGGAAGCCATGAAGGCAAAGTTGAAAGAGCAAAGGTATTGGGTTGGTCGAAATAAGTTTCTGAATTTTTTTTTAAATTTCAGAGTATCTTTGACATCACTTCGTGATCCTTTGACGTTGAACGAGAATATAATGGGTAGAGCTAGAGAATGGATCAAACAGGTAGATCATCAATTCATGTTTTTCCATTGGTAGGAGTTTTATGCGATGCTGAAAAATCAAATCGAGTTGGGATGAAAGGTCGGATTTGTGAATAAAGTTGCACCTGGCTTTATGAACATTTGTAAAAAAATCAATGTGACCATCTGAGGGGGGCGCCCGTTTCGGCAACGTCCGTTTCGGCAACGGATTATAAATCGGTTGGAAGATGACCTATGACAATAAAAGTTTTATCATTGTTATCAGTAGTGGTGTACGGTATGGTGCTACCGTAACCGTCAGGAATCGCGAACTGATTTTTTTCAGTTGACCCATGACCCGGGGTTCATGGTTGAAAATGGCCGAAGTCGAAAAATTCATGATGGCCCGCGATCAAATACTAGTTGCCATTATATCAATAATGAGCCAACTTTTCTCTTTCTGGATACCGTATCCCGTATTACCGTAATCTAGCTACCGTATCCTGCAATAATATGGCCAAATGCACTTTAAATCCCGGTTTGATTACGGTAGTTCGGGTTACTGTAACCAGAAAGATAAAAGTTGGCTCACTATTGATATTATTGCAACTAGTATTTGGTCTCGGAGTATCATGAATTTTTCGACTTTGGCCATTTTCAACCATGAACCCCGGGTCATGGGTCGACTGAAAAAAAAAATCAGTTCGCGATTCCCGACGGTTACGGTAGCACCATACCGTACACCACTACTGATAACAATCATACAACTTTTGTTTCCATAGACCTTCTCCCCACCGATTTATAACTCGTTGCCGAAACGGGCGTTGCCGAAACGGGCGCCCCCCCCCCATCTGATGCCATCGCTTAGCTTATCTTGCAAGAAGTCTTTAAAATGAAAATGTAAAAAATAGTGGTGGGGGAATGAATGACCACTCAACGAGATCTAATTCATGTAAGGCATATTGTCCGTATAAAATGTACTTGCATAAGAAAATGACAAACTGTTTGTAAATACCGAGACAACGGGCGCCTGCATTCGCAGTCGCATTCTCTCGCCGAACTCTCGATTTCCTCTCCACTTCCTCACACCTAACCCGTCTGACCTTTCATTTGAGGGGGGGGGGTACTTTTTTTATATTTTAAAGGGATCGTTCCAGCTTTTGAACCATGTAAAACAGGAAAAAGTCACACTCCTGCTATGAAACAAGTGATTTCTTTACGCTCAATAATTGTAGGATGAGAGAAAAGACTACCTCGAGATATCTCCACCAATCGCCATAATTCATAAGGATCATAGTGAAGAAGTGCTTGGAGTTCAAATGAACAGGTAATGCATCGTTGCATTTACCCTACGTGCCTTGTACTGCCTTCTCCGTAACCTCCGCCGTAGCGACGGAGACTCGGTGGACGAAGTCATCTCGTGCGCAGATACGGCAAATGCATAAGGACTGACATATGATTATAATAAAAATTGTACCATAAATGCGAAAATCTAGATTTATTAATGAGATGTTCAGAAAACTCAAAAAATAAAGTAATGACAAAACCTAGAGAGTGAGAAAAGTGGGAAACACTCCTTTATATTCATTTCTTTGCTTTTATTTACGATTTGAGTTGTAGATGTACATTCGTAATGGAGCAAGACAATGATGTCGTATTGTACACTGCGCCCGAGTGAGTATCCGAGAAGTGGTTAAAGGGAGCGTAACCTCTCTCAATGGTCGCTTCGACGCGCAATGATCTCTCGATGTTAAAACAGAGAAATAGTGTGCGCAATGAAGAGACCGTTGAGAAAGGTTACGCTCCCTTTAAAGGCACGCCACAAGCTAATTTTACTCTCAGCTCTGGCAACGCTCCCTCGTAGACAGAGAAGGCGAGAGATCATTGCCCGAGAGTAGAGTTTCAAATTAGCTAGATCTGTCACTTGAATCACAGTCGTGCATATCAGGTTTTGTTGTACTGAGCGTCGTAACAAGGAATCGCTTGAGGGTTGGACAGCACATTCAATGGAAGATGAGGACTACGTAGGGGTAAGTTGCTTTCCTAAATGGTTGGTTCGCAGAAAAAAATGGAAAACTTAGCTGGTATCTTTTCGAGGCTAAAACCTATTTGAATAACCGGATACTGGCCAGCCATTAAAAATTAAATATTCTAAGAGTTCTCGCCAATTTTATACCTTGGCTACATCCCCGTTTTCCAAATTCTCTGATTTCTTGAATCGCTTATGTATATATTAGGTTGATTCATAAGTCTTTTCGCATTTTAGAGGGTTTTTTTTGCGATATCATTGCTCAGTCGTACGTTATCAATTACCCTGTCCGTTATGACACTAAACAAGTCACTACTACTACTCTTTGAGCGTATTAGTGAATTGTGTCTACATCGAGAGTAGTGGCTGAAATACCTCTTCATTTCGTTCCCAGTTTAGTGCACATGGGATACGTCATGTTGTTCTTCTTCCTATCCGAGCTCAAACCACCCGATGTACACACCCGTATGGCGGTAGTATAGAACACTAAGGCCCCTACTCCAGACTTTCTGCGCGACACGCGCGCGGGGTAGTGACAAGTCGCGCGCGGGATAATTACAAGTCGCGGCGCGGGCGCGTCGCGCCTTGTCACTACCCCGCGCGCGACTTGTAAATAACCCGCGCGCGACTTGTCGATGAGACGTGCGCGACCCGCTCCCTTCCTCTTTCACTTTCCCCTTCTATAGCTTTACTTACATATCTTCAAGTATACTGTAATGACCAAATTCAATATAGTAAAATATACACTGTTTATTGAACGAAAAAAAGATAGATACAAGATTAATGAGAAAAGATACAAGATTAATGAGAGCAATTCGAGAAACTGAAGAGAAAACTCGTAACAAACACAATGCAATCAACATGGTAACAACAATTTACAATGGTCACAACACTTGCTTAATATTATCTTGATATAATCGGCAGACAATAATGAAGTCAATCTTCATACTTATGATGACAAGCTCTTGATATTATTCGATATAGTAAGATACACTGCAAAGAAATGTTTTAATCAAAAAGGAAAATTATAAAAGAATAAATAAGTTATATTACATGGAAAATAACTAACCACCATTGTCCTCTTCACACTCAGATCAGACCAAACTATATACTTCCAATAATATATTCCTATCATATTCCGATTTCTTTTCTGAAACAATTAATTAAATGTGTGAAGGTTAAGATAAATTAATGTCTATTTGTGAAGCACCAAGAAAAGCAAACTCCCACATTAATACTCTCAAAAAACAGATAATAGAATATCTTACAGATCAGAATCTCCATTGTACTTGTGCTTGTCCAATAATAATATTACTCCATGGGCCATATTTCTAATGACAATATTCGTTGCCTGTAAATATTATAAGTAATGGACATATTACACCTCGACTAGCATCAAATACGGAATATATCACCCCTTCCATTATACATCAATAAGGAATATACTAACTATAATAATGAGCAATAAATTACTAACCTTAAGTTTCATAAGAGCGTATAACACCAGATAAATCGTGATTCCTGACTTAAGAAAAGAGATTAATAATAAATACACCGATATCCAATATTGTATTAATCTTTCAACAATATGTTAAAACTCCAATCATTAGTAAATGTACATCCCGCTCTTCAAGGCACAAGCCCTGCGGGAGATAACTGCTAGGGCAGTGATAATTCACACGATCATTAGTAAGAGCAAGAATAAGAGAATAGCAATTTACCTGGGGAATATCGATTGATATATACAGTAGACATCCTCCATTATTCAACAAATATCCTCAATTTATCATAGAGTGACTCTGAAAATAATTAATGAATAATTAACTAGAGTAAACTTTATAAAAAACTGACACGAGATTTCGCTACTATTTAGCAAATTGACAATCGTTCGATACTACTCAGGTGTTAAATGATCCCGGATACATGTAAAATCATGCATGATCCGGCAAATTCCATGATGATGCATGGTCATTCACAATTCTTGATCATGCTCGAATTTTCCGTGATCTTGCATTTCAGAATCAATACATGATCACGGATAATCCATGCACGATCATACCACTAACAGTTAGTGACTAACTGTACAAATTATACGTGATGAAGCATGGATTCAAACATCTGAGCACTTTAAAATGATATTTAAACACATACTTATTAATCCTTGATGGATATATCCTCCTCAGTCATCCGGCTCCTACTTCATAATCATAACTCAGTTCATTGACTGCGTAGACGCGATGATCAGGTTCTGTAAATACAAACAAAATAAGCATTGAACATCTGCTTTACAGAGCAGGAGGAATGACACTATTGCAGAAGCCCAGATTGGCGGCGGCGCATAAAATAGGGGGCAGAAGGCCTACCCTCCCCAAGTTGTTGCTAGGAGTGTCAAATAATCAACTGCAGTTAACTGCAAGCCCAACTGGGGAGGCGTCCACCCCATTTTTGTGGCGATCTGGGCTTCTGCAGTAGTGCCGGAGGAATAACTTGAAAGATTAAGCAATTCAGCGAATAAGCTATACACGAACAGATTATCGAAAGTGCGGGTAGCTTTATGGCAACATAATAAACAACTTTTAATAAGAAATAGAGGTTAACGCACGAGTAAATTCATCAAACGTCACAAGAAGAGAAAAGAAATGAAACCGCCCTTCGTGGAAACGGTAAGAAATATCGTCAATTTAAAAAATTGAACTGACTTTTAAAACTGAACTTTCATAAATTGATGTGCCAGTTATATAAACTATTTTTTAATGTCACTATGATGCATCATGGAAATTTTTCATTCTCCATTGTCACATAAGCGAAAATGATCTTGCACATATTTTTTCAAACATTATAGACATTTCATTTCCAATTTTGTTTATTTTTAACACATTTATTGAAGATGGATCATGCATAAATAGCTTAAAATCACTTGCATTTGGTTTTCTCTCCTAAAAAGTCTATAATGTTATTACAAATTCATAAAAGAATATACAATCGGATAGAATTCTCACATTGTCCTTATATTTGGTTGAAATGCCCTCGAAACATCGTTTCAACCATTCATAACAAAGAATTAAACAATTAATGATATGCTTCGTACATAGGAAACACTCGCAAAAATGAACTATGCTCCCACGCAAGAGTTACAGTAAGTCGCACGCGACTTGCAGTAAGTCGCGCGCGAGTTGTTGATTGCCTTAAGTGTCCTTAAGTCGCGCGTGATACCGCGACTTCACTTTAACCCGCGCGCGAGTTGTCACTACCCCGCGTATAACTCGCAACTCGTCACTACCCCGCGCACGACTTGTCACTACCCCGCGCGCGTGTCGCGCCGAAAGTCTGGAGTAGTATACGCACTGTGCAACGTTGGTTTAAAAGCTTCGAAACGGGGGCACGGCGTCGAAGACGAGGTCAGGTCCTCGAGCTGGACGTGGACGTGCTGGAGCAGCACGTCCACGCGGACCCCTATGCTACCACCCGTGGTATGGCGATGAGTCTTGGGGTAAGCTAGCCCACCATCGTTAGTGGCCTACAGGATTTCGACAAGGCCCAAAAGTTGGGTCGATGGTTACCTCACCAACTGTCGGATAAGCAGAAGGACAACCGTGCGGACCAGTGCCTTATTCTAATTTCTTACGCTCGTACAACGGCTTGGATCGACGGAATCCTCACTGGAGATGAGAGCTGGATCCTTTAGGACAACGTAGTCCGCGGGGCTCATTGGGTCGATCGAGATGAACAGCCCAATCGCATCGCCAAACCTGACCTTCACCAAAAGAAGGCCATACTGTCTGTGTGGTGGGGCAGAGGCGGTTTGGTGAATTGGGAGCTGCTCCCTCAGAGGTCGACTATTACGGCCGCGGTATACTCTCTCCAACTACGGTCCCTGAATTCCAAGGTCCCATCCGTTCCCTGGTTGCGCGACCGGACTCACTTCCAGTACGACAACGCCCGACCCCGTTTGGGAAGCACGACCGAAAAGGCCCTGTTGAACTTTGGCTAGCACATCGTCCCCCACCTGCCCTACTCGCCCAACTTGGCTCCTAGTGATTGCTGCTTGTTTTCCGATATGCTGCGCCCTCTCGGAGGAGTACACTTCAACAATCAGAAGGAGGTCGAAATCTGGCTAACCAACTACTTTGCCTCCAAGCAGCCGTCATTCTGGGAGCACTGCGCTAACAAGCTATCCGAACGTTGGAGGAAGTATGTCGACGCAGACGGCGCTTACTTTGATTGATTTGCTTTTGCCGAGATAAAGTTATCTTAATTTGTTTAAAGGGCCAAAATGCGACAAGACTTATGAATCAACCTAATATCTCTGATATCACAATTAATTTAATAGCAAATATTTACATTTACAGACCACCCAAAATCGTCCATCTACATCTGATCTACTGAAATGTCCACTGTGCAAGAATTCAGCCTCTTGCATTGAGGAAGATACTGTAGTCATTAAGGTACTGTATGTATCCTCTATACATGCAATCAATATTGATCGATTTCAGCGAATTCCACTCTATGGTATGTCGTGTGGTCATGTTGCGTGTGATAATTGTTGGTTGGATCATTGTAAGAAGAGCATCAAGGATGGAGATATCAAGATATCATGCATTGTAAGTTTGCACAATTTTAGGAAACAAAAATTCACAATCTTGACAGCAGGCCGTGTCCAGGAACGATGCCAAACAGTTTCTCTGTCAAATCAATTACACATATTCCAACTACAAGAGCATTTGCACACATTTCAGAACGGCAAGTGTTCCTAAATTCTATCAATATCTCTCGGATGTGGTTTTCTATCTGATTCCACTCTATCAATCATGAGAGACATTGCATTTGGGAAGTTGAGCGATAATGTAGATGCGGTCAAATGCACATCGTGCCATCGTGTGCTTACGGTATTCTGAGTATTTCAAATCTCACTTATCGATTTTGTTTTTTTAGCCAAATCAGAAAGTGGCCTTCGGTCCACTTTGCCCATGCGGAGCAAGAACATGCCGGAGGTGAGACATCATTGTTTTAATTTTGTGATTTAAACACTTACATACACGCACAAAAAATTCCCTAGCTAACAAGGGAATGGTCAACCATCTCCGTCGAGTTATGACTAGTGACATATACCATTCGAACCGCCTTGTGATTCTGATAATGCATTTTTAATGACTAGACTCAAACGTTTATAATCTTCGGGAAAATCGATATTGAAATTCGGCCAAATTCGTGTGGTTTCCTACACAACGCATGCGGATGGGTTGGTGAACTCTACTATCTTCTTTCGAAACATCGACTCGTGTAGTGTATTGGATAAGGTGCCTGCGTTTAGTTTTGACTGTCAAGGGTTCGACCCCCCTTGCCGCACTTTTCTTGCTGCTGATTTTGTTGTTGTAGAAAGTTTGAAATGTTTTGCTGTGATTATGATAGCTAGAAAAAAGAATACATTCAGAAAGTTTTCTTGATGAAAAAACACTCCTCAAGGAAATTTGAACTTTGATCTTTTTGTTTATGGCAATATTTTTGCATCTCCTTTTCCCTCTCCCTCGCCCGAGGTCGAGGTCATGCAATGAATGACCTGAAAACAGCAATGAGAGTTCAAAGATCAAAGATCATGCGAGTACGGTAAGTGCTTCCATTTCTTCTTGTTTCTCTGTTTCTTCTTTCTTCTCTGTCTTTCATTCCTTGATGTCATTGTTTTTCCTGTTCATTCATTATGTGCCAAAACATGTGAAAACTGTATTTTCCTTACTTCACTCATTTTGTTGTTCAAACTTGTTGAGTGTGTTCTTTTTTTCTATAATCACAGCAAAACATTTCAAACTTTTTACAGCAACAAAACCAGCAAAAGAAAAGCGCGACAAGGGGGGTCGAACCCTTGGCAGTCAAAAGTAAACGCAGGCATCTTATCCACTACACTACACCAGCCGATGTTTCGCAAGAAGATAGTAGAGTTCACCAACCCATCCGCATGCGTTGTGTAGGAAACCACACGATTTTGGCCGAATTTCAATATCGATTTTCTCGAGGATTATAGATGTTTGAGTCTAGTCATTAAAGATGCATTATCAGAATCACATGGCGGTTCGAATGGTATATGTCACTAGTCATAACTCGACGGGGATGGTTGACCATTCCCTTGTAAGGACCCCAGTGGAATTATTCCCAGTCATATAAGGGATAATTCCCTTATATGACTGGGAATAATTCCACTGGGGTCCTTAGCTAGGGAATTTTTTGTGAGTGTAGTTACAGCAGATCCATGTTCAGTGGGCGGGGCCGCGTAGATCACAATCACTCCATATTTCTCTATTGCGAGCGCGACTAGTCCAGTGCAGAGGATGGGGTTGATCTCCCGATGCTGTTAGGCATCTTTGCGTACTCCTCGATTATATTTTTAGTCGCCCCATCTGGCAGGGGGTCATGCTGGGCAAATTGCGGGGTAGGGAGAGGAGTAAATTTATTTATTTATCAATATAGTTATCTTATATTATTTTTCAGTTGTGGTGATCGTGAACATCTTCCATTGCCTTGTGAGGATCATTTTAGATGGACAAAATTCTTCCAGAGAAATAGTGAGATCGCATGTCTTTTCAAGTTTATCAATTGAAAATTAAGCAGTAATTTAATAATTTTTATTCACCATGAATAAGCGAAACGTGTGATAAACAATAAATGAATGAATGTAGGAGTGCGAGATCACTCTTACAAATATGTCAGGATAGAGAAAGTGAACGAATCACTATGAATCTTGAACGAGAGTTTCCCAATAATTTTTCCAATATTTCCAGTGATCAACGCACCAAACCCTCGTTATCTCAATAATCAAGAGGACGAATGTTTACCTGTTAGTCACTCATTTTATTTAATCGATTTGGTGAAACTTAAACTTTTACCGTTATAGAAGCAGTTTATCGCTTGTCCGAAGTGCCATATTCCGGATGCTAAGGAGTTCAAAAAGTTTGTGATTTCTGTGAATTTCAATGGAACTAGTCTAATCCATATAAGATTTTGTCATTTAAAGGGACACCCCGAAATAATGTGAAACTCTGTCCTCTGGTCAAACTCTCTCGCTTCCTTTGTTTACGAGAGAGTGGGGCCAGAGCGAAGAGATAAATTAGGTTGGGATGCGCATTTAACGTCATTTAAATATTCAGTTGGTGCGATATGTGTGGGAGTGGTCTTCATTTGCATAAAGGAGATAGACTCGCGATATCGATGGAACAACTGTTAGTTTGTCTCAAGTACAGAGGATGGATGATGAGTGGACCATTCAGAAAGATGATTAGGTAGGGTTAGAAAGTAAATATGTAAATTTAGATGCTCTCCCAAGCTAATTTTAACCTCCGAATTGACAATGCGCTCTCGCAGGCAAGGAAGGCGAGAGAGCGTTGCCAGAGTTTCTACAGTGTATTAGTGATCTATCTGTAAACTCGCGATCACATCTTTTAATATTATAAATATTATTATTCAAAACTCCTTCTTTAAATTGATTGAAACAATGATCCATTATTTATCATGATCATTTTCCGCATGATATGTTGTGATTGCAGCGAACTTCGAGCAAATAATGAAAATCAAGCGGACACATTTTATAAGAAAGTGGAAGAGGTAAGGTGTTTCGAAAGTTGAAAGACTTTGCTATCACCGTTGTAGCATTGTATTTATGCGTATTCCACTATGTATCAACGTAAAATCATCATTATTATTATTTTTATTGGTATTATCATAATCCCAAACTCGGTATTTTCAGGCAGTCTATTTCTATGAAATGGTCACTCTTCGTCAATTCTTTGGATGCGAACTAGAATTCATGAAGAACGCATCTGAGAGGTCCAAAAAAATGATAAATACGGTATTGCATGCAAAGAATATTATGAAAAAACATGCAAATGAAATTAATTAATATTATGAAACGCAATTTGAAAATATTTATAAGACCCCGCTGTTTCGGCCATCTTCAGTAGCTTATTGATCGCTAGAATAATGAATGAATCATGCTTTTTGAATACAGGCAAAGGCGCGAAATTTTGAAAATAAGAAAGTTCGGCAATAGGTTTCGAACCCGCGACGTTACATTAATTACAGGTAGCACAGGTATAGGTAGCACATTTATCACTGCGCCATGGGATTGATGAATGGCCGTGCTAATTTCTTGCACATCATCTATCCCTTGTATAGCCGATATGATACACATTTGCATACACATTCGAGGGCCTCCATCTTTATCATTATCTTTTGTTTGTTTACTTATTTTATAATGTTAAAGCACCACTAAAGGAGAATTAATCATAATGAGAAAAGGCAAAAAAACCTTTCTATGTAGGCCGAAACACTGGATCGTTTTTCATCGTTTAGTTCTCTCGTAACACTAACTAGCACAACCCACTTCACAATTGCTCTTTATTCTCTATTAAATTTCCGACTTTTCACATGTTTTAAAAATTTAAAAAAAAAGTGATTTCAGTTGGAGAATTGTCTATCTATCTATCTGTGCCATACATTTCCAGTATATGGACTCGTGTATACGAAGATTGAAAGATTGGACGATGTATTCAAGAAATTGAGAAATTTATATGCCGAGATATCTCTAGATTTCAAAAACTGAAAAGGTTTAGTAATATATTTTGTTTTTATTGTTTTGTTCAAACCTAGTACGGACGTTGTTTGTAAAGATAACATTGTCAATTATTGTTATAAAATTTGAAGATCAGTTGATAGTCCAAACATTTTTTCTGTTTTTTCTTGGCATGAGGTCAAAACGCTCGAGAATTTCTTGGGACCGGTGAACTTTCATGGGACCCGTTAACTTTCTTGGGACCGGTAAACTTCCATGGGACCCGTAAAGTAGAACAGAGCCCATTTTTTATGTTTTTTCTTGGCATGAGGTGAAAACGCTCGAGTCTTTCCGAGTTCTTAAAAAGAGTGTAAAATGGACATGTACTGATCAGAAATTCACGTAAGATAACGATAATCTGTGAGATCTTTCGAGTACACATTAGACCCGACACACTCCAATGTTTAAACGCGAAATGTAACGTACTTTTAAAAAAATAAATGAATAAAATAAAATAAATAAATAAATAAATAATAATAATTATTATTATTATTATTATTATTATTATTATTATTATTATTATTATTATTATTATTATTATTATTATTATTATTATTATTATTATTATTATTATTATTATTATTATTATTATTATTATTATTATTATTATTTAAGCTATCTCCTGCATCATTCTTATCCGTTCTCAAAACATTGACACCCTAAGATATAATCGAAAGCTATATCGCTCTGGCCACACTCTCTCGATTCCTTTGTCTGCGAGAGAGCGTTGCCAGAGCAGAAAGTTTCAAATGAGCTCGAAGTGTGCGTTTAAAGAAGCATAAGGGAACAGGGAGAAGAAGGGGTTTTCAAATCTTCCTCTCTAAAATCATAATAGTCGCGCACCAATGCACCTGGCGGACCCATGTTTCTCATCTACCACAATAAAACAATCACTCTCTCACGAACGATACAGTTATGGAGCGAACCTTAATCGGACTCATCAACTGTGCGGTCATCGCCATGCATTGGTGTCCATATTCAGCTTGTTCGAGTAATTAGCTACTACCGTATTCCCTTTACATCCTTCGTGAAACGACAATAATCATTCGATCTATAACTCTAGACATACTACCGTAATCTGACTATCTGAATCAGGGGTGCGGTCCATTCGGCCGAGGGTGAGGGCACTCGGAGTACGTGGCACAGTAAACATACATGGGCGGAATACCTGGAGCTCGATTCTACGGGGGTATCCGAACGAAAATGGTTAATTTTACATATTGACCGTATAAAATACACTTGTTTATTTGGTACGAGAGTAGCCAACCACTCCCACAAGAGACTTTCTTGTTTTGCATGGTTCAGAAACTATGCCGATCTCTTCTATATATCATATAGCGCGCGGCGAAGGTCAGCCGGGTTAGAGAGAGGCAGCGGAGAGACAATCGAGATGCGGGGCGAGATGTAGAAGGCTACAACTCGCACGCCTCTCGATTGTGACTTACGTTCGTTATAGCACTGTTTGTCATTTTCTTATGCAAGTACATTTTATACGCACAATAACCATGCACCGTTACCATACACCATCTGAGGCTAGACATGCCTTCTGAAGCACGCACACCTTCATGTATCCATTAATTTATTGAATCAATAATTGAAATAACGATTGATCTGAATATTCTTCCAAACGTTACTGACAAAGAGACAATAGCAAGCTATGCGTGGGCTCACCAAGAAGGCCGATCCATCTCTTCGCTTCTCTCACTATCTTGCACCCCTATATCCCCTTTCCGCGCCGTCAGACATCCCCAGATATAATTGTTCCTTTTTCCAAGATTTGCCCGTAGCTCCCAAACTGGCACTGTACCCAAAACCCTCACCGATATCGCTACCTTATTATTAGCGACGGACATCCAACCCTTTATGCCATTCATTTCAATTTTGCAATATGATGGAATAGAGAATGAGATAAGAAAGTCCTTTAAGTCTTAATTTTCAAGCTTTTCAAGTTCTATGTTGGTTGTTTTTTAAACCTTCTACTGCAATGAAAATGAACGAGAAAGAGCCGAATGCACGAGTTATTTTCTGTTTATGATATGAAAATCGTTCATACGAATTCATTATGCATTAGTAGGTCATTCTGTATTTTGCAGAACTGCACTTTTGCAGATGCGGCTCTGATGCTTAAAAATATCGCCAATAGCTGATCAAAAGAAGATGGAGAAGAATTACTGAAGACAGAAATCCCTTTTATGACACTCCAGATTCGTTGTTAGCTAATCTTGATAAAGACTGTTTTCATAATAATTTTTTTTAAATGTCCGAGGAGATTATACTTCGATATCGTATTACTTTACTATTGAACGTTCATGTACTACGGTGAGAGATGATAAAGTCATCATTAAGGTTCTTCGTTTTTAATGAAAGATGTTTAATCTTTTTTCTGAGATAATTTCTTTCCAAATCAAAGTATCATCATGCTGGTGCAATTCTATAGCGAAATACAATAAGAAATACGATTTATCGATTTTTCTCTGTTGTTTATTTTCCTTCCTTCATCTCATCAAGACCTTCTCCAAACTTTTTCGGATTAGCCGTGAAGAATCCTCCCCTGCAATTCTCTTATTATTCACCGTATAAAATACTCTTGTTTATTTGGTACGATAGTATCCAGCCACAATGCATTTCTATGTTTAGAGAGAGAGAGTCCAAGCGAGATAGCACGTAGATCAGAGAGAAAGCGAGGAGTGAAGGAGGGAAAGATCGATAGAGTTTTCCTACGTTTTATCAGCCATTAGCAGAGCAATTCCACAAGTACATTTTATACGGACTATATATTGTTAAGTTTCAGACCTAACCAGTCACGGATGTTCATTGGGACCATCGAAAACGAGCCAATAGTCAAGCACAATAGTTTTGGAAATCTTCACGCCAATGCAAAATTCAAACTTTATGATCTGTGCAAGTTTCAAGAAAAAGTTTGTATAGATAAGGGACCAATGAATCGGGTATATTAATAGTGCAAATTGAAAAGAATATGGTTTCTTTGATACGCCTGGGACGAACTGATTACGTTTTCAAGGAGTAACTATCTTACAGCAGCGGATTAAGGCAATAGTACTTTACCCAAAGTCACAATAGGAAAGGTTTCGGTATAAAACGTAACTAATCGTCTCGATTAATTTTATTTAAATTTAAAATGATGAAAAAACTAACAATGCCGTAATAGCTCCATCTAAAGTCCTACTTGGACTCCAATCATCCCACCAATCTGCAGAGACGATTGAGATAATGATAAGAAGAATAAATAGTGCACGAAGCTGAAATAATTATTTATTTATGTAAGTAGGGAAGCAATATTTTTAAATCTTAAAATCTTAAATCTTAAAATCTTAAAATCTTAAAAAAATTTAAATCTTAAAAGATTAAATTGATGCCTGAATGTTGAAGAAACCGAGATACATCGTTCACAATGATGATAATGATCGAGTTTAAGATTTTTCACGGATTAAATAGTGCAGAAATATGATAATTAAAATAGTACAATTGAAAAAAGTACAAGTTTAAATTAGCATGCACTTTGAATGTAAAAAACTTTAGCTAGAGAATTAGTTAGTAGTAATGTATTCAAAATATTTTTGCAAAACCTAAGTGAGAGTATGGAAATTGTAGAGAGTAATCTTTACAAACTAACAAATCTGGTATTTCAAAACTAGCAGTCTACTTAAATTACGTCACAGACTAAGTAAACTTGTAAACTTGTAACTTGAAGTAAACTTCCGACAGGTCTTAATGAAAATTAAACTACTAGTTTTGAAATACCAGAGAAATACGAGAAGCAGAACTGAATTCGGGATCAAGTAATTTTTCATGGAAAGGATGATAGACGAGAGAACATTTTATGTACACGAGAGAATTTGTTCATTGAGATCTTCAAAGTCTTCAGAAATCGATATCACTACATAATTATGTAATCTTGATAAAGACTGTCTAACTGTAAACTCGATCTGATCTGTGAATGTGTGATCGAATGGTTTCCCCGTCGCAGGAGAAGAAAAGGGAGACCCCGGACTAGATGATGTGACCTTTTCAGGACGAAAGTTGGAGTACATTTCCTTATCTCATATAACTATAACAATAACATATAATCATATAACGCCAAAAGGCCGAGATTCGTTTCTGGGTCGAGCTTCCTATAGTACGTCTTCGACCTAATATTTTTAAATGATTCATTAAAAATGTATATGAAATCTGCAACAAAAATCGACTATATTCTGTACCGTTCTTTTGTGAAAAGCTATATCATTCTTTTCCCTACTCCCATCTTAGCCAATAGGCCGAGATGCGTTTCTAGATCGAGCTTCCTCTAGTACGTCTTCGACCTAATATTTTTATATGATTCATGAAAATGTATGTTAAATCTGAAACAAAAATCGACTATATTCTGTACCGTTCTTTTTGTGAAAAGCTATATCATTCTTTTCCCTACTCCGATCTTAGCCAATAGGCCGAGATGCGTTTCTAGATCGAGCTTCCTCTAGTACGTCTTCGACCTAATATTTTTAAATGATTCATGAAAATGTATGTTAAATCTGAAACAAAAATCGACTATATTCTGTACCGTTCTTTTTGTGAAAAGCTATATCATTCTTGTCCCTACTCCGATCTTAGCCAATAGGCCGAGATGCGTTTCTAGATCGAGCTTCCTCTAGTACGTCTTCGACCTAATATTTTTAAATGATTCATGAAAATGTATATGAAATTTGAAACGATTATTGACTATATTCTGTACCGTTCTTTTGTGAAAAGCTATATCATTCTTTTCCCTACTCCCATCTTAGCCAAAAGGCCGAGAAGAGTCCCTACTCCCATCTTAGCCAATAGGCCGAGATGCGTTTCTAGATCGAGCTTCCTCTAGTACGTCTTCGACCTAATATTTTTAAATGATTCATTAAAAATGTATATGAAATCTGCAACAAAAATCGACTATATTCTGTACCGTTCTTTTTGTGAAAAGCTATATCATTCTTTTCCCTACTTCGATCTTAGCCAAAAGGCCGAGATTCGTTTCTGGGTCGAGCTTCCTATAGTACGTCTTCGACCTAATATTTTTAAATGATTCATTAAAAATGTATATGAAATCTGCAACAAAAATCGACTATATTCTGTACCGTTCTTTTGTGAAAAGCTATATCATTCTTTTCCCTACTCCCATCTTAGCCAATAGGCCGAGATGCGTTTCTAGATCGAGCTTCCTCTAGTACGTCTTCGACCTAATATTTTTATATGATTCATGAAAATGTATGTTAAATCTGAAACAAAAATCGACTATATTCTGTACCGTATAGTCAATTATCGTTTCAGATTTCATATACATTTTCATGAATCATTTAAAAATATAAGGTCGAAGACGTACTAGAGGAAGCTCGATCTAGAAACGCATCTCGGCCTATTGGCTAAGATGGGAGTAGGGACTCTTCTCGGCCTTTTGGCTAAGATGGGAGTAGGGAAAAGAATGATATAGCTTTTCACAAAAGAACGGTACAGAATATAGTCGATTTTTGTTGCAGATTTCATATACATTTTTAAAGAATCATTTAAAAATATTAGGTCGAAGACGTACTATAGGAAGCTCGACCCAGAAACGAATCTCGGCCTTTTGGCTAAGATCGGAGTAATTCTGTACCGTTCTTTTGTGAAAAGCTATATCATTCTTTTCCCTACTCCCATCTTAGCCAAAAGGCCGAGAAGAGTCCCTACTCCCATCTTAGCCAATAGGCCGAGATGCGTTTCTAGATCGAGCTTCCTCTAGTACGTCTTCGACCTTATATTTTTAAATGATTCATGAAAATGTATATGAAATCTGAAACGATAATTGACTATATTCTGTACCGTTCTTTTGTGAAAAGCTATATCATTCTTTTCCCTACTCCCATCTTAGCCAATAGGCCGAGATGCGTTTCTAGATCGAGCTTCCTCTAGTACGTCTTCGACCTAATATTTTTAAATGATTCATGAAAATGTATATGAAATCTGCAACAAAAATCGACTATATTCTCTACCGTTCTTTTTGTGAAAAGCTATATCATTCTTTTCCCTACTCCGATCTTAGCCAAAAGGCCGAGATTCGTTTCTGGGTCGAGCTTCCTATAGTACGTCTTCGACCTAATATTTTTAAATGATTCATTAAAAATCTATATGAAATCTGCAACAAAAATCGACTGTATTCTGTACCGTTCTTTTGTGAAAAGCTATATCATTCTTTTCCCTACTCCCATCTTAGCCAATAGGCCGAGATGCGTTTCTAGATCGAGCTTCCTCTAGTACGTCTTCGACCTAATATTTTTAAATGATTCATGAAAATGTATGTTAAATCTGAAACAAAAATCGACTATATTCTGTACCGTTCTTTTTGTGAAAAGCTATATCATTCGTTTCCCTACTCCCATCTTAGCCAATAGGCCGAGATGCGTTTCTAGATCGAGCTTCCTCTAGTATGTCTTCGACCTAATATTTTTAAATGATTCACGAAAATGTATATGAAATTTGAAACGATTATTGACTATATTCTGTACCGTTCTTTTGTGAAAAGCTATATCATTCTTTTCCCTACTCCCATCTTAGCCCAAAGGCCGAGAAGAGTCCCTACTCCCATCTTAGCCAATAGGCCGAGATGCGTTTCTAGATCGAGCTTCCTCTAGTACGTCTTCGACCTAATATTTTTAAATGATTCATGAAAATGTATATGAAATCTGCAACAAAAATCGACTATATTCTCTACCGTTCTTTTTGTGAAAAGCTATATCATTCTTTTCCCTACTCCGATCTTAGCCAAAAGGCCGAGATTCGTTTCTGGGTCGAGCTTCCTATAGTACGTCTTCGACCTAATATTTTTAAATGATTCATTAAAAATCTATATGAAATCTGCAACAAAAATCGACTGTATTCTGTACCGTTCTTTTGTGAAAAGCTATATCATTCTTTTCCCTACTCCCATCTTAGCCAATAGGCCGAGATGTGTTTCTAGATCGAGCTTCCTCTAGTACGTCTTCGACCTAATATTTTTAAATGATTCATGAAAATGTATATGAAATCTGCAACAAAAATCGACTATATTCTCTACCGTTCTTTTTGTGAAAAGCTATATCATTCTTTTCCCTACTCCGATCTTAGCCAAAAGGCCGAGATTCGTTTCTGGGTCGAGCTTCCTATAGTACGTCTTCGACCTAATATTTTTAAATGATTCATTAAAAATCTATATGAAATCTGCAACAAAAATCGACTGTATTCTGTACCGTTCTTTTGTGAAAAGCTATATCATTCTTTTCCCTACTCCCATCTTAGCCAATAGGCCGAGATGTGTTTCTAGATCGAGCTTCCTCTAGTACGTCTTCGACCTAATATTTTTAAATGATTCATGAAAATGTATATGAAATCTGCAACAAAAATCGACTATATTCTCTACCGTTCTTTTTGTGAAAAGCTATATCATTCTTTTCCCTACTCCGATCTTAGCCAAAAGGCCGAGATTCGTTTCTGGGTCGAGCTTCCTATAGTACGTCTTCGACCTAATATTTTTAAATGATTCATTAAAAATCTATATGAAATCTGCAACAAAAATCGACTGTATTCTGTACCGTTCTTTTGTGAAAAGCTATATCATTCTTTTCCCTACTCCCATCTTAGCCAATAGGCCGAGATGCGTTTCTAGATCGAGCTTCCTCTAGTACGTCTTCGACCTAATATTTTTAAATGATTCATGAAAATGTATGTTAAATCTGAAACAAAAATCGACTATATTCTGTACCGTTCTTTTTGTGAAAAGCTATATCATTCTTTTCCCTACTCCCATCTTAGCCAATAGGCCGAGATGCGTTTCTAGATCGAGCTTCCTCTAGTACGTCTTCTACCTAATATTTTTAAATGATTCATGAAAATGTATGTTAAATCTGAAACAAAAATCGACTATATTCTGTACCGTTCTTTTTGTGAAAAGCTATATCATTCTTTTCCCTACTCCCATCTTAGCCAATAGGCCGAGATGCGTTTCTAGATCGAGCTTCCTCTAGTATGTCTTCGACCTAATATTTTTAAATGATTCATGAAAATGTATATGAAATTTGAAACGATTATTGACTATATTCTGTACCGTTCTTTTGTGAAAAGCTATATCATTCTTTTCCCTACTCCCATCTTAGCCCAAAGGCCGAGAAGAGTCCCTACTCCCATCTTAGCCAATAGGCCGAGATGCGTTTCTAGATCGAGCTTCCTCTGGTACGTCTTCGACCTAATATTTTTAAATGATTCAAGAAAATGTATGTTAAATCTGAAACAAAAATCGACTATATTCTGTACCGTTCTTTTTGTGAAAAGCTATATCATTCTTTTCCCTACTCCGATCTTAGCCAATAGGCCGAGATGCGTTTCTAGATCGAGCTTCCTCTAGTATGTCTTCGACCTAATATTTTTAAATGATTCATGAAAATGTATATGAAATCTGAAACGATAATTGACTATATTCTGTACCGTTCTTTTGTGAAAAGCTATATCATTCTTTTCCCTACTCCCATCTTAGCCAAAAGGCCGAGAAGAGTCCCTACTCCCATCTTAGCCAATAGGCCGAGATGCGTTTCTAGATCGAGCTTCCTCTGGTACGTCTTCGATCTAATATTTTTAAATGATTCATGAAAATGTATATGAAATTTGAAACGATTATTGACTATATTCTGTACCGTTCTTTTGTGAAAAGCTATATCATTCTTTTCCCTACTCCCATCTTAGCCCAAAGGCCGAGAAGAGTCCCTACTCCCATCTTAGCCAATAGGCCGAGATGCGTTTCTAGATCGAGCTTCCTCTAGTACGTCTTCGACCTAATATTTTTAAATGATTCATGAAAATGTATATAAAATCTGAAACGATAATTGACTATATTCTGTACCGTTCTTTTGTGAAAAGCTATATCATTCTTTTCCCTACTCCGATCTTAGCCAATAGGCCGAGATGCGTTTCTAGATCGAGCTTCCTCTAGTACGTCTTCGACCTAATATTTTTAAATGATTCATGAAAATGTATATGAAATCTGAAACGATAATTGATTATATTCTGTGCCGTTCTTTTGTGAAAAGCTATATCATTCTTTTCCCTACTCCGATCTTAGCCAATAGGCCGAGATGCGTTTCTAGATCGAGCTTCCTCTAGTACGTCTTCGACCTAATATTTTTAAATGATTCATGAAAATGTATATGAAATCTGCAACAAAAATCGACTATTTAAACGTTCTATTTAAACGCAAAACCAAAGCTAATTTGACTGTCTGCTCTGGCAAGGCTCTATTGTGCATAAAGAAAGCGAGAGAGCATTGCCATTATCAGATAGTTTCAAATTAGCTTATTGTCAGCCTGCGCCTTTAATGGTTCCACATAAAATCATTAAGACAAAATATAATGGGGGCGATGATATTTTTTCTTCAAACTCTGTTTAGTGAGTAGTTAATAAAGAAACTCAACGTAACTTTACTTAGCTTAATGGTTCTTCATGAACATTTTCAGAATTCAACCGGAAAACTATCATACATATCAGCATCTATTCCATCGACACTCAGTACATCAATCCTATTCACAACATGCGATAAACTCATCGATTCGGTTCGGTCTTGTCAGTGAGTGAATTGGATATATTTTTTAAATTTATTTTTTTTAAATAAAAATATTTGGGTGTTTACTTTTTCGAACATTAGGTTCAGTGAACCTGTACAAAATGGGGTTAAGTTGGATTATATCGCCAAACCGTGAGGTAAAATATACAGGACCCGCAGTCGAGATAAGTTAGAAAGAGTTGTCAGCGCGGAGAGTCTTTCATCGATTGCAAATATTGTTCTAACTGCAGTTGGCTATTCGGGTTGCGGGTTGCGGGCCCGCAACGTCCTATGCGAGGCCACACAACGATCTGATCGTCTTATTAGCGAAATTTCCTTTTCACGTATCTCGGGAAATCTGCTAAATCTCAAAAATTGGTGCTACAATTCCCTAGATCTATTGAATATCTACTCTGGTATTTCCAAACTAGTAGTTTACTTACGTGACGTCACAGACTAGCATTTCACTGTTAGTTTACTACAAATGAAAGAACATTTGACGAAATGCATTACCGTATTATACACCACTACTAGTAAACTTACGTTTAACTAGCCGTAGACTTGCAAGTCTACGGAGAGTGAGAATGATAAGTAAACTACTAGTTTGAAAATACCCGAGTAGCTATGACCAAAGCACCATCTTCAGAAAAGTTGTCGTTCATGAGTTACAAGATGGGCGACGTTTCCTAATTACTCAATCAGATGGCCGTGGGCTACGCCCCTTTCTCAACGCCTCCGCCGCTTGTTCAAACCCATCCCGTGTAAATAGCCCGTGCCCATATTATTATTACAGAAAAGACGTTGCGGACCATTGCGCGAAAAAATTCTGTTTACGTAGGGTATTCGAAAACTTTAATGTAAATAAAATTCGTCTATTAGAGTGAGGGACTTTGTCAGCACTGCTCAGAAGAGGAAACGGTCTTGGTTATACAAGATCGCGAAGGACAACTGCTGGAAGTGGAGCCGCTCTGTAATCGAATGGCGAAGGAAAAGAAGAAAGGGCCGGCCTATCACGCGATTCCTTCCGCCACTCAATCAACTTTCTAAGCGAGGCGAGGAGTAAGAAGTGGAATGCTATGCAAGGCATAGTATGCATATCAGAGCTCTCATACCTTGACCTCTAGATAAACGTGTTGAAATCGATGAGAAAGAAAATTCTTTTGGATAACTACCATGCAAAAATCAGCCCAAAAAATTGCGTGGGTGAAAATACTGGCTCTGAAATCCATAGACTCGGCTCATTTTCGTGCTGGAGTAAGATGGATGGTTCCGTTTCATTTACTAAGGTTATTTTCCCTTTAATATCTCACGTTAGTTCAAAATGCTTCGCCCTCTTTATATTTCATTTTTTCAACAGTTCTTTAATAGTTGGATAACGGGATTCGCCGTTCATTCATTGTTGCCCTGCTATTACAGAGGCCGAACTAACGTGATCCGTCTGTATTCCACAAGACCTCACAATCGACCGGTTGATTGCGCGTTTCTACAATGCACAATATAACCACGAACAATTTATGACTCGTTGAAACTTAAAGGATTTTGAGATATCTAATCCAAACTAATTTTAAATTGCTGGCATTTAATGCTTCTATTTTCGTTCTTGATGAATGCTCAAATCAACCCGGCAATGCTCTCTCGCAGATAAAGAAAGCGAGAGAGTGTGACTAGAGCGGAGAGTTTCAAATTTGCCCTTTAAAATAATAAACTTCTTTCAGCGGTGGCGTGAATGAATATATTGAGATTGAGAATAATGAAGTCATCAAAAGAACGGCAAAAAGTAACAGAGCCAGCTTGCAAAGTCTTCAGAGGTTTGTACATGACCCGGTAAATTTAACTAAATTAGTATCTGTTACAGTACCCCAGAGCCGGAAAGTAGGCCGATGCGGAGACAACATGCAAGAGCAAAGAAAGAAGAGGTGAATTCAGACGAGGATAGCCACGATTCGGAAAAGGCGCACACTCAATACACCAAGGTGTCGGTGAAGCCAACTGGTCCAAAGGGAGTGGAGAGAGGTTGGAGGTAGGAAAAACAAATCACACTCATTGAAAATGATGCTCGGACTAACATTCTGACAAGAGTCCTACTCTGCTATGTCAAAACTAGCAGTAAGATTCGTCACTGAATTGATGTTTACTGGAAGTTTACTACTAGTGAAGGCACTTTTGTCGAAATGCGTTACAGATATCATTCTTTTCCCTACTCCCATCTTAGCCAATAGGCCGAGATCTAGATCGAGCTTCCTCTAGTACGTCTTCGACCTAATATTTTTAAATGATTCATGAAAATGTATATGAAATCTGAAACGATAATTGACTATATTCTGTACCGTTCTTTTGTGAAAAGCTATATCATTCTTTTCCCTACTCCCATCTTAGCCAAAAGGCCGAGAAGAGTCCCTACTCCCATCTTAGCCAATAGGCCGAGATGCGTTTCTAGATCGAGCTTCCTCTAGTGCGTCTTCGACCTAATATTTTTAAATGATTCATGAAAATGTATATGAAATTTGAAACGATAATTGACTATATTCTGTACCGTTCTTTTGTGAAAAGCTATATCATTCTTTTCCCTACTCCCATCTTAGCCAAAAGGCCGAGAAGAGTCCCTACTCCTATCTTAGCCAATAGGCCGAGATGCGTTTCTAGATCGAGCTTCCTCTAGTACGTCTTCGACCTAATATTTTTAAATGATTCATGAAAATGTATATGAAATTTGAAACGATAATTGACTATATTCTGTACCGTTCTTTTGTGAAAAGCTATATCATTCTTTTCCCTACTCCCATCTTAGCCAATAGGCCGAGATGCGTTTCTAGATCGAGCTTCCTCTAGTACGTCTTCGACCTAATATTTTTAAATGATTCATGAAAATGAATATGAAATCTGCAACAAAAATCGACTATATTCTGTACCGTTCTTTTGTGAAAAGCTATATCATTCTTTTCCCTACTCCCATCTTAGCCAATAGGCCGAGATGCGTTTCTAGATCGAGCTTCCTCTAGTACGTCTTCGACCTAATATTTTTAAATGATTCATGAAAATGTATGTTAAATCTGAAACAAAAATCGACTATATTCTGTACCGTTCTTTTTGTGAAAAGCTATATCATTCTTTTCCCTACTCCGATCTTAGCCAAAAGGCCGAGATTCGTTTCTGGGTCGAGCTTCCTATAGTACGTCTTCGACCTAATATTTTTAAATGATTCTTTAAAAATGTATATGAAATCTGCAACAAAAATCGACTATATTCTGTACCGTTCTTTTGTGAAAAGCTATATCATTCTTTTCCCTACTCCCATCTTAGCCAAAAGGCCGAGAAGAGTCCCTACTCCCATCTTAGCCAATAGGCCGAGATGCGTTTCTAGATCGAGCTTCCTCTAGTATCAGTAGATTTTTTTTGATTTCAGGGTGTAGCTAAAGATTTTCGCAAGGTTCGCAAGATCAATGAAGAAAAGAGGGTTCATCACATTTGTAGTGGTATACTCGGACCTGATATAGTATTGAAGAAAGAAGCAGCTTCTATGGAGGCAAGCTAATAAAGCAATGATTATGTTTTGCTAAATACAATACACTTAATTGATTTTCGATCACATTTTTACTATTAATTAACTGCTTATATTTTCTGAAAGAATAAATAAATAAGTAAATAAATCCTCTCTCTTACATTCTTTGTGTAAGTTAGAATTTGAAGAGAATAGAGTCCCAAAATACGTAGGGTATACCTTTAATGACATGCATTATAATATTTCCTGTCCAATCCCTCAACTGACGCCTTTGACATCAAATCTGATGATGTTCCATATTCAATCAATAAGAACAAAAGATGGCAGAAGATTGAAAAGGCTGAAGAAGTTTTGAAAAATCAGGTAATTGAGTCAGGTACTTATTTAAATGCAAAACCAAAGCTAATTTGACTGTCTGCTCTGGCAAGGCTCTATTGTGCATAAAGAAAGCGATAGAGCATTGCCATTATCAGATAGTTTCAAATTAGCTTATTGTCAGCCTGCGCCTTTAATGGGTCCACATAAAATCATTAAGACAAAATATAATGGGGGCGATGATATTTTTTCTTCAAACTCTGTTTAGTGAGTAGTTAATAAAGAAACTCAACGTAACTTTACTTAGCTTAATGGTTCTTCATGAACATTTTCAGAATTCAACCGGAAAACTATCATACATATCAGCATCTATTCCATCGACACTCAGTACATCAATCCTATTCACAACATGCGATAAACTCATCGATTCGGTTCGGTCTTGTCAGTGAGTGAATTGGATATATTTTTTAAATTTATTTTTTTAAATAAAAATATTTGGGTGTTTACTTTTTCGAACATTAGGTTCAGTGAGCCTGTACAAAATGGGGTTAAGTTGGATTATATCGCCAAACCGTGAGCTAAAATATACAGGACCCGCAGTCGAGATAAGTTCGAAAGAGTTGTCAGCGCGGAGAGTCTTTCATCGATTGCAAATATTGTTCTAACTGCAGTTGGCTATTCGGGTTGCGGGTTGCGGGCCCGCAACGTCCTTTGCGAGGCCACACAACGATCTGATCGTCTTATTAGCGAAATTTCCTTTTCACGTATCTCGGGAAATCTGCTAAATCTCAAAAATTGGTGCTACAATTCCCTAGATCTATTGAATATCTACTCTGGTATTTCCAAACTAGTAGTTTACTTACGTGACGTCACAGACTAGCATTTCACTGTTAGTTTACTACAAGTGAAAGAACATTTGACGAAATGCATTACCGTATTATACACCACTACTAGTAAACTTACGTTTAATTAGCCGTAGACTTGCAAGTCTACGGAGAGTGAGAATGATAAGTAAACTACTAGTTTGAAAATACCCGAGTAGCTATGACCAAAGCACCATCTTCAGAAAAGTTGTCGTTCATGAGTTACAAGATGGGCGACGTTTCCTAATTACTCAATCAGATGGCCGTGGGCTACGCCCCTTTCTCAACGCCTCCGCCGCTTGTTCAAACCCATCCCGTGTAAATAGCCCGTGCCCATATTATTATTACAGAAAAGTCGTTGCGGAGTAGGGTGGCGAGAATTGCTCTCGAATGAGCCTGTTTTGTAGTCTCTATCGAGTCGAGGTCAAATGGAGAGGATATTCGTTCCCCTTGGCAGTCTCTATCACTCTCCCTAGGATAATCGTTTTTAGGTCGAGTCGAAGTCGAGTCGAGCGTTTTTCAAGGCCGTGTTTGAACAAAACTAGACAAATTATGTATATTTGAAATCAGCAAAACGAGATCTTTAAAATGATACACAATTCGCATCGAATAATTCAAATTAAAATTTCTCTTTTTTTCTTTTTTTGTCTGATGATAGCGAGATTGAAGAGTTTGAATCTGATGACGAATTGGAACTTTAATAATAGTATTGCCATAATAATTGTTATCAAATTAATAATATTATTGTATCATAAACCAACAAATTATTTAAAAAAAATTTTTTTGAAAAAAATTGTTAAATTTGGCTTCGTTTTATAGCACTTAATGAGCTGATGTCAGAAGTTTAAAAAGTATTGAATTTGGTCAATGCAGTGCTGAGAAAAACCTTTCCATTCGATTTCGACTCGACTGTTTTTTGACTATTCGAGACAATGACCCCTCTCCCGGCTCATTCGATGAGAGAGAGATCGTAAATGCCTCTCTCTCCGATTACTCGGCCAAGACTGCCAGTGGGAACGAATACTCTTGCGCCATTCTTGCCACCCTATTGCGGACCATTGCGCGAAAAATTTCTGTTTACGTAGGGTATTCGAAAACTTTAATGTAAATAAAATTCGTCTATTAGAGTGAGGGACTTTGTCAGCACTGCTCAGAAGAGGAAACGGTCTTGGTTATACAAGATCGCGAAGGACAACTGCTGGAAGTGGAGCCGCTCTGTAATCGAATGGCGAAGGAAAAGAAGAAAGGGCCGGCCTATCACGCGATTCCTTCCGCCACTCAATCAACTTTCTAAGCGAGGCGAGGAGTAAGAAGTGGAATGCTATGCAAGGCATAGTATGCATATCAGAGCTCTCATACCTTGACCTCTAGATAAACGTGTTGAAATCGATGAGAAAGAAAATTCTTTTGGATAACTACCATGCAAAAATCAGCCCAAAAAATTGCGTGGGTGAAAATACTGGCTCTGAAATCCATAGACTCGGCTCATTTTCGTGCTGGAGTAAGATGGATGGTTCCGTTTCATTTACTAAGGTTATTTTCCCTTTAATATCTCACGTTAGTTCAAAATGCTTCGCCCTCTTTATATTTCATTTTTTCAACAGTTCTTTAATAGTTGGATAACGGGATTCGCCGTTCATTCATTGTTGCCCTGCTATTACAGAGGCCGAACTAACGTGATCCGTCTGTATTCCACAAGACCTCACAATCGACCGGTTGATTGCGCGTTTCTACAATGCACAATATAACCACGAACAATTTATGACTCGTTGAAACTTAAAGGATTTTGAGATATCTAATCCAAACTAATTTTAAATTGCTGGCATTTAATGCTTCTATTTTCGTTCTTGATGAATGCTCAAATCAACCCGGCAATGCTCTCTCGCAGATAAAGAAAGCGAGAGAGTGTGACTAGAGCGGAGAGTTTCAAATTTGCCCTTTAAAATAATCAATTTCTTTCAGCGGTGGCGTGAATGAATATATTGAGATTGAGAATAATGAAGTCATCAAAAGAACGGCAAAAAGTAACAGAGCCAGCTTGCAAAGTCTTCAGAGGTTTTTACATGACCCGGTAAATTTAACTAAATTAGTATCTGTTACAGTACCCCAGAGCCGGAAAGTAGGCCGATGCGGAGACAACATGCAAGAGCAAAGAAAGAAGAGGTGAATTCAGACGAGGATAGCCACGATTCGGAAAAGGCGCACACTCAATACACCAAGGTGTCGGTGAAGCCAACTGGTCCAAAGGGAGTGGAGAGAGGTTGGAGGTAGGAAAAACAAATCACACTCATTGAAAATGATGCTCGGACTAACATTCTGACAAGAGTCCTACTCTGGTATGTCAAAACTAGCAGTAAGATTCGTCACTGAATTGATGTTTACTGGAAGTTTACTACTAGTGAAGGCACTTTTGTCGAAATGCGTTACAGTATACACCACTAGAACTAAACTTACTTTTAGCATGAAGTAGACTACTAGTTTTGAAATACCAGAATAGGGGAGTAGATAGAAATTGTAAGTCAACATAATTGATGATATTAAAGAAGGGGACCCACGAGATTTGGGCTGCGCTATTGACATGAAGAACGTGGGACATAGGAAGTGACATTCTGTTCTCTATTAGATTTGGCTGGTTGAAGAGCGTGTGGCTCAGTGGTTAGTAGTCAGCGCTTGTAACCGCGCCACGCGGGTTCGATTCCCGTTTGCAATTTTCTATATATTTGTGCTTCAATTTCAAAAACTCGCGCCTTTTCCTGGGCATATCAATGAACTTTAAGCCCGAATTACGGTTATCCCGAGCTTCTAAAATTTTAGAGAACATTGATTTTGTATACAAGGAGATAAGATCTATAGTTCTGCCCGGCCAGTTCAGTCACGAAAAAACTCGAGGGTCCTCTTCTTTAAAGCAAGAACGGAATATAGACAATGATCGGACAACCTACTAATAAATAATAAATATTTATCGCATCTTTCAATTTAAAGACGGAGTTAAAGGAAAATAATTGATAGAACTAATGATGAAATAAAAAGAAGCGAAAAGAACTGTAACAATTAGGTCACAATATTACATTACGAACATAAGAACTAAAGTACACAGGGTTTTGTGCAGTTACAATTGAATTATCTAAAGCGTTCCATTGAGAGACTATTCTATTGCTAAGAAAGGTTAAATACTTAGAGGAAGATGATGGATGAATACAAAACTTCATATTGTGACCACGAGAGACAATCCTTCTTTTTACAGATCCGGACAGGGTGGTAGAAACATTAAACTTTCTCAGAAGCGCTCAAACATGGACATCGAAGTACTATGATTACTTTTCCGATCAGGTAAGAAACAATGACTCATATATGAGACTCAATACGGTTCGAATGACACCTGAAAGCTCGCTGTACGATGAAAATGAACCGAGTTATGATCATTTTAAGAGTAGATCACAAAAAATCGATAATTTGGAAATTTTCGCCAAATGAAGTGGATAGGGCTTCTCATGACCCCCAACCACACCCACTGACCGACTTTCATCAAAATCGGAGACAAAAAATTTTTCCTAGTGGCAGAGCTTGCTACACTTTTACCGGAGACCCGTGATATATGATAATATAATATAGTCTATGCGTTTTTGCGAAACATGGAATCACACTGGAATAAATAAAAAAATAGGTAAATACTGGTAAGTATTTGGATAGTAGTGCATTTAGCAGTATTCTTGTAATCTTGTTGCATTCATTTTTATTTGAAAAACTTCAGTATTCAAGTGCAAATAATTCTTTGTATTTGAGAGACGCTCTATGTTGGGTGATCCTTGTGAATTTCAAATTCAAGACTCACCAGGGTTCAATTCAATTCCTGTATCGTACCAGACATATCAGTAATTAGGCGTTTAGCATCCTCCACAGGCATATTACAACATCATACTGACAATGAGGAATGCATACTCCTAGCACCGAATATGTTTCACTCTACAACGGATAAGTGCTAGAGTTGGGGTTGCGGGCCGCAATAGCGTTGACTCTCTATTGCTAATGATTGCGGGCCCGCAGTGCGGGGTAAAATCATTGCGGACTCGCAACCTCGAAGGGAGGGGAGGGGGAGTGATTGCTGGCCCGCAATAGCATTACGGGCCCGCAACGACTACTTAGTTCCTGCCAGGCTCCTTTTAGTGATAGGTCGTTCTTCTCTGTTCTCTTCACTTCCTTCGTTATCTCGTTGCGGGCCAGTAATCACTCCCCCTCCCCTCCCTTCGAGGTTGCGGGCCCCGCAATCACTCCCCCTCCCCTCCCTTCGAGGTTGCGGGCCAGCAATCACTCCCCCTCCCCTCCCTTCGAGGTTGCGGGCCCCGCAATCACTCCCCCTCCCCTCCCTTCGAGGTTGCGGGCCCCGCAATCACTCCCCCTCCCCTCCCTTCGAGGTTGCGGGCCCCGCAATCACTCCCCCTCCCCTCCCTTCGAGGTTGCGGGCCCCGCAATCACTCCCCCTCCCCTCCCTTCGAGGTTGCGGGCCCCGCAATCACTCCCCCTCCCCTCCCTTCGAGGTTGCGGGCCCCGCAATCACTCCCCCTCCCCTCCCTTCGAGGTTGCGGGCCCCGCAATCACTCCCCCTCCCCTCCCTTCGAGGTTGCGGGCCCCGCAATCACTCCCCCTCCCCTCCCTTCGAGGTTGCGGGCCCCGCAATCACTCCCCCTCCCCTCCCTTCGAGGTTGCGGGCCCCGCAATCACTCCCCCTCCCCTCCCTTCGAGGTTGCGGGCCCCGCAATCACTCTCCCTCCCCTCCCTTCGAGGTTGCGGGCCCCGCAATCACTCCCCCTCCCCTCCCTTCGAGGTTGCGGGCCCCGCAATCACTCCCCCTCCCCTCCCTTCGAGGTTGCGGGCCCCGCAATCACTCCCCCTCCACTCCCTTCGAGGTTGCGGGCCCCGCAATCACTCTCCCTCCCCTCCCTTCGAGGTTGCGGGCCCCGCAATCACTCCCCCTCCCCTCCCTTCGAGGTTGCGGGCCCCGCAATCACTCCCCCTCCCCTCCCTTCGAGGTTGCGGGCCCCGCAATCACTCCCCCTCCACTCCCTTCGAGGTTGCGGGCCCCGCAATCACTCCCCCTCTCCTCCCTTCGAGGTTGCGGGCCCCGCAATCACTCCCCCTCCCCTCCCTTCGAGGTTGCGGGCCCCGCAATCACTCCCCCTCCACTCCCTTCGAGGTTGCGGGCCCCGCAATCACTCCCCCTCCCCACCCTTCGAGGTTGCGGGCCCCGCAATCACTCCCCCTCCCCTCCCTTCGAGGTTGCGGGCCCCGCAATCACTCCCCCTCCCCTCCCTTCGAGGTTGCGGGCCCCGCAATCACTCTCCCTCCCCTCCCTTCGAGGTTGCGGGCCCCGCAATCACTCCCCCTCCCCTCCCTTCGAGGTTGCGGGCCCCGCAATCACTCCCCCTCCCCTCCCTTCGAGGTTGCGGGCCCCGCAATCACTCCCCCTCCACTCCCTTCGAGGTTGCGGGCCCCGCAATCACTCCCCCTCTCCTCCCTTCGAGGTTGCGGGCCCCGCAATCACTCCCCCTCCCCTCCCTTCGAGGTTGCGGGCCCCGCAATCACTCCCCCTCCACTCCCTTCGAGGTTGCGGGCCCCGCAATCACTCCCCCTCCCCACCCTTCGAGGTTGCGGGCCCCGCAATCACTCCCCCTCCCCTCCCTTCGAGGTTGCGGGCCCCGCAATCACTCCCCCTCCCCTCCCTTCGAGGTTGCGGGCCCCGCAATCACTCCCCCTCCGATCCCTTCGAGGTTGCGGGCCCCCGCAATCACTCCCCCTCCCCTCCCTTCGAGGTTGCGGGCCCCGCAATCACTCCCCCTCCCTTCCCTTCGAGGTTGTGGGCCCCGCAATCACTCCCCCTCCCCTCCCTTCGAGGTTGCGGGCCCAGCAATCACTCCCCCTCCCCTCCCTTCGAGGTTGCGGGCCCCGCAATCACTCCCCCTCCCCTCCCTTCGAGATTGCGGGCCCCGCAATCACTCCCCCTCCCCTCCCTTCGAGGTTGCGGGCCCCGCAATCATTTTACAGAGCATTGCGAGCCCGCAATGCATGTGCGTCATTACCAACCCTAATAAGTACGATTGATTCCCATCTCGTTTGTAGGACATCCACGAGGAGAAACTAGAGAATACATTCGAGGACCAAATCAATACCACTGGACCTGTGAAACAACCAAAATGTCCTGTATATAAGGTAATTTGAAAAGAAATATGTTTAAAATATAGAAAAAAGACCATGAAGTAGGAGTGAATATGAATTGCCAGAAAAATAAGATCTATAAATAAAAAGTGAATAAAAGCAATGACTATTTCGCAATTTGTTGACCTTTGATATTTTAGAAGAATTCCCATTCTGCTATTGTCAAGAAAGGAGGAAAAAAGGTTGATGAACCGAAAAAGATCAGTCAAGGACAGAAAGCTAAGGCAGCCATGACGGCAACTTTGAGAGATCAAAGGTTGGTCGGAAATAAGTTTCTGATTTTTTTTAATTTCAGAGTATCTTTGACATCACTTCGTGATCCTTTGACTTTGAACGAGAATATAATGGATAGAGCTAGAGAATGGATCAAACAGGTAGATCATCAATTCATTGTTTCCAGTGGTAGGAGTTTCATGCGATATTGAAAAATCAAATCGAGTTGGGATGTAAGGTCGAATTTGTGAATAAAGTTGCATCTGGCTTTATGAACATTGAAAAAAATCAATAGAACCATCTGATGCCATCGCTTAGTTTCTCTTGCAAAAAGTCTTTAAAATGATAATGTAAAAAAATAGTGGTGGGGGAATGACTGACCACTCAACGACATCTTATTCATGTAAGGAATATTGTCCGTATAAAAAGTTCTTGCATGTGAAATTGACAAACTGTATGTAAATACCGAGACAACGGGCTCCTAAATTCGCAGTCGCACTTTCTCGCCTAACTCTCGATTGCCTCTTCACTTCCTCACACCTAACCCGTCTGACCTTTGGTTTGATATTTTAAAGGGATCGTTCTAGCTTTTGAAATATGTGAAACAGGAAAAAAGTCACGCTCCCGCTATGAAACAAGCGATTTCTGTACGCTCAAAAATTGCAGGATGAGAGAAAAGACTACCTCGAGATATCCCCACCAATAGCAATAATTCATAAAGATCATAGTGAAGAAGTGCTCGGAGTTCAAATGAACAGGTAATGCATCGTTGCATTTGCCCTACGTGCCTTGTACTGCCTTCTCCGTAACCTCCGCCGTAGCTACGGAGACTCGGTGGACGAAGTCATCGCGTGCGCAGATACGGCAAATGCATAAGGACTGACATATGATTATAATCAAAATTGTATCATAAATGCTAAAATCTAGGAGATTTTAGTAATGAGATGTTCAAAAAACTCAAAAAATAAAGTAATGACAAAATTTAGAGAGTGAGAAAAGTGGGAAACATTCCTTTATATTCATTTGTATGCTTTTATTTACGATTTGAGTTGTAGATGTACATTCGTAATGGAGCAAGACAATGATGTTGTATTGTACACTGCGCCCGAATGAGTATCCGAGAAGTGGTTAAAGGGAGCGTAACCTCTCTCAATGGTCGCTTCGACGCGCAATGATCTCTCGATGTTAAAACAGAGAAATAGTGTGCGCAATGAAGAGACCGTTGAGAAAGGTTATGCTCCCTTTAAAGGCACGCCACAAGCTAATTTTACTCTCAGCTCTGGCAACGCTCCCTCGTAGACAGAGAAGGCGAGAGATCATTGCCCGAGAGTCGAGTTTCAAATTAGCTAGATCTGTCACTTGAATCACAGTCGTGCATATCAGGTTTTGTTGTACTGAGCGTCGTAACAAGGAATCGCTTGAGGGTTGGACAGCACATTCAATGGAAGATGAGGACTACGTAGGGGTAAGTTGCTTTCCTAAATGGTTGGTTCGCAGAAAAAAAAATGGAAAACTTAGCTGGTATCTTTTCGAGGCTGAAACGTATTTGAATAACCGGATACTGGCCAGCCATTAAAAATTAAATACTCTATGAGTTCTCGCCAATTTTATACCTTGGCTACATCCCCGTTTTCCAAATTCTCTGATTTCTTGAATCGCTTATGTATATATCTCTGATATCACAATTAATTTAATAGAAAATATTTACATTTACAGACCACCCAAGATCGTCCATCTACATCTGATCTACTGGAATGTCCACTGTGTAAGAATTCAGCCTCTTGCATTGAGGAAGATACTGTAGTCATTAAGGTACTGTATGTATCTCTATACATGCAATCAATATTGATCGATTTCAGCGAATTCCACTCTATGGAATGTCGTGTGGTCATGTTGCGTGTGATAATTGTTGGTTGGATCATTGTAAGAAGAGTATCAAGGATGGAGATATCAAGATATCATGCATTGTAAGTTTTTTTTCAATTTTAGGAAACAAAAATTCACAATCTTGACAGAAGAGTCCATGAACCATGTTCGGCAAACAGTATGTCGACAAAGGTGACGGCACAAACGTAGGGGGAGGATTTTTGGTAAATGATAACGCCTACGCTTGTGACGTAACATTTGTCGATAAACGGTTTCTCATCGTTCATGGGCACCTTACAGATAGAAAAATCTCTAACAAGGGAATGGCTTCTGTGATGGTTGAAATTACGGTTAGTGACCTAATAGCGATAATCAGCATGGTCGACCTAGTAAGAATCAACTGTCAAAAGCTGCAGTTGATCGATTTTTTAAACGAAACCCGTCGCATATCCGCCGCACGAAAGACAGCCAAAAAGTAGCATTCTGTTGTTTTTTTTTTCCACTTTTTTGAACACGAGTTCGATTCCCCCGACAGGATTTTATGTCTGCATGGTAATTCCAGCAAAAAAAGCTGTTTCTATGGAAATCATGTCCAAAAAAATTATTATTATTATATTATTAAAAAATCTTCTTTGGCTGTCCTTCGTGCGGCGGATATGCGACTGGTTTCGTTCAAAAAATCGATCAACTGCAGCTTTTGAAAGTTGATTCTTACTAAGTCGACGATGCTGATTATCGCTATGTAGGTCACTAACCGTAATTTCAACCATCAAAGAAACCATTCCCTAGTAACCAATCCACAGTTCTCTGTCAAATCAGTTATACATATTCCAACTACACGAACATTTGCACACATTTCAGAACGACAAGTGTTCCGAAATTCTCTCAATATCTCGTGGATGTGGTTTTCTATCTGATTCTACCCTATCAATCATGAGAGACATTTCATTTGAGAGGCTGTGCGATACTGTAGATGCGGTCAAATGCACATCGTGCCATCGTGTGCTTACGGTATTCTGAGTAATCCAAATCTCACTTATCGATTTTGTTTTTAGCCGAATCATAAAGTGGCCTTCGGTCCACTTTGCCCATGTGGAGCAAGAACATGCCGTAGGTGAGACATCAGTATTTTAATTATGTGATTTAAATTTATTTAGTTATTTATATAAATATCGGTTATTAATTTTCAGTTGTGGTGATCGTGAACATCTTCCATTGCCTTGTGAGGATCATTTTAGATGGACAAAATTCTTCCAGAGAAATAGTGAGATCGCATGTCATTTCAAGTTTATCAATAGAAAATTAAACAGTAATTAGATAATTTTTATTCACCATAATAAGCGAAACGTGTGATAAACAATAAATGAATGAATGTAGGAGTGCGAGATCACTCTTACAAATATGTCAGGATAGAGGGAGGGAACGAATCACTATGAATCTTTAACGAGAGTATCCCAATAATTTTTCCGATATTTCCAGTGATCAACGCGCAAAACCCTCGTTATCTCAATAATCAACAAGACGAATGTTTACCTGTTAGTCACTCATTTTGTTTAATCGATTTGTTGCTGCTTAAACTTTTACCGTTATAGAAGCAGTTTATCGCTTGTCCGAAGTGCCATATTCCGGATGCTAAGGAGTTCAAAAAGTTTTTGATTTCTGTAAATTTCAATGAAACTAGTCTAATCCATATAAGATTTTGTTATTTAAAGGGACACCCCGAAATAATGTGAAACTCTGTCCTCTGGTCAAACTCTCTCGCTTCCTTTGTTTGCGAGAGAGTGGGGCCAGAGCGAAGAGAGAAATTAATCTGGGATGCGACTTTAGCGTCACATGAATATTCAGTTGGTGCGATATGTGTGGGAGTGGTCTTCATTTGCATAAAGGAGATAGACTCGCGATATCGATGGAACAACTGTTAGTTTGTTTCAAGTACAGAGGATGGATGATGAGTGGACCATTCAGAAAGATGATTAGGTAGGGTTAGAAAGTAAATATGTAAATTTAGATGCTCTCCCAAGCTAATTTTAACCTCCGAATTGACAATGCGCTCTCGCAGGCAAGGAAGGCGAGAGAGCGTTGCCAGAGTTTCTACAGTGTATTAGTGATCTATCTGTAAACTCGCGATCACATCTTTTAATATTATAAATATTATTATTCAAAAGTCCTTCTTTAAATTGATTAAAACAATGATCCATTATTTATCATGATCATTTACTGATTGATATGTTGTGATTGCAGCGAACTTCGAGCAAATAATGAAAATCAAGCGGACACATTTTATAAGAAAGTGGAAGAGGTAAGGTGTTTCGAAAGTTGAAAGAGTTTGCTATCACCGTTGTAGCATTGTATTTATGCGTATTCCACTATGTATCAACGTAAAATCATCATTATTATTATTTTTATTGGTATTATCATTATCCCAAACTCGGTATTTTCAGGCAGTCTATTTCTATGAAATGGTCACTCTTCGTCAATTCATTGGATGCGAACTAGAATTCATGAAGAACGCATCTGATAGGTCCAAACAAAGGATAAATACGGTATTGCATGTAAAGAATATTATGGAAAAAAACATGCAAATGAAATTAATTAATATTATAAAACGCAATTTGAAAATATGCTGTTTCCCGCTGTTTCGGCCATCTTCAGTAGCTTATTGATCGCTAGAATAATGAATGAATCATGCTTTTTGAATACAGGCAAAGGCGCGAAATTTTGAAAATAAGAAAGTTCGGCAATAGGTTTCGAACCCGCGACGTTACATTAATTACAGGTAGCACAGGTATAGGTAGCACATTTATCACTGCGCCATGGGATTGATGAATGGCCGTGCTAATTTCTTGCACATCATCTCCCTTGTATAGCCGATATGATACACATTTGCATACACATTCGAGGGCCTCCATCTTTATCATTATCTTTTGTTTGTTTACTTATTTTATAATGTTAAAGCACCACTAAAGGAGAATTAATCATAATGAGAAAAGGCAAAAAATCCTTTCCATTTTCCGACTTTTCACATGTTTTAAAAAGTTTTTTTAAAAAAAAAGTGATTTCAGTTGGAGAATTGTCTATCTATCTATCTGTGCCATACATTTCCAGTATATGGACTCGTGTATACGAAGATTGAAAGATTGGACGATGTATTCAAGAAATTGAGAAATTTATATGCCGAGATATCTCTAGATTTCAAAAAACTGAAAAGGTTTAGTAATATATTTTGTTTTTATTGTTTTGTTCAAACCTAGTCGGTCGTTGTTTGTAAAGATAACGTTGTCAATTATTGTTATAAAATTTGAAGATCAGTTGATAGTCCAAACATTTTTTCTGTTTTTTCTTGGCATGAGGTCAAAACGCTCGAGTCTTTCCGAGCTCTTAAAAAGAGTGTAAAATGGACATGTACTGATCAGAAATTCACGTAACAAGGGAATGGTCTCAACTCACCATGGAGTTATGACTAGAGACATATACCATTCGAACCGTCATGTGATTCTGTCTGGAAATCCGTTGAGTTTACTTGCCACGAGCTTCTGGTATTCTAGAAAATCGATAATGAATGCTGTATTTCGAGGCTTTTCGTCGGTAAAATTAAGATTCAGTTTTCTGCTTAATGAACCTTGTAGTGTAGTGCGATACAAAATACATATTTTTGGAAAAATATTGAAATAGACTTTGACTTAAATTTTGTAAAATGTTTGCAAAAGATTGGATGCGAGGTGGGAACGAACCAAGAATCAACATAATACATGCATGCACCTTGCACACTACACTACAAGGTTCATTGAACAGGGAACTGAATCATAGGTTTACCTACTAAACCTCAAAATACAACATTTCATTATCGATTTTCTCGAATACCAGAAGCCCGTTACAAGTAAACTCAACGGATTTCCAGACAGAATCACATGACGGTTCGAATGGTATATGTCTCTACTCATAACTCCATGGTGAGTTGAGACCATTCCCTTGTAAGATAACGATATTATTATTATTATTATTATTATTATTATTATTATTATTATTATTATTATTATTATTATTATTATTATTATTATTATTATTATTATTATTATTATTATTATTATTATTATTATTATTTAAGCTATCTCCTGCATCATTCTTATCCGTTCTCAAAACATTGACACCCTAAGATATAATCGAAAGCTATATCGCTTTGGCTACACTCTCTCGATTCCTTTGTCTGCGAGAGAGCGTTGCCAGAGCAGAAAGTTTCAAATGAGCTCGAAGTGTCCCTTTAAAGAAGCATAAGTGAACAGGGAGAAGAAGGGGTTTTCAAATCTTCCTCTCTAAAATCATAATAGTCGCGCACCAATGCACCTGGCGGACCCATGTTTCTCATCTACCACAATAAAACAATCACTCTCTCACGAACGATACAGTTATGACGCGCACCTTACAAGGAGTCTCATAGGCCTTAAGTCGGCGAAAAGCGACGGTTCATAGCTTATTAGAAAGCCCTTTCTCTGTAGATTAAGAAGGTGTGCTTAAAAAATCCTGAACGGCTCTGTACCCGGAGTAACAAAAATTCAAAGTTTGGGCAATTTTTGTAACGAAATTGTCGTCTAATGGCGATGCAATTGCCGTGCAATAATGTGGTAGTTCTGCTCGCTACCTCTCCGAGCTAGTGGTGGCGCAGTGGTAAAGATGCCGCGTACAACTTTTGCGCGGAGGGTTCGATCCCCGCCGACGCGACATGTTTTGCACGATTTTTACATTTGAATTTTTACGTTTTTAAAAATAATTTTCCAATGTGCTTACTGATATTCATGCATCCAATCTGTCCTAAAGATGGCAGTGTAGATTGAAAGATTCAACGTATTTCAGAAATCTCTCGATAAAACAAAGAACAACCATACATTTTCGGTACCCTCGCCGTTTATTTTTATATAGTGGGTCAATTCTCGAAATAGGGTGGGTTGATTTACAAAATTCGTTTCCTCCTTTTTTTGCTAATGTTTATGCTATTTCCTATACCTAACTATTTGATATAGGCTTCGGCATGGGCACCGACTGTAGCTCCTTCGAGCTGGCCAAAAAAGAAAAGCAGGATAAAATTATTTTTAAAAAACATAAAAATTCAAGTGTAAAAATCGTGCAAAACAAGTCGCGTCGGCGGGGATCGAACCCGCCGCGCAAAAGTTGTACGCAGAATCTTTACCACTGCGCCACCACTAGCTCGGATAGGTAGCGAGCAGAACTACCACATTATTGCACGGCAATTGCATCGCCATTAGACGACAATTTCGTTACAAAAATTGCCCAAACTTTGAATTTTTGTTACTCCGGGTACAGAGCCGTTCAGGATTTTTTAAGCACACCTTCTTAATCTACAGAGAAAGGGCTTTCTAATAAGCTATGAACCGTCGCTTTTCGCCGACTTAAGGCCTATGAGACTCCTTGTTAATCGGACTCATCAACTGTGCGGTCATCGCCATGCATTAGTGTTCATATTCAGCTTGTTCGAGTAATTAGCTACTACCGTATACCCTTTACATCCTTCGTGACACGACAATAATCATTTAATCGATAACTCTAGACAGACTACCGTAATCTGACTATCTGAATCAGGGGTGCTGTCCATTCGGCCGAGGGTGAGGGCACTCGAAGTACGTGGCACAGTAAACATACATGGGCGGGATACCTGGAGCTCGATTCTACGGGGGCATCCGAACGAAAATGGTTAATTTTACATAACCATGCACCGTTACCATACACCATCTGAGGCTAGACATGTCTTCTCAAGCACGCACACCTTCAAGTATCCATTAATTTATTGAATCAATAATTGAAATAACGATTGATCTGAATAATCTTCCAAACGTTACTGACAAAGAGACAATAGCAAGGGGGCTCACCACGAAGGCCGATCCATCTCTTCGCTTCTCTCACTATCTTGCACCCCTATATCCCCTACATCCCCTTTCCGCTCTGTCAGACATCCCCAGATATAATTGTTCCTTTTTCCAAGATTTGCCCGTAGCTCCCAAACTGTCACTATAGGCAAAACTGTCACCGATACCTTAGCGACGGACATCCAACCCTTTATGCCGTTCATTTTAAAGGGAGCGTTACCTCTTTCAACAGTCTCTACATTTGCACACTATTTCTCTGTTCTCTAACAACGAGAAAGCATTGTGCGTCGAAGAGACCATTGAGAGAGGTCACGCTCCCTTTAATGTTGCTTGTAATACGATGGAATAGGGAATATTTATCGACATGCTCAGAATGAGATAAGAAAGTCCTTTTAGTCTTAATTTTCAAGCTTTTCAAGTTCTGTGTTGGTTGTTTTTTAAACCTTCTACTGCAATGAAAATGAACGAGAAAGAGCCGAATGCACGAGTTATTTTCTGTTTATGATATGAAAATCGTTCATACGAATTCATTATGCATTAGTAAGTCATTCTGTCACAATGTTCTATAGACTGTGAAAGCCAAAACGACCGCTCAACATAGAAACTCTCAAAAATGCAATCGTCTTTCGCTTGTCTGGCTATGGAAACAAAATGGCTTGAACCAGAATACTGTGCTGTATTTTGCAGAACTGCACTTTTGCAGATGCGGCTCTGATGTTTAAAAACATCGCCAATAGCTGATCAAAAGAAGATGGAGAAGAATTACTGAAGAAAGAAACCACTTTTATCATACTCCAGATTCATTGTGCGCTAATCTTGATAAAGACTGTTTTCATAATATTTAAAAAAAAATTGTCCGAGGAGATTATACTTCCATATCGTATTAGTTCACTATTGAACGTTCATGTACTACGGTGAGAGATGATAAAGTCATCATTAAGGTTGTTCGTTTTTAATGAGAGATGTTTAATCTTTTTTTTTGAGATAATTTCTTTCCAAATCGTATCATCATGCTGGTGCAATTCTATTGCGAAATACAATAAGAAATACGATTTATCGATTTTTCTCTGTTATTTATTTTCCTTCCTTCATCTCATCAAGACCTTCTCCAAACTTTTTCGGATTAGCCGTGAAGAATCCTCCCCTGCAATTCTCTTATTATTCACCGTATAAAATACACTTGTTTATTTGGTACGATAGTATCCAGCCACAATGAATTTCTATGTATAGAGAGAGTGAGAACCCCAGCGATATAGCACGTAGATCAGAGAGAGTGCGAGGAAGAAAGAAAGAGAAAGGGGGGAGGGTTGATCGATAGAATACTTCTGCGTTTTACCAGCCAGTGGCAAGGCAAGGCAAGGTTACAGCAGCGGGTTAGAGAGCAATAGTACTCTACTCTGCGCGCGTCAAACTCACAACAAAAAAGTTTTCGGTATAAAACGTGGCTAAAATTCTCGATTAATTTTATTTAAATTTAAAGGGAGTGTTGCCTCTCTTAATGATCTCTTCATTGTGTACACTATTTCTCTGTTCTCTAACAACAAGTGAGCATTTCTCGTCGACGAGACCATTGAGAGAGGTTGCGCTCCCTTTAAAATGAGGAATAAACTAACAATGCCGTAATAGTTCCATCTAAAGCCCTACGTGGATTCCAATCATCCCACCAATCTGCAGAGACGATTGAGACAATGATAAGAAGAATAAATAGTACACGAAGCTGAAATAATCATTTATTTATGTAAGTAGGAAGCAATATTTTTAAATCTTAAAATCTTAAATCTTAAAATCTTAAAATCTTAAAAAAATTTTAATCTTAAAAGATTAAATTGATGCCTGAATGTTGAAGAAACCGAGAGACATCGTTCACAATGATGATAATGATCGAGTTTAAGATTTTTCACGGATTAAATAGTGCAGAAATATGATAATTAAAATAGTACAATTGATAAAAGTACAAGTTTAAATTAGCATGCACCTGGAATGCAAAAAACTTTAGTTAGATAATTAGTTAGTAGTAATGTGCTTCATGGTGTTTCGGTGGTCTAGAATGATTTGCAAAATGCACATTATTCCATTAAGCAAAATATTCAAAATATTTTGAAAAATCTCAGTGAGAGTGTGGAAATTGTAGAAAGTAATCGTTGCAAAGTAATGCTCTGTTACATTTGCCTTACGTGCCTACGCCGTAACCCCCTCCGCCGCGTCGGAGAGGCGACGGAGGAGCTTACGGCGTAGTCACGTAACGCAAATGTAACAGTGCATTTGGAAAATTTTCGATACAAATGAAGTAGACAGCCATCATCGCCATCGAATTCTGCACCGGGAGTCCAATTTTCATACCTCTCGCTCAACCATGGACCGAGAACGGCTTGAAAACGTGATTATACCGTAATCCCGCCAAGGCGTTGCTGGACCACTGGGGCCAAAATTACTATGCACATCTTCATCAGCGAGGTCTATAACCCCTATACACAAGTTTTGAGGGTATCAAAATATTTGGTCTGTGCCAACCATTTTTCGACTCTTATCTTCCTCATATGGGAAGTAATGAAAATCGTAACACACAAAAATCAAATTTTACGCTAACCAAAATTGTAAACTTTCTATATGGCACGTTGCACGCGTGATTTCTATACGGTAACAAAAGCATGTAGGAGATGAAGTTCGTTATGCTGAGGTCTACTCGGTAGTAGCGTGTAAAGATCAATACTCTTCCACAAATGACTTATTCTTCTCCTTACATAAGATACATAAATGCATTTCAATCCCTCTAATATCCACCATTGCAAAATGACTTGCACATCCAATATTTCTGAATAGACTACTAATAACCATCATGAAAGGGATTTCAATTAGCACTAAATTGACTACACGGAACGCCAAAGCACCGGGTATTGCCAAACTTTTATGCCGAGCAATTGATCGGATTAAATGATCTATATCTAAATCAGGGCTGGGATTTCCGTTTTTCCGAATTTTCCGATTTTCCGACCTTTTTCGGAAAATTATGATTTTCCGATTTTCCGAAATTTTTTTGGTAAATTCGGAAAAATTCTAGTGAATAAAAGTCATTGAATAAGAAATTTTTCTCGTGAAAATATACGTTAAAAACATTTCTAACATTTGATGTAGACCACAATGTTTGATCACTTATCATGGAAAATAAAAATAGTTCACACGATATAATTTCTAATATTGCCCCACATGCTTCACGAAAATTAATTCACTTAATTCAATTCACCCATACATCTACAGCCTGCAACATCGAATCAGCGGCTTTTGTTTTCACAAAGGCTGTTGACCTCGATCAAGCGTCTATAGTTACACTTAACACAACTGAGCGTGGATACAAATGAAAATGGACCAAACGTCACAATCAAAACATATAGCGAAATTTCAAAATAGTAAACTTTTGATATGCAAGATGAACGCGCGATTTGTATACGGTAAAAAAAGCATGTAGGAGATGAAGTTAATTGATTTTGATGATGCATTTCAATGCGTGGCCAGCGCAAGCAATAAGCTGCCAGTTCGCAAAAATGTTTTAAAAAATGTCTGCCCATGTATGGGAAAGAATGATAATATGTACATACTTTAAAGAGGACATAGAGGAACATTGATTACACCTCCTCAATTCTCAAAATGATACCATCACGAAACACAAACTCACTGGGTCTCCTTCGCTCTCGTTACTTAAACTATATCTATATAATTATTTCAAAATTATTCTTTCGAAGTAAATAAAACGTTTTAAGAAATAACAAATTGAAAAGACTGTAATTTATTAAATTATTCCCTAATCTTTGTTATGTTTACCATTCACTGACTAATTGCATAATTATTTAATAATATAAATAAACAGTGGTGTGAGCTCATCAGTAACATCTCTGATTAGAGATTGGCCAGATAATGGGCACTCTTTTAGCCAAAAATCGTCCCATTTTCTGCTCTTCCACTGATATGAACAAGTGATTTCGGCCATTATGTTAGATCCCTTGTCTTGGATTTTGAAAAGGGAAAACAAGAATAAAATTTGATTACTTTAGTCGACGTTTTACAGAAACATTTCCGTATATCGCTTCGATTTTGCCTTCATTCCATGAAAACACCTGCATGAAACGAATAATTATTAATGTATTTTGTATTTGTATCTGCATGTCTGATAAGTTTCCTTACACTTTTTGAGTTTAGTGTATTTCCAGAAATGTGTGCAAAACATGCGCTAGATATATTCTTTGTTTTATGGTACTATGGTTATAAGTTCTTCTAGAATAATGCAGAACATCCCACTTCGAGGCATGTGGAAACAAAGGGATTACACCGCAGTAGGTGAAATCCCTACTCTCTACATATACTGGACCGACGTCTTTGGCGTAAGAAGACTAGTCATTCTTGACCTCGCATAACGAGATAAGAAGTACTGAATACCTGTGAACCGAAACGAGTTATGGTGTGAATAGAAGGAGTAATGTAGACTATGAGACATGAATGCACCTTGATAACATCTCTAGATATTGGAAAGTAAAATGAGTCTTACACTTACAAGTCAGTCATTACATTTACTGTAAGGTAAATTAAGTTAAGTTAACAAGCGTTGTGAGGGAGCGCAGCATAATCATTAGCACGTGTCAATGTTGCTGATTATAGAATAGCTTGTATTCAGTAGCACGACACAAGATAGCCGGACCTACTTCAAATATTCATTATTTTTCTCCAAATTAATATATTAATGACTAACGGCCGTTATAGATGTTCAAGTTGTCTTTGTTCATGCGAAATTTCAGACTGGATATCATTTTCATATGAGAACTTTTGACCAGTACATGTCCATTTCACACTCTTTACAATTTCATGTATTATATTTCAGGATCACTATGTAGCTAGTAGCTACCGATATGGATCAACAAAAATGTTTAAGAAATTCCTCGATTTCGGAATATCATCGCAGAATTAAAATATATTAAAGGATTGTAGTTGCATAGCACATTCAATCTATAATTACTGGTCATAAATAAACTAATTGTCCATCTCTCTCTCCACCCCTCCATGGCCCTCTCTATTTCCTATTTCTCCTTCCTTTTTGATTGCTTTTCTCGCCTCTTCCATCACTGTTATTCCCCAATTATTGTCTATGAAAAGGGTACAAGTTATTAAATATTATAATACATATAACAACAGCTAAAGTTTTAGTGTGAAATCCCGATCAACGAGGTTAGTTCACTTGATTCTTAAATAAAGTATTTGGACAAATATGCGCGTTCAAAGGAAAAGAAGTAGAAGATAAGGATTTCTTCAGCGCACTAGTAAATAAAAGGTTACATATTGAACTATTTAAGAAAAAAATTGTTGTAGGAAATTTAAATTGTTTTATTGTTACTTCGATTATTGTGGCCGTTCGCATGCGTCCACATCTGGCTTTGATTTCATAATTCATCATTGAATAAAATGAAGATATAAAATATTTATATAATTTGTATTTGAATTTTATAGATTAATAATAATAACTTTATTATGCTGGTACGCAATGAACAATACATAGGACACAAACAAGAACAATAGTTGGATACATAATTTACTATGCCACAACGGGGTAGCATAAGTAAAGTCGTGGGCATCGAAAAAGTTAAGAAGAGCTACATATAATTGATTTAATAGAATTACTAAACGATTTTGGATTAGGATATATAATCGGATTACCAACTGCATCTTGTATACTAACGGGTTATAGTGTAAATATCAGGATTAATGTAGACTATGATACATGAAATCTCCTTGATTGTAACACTGAATTATGAGCGCCGACAAGGGAGTGTCATCTGTGAGAATAAGCTATTTCGAATATTGGATGGTGTCCATTTCACACTCTTTTTATACAATTTCATATATTTCATACTGGAGAATATAAACCGCGAATGCGTCGGGAACCCGACAGCATGTACCACACGTGAAAAGCATCAGAGAATGGTCGACGAATCTTTAAAAAGTGGTAGGGAACCCCCCTGTCCCCGACTTATTGTTGGTCATACAGGACTTATTCTTCTACTTACGTAAGATAAATGAATTTCAATTCCTCTAATAAATATCCACCTTCGCAAAATGACTAGTCCATCAATGCCTCATTACATATTTATCATATCCTCATGCCTCATTAATAACTAAAATCTGTTAACAATAAGTCATTACATTGTGATCCCTTATAATAAACGAACTTTAGTCAATCCAACACTAACGAAGTTACGGGCAGGAACTATAAAAAAGTTATGAGTACAACATAGTAACTCAACAAAGTACAAATACATGTTGTATATAATGCTTCGTCTCCAACCAATCGGTCAACCTCGCCATTCTTTCCATATCATACTAACGAGTAACAACAATTCATCTTTTTCACTCTCGCTCCTTGCTTCACTTTATCTCGCGCCGTCAAAGTTCATTTCAGTTCATTCCAAACAACTCAATCCACATTCTTTCTACCATCTCCGTTACTCCGGTATTATTCACTCGCCGTTTTTTTTCATTCCGTGGTGTGCGAATTGGGGTGACGACCGTTCAACGGCGTGAGTCAAAAGTACCCGAGATTCAGGGTCGAACGTAAAAAGGTACACACCATTGCAGAATGACTTGCGAATCCAATATTTTTGAATACTCTACTAATAACCATCGCATCATGAAAGGGATTTCAATTAGCACTATATCGACTACACGGAACTCCAAAGCACCGGGTATTGTCAAACTTTTATGATGGGAATAGGAACTCATCCTGGCCTTTTGGCTAAGATGGGGAGTAGGGGAAAGAATTATATGAGAGGAATCGCGAGAAAATCGACCGTTTCGGAGGGTCCGCGGCGGTAGAAATTTCGACCCCCTGAAAATTTCAGATTAAGTACTTTGAACGATGCTCTATCGAACTGTGTTGGCCGAATTTGCATATCTGCTCTCATTTTCGAGTAGCGGTCGGTCAAAGTTGGCTGGTACGGTATTTTTGGCTCGAGTGTGCGTCAGAAAAATGATCATAACTCCGTTCAAAATAATGATAGAATTTTTTTCAAAAAAAGGATCGAAAGAGGAGAATTTGGGCAACATTTTCCACTTGATGACGTCATTTGTAGACCATGCGCCGGTGCGGGGCGGTCGGTTTTATGAAAAAGTGACGTAACTTTCCTAATCGAAAAAAGTGCACTTTTCTTCTATGCGCGTTTTGTTGCACCCATATGTGTCTAAAAATGACCCAAGTTTCGGAAGATTTGAGAAATGCAAAAAAAAGCGTTGATTTTAGTGACGCGACCTCGGACCTGTCATAAGAAAGAACGGCTTATTCCTTTATCAAGAAACAGCAAAGGAGCTTAAATGACTCAAAAACATCCGAAAAAGCATTACGATCTCAAAATACCCATATATGACAGTTATTTGAAACACAAAATCACCTAGTTCCGAAAAATTTGAAAAAAACATATTTTGCTTTTCCACGTGGAAAAACGTCTCAGTAATGTTAATTAATCATTATAATATTTCTTATAATGTTTTTGAACATTTATGTTTTTGGAAGTGAAGGCCTACCTGCTCTTAGAGCCGAGATATCCGCCATCGAGATCACACGCGCGCGCCCCAACTCCGCGCGACTGCTCATCCGCTCTCTCACTCCCACACGCTCTTTCGTGAACAGACAGGGAGAGAAAAAAAGGAGAAGGGAGACTAACATCTGGCAACTACAAAAATGGAGATGTTAGAAAACTCTGAGCGAACAGAGTTGCATTTGAACAACAAAGAACGAGTGTGAGCCCCCTCCCCCCAAACCTTCCTCGCTCTCTCTCTCTTCAAGGAATGATGAAGTACAATGTCAAAACTAATGTTAGATAAGATACATTTATTAGAGAAATCAGTCACAATTGAAAACAATTAACATTGAAATAACATATTACAAAGACATCGGTTGTATCATGTTACTATGTTACTATTACTATTACTATTACTATGTTTAGTAAATCAATTGATCTCTCACCTTCCCCCCATCCCCATCCTCTTTTAATAATTTTATTCTTTCACATATTTTTTTGCACTCGAACACTTTGTACTTGTTGAAACACCCTTGCGATGTACGATAAAAAAATAAATAAAATAAGCAAAATCATTCGAGGCGTCGGGGTAAAGGGGTACCGCTCTAAAAACACCGAGCGGGTTCGAACCCCGGTTCGATCCAAATCTTTTGCTGATTTTTACAGACACAAAAAACGTGTTCCAAGGTATTTTTTCGTGATAAGAATGATGAAACAAGTTGTTTTGAGTCATTCTGAGCTGGAAAACGTTCATTTTATGGCAACACATCTCTTCTCAAAGGGAGAGTTGGGGCGCGCGCGTGTGATCTCGATGGCGGATATCTCGGCTCTAAGAGCAGGTAGGCCTTCACTTCCAAAAACATAAATGTTCAAAAACATTATAAGAAATATTATAATGATTAATTAACATTACTGAGACGTTTTTCCACGTGGAAAAGCAAAATATATTTTTTTTCAAATTTTTCGGAACTAGGTGATTTTGTGTTTCAAATAACTGTCATATATGGGTATTTGAGATCGTAATGCTTTTTCGGATGTTTTTGAGTCATTTAAGCTCCTTTGCTGTTTCTTGATAAAGGAATAAGCCGTTCTTTCCTATGACAGGTCCGAGGTCGCGTCACTAAAATCAACGCTTTTTTTTGCATTTCTCAAATCCTCCGAAACTTGGGTCATTTTTAGACACATATGGGTGCAACAAAACGCGCATAGAAGAAAAGTGCACTTTTTCCGATTAGGAAAGTTACGTCACTTTTTCATAAAACCGACCGCCCCGCACCGGCGCATGGTCGACAAATGACGTCATCAAGTGGGACATGTTGCCCAAATTCTCCTCTTTCGATCCTTTTTTTGAACTAATATTTTTAAATGATTCATGAAACTGTATGTGAAATCTGAAACAAAAATCCACTATATTCTGTACCGTTCTTTTGTGAAAAGCTATATCATTCTTTTCTCTACTCCCATCTTAGCCAAAAGGCCGAGAAGAGTCCCTACTCCCATCTTAGCCAATAGGCCGAGATGCGTTTCTAGATCGAGCTTCCTCTAGTACGTCTTCGACCTAATATTTTTAAATGATTCATGAAAATGTATGTGAAATCTGAAAAGATATTTGACTATATTCTGTACCGATCTTTTGTGGAAAGCTATATCATTCTTTTCCCTACTCCCATCTTAGCCAAAAGGTCGAGAAGAGTCCCTACTCCCATCTTAGCCAATAGGCCGAGATGCGTTTCTAGATCGAACTTCCTCTAGTACGTCTTCGACCTAATATTTTTAAATGATTCATGAAAATGTATGTGAAATCTGCAACAAAAATCGACTATATTCTGTACCGTTCTTTTTGTGAAAAGCCATATCATTCTTTTCCCTACTCCCATCTAAACCAAAAAAAACCGAGATTCGTCTCTAGATCGAGCTTCCTCTAGTACGTCTTCGACCTAATATTTTTAAATGATTCATGAAAATGTATGTGAAATCTGCATCAAAAATCGACTATATTCTGTATCGTTCTTTTTGTGAAAAGCTATATCATTCTTTTCCCTACTCCCACGAAGACGTACTAGAGGAAGCTCGATCTAGAGAGGAATCTCGGTTTTTTGGTTTAGATGGGAGTAGGGACTCTTCTCGGCCTTTTGGCTAAGATGGGAGTAAGGAAAAGAATGATATAGCTTTTCACAAAAGAACGGTACAGAATATAGTAAAATTTCTTTTCAGATTTCACATACATTTTCATGAATCATTTAAAAATATTAGGTCGAAGACGTACTAGAGGAAGCTCGATCTAGAAACGCATCTCGGCCTATTGGCTAAGATGGGAGTAGGGACTCTTCTCGGCCTTTTGGCTAAGATGGGAGTAGGGAAAAGAATGATATAGCTTTTCACAAAAGAACGGTACAGAATATAGTCGATTTTTGTTTCAGATTTCACATACAGTTTCATGAATCATTTAAAAATATTAGGTCGAAGACGTACTAGAGGAAGCTCGATCTAGAGAGGAATCTCGGTTTTTTGGTTTAGATGGGAGTAGGGACTCTTCTCGGCCTTTTGGCTAAGATGGGAGTAGGGAAAAGAATGATATAGCTTTTCACAAAAGAACGGTACAGAATATAGTCAAATATCTTTTCAGATTTCACATACATTTTCATGAATCATTTAAAAATATTAGGTCGAAGACGTACTAGAGGAAGCTCGATCTAGAGACGAATCTCGGTTTTTTGGTTTAGATGGGAGTAGGGACTCTTCTCGGCCTTTTGGCTAAGATGGGAGTAGGGAAAAGAATGATATAGCTTTTCACAAAAGAACGGTACAGAATATAGTCAAATATCTTTTCAGATTTCACATACATTTTCATGAATCATTTAAAAATATTAGGTCGAAGACGTACTAGAGGAAGCTCGATCTAGAGACGAATCTCGGTTTTTTGGTTTAGATGGGAGTAGGGACTCTTCTCGGCCTTTTGGCTAAGATGGGAGTAGGGAAAAGAATGATATAGCTTTTCACAAAAGAACGGTACAGAATATAGTCAATTATCGTTTCAGATTTCACATAAATTTTCATGAATCATTTAAAAATATTAGGTCGAAGACGTACTAGAGGAAGCTCGATCTAGAGACGAATCTCGGTTTTTTTGCTTTAGATGGGAGTAGGGAAAAGAATGATATAGCTTTTTACAAAAGAACGGTACAGAATATAGTCAAATATCTTTTCAGATTTCACATACATTTTCATGAATCATTTAAAAATATTAGGTCGAAGACGTACTAGAGGAAGCTCGATCTAGAAACGCATCTCGGCCTATTGGCTAAGATGGGAGTAGGGACTCTTCTCGGCCTTTTGGCTAAGATGGGAGTAGGGAAAAGAATGATATAGCTTTTCACAAATGAACGGTACAGAATATAGTCGATTTTTGTTTCAGATTTCACATACAGTTTCATGAATCATTTAAAAATATTAGGTCGAAGACGTACTAGAGGAAGCTCGATCTAGAGAGGAATCTCGGTTTTTTGGTTTAGATGGGAGTAGGGACTCTTCTCGGCCTTTTGGCTAAGATGGGAGTAGGGAAAAGAATGATATAGCTTTTCACAAAAGAACGGTACAGAATATAGTCAAATATCTTTTCAGATTTCACATACATTTTCATGAATCATTTAAAAATATTAGGTCGAAGACGTACTAGAGGAAGCTCGATCTAGAGACGAATCTCGGTTTTTTGGTTTAGATGGGAGTAGGGACTCTTCTCGGCCTTTTGGCTAAGATGGGAGTAGGGAAAAGAATGATATAGCTTTTCACAAAAGAACGGTACAGAATATAGTCAATTATCGTTTCAGATTTCACATAAATTTTCATGAATCATTTAAAAATATTAGGTCGAAGACGTACTAGAGGAAGCTCGATCTAGAGACGAATCTCGGTTTTTTTGCTTTAGATGGGAGTAGGGAAAAGAATGATATAGCTTTTTACAAAAGAACGGTACAGAATATAGTCAAATATCTTTTCAGATTTCACATACATTTTCATGAATCATTTAAAAATATTAGGTCGAAGACGTACTAGAGGAAGCTCGATCTAGAGACGAATCTCGGCCTATTGGCTAAGATGGGAGTAGGGACTCTTCTCGGCCTTTTGGCTAAGATGGGAGTAGGGAAAAGAATGATATAGCTTTTCACAAAAGAATGGTACAGAATATAGTCAATTATCGTTTCAGATTTCACATAAATTTTCATGAATCATTTAAAAATATTAGGTCGAAGACGTACTAGAGGAAGCTCGATCTAGAGACGAATCTCGGTTTTTTTGCTTTAGATGGGAGTAGGGAAAAGAATGATATAGCTTTTTACAAAAGAACGGTACAGAATATAATCAAATATCTTTTCAGATTTCACATACATTTTCATGAATCATTTAAAAATATTAGGTCGAAGACGTACTATAGGAAGCTCGATCTAGAAACGCATCTCGGCCTATTGGCTAAGATGGGAGTAGGGACTCTTCTCGGCCTTTTGGCTAAGATGGGAGTAGGGAAAAGAATGATATAGCTTTTCACAAAAGAACGGTACAGAATATAGTCAAATATCTTTTCAGATTTCACATACATTTTCATGAATCATTTAAAAATATTAGGTCGAAGACGTACTAGAGGAAGCTCGATCTAGAGACGAATCTCGGTTTTTTGGTTTAGATGGGAGTAGGGACTCTTCTCGGCCTTTTGGCTAAGATGGGAGTAGGGAAAAGAATGATATAGCTTTTCACAAAAGAACGGTACAGAATATAGTCGAATATCTTTTCAGATTTCACATACATTTTCATGAATCATTTAAAAATATTAGGTCGAAGACGTACTAGAGGAAGCTCGATCTAGAGACGAATCTCGGTTTTTTGGTTTAGATGGGAGTAGGGACTCTTCTCGGCCTTTTGGCTAAGATGGGAGTAGGGAAAAGAATGATATAGCTTTTCACAAAAGAACGGTACAGAATATAGTCAATTATCGTTTCAGATTTCACATAAATTTTCATGAATCATTTAAAAATATTAGGTCGAAGACGTACTAGAGGAAGCTCGATCTAGAGACGAATCTCGGTTTTTTTGCTTTAGATGGGAGTAGGGAAAAGAATGATATAGCTTTTTACAAAAGAACGGTACAGAATATAATCAAATATCTTTTCAGATTTCACATACATTTTCATGAATCATTTAAAAATATTAGGTCGAAGACGTACTAGAGGAAGCTCGATCTAGAGACGAATCTCGGCCTATTGGCTAAGATGGGAGTAGGGACTCTTCTCGGCCTTTTGGCTAAGATGGGAGTAGGGAAAAGAATGATATAGCTTTTCACAAAAGAATGGTACAGAATATAGTCAATTATCGTTTCAGATTTCACATAAATTTTCATGAATCATTTAAAAATATTAGGTCGAAGACGTACTAGAGGAAGCTCGATCTAGAGACGAATCTCGGTTTTTTTGCTTTAGATGGGAGTAGGGAAAAGAATGATATAGCTTTTTACAAAAGAACGGTACAGAATATAATCAAATATCTTTTCAGATTTCACATACATTTTCATGAATCATTTAAAAATATTAGGTCGAAGACGTACTATAGGAAGCTCGATCTAGAAACGCATCTCGGCCTATTGGCTAAGATGGGAGTAGGGACTCTTCTCGGCCTTTTGGCTAAGATGGGAGTAGGGAAAAGAATGATATAGCTTTTCACAAAAGAACGGTACAGAATATAGTCAAATATCTTTTCAGATTTCACATACATTTTCATGAATCATTTAAAAATATTAGGTCGAAGACGTACTAGAGGAAGCTCGATCTAGAGACGAATCTCGGTTTTTTGGTTTAGATGGGAGTAGGGACTCTTCTCGGCCTTTTGGCTAAGATGGGAGTAGGGAAAAGAATGATATAGCTTTTCACAAAAGAACGGTACAGAATATAGTCGAATATCTTTTCAGATTTCACATACATTTTCATGAATCATTTAAAAATATTAGGTCGAAGACGTACTAGAGGAAGCTCGATCTAGAGACGAATCTCGGTTTTTTGGTTTAGATGGGAGTAGGGACTCTTCTCGGCCTTTTGGCTAAGATGGGAGTAGGGAAAAGAATGATATAGCTTTTCACAAAAGAACGGTACAGAATATAGTCAATTATCGTTTCAGATTTCACATAAATTTTCATGAATCATTTAAAAATATTAGGTCGAAGACGTACTAGAGGAAGCTCGATCTAGAGACGAATCTCGGTTTTTTTGCTTTAGATGGGAGTAGGGAAAAGAATGATATAGCTTTTTACAAAAGAACGGTACAGAATATAATCAAATATCTTTTCAGATTTCACATACATTTTCATGAATCATTTAAAAATATTAGGTCGAAGACGTACTAGAGGAAGCTCGATCTAGAAACGCATCTCGGCCTATTGGCTAAGATGGGAGTAGGGACTCTTCTCGGCCTTTTGGCTAACAAGGGGATGGTCGCAACTGGTCCTGGCCATATGAGATGGCAATAACATGACCAGGATCAGTTTTCGATGCTGATTACGAATCCGCTTTCAGAAAGTGCCTAATCGACCTGATTTTCGAGAAAATCGGTATTGAAATTTGGCTTGTTAATTCGAAAAGTCGTGTAGTTTCCTTCCCAAACTATCTGGATTGCATCGGAAAGATCCGGTGATGAAAGGTAAACTATTGCGAGAGTTCATAGATGAGTTCACCAGCCCAACCGGACGATTTGCGCAGGAAACCACTCGAATTTCCGAATCAAAATAACGATTTCCTCGAAAATCAGGTCGATTAGGCACTTCCTTTAAACGGATTCGTAATCAGCATCGAAAACTGATCCTAGTCATCTTATTGCCATATCATATGGCCAGGACCAGTTGCGACCATCCCCTTGTAAGATGGGAGTAGGGAAAAGAATGATATAGCTTTTCACAAAAGAACGGTACAGAATATAGTCAATTATCGTTTCAGATCTCCCATCTTAGCCAATAGGCCGAGATGCGTTTCTAGATCGAGCTTCCTCTAGTACGTCTTCGACCTAATATTTTAAAATGATTCATGAAAATGTATGTGAAATCTGAAACAAAAATCGACTATATTCTGTACCGTTCTTTTTGTGAAAAGCCATATCATTCTTTTCCCTACTCCCATCTAAACCAAAAAACCGAGATTCGTCTCTAGATCGAGCTTCCTCTAGCACGTCTTCGACCTAATATTTTTAAATGATTCATGAAACTGTATGTGAAATCTGAAACGATAATTGACTATATTCTGTACCGTTCTTTTGTGAAAAGCTATATCATTCTTTTCCCTACTCCCATCTTAGCCAAAAGGCCGAGAAGAGTCCCTACTCCCATCTTAGCCAATAGGCCGAGATGCGTTTCTAGATCGAGCTTCCTTTAGTACGTCTTCGACCTAATATTTTTAAATGATTCATGAAAATGTATGTGAAATCTGAAAAGATATTTGACTATATTCTGTACCGTTCTTTTTGTGAAAAGCCATATCATTCTTTTCCCTACTCCCATCTAAACCAAAAAACCGAGATTCGTCTCTAGATCGAGCTTCCTCTAGCACGTCTTCGACCTAATATTTTTAAATGATTCATGAAACTGTATGTGAAATCTGAAACGATAATTGACTATATTCTGTACCGTTCTTTTGTGAAAAGCTATATCATTCTTTTCCCTACTCCCATCTTAGCCAAAAGGCCGAGAAGAGTCCCTACTCCCATCTTAGCCAATAGGCCGAGATGCGTTTCTAGATCGAGCTTCCTCTAGTACGTCTTCGACCTAATATTTTTAAATGATTCATGAAAATGTATGTGAAATCTGCATCAAAAATCGACTATATTCTGTATCGTTCTTTTTGTGAAAAGCTATATCATTCTTTTCCCTACTCCCATCTAAACCAAAAAAAACCGAGATTCGTCTCTAGATCGAGCTTCCTCTAGTACGTCTTCGACCTAATATTTTTAAATAATAATAATAATAATAAATTTATCACGTCAAGCGATCATCGCTAGGTGGGGATGGAACGGGTAAAGTCATGACTATTCATACTCCACCATGTAGATCCGATCGTTCTTGTCAAATCATCCCTCCATCTCGGTGGAGGTCGTCCAGCAACGCGAGAGCGAGATAACGGCGTCCATACTGTAGTATTGCGAGCCCAGCGGTCCATGGTCATCCTCTTGATCTTCTGTGCCCAATTGCATTTCCTCCGCAAAGCCTCCGTATTCCAATCCTTCAACTTGGTCGCATCTCTTATCCGTTCATTCCTCCATCGATCTCTCAACGATATTCCTAGCATCCGCCTCTCCATTTTCCTCTGTGTCGTGTCCAATCGTTGTCTGTCACTTCCTCGTAAACTCCAGGTCTCACATGCGTAGAGTACTGTAGATGAAATACACGACTCGAATACTCTTCTTCTTATGGCCATTGGTAATAGACGGGAAGTCAATATAAATGAGATCTTACTCCACGAGAGCCAAGCACTTCGGATTCTTGCTTCAACTTCTTCGGAATGATTCAGTGGGAGAGAGATCTTGCATCCTAGGTAGGTAGTCTCATGCACAAACGAAAATATCATTCCGTCCACAGATAGAGGTTGTCGAGTGGTCGTACAGTTGCTCAGTAATACACTCTTCTTTGCGTTCACTTCCAGTCCAACACGAGCTGATGATTCCACCAGTTTCCTCAGCATCTTCTCAAGCTCAGGTCGTGACTTAGCAACTAAAGCCACGTCATCAGCATACTCCAAATTCGTCAAACGATTTCCATCTATCACTATTCCGCAGTCCTCGAAGTTAATATCGTCCATCGCAGTACGTAACACACAGTTGAATAATCTTGGCGATAATACATCTCCTTGTTTCACTCCTCTCCTGATATCAACCGACACCTTTTCTTCATTTACTTTGACCATTGTCCTCGATTTCTCATACAATCTTCGGAGCATATGGATAAGGGTGGTATGGATACCTTGCTTGTATAAAGATTCCCAGACTGCAGTCCATTCCACACTATCGAAAGCCTTTTTGAAGTCTACCATTGCAATGTAGAGCGGGAATCGATATTCATGAGCTTTTTCCGCTAGTTGCTTAATCGATTGTAGATTGTCGAGCGTACTGAAGCCAGGCCGAAATCCAGTTTGAGTAGATGATTCCGACTCCTCAAGAAGATTCTCGATCCGTTTGAGTAACACCCTCGTGATAGTCTTCATTATAACAGAGAGAAGGCTTATTGGCCGGAAGTTGCTTATTTTAGAAGGATCTCCCTTCTTGAAAAGGAGCGAGACGACAGCTTCGACCATAGGAGATGGGATATCATCTTCTTCCGCAATATGATTCATTAAATCGGCAATCACAGGAGCAATCGAGTCCCTAGCAATGTAGAGCATATCAGGGAGAACTCCATCCGATCCTGGCGAGTGTCCACATTTGAGGTGAGACATCGCATTCCTCACTTCTGCGGTGATGAAAGGTGGAAAAGGTTCCGAAGATGATGATGGAATAGCAAGCGGTAGACAGACGAGAGGGGCATACAGATCTTCGTAGAAGTTCTTCACCGCAGACTTAGTAGCTTGTTGTGACATATATCCCGAGATCGGATCGGGAACCATGAGCCGTTTGCGATAAGCGTGTAGATTATCGTGACTTAGCAACTAAAGCCACGTCATCAGCATACTCCAAATTCGTCAAACGATTTCCATCTATCACTATTCCGCAGTCCTCGAAGTTAATATCGTCCATCGCAGTACGTAACACACAGTTGAATAATCTTGGCGATAATACATCTCCTTGTTTCACTCCTCTCCTGATATCAACCGACACCTTTTCTTCATTTACTTTGACCATTGTCCTCGATTTCTCATACAATCTTCGGAGCATATGGATAAGGGTGGTATGGATACCTTGCTTGTATAAAGATTCCCAGACTGCAGTCCATTCCACACTATCGAAAGCCTTTTTGAAGTCTACCATTGCAATGTAGAGCGGGAATCGATATTCATGAGCTTTTTCCGCTAGTTGCTTAATCGATTGTAGATTGTCGAGCGTACTGAAGCCAGGCCGAAATCCAGTTTGAGTAGATGATTCCGACTCCTCAAGAAGATTCTCGATCCGTTTGAGTAACACCCTCGTGATAGTCTTCATTATAACAGAGAGAAGGCTTATTGGCCGGAAGTTGCTTATTTTAGAAGGATCTCCCTTCTTGAAAAGGAGCGAGACGACAGCTTCGACCATAGGAGATGGGATATCATCTTCTTCCGCAATATGATTCATTAAATCGGCAATCACAGGAGCAATCGAGTCCCTAGCAATGTAGAGCATATCAGGGAGAACTCCATCCGATCCTGGCGAGTGTCCACATTTGAGGTGAGACATCGCATTCCTCACTTCTGCGGTGATGAAAGGTGGAAAAGGTTCCGAAGATGATGATGGAATAGCAAGCGGTAGACAGACGAGAGGGGCATACAGATCTTCGTAGAAGTTCTTCACCGCAGACTTAGTAGCTTGTTGTGACATATATCCCGAGATCGGATCGGGAACCATGAGCCGTTTGCGATAAGCGTGTAGATTATCGCAAACGATTCATGGTTCCATTCAATTCATTCATGTTCATTCATGAATGAATTGAATGGAACCATGAATCAGTTTCGATTCATGAAAATTTATGTGAAATCTGAAACGATAATTGACTATATTCTGTACCATTCTTTTGTGAAAAGCTATATCATTCTTTTCCCTACTCCCATCTTAGCCAAAAGGCCGAGAAGAGTCCCTACTCCCATCTTAGCCAATAGGCCGAGATTCGTCTCTAGATCGAGCTTCCTCTAGTACGTCTTCGACCTAATATTTTTAAATGATTCATGAAAATGTATGTGAAATCTGAAACGATAATTGACTATATTCTGTACCGTTCTTTTGTGAAAAGCTATATCATTCTTTTCCCTACTCCCATCTTAGCCAAAAGGCCGAGAAGAGTCCCTACTCCCATCTTAGCCAATAGGCCGAGATGCGTCCCTACTCCGATCTTAGCCAAAAGGCCGAGATTCGTTTCTGGGTCGAGCTTCCTATAGTACGTCTTCGACCTAATATTTTTAAATGATTCATGAAAATGTATGTGAAATCTGAAAAGATATTTGACTATATTCTGTACCGTTCTTTTTGTGAAAAGCCATATCATTCTTTTCCCTACTCCCATCTAAACCAAAAAACCGAGATTCGTCTCTAGATCGAGCTTCCTCTAGTACGTCTTCGACCTAATATTTTTAAATGATTCATGAAAATGTATGTGAAATCTGAAAAGATATTTGACTATATTCTGTACCGTTCTTTTGTGAAAAGCTATATCATTCTTTTCCCTACTCCCATCTTAGCCAAAAGGCCGAGAAGAGTCCCTACTCCCATCTTAGCCAATAGGCCGAGATGCGTTTCTAGATCGAGCTTCCTCTAGTACGTCTTCGACCTAATATTTTTAAATGATTCATGAAAATGTATGTGAAATCTGCATCAAAAATCGACTATATTCTGTATCGTTCTTTTTGTGAAAAGCTATATCATTCTTTTCCCTACTCCCATCTAAACCAAAAAACCCGAGATTCGTCTCTAGATCGAGCTTCCTCTAGTACGTCTTCGACCTAATATTTTTAAATGATTCATGAAAATGTATGTGAAATCTGAAAAAAAATCGACTATATTCTGTACCGTTCTTTTGTGAAAAGCTATATCATTCTTTTCCCTACTCCCATCTTAGCCAAAAGGCCGAGAAGAGTCCCTACTCCCATCTTAGCCAATAGGCCGAGATGCGTTTCTAGATCGAGCTTCCTCTAGTACGTCTTCGACCTAATATTTTTAAATGATTCATGAAAATGTATGTGAAATCTGAAAAAAATCGACTATATTCTGTACCGTTCTTTTGTGAAAAGCTATATCATTCTTTTCCCTACTCCCATCTTAGCCAAAAGGCCGAGAAGAGTCCCTACTCCCATCTTAGCCAATAGGCCGAGATGCGTTTCTAGATCGAGCTTCCTCTAGTACGTCTTCGACCTAATATTTTTAAATGATTCATGAAAATGTATGTGAAATCTGCATCAAAAATCGACTATATTCTGTATCGTTCTTTTTGTGAAAAGCTATATCATTCTTTTCCCTACTCCCATCTAAACCAAAAAAACCGAGATTCGTCTCTAGATCGAGCTTCCTCTAGTACGTCTTCGACCTAATATTTTTAAATGATTCATGAAAATTTATGTGAAATCTGAAACGATAATTGACTATATTCTGTACCATTCTTTTGTGAAAAGCTATATCATTCTTTTCCCTACTCCCATCTTAGCCAAAAGGCCGAGAAGAGTCCCTACTCCCATCTTAGCCAATAGGCCGAGATTCGTCTCTAGATCGAGCTTCCTCTAGTACGTCTTCGACCTAATATTTTTAAATGATTCATGAAAATGTATGTGAAATCTGAAAAGATATTTGACTATATTCTGTACCGTTCTTTTGTGAAAAGCTATATCATTCTTTTCCCTACTCCCATCTTAGCCAAAAGGCCGAGAAGAGTCCCTACTCCCATCTTAGCCAATAGGCCGAGATGCGTTTCTAGATCGAGCTTCCTCTAGTACGTCTTCGACCTAATATTTTTAAATGATTCATGAAAATGTATGTGAAATCTGCATCAAAAATCGACTATATTCTGTATCGTTCTTTTTGTGAAAAGCTATATCATTCTTTTCCCTACTCCCATCTAAACCAAAAAACCCGAGATTCGTCTCTAGATCGAGCTTCCTCTAGTACGTCTTCGACCTAATATTTTTAAATGATTCATGAAAATGTATGTGAAATCTGAAAAAAAATCGACTATATTCTGTACCGTTCTTTTGTGAAAAGCTATATCATTCTTTTCCCTACTCCCATCTTAGCCAAAAGGCCGAGAAGAGTCCCTACTCCCATCTTAGCCAATAGGCCGAGATGCGTTTCTAGATCGAGCTTCCTCTAGTACGTCTTCGACCTAATATTTTTAAATGATTCATGAAAATGTATGTGAAATCTGAAAAAAATCGACTATATTCTGTACCGTTCTTTTGTGAAAAGCTATATCATTCTTTTCCCTACTCCCATCTTAGCCAAAAGGCCGAGAAGAGTCCCTACTCCCATCTTAGCCAATAGGCCGAGATGCGTTTCTAGATCGAGCTTCCTCTAGTACGTCTTCGACCTAATATTTTTAAATGATTCATGAAAATGTATGTGAAATCTGCATCAAAAATCGACTATATTCTGTATCGTTCTTTTTGTGAAAAGCTATATCATTCTTTTCCCTACTCCCATCTAAACCAAAAAAACCGAGATTCGTCTCTAGATCGAGCTTCCTCTAGTACGTCTTCGACCTAATATTTTTAAATGATTCATGAAAATTTATGTGAAATCTGAAACGATAATTGACTATATTCTGTACCATTCTTTTGTGAAAAGCTATATCATTCTTTTCCCTACTCCCATCTTAGCCAAAAGGCCGAGAAGAGTCCCTACTCCCATCTTAGCCAATAGGCCGAGATTCGTCTCTAGATCGAGCTTCCTCTAGTACGTCTTCGACCTAATATTTTTAAATGATTCATGAAAATGTATGTGAAATCTGAAACGATAATTGACTATATTCTGTACCGTTCTTTTGTGAAAAGCTATATCATTCTCTTCCCTACTCCCATCTTAGCCAAAAGGCCGAGAAGAGTCCCTACTCCCATCTTAGCCAATAGGCCGAGATGCGTCCCTACTCCGATCTTACAAGGGAATGACCAACCATCCCCGTCAAGTTATGACTAGTGACATACCCCATTCGAATCGCCATGTGATTCTGATAATACATCGTTAATGACTCGACTCAAACGGTTATGATCTTCGAGAAAATCGATATTGAAATTCGGCCAAATTCGCGTGGTTTTCTACACAACGCATTCGGATGGGTTGATGAACTCTACTATCTTCTTTCGAAACATCGGCTCGTGTAGTGTAGTGGATAAGATGACTGCGTTTACTTTTGATTGTCAAGGGTTCGACCCCCCTTGCCGCAGTTTTCTTTTGCTGATTTTGTTGCTGTAGAAAGTTTATGCTGTGATTATAGAAAAAGAGAACACATTCAACACGTTTGAACAACAAAATGAGTGAAGTAAGGAAAATACAGTTTTCACATTTTATTAACAGGAAGAACAATGACTTCAAGGCTTTGGAAGACAGTCCAAGAAGAAATGGAAGCACTTACCGTACTCGCATGATCTTTGATCTTTGATCTTTCATTGCTGTTTTTCAGGTCATTCATTGCATGACCTCGACCTCGGGAGAGGGAGAGGGAGAAGGAGATTGAAAAAAATAAGGCCATAAACAAAAAGATCAAAGTTCAATTTTCCTTGAGGAGTGTTTTTCCATCAAGAAAACTTGCTGAATTTGTTCTTTTTTTCTAGCTTTCATAATCACAGCAAAACATTTCAAACTTTCTACAGCAACAAAATCAGCAAAAGAAAAGTGCTGCAAGGGGGGTCGAACCCTTGACAGTCAAAAGTAAACGCATGCATCTTATCCACTACACTACACAAGCCGATGTTTCGAAAGACGATAGTAGAGTTCACCAACCCATCCGCATGCGTTGTGTAGAAAACCACGCGAATTTGGCCGAATTTCAATATCGATTTTCTCGAAGATCATAACCGTTTGAGTCGAGTCATTAACGATGTATTATCAGAATCACATGGCGATTCGAATGGGGTATGTCACTAGTCATAACTTGACGGGGATGGTTGGTCATTCCCTTGTTAGCCAAAAGGCCGAGATTCGTTTCTGGGTCGAGCTTCCTATAGTACGTCTTCGACCTAATATTTTTAAATGATTCATGAAAATGTTTGTGAAATCTGAAAAGATATTTGACTATATTCTGTACCGTTCTTTTTGTGAAAAGCCATATCATTCTTTTCCCTACTCCCATCTAAACCAAAAAACCGAGATTCGTCTCTAGATCGAGCTTCCTCTAGTACGTCTTCGACCTAATATTTTTAAATGATTCATGAAAATGTATGTGAAATCTGAAAAGATATTTGACTATATTCTGTACCGTTCTTTTGTGAAAAGCTATATCATTCTTTTCCCTACTCCCATCTTAGCCAAAAGGCCGAGAAGAGTCCCTACTCCCATCTTAGCCAATAGGCCGAGATGCGTTTCTAGATCGAGCTTCCTCTAGTACGTCTTCGACCTAATATTTTTAAATGATTCATGAAAATGTATGTGAAATCTGCATCAAAAATCGACTATATTCTGTATCGTTCTTTTTGTGAAAAGCTATATCATTCTTTTCCCTACTCCCATCTAAACCAAAAAAACCGAGATTCGTCTCTAGATCGAGCTTCCTCTAGTACGTCTTCGACCTAATATTTTTAAATGATTCATGAAAATGTATGTGAAATCTGAAACGATAATTGACTATATTCTGTACCGTTCTTTTGTGAAAAGCTATATCATTCTTTTCCCTACTCCCATCTTAGCCAAAAGGCCGAGAAGAGTCCCTACTCCCATCTTAGCCAATAGGCCGAGATGCGTCCCTACTCCGATCTTACAATTAGCCAAAAGGCCGAGATTCGTTTCTGGGTCGAGCTTCCTATAGTACGTCTTCGACCTAATATTTTTAAATGATTCATGAAAATGTTTGTGAAATCTGAAAAGATATTTGACTATATTCTGTACCGTTCTTTTTGTGAAAAGCCATATCATTCTTTTCCCTACTCCCATCTAAACCAAAAAACCGAGATTCGTCTCTAGATCGAGCTTCCTCTAGTACGTCTTCGACCTAATATTTTTAAATGATTCATGAAAATGTATGTGAAATCTGAAAAGATATTTGACTATATTCTGTACCGTTCTTTTGTGAAAAGCTATATCATTCTTTTCCCTACTCCCATCTTAGCCAAAAGGCCGAGAAGAGTCCCTACTCCCATCTTAGCCAATAGGCCGAGATGCGTTTCTAGATCGAGCTTCCTCTAGTACGTCTTCGACCTAATATTTTTAAATGATTCATGAAAATGTATGTGAAATCTGCATCAAAAATCGACTATATTCTGTATCGTTCTTTTTGTGAAAAGCTATATCATTCTTTTCCCTACTCCCATCTAAACCAAAAAAACCGAGATTCGTCTCTAGATCGAGCTTCCTCTAGTACGTCTTCGACCTAATATTTTTAAATGATTCATGAAAATGTATGTGAAATCTGAAAAAAAATCGACTATATTCTGTACCGTTCTTTTGTGAAAAGCTATATCATTCTTTTCCCTACTCCCATCTTAGCCAAAAGGCCGAGAAGAGTCCCTACTCCCATCTTAGCCAATAGGCCGAGATGCGTTTCTAGATCGAGCTTCCTCTAGTACGTCTTCGACCTAATATTTTTAAATGATTCATGAAAATGTATGTGAAATCTGAAAAAAAATCGACTATATTCTGTACCGTTCTTTTGTGAAAAGCTATATCATTCTTTTCCCTACTCCCATCTTAGCCAAAAGGCCGAGAAGAGTCCCTACTCCCATCTTAGCCAATAGGCCGAGATGCGTTTCTAGATCGAGCTTCCTCTAGTACGTCTTCGACCTAATATTTTTAAATGATTCATGAAAATGTATGTGAAATCTGAAAAGATATTTGACTATATTCTGTACCGTTCTTTTGTGAAAAGCTATATCATTCTTTTCCCTACTCCGATCTTAGCCAAAAGGCCGAGAAGAGTCCCTACTCCCATCTTAGCCAAAAGGCCGAGATTCGTTTCTGGGTCGAGCTTCCTCTAGTACGTCTTCGACCTAATATTTTTAAATGATTCATGAAAATGTATATGAAATCTGCAACAAAAATCGACTATATTCTGTACCGTTCTTTTTGTGAAAAGCTATATCATTCTTTTCCCTACTCCCATCTAAACCAAAAAACCGAGATTCGTCTCTAGATCGAGCTTCCTCTAGTACGTCTTCGACCTAATATTTTTAAATGATTCATGAAAATGTATATGAGATCTGAAACGATAATTGACTATATTCTGTACCGTTCTTTTTGTGAAAAGCTATATCATTCTTTTCCCTACTCCCATCTAAACCAAAAAACCGAGATTCGTCTCTAGATCGAGCTTCCTCTAGTACGTCTTCGACCTAATATTTTTAAATGATTCATGAAAATTTATGTGAAATCTGAAACGATAATTGACTATATTCTGTACCGTTCTTTTGTGAAAAGCTATATCATTCTTTTCCCTACTCCCATCTTAGCCAAAAGGCCGAGAAGAGTCCCTACTCCCATCTTAGCCAATAGGCCGAGATGCGTTTCTAGATCGAGCTTCCTCTAGTACGTCTTCGACCTAATATTTTTAAATGATTCATGAAAATGTATGTGAAATCTGAAACAAAAATCGACTATATTCTGTACCGTTCTTTTTGTGAAAAGCTATATCATTCTTTTCCCTACTCCCATCTAAACCAAAAAACCGAGATTCGTCTCTAGATCGAGGTTCCTCTAGTACGTCTTCGACCTAATATTTTTAAATGATTCATGAAAATGTATGTGAAATCTGAAACGATAATTGACTATATTCTGTACCGTTCTTTTGTGAAAAGCTATATCATTCTTTTCCCTACTCCCATCTTAGCCAATAGGCCGAGATGCGTTTCTAGATCGAGCTTCCTCTAGTACGTCTTCGACCTAATATTTTTAAATGATTCATGAAAATGTATGTGAAATCTGAAAAGATATTTGACTATATTCTGTACCGTTCTTTTGTGAAAAGCTATATCATTCTTTTCCCTACTCCCATCTAAAGCAAAAAACCGAGATTCGTCTCTAGATCGAGCTTCCTCTAGTACGTCTTCGACCTAATATTTTTAAATGATTCATGAAAATTTATGTGAAATCTGAAACGATAATTGACTATATTCTGTACCGTTCTTTTGTGAAAAGCTATATCATTCTTTTCCCTACTCCCATCTTAGCCAAAAGGCCGAGAAGAGTCCCTACTCCCATCTTAGCCAAAAGGCCGAGATTCGTCTCTAGATCGAGCTTCCTCTAGTACGTCTTCGACCTAATATTTTTAAATGATTCATGAAAATGTATGTGAAATCTGAAACGATAATTGACTATATTCTGTACCGTTCTTTTGTGAAAAGCTATATCACTCCCATCTAAACCAAAAAACCGAGATTCGTCTCTAGATCGAGCTTCCTCTAGTACGTCTTTGACCTAATATTTTTAAATGATTCATGAAAATGTATGTGAAATCTGAAACAAAAATCGACTATATTCTGTACCGTTCTTTTGTGAAAAGCTATATCATTCTTTTCCCTACTCCCATCTTAGCCAAAAGGCCGAGAAGAGTCCCTACTCCCCTCTAAACCAAAAAACCGAGATTCGTCTCTAGATCGAGCTTCCTCTAGTACGTCTTCGACCTAATATTTTTAAATGATTCATGAAAATGTATGTGAAATCTGAAACAAAAATCGACTATATTCTGTACCGTTCTTTTTGTGAAAAGCTATATCATTCTTTTCCCTACTCCCATCTAAACCAAAAAACCGAGATTCGTCTCTAGATCGAGGTTCCTCTAGTACGTCTTCGACCTAATATTTTTAAATGATTCATGAAAATGTATGTGAAATCTGAAACGATAATTGACTATATTCTGTACCGTTCTTTTGTGAAAAGCTATATCATTCTTTTCCCTACTCCCATCTTAGCCAAAAGGCCGAGAAGAGTCCCTACTCCCATCTTAGCCAATAGGCCGAGATGCGTTTCTAGATCGAGCTTCCTCTAGTACGTCTTCGACCTAATATTTTTAAATGATTCATGAAAATGTATGTGAAATCTGAAACAAAAATCGACTATATTCTGTACCGTTCTTTTGTGAAAAGCTATATCATTCTTTTCCCTACTCCCATCTTAGCCAAAAGGCCGAGAAGAGTCCCTACTCCCATCTTAGCCAATAGGCCGAGATGCGTTTCTAGATCGAGCTTCCTCTAGTACGTCTTCGACCTAATATTTTTAAATGATTCATGAAAATGTATGTGAAATCTGAAAAAAATCGACTATATTCTGTACCGTTCTTTTGTGAAAAGCTATATCATTCTTTTCCCTACTCCCATCTTAGCCAAAAGGCCGAGAAGAGTCCCTACTCCCATCTTAGCCAATAGGCCGAGATGCGTTTCTAGATCGAGCTTCCTCTAGTACGTCTTCGACCTAATATTTTTAAATGATTCATGAAAATGTATGTGAAATCTGCATCAAAAATCGACTATATTCTGTATCGTTCTTTTTGTGAAAAGCTATATCATTCTTTTCCCTACTCCCATCTAAACCAAAAAAACCGAGATTCGTCTCTAGATCGAGCTTCCTCTAGTACGTCTTCGACCTAATATTTTTAAATGATTCATGAAAATTTATGTGAAATCTGAAACGATAATTGACTATATTCTGTACCATTCTTTTGTGAAAAGCTATATCATTCTTTTCCCTACTCCCATCTTAGCCAAAAGGCCGAGAAGAGTCCCTACTCCCATCTTAGCCAATAGGCCGAGATTCGTCTCTAGATCGAGCTTCCTCTAGTACGTCTTCGACCTAATATTTTTAAATGATTCATGAAAATGTATGTGAAATCTGAAACGATAATTGACTATATTCTGTACCGTTCTTTTGTGAAAAGCTATATCATTCTCTTCCCTACTCCCATCTTAGCCAAAAGGCCGAGAAGAGTCCCTACTCCCATCTTAGCCAATAGGCCGAGATGCGTCCCTACTCCGATCTTAGCCAAAAGGCCGAGATTCGTTTCTGGGTCGAGCTTCCTATAGTACGTCTTCGACCTAATATTTTTAAATGATTCATGAAAATGTTTGTGAAATCTGAAAAGATATTTGACTATATTCTGTACCGTTCTTTTTGTGAAAAGCCATATCATTCTTTTCCCTACTCCCATCTAAACCAAAAAACCGAGATTCGTCTCTAGATCGAGCTTCCTCTAGTACGTCTTCGACCTAATATTTTTAAATGATTCATGAAAATGTATGTGAAATCTGAAAAGATATTTGACTATATTCTGTACCGTTCTTTTGTGAAAAGCTATATCATTCTTTTCCCTACTCCCATCTTAGCCAAAAAAACCGAGATTCGTCTCTAGATCGAGCTTCCTCTAGTACGTCTTCGACCTAATATTTTTAAATGATTCATGAAAATTTATGTGAAATCTGAAACGATAATTGACTATATTCTGTACCATTCTTTTGTGAAAAGCTATATCATTCTTTTCCCTACTCCCATCTTAGCCAAAAGGCCGAGAAGAGTCCCTACTCCCATCTTAGCCAATAGGCCGAGATTCGTCTCTAGATCGAGCTTCCTCTAGTACGTCTTCGACCTAATATTTTTAAATGATTCATGAAAATGTATGTGAAATCTGAAACGATAATTGACTATATTCTGTACCGTTCTTTTGTGAAAAGCTATATCATTCTCTTCCCTACTCCCATCTTAGCCAAAAGGCCGAGAAGAGTCCCTACTCCCATCTTAGCCAATAGGCCGAGATGCGTCCCTACTCCGATCTTAGCCAAAAGGCCGAGATTCGTTTCTGGGTCGAGCTTCCTATAGTACGTCTTCGACCTAATATTTTTAAATGATTCATGAAAATGTTTGTGAAATCTGAAAAGATATTTGACTATATTCTGTACCGTTCTTTTTGTGAAAAGCCATATCATTCTTTTCCCTACTCCCATCTAAACCAAAAAACCGAGATTCGTCTCTAGATCGAGCTTCCTCTAGTACGTCTTCGACCTAATATTTTTAAATGATTCATGAAAATGTATGTGAAATCTGAAAAGATATTTGACTATATTCTGTACCGTTCTTTTGTGAAAAGCTATATCATTCTTTTCCCTACTCCCATCTTAGCCAAAAGGCCGAGAAGAGTCCCTACTCCCATCTTAGCCAATAGGCCGAGATGCGTTTCTAGATCGAGCTTCCTCTAGTACGTCTTCGACCTAATATTTTTAAATGATTCATGAAAATGTATGTGAAATCTGCATCAAAAATCGACTATATTCTGTATCGTTCTTTTTGTGAAAAGCTATATCATTCTTTTCCCTACTCCCATCTAAACCAAAAAAACCGAGATTCGTCTCTAGATCGAGCTTCCTCTAGTACGTCTTCGACCTAATATTTTTAAATGATTCATGAAAATGTATGTGAAATCTGAAACGATAATTGACTATATTCTGTACCGTTCTTTTGTGAAAAGCTATATCATTCTTTTCCCTACTCCCATCTTAGCCAAAAGGCCGAGAAGAGTCCCTACTCCCATCTTAGCCAATAGGCCGAGATGCGTCCCTACTCCGATCTTAGCCAAAAGGCCGAGATTCGTTTCTGGGTCGAGCTTCCTATAGTACGTCTTCGACCTAATATTTTTAAATGATTCATGAAAATGTTTGTGAAATCTGAAAAGATATTTGACTATATTCTGTACCGTTCTTTTTGTGAAAAGCCATATCATTCTTTTCCCTACTCCCATCTAAACCAAAAAACCGAGATTCGTCTCTAGATCGAGCTTCCTCTAGTACGTCTTCGACCTAATATTTTTAAATGATTCATGAAAATGTATGTGAAATCTGAAAAGATATTTGACTATATTCTGTACCGTTCTTTTGTGAAAAGCTATATCATTCTTTTCCCTACTCCCATCTTAGCCAAAAGGCCGAGAAGAGTCCCTACTCCCATCTTAGCCAATAGGCCGAGATGCGTTTCTAGATCGAGCTTCCTCTAGTACGTCTTCGACCTAATATTTTTAAATGATTCATGAAAATGTATGTGAAATCTGCATCAAAAATCGACTATATTCTGTATCGTTCTTTTTGTGAAAAGCTATATCATTCTTTTCCCTACTCCCATCTAAACCAAAAAAACCGAGATTCGTCTCTAGATCGAGCTTCCTCTAGTACGTCTTCGACCTAATATTTTTAAATGATTCATGAAAATGTATGTGAAATCTGAAAAAAAATCGACTATATTCTGTACCGTTCTTTTGTGAAAAGCTATATCATTCTTTTCCCTACTCCCATCTTAGCCAAAAGGCCGAGAAGAGTCCCTACTCCCATCTTAGCCAATAGGCCGAGATGCGTTTCTAGATCGAGCTTCCTCTAGTACGTCTTCGACCTAATATTTTTAAATGATTCATGAAAATGTATGTGAAATCTGAAAAAAAATCGACTATATTCTGTACCGTTCTTTTGTGAAAAGCTATATCATTCTTTTCCCTACTCCCATCTTAGCCAAAAGGCCGAGAAGAGTCCCTACTCCCATCTTAGCCAATAGGCCGAGATGCGTTTCTAGATCGAGCTTCCTCTAGTACGTCTTCGACCTAATATTTTTAAATGATTCATGAAAATGTATGTGAAATCTGAAAAGATATTTGACTATATTCTGTACCGTTCTTTTGTGAAAAGCTATATCATTCTTTTCCCTACTCCGATCTTAGCCAAAAGGCCGAGAAGAGTCCCTACTCCCATCTTAGCCAAAAGGCCGAGATTCGTTTCTGGGTCGAGCTTCCTCTAGTACGTCTTCGACCTAATATTTTTAAATGATTCATGAAAATGTATATGAAATCTGCAACAAAAATCGACTATATTCTGTACCGTTCTTTTTGTGAAAAGCTATATCATTCTTTTCCCTACTCCCATCTAAACCAAAAAACCGAGATTCGTCTCTAGATCGAGCTTCCTCTAGTACGTCTTCGACCTAATATTTTTAAATGATTCATGAAAATGTATATGAGATCTGAAACGATAATTGACTATATTCTGTACCGTTCTTTTTGTGAAAAGCTATATCATTCTTTTCCCTACTCCCATCTAAACCAAAAAACCGAGATTCGTCTCTAGATCGAGCTTCCTCTAGTACGTCTTCGACCTAATATTTTTAAATGATTCATGAAAATTTATGTGAAATCTGAAACGATAATTGACTATATTCTGTACCGTTCTTTTGTGAAAAGCTATATCATTCTTTTCCCTACTCCCATCTTAGCCAAAAGGCCGAGAAGAGTCCCTACTCCCATCTTAGCCAATAGGCCGAGATGCGTTTCTAGATCGAGCTTCCTCTAGTACGTCTTCGACCTAATATTTTTAAATGATTCATGAAAATGTATGTGAAATCTGAAACAAAAATCGACTATATTCTGTACCGTTCTTTTTGTGAAAAGCTATATCATTCTTTTCCCTACTCCCATCTAAACCAAAAAACCGAGATTCGTCTCTAGATCGAGGTTCCTCTAGTACGTCTTCGACCTAATATTTTTAAATGATTCATGAAAATGTATGTGAAATCTGAAACGATAATTGACTATATTCTGTACCGTTCTTTTGTGAAAAGCTATATCATTCTTTTCCCTACTCCCATCTTAGCCAATAGGCCGAGATGCGTTTCTAGATCGAGCTTCCTCTAGTACGTCTTCGACCTAATATTTTTAAATGATTCATGAAAATGTATGTGAAATCTGAAAAGATATTTGACTATATTCTGTACCGTTCTTTTGTGAAAAGCTATATCATTCTTTTCCCTACTCCCATCTAAAGCAAAAAACCGAGATTCGTCTCTAGATCGAGCTTCCTCTAGTACGTCTTCGACCTAATATTTTTAAATGATTCATGAAAATTTATGTGAAATCTGAAACGATAATTGACTATATTCTGTACCGTTCTTTTGTGAAAAGCTATATCATTCTTTTCCCTACTCCCATCTTAGCCAAAAGGCCGAGAAGAGTCCCTACTCCCATCTTAGCCAAAAGGCCGAGATTCGTCTCTAGATCGAGCTTCCTCTAGTACGTCTTCGACCTAATATTTTTAAATGATTCATGAAAATGTATGTGAAATCTGAAACGATAATTGACTATATTCTGTACCGTTCTTTTGTGAAAAGCTATATCACTCCCATCTAAACCAAAAAACCGAGATTCGTCTCTAGATCGAGCTTCCTCTAGTACGTCTTTGACCTAATATTTTTAAATGATTCATGAAAATGTATGTGAAATCTGAAACAAAAATCGACTATATTCTGTACCGTTCTTTTGTGAAAAGCTATATCATTCTTTTCCCTACTCCCATCTTAGCCAAAAGGCCGAGAAGAGTCCCTACTCCCCTCTAAACCAAAAAACCGAGATTCGTCTCTAGATCGAGCTTCCTCTAGTACGTCTTCGACCTAATATTTTTAAATGATTCATGAAAATGTATGTGAAATCTGAAACAAAAATCGACTATATTCTGTACCGTTCTTTTTGTGAAAAGCTATATCATTCTTTTCCCTACTCCCATCTAAACCAAAAAACCGAGATTCGTCTCTAGATCGAGGTTCCTCTAGTACGTCTTCGACCTAATATTTTTAAATGATTCATGAAAATGTATGTGAAATCTGAAACGATAATTGACTATATTCTGTACCGTTCTTTTGTGAAAAGCTATATCATTCTTTTCCCTACTCCCATCTTAGCCAAAAGGCCGAGAAGAGTCCCTACTCCCATCTTAGCCAATAGGCCGAGATGCGTTTCTAGATCGAGCTTCCTCTAGTACGTCTTCGACCTAATATTTTTAAATGATTCATGAAAATGTATGTGAAATCTGAAACAAAAATCGACTATATTCTGTACCGTTCTTTTGTGAAAAGCTATATCATTCTTTTCCCTACTCCCATCTTAGCCAAAAGGCCGAGAAGAGTCCCTACTCCCATCTAAACCAAAAAACCGAGATTCGTCTCTAGATCGAGCTTCCTCTAGTACGTCTTCGACCTAATATTTTTAAATAATTCATGAAAATGTATGTGAAATCTGAAACAAAAATCGACTATATTCTGTACCGTTCTTTTGTGAAAAGCTATATCATTCTTTTCCCTACTCCCATCTAAAGCAAAAAACCGAGATTCGTCTCTAGATCGAGCTTCCTCTAGTACGTCTTCGACCTAATATTTTTAAATGATTCATGAAAATTTATGTGAAATCTGAAACGATAATTGACTATATTCTGTACCGTTCTTTTGTGAAAAGCTATATCATTCTTTTCCCTACTCCCATCTTAGCCAAAAGGCCGAGAAGAGTCCCTACTCCCATCTTAGCCAAAAGGCCGAGATTCGTCTCTAGATCGAGCTTCCTCTAGTACGTCTTCGACCTAATATTTTTAAATGATTCATGAAAATGTATGTGAAATCTGAAACGATAATTGACTATATTCTGTACCGTTCTTTTGTGAAAAGCTATATCACTCCCATCTAAACCAAAAAACCGAGATTCGTCTCTAGATCGAGCTTCCTCTAGTACGTCTTTGACCTAATATTTTTAAATGATTCATGAAAATGTATGTGAAATCTGAAACAAAAATCGACTATATTCTGTACCGTTCTTTTGTGAAAAGCTATATCATTCTTTTCCCTACTCCCATCTTAGCCAAAAGGCCGAGAAGAGTCCCTACTCCCCTCTAAACCAAAAAACCGAGATTCGTCTCTAGATCGAGCTTCCTCTAGTACGTCTTTGACCTAATATTTTTAAATGATTCATGAAAATGTATGTGAAATCTGAAACAAAAATCGACTATATTCTGTACCGTTCTTTTGTGAAAAGCTATATCATTCTTTTCCCTACTCCCATCTTAGCCAAAAGGCCGAGAAGAGTCCCTACTCCCATCTTAGCCAATAGGCCGAGATGCGTTTCTAGATCGAGCTTCCCCTAGTACGTCTTCGACCTAATATTTTTAAATGATTCATGAAAATGTATGTGAAATCTGAAACAAAAATCGACTATATTCTGTACCGTTCTTTTTGTGAAAAGCTATATCATTCTTTTCCCTACTCCCATCTAAACCAAAAAACCGAGATTCGTCTCTAGATCGAGGTTCCTCTAGTACGTCTTCGACCTAATATTTTTAAATGATTCATGAAAATGTATGTGAAATCTGAAACGATAATTGACTATATTCTGTACCGTTCTTTTGTGAAAAGCTATATCATTCTTTTCCCTACTCCCATCTTAGCCAAAAGGCCGAGAAGAGTCCCTACTCCCATCTTAGCCAATAGGCCGAGATGCGTTTCTAGATCGAGCTTCCTCTAGTACGTCTTCGACCTAATATTTTTAAATGATTCATGAAAATGTATGTGAAATCTGAAACAAAAATCGACTATATTCTGTACCGTTCTTTTGTGAAAAGCTATATCATTCTTTTCCCTACTCCCATCTTAGCCAAAAGGCCGAGAAGAGTCCCTACTCCCATCTAAACCAAAAAACCGAGATTCGTCTCTAGATCGAGCTTCCTCTAGTACGTCTTCGACCTAATATTTTTAAATAATTCATGAAAATGTATGTGAAATCTGAAACAAAAATCGACTATATTCTGTACCGTTCTTTTGTGAAAAGCTATATCATTCTTTTCCCTACTCCCATCTTAGCCAAAAGGCCGAGAAGAGTCCCTACTCCCATCTTAGCCAATAGGCCGAGATGCGTTTCTAGATCGAGCTTCCCCTAGTACGTCTTCGACCTAATATTTTTAAATGATTCATGAAAATGTATGTGAAATCTGAAACAAAAATCGACTATATTCTGTACCGTTCTTTTTGTGAAAAGCTATATCATTCTTTTCCCTACTCCCATCTAAACCAAAAAACCGAGATTCGTCTCTAGATCGAGGTTCCTCTAGTACGTCTTCGACCTAATATTTTTAAATGATTCATGAAAATGTATGTGAAATCTGAAACGATAATTGACTATATTCTGTACCGTTCTTTTGTGAAAAGCTATATCATTCTTTTCCCTACTCCCATCTTAGCCAAAAGGCCGAGAAGAGTCCCTACTCCCATCTTAGCCAATAGGCCGAGATGCGTTTCTAGATCGAGCTTCCTCTAGTACGTCTTCGACCTAATATTTTTAAATGATTCATGAAAATGTATGTGAAATCTGAAACAAAAATCGACTATATTCTGTACCGTTCTTTTTGTGAAAAGCTATATCATTCTTTTCCCTACTCCCATCTAAACCAAAAAACCGAGATTCGTCTCTAGATCGAGGTTCCTCTAGTACGTCTTCGACCTAATATTTTTAAATGATTCATGAAAATGTATGTGAAATCTGAAACGATAATTGACTATATTCTGTACCGTTCTTTTGTGAAAAGCTATATCATTCTTTTCCCTACTCCCATCTTAGCCAAAAGGCCGAGAAGAGTCCCTACTCCCATCTTAGCCAATAGGCCGAGATGCGTTTCTAGATCGAGCTTCCTCTAGTACGTCTTCGACCTAATATTTTTAAATGATTCATGAAAATGTATGTGAAATCTGAAACAAAAATCGACTATATTCTGTACCGTTCTTTTGTGAAAAGCTATATCATTCTTTTCCCTACTCCCATCTTAGCCAAAAGGCCGAGAAGAGTCCCTACTCCCATCTAAACCAAAAAACCGAGATTCGTCTCTAGATCGAGCTTCCTCTAGTACGTCTTCGACCTAATATTTTTAAATAATTCATGAAAATGTATGTGAAATCTGAAACAAAAATCGACTATATTCTGTACCGTTCTTTTGTGAAAAGCTATATCATTCTTTCCCTACTCCCATCTTAGCCAAAAGGCCGAGAAGAGTCCCTACTCCCATCTTAGCCAATAGGCCGAGATGCGTTTCTAGATCGAGCTTCCCCTAGTACGTCTTCGACCTAATATTTTTAAATGATTCATGAAAATGTATATGAAATCTGCAACAAAAATCGACTATATTCTGTACCGTTCTTTTTGTGAAAAGCTATATCATTCTTTTCCCTACTCCCATCTAAACCAAAAAACCGAGATTCGTCTCTAGATCGAGGTTCCTCTAGTACGTCTTCGACCTAATATTTTTAAATGATTCATGAAAATGTATGTGAAATCTGAAACGATAATTGACTATATTCTGTACCGTTCTTTTGTGAAAAGCTATATCATTCTTTTCCCTACTCCCATCTTAGCCAATAGGCCGAGATGCGTTTCTAGATCGAGCTTCCTCTAGTACGTCTTCGACCTAATATTTTTAAATGATTCATGAAAATGTATGTGAAATCTGAAAAGATATTTGACTATATTCTGTACCGTTCTTTTGTGAAAAGCTATATCACTCCCATCTAAACCAAAAAACCGAGATTCGTCTCTAGATCGAGCTTCCTCTAGTACGTCTTTGACCTAATATTTTTAAATGATTCATGAAAATGTATGTGAAATCTGAAACAAAAATCGACTATATTCTGTACCGTTCTTTTGTGAAAAGCTATATCATTCTTTTCCCTACTCCCATCTTAGCCAAAAGGCCGAGAAGAGTCCCTACTCCCATCTTAGCCAATAGGCCGAGATGCGTTTCTAGATCGAGCTTCCTCTAGTACGTCTTCGACCTAATATTTTTAAATGATTCATGAAAATGTATGTGAAATCTGAAAAGATATTTGACTATATTCTGTACCGTTCTTTTGTGAAAAGCTATATCACTCCCATCTAAACCAAAAAACCGAGATTCGTCTCTAGATCGAGCTTCCTCTAGTACGTCTTCGACCTAATATTTTTAAATGATTCATGAAAATTTATGTGAAATCTGAAACGATAATTGACTATATTCTGTACCGTTCTTTTGTGAAAAGCTATATCATTCTTTTCCCTACTCCCATCTTAGCCAAAAGGCCGAGAAGAGTCCCTACTCCCATCTTAGCCAAAAGGCCGAGATTCGTCTCTAGATCGAGCTTCCTCTAGTACGTCTTCGACCTAATATTTTTAAATGATTCATGAAAATGTATGTGAAATCTGAAACGATAATTGACTATATTCTGTACCGTTCTTTTGTGAAAAGCTATATCACTCCCATCTAAACCAAAAAACCGAGATTCGTCTCTAGATCGAGCTTCCTCTAGTACGTCTTTGACCTAATATTTTTAAATGATTCATGAAAATGTATGTGAAATCTGAAACAAAAATCGACTATATTCTGTACCGTTATTTTGTGAAAAGCTATATCATTCTTTTCCCTACTCCCATCTTAGCCAAAAGGCCGAGAAGAGTCCCTACTCCCATCTAAACCAAAAAACCGAGATTCGTCTCTAGATCGAGCTTCCTCTAGTACGTCTTCGACCTAATATTTTTAAATGATTCATGAAAATGTATGTGAAATCTGAAACAAAAATCGACTATATTCTGTACCGTTCTTTTGTGAAAAGCTATATCATTCTTTTCCCTACTCCCACCTTAGCCAAAAGGCCGAGAAGAGTCCCTACTCCCATCTTAGCCAATAGGCCGAGATGCGTTTCTAGATCGAGCTTCCCCTAGTACGTCTTCGACCTAATATTTTTAAATGATTCATGAAAATGTATGTGAAATCTGAAACAAAAATCGACTATATTCTGTACCGTTCTTTTGTGAAAAGCTATATCATTCTTTTCCCTACTCCCACCTTAGCCAAAAGGCCGAGAAGAGTCCCTACTCCCATCTAAACCAAAAAACCGAGATTCGTCTCTAGATCGAGCTTCCTCTAGTACGTCTTCGACCTAATATTTTTAAATGATTCATGAAAATGTATGTGAAATCTGAAACAAAAATCGACTATATTCTGTACCGTTCTTTTGTGAAAAGCTATATCATTCTTTTCCCTACTCCCACCTTAGCCAAAAGGCCGAGAAGAGTCCCTACTCCCATCTTAGCCAATAGGCCGAGATGCGTTTCTAGATCGAGCTTCCTCTAGTACGTCTTCGACCTAATATTTTTAAATGATTCATGAAAATGTATATGAAATCTGCAACAAAAATCGACTATATTCTGTACCGTTCTTTTTGTGAAAAGCTATATCATTCTTTTCCCTACTCCCATCTAAACCAAAAAACCGAGATTCGTCTCTAGATCGAGGTTCCTCTAGTACGTCTTCGACCTAATATTTTTAAATGATTCATGAAAATGTATGTGAAATCTGAAACGATAATTGACTATATTCTGTACCGTTCTTTTGTGAAAAGCTATATCATTCTTTTCCCTACTCCCATCTTAGCCAATAGGCCGAGATGCGTTTCTAGATCGAGCTTCCTCTAGTACGTCTTCGACCTAATATTTTTAAATGATTCATGAAAATGTATGTGAAATCTGAAAAGATATTTGACTATATTCTGTACCGTTCTTTTGTGAAAAGCTATATCACTCCCATCTAAACCAAAAAACCGAGATTCGTCTCTAGATCGAGCTTCCTCTAGTACGTCTTTGACCTAATATTTTTAAATGATTCATGAAAATGTATGTGAAATCTGAAACAAAAATCGACTATATTCTGTACCGTTCTTTTGTGAAAAGCTATATCATTCTTTTCCCTACTCCCATCTTAGCCAAAAGGCCGAGAAGAGTCCCTACTCCCATCTTAGCCAATAGGCCGAGATGCGTTTCTAGATCGAGCTTCCTCTAGTACGTCTTCGACCTAATATTTTTAAATGATTCATGAAAATGTATGTGAAATCTGAAAAGATATTTGACAATATTCTGTACCGTTCTTTTGTGAAAAGCTATATCATTCTTTTCCCTACTCCCATCTAAAGCAAAAAACCGAGATTCGTCTCTAGATCGAGCTTCCTCTAGTACGTCTTCGACCTAATATTTTTAAATGATTCATGAAAATTTATGTGAAATCTGAAACGATAATTGACTATATTCTGTACCGTTCTTTTGTGAAAAGCTATATCATTCTTTTCCCTACTCCCATCTTAGCCAAAAGGCCGAGAAGAGTCCCTACTCCCATCTTAGCCAAAAGGCCGAGATTCGTCTCTAGATCGAGCTTCCTCTAGTACGTCTTCGACCTAATATTTTTAAATGATTCATGAAAATGTATGTGAAATCTGAAACGATAATTGACTATATTCTGTACCGTTCTTTTGTGAAAAGCTATATCACTCCCATCTAAACCAAAAAACCGAGATTCGTCTCTAGATCGAGCTTCCTCTAGTACGTCTTTGACCTAATATTTTTAAATGATTCATGAAAATGTATGTGAAATCTGAAACAAAAATCGACTATATTCTGTACCGTTCTTTTGTGAAAAGCTATATCATTCTTTTCCCTACTCCCATCTTAGCCAAAAGGCCGAGAAGAGTCCCTACTCCCCTCTAAACCAAAAAACCGAGATTCGTCTCTAGATCGAGCTTCCTCTAGTACGTCTTCGACCTAATATTTTTAAATGATTCATGAAAATGTATGTGAAATCTGAAACAAAAATCGACTATATTCTGTACCGTTCTTTTGTGAAAAGCTATATCATTCTTTTCCCTACTCCCATCTTAGCCAAAAGGCCGAGAAGAGTCCCTACTCCCATCAGAATTAAAATATTTACGAAAAGTTTGTGAATTAACAAAATTAGTGAATTCCAGGTCAAGAGCTATCTGTACATGCGCCATAGTAAATGCAACTGATTCAACGCGCCTTGAGCACTCGTTTGACTACTTACAAGACTATGTACAAGAGACACGATCATGCATTTTAACGTGTGAATTTACATTGGAAAAGTCAGTACTGAAAAATCATTGAAATTTTAAAAATTTAAAAAAATTGAATTTTGATCAAAATGAGTAGAAATGGCTATAAAACGTCTATAACTAGTCTGTATGTGCGTATACCTTGTTTAAAATCACAATTTAAATCACTTTTAATTTCCAGACTGGAATGTCCGGTGCCACCAGTCCTCAACCAACCAAAGTCACGAGTAACTGCGCAAGGCGAACCAAAACCCGCCATTTGCCGCTCGAAACAGTGCCTTTCAATTGCTGCGCTGCGTAGCGGACGTTGCGGCGCGTCTAACGCGCGCTTCCGGAGCTCAAACGGTCCATTTTGAAGCAAATTATGACCATTTTAGTGAGAATTGTCACCATTTCCCTTGTATTCACTGTAATGGCTACAATACGTCCATAAGTAGTGTCATATGTGCGTATGAGTTGTTTAAAGTCATGATTTAACTCTGTTAAAGTTATCAGAGAGCGGGGAATTGCTCCGTGACCGCTTCTTCCCTGTGGCTGTATAGAGAGAGGAGAGAGTGAGTGCGCGCACGTCTCTCTCTCTCACACTCCCTCCCTCACTCTCCCTGTACTAGTGATAGTCCAGACTGTAACTTCCTTCAGTCTGGACCGAATTTAACACTTGTTTCAGCAATTCTTATGTAATTGTGCATGGAGAATTCATTAAACACACATTTACAGCGCTCAGACAACGTTGAACCAGTCGAAATAGCATTTTTACCCTATTTTTTCGATATATTCGATAAAAATCAATATTTAATGTAATCAGAGAGTGATAAAAATATGAAATTTGAACTCACGAACCTCAAATTGTTCAGTACATGCTGATGGAGCACGAGTGAAGAGTCCCCAGACTCCTGAAATGAATAAATTAGCTAGGAATGTCTGTAATTGAGTGGTTAGTGATAATGTGTGACAAATATCAATATATCACCATGATATATAGATATTATTGAAATATTATTTATTTTCCCCGAAGGGAAGGGCCGATCCTGGAGGCAGTGCAATACCAGGCCGACCCGTGGTGGGCGAGGAGCAAGCCCCTGCAAACCCACCTGGTTTCAAAAATCAGTTAATCTCGATGTTATCAATTGATAACGTACCGGAGATTAAGCCGATAAGAACAGATACTACACTTTGATCTTAGCCAAAAGGCCGAGAAGCGATGCTGCGAAATCGAAATTTTAAAGTATAAATTCAGTGTGAGGCAGAGGCGAGACGGGTTAGGTGGGGTTGGTCGCCTTCGCGGCGATAGAGGTCGTGTGTATGGTAGAGTGAGTGTGTGGAGTGTGTATAGGGAGTGGAGAGTGATTGCCCCCACTCTCTTTCTCTATTCTATACTCAGAATTAAAATATTTACGAAAAGTTTGTGAATTAACAAAATTAGTGAATTCCAGGTCAAGAGCTATCTGTACATGCGCCATAGTAAATGCAACTGATTCAACGCGCCTTGAGCACTCGTTTGACTACTTACAAGACTATGTACAAGAGACACGATCATGCATTTTAACGTGTGAATTTACATTGGAAAAGTCAGTACTGAAAAATCATTGAAATTTTAAAAATTTAAAAAAATTGAATTTTGATCAAAATGAGTAGAAATGGCTATAAAACGTCTATAACTAGTCTGTATGTGCGTATACCTTGTTTAAAATCACAATTTAAATCACTTTTAATTTCCAGACTGGAATGTCCGGTGCCACCAGTCCTCAACCAACCAAAGTCACGAGTAACTGCGCAAGGCGAACCAAAACCCGCCATTTGCCGCTCGAAACAGTGCCTTTCAATTGCCGGTTTTGCCTGCGCTGCGTAGCGGACGTTGCGGCGCGTCTAACGCGCGCTTCCGGAGCTCAAACGGTCCATTTTGAAGCAAATTATGACCATTTTAGTGAGAATTGTCACCATTTCCCTTGTATTCACTGTAATGGCTACAATACGTCCATAAGTAGTGTCATATGTGCGTATGAGTTGTTTAAAGTCATGATTTAACTCTGTTAAAGTTATCAGAGAGCGGGGAATTGCTCCGTGACCGCTTCTTCCCTGTGGCTGTATAGAGAGAGGAGAGAGTGAGTGCGCGCACGTCTCTCTCTCTCACACTCCCTCCCTCACTCTCCCTGTACTAGTGATAGTCCAGACTGTAACTTCCTTCAGTCTGGACCGAATTTAACACTTGTTTCAGCAATTCTTATGTAATTGTGCATGGAGAATTCATTAAACACACATTTACAGCGCTCAGACAACGTTGAACCAGTCGAAATAGCATTTTTACCCTATTTTTTCGATATATTCGATAAAAATCAATATTTAATGTAATCAGAGAGTGATAAAAATATGAAATTTGAACTCACGAACCTCAAATTGTTCAGTACATGCTGATGGAGCACGAGTGAAGAGTCCCCAGACTCCTGAAATGAATAAATTAGCTAGGAATGTCTGTAATTGAGTGGTTAGTGATAATGTGTGACAAATATCAATATATCACCATGATATATAGATATTATTGAAATATTATTTATTTTCCCCGAAGGGAAGGGCCGATCCTGGAGGCAGTGCAATACCAGGCCGACCCGTGGTGGGCGAGGAGCAAGCCCCTGCAAACCCACCTGGTTTCAAAAATCAGTTAATCTCGATGTTATCAATTGATAACGTACCGGAGATTAAGCCGATAAGAACAGATACTACACTTTGATCTTAGCCAAAAGGCCGAGAAGCGATGCTGCGAAATCGAAATTTTAAAGTATAAATTCAGTGTGAGGCAGAGGCGAGACGGGTTAGGTGGGGTTGGTCGCCTTCGCGGCGATAGAGGTCGTGTGTATGGTAGAGTGAGTGTGTGGAGTGTGTATAGGGAGTGGAGAGTGATTGCCCCCACTCTCTTTCTCTATTCTATACTCAGAATTAAAATATTTACGAAAAGTTTGTGAATTAACAAAATTAGTGAATTCCAGGTCAAGAGCTATCTGTACATGCGCCATAGTAAATGCAACTGATTCAACGCGCCTTGAGCACTCGTTTGACTACTTACAAGACTATGTACAAGAGACACGATCATGCATTTTAACGTGTGAATTTACATTGGAAAAGTCAGTACTGAAAAATCATTGAAATTTTAAAAATTTAAAAAAATTGAATTTTGATCAAAATGAGTAGAAATGGCTATAAAACGTCTATAACTAGTCTGTATGTGCGTATACCTTGTTTAAAATCACAATTTAAATCACTTTTAATTTCCAGACTGGAATGTCCGGTGCCACCAGTCCTCAACCAACCAAAGTCACGAGTAACTGCGCAAGGCGAACCAAAACCCGCCATTTGCCGCTCGAAACAGTGCCTTTCAATTGCCGGTTTTGCCTGCGCTGCGTAGCGGACGTTGCGGCGCGTCTAACGCGCGCTTCCGGAGCTCAAACGGTCCATTTTGAAGCAAATTATGACCATTTTAGTGAGAATTGTCACCATTTCCCTTGTATTCACTGTAATGGCTACAATACGTCCATAAGTAGTGTCATATGTGCGTATGAGTTGTTTAAAGTCATGATTTAACTCTGTTAAAGTTATCAGAGAGCGGGGAATTGCTCCGTGACCGCTTCTTCCCTGTGGCTGTATAGAGAGAGGAGAGAGTGAGTGCGCGCACGTCTCTCTCTCTCACACTCCCTCCCTCACTCTCCCTGTACTAGTGATAGTCCAGACTGTAACTTCCTTCAGTCTGGACCGAATTTAACACTTGTTTCAGCAATTCTTATGTAATTGTGCATGGAGAATTCATTAAACACACATTTACAGCGCTCAGACAACGTTGAACCAGTCGAAATAGCATTTTTACCCTATTTTTTCGATATATTCGATAAAAATCAATATTTAATGTAATCAGAGAGTGATAAAAATATGAAATTTGAACTCACGAACCTCAAATTGTTCAGTACATGCTGATGGAGCACGAGTGAAGAGTCCCCAGACTCCTGAAATGAATAAATTAGCTAGGAATGTCTGTAATTGAGTGGTTAGTGATAATGTGTGACAAATATCAATATATCACCATGATATATAGATATTATTGAAATATTATTTATTTTCCCCGAAGGGAAGGGCCGATCCTGGAGGCAGTGCAATACCAGGCCGACCCGTGGTGGGCGAGGAGCAAGCCCCTGCAAACCCACCTGGTTTCAAAAATCAGTTAATCTCGATGTTATCAATTGATAACGTACCGGAGATTAAGCCGATAAGAACAGATACTACACTTTGATCTTAGCCAAAAGGCCGAGAAGCGATGCTGCGAAATCGAAATTTTAAAGTATAAATTCAGTGTGAGGCAGAGGCGAGACGGGTTAGGTGGGGTTGGTCGCCTTCGCGGCGATAGAGGTCGTGTGTATGGTAGAGTGAGTGTGTGGAGTGTGTATAGGGAGTGGAGAGTGATTGCCCCCACTCTCTTTCTCTATTCTATACTCAGAATTAAAATATTTACGAAAAGTTTGTGAATTAACAAAATTAGTGAATTCCAGGTCAAGAGCTATCTGTACATGCGCCATAGTAAATGCAACTGATTCAACGCGCCTTGAGCACTCGTTTGACTACTTACAAGACTATGTACAAGAGACACGATCATGCATTTTAACGTGTGAATTTACATTGGAAAAGTCAGTACTGAAAAATCATTGAAATTTTAAAAATTTAAAAAAATTGAATTTTGATCAAAATGAGTAGAAATGGCTATAAAACGTCTATAACTAGTCTGTATGTGCGTATACCTTGTTTAAAATCACAATTTAAATCACTTTTAATTTCCAGACTGGAATGTCCGGTGCCACCAGTCCTCAACCAACCAAAGTCACGAGTAACTGCGCAAGGCGAACCAAAACCCGCCATTTGCCGCTCGAAACAGTGCCTTTCAATTGCCGGTTTTGCCTGCGCTGCGTAGCGGACGTTGCGGCGCGTCTAACGCGCGCTTCCGGAGCTCAAACGGTCCATTTTGAAGCAAATTATGACCATTTTAGTGAGAATTGTCACCATTTCCCTTGTATTCACTGTAATGGCTACAATACGTCCATAAGTAGTGTCATATGTGCGTATGAGTTGTTTAAAGTCATGATTTAACTCTGTTAAAGTTATCAGAGAGCGGGGAATTGCTCCGTGACCGCTTCTTCCCTGTGGCTGTATAGAGAGAGGAGAGAGTGAGTGCGCGCACGTCTCTCTCTCTCACACTCCCTCCCTCACTCTCCCTGTACTAGTGATAGTCCAGACTGTAACTTCCTTCAGTCTGGACCGAATTTAACACTTGTTTCAGCAATTCTTATGTAATTGTGCATGGAGAATTCATTAAACACACATTTACAGCGCTCAGACAACGTTGAACCAGTCGAAATAGCATTTTTACCCTATTTTTTCGATATATTCGATAAAAATCAATATTTAATGTAATCAGAGAGTGATAAAAATATGAAATTTGAACTCACGAACCTCAAATTGTTCAGTACATGCTGATGGAGCACGAGTGAAGAGTCCCCAGACTCCTGAAATGAATAAATTAGCTAGGAATGTCTGTAATTGAGTGGTTAGTGATAATGTGTGACAAATATCAATATATCACCATGATATATAGATATTATTGAAATATTATTTATTTTCCCCGAAGGGAAGGGCCGATCCTGGAGGCAGTGCAATACCAGGCCGACCCGTGGTGGGCGAGGAGCAAGCCCCTGCAAACCCACCTGGTTTCAAAAATCAGTTAATCTCGATGTTATCAATTGATAACGTACCGGAGATTAAGCCGATAAGAACAGATACTACACTTTGATCTTAGCCAAAAGGCCGAGAAGCGATGCTGCGAAATCGAAATTTTAAAGTATAAATTCAGTGTGAGGCAGAGGCGAGACGGGTTAGGTGGGGTTGGTCGCCTTCGCGGCGATAGAGGTCGTGTGTATGGTAGAGTGAGTGTGTGGAGTGTGTATAGGGAGTGGAGAGTGATTGCCCCCACTCTCTTTCTCTATTCTATACTCAGAATTAAAATATTTACGAAAAGTTTGTGAATTAACAAAATTAGTGAATTCCAGGTCAAGAGCTATCTGTACATGCGCCATAGTAAATGCAACTGATTCAACGCGCCTTGAGCACTCGTTTGACTACTTACAAGACTATGTACAAGAGACACGATCATGCATTTTAACGTGTGAATTTACATTGGAAAAGTCAGTACTGAAAAATCATTGAAATTTTAAAAATTTAAAAAAATTGAATTTTGATCAAAATGAGTAGAAATGGCTATAAAACGTCTATAACTAGTCTGTATGTGCGTATACCTTGTTTAAAATCACAATTTAAATCACTTTTAATTTCCAGACTGGAATGTCCGGTGCCACCAGTCCTCAACCAACCAAAGTCACGAGTAACTGCGCAAGGCGAACCAAAACCCGCCATTTGCCGCTCGAAACAGTGCCTTTCAATTGCTGCGCTGCGTAGCGGACGTTGCGGCGCGTCTAACGCGCGCTTCCGGAGCTCAAACGGTCCATTTTGAAGCAAATTATGACCATTTTAGTGAGAATTGTCACCATTTCCCTTGTATTCACTGTAATGGCTACAATACGTCCATAAGTAGTGTCATATGTGCGTATGAGTTGTTTAAAGTCATGATTTAACTCTGTTAAAGTTATCAGAGAGCGGGGAATTGCTCCGTGACCGCTTCTTCCCTGTGGCTGTATAGAGAGAGGAGAGAGTGAGTGCGCGCACGTCTCTCTCTCTCACACTCCCTCCCTCACTCTCCCTGTACTAGTGATAGTCCAGACTGTAACTTCCTTCAGTCTGGACCGAATTTAACACTTGTTTCAGCAATTCTTATGTAATTGTGCATGGAGAATTCATTAAACACACATTTACAGCGCTCAGACAACGTTGAACCAGTCGAAATAGCATTTTTACCCTATTTTTTCGATATATTCGATAAAAATCAATATTTAATGTAATCAGAGAGTGATAAAAATATGAAATTTGAACTCACGAACCTCAAATTGTTCAGTACATGCTGATGGAGCACGAGTGAAGAGTCCCCAGACTCCTGAAATGAATAAATTAGCTAGGAATGTCTGTAATTGAGTGGTTAGTGATAATGTGTGACAAATATCAATATATCACCATGATATATAGATATTATTGAAATATTATTTATTTTCCCCGAAGGGAAGGGCCGATCCTGGAGGCAGTGCAATACCAGGCCGACCCGTGGTGGGCGAGGAGCAAGCCCCTGCAAACCCACCTGGTTTCAAAAATCAGTTAATCTCGATGTTATCAATTGATAACGTACCGGAGATTAAGCCGATAAGAACAGATACTACACTTTGATCTTAGCCAAAAGGCCGAGAAGCGATGCTGCGAAATCGAAATTTTAAAGTATAAATTCAGTGTGAGGCAGAGGCGAGACGGGTTAGGTGGGGTTGGTCGCCTTCGCGGCGATAGAGGTCGTGTGTATGGTAGAGTGAGTGTGTGGAGTGTGTATAGGGAGTGGAGAGTGATTGCCCCCACTCTCTTTCTCTATTCTATACTCAGAATTAAAATATTTACGAAAAGTTTGTGAATTAACAAAATTAGTGAATTCCAGGTCAAGAGCTATCTGTACATGCGCCATAGTAAATGCAACTGATTCAACGCGCCTTGAGCACTCGTTTGACTACTTACAAGACTATGTACAAGAGACACGATCATGCATTTTAACGTGTGAATTTACATTGGAAAAGTCAGTACTGAAAAATCATTGAAATTTTAAAAATTTAAAAAAATTGAATTTTGATCAAAATGAGTAGAAATGGCTATAAAACGTCTATAACTAGTCTGTATGTGCGTATACCTTGTTTAAAATCACAATTTAAATCACTTTTAATTTCCAGACTGGAATGTCCGGTGCCACCAGTCCTCAACCAACCAAAGTCACGAGTAACTGCGCAAGGCGAACCAAAACCCGCCATTTGCCGCTCGAAACAGTGCCTTTCAATTGCCGGTTTTGCCTGCGCTGCGTAGCGGACGTTGCGGCGCGTCTAACGCGCGCTTCCGGAGCTCAAACGGTCCATTTTGAAGCAAATTATGACCATTTTAGTGAGAATTGTCACCATTTCCCTTGTATTCACTGTAATGGCTACAATACGTCCATAAGTAGTGTCATATGTGCGTATGAGTTGTTTAAAGTCATGATTTAACTCTGTTAAAGTTATCAGAGAGCGGGGAATTGCTCCGTGACCGCTTCTTCCCTGTGGCTGTATAGAGAGAGGAGAGAGTGAGTGCGCGCACGTCTCTCTCTCTCACACTCCCTCCCTCACTCTCCCTGTACTAGTGATAGTCCAGACTGTAACTTCCTTCAGTCTGGACCGAATTTAACACTTGTTTCAGCAATTCTTATGTAATTGTGCATGGAGAATTCATTAAACACACATTTACAGCGCTCAGACAACGTTGAACCAGTCGAAATAGCATTTTTACCCTATTTTTTCGATATATTCGATAAAAATCAATATTTAATGTAATCAGAGAGTGATAAAAATATGAAATTTGAACTCACGAACCTCAAATTGTTCAGTACATGCTGATGGAGCACGAGTGAAGAGTCCCCAGACTCCTGAAATGAATAAATTAGCTAGGAATGTCTGTAATTGAGTGGTTAGTGATAATGTGTGACAAATATCAATATATCACCATGATATATAGATATTATTGAAATATTATTTATTTTCCCCGAAGGGAAGGGCCGATCCTGGAGGCAGTGCAATACCAGGCCGACCCGTGGTGGGCGAGGAGCAAGCCCCTGCAAACCCACCTGGTTTCAAAAATCAGTTAATCTCGATGTTATCAATTGATAACGTACCGGAGATTAAGCCGATAAGAACAGATACTACACTTTGATCTTAGCCAAAAGGCCGAGAAGCGATGCTGCGAAATCGAAATTTTAAAGTATAAATTCAGTGTGAGGCAGAGGCGAGACGGGTTAGGTGGGGTTGGTCGCCTTCGCGGCGATAGAGGTCGTGTGTATGGTAGAGTGAGTGTGTGGAGTGTGTATAGGGAGTGGAGAGTGATTGCCCCCACTCTCTTTCTCTATTCTATACTCAGAATTAAAATATTTACGAAAAGTTTGTGAATTAACAAAATTAGTGAATTCCAGGTCAAGAGCTATCTGTACATGCGCCATAGTAAATGCAACTGATTCAACGCGCCTTGAGCACTCGTTTGACTACTTACAAGACTATGTACAAGAGACACGATCATGCATTTTAACGTGTGAATTTACATTGGAAAAGTCAGTACTGAAAAATCATTGAAATTTTAAAAATTTAAAAAAATTGAATTTTGATCAAAATGAGTAGAAATGGCTATAAAACGTCTATAACTAGTCTGTATGTGCGTATACCTTGTTTAAAATCACAATTTAAATCACTTTTAATTTCCAGACTGGAATGTCCGGTGCCACCAGTCCTCAACCAACCAAAGTCACGAGTAACTGCGCAAGGCGAACCAAAACCCGCCATTTGCCGCTCGAAACAGTGCCTTTCAATTGCCGGTTTTGCCTGCGCTGCGTAGCGGACGTTGCGGCGCGTCTAACGCGCGCTTCCGGAGCTCAAACGGTCCATTTTGAAGCAAATTATGACCATTTTAGTGAGAATTGTCACCATTTCCCTTGTATTCACTGTAATGGCTACAATACGTCCATAAGTAGTGTCATATGTGCGTATGAGTTGTTTAAAGTCATGATTTAACTCTGTTAAAGTTATCAGAGAGCGGGGAATTGCTCCGTGACCGCTTCTTCCCTGTGGCTGTATAGAGAGAGGAGAGAGTGAGTGCGCGCACGTCTCTCTCTCTCACACTCCCTCCCTCACTCTCCCTGTACTAGTGATAGTCCAGACTGTAACTTCCTTCAGTCTGGACCGAATTTAACACTTGTTTCAGCAATTCTTATGTAATTGTGCATGGAGAATTCATTAAACACACATTTACAGCGCTCAGACAACGTTGAACCAGTCGAAATAGCATTTTTACCCTATTTTTTCGATATATTCGATAAAAATCAATATTTAATGTAATCAGAGAGTGATAAAAATATGAAATTTGAACTCACGAACCTCAAATTGTTCAGTACATGCTGATGGAGCACGAGTGAAGAGTCCCCAGACTCCTGAAATGAATAAATTAGCTAGGAATGTCTGTAATTGAGTGGTTAGTGATAATGTGTGACAAATATCAATATATCACCATGATATATAGATATTATTGAAATATTATTTATTTTCCCCGAAGGGAAGGGCCGATCCTGGAGGCAGTGCAATACCAGGCCGACCCGTGGTGGGCGAGGAGCAAGCCCCTGCAAACCCACCTGGTTTCAAAAATCAGTTAATCTCGATGTTATCAATTGATAACGTACCGGAGATTAAGCCGATAAGAACAGATACTACACTTTGATCTTAGCCAAAAGGCCGAGAAGCGATGCTGCGAAATCGAAATTTTAAAGTATAAATTCAGTGTGAGGCAGAGGCGAGACGGGTTAGGTGGGGTTGGTCGCCTTCGCGGCGATAGAGGTCGTGTGTATGGTAGAGTGAGTGTGTGGAGTGTGTATAGGGAGTGGAGAGTGATTGCCCCCACTCTCTTTCTCTATTCTATACTCAGAATTAAAATATTTACGAAAAGTTTGTGAATTAACAAAATTAGTGAATTCCAGGTCAAGAGCTATCTGTACATGCGCCATAGTAAATGCAACTGATTCAACGCGCCTTGAGCACTCGTTTGACTACTTACAAGACTATGTACAAGAGACACGATCATGCATTTTAACGTGTGAATTTACATTGGAAAAGTCAGTACTGAAAAATCATTGAAATTTTAAAAATTTAAAAAAATTGAATTTTGATCAAAATGAGTAGAAATGGCTATAAAACGTCTATAACTAGTCTGTATGTGCGTATACCTTGTTTAAAATCACAATTTAAATCACTTTTAATTTCCAGACTGGAATGTCCGGTGCCACCAGTCCTCAACCAACCAAAGTCACGAGTAACTGCGCAAGGCGAACCAAAACCCGCCATTTGCCGCTCGAAACAGTGCCTTTCAATTGCTGCGCTGCGTAGCGGACGTTGCGGCGCGTCTAACGCGCGCTTCCGGAGCTCAAACGGTCCATTTTGAAGCAAATTATGACCATTTTAGTGAGAATTGTCACCATTTCCCTTGTATTCACTGTAATGGCTACAATACGTCCATAAGTAGTGTCATATGTGCGTATGAGTTGTTTAAAGTCATGATTTAACTCTGTTAAAGTTATCAGAGAGCGGGGAATTGCTCCGTGACCGCTTCTTCCCTGTGGCTGTATAGAGAGAGGAGAGAGTGAGTGCGCGCACGTCTCTCTCTCTCACACTCCCTCCCTCACTCTCCCTGTACTAGTGATAGTCCAGACTGTAACTTCCTTCAGTCTGGACCGAATTTAACACTTGTTTCAGCAATTCTTATGTAATTGTGCATGGAGAATTCATTAAACACACATTTACAGCGCTCAGACAACGTTGAACCAGTCGAAATAGCATTTTTACCCTATTTTTTCGATATATTCGATAAAAATCAATATTTAATGTAATCAGAGAGTGATAAAAATATGAAATTTGAACTCACGAACCTCAAATTGTTCAGTACATGCTGATGGAGCACGAGTGAAGAGTCCCCAGACTCCTGAAATGAATAAATTAGCTAGGAATGTCTGTAATTGAGTGGTTAGTGATAATGTGTGACAAATATCAATATATCACCATGATATATAGATATTATTGAAATATTATTTATTTTCCCCGAAGGGAAGGGCCGATCCTGGAGGCAGTGCAATACCAGGCCGACCCGTGGTGGGCGAGGAGCAAGCCCCTGCAAACCCACCTGGTTTCAAAAATCAGTTAATCTCGATGTTATCAATTGATAACGTACCGGAGATTAAGCCGATAAGAACAGATACTACACTTTGATCTTAGCCAAAAGGCCGAGAAGCGATGCTGCGAAATCGAAATTTTAAAGTATAAATTCAGTGTGAGGCAGAGGCGAGACGGGTTAGGTGGGGTTGGTCGCCTTCGCGGCGATAGAGGTCGTGTGTATGGTAGAGTGAGTGTGTGGAGTGTGTATAGGGAGTGGAGAGTGATTGCCCCCACTCTCTTTCTCTATTCTATACTCAGAATTAAAATATTTACGAAAAGTTTGTGAATTAACAAAATTAGTGAATTCCAGGTCAAGAGCTATCTGTACATGCGCCATAGTAAATGCAACTGATTCAACGCGCCTTGAGCACTCGTTTGACTACTTACAAGACTATGTACAAGAGACACGATCATGCATTTTAACGTGTGAATTTACATTGGAAAAGTCAGTACTGAAAAATCATTGAAATTTTAAAAATTTAAAAAAATTGAATTTTGATCAAAATGAGTAGAAATGGCTATAAAACGTCTATAACTAGTCTGTATGTGCGTATACCTTGTTTAAAATCACAATTTAAATCACTTTTAATTTCCAGACTGGAATGTCCGGTGCCACCAGTCCTCAACCAACCAAAGTCACGAGTAACTGCGCAAGGCGAACCAAAACCCGCCATTTGCCGCTCGAAACAGTGCCTTTCAATTGCTGCGCTGCGTAGCGGACGTTGCGGCGCGTCTAACGCGCGCTTCCGGAGCTCAAACGGTCCATTTTGAAGCAAATTATGACCATTTTAGTGAGAATTGTCACCATTTCCCTTGTATTCACTGTAATGGCTACAATACGTCCATAAGTAGTGTCATATGTGCGTATGAGTTGTTTAAAGTCATGATTTAACTCTGTTAAAGTTATCAGAGAGCGGGGAATTGCTCCGTGACCGCTTCTTCCCTGTGGCTGTATAGAGAGAGGAGAGAGTGAGTGCGCGCACGTCTCTCTCTCTCACACTCCCTCCCTCACTCTCCCTGTACTAGTGATAGTCCAGACTGTAACTTCCTTCAGTCTGGACCGAATTTAACACTTGTTTCAGCAATTCTTATGTAATTGTGCATGGAGAATTCATTAAACACACATTTACAGCGCTCAGACAACGTTGAACCAGTCGAAATAGCATTTTTACCCTATTTTTTCGATATATTCGATAAAAATCAATATTTAATGTAATCAGAGAGTGATAAAAATATGAAATTTGAACTCACGAACCTCAAATTGTTCAGTACATGCTGATGGAGCACGAGTGAAGAGTCCCCAGACTCCTGAAATGAATAAATTAGCTAGGAATGTCTGTAATTGAGTGGTTAGTGATAATGTGTGACAAATATCAATATATCACCATGATATATAGATATTATTGAAATATTATTTATTTTCCCCGAAGGGAAGGGCCGATCCTGGAGGCAGTGCAATACCAGGCCGACCCGTGGTGGGCGAGGAGCAAGCCCCTGCAAACCCACCTGGTTTCAAAAATCAGTTAATCTCGATGTTATCAATTGATAACGTACCGGAGATTAAGCCGATAAGAACAGATACTACACTTTGATCTTAGCCAAAAGGCCGAGAAGCGATGCTGCGAAATCGAAATTTTAAAGTATAAATTCAGTGTGAGGCAGAGGCGAGACGGGTTAGGTGGGGTTGGTCGCCTTCGCGGCGATAGAGGTCGTGTGTATGGTAGAGTGAGTGTGTGGAGTGTGTATAGGGAGTGGAGAGTGATTGCCCCCACTCTCTTTCTCTATTCTATACTCAGAATTAAAATATTTACGAAAAGTTTGTGAATTAACAAAATTAGTGAATTCCAGGTCAAGAGCTATCTGTACATGCGCCATAGTAAATGCAACTGATTGAACGCGCCTTGAGCACTCGTTTGACTACTTACAAGACTATGTACAAGAGACACGATCATGCATTTTAACGTGTGAATTTACATTGGAAAAGTCAGTACTGAAAAATCATTGAAATTTTAAAAATTTAAAAAAATTGAATTTTGATCAAAATGAGTAGAAATGGCTATAAAACGTCTATAACTAGTCTGTATGTGCGTATACCTTGTTTAAAATCACAATTTAAATCACTTTTAATTTCCAGACTGGAATGTCCGGTGCCACCAGTCCTCAACCAACCAAAGTCACGAGTAACTGCGCAAGGCGAACCAAAACCCGCCATTTGCCGCTCGAAACAGTGCCTTTCAATTGCCGGTTTTGCCTGCGCTGCGTAGCGGACGTTGCGGCGCGTCTAACGCGCGCTTCCGGAGCTCAAACGGTCCATTTTGAAGCAAATTATGACCATTTTAGTGAGAATTGTCACCATTTCCCTTGTATTCACTGTAATGGCTACAATACGTCCATAAGTAGTGTCATATGTGCGTATGAGTTGTTTAAAGTCATGATTTAACTCTGTTAAAGTTATCAGAGAGCGGGGAATTGCTCCGTGACCGCTTCTTCCCTGTGGCTGTATAGAGAGAGGAGAGAGTGAGTGCGCGCACGTCTCTCTCTCTCACACTCCCTCCCTCACTCTCCCTGTACTAGTGATAGTCCAGACTGTAACTTCCTTCAGTCTGGACCGAATTTAACACTTGTTTCAGCAATTCTTATGTAATTGTGCATGGAGAATTCATTAAACACACATTTACAGCGCTCAGACAACGTTGAACCAGTCGAAATAGCATTTTTACCCTATTTTTTCGATATATTCGATAAAAATCAATATTTAATGTAATCAGAGAGTGATAAAAATATGAAATTTGAACTCACGAACCTCAAATTGTTCAGTACATGCTGATGGAGCACGAGTGAAGAGTCCCCAGACTCCTGAAATGAATAAATTAGCTAGGAATGTCTGTAATTGAGTGGTTAGTGATAATGTGTGACAAATATCAATATATCACCATGATATATAGATATTATTGAAATATTATTTATTTTCCCCGAAGGGAAGGGCCGATCCTGGAGGCAGTGCAATACCAGGCCGACCCGTGGTGGGCGAGGAGCAAGCCCCTGCAAACCCACCTGGTTTCAAAAATCAGTTAATCTCGATGTTATCAATTGATAACGTACCGGAGATTAAGCCGATAAGAACAGATACTACACTTTGATCTTAGCCAAAAGGCCGAGAAGCGATGCTGCGAAATCGAAATTTTAAAGTATAAATTCAGTGTGAGGCAGAGGCGAGACGGGTTAGGTGGGGTTGGTCGCCTTCGCGGCGATAGAGGTCGTGTGTATGGTAGAGTGAGTGTGTGGAGTGTGTATAGGGAGTGGAGAGTGATTGCCCCCACTCTCTTTCTCTATTCTATACTCAGAATTAAAATATTTACGAAAAGTTTGTGAATTAACAAAATTAGTGAATTCCAGGTCAAGAGCTATCTGTACATGCGCCATAGTAAATGCAACTGATTGAACGCGCCTTGAGCACTCGTTTGACTACTTACAAGACTATGTACAAGAGACACGATCATGCATTTTAACGTGTGAATTTACATTGGAAAAGTCAGTACTGAAAAATCATTGAAATTTTAAAAATTTAAAAAAATTGAATTTTGATCAAAATGAGTAGAAATGGCTATAAAACGTCTATAACTAGTCTGTATGTGCGTATACCTTGTTTAAAATCACAATTTAAATCACTTTTAATTTCCAGACTGGAATGTCCGGTGCCACCAGTCCTCAACCAACCAAAGTCACGAGTAACTGCGCAAGGCGAACCAAAACCCGCCATTTGCCGCTCGAAACAGTGCCTTTCAATTGCCGGTTTTGCCTGCGCTGCGTAGCGGACGTTGCGGCGCGTCTAACGCGCGCTTCCGGAGCTCAAACGGTCCATTTTGAAGCAAATTATGACCATTTTAGTGAGAATTGTCACCATTTCCCTTGTATTCACTGTAATGGCTACAATACGTCCATAAGTAGTGTCATATGTGCGTATGAGTTGTTTAAAGTCATGATTTAACTCTGTTAAAGTTATCAGAGAGCGGGGAATTGCTCCGTGACCGCTTCTTCCCTGTGGCTGTATAGAGAGAGGAGAGAGTGAGTGCGCGCACGTCTCTCTCTCTCACACTCCCTCCCTCACTCTCCCTGTACTAGTGATAGTCCAGACTGTAACTTCCTTCAGTCTGGACCGAATTTAACACTTGTTTCAGCAATTCTTATGTAATTGTGCATGGAGAATTCATTAAACACACATTTACAGCGCTCAGACAACGTTGAACCAGTCGAAATAGCATTTTTACCCTATTTTTTCGATATATTCGATAAAAATCAATATTTAATGTAATCAGAGAGTGATAAAAATATGAAATTTGAACTCACGAACCTCAAATTGTTCAGTACATGCTGATGGAGCACGAGTGAAGAGTCCCCAGACTCCTGAAATGAATAAATTAGCTAGGAATGTCTGTAATTGAGTGGTTAGTGATAATGTGTGACAAATATCAATATATCACCATGATATATAGATATTATTGAAATATTATTTATTTTCCCCGAAGGGAAGGGCCGATCCTGGAGGCAGTGCAATACCAGGCCGACCCGTGGTGGGCGAGGAGCAAGCCCCTGCAAACCCACCTGGTTTCAAAAATCAGTTAATCTCGATGTTATCAATTGATAACGTACCGGAGATTAAGCCGATAAGAACAGATACTACACTTTGATCTTAGCCAAAAGGCCGAGAAGCGATGCTGCGAAATCGAAATTTTAAAGTATAAATTCAGTGTGAGGCAGAGGCGAGACGGGTTAGGTGGGGTTGGTCGCCTTCGCGGCGATAGAGGTCGTGTGTATGGTAGAGTGAGTGTGTGGAGTGTGTATAGGGAGTGGAGAGTGATTGCCCCCACTCTCTTTCTCTATTCTATACTCAGAATTAAAATATTTACGAAAAGTTTGTGAATTAACAAAATTAGTGAATTCCAGGTCAAGAGCTATCTGTACATGCGCCATAGTAAATGCAACTGATTGAACGCGCCTTGAGCACTCGTTTGACTACTTACAAGACTATGTACAAGAGACACGATCATGCATTTTAACGTGTGAATTTACATTGGAAAAGTCAGTACTGAAAAATCATTGAAATTTTAAAAATTTAAAAAAATTGAATTTTGATCAAAATGAGTAGAAATGGCTATAAAACGTCTATAACTAGTCTGTATGTGCGTATACCTTGTTTAAAATCACAATTTAAATCACTTTTAATTTCCAGACTGGAATGTCCGGTGCCACCAGTCCTCAACCAACCAAAGTCACGAGTAACTGCGCAAGGCGAACCAAAACCCGCCATTTGCCGCTCGAAACAGTGCCTTTCAATTGCCGGTTTTGCCTGCGCTGCGTAGCGGACGTTGCGGCGCGTCTAACGCGCGCTTCCGGAGCTCAAACGGTCCATTTTGAAGCAAATTATGACCATTTTAGTGAGAATTGTCACCATTTCCCTTGTATTCACTGTAATGGCTACAATACGTCCATAAGTAGTGTCATATGTGCGTATGAGTTGTTTAAAGTCATGATTTAACTCTGTTAAAGTTATCAGAGAGCGGGGAATTGCTCCGTGACCGCTTCTTCCCTGTGGCTGTATAGAGAGAGGAGAGAGTGAGTGCGCGCACGTCTCTCTCTCTCACACTCCCTCCCTCACTCTCCCTGTACTAGTGATAGTCCAGACTGTAACTTCCTTCAGTCTGGACCGAATTTAACACTTGTTTCAGCAATTCTTATGTAATTGTGCATGGAGAATTCATTAAACACACATTTACAGCGCTCAGACAACGTTGAACCAGTCGAAATAGCATTTTTACCCTATTTTTTTCGATATATTCGATAAACATCAATATTTAATGTAATCAGAGAGTGATAAAAATATGAAATTTGAACTCACGAACCTCAAATTGTTCAGTACATGCTGATGGAGCACGAGTGAAGAGTCCCCAGACTCCTGAAATGAATAAATTAGCTAGGAATGTCTGTAATTGAGTGGTTAGTGATAATGTGTGACAAATATCAATATATCACCATGATATATAGATATTATTGAAATATTATTTATTTTCCCCGAAGGGAAGGGCCGATCCTGGAGGCAGTGCAATACCAGGCCGACCCGTGGTGGGCGAGGAGCAAGCCCCTGCAAACCCACCTGGTTTCAAAAATCAGTTAATCTCGATGTTATCAATTGATAACGTACCGGAGATTAAGCCGATAAGAACAGATTTGACAAGTTTATTAGAACATTTGGTCAATGGGACCACAAAGAAAGAGCGAATAGGTCACTGAGTGACCCAAAGAGACACAAGAGTGGAGTGTCACTGACCATAGAAAGACCTCGGGGTCACCGGCGCCAAACTACAGACAAATGACAGAGCCACAGAAAATGGTAGAGTACAACCGAGTATCAATGCCAATGGGTTCAATACGAATGGCTCTAGAGTCTTGGGACAGGTCGACTCAAATAGAGAAGGCTAGAGAGGTCAATGGGTTTGATAGGTTTGCCTAACTAGAGTTCAATGTAATGAGAGACTGTATAACGAGTGCTAGTGATTGAAACGAACGAAATGGGGCAAGTGATACTGGTGTGACTGTGGACAAAGGAAAACGTGAATCTAAGCCTTGGGATCATATCGGCTACGCAGGGGACACACTATCAGGGAATGGGTTAGGGTAATCTCTGGACAGTGCGCACTCCGCACATGCAAATCTTGGTAGAACCATAATGGAAGGCGTCCCGCGTATCGACCACCGATGGGACCCGTTCATCAGTACACGACATCTCCGTGGGTTTGAGAGTACGGTAGATGACGTGCCTGGAATTTGGGTGGATCAGGTGGGAAAAGGAAAGATAGACAACGAAACCGAATCACAAAACATTAACCTGGTTTAGCTCCGACTGCTGTTCGAAAACGGGCTCCATCCTCGTAGGGGGTCTTGAACAGGCCATAGCTTCAGCTGGCCAACGGCGGCGAGTAGTCTTTATGAGACGAGGCGTCGTAGAGGACGTCCGTGCGTCAAGGTGGCTCCTCAGCGGGCGAAGGGCAGAGTCCCTCAGGCGAAGAGGGGATGAGCGAGCAAGGGGGTGTACTTGGGTAGGGGTGGGGTAGACGAACGGCCAGCCAATGGATCCCCAGGCGGGTGTAGTCAAGCAAGGGCACAGAACTGGGTTTGCGATAGTCTGTGTGAGCTCCCTTGGTGATACAACGGACCTGGTTCACCATTGGGGGCCTCTCCAGAAGGCGCGAAGACGAGGGAAGATGAGAAGTGAAGAGGAGACGCGGCCAGTATCGATCCGAAAATCAATCGATACGGGCGGGAAGAAGAAGGCACGTGTCCTGTCCACGTGATCGCCCCTCTACTAGAGAAGCATCGATCAACCGGAATCAGCACGGTTGAAGATAGCTTCGCCTAGTAGAGGTCGAAGGTCCATGGTCGAAGGCGTGGCAACTGCGGCAGACGTGGCGACGGCGTGACAAGCAGACGAGCGAGTAGATGAGCCGTTGATGTTGAAGACCGAGCAGATGAACACGAGAAGACACTTTGATCTTAGCCAAAAGGCCGAGAAGCGATGCTGCGAAATCGAAATTTTAAAGTATAAATTCAGTGTGAGGCAGAGGCGAGACGGGTTAGGTGGGGTTGGTCGCCTTCGCGGCGATAGAGGTCGTGTGTATGGTAGAGTGAGTGTGTGGAGTGTGTATAGGGAGTGGAGAGTGATTGCCCCCACTCTCTTTCTCTATTCTATACTCAGAATTAAAATATTTACGAAAAGTTTGTGAATTAACAAAATTAGTGAATTCCAGGTCAAGAGCTATCTGTACATGCGCCATAGTAAATGCAACTGATTGAACGCGCCTTGAGCACTCGTTTGACTACTTACAAGACTATGTACAAGAGACACGATCATGCATTTTAACGTGTGAATTTACATTGGAAAAGTCAGTACTGAAAAATCATTGAAATTTTAAAAATTTAAAAAAATTGAATTTTGATCAAAATGAGTAGAAATGGCTATAAAACGTCTATAACTAGTCTGTATGTGCGTATACCTTGTTTAAAATCACAATTTAAATCACTTTTAATTTCCAGACTGGAATGTCCGGTGCCACCAGTCCTCAACCAACCAAAGTCACGAGTAACTGCGCAAGGCGAACCAAAACCCGCCATTTGCCGCTCGAAACAGTGCCTTTCAATTGCCGGTTTTGCCTGCGCTGCGTAGCGGACGTTGCGGCGCGTCTAACGCGCGCTTCCGGAGCTCAAACGGTCCATTTTGAAGCAAATTATGACCATTTTAGTGAGAATTGTCACCATTTCCCTTGTATTCACTGTAATGGCTACAATACGTCCATAAGTAGTGTCATATGTGCGTATGAGTTGTTTAAAGTCATGATTTAACTCTGTTAAAGTTATCAGAGAGCGGGGAATTGCTCCGTGACCGCTTCTTCCCTGTGGCTGTATAGAGAGAGGAGAGAGTGAGTGCGCGCACGTCTCTCTCTCTCACACTCCCTCCCTCACTCTCCCTGTACTAGTGATAGTCCAGACTGTAACTTCCTTCAGTCTGGACCGAATTTAACACTTGTTTCAGCAATTCTTATGTAATTGTGCATGGAGAATTCATTAAACACACATTTACAGCGCTCAGACAACGTTGAACCAGTCGAAATAGCATTTTTACCCTATTTTTTTCGATATATTCGATAAACATCAATATTTAATGTAATCAGAGAGTGATAAAAATATGAAATTTGAACTCACGAACCTCAAATTGTTCAGTACATGCTGATGGAGCACGAGTGAAGAGTCCCCAGACTCCTGAAATGAATAAATTAGCTAGGAATGTCTGTAATTGAGTGGTTAGTGATAATGTGTGACAAATATCAATATATCACCATGATATATAGATATTATTGAAATATTATTTATTTTCCCCGAAGGGAAGGGCCGATCCTGGAGGCAGTGCAATACCAGGCCGACCCGTGGTGGGCGAGGAGCAAGCCCCTGCAAACCCACCTGGTTTCAAAAATCAGTTAATCTCGATGTTATCAATTGATAACGTACCGGAGATTAAGCCGATAAGAACAGATTTGACAAGTTTATTAGAACATTTGGTCAATGGGACCACAAAGAAAGAGCGAATAGGTCACTGAGTGACCCAAAGAGACACAAGAGTGGAGTGTCACTGACCATAGAAAGACCTCGGGGTCACCGGCGCCAAACTACAGACAAATGACAGAGCCACAGAAAATGGTAGAGTACAACCGAGTATCAATGCCAATGGGTTCAATACGAATGGCTCTAGAGTCTTGGGACAGGTCGACTCAAATAGAGAAGGCTAGAGAGGTCAATGGGTTTGATAGGTTTGCCTAACTAGAGTTCAATGTAATGAGAGACTGTATAACGAGTGCTAGTGATTGAAACGAACGAAATGGGGCAAGTGATACTGGTGTGACTGTGGACAAAGGAAAACGTGAATCTAAGCCTTGGGATCATATCGGCTACGCAGGGGACACACTATCAGGGAATGGGTTAGGGTAATCTCTGGACAGTGCGCACTCCGCACATGCAAATCTTGGTAGAACCATAATGGAAGGCGTCCCGCGTATCGACCACCGATGGGACCCGTTCATCAGTACACGACATCTCCGTGGGTTTGAGAGTACGGTAGATGACGTGCCTGGAATTTGGGTGGATCAGGTGGGAAAAGGAAAGATAGACAACGAAACCGAATCACAAAACATTAACCTGGTTTAGCTCCGACTGCTGTTCGAAAACGGGCTCCATCCTCGTAGGGGGTCTTGAACAGGCCATAGCTTCAGCTGGCCAACGGCGGCGAGTAGTCTTTATGAGACGAGGCGTCGTAGAGGACGTCCGTGCGTCAAGGTGGCTCCTCAGCGGGCGAAGGGCAGAGTCCCTCAGGCGAAGAGGGGATGAGCGAGCAAGGGGGTGTACTTGGGTAGGGGTGGGGTAGACGAACGGCCAGCCAATGGATCCCCAGGCGGGTGTAGTCAAGCAAGGGCACAGAACTGGGTTTGCGATAGTCTGTGTGAGCTCCCTTGGTGATACAACGGACCTGGTTCACCATTGGGGGCCTCTCCAGAAGGCGCGAAGACGAGGGAAGATGAGAAGTGAAGAGGAGACGCGGCCAGTATCGATCCGAAAATCAATCGATACGGGCGGGAAGAAGAAGGCACGTGTCCTGTCCACGTGATCGCCCCTCTACTAGAGAAGCATCGATCAACCGGAATCAGCACGGTTGAAGATAGCTTCGCCTAGTAGAGGTCGAAGGTCCATGGTCGAAGGCGTGGCAACTGCGGCAGACGTGGCGACGGCGTGACAAGCAGACGAGCGAGTAGATGAGCCGTTGATGTTGAAGACCGAGCAGATGAACACGAGAAGACACTTTGATCTTAGCCAAAAGGCCGAGAAGCGATGCTGCGAAATCGAAATTTTAAAGTATAAATTCAGTGTGAGGCAGAGGCGAGACGGGTTAGGTGGGGTTGGTCGCCTTCGCGGCGATAGAGGTCGTGTGTATGGTAGAGTGAGTGTGTGGAGTGTGTATAGGGAGTGGAGAGTGATTGCCCCCACTCTCTTTCTCTATTCTATACTCAGAATTAAAATATTTACGAAAAGTTTGTGAATTAACAAAATTAGTGAATTCCAGGTCAAGAGCTATCTGTACATGCGCCATAGTAAATGCAACTGATTCAACGCGCCTTGAGCACTCGTTTGACTACTTACAAGACTATGTACAAGAGACACGATCATGCATTTTAACGTGTGAATTTACATTGGAAAAGTCAGTACTGAAAAATCATTGAAATTTTAAAAATTTAAAAAAATTGAATTTTGATCAAAATGAGTAGAAATGGCTATAAAACGTCTATAACTAGTCTGTATGTGCGTATACCTTGTTTAAAATCACAATTTAAATCACTTTTAATTTCCAGACTGGAATGTCCGGTGCCACCAGTCCTCAACCAACCAAAGTCACGAGTAACTGCGCAAGGCGAACCAAAACCCGCCATTTGCCGCTCGAAACAGTGCCTTTCAATTGCCGGTTTTGCCTGCGCTGCGTAGCGGACGTTGCGGCGCGTCTAACGCGCGCTTCCGGAGCTCAAACGGTCCATTTTGAAGCAAATTATGACCATTTTAGTGAGAATTGTCACCATTTCCCTTGTATTCACTGTAATGGCTACAATACGTCCATAAGTAGTGTCATATGTGCGTATGAGTTGTTTAAAGTCATGATTTAACTCTGTTAAAGTTATCAGAGAGCGGGGAATTGCTCCGTGACCGCTTCTTCCCTGTGGCTGTATAGAGAGAGGAGAGAGTGAGTGCGCGCACGTCTCTCTCTCTCACACTCCCTCCCTCACTCTCCCTGTACTAGTGATAGTCCAGACTGTAACTTCCTTCAGTCTGGACCGAATTTAACACTTGTTTCAGCAATTCTTATGTAATTGTGCATGGAGAATTCATTAAACACACATTTACAGCGCTCAGACAACGTTGAACCAGTCGAAATAGCATTTTTACCCTATTTTTTTCGATATATTCGATAAACATCAATATTTAATGTAATCAGAGAGTGATAAAAATATGAAATTTGAACTCACGAACCTCAAATTGTTCAGTACATGCTGATGGAGCACGAGTGAAGAGTCCCCAGACTCCTGAAATGAATAAATTAGCTAGGAATGTCTGTAATTGAGTGGTTAGTGATAATGTGTGACAAATATCAATATATCACCATGATATATAGATATTATTGAAATATTATTTATTTTCCCCGAAGGGAAGGGCCGATCCTGGAGGCAGTGCAATACCAGGCCGACCCGTGGTGGGCGAGGAGCAAGCCCCTGCAAACCCACCTGGTTTCAAAAATCAGTTAATCTCGATGTTATCAATTGATAACGTACCGGAGATTAAGCCGATAAGAACAGATTTGACAAGTTTATTAGAACATTTGGTCAATGGGACCACAAAGAAAGAGCGAATAGGTCACTGAGTGACCCAAAGAGACACGAGAGTGGAGTGTCACTGACCATAGAAAGACCTCGGGGTCACCGGCGCCAAACTACAGACAAATGACAGAGCCACAGAAAATGGTGAAGTACAACCGAGTCTCAATGCCAATGGTTTCAATGCGAATGGCTCTAGAGTCTTGGGACAGATCGACTCAGTAGAGAAGGCTAGAGAGGTCAATGGGTTTGATAGGTTTGCCTAACTAGAGTTCAATGCAATGAGAGACTGTATAACGAGTGCTAGTGATTGAAACGAACGAAATGGGGCAAGTGATACTGGTGTGACTGTGGACAAAGGAAAACGTGAATCTAAGCCTTGGGATCTTATCGGCTACGCAGGGGACACACTATCAGGGAATGGGTTAGGGTAATCTCTGGACAGTGCGCACTCCGCACATGCAAATCTTGGTAGATCCATAATGGAAGGCGTCCCGCGTATCGACCACCGATGGGACCCGTTCATCAGTACACGACATCTCCGTGGGTTTGAGAGTACGGTAGATGACGTGCCTGGAATTTGGGTGGATCAGGTGGGAAAAGGAAAGATAGACAACGAAACCGAATCACAAAACATTAACCTGGTTTAGCTCCGACTGCTGTTCGAAAACGGGCTCCATCCTCGTAGGGGGTCTTGAACAGGCCATAGCTTCAGCTGGCCAACGGCGGCGAGTAGTCTTTATGAGACGAGGCGTCGTAGAGGACGTCCGTGCGTCAAGGTGGCTCCTCAGCGGGCGAAGGGCAGAGTCCCTCAGGCGAAGAGGGGATGAGCGAGCAAGGGGGTGTACTTGGGTAGGGGTGGGGTAGACGAACGGCCAGCCAATGGATCCCCAGGCGGGTGTAGTCAAGCAAGGGCACAGAACTGGGTTTGCGATAGTCTGTGTGAGCTCCCTTGGTGATACAACGGACCTGGTTCACCATTGGGGGCCTCTCCAGAAGGCGCGAAGACGAGGGAAGATGAGAAGTGAAGAGGAGACGCGGCCAGTATCGATCCGAAAATCAATCGATACGGGCGGGAAGAAGAAGGCACGTGTCCTGTCCACGTGATCGCCCCTCTACTAGAGAAGCATCGATCAACCGGAATCAGCACGGTTGAAGATAGCTTCGCCTAGTAGAGGTCGAAGGTCCATGGTCGAAGGCGTGGCAACTGCGGCAGACGTGGCGACGGCGTGACAAGCAGACGAGCGAGTAGATGAGCCGTTGATGTTGAAGACCGAGCAGATGAACACGAGAAGACACTTTGATCTTAGCCAAAAGGCCGAGAAGCGATGCTGCGAAATCGAAATTTTAAAGTATAAATTCAGTGTGAGGCAGAGGCGAGACGGGTTAGGTGGGGTTGGTCGCCTTCGCGGCGATAGAGGTCGTGTGTATGGTAGAGTGAGTGTGTGGAGTGTGTATAGGGAGTGGAGAGTGATTGCCCCCACTCTCTTTCTCTATTCTATACTCAGAATTAAAATATTTACGAAAAGTTTGTGAATTAACAAAATTAGTGAATTCCAGGTCAAGAGCTATCTGTACATGCGCCATAGTAAATGCAACTGATTCAACGCGCCTTGAGCACTCGTTTGACTACTTACAAGACTATGTACAAGAGACACGATCATGCATTTTAACGTGTGAATTTACATTGGAAAAGTCAGTACTGAAAAATCATTGAAATTTTAAAAATTTAAAAAAATTGAATTTTGATCAAAATGAGTAGAAATGGCTATAAAACGTCTATAACTAGTCTGTATGTGCGTATACCTTGTTTAAAATCACAATTTAAATCACTTTTAATTTCCAGACTGGAATGTCCGGTGCCACCAGTCCTCAACCAACCAAAGTCACGAGTAACTGCGCAAGGCGAACCAAAACCCGCCATTTGCCGCTCGAAACAGTGCCTTTCAATTGCCGGTTTTGCCTGCGCTGCGTAGCGGACGTTGCGGCGCGTCTAACGCGCGCTTCCGGAGCTCAAACGGTCCATTTTGAAGCAAATTATGACCATTTTAGTGAGAATTGTCACCATTTCCCTTGTATTCACTGTAATGGCTACAATACGTCCATAAGTAGTGTCATATGTGCGTATGAGTTGTTTAAAGTCATGATTTAACTCTGTTAAAGTTATCAGAGAGCGGGGAATTGCTCCGTGACCGCTTCTTCCCTGTGGCTGTATAGAGAGAGGAGAGAGTGAGTGCGCGCACGTCTCTCTCTCTCACACTCCCTCCCTCACTCTCCCTGTACTAGTGATAGTCCAGACTGTAACTTCCTTCAGTCTGGACCGAATTTAACACTTGTTTCAGCAATTCTTATGTAATTGTGCATGGAGAATTCATTAAACACACATTTACAGCGCTCAGACAACGTTGAACCAGTCGAAATAGCATTTTTACCCTATTTTTTTCGATATATTCGATAAACATCAATATTTAATGTAATCAGAGAGTGATAAAAATATGAAATTTGAACTCACGAACCTCAAATTGTTCAGTACATGCTGATGGAGCACGAGTGAAGAGTCCCCAGACTCCTGAAATGAATAAATTAGCTAGGAATGTCTGTAATTGAGTGGTTAGTGATAATGTGTGACAAATATCAATATATCACCATGATATATAGATATTATTGAAATATTATTTATTTTCCCCGAAGGGAAGGGCCGATCCTGGAGGCAGTGCAATACCAGGCCGACCCGTGGTGGGCGAGGAGCAAGCCCCTGCAAACCCACCTGGTTTCAAAAATCAGTTAATCTCGATGTTATCAATTGATAACGTACCGGAGATTAAGCCGATAAGAACAGATTTGACAAGTTTATTAGAACATTTGGTCAATGGGACCACAAAGAAAGAGCGAATAGGTCACTGAGTGACCCAAAGAGACACGAGAGTGGAGTGTCACTGACCATAGAAAGACCTCGGGGTCACCGGCGCCAAACTACAGACAAATGACAGAGCCACAGAAAATGGTGAAGTACAACCGAGTCTCAATGCCAATGGTTTCAATGCGAATGGCTCTAGAGTCTTGGGACAGATCGACTCAGTAGAGAAGGCTAGAGAGGTCAATGGGTTTGATAGGTTTGCCTAACTAGAGTTCAATGCAATGAGAGACTGTATAACGAGTGCTAGTGATTGAAACGAACGAAATGGGGCAAGTGATACTGGTGTGACTGTGGACAAAGGAAAACGTGAATCTAAGCCTTGGGATCTTATCGGCTACGCAGGGGACACACTATCAGGGAATGGGTTAGGGTAATCTCTGGACAGTGCGCACTCCGCACATGCAAATCTTGGTAGATCCATAATGGAAGGCGTCCCGCGTATCGACCACCGATGGGACCCGTTCATCAGTACACGACATCTCCGTGGGTTTGAGAGTACGGTAGATGACGTGCCTGGAATTTGGGTGGATCAGGTGGGAAAAGGAAAGATAGACAACGAAACCGAATCACAAAACATTAACCTGGTTTAGCTCCGACTGCTGTTCGAAAACGGGCTCCATCCTCGTAGGGGGTCTTGAACAGGCCATAGCTTCAGCTGGCCAACGGCGGCGAGTAGTCTTTATGAGACGAGGCGTCGTAGAGGACGTCCGTGCGTCAAGGTGGCTCCTCAGCGGGCGAAGGGCAGAGTCCCTCAGGCGAAGAGGGGATGAGCGAGCAAGGGGGTGTACTTGGGTAGGGGTGGGGTAGACGAACGGCCAGCCAATGGATCCCCAGGCGGGTGTAGTCAAGCAAGGGCACAGAACTGGGTTTGCGATAGTCTGTGTGAGCTCCCTTGGTGATACAACGGACCTGGTTCACCATTGGGGGCCTCTCCAGAAGGCGCGAAGACGAGGGAAGATGAGAAGTGAAGAGGAGACGCGGCCAGTATCGATCCGAAAATCAATCGATACGGGCGGGAAGAAGAAGGCACGTGTCCTGTCCACGTGATCGCCCCTCTACTAGAGAAGCATCGATCAACCGGAATCAGCACGGTTGAAGATAGCTTCGCCTAGTAGAGGTCGAAGGTCCATGGTCGAAGGCGTGGCAACTGCGGCAGACGTGGCGACGGCGTGACAAGCAGACGAGCGAGTAGATGAGCCGTTGATGTTGAAGACCGAGCAGATGAACACGAGAAGACACTTTGATCTTAGCCAAAAGGCCGAGAAGCGATGCTGCGAAATCGAAATTTTAAAGTATAAATTCAGTGTGAGGCAGAGGCGAGACGGGTTAGGTGGGGTTGGTCGCCTTCGCGGCGATAGAGGTCGTGTGTATGGTAGAGTGAGTGTGTGGAGTGTGTATAGGGAGTGGAGAGTGATTGCCCCCACTCTCTTTCTCTATTCTATACTCAGAATTAAAATATTTACGAAAAGTTTGTGAATTAACAAAATTAGTGAATTCCAGGTCAAGAGCTATCTGTACATGCGCCATAGTAAATGCAACTGATTCAACGCGCCTTGAGCACTCGTTTGACTACTTACAAGACTATGTACAAGAGACACGATCATGCATTTTAACGTGTGAATTTACATTGGAAAAGTCAGTACTGAAAAATCATTGAAATTTTAAAAATTTAAAAAAATTGAATTTTGATCAAAATGAGTAGAAATGGCTATAAAACGTCTATAACTAGTCTGTATGTGCGTATACCTTGTTTAAAATCACAATTTAAATCACTTTTAATTTCCAGACTGGAATGTCCGGTGCCACCAGTCCTCAACCAACCAAAGTCACGAGTAACTGCGCAAGGCGAACCAAAACCCGCCATTTGCCGCTCGAAACAGTGCCTTTCAATTGCCGGTTTTGCCTGCGCTGCGTAGCGGACGTTGCGGCGCGTCTAACGCGCGCTTCCGGAGCTCAAACGGTCCATTTTGAAGCAAATTATGACCATTTTAGTGAGAATTGTCACCATTTCCCTTGTATTCACTGTAATGGCTACAATACGTCCATAAGTAGTGTCATATGTGCGTATGAGTTGTTTAAAGTCATGATTTAACTCTGTTAAAGTTATCAGAGAGCGGGGAATTGCTCCGTGACCGCTTCTTCCCTGTGGCTGTATAGAGAGAGGAGAGAGTGAGTGCGCGCACGTCTCTCTCTCTCACACTCCCTCCCTCACTCTCCCTGTACTAGTGATAGTCCAGACTGTAACTTCCTTCAGTCTGGACCGAATTTAACACTTGTTTCAGCAATTCTTATGTAATTGTGCATGGAGAATTCATTAAACACACATTTACAGCGCTCAGACAACGTTGAACCAGTCGAAATAGCATTTTTACCCTATTTTTTTCGATATATTCGATAAACATCAATATTTAATGTAATCAGAGAGTGATAAAAATATGAAATTTGAACTCACGAACCTCAAATTGTTCAGTACATGCTGATGGAGCACGAGTGAAGAGTCCCCAGACTCCTGAAATGAATAAATTAGCTAGGAATGTCTGTAATTGAGTGGTTAGTGATAATGTGTGACAAATATCAATATATCACCATGATATATAGATATTATTGAAATATTATTTATTTTCCCCGAAGGGAAGGGCCGATCCTGGAGGCAGTGCAATACCAGGCCGACCCGTGGTGGGCGAGGAGCAAGCCCCTGCAAACCCACCTGGTTTCAAAAATCAGTTAATCTCGATGTTATCAATTGATAACGTACCGGAGATTAAGCCGATAAGAACAGATTTGACAAGTTTATTAGAACATTTGGTCAATGGGACCACAAAGAAAGAGCGAATAGGTCACTGAGTGACCCAAAGAGACACAAGAGTGGAGTGTCACTGACCATAGAAAGACCTCGGGGTCACCGGCGCCAAACTACAGACAAATGACAGAGCCACAGAAAATGGTAGAGTACAACCGAGTATCAATGCCAATGGGTTCAATACGAATGGCTCTAGAGTCTTGGGACAGGTCGACTCAAATAGAGAAGGCTAGAGAGGTCAATGGGTTTGATAGGTTTGCCTAACTAGAGTTCAATGTAATGAGAGACTGTATAACGAGTGCTAGTGATTGAAACGAACGAAATGGGGCAAGTGATACTGGTGTGACTGTGGACAAAGGAAAACGTGAATCTAAGCCTTGGGATCATATCGGCTACGCAGGGGACACACTATCAGGGAATGGGTTAGGGTAATCTCTGGACAGTGCGCACTCCGCACATGCAAATCTTGGTAGAACCATAATGGAAGGCGTCCCGCGTATCGACCACCGATGGGACCCGTTCATCAGTACACGACATCTCCGTGGGTTTGAGAGTACGGTAGATGACGTGCCTGGAATTTGGGTGGATCAGGTGGGAAAAGGAAAGATAGACAACGAAACCGAATCACAAAACATTAACCTGGTTTAGCTCCGACTGCTGTTCGAAAACGGGCTCCATCCTCGTAGGGGGTCTTGAACAGGCCATAGCTTCAGCTGGCCAACGGCGGCGAGTAGTCTTTATGAGACGAGGCGTCGTAGAGGACGTCCGTGCGTCAAGGTGGCTCCTCAGCGGGCGAAGGGCAGAGTCCCTCAGGCGAAGAGGGGATGAGCGAGCAAGGGGGTGTACTTGGGTAGGGGTGGGGTAGACGAACGGCCAGCCAATGGATCCCCAGGCGGGTGTAGTCAAGCAAGGGCACAGAACTGGGTTTGCGATAGTCTGTGTGAGCTCCCTTGGTGATACAACGGACCTGGTTCACCATTGGGGGCCTCTCCAGAAGGCGCGAAGACGAGGGAAGATGAGAAGTGAAGAGGAGACGCGGCCAGTATCGATCCGAAAATCAATCGATACGGGCGGGAAGAAGAAGGCACGTGTCCTGTCCACGTGATCGCCCCTCTACTAGAGAAGCATCGATCAACCGGAATCAGCACGGTTGAAGATAGCTTCGCCTAGTAGAGGTCGAAGGTCCATGGTCGAAGGCGTGGCAACTGCGGCAGACGTGGCGACGGCGTGACAAGCAGACGAGCGAGTAGATGAGCCGTTGATGTTGAAGACCGAGCAGATGAACACGAGAAGACACTTTGATCTTAGCCAAAAGGCCGAGAAGCGATGCTGCGAAATCGAAATTTTAAAGTATAAATTCAGTGTGAGGCAGAGGCGAGACGGGTTAGGTGGGGTTGGTCGCCTTCGCGGCGATAGAGGTCGTGTGTATGGTAGAGTGAGTGTGTGGAGTGTGTATAGGGAGTGGAGAGTGATTGCCCCCACTCTCTTTCTCTATTCTATACTCAGAATTAAAATATTTACGAAAAGTTTGTGAATTAACAAAATTAGTGAATTCCAGGTCAAGAGCTATCTGTACATGCGCCATAGTAAATGCAACTGATTCAACGCGCCTTGAGCACTCGTTTGACTACTTACAAGACTATGTACAAGAGACACGATCATGCATTTTAACGTGTGAATTTACATTGGAAAAGTCAGTACTGAAAAATCATTGAAATTTTAAAAATTTAAAAAAATTGAATTTTGATCAAAATGAGTAGAAATGGCTATAAAACGTCTATAACTAGTCTGTATGTGCGTATACCTTGTTTAAAATCACAATTTAAATCACTTTTAATTTCCAGACTGGAATGTCCGGTGCCACCAGTCCTCAACCAACCAAAGTCACGAGTAACTGCGCAAGGCGAACCAAAACCCGCCATTTGCCGCTCGAAACAGTGCCTTTCAATTGCCGGTTTTGCCTGCGCTGCGTAGCGGACGTTGCGGCGCGTCTAACGCGCGCTTCCGGAGCTCAAACGGTCCATTTTGAAGCAAATTATGACCATTTTAGTGAGAATTGTCACCATTTCCCTTGTATTCACTGTAATGGCTACAATACGTCCATAAGTAGTGTCATATGTGCGTATGAGTTGTTTAAAGTCATGATTTAACTCTGTTAAAGTTATCAGAGAGCGGGGAATTGCTCCGTGACCGCTTCTTCCCTGTGGCTGTATAGAGAGAGGAGAGAGTGAGTGCGCGCACGTCTCTCTCTCTCACACTCCCTCCCTCACTCTCCCTGTACTAGTGATAGTCCAGACTGTAACTTCCTTCAGTCTGGACCGAATTTAACACTTGTTTCAGCAATTCTTATGTAATTGTGCATGGAGAATTCATTAAACACACATTTACAGCGCTCAGACAACGTTGAACCAGTCGAAATAGCATTTTTACCCTATTTTTTTCGATATATTCGATAAACATCAATATTTAATGTAATCAGAGAGTGATAAAAATATGAAATTTGAACTCACGAACCTCAAATTGTTCAGTACATGCTGATGGAGCACGAGTGAAGAGTCCCCAGACTCCTGAAATGAATAAATTAGCTAGGAATGTCTGTAATTGAGTGGTTAGTGATAATGTGTGACAAATATCAATATATCACCATGATATATAGATATTATTGAAATATTATTTATTTTCCCCGAAGGGAAGGGCCGATCCTGGAGGCAGTGCAATACCAGGCCGACCCGTGGTGGGCGAGGAGCAAGCCCCTGCAAACCCACCTGGTTTCAAAAATCAGTTAATCTCGATGTTATCAATTGATAACGTACCGGAGATTAAGCCGATAAGAACAGATTTGACAAGTTTATTAGAACATTTGGTCAATGGGACCACAAAGAAAGAGCGAATAGGTCACTGAGTGACCCAAAGAGACACGAGAGTGGAGTGTCACTGACCATAGAAAGACCTCGGGGTCACCGGCGCCAAACTACAGACAAATGACAGAGCCACAGAAAATGGTGAAGTACAACCGAGTCTCAATGCCAATGGTTTCAATGCGAATGGCTCTAGAGTCTTGGGACAGATCGACTCAGTAGAGAAGGCTAGAGAGGTCAATGGGTTTGATAGGTTTGCCTAACTAGAGTTCAATGTAATGAGAGACTGTATAACGAGTGCTAGTGATTGAAACGAACGAAATGGGGCAAGTGATACTGGTGTGACTGTGGACAAAGGAAAACGTGAATCTAAGCCTTGGGATCTTATCGGCTACGCAGGGGACACACTATCAGGGAATGGGTTAGGGTAATCTCTGGACAGTGCGCACTCCGCACATGCAAATCTTGGTAGATCCATAATGGAAGGCGTCCCGCGTATCGACCACCGATGGGACCCGTTCATCAGTACACGACATCTCCGTGGGTTTGAGAGTACGGTAGATGACGTGCCTGGAATTTGGGTGGATCAGGTGGGAAAAGGAAAGATAGACAACGAAACCGAATCACAAAACATTAACCTGGTTTAGCTCCGACTGCTGTTCGAAAACGGGCTCCATCCTCGTAGGGGGTCTTGAACAGGCCATAGCTTCAGCTGGCCAACGGCGGCGAGTAGTCTTTATGAGACGAAATGGTGACAATTCTCACTAAAATGGTCATAATTTGCTTCAAAATGGACCGTTTGAGCTCCGGAAGCGCGCGTTAGACGCGCCGCAACGTCCGCAACGCAGCGCAGGCAAAACCGGCAATTGAAAGGCACTGTTTCGAGCGGCAAATGGAGGGTTTTGGTTCGCCTTGTGCAGTTACTCGTGACTTTGGTTGGTTGAGGACTGGTGGCACCGGACATTCCAGTCTGGAAATTTAAAGTGGTTTAAATTGTGATTTTAAACAAGGTATACGCACATACAGACTAGTTATAGACGTTTTATAGCCATTTCTACTCATTTTGATCAAAATTCAATTTTTTTAAATTTTTAAAATTTCAATGATTTTTCAGTACTGACTTTTCCAATGTAAATTCACACGTTAAAATGCATGATCGTGTCTCTTGTACATAGTCTTGTAAGTAGTCAAACGAGTGCTCAAGGCGCGTTGAATCAGTTGCATTTACTATGGCGCATGTACAGATAGCTCTTGACCTGGAATTCACTAATTTTGTTAATTCACAAACTTTTCGTAAATATTTTAATTCTGAGTATAGAATAGAGAAAGAGAGAGAGGGGACAATCACTCTCCACTCCCTATACACACTCCACACACCCATCAGCATGTACTGAACAATTTGAGGTTCGTGAGTTCAAATTTCATATTTTTATCACTCTCTGATTACATTAAATATTGATTTTTATCGAATATATCGAAAAAATAGGGTCAAAATGCTATTTCGACTGGTTCAGCGTTGTCTGAGCGCTGTAAATGTGTGTTTAATGAATTCTCCATGCACAATTACATAAGAATTGCTGAAACAAGTGTTAAATTCGGTCCAGACTGAAGGAAGTTACAGTCTGGACTATCACTAGTACAGGGAGAGTGAGGGAGGGAGTGTGAGAGAGAGAGACGTGCGCGCACTCACTCTCTCCTCTCTCTATACAGCCACAGGGAAGAAGCGGTCACGGAGCAATTCCCCGCTCTCTGATAACTTTAACAGAGTTAAATCATGACTTTAAACAACTCATACGCACATATGACACTACTTATGGACGTATTGTAGCCATTACAGTGAATACAAGGGAAATGGTGACAATTCTCACTAAAATGGTCATAATTTGCTTCAAAATGGACCGTTTGAGCTCCGGAAGCGCGCGTTAGACGCGCCGCAACGTCCGCTACGCAGCGCAGCAATTGAAAGGCACTGTTTCGAGCGGCAAATGGCGGGTTTTGGTTCGCCTTGCGCAGTTACTCGTGACTTTGGTTGGTTGAGGACTGGTGGCACCGGACATTCCAGTCTGGAAATTAAAAGTGATTTAAATTGTGATTTTAAACAAGGTATACGCACATACAGACTAGTTATAGACGTTTTATAGCCATTTCTACTCATTTTGATCAAAATTCAATTTTTTTAAATTTTTAAAATTTCAATGATTTTTCAGTACTGACTTTTCCAATGTAAATTCACACGTTAAAATGCATGATCGTGTCTCTTGTACATAGTCTTGTAAGTAGTCAAACGAGTGCTCAAGGCGCGTTGAATCAGTTGCATTTACTATGGCGCATGTACAGATAGCTCTTGACCTGGAATTCACTAATTTTGTTAATTCACAAACTTTTCGTAAATATTTTAATTCTGAGTATAGAATAGAGAAAGAGAGAGAGGGGACAATCACTCTCCACTCCCTATACACACTCCACACACCCATCAGCATGTACTGAACAATTTGAGGTTCGTGAGTTCAAATTTCATATTTTTATCACTCTCTGATTACATTAAATATTGATTTTTATCGAATATATCGAAAAAATAGGGTCAAAATGCTATTTCGACTGGTTCAGCGTTGTCTGAGCGCTGTAAATGTGTGTTTAATGAATTCTCCATGCACAATTACATAAGAATTGCTGAAACAAGTGTTAAATTCGGTCCAGACTGAAGGAAGTTACAGTCTGGACTATCACTAGTACAGGGAGAGTGAGGGAGGGAGTGTGAGAGAGAGAGACGTGCGCGCACTCACTCTCTCCTCTCTCTATACAGCCACAGGGAAGAAGCGGTCACGGAGCAATTCCCCGCTCTCTGATAACTTTAACAGAGTTAAATCATGACTTTAAACAACTCATACGCACATATGACACTACTTATGGACGTATTGTAGCCATTACAGTGAATACAAGGGAAATGGTGACAATTCTCACTAAAATGGTCATAATTTGCTTCAAAATGGACCGTTTGAGCTCCGGAAGCGCGCGTTAGACGCGCCGCAACGTCCGCTACGCAGCGCAGCAATTGAAAGGCACTGTTTCGAGCGGCAAATGGCGGGTTTTGGTTCGCCTTGCGCAGTTACTCGTGACTTTGGTTGGTTGAGGACTGGTGGCACCGGACATTCCAGTCTGGAAATTAAAAGTGATTTAAATTGTGATTTTAAACAAGGTATACGCACATACAGACTAGTTATAGACGTTTTATAGCCATTTCTACTCATTTTGATCAAAATTCAATTTTTTTAAATTTTTAAAATTTCAATGATTTTTCAGTACTGACTTTTCCAATGTAAATTCACACGTTAAAATGCATGATCGTGTCTCTTGTACATAGTCTTGTAAGTAGTCAAACGAGTGCTCAAGGCGCGTTGAATCAGTTGCATTTACTATGGCGCATGTACAGATAGCTCTTGACCTGGAATTCACTAATTTTGTTAATTCACAAACTTTTCGTAAATATTTTAATTCTGAGTATAGAATAGAGAAAGAGAGAGAGGGGACAATCACTCTCCACTCCCTATACACACTCCACACACCCATCAGCATGTACTGAACAATTTGAGGTTCGTGAGTTCAAATTTCATATTTTTATCACTCTCTGATTACATTAAATATTGATTTTTATCGAATATATCGAAAAAATAGGGTCAAAATGCTATTTCGACTGGTTCAGCGTTGTCTGAGCGCTGTAAATGTGTGTTTAATGAATTCTCCATGCACAATTACATAAGAATTGCTGAAACAAGTGTTAAATTCGGTCCAGACTGAAGGAAGTTACAGTCTGGACTATCACTAGTACAGGGAGAGTGAGGGAGGGAGTGTGAGAGAGAGAGACGTGCGCGCACTCACTCTCTCCTCTCTCTATACAGCCACAGGGAAGAAGCGGTCACGGAGCAATTCCCCGCTCTCTGATAACTTTAACAGAGTTAAATCATGACTTTAAACAACTCATACGCACATATGACACTACTTATGGACGTATTGTAGCCATTACAGTGAATACAAGGGAAATGGTGACAATTCTCACTAAAATGGTCATAATTTGCTTCAAAATGGACCGTTTGAGCTCCGGAAGCGCGCGTTAGACGCGCCGCAACGTCCGCTACGCAGCGCAGCAATTGAAAGGCACTGTTTCGAGCGGCAAATGGCGGGTTTTGGTTCGCCTTGCGCAGTTACTCGTGACTTTGGTTGGTTGAGGACTGGTGGCACCGGACATTCCAGTCTGGAAATTAAAAGTGATTTAAATTGTGATTTTAAACAAGGTATACGCACATACAGACTAGTTATAGACGTTTTATAGCCATTTCTACTCATTTTGATCAAAATTCAATTTTTTTAAATTTTTAAAATTTCAATGATTTTTCAGTACTGACTTTTCCAATGTAAATTCACACGTTAAAATGCATGATCGTGTCTCTTGTACATAGTCTTGTAAGTAGTCAAACGAGTGCTCAAGGCGCGTTGAATCAGTTGCATTTACTATGGCGCATGTACAGATAGCTCTTGACCTGGAATTCACTAATTTTGTTAATTCACAAACTTTTCGTAAATATTTTAATTCTGAGTATAGAATAGAGAAAGAGAGAGAGGGGACAATCACTCTCCACTCCCTATACACACTCCACACACCCATCAGCATGTACTGAACAATTTGAGGTTCGTGAGTTCAAATTTCATATTTTTATCACTCTCTGATTACATTAAATATTGATTTTTATCGAATATATCGAAAAAATAGGGTCAAAATGCTATTTCGACTGGTTCAGCGTTGTCTGAGCGCTGTAAATGTGTGTTTAATGAATTCTCCATGCACAATTACATAAGAATTGCTGAAACAAGTGTTAAATTCGGTCCAGACTGAAGGAAGTTACAGTCTGGACTATCACTAGTACAGGGAGAGTGAGGGAGGGAGTGTGAGAGAGAGAGACGTGCGCGCACTCACTCTCTCCTCTCTCTATACAGCCACAGGGAAGAAGCGGTCACGGAGCAATTCCCCGCTCTCTGATAACTTTAACAGAGTTAAATCATGACTTTAAACAACTCATACGCACATATGACACTACTTATGGACGTATTGTAGCCATTACAGTGAATACAAGGGAAATGGTGACAATTCTCACTAAAATGGTCATAATTTGCTTCAAAATGGACCGTTTGAGCTCCGGAAGCGCGCGTTAGACGCGCCGCAACGTCCGCTACGCAGCGCAGCAATTGAAAGGCACTGTTTCGAGCGGCAAATGGCGGGTTTTGGTTCGCCTTGCGCAGTTACTCGTGACTTTGGTTGGTTGAGGACTGGTGGCACCGGACATTCCAGTCTGGAAATTAAAAGTGATTTAAATTGTGATTTTAAACAAGGTATACGCACATACAGACTAGTTATAGACGTTTTATAGCCATTTCTACTCATTTTGATCAAAATTCAATTTTTTTAAATTTTTAAAATTTCAATGATTTTTCAGTACTGACTTTTCCAATGTAAATTCACACGTTAAAATGCATGATCGTGTCTCTTGTACATAGTCTTGTAAGTAGTCAAACGAGTGCTCAAGGCGCGTTGAATCAGTTGCATTTACTATGGCGCATGTACAGATAGCTCTTGACCTGGAATTCACTAATTTTGTTAATTCACAAACTTTTCGTAAATATTTTAATTCTGAGTATAGAATAGAGAAAGAGAGAGAGGGGACAATCACTCTCCACTCCCTATACACACTCCACACACCCATCAGCATGTACTGAACAATTTGAGGTTCGTGAGTTCAAATTTCATATTTTTATCACTCTCTGATTACATTAAATATTGATTTTTATCGAATATATCGAAAAAATAGGGTCAAAATGCTATTTCGACTGGTTCAGCGTTGTCTGAGCGCTGTAAATGTGTGTTTAATGAATTCTCCATGCACAATTACATAAGAATTGCTGAAACAAGTGTTAAATTCGGTCCAGACTGAAGGAAGTTACAGTCTGGACTATCACTAGTACAGGGAGAGTGAGGGAGGGAGTGTGAGAGAGAGAGACGTGCGCGCACTCACTCTCTCCTCTCTCTATACAGCCACAGGGAAGAAGCGGTCACGGAGCAATTCCCCGCTCTCTGATAACTTTAACAGAGTTAAATCATGACTTTAAACAACTCATACGCACATATGACACTACTTATGGACGTATTGTAGCCATTACAGTGAATACAAGGGAAATGGTGACAATTCTCACTAAAATGGTCATAATTTGCTTCAAAATGGACCGTTTGAGCTCCGGAAGCGCGCGTTAGACGCGCCGCAACGTCCGCTACGCAGCGCAGCAATTGAAAGGCACTGTTTCGAGCGGCAAATGGCGGGTTTTGGTTCGCCTTGCGCAGTTACTCGTGACTTTGGTTGGTTGAGGACTGGTGGCACCGGACATTCCAGTCTGGAAATTAAAAGTGATTTAAATTGTGATTTTAAACAAGGTATACGCACATACAGACTAGTTATAGACGTTTTATAGCCATTTCTACTCATTTTGATCAAAATTCAATTTTTTTAAATTTTTAAAATTTCAATGATTTTTCAGTACTGACTTTTCCAATGTAAATTCACACGTTAAAATGCATGATCGTGTCTCTTGTACATAGTCTTGTAAGTAGTCAAACGAGTGCTCAAGGCGCGTTGAATCAGTTGCATTTACTATGGCGCATGTACAGATAGCTCTTGACCTGGAATTCACTAATTTTGTTAATTCACAAACTTTTCGTAAATATTTTAATTCTGAGTATAGAATAGAGAAAGAGAGAGAGGGGACAATCACTCTCCACTCCCTATACACACTCCACACACTCACTCTACCATACACACGACCTCTATCGCCGCGAAGGCGACCAACCCCACCTAACCCGTCTCGCCTCCGCCTCACACTGAATTTATACTTTAAAATTTCGATTTCGCAGCATCGCTTCTCGGCCTTTTGGCTAAGATCAAAGTGTAGTATCTGTTCTTATCGGCTTAATCTCCGGTACGTTATCAATTGATAACATCGAGATTAACTGATTTTTGAAACCAGGTGGGTTTGCAGGGGCTTGCTCCTCGCCCACCACGGGTCGGCCTGGTATTGCACTGCCTCCAGGATCGGCCCTTCCCTTCGGGGAAAATAAATAATATTTCAATAATATCTATATATCATGGTGATATATTGATATTTGTCACACATTATCACTAACCACTCAATTACAGACATTCCTAGCTAATTTATTCATTTCAGGAGTCTGGGGACTCTTCACTCGTGCTCCATCAGCATGTACTGAACAATTTGAGGTTCGTGAGTTCAAATTTCATATTTTTATCACTCTCTGATTACATTAAATATTGATTTTTATCGAATATATCGAAAAAATAGGGTAAAAATGCTATTTCGACTGGTTCAACGTTGTCTGAGCGCTGTAAATGTGTGTTTAATGAATTCTCCATGCACAATTACATAAGAATTGCTGAAACAAGTGTTAAATTCGGTCCAGACTGAAGGAAGTTACAGTCTGGACTATCACTAGTACAGGGAGAGTGAGGGAGGGAGTGTGAGAGAGAGAGACGTGCGCGCACTCACTCTCTCCTCTCTCTATACAGCCACAGGGAAGAAGCGGTCACGGAGCAATTCCCCGCTCTCTGATAACTTTAACAGAGTTAAATCATGACTTTAAACAACTCATACGCACATATGACACTACTTATGGACGTATTGTAGCCATTACAGTGAATACAAGGGAAATGGTGACAATTCTCACTAAAATGGTCATAATTTGCTTCAAAATGGACCGTTTGAGCTCCGGAAGCGCGCGTTAGACGCGCCGCAACGTCCGCTACGCAGCGCAGCAATTGAAAGGCACTGTTTCGAGCGGCAAATGGCGGGTTTTGGTTCGCCTTGCGCAGTTACTCGTGACTTTGGTTGGTTGAGGACTGGTGGCACCGGACATTCCAGTCTGGAAATTAAAAGTGATTTAAATTGTGATTTTAAACAAGGTATACGCACATACAGACTAGTTATAGACGTTTTATAGCCATTTCTACTCATTTTGATCAAAATTCAATTTTTTTAAATTTTTAAAATTTCAATGATTTTTCAGTACTGACTTTTCCAATGTAAATTCACACGTTAAAATGCATGATCGTGTCTCTTGTACATAGTCTTGTAAGTAGTCAAACGAGTGCTCAAGGCGCGTTGAATCAGTTGCATTTACTATGGCGCATGTACAGATAGCTCTTGACCTGGAATTCACTAATTTTGTTAATTCACAAACTTTTCGTAAATATTTTAATTCTGAGTATAGAATAGAGAAAGAGAGTGGGGGCAATCACTCTCCACTCCCTATACACACTCCACACACTCACTCTACCATACACACGACCTCTATCGCCGCGAAGGCGACCAACCCCACCTAACCCGTCTCGCCTCTGCCTCACACTGAATTTATACTTTAAAATTTCGATTTCGCAGCATCGCTTCTCGGCCTTTTGGCTAAGATCAAAGTGTAGTATCTGTTCTTATCGGCTTAATCTCCGGTACGTTATCAATTGATAACATCGAGATTAACTGATTTTTGAAACCAGGTGGGTTTGCAGGGGCTTGCTCCTCGCCCACCACGGGTCGGCCTGGTATTGCACTGCCTCCAGGATCGGCCCTTCCCTTCGGGGAAAATAAATAATATTTCAATAATATCTATATATCATGGTGATATATTGATATTTGTCACACATTATCACTAACCACTCAATTACAGACATTCCTAGCTAATTTATTCATTTCAGGAGTCTGGGGACTCTTCACTCGTGCTCCATCAGCATGTACTGAACAATTTGAGGTTCGTGAGTTCAAATTTCATATTTTTATCACTCTCTGATTACATTAAATATTGATTTTTATCGAATATATCGAAAAAATAGGGTAAAAATGCTATTTCGACTGGTTCAACGTTGTCTGAGCGCTGTAAATGTGTGTTTAATGAATTCTCCATGCACAATTACATAAGAATTGCTGAAACAAGTGTTAAATTCGGTCCAGACTGAAGGAAGTTACAGTCTGGACTATCACTAGTACAGGGAGAGTGAGGGAGGGAGTGTGAGAGAGAGAGACGTGCGCGCACTCACTCTCTCCTCTCTCTATACAGCCACAGGGAAGAAGCGGTCACGGAGCAATTCCCCGCTCTCTGATAACTTTAACAGAGTTAAATCATGACTTTAAACAACTCATACGCACATATGACACTACTTATGGACGTATTGTAGCCATTACAGTGAATACAAGGGAAATGGTGACAATTCTCACTAAAATGGTCATAATTTGCTTCAAAATGGACCGTTTGAGCTCCGGAAGCGCGTGTTAGACGCGCCGCAACGTCCGCTACGCAGCGCAGCAATTGAAAGGCACTGTTTCGAGCGGCAAATGGCGGGTTTTGGTTCGCCTTGCGCAGTTACTCGTGACTTTGGTTGGTTGAGGACTGGTGGCACCGGACATTCCAGTCTGGAAATTAAAAGTGATTTAAATTGTGATTTTAAACAAGGTATACGCACATACAGACTAGTTATAGACGTTTTATAGCCATTTCTACTCATTTTGATCAAAATTCAATTTTTTTAAATTTTTAAAATTTCAATGATTTTTCAGTACTGACTTTTCCAATGTAAATTCACACGTTAAAATGCATGATCGTGTCTCTTGTACATAGTCTTGTAAGTAGTCAAACGAGTGCTCAAGGCGCGTTGAATCAGTTGCATTTACTATGGCGCATGTACAGATAGCTCTTGACCTGGAATTCACTAATTTTGTTAATTCACAAACTTTTCGTAAATATTTTAATTCTGAGTATAGAATAGAGAAAGAGAGTGGGGGCAATCACTCTCCACTCCCTATACACACTCCACACACTCACTCTACCATACACACGACCTCTATCGCCGCGAAGGCGACCAACCCCACCTAACCCGTCTCGCCTCTGCCTCACACTGAATTTATACTTTAAAATTTCGATTTCGCAGCATCGCTTCTCGGCCTTTTGGCTAAGATCAAAGTGTAGTATCTGTTCTTGTCGTCCTTATGATCGAGGTACCGACCAGAGATGCAGGAAATGTGGTTCCATTGCAGAGACCCTGCCCCATGTCCTGAACCACTGCAACGTGCACCAGCTTGCCATCCGAGAGCGCCACAACAAGATCGTTGATCGACTCAAGGATGCGATGAAGCTGCCTGCGAATGGATGGGCTAAGTTTGACTCAACCATCCCCGGTTGTGATTCTCGATTAAGACCTGATATCGTTATGGTGAACAATGATACTAAAACTTGTTCTATCATAGATGTCGTTTGCCCATTCGAGAACCGGCCGCAGGCGATCTACGATGCGAAGAGGGACAAGGTCACGAAGTACGAGCCTCTCCGTACGGCCATGGAGCAGAAGGGGTACACCACCATCGTACATCCCTTCGTGGTTGGATCGCTCGGATACTGGGACAACGGGAACGAGAGCGCTCTCCAAGCTCTTCGTGTTCGTCCCGCCTACTCCGAGTTGATGAGACTACTCCTCGTCTCAGATGTCATCGCGTCATCGAATGACATCTACCGCGTGCACGTCTCTAGGCCCGTCTAGATGGTGCCCGGTATCGAGGTCCTCCACTCCATCATTCACCGTACTGACCCATGTCCCCCGTCGAGTCGCTGGAGTCCCAAGACTCAAGTAGATCTGTTAATTGCCTTTGACCACGTCCCCACAACAATCTGTAACATTGCTTCTTTTTAACTAATTTTCCCCGACCCCTAACCCCCAATGAACTTGGTCTGCGTTAGTGCCCCTGGGGCATTCCAAGTTCATTCCTATTGATCATCGATTTTTACGTAATATTCCACATTTTGAATATTTTCGTTTCACAATTATTTACTAACTTGTACTCACTTGTACCATCTCTAATATCGCTAGTGTGAATACACTAACTTAATTGTGGTCCCATTGACCAAATGTACTCATAAACTTGTCAAATCTGTTCTTATCGGCTTAATCTCCGGTACGTTATCAATTGATAACATCGAGATTAACTGATTTTTGAAACCAGGTGGGTTTGCAGGGGCTTGCTCCTCGCCCACCACGGGTCGGCCTGGTATTGCACTGCCTCCAGGATCGGCCCTTCCCTTCGGGGAAAATAAATAATATTTCAATAATATCTATATATCATGGTGATATATTGATATTTGTCACACATTATCACTAACCACTCAATTACAGACATTCCTAGCTAATTTATTCATTTCAGGAGTCTGGGGACTCTTCACTCGTGCTCCATCAGCATGTACTGAACAATTTGAGGTTCGTGAGTTCAAATTTCATATTTTTATCACTCTCTGATTACATTAAATATTGATTTTTATCGAATATATCGAAAAAATAGGGTAAAAATGCTATTTCGACTGGTTCAACGTTGTCTGAGCGCTGTAAATGTGTGTTTAATGAATTCTCCATGCACAATTACATAAGAATTGCTGAAACAAGTGTTAAATTCGGTCCAGACTGAAGGAAGTTACAGTCTGGACTATCACTAGTACAGGGAGAGTGAGGGAGGGAGTGTGAGAGAGAGACGTGCGCGCACTCACTCTCTCCTCTCTCTATACAGCCACAGGGAAGAAGCGGTCACGGAGCAATTCCCCGCTCTCTGATAACTTTAACAGAGTTAAATCATGACTTTAAACAACTCATACGCACATATGACACTACTTATGGACGTATTGTAGCCATTACAGTGAATACAAGGGAAATGGTGACAATTCTCACTAAAATGGTCATAATTTGCTTCAAAATGGACCGTTTGAGCTCCGGAAGCGCGCGTTAGACGCGCCGCAACGTCCGCTACGCAGCGCAGCAATTGAAAGGCACTGTTTCGAGCGGCAAATGGCGGGTTTTGGTTCGCCTTGCGCAGTTACTCGTGACTTTGGTTGGTTGAGGACTGGTGGCACCGGACATTCCAGTCTGGAAATTAAAAGTGATTTAAATTGTGATTTTAAACAAGGTATACGCACATACAGACTAGTTATAGACGTTTTATAGCCATTTCTACTCATTTTGATCAAAATTCAATTTTTTTAAATTTTTAAAATTTCAATGATTTTTCAGTACTGACTTTTCCAATGTAAATTCACACGTTAAAATGCATGATCGTGTCTCTTGTACATAGTCTTGTAAGTAGTCAAACGAGTGCTCAAGGCGCGTTGAATCAGTTGCATTTACTATGGCGCATGTACAGATAGCTCTTGACCTGGAATTCACTAATTTTGTTAATTCACAAACTTTTCGTAAATATTTTAATTCTGAGTATAGAATAGAGAAAGAGAGTGGGGGCAATCACTCTCCACTCCCTATACACACTCCACACACTCACTCTACCATACACACGACCTCTATCGCCGCGAAGGCGACCAACCCCACCTAACCCGTCTCGCCTCTGCCTCACACTGAATTTATACTTTAAAATTTCGATTTCGCAGCATCGCTTCTCGGCCTTTTGGCTAAGATCAAAGTGTAGTATCTGTTCTTATCGGCTTAATCTCCGGTACGTTATCAATTGATAACATCGAGATTAACTGATTTTTGAAACCAGGTGGGTTTGCAGGGGCTTGCTCCTCGCCCACCACGGGTCGGCCTGGTATTGCACTGCCTCCAGGATCGGCCCTTCCCTTCGGGGAAAATAAATAATATTTCAATAATATCTATATATCATGGTGATATATTGATATTTGTCACACATTATCACTAACCACTCAATTACAGACATTCCTAGCTAATTTATTCATTTCAGGAGTCTGGGGACTCTTCACTCGTGCTCCATCAGCATGTACTGAACAATTTGAGGTTCGTGAGTTCAAATTTCATATTTTTATCACTCTCTGATTACATTAAATATTGATTTTTATCGAATATATCGAAAAAATAGGGTAAAAATGCTATTTCGACTGGTTCAACGTTGTCTGAGCGCTGTAAATGTGTGTTTAATGAATTCTCCATGCACAATTACATAAGAATTGCTGAAACAAGTGTTAAATTCGGTCCAGACTGAAGGAAGTTACAGTCTGGACTATCACTAGCACAGCGTTCTCATGACTTTCAAAGCAAGAACGACCGCTCAACATACAAACTCTCTCGAATACAATGGTCTCTCCTTTGTCTTGCTTTGGAAGAAAAATGGCTTGGACCAGAATACTGTGCTAGTACAGGGAGAGTGAGGGAGGGAGTGTGAGAGAGAGAGACGTGCGCGCACTCACTCTCTCCTCTCTCTATACAGCCACAGGGAAGAAGCGGTCACGGAGCAATTCCCCGCTCTCTGATAACTTTAACAGAGTTAAATCATGACTTTAAACAACTCATACGCACATATGACACTACTTATGGACGTATTGTAGCCATTACAGTGAATACAAGGGAAATGGTGACAATTCTCACTAAAATGGTCATAATTTGCTTCAAAATGGACCGTTTGAGCTCCGGAAGCGCGTGTTAGACGCGCCGCAACGTCCGCTACGCAGCGCAGCAATTGAAAGGCACTGTTTCGAGCGGCAAATGGCGGGTTTTGGTTCGCCTTGCGCAGTTACTCGTGACTTTGGTTGGTTGAGGACTGGTGGCACCGGACATTCCAGTCTGGAAATTAAAAGTGATTTAAATTGTGATTTTAAACAAGGTATACGCACATACAGACTAGTTATAGACGTTTTATAGCCATTTCTACTCATTTTGATCAAAATTCAATTTTTTTAAATTTTTAAAATTTCAATGATTTTTCAGTACTGACTTTTCCAATGTAAATTCACACGTTAAAATGCATGATCGTGTCTCTTGTACATAGTCTTGTAAGTAGTCAAACGAGTGCTCAAGGCGCGTTGAATCAGTTGCATTTACTATGGCGCATGTACAGATAGCTCTTGACCTGGAATTCACTAATTTTGTTAATTCACAAACTTTTCGTAAATATTTTAATTCTGAGTATAGAATAGAGAAAGAGAGTGGGGGCAATCACTCTCCACTCCCTATACACACTCCACACACTCACTCTACCATACACACGACCTCTATCGCCGCGAAGGCGACCAACCCCACCTAACCCGTCTCGCCTCTGCCTCACACTGAATTTATACTTTAAAATTTCGATTTCGCAGCATCGCTTCTCGGCCTTTTGGCTAAGATCAAAGTGTAGTATCTGTTCTTATCGGCTTAATCTCCGGTACGTTATCAATTGATAACATCGAGATTAACTGATTTTTGAAACCAGGTGGGTTTGCAGGGGCTTGCTCCTCGCCCACCACGGGTCGGCCTGGTATTGCACTGCCTCCAGGATCGGCCCTTCCCTTCGGGGAAAATAAATAATATTTCAATAATATCTATATATCATGGTGATATATTGATATTTGTCACACATTATCACTAACCACTCAATTACAGACATTCCTAGCTAATTTATTCATTTCAGGAGTCTGGGGACTCTTCACTCGTGCTCCATCAGCATGTACTGAACAATTTGAGGTTCGTGAGTTCAAATTTCATATTTTTATCACTCTCTGATTACATTAAATATTGATTTTTATCGAATATATCGAAAAAATAGGGTAAAAATGCTATTTCGACTGGTTCAACGTTGTCTGAGCGCTGTAAATGTGTGTTTAATGAATTCTCCATGCACAATTACATAAGAATTGCTGAAACAAGTGTTAAATTCGGTCCAGACTGAAGGAAGTTACAGTCTGGACTATCACTAGTACAGGGAGAGTGAGGGAGGGAGTGTGAGAGAGAGACGTGCGCGCACTCACTCTCTCCTCTCTCTATACAGCCACAGGGAAGAAGCGGTCACGGAGCAATTCCCCGCTCTCTGATAACTTTAACAGAGTTAAATCATGACTTTAAACAACTCATACGCACATATGACACTACTTATGGACGTATTGTAGCCATTACAGTGAATACAAGGGAAATGGTGACAATTCTCACTAAAATGGTCATAATTTGCTTCAAAATGGACCGTTTGAGCTCCGGAAGCGCGCGTTAGACGCGCCGCAACGTCCGCTACGCAGCGCAGCAATTGAAAGGCACTGTTTCGAGCGGCAAATGGCGGGTTTTGGTTCGCCTTGCGCAGTTACTCGTGACTTTGGTTGGTTGAGGACTGGTGGCACCGGACATTCCAGTCTGGAAATTAAAAGTGATTTAAATTGTGATTTTAAACAAGGTATACGCACATACAGACTAGTTATAGACGTTTTATAGCCATTTCTACTCATTTTGATCAAAATTCAATTTTTTTAAATTTTTAAAATTTCAATGATTTTTCAGTACTGACTTTTCCAATGTAAATTCACACGTTAAAATGCATGATCGTGTCTCTTGTACATAGTCTTGTAAGTAGTCAAACGAGTGCTCAAGGCGCGTTGAATCAGTTGCATTTACTATGGCGCATGTACAGATAGCTCTTGACCTGGAATTCACTAATTTTGTTAATTCACAAACTTTTCGTAAATATTTTAATTCTGAGTATAGAATAGAGAAAGAGAGTGGGGGCAATCACTCTCCACTCCCTATACACACTCCACACACTCACTCTACCATACACACGACCTCTATCGCCGCGAAGGCGACCAACCCCACCTAACCCGTCTCGCCTCTGCCTCACACTGAATTTATACTTTAAAATTTCGATTTCGCAGCATCGCTTCTCGGCCTTTTGGCTAAGATCAAAGTGTAGTATCTGTTCTTATCGGCTTAATCTCCGGTACGTTATCAATTGATAACATCGAGATTAACTGATTTTTGAAACCAGGTGGGTTTGCAGGGGCTTGCTCCTCGCCCACCACGGGTCGGCCTGGTATTGCACTGCCTCCAGGATCGGCCCTTCCCTTCGGGGAAAATAAATAATATTTCAATAATATCTATATATCATGGTGATATATTGATATTTGTCACACATTATCACTAACCACTCAATTACAGACATTCCTAGCTAATTTATTCATTTCAGGAGTCTGGGGACTCTTCACTCGTGCTCCATCAGCATGTACTGAACAATTTGAGGTTCGTGAGTTCAAATTTCATATTTTTATCACTCTCTGATTACATTAAATATTGATTTTTATCGAATATATCGAAAAAATAGGGTAAAAATGCTATTTCGACTGGTTCAACGTTGTCTGAGCGCTGTAAATGTGTGTTTAATGAATTCTCCATGCACAATTACATAAGAATTGCTGAAACAAGTGTTAAATTCGGTCCAGACTGAAGGAAGTTACAGTCTGGACTATCACTAGTACAGGGAGAGTGAGGGAGGGAGTGTGAGAGAGAGAGACGTGCGCGCACTCACTCTCTCCTCTCTCTATACAGCCACAGGGAAGAAGCGGTCACGGAGCAATTCCCCGCTCTCTGATAACTTTAACAGAGTTAAATCATGACTTTAAACAACTCATACGCACATATGACACTACTTATGGACGTATTGTAGCCATTACAGTGAATACAAGGGAAATGGTGACAATTCTCACTAAAATGGTCATAATTTGCTTCAAAATGGACCGTTTGAGCTCCGGAAGCGCGCGTTAGACGCGCCGCAACGTCCGCTACGCAGCGCAGCAATTGAAAGGCACTGTTTCGAGCGGCAAATGGCGGGTTTTGGTTCGCCTTGCGCAGTTACTCGTGACTTTGGTTGGTTGAGGACTGGTGGCACCGGACATTCCAGTCTGGAAATTAAAAGTGATTTAAATTGTGATTTTAAACAAGGTATACGCACATACAGACTAGTTATAGACGTTTTATAGCCATTTCTACTCATTTTGATCAAAATTCAATTTTTTTAAATTTTTAAAATTTCAATGATTTTTCAGTACTGACTTTTCCAATGTAAATTCACACGTTAAAATGCATGATCGTGTCTCTTGTACATAGTCTTGTAAGTAGTCAAACGAGTGCTCAAGGCGCGTTGAATCAGTTGCATTTACTATGGCGCATGTACAGATAGCTCTTGACCTGGAATTCACTAATTTTGTTAATTCACAAACTTTTCGTAAATATTTTAATTCTGAGTATAGAATAGAGAAAGAGAGTGGGGGCAATCACTCTCCACTCCCTATACACACTCCACACACTCACTCTACCATACACACGACCTCTATCGCCGCGAAGGCGACCAACCCCACCTAACCCGTCTCGCCTCTGCCTCACACTGAATTTATACTTTAAAATTTCGATTTCGCAGCATCGCTTCTCGGCCTTTTGGCTAAGATCAAAGTGTAGTATCTGTTCTTATCGGCTTAATCTCCGGTACGTTATCAATTGATAACATCGAGATTAACTGATTTTTGAAACCAGGTGGGTTTGCAGGGGCTTGCTCCTCGCCCACCACGGGTCGGCCTGGTATTGCACTGCCTCCAGGATCGGCCCTTCCCTTCGGGGAAAATAAATAATATTTCAATAATATCTATATATCATGGTGATATATTGATATTTGTCACACATTATCACTAACCACTCAATTACAGACATTCCTAGCTAATTTATTCATTTCAGGAGTCTGGGGACTCTTCACTCGTGCTCCATCAGCATGTACTGAACAATTTGAGGTTCGTGAGTTCAAATTTCATATTTTTATCACTCTCTGATTACATTAAATATTGATTTTTATCGAATATATCGAAAAAATAGGGTAAAAATGCTATTTCGACTGGTTCAACGTTGTCTGAGCGCTGTAAATGTGTGTTTAATGAATTCTCCATGCACAATTACATAAGAATTGCTGAAACAAGTGTTAAATTCGGTCCAGACTGAAGGAAGTTACAGTCTGGACTATCACTAGTACAGGGAGAGTGAGGGAGGGAGTGTGAGAGAGAGAGACGTGCGCGCACTCACTCTCTCCTCTCTCTATACAGCCACAGGGAAGAAGCGGTCACGGAGCAATTCCCCGCTCTCTGATAACTTTAACAGAGTTAAATCATGACTTTAAACAACTCATACGCACATATGACACTACTTATGGACGTATTGTAGCCATTACAGTGAATACAAGGGAAATGGTGACAATTCTCACTAAAATGGTCATAATTTGCTTCAAAATGGACCGTTTGAGCTCCGGAAGCGCGCGTTAGACGCGCCGCAACGTCCGCTACGCAGCGCAGCAATTGAAAGGCACTGTTTCGAGCGGCAAATGGCGGGTTTTGGTTCGCCTTGCGCAGTTACTCGTGACTTTGGTTGGTTGAGGACTGGTGGCACCGGACATTCCAGTCTGGAAATTAAAAGTGATTTAAATTGTGATTTTAAACAAGGTATACGCACATACAGACTAGTTATAGACGTTTTATAGCCATTTCTACTCATTTTGATCAAAATTCAATTTTTTTAAATTTTTAAAATTTCAATGATTTTTCAGTACTGACTTTTCCAATGTAAATTCACACGTTAAAATGCATGATCGTGTCTCTTGTACATAGTCTTGTAAGTAGTCAAACGAGTGCTCAAGGCGCGTTGAATCAGTTGCATTTACTATGGCGCATGTACAGATAGCTCTTGACCTGGAATTCACTAATTTTGTTAATTCACAAACTTTTCGTAAATATTTTAATTCTGAGTATAGAATAGAGAAAGAGAGTGGGGGCAATCACTCTCCACTCCCTATACACACTCCACACACTCACTCTACCATACACACGACCTCTATCGCCGCGAAGGCGACCAACCCCACCTAACCCGTCTCGCCTCTGCCTCACACTGAATTTATACTTTAAAATTTCGATTTCGCAGCATCGCTTCTCGGCCTTTTGGCTAAGATCAAAGTGTAGTATCTGTTCTTATCGGCTTAATCTCCGGTACGTTATCAATTGATAACATCGAGATTAACTGATTTTTGAAACCAGGTGGGTTTGCAGGGGCTTGCTCCTCGCCCACCACGGGTCGGCCTGGTATTGCACTGCCTCCAGGATCGGCCCTTCCCTTCGGGGAAAATAAATAATATTTCAATAATATCTATATATCATGGTGATATATTGATATTTGTCACACATTATCACTAACCACTCAATTACAGACATTCCTAGCTAATTTATTCATTTCAGGAGTCTGGGGACTCTTCACTCGTGCTCCATCAGCATGTACTGAACAATTTGAGGTTCGTGAGTTCAAATTTCATATTTTTATCACTCTCTGATTACATTAAATATTGATTTTTATCGAATATATCGAAAAAATAGGGTAAAAATGCTATTTCGACTGGTTCAACGTTGTCTGAGCGCTGTAAATGTGTGTTTAATGAATTCTCCATGCACAATTACATAAGAATTGCTGAAACAAGTGTTAAATTCGGTCCAGACTGAAGGAAGTTACAGTCTGGACTATCACTAGTACAGGGAGAGTGAGGGAGGGAGTGTGAGAGAGAGAGACGTGCGCGCACTCACTCTCTCCTCTCTCTATACAGCCACAGGGAAGAAGCGGTCACGGAGCAATTCCCCGCTCTCTGATAACTTTAACAGAGTTAAATCATGACTTTAAACAACTCATACGCACATATGACACTACTTATGGACGTATTGTAGCCATTACAGTGAATACAAGGGAAATGGTGACAATTCTCACTAAAATGGTCATAATTTGCTTCAAAATGGACCGTTTGAGCTCCGGAAGCGCGCGTTAGACGCGCCGCAACGTCCGCTACGCAGCGCAGCAATTGAAAGGCACTGTTTCGAGCGGCAAATGGCGGGTTTTGGTTCGCCTTGCGCAGTTACTCGTGACTTTGGTTGGTTGAGGACTGGTGGCACCGGACATTCCAGTCTGGAAATTAAAAGTGATTTAAATTGTGATTTTAAACAAGGTATACGCACATACAGACTAGTTATAGACGTTTTATAGCCATTTCTACTCATTTTGATCAAAATTCAATTTTTTTAAATTTTTAAAATTTCAATGATTTTTCAGTACTGACTTTTCCAATGTAAATTCACACGTTAAAATGCATGATCGTGTCTCTTGTACATAGTCTTGTAAGTAGTCAAACGAGTGCTCAAGGCGCGTTGAATCAGTTGCATTTACTATGGCGCATGTACAGATAGCTCTTGACCTGGAATTCACTAATTTTGTTAATTCACAAACTTTTCGTAAATATTTTAATTCTGAGTATAGAATAGAGAAAGAGAGTGGGGGCAATCACTCTCCACTCCCTATACACACTCCACACACTCACTCTACCATACACACGACCTCTATCGCCGCGAAGGCGACCAACCCCACCTAACCCGTCTCGCCTCTGCCTCACACTGAATTTATACTTTAAAATTTCGATTTCGCAGCATCGCTTCTCGGCCTTTTGGCTAAGATCAAAGTGTAGTATCTGTTCTTATCGGCTTAATCTCCGGTACGTTATCAATTGATAACATCGAGATTAACTGATTTTTGAAACCAGGTGGGTTTGCAGGGGCTTGCTCCTCGCCCACCACGGGTCGGCCTGGTATTGCACTGCCTCCAGGATCGGCCCTTCCCTTCGGGGAAAATAAATAATATTTCAATAATATCTATATATCATGGTGATATATTGATATTTGTCACACATTATCACTAACCACTCAATTACAGACATTCCTAGCTAATTTATTCATTTCAGGAGTCTGGGGACTCTTCACTCGTGCTCCATCAGCATGTACTGAACAATTTGAGGTTCGTGAGTTCAAATTTCATATTTTTATCACTCTCTGATTACATTAAATATTGATTTTTATCGAATATATCGAAAAAATAGGGTAAAAATGCTATTTCGACTGGTTCAACGTTGTCTGAGCGCTGTAAATGTGTGTTTAATGAATTCTCCATGCACAATTACATAAGAATTGCTGAAACAAGTGTTAAATTCGGTCCAGACTGAAGGAAGTTACAGTCTGGACTATCACTAGTACAGGGAGAGTGAGGGAGGGAGTGTGAGAGAGAGAGACGTGCGCGCACTCACTCTCTCCTCTCTCTATACAGCCACAGGGAAGAAGCGGTCACGGAGCAATTCCCCGCTCTCTGATAACTTTAACAGAGTTAAATCATGACTTTAAACAACTCATACGCACATATGACACTACTTATGGACGTATTGTAGCCATTACAGTGAATACAAGGGAAATGGTGACAATTCTCACTAAAATGGTCATAATTTGCTTCAAAATGGACCGTTTGAGCTCCGGAAGCGCGCGTTAGACGCGCCGCAACGTCCGCTACGCAGCGCAGCAATTGAAAGGCACTGTTTCGAGCGGCAAATGGCGGGTTTTGGTTCGCCTTGCGCAGTTACTCGTGACTTTGGTTGGTTGAGGACTGGTGGCACCGGACATTCCAGTCTGGAAATTAAAAGTGATTTAAATTGTGATTTTAAACAAGGTATACGCACATACAGACTAGTTATAGACGTTTTATAGCCATTTCTACTCATTTTGATCAAAATTCAATTTTTTTAAATTTTTAAAATTTCAATGATTTTTCAGTACTGACTTTTCCAATGTAAATTCACACGTTAAAATGCATGATCGTGTCTCTTGTACATAGTCTTGTAAGTAGTCAAACGAGTGCTCAAGGCGCGTTGAATCAGTTGCATTTACTATGGCGCATGTACAGATAGCTCTTGACCTGGAATTCACTAATTTTGTTAATTCACAAACTTTTCGTAAATATTTTAATTCTGAGTATAGAATAGAGAAAGAGAGTGGGGGCAATCACTCTCCACTCCCTATACACACTCCACACACTCACTCTACCATACACACGACCTCTATCGCCGCGAAGGCGACCAACCCCACCTAACCCGTCTCGCCTCTGCCTCACACTGAATTTATACTTTAAAATTTCGATTTCGCAGCATCGCTTCTCGGCCTTTTGGCTAAGATCAAAGTGTAGTATCTGTTCTTATCGGCTTAATCTCCGGTACGTTATCAATTGATAACATCGAGATTAACTGATTTTTGAAACCAGGTGGGTTTGCAGGGGCTTGCTCCTCGCCCACCACGGGTCGGCCTGGTATTGCACTGCCTCCAGGATCGGCCCTTCCCTTCGGGGAAAATAAATAATATTTCAATAATATCTATATATCATGGTGATATATTGATATTTGTCACACATTATCACTAACCACTCAATTACAGACATTCCTAGCTAATTTATTCATTTCAGGAGTCTGGGGACTCTTCACTCGTGCTCCATCAGCATGTACTGAACAATTTGAGGTTCGTGAGTTCAAATTTCATATTTTTATCACTCTCTGATTACATTAAATATTGATTTTTATCGAATATATCGAAAAAATAGGGTAAAAATGCTATTTCGACTGGTTCAACGTTGTCTGAGCGCTGTAAATGTGTGTTTAATGAATTCTCCATGCACAATTACATAAGAATTGCTGAAACAAGTGTTAAATTCGGTCCAGACTGAAGGAAGTTACAGTCTGGACTATCACTAGTACAGGGAGAGTGAGGGAGGGAGTGTGAGAGAGAGAGACGTGCGCGCACTCACTCTCTCCTCTCTCTATACAGCCACAGGGAAGAAGCGGTCACGGAGCAATTCCCCGCTCTCTGATAACTTTAACAGAGTTAAATCATGACTTTAAACAACTCATACGCACATATGACACTACTTATGGACGTATTGTAGCCATTACAGTGAATACAAGGGAAATGGTGACAATTCTCACTAAAATGGTCATAATTTGCTTCAAAATGGACCGTTTGAGCTCCGGAAGCGCGCGTTAGACGCGCCGCAACGTCCGCTACGCAGCGCAGCAATTGAAAGGCACTGTTTCGAGCGGCAAATGGCGGGTTTTGGTTCGCCTTGCGCAGTTACTCGTGACTTTGGTTGGTTGAGGACTGGTGGCACCGGACATTCCAGTCTGGAAATTAAAAGTGATTTAAATTGTGATTTTAAACAAGGTATACGCACATACAGACTAGTTATAGACGTTTTATAGCCATTTCTACTCATTTTGATCAAAATTCAATTTTTTTAAATTTTTAAAATTTCAATGATTTTTCAGTACTGACTTTTCCAATGTAAATTCACACGTTAAAATGCATGATCGTGTCTCTTGTACATAGTCTTGTAAGTAGTCAAACGAGTGCTCAAGGCGCGTTGAATCAGTTGCATTTACTATGGCGCATGTACAGATAGCTCTTGACCTGGAATTCACTAATTTTGTTAATTCACAAACTTTTCGTAAATATTTTAATTCTGAGTATAGAATAGAGAAAGAGAGTGGGGGCAATCACTCTCCACTCCCTATACACACTCCACACACTCACTCTACCATACACACGACCTCTATCGCCGCGAAGGCGACCAACCCCACCTAACCCGTCTCGCCTCTGCCTCACACTGAATTTATACTTTAAAATTTCGATTTCGCAGCATCGCTTCTCGGCCTTTTGGCTAAGATCAAAGTGTAGTATCTGTTCTTATCGGCTTAATCTCCGGTACGTTATCAATTGATAACATCGAGATTAACTGATTTTTGAAACCAGGTGGGTTTGCAGGGGCTTGCTCCTCGCCCACCACGGGTCGGCCTGGTATTGCACTGCCTCCAGGATCGGCCCTTCCCTTCGGGGAAAATAAATAATATTTCAATAATATCTATATATCATGGTGATATATTGATATTTGTCACACATTATCACTAACCACTCAATTACAGACATTCCTAGCTAATTTATTCATTTCAGGAGTCTGGGGACTCTTCACTCGTGCTCCATCAGCATGTACTGAACAATTTGAGGTTCGTGAGTTCAAATTTCATATTTTTATCACTCTCTGATTACATTAAATATTGATTTTTATCGAATATATCGAAAAAATAGGGTAAAAATGCTATTTCGACTGGTTCAACGTTGTCTGAGCGCTGTAAATGTGTGTTTAATGAATTCTCCATGCACAATTACATAAGAATTGCTGAAACAAGTGTTAAATTCGGTCCAGACTGAAGGAAGTTACAGTCTGGACTATCACTAGTACAGGGAGAGTGAGGGAGGGAGGAGAGGGAGAGACGTGCGCGCACTCACTCTCTCCTCTCTCTATACAGCCACAGGGAAGAAGCGGTCACGGAGCAATTCCCCGCTCTCTGATAACTTTAACAGAGTTAAATCATGACTTTAAACAACTCATACGCACATATGACACTACTTATGGACGTATTGTAGCCATTACAGTGAATACAAGGGAAATGGTGACAATTCTCACTAAAATGGTCATAATTTGCTTCAAAATGGACCGTTTGAGCTCCGGAAGCGCGCGTTAGACGCGCCGCAACGTCCGCTACGCAGCGCAGCAATTGAAAGGCACTGTTTCGAGCGGCAAATGGCGGGTTTTGGTTCGCCTTGCGCAGTTACTCGTGACTTTGGTTGGTTGAGGACTGGTGGCACCGGACATTCCAGTCTGGAAATTAAAAGTGATTTAAATTGTGATTTTAAACAAGGTATACGCACATACAGACTAGTTATAGACGTTTTATAGCCATTTCTACTCATTTTGATCAAAATTCAATTTTTTTAAATTTTTAAAATTTCAATGATTTTTCAGTACTGACTTTTCCAATGTAAATTCACACGTTAAAATGCATGATCGTGTCTCTTGTACATAGTCTTGTAAGTAGTCAAACGAGTGCTCAAGGCGCGTTGAATCAGTTGCATTTACTATGGCGCATGTACAGATAGCTCTTGACCTGGAATTCACTAATTTTGTTAATTCACAAACTTTTCGTAAATATTTTAATTCTGAGTATAGAATAGAGAAAGAGAGTGGGGGCAATCACTCTCCACTCCCTATACACACTCCACACACTCACTCTACCATACACACGACCTCTATCGCCGCGAAGGCGACCAACCCCACCTAACCCGTCTCGCCTCTGCCTCACACTGAATTTATACTTTAAAATTTCGATTTCGCAGCATCGCTTCTCGGCCTTTTGGCTAAGATCAAAGTGTAGTATCTGTTCTTATCGGCTTAATCTCCGGTACGTTATCAATTGATAACATCGAGATTAACTGATTTTTGAAACCAGGTGGGTTTGCAGGGGCTTGCTCCTCGCCCACCACGGGTCGGCCTGGTATTGCACTGCCTCCAGGATCGGCCCTTCCCTTCGGGGAAAATAAATAATATTTCAATAATATCTATATATCATGGTGATATATTGATATTTGTCACACATTATCACTAACCACTCAATTACAGACATTCCTAGCTAATTTATTCATTTCAGGAGTCTGGGGACTCTTCACTCGTGCTCCATCAGCATGTACTGAACAATTCGAGGTTCGTGAGTTCGAATTTCATATTATTATCACTCTCTGATTACATTATATATTGATTTTTATCGAAAATATCGAAAAAAATAGTGTGAAAATGCGATTTCGACTAGTTCAACGTCGTCTGAGCGCTGTAAATGTGTGTTTAATGAATTCTCCATGCAAAATTACATAAGAGTTGCTGAAACAAGTGTTAAATTTCATCCAGACTGAAGGAAGTTACAGTCTAGACTATCACTAGTAGTGTGAGAGGCAAAGAGAGGGAGGGAGGAGAGGGAGAGACGTGCGCGCACTCACTCTCTCCTCTCTCTATACAGCCACAGGGAAGAAGCGGTCACGGAGCAATTCCCCGCTCTCTGATAACTTTAACAGAGTTAAATCATGACTTTAAACAACTCATACGCACATATGACACTACTTATGGACGTATTGTAGCCATTACAGTGAATACAAGGGAAATGGTGACAATTCTCACTAAAATGGTCATAATTTGCTTCAAAATGGACCGTTTGAGCTCCGGAAGCGCGCGTTAGACGCGCCGCAACGTCCGCTACGCAGCGCAGCAATTGAAAGGCACTGTTTCGAGCGGCAAATGGCGGGTTTTGGTTCGCCTTGCGCAGTTACTCGTGACTTTGGTTGGTTGAGGACTGGTGGCACCGGACATTCCAGTCTGGAAATTAAAAGTGATTTAAATTGTGATTTTAAACAAGGTATACGCACATACAGACTAGTTATAGACGTTTTATAGCCATTTCTACTCATTTTGATCAAAATTCAATTTTTTTAAATTTTTAAAATTTCAATGATTTTTCAGTACTGACTTTTCCAATGTAAATTCACACGTTAAAATGCATGATCGTGTCTCTTGTACATAGTCTTGTAAGTAGTCAAACGAGTGCTCAAGGCGCGTTGAATCAGTTGCATTTACTATGGCGCATGTACAGATAGCTCTTGACCTGGAATTCACTAATTTTGTTAATTCACAAACTTTTCGTAAATATTTTAATTCTGAGTATAGAATAGAGAAAGAGAGTGGGGGCAATCACTCTCCACTCCCTATACACACTCCACACACTCACTCTACCATACACACGACCTCTATCGCCGCGAAGGCGACCAACCCCACCTAACCCGTCTCGCCTCTGCCTCACACTGAATTTATACTTTAAAATTTCGATTTCGCAGCATCGCTTCTCGGCCTTTTGGCTAAGATCAAAGTGTAGTATCTGTTCTTATCGGCTTAATCTCCGGTACGTTATCAATTGATAACATCGAGATTAACTGATTTTTGAAACCAGGTGGGTTTGCAGGGGCTTGCTCCTCGCCCACCACGGGTCGGCCTGGTATTGCACTGCCTCCAGGATCGGCCCTTCCCTTCGGGGAAAATAAATAATATTTCAATAATATCTATATATCATGGTGATATATTGATATTTGTCACACATTATCACTAACCACTCAATTACAGACATTCCTAGCTAATTTATTCATTTCAGGAGTCTGGGGACTCTTCACTCGTGCTCCATCAGCATGTACTGAACAATTCGAGGTTCGTGAGTTCGAATTTCATATTATTATCACTCTCTGATTACATTATATATTGATTTTTATCGAAAATATCGAAAAAAATAGTGTGAAAATGCGATTTCGACTAGTTCAACGTCGTCTGAGCGCTGTAAATGTGTGTTTAATGAATTCTCCATGCAAAATTACATAAGAGTTGCTGAAACAAGTGTTAAATTTCATCCAGACTGAAGGAAGTTACAGTCTAGACTATCACTAGTAGTGTGAGAGGCAAAGAGAGGGAGGGAGGAGAGGGAGAGACGTGCGCGCACTCACTCTCTCCTCTCTCTATACAGCCACAGGGAAGAAGCGGTCACGGAGCAATTCCCCGCTCTCTGATAACTTTAACAGAGTTAAATCATGACTTTAAACAACTCATACGCACATATGACACTACTTATGGACGTATTGTAGCCATTACAGTGAATACAAGGGAAATGGTGACAATTCTCACTAAAATGGTCATAATTTGCTTCAAAATGGACCGTTTGAGCTCCGGAAGCGCGCGTTAGACGCGCCGCAACGTCCGCTACGCAGCGCAGCAATTGAAAGGCACTGTTTCGAGCGGCAAATGGCGGGTTTTGGTTCGCCTTGCGCAGTTACTCGTGACTTTGGTTGGTTGAGGACTGGTGGCACCGGACATTCCAGTCTGGAAATTAAAAGTGATTTAAATTGTGATTTTAAACAAGGTATACGCACATACAGACTAGTTATAGACGTTTTATAGCCATTTCTACTCATTTTGATCAAAATTCAATTTTTTTAAATTTTTAAAATTTCAATGATTTTTCAGTACTGACTTTTCCAATGTAAATTCACACGTTAAAATGCATGATCGTGTCTCTTGTACATAGTCTTGTAAGTAGTCAAACGAGTGCTCAAGGCGCGTTGAATCAGTTGCATTTACTATGGCGCATGTACAGATAGCTCTTGACCTGGAATTCACTAATTTTGTTAATTCACAAACTTTTCGTAAATATTTTAATTCTGAGTATAGAATAGAGAAAGAGAGTGGGGGCAATCACTCTCCACTCCCTATACACACTCCACACACTCACTCTACCATACACACGACCTCTATCGCCGCGAAGGCGACCAACCCCACCTAACCCGTCTCGCCTCTGCCTCACACTGAATTTATACTTTAAAATTTCGATTTCGCAGCATCGCTTCTCGGCCTTTTGGCTAAGATCAAAGTGTAGTATCTGTTCTTATCGGCTTAATCTCCGGTACGTTATCAATTGATAACATCGAGATTAACTGATTTTTGAAACCAGGTGGGTTTGCAGGGGCTTGCTCCTCGCCCACCACGGGTCGGCCTGGTATTGCACTGCCTCCAGGATCGGCCCTTCCCTTCGGGGAAAATAAATAATATTTCAATAATATCTATATATCATGGTGATATATTGATATTTGTCACACATTATCACTAACCACTCAATTACAGACATTCCTAGCTAATTTATTCATTTCAGGAGTCTGGGGACTCTTCACTCGTGCTCCATCAGCATGTACTGAACAATTCGAGGTTCGTGAGTTCGAATTTCATATTATTATCACTCTCTGATTACATTATATATTGATTTTTATCGAAAATATCGAAAAAAATAGTGTGAAAATGCGATTTCGACTAGTTCAACGTCGTCTGAGCGCTGTAAATGTGTGTTTAATGAATTCTCCATGCAAAATTACATAAGAGTTGCTGAAACAAGTGTTAAATTTCATCCAGACTGAAGGAAGTTACAGTCTAGACTATCACTAGTAGTGTGAGAGGCAAAGAGAGGGAGGGAGGAGAGGGAGAGACGTGCGCGCACTCACTCTCTCCTCTCTCTATACAGCCACAGGGAAGAAGCGGTCACGGAGCAATTCCCCGCTCTCTGATAACTTTAACAGAGTTAAATCATGACTTTAAACAACTCATACGCACATATGACACTACTTATGGACGTATTGTAGCCATTACAGTGAATACAAGGGAAATGGTGACAATTCTCACTAAAATGGTCATAATTTGCTTCAAAATGGACCGTTTGAGCTCCGGAAGCGCGCGTTAGACGCGCCGCAACGTCCGCTACGCAGCGCAGCAATTGAAAGGCACTGTTTCGAGCGGCAAATGGCGGGTTTTGGTTCGCCTTGCGCAGTTACTCGTGACTTTGGTTGGTTGAGGACTGGTGGCACCGGACATTCCAGTCTGGAAATTAAAAGTGATTTAAATTGTGATTGTAAACAAGGTATACGCACATACAGACTAGTTATAGACGTTTTATAGCCATTTCTACTCATTTTGATCAAAATTCAATTTTTTTAAATTTTTAAAATTTCAATGATTTTTCAGTACTGACTTTTCCAATGTAAATTCACACGTTAAAATGCATGATCGTGTCTCTTGTACATAGTCTTGTAAGTAGTCAAACGAGTGCTCAAGGCGCGTTGAATCAGTTGCATTTACTATGGCGCATGTACAGATAGCTCTTGACCTGGAATTCACTAATTTTGTTAATTCACAAACTTTTCGTAAATATTTTAATTCTGAGTATAGAATAGAGAAAGAGAGTGGGGGCAATCACTCTCCACTCCCTATACACACTCCACACACTCACTCTACCATACACACGACCTCTATCGCCGCGAAGGCGACCAACCCCACCTAACCCGTCTCGCCTCTGCCTCACACTGAATTTATACTTTAAAATTTCGATTTCGCAGCATCGCTTCTCGGCCTTTTGGCTAAGATCAAAGTGTAGTATCTGTTCTTATCGGCTTAATCTCCGGTACGTTATCAATTGATAACATCGAGATTAACTGATTTTTGAAACCAGGTGGGTTTGCAGGGGCTTGCTCCTCGCCCACCACGGGTCGGCCTGGTATTGCACTGCCTCCAGGATCGGCCCTTCCCTTCGGGGAAAATAAATAATATTTCAATAATATCTATATATCATGGTGATATATTGATATTTGTCACACATTATCACTAACCACTCAATTACAGACATTCCTAGCTAATTTATTCATTTCAGGAGTCTGGGGACTCTTCACTCGTGCTCCATCAGCATGTACTGAACAATTCGAGGTTCGTGAGTTCGAATTTCATATTATTATCACTCTCTGATTACATTATATATTGATTTTTATCGAAAATATCGAAAAAAATAGTGTGAAAATGCGATTTCGACTAGTTCAACGTCGTCTGAGCGCTGTAAATGTGTGTTTAATGAATTCTCCATGCAAAATTACATAAGAGTTGCTGAAACAAGTGTTAAATTTCATCCAGACTGAAGGAAGTTACAGTCTAGACTATCACTAGTAGTGTGAGAGGCAAAGAGAGGGAGGGAGGAGAGGGAGAGACGTGCGCGCACTCACTCTCTCCTCTCTCTATACAGCCACAGGGAAGAAGCGGTCACGGAGCAATTCCCCGCTCTCTGATAACTTTAACAGAGTTAAATCATGACTTTAAACAACTCATACGCACATATGACACTACTTATGGACGTATTGTAGCCATTACAGTGAATACAAGGGAAATGGTGACAATTCTCACTAAAATGGTCATAATTTGCTTCAAAATGGACCGTTTGAGCTCCGGAAGCGCGCGTTAGACGCGCCGCAACGTCCGCTACGCAGCGCAGCAATTGAAAGGCACTGTTTCGAGCGGCAAATGGCGGGTTTTGGTTCGCCTTGCGCAGTTACTCGTGACTTTGGTTGGTTGAGGACTGGTGGCACCGGACATTCCAGTCTGGAAATTAAAAGTGATTTAAATTGTGATTTTAAACAAGGTATACGCACATACAGACTAGTTATAGACGTTTTATAGCCATTTCTACTCATTTTGATCAAAATTCAATTTTTTTAAATTTTTAAAATTTCAATGATTTTTCAGTACTGACTTTTCCAATGTAAATTCACACGTTAAAATGCATGATCGTGTCTCTTGTACATAGTCTTGTAAGTAGTCAAACGAGTGCTCAAGGCGCGTTGAATCAGTTGCATTTACTATGGCGCATGTACAGATAGCTCTTGACCTGGAATTCACTAATTTTGTTAATTCACAAACTTTTCGTAAATATTTTAATTCTGAGTATAGAATAGAGAAAGAGAGTGGGGGCAATCACTCTCCACTCCCTATACACACTCCACACACTCACTCTACCATACACACGACCTCTATCGCCGCGAAGGCGACCAACCCCACCTAACCCGTCTCGCCTCTGCCTCACACTGAATTTATACTTTAAAATTTCGATTTCGCAGCATCGCTTCTCGGCCTTTTGGCTAAGATCAAAGTGTAGTATCTGTTCTTATCGGCTTAATCTCCGGTACGTTATCAATTGATAACATCGAGATTAACTGATTTTTGAAACCAGGTGGGTTTGCAGGGGCTTGCTCCTCGCCCACCACGGGTCGGCCTGGTATTGCACTGCCTCCAGGATCGGCCCTTCCCTTCGGGGAAAATAAATAATATTTCAATAATATCTATATATCATGGTGATATATTGATATTTGTCACACATTATCACTAACCACTCAATTACAGACATTCCTAGCTAATTTATTCATTTCAGGAGTCTGGGGACTCTTCACTCGTGCTCCATCAGCATGTACTGAACAATTTGAGGTTCGTGAGTTCAAATTTCATATTTTTATCACTCTCTGATTACATTAAATATTGATTTTTATCGAATATATCGAAAAAATAGGGTAAAAATGCTATTTCGACTGGTTCAACGTTGTCTGAGCGCTGTAAATGTGTGTTTAATGAATTCTCCATGCACAATTACATAAGAATTGCTGAAACAAGTGTTAAATTCGGTCCAGACTGAAGGAAGTTACAGTCTGGACTATCACTAGTACAGGGAGAGTGAGGGAGGGAGGAGAGGGAGAGACGTGCGCGCACTCACTCTCTCCTCTCTCTATACAGCCACAGGGAAGAAGCGGTCACGGAGCAATTCCCCGCTCTCTGATAACTTTAACAGAGTTAAATCATGACTTTAAACAACTCATACGCACATATGACACTACTTATGGACGTATTGTAGCCATTACAGTGAATACAAGGGAAATGGTGACAATTCTCACTAAAATGGTCATAATTTGCTTCAAAATGGACCGTTTGAGCTCCGGAAGCGCGCGTTAGACGCGCCGCAACGTCCGCTACGCAGCGCAGCAATTGAAAGGCACTGTTTCGAGCGGCAAATGGCGGGTTTTGGTTCGCCTTGCGCAGTTACTCGTGACTTTGGTTGGTTGAGGACTGGTGGCACCGGACATTCCAGTCTGGAAATTAAAAGTGATTTAAATTGTGATTTTAAACAAGGTATACGCACATACAGACTAGTTATAGACGTTTTATAGCCATTTCTACTCATTTTGATCAAAATTCAATTTTTTTAAATTTTTAAAATTTCAATGATTTTTCAGTACTGACTTTTCCAATGTAAATTCACACGTTAAAATGCATGATCGTGTCTCTTGTACATAGTCTTGTAAGTAGTCAAACGAGTGCTCAAGGCGCGTTGAATCAGTTGCATTTACTATGGCGCATGTACAGATAGCTCTTGACCTGGAATTCACTAATTTTGTTAATTCACAAACTTTTCGTAAATATTTTAATTCTGAGTATAGAATAGAGAAAGAGAGTGGGGGCAATCACTCTCCACTCCCTATACACACTCCACACACTCACTCTACCATACACACGACCTCTATCGCCGCGAAGGCGACCAACCCCACCTAACCCGTCTCGCCTCTGCCTCACACTGAATTTATACTTTAAAATTTCGATTTCGCAGCATCGCTTCTCGGCCTTTTGGCTAAGATCAAAGTGTAGTATCTGTTCTTATCGGCTTAATCTCCGGTACGTTATCAATTGATAACATCGAGATTAACTGATTTTTGAAACCAGGTGGGTTTGCAGGGGCTTGCTCCTCGCCCACCACGGGTCGGCCTGGTATTGCACTGCCTCCAGGATCGGCCCTTCCCTTCGGGGAAAATAAATAATATTTCAATAATATCTATATATCATGGTGATATATTGATATTTGTCACACATTATCACTAACCACTCAATTACAGACATTCCTAGCTAATTTATTCATTTCAGGAGTCTGGGGACTCTTCACTCGTGCTCCATCAGCATGTACTGAACAATTTGAGGTTCGTGAGTTCAAATTTCATATTTTTATCACTCTCTGATTACATTAAATATTGATTTTTATCGAATATATCGAAAAAATAGGGTAAAAATGCTATTTCGACTGGTTCAACGTTGTCTGAGCGCTGTAAATGTGTGTTTAATGAATTCTCCATGCACAATTACATAAGAATTGCTGAAACAAGTGTTAAATTCGGTCCAGACTGAAGGAAGTTACAGTCTGGACTATCACTAGTACAGGGAGAGTGAGGGAGGGAGGAGAGGGAGAGACGTGCGCGCACTCACTCTCTCCTCTCTCTATACAGCCACAGGGAAGAAGCGGTCACGGAGCAATTCCCCGCTCTCTGATAACTTTAACAGAGTTAAATCATGACTTTAAACAACTCATACGCACATATGACACTACTTATGGACGTATTGTAGCCATTACAGTGAATACAAGGGAAATGGTGACAATTCTCACTAAAATGGTCATAATTTGCTTCAAAATGGACCGTTTGAGCTCCGGAAGCGCGCGTTAGACGCGCCGCAACGTCCGCTACGCAGCGCAGCAATTGAAAGGCACTGTTTCGAGCGGCAAATGGCGGGTTTTGGTTCGCCTTGCGCAGTTACTCGTGACTTTGGTTGGTTGAGGACTGGTGGCACCGGACATTCCAGTCTGGAAATTAAAAGTGATTTAAATTGTGATTTTAAACAAGGTATACGCACATACAGACTAGTTATAGACGTTTTATAGCCATTTCTACTCATTTTGATCAAAATTCAATTTTTTTAAATTTTTAAAATTTCAATGATTTTTCAGTACTGACTTTTCCAATGTAAATTCACACGTTAAAATGCATGATCGTGTCTCTTGTACATAGTCTTGTAAGTAGTCAAACGAGTGCTCAAGGCGCGTTGAATCAGTTGCATTTACTATGGCGCATGTACAGATAGCTCTTGACCTGGAATTCACTAATTTTGTTAATTCACAAACTTTTCGTAAATATTTTAATTCTGAGTATAGAATAGAGAAAGAGAGTGGGGGCAATCACTCTCCACTCCCTATACACACTCCACACACTCACTCTACCATACACACGACCTCTATCGCCGCGAAGGCGACCAACCCCACCTAACCCGTCTCGCCTCTGCCTCACACTGAATTTATACTTTAAAATTTCGATTTCGCAGCATCGCTTCTCGGCCTTTTGGCTAAGATCAAAGTGTAGTATCTGTTCTTATCGGCTTAATCTCCGGTACGTTATCAATTGATAACATCGAGATTAACTGATTTTTGAAACCAGGTGGGTTTGCAGGGGCTTGCTCCTCGCCCACCACGGGTCGGCCTGGTATTGCACTGCCTCCAGGATCGGCCCTTCCCTTCGGGGAAAATAAATAATATTTCAATAATATCTATATATCATGGTGATATATTGATATTTGTCACACATTATCACTAACCACTCAATTACAGACATTCCTAGCTAATTTATTCATTTCAGGAGTCTGGGGACTCTTCACTCGTGCTCCATCAGCATGTACTGAACAATTCGAGGTTCGTGAGTTCGAATTTCATATTATTATCACTCTCTGATTACATTATATATTGATTTTTATCGAAAATATCGAAAAAAATAGTGTGAAAATGCGATTTCGACTAGTTCAACGTCGTCTGAGCGCTGTAAATGTGTGTTTAATGAATTCTCCATGCAAAATTACATAAGAGTTGCTGAAACAAGTGTTAAATTTCATCCAGACTGAAGGAAGTTACAGTCTAGACTATCACTAGTAGTGTGAGAGGCAAAGAGAGGGAGGGAGGAGAGGGAGAGACGTGCGCGCACTCACTCTCTCCTCTCTCTATACAGCCACAGGGAAGAAGCGGTCACGGAGCAATTCCCCGCTCTCTGATAACTTTAACAGAGTTAAATCATGACTTTAAACAACTCATACGCACATATGACACTACTTATGGACGTATTGTAGCCATTACAGTGAATACAAGGGAAATGGTGACAATTCTCACTAAAATGGTCATAATTTGCTTCAAAATGGACCGTTTGAGCTCCGGAAGCGCGCGTTAGACGCGCCGCAACGTCCGCTACGCAGCGCAGGCAAAACCGGCAATTGAAAGGCACTGTTTCGAGCGGCAAATGGCGGGTTTTGGTTCGCCTTGCGCAGTTACTCGTGACTTTGGTTGGTTGAGGACTGGTGGCACCGGACATTCCAGTCTGGAAATTAAAAGTGATTTAAATTGTGATTTTAAACAAGGTATACGCACATACAGACTAGTTATAGACGTTTTATAGCCATTTCTACTCATTTTGATCAAAATTCAATTTTTTTAAATTTTTAAAATTTCAATGATTTTTCAGTACTGACTTTTCCAATGTAAATTCACACGTTAAAATGCATGATCGTGTCTCTTGTACATAGTCTTGTAAGTAGTCAAACGAGTGCTCAAGGCGCGTTGAATCAGTTGCATTTACTATGGCGCATGTACAGATAGCTCTTGACCTGGAATTCACTAATTTTGTTAATTCACAAACTTTTCGTAAATATTTTAATTCTGAGTATAGAATAGAGAAAGAGAGTGGGGGCAATCACTCTCCACTCCCTATACACACTCCACACACTCACTCTACCATACACACGACCTCTATCGCCGCGAAGGCGACCAACCCCACCTAACCCGTCTCGCCTCTGCCTCACACTGAATTTATACTTTAAAATTTCGATTTCGCAGCATCGCTTCTCGGCCTTTTGGCTAAGATCAAAGTGTAGTATCTGTTCTTATCGGCTTAATCTCCGGTACGTTATCAATTGATAACATCGAGATTAACTGATTTTTGAAACCAGGTGGGTTTGCAGGGGCTTGCTCCTCGCCCACCACGGGTCGGCCTGGTATTGCACTGCCTCCAGGATCGGCCCTTCCCTTCGGGGAAAATAAATAATATTTCAATAATATCTATATATCATGGTGATATATTGATATTTGTCACACATTATCACTAACCACTCAATTACAGACATTCCTAGCTAATTTATTCATTTCAGGAGTCTGGGGACTCTTCACTCGTGCTCCATCAGCATGTACTGAACAATTCGAGGTTCGTGAGTTCGAATTTCATATTATTATCACTCTCTGATTACATTATATATTGATTTTTATCGAAAATATCGAAAAAAATAGTGTGAAAATGCGATTTCGACTAGTTCAACGTCGTCTGAGCGCTGTAAATGTGTGTTTAATGAATTCTCCATGCAAAATTACATAAGAGTTGCTGAAACAAGTGTTAAATTTCATCCAGACTGAAGGAAGTTACAGTCTAGACTATCACTAGTAGTGTGAGAGGCAAAGAGAGGGAGGGAGGAGAGGGAGAGACGTGCGCGCACTCACTCTCTCCTCTCTCTATACAGCCACAGGGAAGAAGCGGTCACGGAGCAATTCCCCGCTCTCTGATAACTTTAACAGAGTTAAATCATGACTTTAAACAACTCATACGCACATATGACACTACTTATGGACGTATTGTAGCCATTACAGTGAATACAAGGGAAATGGTGACAATTCTCACTAAAATGGTCATAATTTGCTTCAAAATGGACCGTTTGAGCTCCGGAAGCGCGCGTTAGACGCGCCGCAACGTCCGCTACGCAGCGCAGCAATTGAAAGGCACTGTTTCGAGCGGCAAATGGCGGGTTTTGGTTCGCCTTGCGCAGTTACTCGTGACTTTGGTTGGTTGAGGACTGGTGGCACCGGACATTCCAGTCTGGAAATTAAAAGTGATTTAAATTGTGATTTTAAACAAGGTATACGCACATACAGACTAGTTATAGACGTTTTATAGCCATTTCTACTCATTTTGATCAAAATTCAATTTTTTTAAATTTTTAAAATTTCAATGATTTTTCAGTACTGACTTTTCCAATGTAAATTCACACGTTAAAATGCATGATCGTGTCTCTTGTACATAGTCTTGTAAGTAGTCAAACGAGTGCTCAAGGCGCGTTGAATCAGTTGCATTTACTATGGCGCATGTACAGATAGCTCTTGACCTGGAATTCACTAATTTTGTTAATTCACAAACTTTTCGTAAATATTTTAATTCTGAGTATAGAATAGAGAAAGAGAGTGGGGGCAATCACTCTCCACTCCCTATACACACTCCACACACTCACTCTACCATACACACGACCTCTATCGCCGCGAAGGCGACCAACCCCACCTAACCCGTCTCGCCTCTGCCTCACACTGAATTTATACTTTAAAATTTCGATTTCGCAGCATCGCTTCTCGGCCTTTTGGCTAAGATCAAAGTGTAGTATCTGTTCTTATCGGCTTAATCTCCGGTACGTTATCAATTGATAACATCGAGATTAACTGATTTTTGAAACCAGGTGGGTTTGCAGGGGCTTGCTCCTCGCCCACCACGGGTCGGCCTGGTATTGCACTGCCTCCAGGATCGGCCCTTCCCTTCGGGGAAAATAAATAATATTTCAATAATATCTATATATCATGGTGATATATTGATATTTGTCACACATTATCACTAACCACTCAATTACAGACATTCCTAGCTAATTTATTCATTTCAGGAGTCTGGGGACTCTTCACTCGTGCTCCATCAGCATGTACTGAACAATTCGAGGTTCGTGAGTTCGAATTTCATATTATTATCACTCTCTGATTACATTATATATTGATTTTTATCGAAAATATCGAAAAAAATAGTGTGAAAATGCGATTTCGACTAGTTCAACGTCGTCTGAGCGCTGTAAATGTGTGTTTAATGAATTCTCCATGCAAAATTACATAAGAGTTGCTGAAACAAGTGTTAAATTTCATCCAGACTGAAGGAAGTTACAGTCTAGACTATCACTAGTAGTGTGAGAGGCAAAGAGAGGGAGGGAGGAGAGGGAGAGACGTGCGCGCACTCACTCTCTCCTCTCTCTATACAGCCACAGGGAAGAAGCGGTCACGGAGCAATTCCCCGCTCTCTGATAACTTTAACAGAGTTAAATCATGACTTTAAACAACTCATACGCACATATGACACTACTTATGGACGTATTGTAGCCATTACAGTGAATACAAGGGAAATGGTGACAATTCTCACTAAAATGGTCATAATTTGCTTCAAAATGGACCGTTTGAGCTCCGGAAGCGCGCGTTAGACGCGCCGCAACGTCCGCTACGCAGCGCAGGCAAAACCGGCAATTGAAAGGCACTGTTTCGAGCGGCAAATGGCGGGTTTTGGTTCGCCTTGCGCAGTTACTCGTGACTTTGGTTGGTTGAGGACTGGTGGCACCGGACATTCCAGTCTGGAAATTAAAAGTGATTTAAATTGTGATTTTAAACAAGGTATACGCACATACAGACTAGTTATAGACGTTTTATAGCCATTTCTACTCATTTTGATCAAAATTCAATTTTTTTAAATTTTTAAAATTTCAATGATTTTTCAGTACTGACTTTTCCAATGTAAATTCACACGTTAAAATGCATGATCGTGTCTCTTGTACATAGTCTTGTAAGTAGTCAAACGAGTGCTCAAGGCGCGTTGAATCAGTTGCATTTACTATGGCGCATGTACAGATAGCTCTTGACCTGGAATTCACTAATTTTGTTAATTCACAAACTTTTCGTAAATATTTTAATTCTGAGTATAGAATAGAGAAAGAGAGTGGGGGCAATCACTCTCCACTCCCTATACACACTCCACACACTCACTCTACCATACACACGACCTCTATCGCCGCGAAGGCGACCAACCCCACCTAACCCGTCTCGCCTCTGCCTCACACTGAATTTATACTTTAAAATTTCGATTTCGCAGCATCGCTTCTCGGCCTTTTGGCTAAGATCAAAGTGTAGTATCTGTTCTTATCGGCTTAATCTCCGGTACGTTATCAATTGATAACATCGAGATTAACTGATTTTTGAAACCAGGTGGGTTTGCAGGGGCTTGCTCCTCGCCCACCACGGGTCGGCCTGGTATTGCACTGCCTCCAGGATCGGCCCTTCCCTTCGGGGAAAATAAATAATATTTCAATAATATCTATATATCATGGTGATATATTGATATTTGTCACACATTATCACTAACCACTCAATTACAGACATTCCTAGCTAATTTATTCATTTCAGGAGTCTGGGGACTCTTCACTCGTGCTCCATCAGCATGTACTGAACAATTCGAGGTTCGTGAGTTCGAATTTCATATTATTATCACTCTCTGATTACATTATATATTGATTTTTATCGAAAATATCGAAAAAAATAGTGTGAAAATGCGATTTCGACTAGTTCAACGTCGTCTGAGCGCTGTAAATGTGTGTTTAATGAATTCTCCATGCAAAATTACATAAGAGTTGCTGAAACAAGTGTTAAATTTCATCCAGACTGAAGGAAGTTACAGTCTAGACTATCACTAGTAGTGTGAGAGGCAAAGAGAGGGAGGGAGGAGAGGGAGAGACGTGCGCGCACTCACTCTCTCCTCTCTCTATACAGCCACAGGGAAGAAGCGGTCACGGAGCAATTCCCCGCTCTCTGATAACTTTAACAGAGTTAAATCATGACTTTAAACAACTCATACGCACATATGACACTACTTATGGACGTATTGTAGCCATTACAGTGAATACAAGGGAAATGGTGACAATTCTCACTAAAATGGTCATAATTTGCTTCAAAATGGACCGTTTGAGCTCCGGAAGCGCGCGTTAGACGCGCCGCAACGTCCGCTACGCAGCGCAGGCAAAACCGGCAATTGAAAGGCACTGTTTCGAGCGGCAAATGGCGGGTTTTGGTTCGCCTTGCGCAGTTACTCGTGACTTTGGTTGGTTGAGGACTGGTGGCACCGGACATTCCAGTCTGGAAATTAAAAGTGATTTAAATTGTGATTTTAAACAAGGTATACGCACATACAGACTAGTTATAGACGTTTTATAGCCATTTCTACTCATTTTGATCAAAATTCAATTTTTTTAAATTTTTAAAATTTCAATGATTTTTCAGTACTGACTTTTCCAATGTAAATTCACACGTTAAAATGCATGATCGTGTCTCTTGTACATAGTCTTGTAAGTAGTCAAACGAGTGCTCAAGGCGCGTTGAATCAGTTGCATTTACTATGGCGCATGTACAGATAGCTCTTGACCTGGAATTCACTAATTTTGTTAATTCACAAACTTTTCGTAAATATTTTAATTCTGAGTATAGAATAGAGAAAGAGAGTGGGGGCAATCACTCTCCACTCCCTATACACACTCCACACACTCACTCTACCATACACACGACCTCTATCGCCGCGAAGGCGACCAACCCCACCTAACCCGTCTCGCCTCTGCCTCACACTGAATTTATACTTTAAAATTTCGATTTCGCAGCATCGCTTCTCGGCCTTTTGGCTAAGATCAAAGTGTAGTATCTGTTCTTATCGGCTTAATCTCCGGTACGTTATCAATTGATAACATCGAGATTAACTGATTTTTGAAACCAGGTGGGTTTGCAGGGGCTTGCTCCTCGCCCACCACGGGTCGGCCTGGTATTGCACTGCCTCCAGGATCGGCCCTTCCCTTCGGGGAAAATAAATAATATTTCAATAATATCTATATATCATGGTGATATATTGATATTTGTCACACATTATCACTAACCACTCAATTACAGACATTCCTAGCTAATTTATTCATTTCAGGAGTCTGGGGACTCTTCACTCGTGCTCCATCAGCATGTACTGAACAATTCGAGGTTCGTGAGTTCGAATTTCATATTATTATCACTCTCTGATTACATTATATATTGATTTTTATCGAAAATATCGAAAAAAATAGTGTGAAAATGCGATTTCGACTAGTTCAACGTCGTCTGAGCGCTGTAAATGTGTGTTTAATGAATTCTCCATGCAAAATTACATAAGAGTTGCTGAAACAAGTGTTAAATTTCATCCAGACTGAAGGAAGTTACAGTCTAGACTATCACTAGTAGTGTGAGAGGCAAAGAGAGGGAGGGAGGAGAGGGAGAGACGTGCGCGCACTCACTCTCTCCTCTCTCTATACAGCCACAGGGAAGAAGCGGTCACGGAGCAATTCCCCGCTCTCTGATAACTTTAACAGAGTTAAATCATGACTTTAAACAACTCATACGCACATATGACACTACTTATGGACGTATTGTAGCCATTACAGTGAATACAAGGGAAATGGTGACAATTCTCACTAAAATGGTCATAATTTGCTTCAAAATGGACCGTTTGAGCTCCGGAAGCGCGCGTTAGACGCGCCGCAACGTCCGCTACGCAGCGCAGGCAAAACCGGCAATTGAAAGGCACTGTTTCGAGCGGCAAATGGCGGGTTTTGGTTCGCCTTGCGCAGTTACTCGTGACTTTGGTTGGTTGAGGACTGGTGGCACCGGACATTCCAGTCTGGAAATTAAAAGTGATTTAAATTGTGATTTTAAACAAGGTATACGCACATACAGACTAGTTATAGACGTTTTATAGCCATTTCTACTCATTTTGATCAAAATTCAATTTTTTTAAATTTTTAAAATTTCAATGATTTTTCAGTACTGACTTTTCCAATGTAAATTCACACGTTAAAATGCATGATCGTGTCTCTTGTACATAGTCTTGTAAGTAGTCAAACGAGTGCTCAAGGCGCGTTGAATCAGTTGCATTTACTATGGCGCATGTACAGATAGCTCTTGACCTGGAATTCACTAATTTTGTTAATTCACAAACTTTTCGTAAATATTTTAATTCTGAGTATAGAATAGAGAAAGAGAGTGGGGGCAATCACTCTCCACTCCCTATACACACTCCACACACTCACTCTACCATACACACGACCTCTATCGCCGCGAAGGCGACCAACCCCACCTAACCCGTCTCGCCTCTGCCTCACACTGAATTTATACTTTAAAATTTCGATTTCGCAGCATCGCTTCTCGGCCTTTTGGCTAAGATCAAAGTGTAGTATCTGTTCTTATCGGCTTAATCTCCGGTACGTTATCAATTGATAACATCGAGATTAACTGATTTTTGAAACCAGGTGGGTTTGCAGGGGCTTGCTCCTCGCCCACCACGGGTCGGCCTGGTATTGCACTGCCTCCAGGATCGGCCCTTCCCTTCGGGGAAAATAAATAATATTTCAATAATATCTATATATCATGGTGATATATTGATATTTGTCACACATTATCACTAACCACTCAATTACAGACATTCCTAGCTAATTTATTCATTTCAGGAGTCTGGGGACTCTTCACTCGTGCTCCATCAGCATGTACTGAACAATTCGAGGTTCGTGAGTTCGAATTTCATATTATTATCACTCTCTGATTACATTATATATTGATTTTTATCGAAAATATCGAAAAAAATAGTGTGAAAATGCGATTTCGACTAGTTCAACGTCGTCTGAGCGCTGTAAATGTGTGTTTAATGAATTCTCCATGCAAAATTACATAAGAGTTGCTGAAACAAGTGTTAAATTTCATCCAGACTGAAGGAAGTTACAGTCTAGACTATCACTAGTAGTGTGAGAGGCAAAGAGAGGGAGGGAGGAGAGGGAGAGACGTGCGCGCACTCACTCTCTCCTCTCTCTATACAGCCACAGGGAAGAAGCGGTCACGGAGCAATTCCCCGCTCTCTGATAACTTTAACAGAGTTAAATCATGACTTTAAACAACTCATACGCACATATGACACTACTTATGGACGTATTGTAGCCATTACAGTGAATACAAGGGAAATGGTGACAATTCTCACTAAAATGGTCATAATTTGCTTCAAAATGGACCGTTTGAGCTCCGGAAGCGCGCGTTAGACGCGCCGCAACGTCCGCTACGCAGCGCAGCAATTGAAAGGCACTGTTTCGAGCGGCAAATGGCGGGTTTTGGTTCGCCTTGCGCAGTTACTCGTGACTTTGGTTGGTTGAGGACTGGTGGCACCGGACATTCCAGTCTGGAAATTAAAAGTGATTTAAATTGTGATTTTAAACAAGGTATACGCACATACAGACTAGTTATAGACGTTTTATAGCCATTTCTACTCATTTTGATCAAAATTCAATTTTTTTAAATTTTTAAAATTTCAATGATTTTTCAGTACTGACTTTTCCAATGTAAATTCACACGTTAAAATGCATGATCGTGTCTCTTGTACATAGTCTTGTAAGTAGTCAAACGAGTGCTCAAGGCGCGTTGAATCAGTTGCATTTACTATGGCGCATGTACAGATAGCTCTTGACCTGGAATTCACTAATTTTGTTAATTCACAAACTTTTCGTAAATATTTTAATTCTGAGTATAGAATAGAGAAAGAGAGTGGGGGCAATCACTCTCCACTCCCTATACACACTCCACACACTCACTCTACCATACACACGACCTCTATCGCCGCGAAGGCGACCAACCCCACCTAACCCGTCTCGCCTCTGCCTCACACTGAATTTATACTTTAAAATTTCGATTTCGCAGCATCGCTTCTCGGCCTTTTGGCTAAGATCAAAGTGTAGTATCTGTTCTTATCGGCTTAATCTCCGGTACGTTATCAATTGATAACATCGAGATTAACTGATTTTTGAAACCAGGTGGGTTTGCAGGGGCTTGCTCCTCGCCCACCACGGGTCGGCCTGGTATTGCACTGCCTCCAGGATCGGCCCTTCCCTTCGGGGAAAATAAATAATATTTCAATAATATCTATATATCATGGTGATATATTGATATTTGTCACACATTATCACTAACCACTCAATTACAGACATTCCTAGCTAATTTATTCATTTCAGGAGTCTGGGGACTCTTCACTCGTGCTCCATCAGCATGTACTGAACAATTCGAGGTTCGTGAGTTCGAATTTCATATTATTATCACTCTCTGATTACATTATATATTGATTTTTATCGAAAATATCGAAAAAAATAGTGTGAAAATGCGATTTCGACTAGTTCAACGTCGTCTGAGCGCTGTAAATGTGTGTTTAATGAATTCTCCATGCAAAATTACATAAGAGTTGCTGAAACAAGTGTTAAATTTCATCCAGACTGAAGGAAGTTACAGTCTAGACTATCACTAGTAGTGTGAGAGGCAAAGAGAGGGAGGGAGGAGAGGGAGAGACGTGCGCGCACTCACTCTCTCCTCTCTCTATACAGCCACAGGGAAGAAGCGGTCACGGAGCAATTCCCCGCTCTCTGATAACTTTAACAGAGTTAAATCATGACTTTAAACAACTCATACGCACATATGACACTACTTATGGACGTATTGTAGCCATTACAGTGAATACAAGGGAAATGGTGACAATTCTCACTAAAATGGTCATAATTTGCTTCAAAATGGACCGTTTGAGCTCCGGAAGCGCGCGTTAGACGCGCCGCAACGTCCGCTACGCAGCGCAGCAATTGAAAGGCACTGTTTCGAGCGGCAAATGGCGGGTTTTGGTTCGCCTTGCGCAGTTACTCGTGACTTTGGTTGGTTGAGGACTGGTGGCACCGGACATTCCAGTCTGGAAATTAAAAGTGATTTAAATTGTGATTTTAAACAAGGTATACGCACATACAGACTAGTTATAGACGTTTTATAGCCATTTCTACTCATTTTGATCAAAATTCAATTTTTTTAAATTTTTAAAATTTCAATGATTTTTCAGTACTGACTTTTCCAATGTAAATTCACACGTTAAAATGCATGATCGTGTCTCTTGTACATAGTCTTGTAAGTAGTCAAACGAGTGCTCAAGGCGCGTTGAATCAGTTGCATTTACTATGGCGCATGTACAGATAGCTCTTGACCTGGAATTCACTAATTTTGTTAATTCACAAACTTTTCGTAAATATTTTAATTCTGAGTATAGAATAGAGAAAGAGAGTGGGGGCAATCACTCTCCACTCCCTATACACACTCCACACACTCACTCTACCATACACACGACCTCTATCGCCGCGAAGGCGACCAACCCCACCTAACCCGTCTCGCCTCTGCCTCACACTGAATTTATACTTTAAAATTTCGATTTCGCAGCATCGCTTCTCGGCCTTTTGGCTAAGATCAAAGTGTAGTATCTGTTCTTATCGGCTTAATCTCCGGTACGTTATCAATTGATAACATCGAGATTAACTGATTTTTGAAACCAGGTGGGTTTGCAGGGGCTTGCTCCTCGCCCACCACGGGTCGGCCTGGTATTGCACTGCCTCCAGGATCGGCCCTTCCCTTCGGGGAAAATAAATAATATTTCAATAATATCTATATATCATGGTGATATATTGATATTTGTCACACATTATCACTAACCACTCAATTACAGACATTCCTAGCTAATTTATTCATTTCAGGAGTCTGGGGACTCTTCACTCGTGCTCCATCAGCATGTACTGAACAATTCGAGGTTCGTGAGTTCGAATTTCATATTATTATCACTCTCTGATTACATTATATATTGATTTTTATCGAAAATATCGAAAAAAATAGTGTGAAAATGCGATTTCGACTAGTTCAACGTCGTCTGAGCGCTGTAAATGTGTGTTTAATGAATTCTCCATGCAAAATTACATAAGAGTTGCTGAAACAAGTGTTAAATTTCATCCAGACTGAAGGAAGTTACAGTCTAGACTATCACTAGTAGTGTGAGAGGCAAAGAGAGGGAGGGAGGAGAGGGAGAGACGTGCGCGCACTCACTCTCTCCTCTCTCTATACAGCCACAGGGAAGAAGCGGTCACGGAGCAATTCCCCGCTCTCTGATAACTTTAACAGAGTTAAATCATGACTTTAAACAACTCATACGCACATATGACACTACTTATGGACGTATTGTAGCCATTACAGTGAATACAAGGGAAATGGTGACAATTCTCACTAAAATGGTCATAATTTGCTTCAAAATGGACCGTTTGAGCTCCGGAAGCGCGCGTTAGACGCGCCGCAACGTCCGCTACGCAGCGCAGCAATTGAAAGGCACTGTTTCGAGCGGCAAATGGCGGGTTTTGGTTCGCCTTGCGCAGTTACTCGTGACTTTGGTTGGTTGAGGACTGGTGGCACCGGACATTCCAGTCTGGAAATTAAAAGTGATTTAAATTGTGATTTTAAACAAGGTATACGCACATACAGACTAGTTATAGACGTTTTATAGCCATTTCTACTCATTTTGATCAAAATTCAATTTTTTTAAATTTTTAAAATTTCAATGATTTTTCAGTACTGACTTTTCCAATGTAAATTCACACGTTAAAATGCATGATCGTGTCTCTTGTACATAGTCTTGTAAGTAGTCAAACGAGTGCTCAAGGCGCGTTGAATCAGTTGCATTTACTATGGCGCATGTACAGATAGCTCTTGACCTGGAATTCACTAATTTTGTTAATTCACAAACTTTTCGTAAATATTTTAATTCTGAGTATAGAATAGAGAAAGAGAGTGGGGGCAATCACTCTCCACTCCCTATACACACTCCACACACTCACTCTACCATACACACGACCTCTATCGCCGCGAAGGCGACCAACCCCACCTAACCCGTCTCGCCTCTGCCTCACACTGAATTTATACTTTAAAATTTCGATTTCGCAGCATCGCTTCTCGGCCTTTTGGCTAAGATCAAAGTGTAGTATCTGTTCTTATCGGCTTAATCTCCGGTACGTTATCAATTGATAACATCGAGATTAACTGATTTTTGAAACCAGGTGGGTTTGCAGGGGCTTGCTCCTCGCCCACCACGGGTCGGCCTGGTATTGCACTGCCTCCAGGATCGGCCCTTCCCTTCGGGGAAAATAAATAATATTTCAATAATATCTATATATCATGGTGATATATTGATATTTGTCACACATTATCACTAACCACTCAATTACAGACATTCCTAGCTAATTTATTCATTTCAGGAGTCTGGGGACTCTTCACTCGTGCTCCATCAGCATGTACTGAACAATTCGAGGTTCGTGAGTTCGAATTTCATATTATTATCACTCTCTGATTACATTATATATTGATTTTTATCGAAAATATCGAAAAAAATAGTGTGAAAATGCGATTTCGACTAGTTCAACGTCGTCTGAGCGCTGTAAATGTGTGTTTAATGAATTCTCCATGCAAAATTACATAAGAGTTGCTGAAACAAGTGTTAAATTTCATCCAGACTGAAGGAAGTTACAGTCTAGACTATCACTAGTAGTGTGAGAGGCAAAGAGAGGGAGGGAGGAGAGGGAGAGACGTGCGCGCACTCACTCTCTCCTCTCTCTATACAGCCACAGGGAAGAAGCGGTCACGGAGCAATTCCCCGCTCTCTGATAACTTTAACAGAGTTAAATCATGACTTTAAACAACTCATACGCACATATGACACTACTTATGGACGTATTGTAGCCATTACAGTGAATACAAGGGAAATGGTGACAATTCTCACTAAAATGGTCATAATTTGCTTCAAAATGGACCGTTTGAGCTCCGGAAGCGCGCGTTAGACGCGCCGCAACGTCCGCTACGCAGCGCAGCAATTGAAAGGCACTGTTTCGAGCGGCAAATGGCGGGTTTTGGTTCGCCTTGCGCAGTTACTCGTGACTTTGGTTGGTTGAGGACTGGTGGCACCGGACATTCCAGTCTGGAAATTAAAAGTGATTTAAATTGTGATTTTAAACAAGGTATACGCACATACAGACTAGTTATAGACGTTTTATAGCCATTTCTACTCATTTTGATCAAAATTCAATTTTTTTAAATTTTTAAAATTTCAATGATTTTTCAGTACTGACTTTTCCAATGTAAATTCACACGTTAAAATGCATGATCGTGTCTCTTGTACATAGTCTTGTAAGTAGTCAAACGAGTGCTCAAGGCGCGTTGAATCAGTTGCATTTACTATGGCGCATGTACAGATAGCTCTTGACCTGGAATTCACTAATTTTGTTAATTCACAAACTTTTCGTAAATATTTTAATTCTGAGTATAGAATAGAGAAAGAGAGTGGGGGCAATCACTCTCCACTCCCTATACACACTCCACACACTCACTCTACCATACACACGACCTCTATCGCCGCGAAGGCGACCAACCCCACCTAACCCGTCTCGCCTCTGCCTCACACTGAATTTATACTTTAAAATTTCGATTTCGCAGCATCGCTTCTCGGCCTTTTGGCTAAGATCAAAGTGTAGTATCTGTTCTTATCGGCTTAATCTCCGGTACGTTATCAATTGATAACATCGAGATTAACTGATTTTTGAAACCAGGTGGGTTTGCAGGGGCTTGCTCCTCGCCCACCACGGGTCGGCCTGGTATTGCACTGCCTCCAGGATCGGCCCTTCCCTTCGGGGAAAATAAATAATATTTCAATAATATCTATATATCATGGTGATATATTGATATTTGTCACACATTATCACTAACCACTCAATTACAGACATTCCTAGCTAATTTATTCATTTCAGGAGTCTGGGGACTCTTCACTCGTGCTCCATCAGCATGTACTGAACAATTTGAGGTTCGTGAGTTCAAATTTCATATTTTTATCACTCTCTGATTACATTAAATATTGATTTTTATCGAATATATCGAAAAAATAGGGTAAAAATGCTATTTCGACTGGTTCAACGTTGTCTGAGCGCTGTAAATGTGTGTTTAATGAATTCTCCATGCACAATTACATAAGAATTGCTGAAACAAGTGTTAAATTCGGTCCAGACTGAAGGAAGTTACAGTCTGGACTATCACTAGTACAGGGAGAGTGAGGGAGGGAGTGTGAGAGAGAGAGACGTGCGCGCACTCACTCTCTCCTCTCTCTATACAGCCACAGGGAAGAAGCGGTCACGGAGCAATTCCCCGCTCTCTGATAACTTTAACAGAGTTAAATCATGACTTTAAACAACTCATACGCACATATGACACTACTTATGGACGTATTGTAGCCATTACAGTGAATACAAGGGAAATGGTGACAATTCTCACTAAAATGGTCATAATTTGCTTCAAAATGGACCGTTTGAGCTCCGGAAGCGCGCGTTAGACGCGCCGCAACGTCCGCTACGCAGCGCAGCAATTGAAAGGCACTGTTTCGAGCGGCAAATGGCGGGTTTTGGTTCGCCTTGCGCAGTTACTCGTGACTTTGGTTGGTTGAGGACTGGTGGCACCGGACATTCCAGTCTGGAAATTAAAAGTGATTTAAATTGTGATTTTAAACAAGGTATACGCACATACAGACTAGTTATAGACGTTTTATAGCCATTTCTACTCATTTTGATCAAAATTCAATTTTTTTAAATTTTTAAAATTTCAATGATTTTTCAGTACTGACTTTTCCAATGTAAATTCACACGTTAAAATGCATGATCGTGTCTCTTGTACATAGTCTTGTAAGTAGTCAAACGAGTGCTCAAGGCGCGTTGAATCAGTTGCATTTACTATGGCGCATGTACAGATAGCTCTTGACCTGGAATTCACTAATTTTGTTAATTCACAAACTTTTCGTAAATATTTTAATTCTGAGTATAGAATAGAGAAAGAGAGTGGGGGCAATCACTCTCCACTCCCTATACACACTCCACACACTCACTCTACCATACACACGACCTCTATCGCCGCGAAGGCGACCAACCCCACCTAACCCGTCTCGCCTCTGCCTCACACTGAATTTATACTTTAAAATTTCGATTTCGCAGCATCGCTTCTCGGCCTTTTGGCTAAGATCAAAGTGTAGTATCTGTTCTTATCGGCTTAATCTCCGGTACGTTATCAATTGATAACATCGAGATTAACTGATTTTTGAAACCAGGTGGGTTTGCAGGGGCTTGCTCCTCGCCCACCACGGGTCGGCCTGGTATTGCACTGCCTCCAGGATCGGCCCTTCCCTTCGGGGAAAATAAATAATATTTCAATAATATCTATATATCATGGTGATATATTGATATTTGTCACACATTATCACTAACCACTCAATTACAGACATTCCTAGCTAATTTATTCATTTCAGGAGTCTGGGGACTCTTCACTCGTGCTCCATCAGCATGTACTGAACAATTCGAGGTTCGTGAGTTCGAATTTCATATTATTATCACTCTCTGATTACATTATATATTGATTTTTATCGAAAATATCGAAAAAAATAGTGTGAAAATGCGATTTCGACTAGTTCAACGTCGTCTGAGCGCTGTAAATGTGTGTTTAATGAATTCTCCATGCAAAATTACATAAGAGTTGCTGAAACAAGTGTTAAATTTCATCCAGACTGAAGGAAGTTACAGTCTAGACTATCACTAGTAGTGTGAGAGGCAAAGAGAGGGAGGGAGGAGAGGGAGAGACGTGCGCGCACTCACTCTCTCCTCTCTCTATACAGCCACAGGGAAGAAGCGGTCACGGAGCAATTCCCCGCTCTCTGATAACTTTAACAGAGTTAAATCATGACTTTAAACAACTCATACGCACATATGACACTACTTATGGACGTATTGTAGCCATTACAGTGAATACAAGGGAAATGGTGACAATTCTCACTAAAATGGTCATAATTTGCTTCAAAATGGACCGTTTGAGCTCCGGAAGCGCGCGTTAGACGCGCCGCAACGTCCGCTACGCAGCGCAGCAATTGAAAGGCACTGTTTCGAGCGGCAAATGGCGGGTTTTGGTTCGCCTTGCGCAGTTACTCGTGACTTTGGTTGGTTGAGGACTGGTGGCACCGGACATTCCAGTCTGGAAATTAAAAGTGATTTAAATTGTGATTTTAAACAAGGTATACGCACATACAGACTAGTTATAGACGTTTTATAGCCATTTCTACTCATTTTGATCAAAATTCAATTTTTTTAAATTTTTAAAATTTCAATGATTTTTCAGTACTGACTTTTCCAATGTAAATTCACACGTTAAAATGCATGATCGTGTCTCTTGTACATAGTCTTGTAAGTAGTCAAACGAGTGCTCAAGGCGCGTTGAATCAGTTGCATTTACTATGGCGCATGTACAGATAGCTCTTGACCTGGAATTCACTAATTTTGTTAATTCACAAACTTTTCGTAAATATTTTAATTCTGAGTATAGAATAGAGAAAGAGAGTGGGGGCAATCACTCTCCACTCCCTATACACACTCCACACACTCACTCTACCATACACACGACCTCTATCGCCGCGAAGGCGACCAACCCCACCTAACCCGTCTCGCCTCTGCCTCACACTGAATTTATACTTTAAAATTTCGATTTCGCAGCATCGCTTCTCGGCCTTTTGGCTAAGATCAAAGTGTAGTATCTGTTCTTATCGGCTTAATCTCCGGTACGTTATCAATTGATAACATCGAGATTAACTGATTTTTGAAACCAGGTGGGTTTGCAGGGGCTTGCTCCTCGCCCACCACGGGTCGGCCTGGTATTGCACTGCCTCCAGGATCGGCCCTTCCCTTCGGGGAAAATAAATAATATTTCAATAATATCTATATATCATGGTGATATATTGATATTTGTCACACATTATCACTAACCACTCAATTACAGACATTCCTAGCTAATTTATTCATTTCAGGAGTCTGGGGACTCTTCACTCGTGCTCCATCAGCATGTACTGAACAATTTGAGGTTCGTGAGTTCAAATTTCATATTTTTATCACTCTCTGATTACATTAAATATTGATTTTTATCGAATATATCGAAAAAATAGGGTAAAAATGCTATTTCGACTGGTTCAACGTTGTCTGAGCGCTGTAAATGTGTGTTTAATGAATTCTCCATGCACAATTACATAAGAATTGCTGAAACAAGTGTTAAATTCGGTCCAGACTGAAGGAAGTTACAGTCTGGACTATCACTAGTACAGGGAGAGTGAGGGAGGGAGTGTGAGAGAGAGAGACGTGCGCGCACTCACTCTCTCCTCTCTCTATACAGCCACAGGGAAGAAGCGGTCACGGAGCAATTCCCCGCTCTCTGATAACTTTAACAGAGTTAAATCATGACTTTAAACAACTCATACGCACATATGACACTACTTATGGACGTATTGTAGCCATTACAGTGAATACAAGGGAAATGGTGACAATTCTCACTAAAATGGTCATAATTTGCTTCAAAATGGACCGTTTGAGCTCCGGAAGCGCGCGTTAGACGCGCCGCAACGTCCGCTACGCAGCGCAGCAATTGAAAGGCACTGTTTCGAGCGGCAAATGGCGGGTTTTGGTTCGCCTTGCGCAGTTACTCGTGACTTTGGTTGGTTGAGGACTGGTGGCACCGGACATTCCAGTCTGGAAATTAAAAGTGATTTAAATTGTGATTTTAAACAAGGTATACGCACATACAGACTAGTTATAGACGTTTTATAGCCATTTCTACTCATTTTGATCAAAATTCAATTTTTTTAAATTTTTAAAATTTCAATGATTTTTCAGTACTGACTTTTCCAATGTAAATTCACACGTTAAAATGCATGATCGTGTCTCTTGTACATAGTCTTGTAAGTAGTCAAACGAGTGCTCAAGGCGCGTTGAATCAGTTGCATTTACTATGGCGCATGTACAGATAGCTCTTGACCTGGAATTCACTAATTTTGTTAATTCACAAACTTTTCGTAAATATTTTAATTCTGAGTATAGAATAGAGAAAGAGAGTGGGGGCAATCACTCTCCACTCCCTATACACACTCCACACACTCACTCTACCATACACACGACCTCTATCGCCGCGAAGGCGACCAACCCCACCTAACCCGTCTCGCCTCTGCCTCACACTGAATTTATACTTTAAAATTTCGATTTCGCAGCATCGCTTCTCGGCCTTTTGGCTAAGATGGGGTTAGTGAAAGTATGACAGAGCCTTTTACAAAACAACAGTATGGAACGTACTCAATTATCGATTAAGATTTCATAAACATCTTTAAATTTAAATATTTTATTTGCTGCGATGGCCTACTAGTGGATTCTCGATCTTGAAACTCTTCTCGGCCTTTTGGCTAACAAGGGGATGGTCGCAACTGGTCCTGGCCATATGAGATGGCAATAACATGACTAGGATCAGTTTTCGATGCTGATTACGAATCCGTATTCAAAAAATGCCTAATCGACCTCTGTTCCGAGAAAATCTGTATTGAAATTTGGCTTGTTAATTCGAAAAGTCGTGTAGTTTCCTTCATAAACTATCTGGATTGCATCGGAAAGATCCGGCAATGTAAGGTAAACTATTGTGAGAGTTTATAGATGAGTTCACCAGCCCACCCGGACGGTTTGCACAGGAAACCACACGAATTTCCGAATTAAAATATCGATTTCCTCGAAAATCAGGTCGATTAGGCACTTTCTGAAAACGGATTCGTAATCAGCATCGAAAACTGATCCTAGTCATGCTATTGCCATCTCATATGGCCAGGACCAGTTGCGACCATCCCCTTGTAAGATGGGGTTAGTGAAAAGTATGACAGAGCCATTTACAAAACAGCAGTATGGAAAATACTCAATTATCGATTCATAGTTCATAAACATCTTTAAAATTAAATATTTTATTTGCTGCGATGGCCTACTAGTGGATTCTCGATCTTGAAACTCTTCTCGGCCTTTTGGCTAAGATGGGGTTAGTGAAAAGTATGACAGAGCCTTTTGCAAAACAACAGTATGGAAAATACTCAATTATCGATTCAGATTTCATAAACATCTTTAAAATTAAATATTTTATTTGCTGCGATGGCCTACTAGTGGATTCTCGATCTTGAAACTCTTCTCGGCCTTTTGGCTAAGATGGGGTTAGTGAAAAGTATGACAGAGCCTTTTACAAAACAACAGTATGGAACATACTCAATTATCGATTCAGATTTCATAAACATCTTTAAAATTAAATATTTTATTTGCTGCGATGGCCTACTAGTGGATTCTCGATCTTGAAACTCTTCTCGGCCTTTTGGCTAAGATGGGGTTAGTGAAAAGTATGACAGAGCCTTTTGCAATACAATGGAACATACTCAATTATCGATTCAGATTTCATAAACATCTTTAAAATTAAATATTTTATTTGCTGCGATGGCCTACTAGTGGATTCTCGATCTTAAAACTCTTCTCGGCCTTTTGGCTAAGATGGGGTTAGTGAAAAGTATGACAGAGCCTTTTGCAATACAATGGAACATACTCAATTATCGATTCAGATTTCATAAACATCTTTAAAATTAAATATTTTATTTGCTGCGATGGCCTACTAGTGGATTCTTGATCTTACAACTCTTCTCGGCCTTTTGGCTAAGATGGGGATGGTGAAAAGTATGACAGAGCCTTTCACAATACAACAGTATGGAACATACTAAATTATCGATTAAGATTTCATAAACATCTGTATAATTAAATATTTTATTTGCTGCGATGGCCTACTAGTGGATTCTCGATCTTGAAACTCTTCTCGGCCTTTTGGCTAAGATGGGGATGGTGAAAAGTATGACAGAGCCTTTTACAAAACAACAGTATGGAACATACTCAATTATCGATTCAGATTTCATAAACATCTTTAAAATTAAATATTTTATTTGCTGCGATGGCCTACTAGTGGATTCTCGATCTTGAAACTCTTCTCGGCCTTTTGGCTAAGATGGTTATGGTGAAAAGTATGACAGAGCCTTTTACAAAACAACAGTATGGAACATACTCAATTATCGATCAGATTTCATAAACATCTTTAAAATTAAATATTTTATTTGCTGCGATGGCCTACTAGTGGATTCTCGATCTTGAAACTCTTCTCGGCCTTTTGGCTAAGATGGGGTTAGTGAAAAGTATGACAGAGCCTTTTACAAAACAACAGTATGGAACATACTCAATTATCGATTCAGATTTCATAAACATCTTTAAAATTAAATATTTTATTTGCTGCGATGGCCTACTAGTGGATTCTCGATCTTGAAACTCTTCTCGGCCTTTTGGCTAAGATGGTTATGGTGAAAAGTATGACAGAGCCTTTTACAAAACAACAGTATGGAACATACTCAATTATCGATCAGATTTCATAAACATCTTTAAAATTAAATATTTTATTTGCTGCGATGGCCTACTAGTGGATTCTCGATCTTGAAACTCTTCTCGGCCTTTTGGCTAAGATGGGGTTAGTGAAAAGTATGACAGAGCCTTTTACAAAACAACAGTATGGAACGTACTCAATTATCGATTAAGATTTCATAAACATCTTTAAATTTAAATATTTTATTTGCTGCGATGGCCTACTAGTGGATTCTCGATCTTGAAACTCTTCTCGGCCTTTTGGCTAAGATGGGGTTAGTGAAAAGTATGACAGAGCCATTTACAAAACAACAGTATGGAAAATACTCAATTATCGATTCATATTTCATAAACATCTTTAAAATTAAATATTTTATTTGCTGCGATGGCCTACTAGTGGATTCTCGATCTTGAAACTCTTCTCGGCCTTTTGGCTAAGATGGGGTTAGTGAAAAGTATGACAGAGCCTTTTGCAAAACAACAGTATGGAAAATACTCAATTATCGATTCAGATTTCATAAACATCTTTAAAATTAAATATTTTATTTGCTGCGATGGCCTACTAGTGGATTCTCGATCTTGAAACTCTTCTCGGCCTTTTGGCTAAGATGGGGTTAGTGAAAAGTATGACAGAGCCTTTTACAAAACAACAGTATGGAACATACTCAATTATCGATTCAGATTTCATAAACATCTTTAAAATTAAATATTTTATTTGCTGCGATGGCCTACTAGTGGATTCTCGATCTTGAAACTCTTCTCGGCCTTTTGGCTAAGATGGGGTTAGTGAAAAGTATGACAGAGCCTTTTGCAATACAATGGAACATACTCAATTATCGATTCAGATTTCATAAACATCTTTAAAATTAAATATTTTATTTGCTGCGATGGCCTACTAGTGGATTCTTGATCTTACAACTCTTCTCGGCCTTTTGGCTAAGATGGGGATGGTGAAAAGTATGACAGAGCCTTTCACAATACAACAGTATGGAACATACTAAATTATCGATTAAGATTTCATAAACATCTTTATAATTAAATATTTTATTTGCTGCGATGGCATGCTAGTGGATTCTCGATCTTGAAACTCTTCTCGGCCTTTTGGCTAAGATGGGGATGGTGAAAAGTATGACATAACCTTTCACAAAACAACAGTATGGAAAATACTCAATTATCGATTCAGATTTCATAAACATCTTTAAAATTAAATATTTTATTTGCTGCGATGGCCTACTAGTGGATTCTCGATCTTGAAACTCTTCTCGGCCTTTTGGCTAAGATGGGGATGGTGAAAAGTATGACATAACCTTTCACAATACAACAGTATGGAACATACTCAATTATCGATTCAGATTTCATAAACATCTTTATAATTAAATATTTTATTTGCTGCGATGGCCTACTAGTGGATTCTCGATCTTGAAACTCTTCTCGGCCTTTTGGCTAAGATGGGGATGGTGAAAAGTATGACATAACCTTTCACAATACAACAGTATGGAACATACTCAATTATCGATTCAGATTTCATAAACATCTTTAAAATTAAATATTTTATTTGCTGCGATGGCCTACTAGTGGATTCTCGATCTTGAAACTCTTCTCGGCCTTTTGGCTAAGATGGTTATGGTGAAAAGTATGACAGAGCCTTTTACAAAACAACAGTATGGAACATACTCAATTATCGATTCAGATTTCATAAACATCTTTAAAATTAAATATTTTATTTGCTGCGATGGCCTACTAGTGGATTCTCGATCTTGAAACTCTTCTCGGCCTTTTGGCTAAGATGGGGATGGTGAAAAGTATGACAGAACCTTTCACAATACAATAGAACATACTCAATTATCGATTCAGATTTCATAAACATCTTTAAAATTAAATATTTTATTTGCTGCGATGGCCTACTAGTGGATTCTCGATCTTGAAACTCTTCTCGGCCTTTTGGCTAAGATGGGGATGGTGAAAAGTATGACAGAACCTTTCACAATACAACAGTATGGAACATACTCAATTTTCGATTAAGATTTCATAAACATCTTTAAAATTATATATTTTATTTGCTGCGATGGCCTACTAGTGGATTCTCGATCTTGAAACTCTTCTCGGCCTTTTGGCTAAGATGGGGTTAGTGAAAAGTATGACAGAGCCTTTTACAAAACAACAGTATGGAACATACTCAATTTTCGATTAAGATTTCATAAACATCTTTAAAATTAAATATTTTATTTGCTGCGATGGCCTACTAGTGGATTCTCGATCTTGAAACTCTTCTCGGCCTTTTGGCTAAGATGGGGTTAGTGAAAAGTATAAGAGGGCCTTTCACAAAACAACAGTATGGAACATACTCAATTATCGATTAAGATTTCATAAACATCTTTAAAATTAAATATTTTATTTGCTGCGATGGCCTACTAGTGGATTCTCGATCTTGAAACTCTTCTCGGCCTTCTGGCTAAGATGGGGATGGTGAAAAGTATGACAGAACCTTTCACAATACAACAGTATGGAACATACTCAATTTTCGATTAAGATTTCATAAACATCTTTAAAATTATATATTTTATTTGCTGCGATGGCCTACTAGTGGATTCTCGATCTTGAAACTCTTCTCGGCCTTCTGGCTAAGATGGGGATGGTGAAAAGTATGACAGAACCTTTCACAATACAATGTAACATACTCAATTATCGATTCAGATTTCATAAACATCTTTAAAATTCAATATTTTATTTGCTGCGATGGCCTACTAGTGGATTCTCGATCTTGAAACTCTTCTCGGCCTTTTGGCTAAGATGGGGATGGTGAAAAGTATGACAGAACCTTTCACAATACAATGTAACATACTCAATTATCGATTCAGATTTCATAAACATCTTTAAACTTAAATATTTTATTTGCTGCGATGGCCTACTAGTGGATTCTCGATCTTGAAACTCTTCTCGGCCTTTTGGCTAAGATTAGGTTAGTGAAAAGTATGACAGAGCCTTTTACAAAACAACAGTATGGAACATACTCAATTATCGATTAAGATTTCATAAACATCTTTAAATTTAAATATTTTATTTGCTGCGATGGCCTACTAGTGGATTCTCGATCTTGAAACTCTTCTCGGCCTTTTGGCTGAGATGGGGTTAGTGAAAAGTATAAGAGGGCCTTTCACAAAACAACAGTATGGAACATACTCAATTATCGATTCAGATTTCATAAACATCTTTAAAATTAAATATTTTATTTGCTGCGATGGCCTACTAGTGGATTCTCGATCTTGAAACTCTTCTCGGCCTTTTGGCTGAGATGGGGTTAGTGAAAAGTATAAGAGGGCCTTTCACAAAACAACAGTATGGAACATACTCAATTATCGATTCAGATTTCATAAACATCTTTAAAATTAAATATTTTATTTGCTGCGATGGCCTACTAGTGGATTCTCGATCTTGAAACTCTTCTCGGCCTTTTGGCTGAGATGGGGTTAGTGAAAAGTATAAGAGGGCCTTTCACAAAACAACAGTATGGAACATACTCAATTATCGATTAAGATTTCATAAACATCTTTAAATTTAAATATTTTATTTGCTGCGATGGCCTACTAGTGGATTCTCGATCTTGAAACTCTTCTCGGCCTTTTGGCTGAGATGGGGTTAGTGAAAAGTATAAGAGGGCCTTTCACAAAACAACAGTATGGAACATACTCAATTATCGATTCAGATTTCATAAACATCTTTAAAATTAAATATTTTATTTGCTGCGATGGCCTACTAGTGGATTCTCGATCTTGAAACTCTTCTCGGCCTTTTGGCTAAGATGGGGATGGTGAAAAGTATAAGAGGGCCTTTCACAATACAACAGTATGTAACATACTCAATTATCGATTCATATTTCATAAACATCTTTAAAATTAAATATTTTATTTGCTGCCATGGCCTTCTACTAGATTCTCGATCTTGAAACTCTTCTCGGCCTTTTGGCTAAGATGGGGATGGTGAAAAGTATGACAGAGCCTTTTGCAAAACAACAGTATGGAAAGTACTCAATTGTCGGCCTTTTGGCTAAGATGGGGTTAGTGAAAAGTATGACAGAGCCTTTTACAAAACAACAGTATGGAAAATACTCAATTGTCGATTCTTATTTCATAAACATCTTTAAAATTAAATATTTTATTTGCAGCGATGGCCTACTACTGGATTCTCGATCTTGAAACTCTTCTCGGCCTTTTGGCTAAGATGGGTTAGTGAAAAGTATGACAGAGCCTTTTACAAAACAACAGTATGGAAAATACTCAATTATCGATTCATATTTCATAAACATCTTTAAAATTAAATATTTTATTTGCTGCGATGGCCTACTAGTGGATTCTCAATCTTGAAACTCTTCTCGGCCTTTTGGCTAAGATGGGGTTAGTGAAAAGTATGACAGAGCCTTTTGCAAAACAACAGTATGGAAAATACTCAATTATCGATTCAGATTTCATAAACATCTTTAAAATTAAATATTTTATTTGCTGCGATGGCCTACTAGTGGATTCTCAATCTTGAAACTCTTCTCGGCCTTTTGGCTAAGATGGGGTTAGTGAAAAGTATGACAGAGCCTTTTGCAAAACAACAGTATGGAAAATAGTCAATTATCGATTCAGATTTCATAAACATCTTTAAAATTAAATATTTTATTTGCTGCTATGGCCTACTACTGGATTCTCGATCTTACAACTCTTCTCGGCCTTTTGGCTAAGATGGGGATGGTGAAAAGTATAAGAGGGCCTTTCACAAAACAACAGTATGGAACATACTCAATTATCGATTCAGATTTCATAAACATCTTTAAAATTAAATATTTTATTTGCTGCGATGGCCTACTAGTGGATTCTCGATCTTGAAACTCTTCTCGGCCTTTTGGCTAAGATGGGGATGGTGAAAAGTATAAGAGGGCCTTTCACAATACAACAGTATGTAACATACTCAATTATCGATTCATATTTCATAAACATCTTTAAAATTAAATATTTTATTTGCTGCCATGGCCTACTAGTGGATTCTCGATCTTACAACTCTTCTCGGCCTTTTGGCTAAGATGGGGTTAGTGAAAAGTATGACAGAGCCTTTTACAAAACAACAGTATGGAAAATACTCAATTATCGATTCATATTTCATAAACATCTTTAAAATTAAATATTTTATTTGCTGCGATGGCCTACTAGTGGATTCTCGATCTTGAAACTCTTCTCGGCCTTTTGGCTAAGATGGGGTTAGTGAAAAGTATGACAGAGCCTTTTGCAAACAACCGTATGGAAAATACTCAATTATCGATTCAGATTTCATAAACATCTTTAAAATTAAATATTTTATTTGCTGCGATGGCCTACTAGTGGATTCTCGATCTTGAAACTCTTCTCGGCCTTTTGGCTAAGATGGGGTTAGTGAAAAGTATGACAGAGCCTTTCACAATACAACAGTATGGAACATACTCAATTATCGATTCAGATTTCATAAACATCTTTAAAATTAAATATTTTATTTGCTGCGATGGCCTACTAGTGGATTCTCGATCTTGAAACTCTTCTCGGCCTTTTGGCTAAGATGGGGATGGTGAAAAGTATGACATAACCTTTCACAATACAACAGTATGTAACATACTCAATTATCGATTCAGATTTCATAAACATCTTTAAAATTAAATATTTTATTTGCTGCGATGGCCTACTAGTGGATTCTCGATCTTGAAACTCTTCTCGGCCTTTTGGCTAAGATGGGGATGGTGAAAAGTATAAGAGGGCCTTTCACAATACAACAGTATGTAACATACTAAATTATCGATTCATATTTCATAAACATCTTTAAAATTAAATATTTTATTTGCTGCCATGGCCTTCTACTAGATTCTCGATCTTGAAACTCTTCTCGGCCTTTTGGCTAAGATGGGGATGGTGAAAAGTATGACAGAGCCTTTTGCAAAACAACAGTATGGAAAGTACTCAATTGTCGGCCTTTTGGCTAAGATGGGGTTAGTGAAAAGTATGACAGAGCCTTTTACAAAACAACAGTATGGAAAATACTCAATTGTCGATTCTTATTTCATAAACATCTTTAAAATTAAATATTTTATTTGCAGCGATGGCCTACTACTGGATTCTCGATCTTGAAACTCTTCTCGGCCTTTTGGCTAAGATGGGTTAGTGAAAAGTATGACAGAGCCTTTTACAAAACAACAGTATGGAAAATACTCAATTATCGATTCATATTTCATAAACATCTTTAAAATTAAATATTTTATTTGCTGCGATGGCCTACTAGAGGATTCTCAATCTTGAAACTCTTCTCGGCCTTTTGGCTAAGATGGGGTTAGTGAAAAGTATGACAGAGCCTTTTGCAAAACAACAGTATGGAAAATACTCAATTATCGATTCAGATTTCATAAACATCTTTAAAATTAAATATTTTATTTGCTGCGATGGCCTACTAGTGGATTCTCAATCTTGAAACTCTTCTCGGCCTTTTGGCTAAGATGGGGTTAGTGAAAAGTATGACAGAGCCTTTTGCAAAACAACAGTATGGAAAATAGTCAATTATCGATTCAGATTTCATAAACATCTTTAAAATTAAATATTTTATTTGCTGCTATGGCCTACTACTGGATTCTCGATCTTACAACTCTTCTCGGCCTTTTGGCTAAGATGGGGATGGTGAAAAGTATAAGAGGGCCTTTCACAAAACAACAGTATGGAACATACTCAATTATCGATTCAGATTTCATAAACATCTTTAAAATTAAATATTTTATTTGCTGCGATGGCCTACTAGTGGATTCTCGATCTTGAAACTCTTCTCGGCCTTTTGGCTAAGATGGGGATGGTGAAAAGTATAAGAGGGCCTTTCACAATACAACAGTATGTAACATACTCAATTATCGATTCATATTTCATAAACATCTTTAAAATTAAATATTTTATTTGCTGCCATGGCCTACTAGTGGATTCTCGATCTTACAACTCTTCTCGGCCTTTTGGCTAAGATGGGGTTAGTGAAAAGTATGACAGAGCCTTTTACAAAACAACAGTATGGAAAATACTCAATTATCGATTCATATTTCATAAACATCTTTAAAATTAAATATTTTATTTGCTGCGATGGCCTACTAGTGGATTCTCGATCTTGAAACTCTTCTCGGCCTTTTGGCTAAGATGGGGTTAGTGAAAAGTATGACAGAGCCTTTTGCAAACAACCGTATGGAAAATACTCAATTATCGATTCAGATTTCATAAACATCTTTAAAATTAAATATTTTATTTGCTGCGATGGCCTACTAGTGGATTCTCGATCTTGAAACTCTTCTCGGCCTTTTGGCTAAGATGGGGTTAGTGAAAAGTATGACAGAGCCTTTCACAATACAACAGTATGGAACATACTCATTTATCGATTCAGATTCATAAACATCTTTAAAATTAAATATTTTATTTGCTGCGATGGCCTACTAGTGGATTCTCGATCTTGAAACTCTTCTCGGCCTTTTGGCTAAGATGGGGATGGTGAAAAGTATGACATAACCTTTCACAATACAACAGTATGTAACATACTCAATTATCGATTCAGATTTCATAAACATCTTTAAAATTAAATATTTTATTTGCTGCGATGGCCTACTACTGGATTCTCGATCTTACAACTCTTCTCGGCCTTTTGGCTAAGATGGGGATGGTGAAAAGTATAAGAGGGCCTTTCACAAAACAACAGTATGGAAAATACTCAATTATCGATTCAGATTTCATAAACATCTTTAAAATTAAATATTTTATTTGCTGCGATGGCATACTAGTGGATTCCCGATCTTGAAACTCTTCTCGGCCTTTTGGCTAAGATGGGGTTAGTGAAAAGTATGACAGAGCCTTTTGCAAAACAACAGTATGGAAAATACTCAATTATCGATTCAGATTTCATAAACATCTTTAAAATTAAATATTTTATTTGCTGCGATGGCCTACTACTGGATTCTCGATCTTGAAACTCTTCTCGGCCTTTTGGCTAAGATGGGGTTAGTGAAAAGTATGGCAGAGCCTTTTGCAAAACAACAGTATGGAAAATACTCAATTATCGATTCAGATTTCATAAACATCTTTAAAATTAAATATTTTATTTGCTGCGATGGCCTACTACTGGATTCTCGATCTTGAAACTCTTCTCGGCCTTTTGGCTAAGATGGGGATGGTGAAAAGTATGACAGAACCTTTCACAATACAATGGAACATACTCAATTATCGATTCAGATTTCATAAACATCTTTTAAATTAAATATTTTATTTGCTGCGATGGCCTACTACTGGATTCTCGATCTTACAACTCTTCTCGGCTTTTTGGCTAAGATGGGGATGGTGAAAAGTATGACAGAACCTTTCACAATACAACAGTATGTAACATACTCAATTATCGATTAAGATTTCATAAACATCTTTAAAATTAAATATTTTATTTGCTGCGATGGCCTACTACTGGATTCTCGATCTTACAACTCTTCTCGGCCTTTTGGCTAAGATGGGGATGGTGAAAAGTATAAGAGGGCCTTTCACAAAACAACAGTATGGAACATACTCAATTATCGATTCAGATTTCATAAACATCTTTAAAATTAAATATTTTATTTGCTGCGATGGCCTACTAGTGGATTCTCGATCTTGAAACTCTTCTCGGCCTTTTGGCTAAGATGGGGATGGTGAAAAGTATGACAGAGCCTTTCACAATACAACAGTATGGAACATACTCAATTATCGATTCAGATTTCATAAACATCTTTAAAATTAAATATTTTATTTGCTGCGATGGCCTACTACTGGATTCTCGATCTTACAACTCTTCTCGGCCTTTTGGCTAAGATGGGGATGGTGAAAAGTATAAGAGGGCCTTTCACAAAACAACAGTATGGAACATACTCAATTATCGTTTCAGATTTCATAAACATCTTTAAAATTAAATATTTTATTTGCTGCGATGGCCTACTAGTGGATTCTCGATCTTGAAACTCTTCTCGGCCTTTTGGCTAAGATGGGGATGGTGAAAAGTATGACAGAGCCTTTCACAATACAACAGTATGGAACATACTCAATTGTCGATTCTTATTTCATAAACATCTTTAAAATTAAATATTTTATTTGCAGCGATGGCCTTCTACTAGATTCTCGATCTTGAAACTCTTCTCGGCCTTTTGGCTAAGATGGGGATGGTGAAAAGTATGACAGAGCCTTTTGCAAAACAACAGTATGGAAAGTACTCAATTGTCGGCCTTTTGGCTAAGATGGGGTTAGTGAAAAGTATGACAGAGCCTTTTACAAAACAACAGTATGGAAAATACTCAATTGTCGATTCTTATTTCATAAACATCTTTAAAATTAAATATTTTATTTGCAGCGATGGCCTACTACTGGATTCTCGATCTTGAAACTCTTCTCGGCCTTTTGGCTAAGATGGGTTAGTGAAAAGTATGACAGAGCCTTTTACAAAACAACAGTATGGAAAATACTCAATTATCGATTCATATTTCATAAACATCTTTAAAATTAAATATTTTATTTGCTGCGATGGCCTACTAGTGGATTCTCAATCTTGAAACTCTTCTCGGCCTTTTGGCTAAGATGGGGTTAGTGAAAAGTATGACAGAGCCTTTTGCAAAACAACAGTATGGAAAATACTCAATTATCGATTCAGATTTCATAAACATCTTTAAAATTAAATATTTTATTTGCTGCGATGGCCTACTAGTGGATTCTCAATCTTGAAACTCTTCTCGGCCTTTTGGCTAAGATGGGGTTAGTGAAAAGTATGACAGAGCCTTTTGCAAAACAACAGTATGGAAAATAGTCAATTATCGATTCAGATTTCATAAACATCTTTAAAATTAAATATTTTATTTGCTGCGATGGCCTACTACTGGATTCTCGATCTTACAACTCTTCTCGGCCTTTTGGCTAAGATGGGGATGGTGAAAAGTATAAGAGGGCCTTTCACAAAACAACAGTATGGAACATACTCAATTATCGATTCAGATTTCATAAACATCTTTAAAATTAAATATTTTATTTGCAGCGATGGCCTTCTACTAGATTCTCGATCTTGAAACTCTTCTCGGCCTTTTGGCTAAGATGGGGATGGTGAAAAGTATGACAGAGCCTTTTGCAAAACAACAGTATGGAAAGTACTCAATTGTCGGCCTTTTGGCTAAGATGGGGTTAGTGAAAAGTATGACAGAGCCTTTTACAAAACAACAGTATGGAAAATACTCAATTGTCGATTCTTATTTCATAAACATCTTTAAAATTAAATATTTTATTTGCAGCGATGGCCTACTACTGGATTCTCGATCTTGAAACTCTTCTCGGCCTTTTGGCTAAGATGGGTTAGTGAAAAGTATGACAGAGCCTTTTACAAAACAACAGTATGGAAAATACTCAATTATCGATTCATATTTCATAAACATCTTTAAAATTAAATATTTTATTTGCTGCGATGGCCTACTAGTGGATTCTCAATCTTGAAACTCTTCTCGGCCTTTTGGCTAAGATGGGGTTAGTGAAAAGTATGACAGAGCCTTTTGCAAAACAACAGTATGGAAAATACTCAATTATCGATTCAGATTTCATAAACATCTTTAAAATTAAATATTTTATTTGCTGCGATGGCCTACTAGTGGATTCTCAATCTTGAAACTCTTCTCGGCCTTTTGGCTAAGATGGGGTTAGTGAAAAGTATGACAGAGCCTTTTGCAAAACAACAGTATGGAAAATAGTCAATTATCGATTCAGATTTCATAAACATCTTTAAAATTAAATATTTTATTTGCTGCGATGGCCTACTACTGGATTCTCGATCTTACAACTCTTCTCGGCCTTTTGGCTAAGATGGGGATGGTGAAAAGTATAAGAGGGCCTTTCACAAAACAACAGTATGGAACATACTCAATTATCGATTCAGATTTCATAAACATCTTTAAAATTAAATATTTTATTTGCAGCGATGGCCTTCTACTAGATTCTCGATCTTGAAACTCTTCTCGGCCTTTTGGCTAAGATGGGGATGGTGAAAAGTATGACAGAGCCTTTTGCAAAACAACAGTATGGAAAGTACTCAATTGTCGGCCTTTTGGCTAAGATGGGGTTAGTGAAAAGTATGACAGAGCCTTTTACAAAACAACAGTATGGAAAATACTCAATTGTCGATTCTTATTTCATAAACATCTTTAAAATTAAATATTTTATTTGCAGCGATGGCCTACTACTGGATTCTCGATCTTGAAACTCTTCTCGGCCTTTTGGCTAAGATGGGTTAGTGAAAAGTATGACAGAGCCTTTTACAAAACAACAGTATGGAAAATACTCAATTATCGATTCATATTTCATAAACATCTTTAAAATTAAATATTTTATTTGCTGCGATGGCCTACTAGTGGATTCTCAATCTTGAAACTCTTCTCGGCCTTTTGGCTAAGATGGGGTTAGTGAAAAGTATGACAGAGCCTTTTGCAAAACAACAGTATGGAAAATACTCAATTATCGATTCAGATTTCATAAACATCTTTAAAATTAAATATTTTATTTGCTGCGATGGCCTACTAGTGGATTCTCAATCTTGAAACTCTTCTCGGCCTTTTGGCTAAGATGGGGTTAGTGAAAAGTATGACAGAGCCTTTTGCAAAACAACAGTATGGAAAATAGTCAATTATCGATTCAGATTTCATAAACATCTTTAAAATTAAATATTTTATTTGCTGCGATGGCCTACTACTGGATTCTCGATCTTACAACTCTTCTCGGCCTTTTGGCTAAGATGGGGATGGTGAAAAGTATAAGAGGGCCTTTCACAAAACAACAGTATGGAACATACTCAATTATCGATTCAGATTTCATAAACATCTTTAAAATTAAATATTTTATTTGCTGCGATGGCCTACTAGTGGATTCTCGATCTTGAAACTCTTCTCGGCCTTTTGGCTAAGATGGGGATGGTGAAAAGTATAAGAGGGCCTTTCACAATACAACAGTATGTAACATACTCAATTATCGATTCATATTTCATAAACATCTTTAAAATTAAATATTTTATTTGCTGCCATGGCCTACTAGTGGATTCTCGATCTTACAACTCTTCTCGGCCTTTTGGCTAAGATGGGGTTAGTGAAAAGTATGACAGAGCCTTTTACAAAACAACAGTATGGAAAATACTCAATTATCGATTCATATTTCATAAACATCTTTAAAATTAAATATTTTATTTGCTGCCATGGCCTACTAGTGGATTCTCGATCTTGAAACTCTTCTCGGCCTTTTGGCTAAGATGGGGATGGTGAAAAGTATAAGAGGGCCTTTCACAATACAACAGTATGTAACATACTCAATTATCGATTCATATTTCATAAACATCTTTAAAATTAAATATTTTATTTGCTGCCATGGCCTACTAGTGGATTCTCGATCTTACAACTCTTCTCGGCCTTTTGGCTAAGATGGGGTTAGTGAAAAGTATGACAGAGCCTTTTACAAAACAACAGTATGGAAAATACTCAATTATCGATTCATATTTCATAAACATCTTTAAAATTAAATATTTTATTTGCTGCGATGGCCTACTAGTGGATTCTCGATCTTGAAACTCTTCTCGGCCTTTTGGCTAAGATGGGGTTAGTGAAAAGTATGACAGAGCCTTTTGCAAAACAACAGTATGGAAAATAGTCAATTATCGATTCAGATTTCATAAACATCTTTAAAATTAAATATTTTATTTGCTGCGATGGCCTACTACTGGATTCTCGATCTTACAACTCTTCTCGGCCTTTTGGCTAAGATGGGGATGGTGAAAAGTATAAGAGGGCCTTTCACAAAACAACAGTATGGAACATACTCAATTATCGATTCAGATTTCATAAACATCTTTAAAATTAAATATTTTATTTGCTGCGATGGCCTACTAGTGGATTCTCGATCTTGAAACTCTTCTCGGCCTTTTGGCTAAGATGGGGATGGTGAAAAGTATAAGAGGGCCTTTCACAATACAACAGTATGTAACATACTCAATTATCGATTCATATTTCATAAACATCTTTAAAATTAAATATTTTATTTGCTGCCATGGCCTACTAGTGGATTCTCGATCTTACAACTCTTCTCGGCCTTTTGGCTAAGATGGGGTTAGTGAAAAGTATGACAGAGCCTTTTACAAAACAACAGTATGGAAAATACTCAATTATCGATTCATATTTCATAAACATCTTTAAAATTAAATATTTTATTTGCTGCCATGGCCTACTAGTGGATTCTCGATCTTGAAACTCTTCTCGGCCTTTTGGCTAAGATGGGGATGGTGAAAAGTATAAGAGGGCCTTTCACAATACAACAGTATGTAACATACTCAATTATCGATTCATATTTCATAAACATCTTTAAAATTAAATATTTTATTTGCTGCCATGGCCTACTAGTGGATTCTCGATCTTACAACTCTTCTCGGCCTTTTGGCTAAGATGGGGTTAGTGAAAAGTATGACAGAGCCTTTTACAAAACAACAGTATGGAAAATACTCAATTATCGATTCATATTTCATAAACATCTTTAAAATTAAATATTTTATTTGCTGCGATGGCCTACTAGTGGATTCTCGATCTTGAAACTCTTCTCGGCCTTTTGGCTAAGATGGGGTTAGTGAAAAGTATGACAGAGCCTTTTGCAAAACAACCGTATGGAAAATACTCAATTATCGATTCAGATTTCATAAACATCTTTAAAATTAAATATTTTATTTGCTGCGATGGCCTACTAGTGGATTCTCGATCTTGAAACTCTTCTCGGCCTTTTGGCTAAGATGGGGTTAGTGAAAAGTATGACAGAGCCTTTCACAATACAACAGTATGGAACATACTCAATTATCGATTCAGATTTCATAAACATCTTTAAAATTAAATATTTTATTTGCTGCGATGGCCTACTAGTGGATTCTCGATCTTGAAACTCTTCTCGGCCTTTTGGCTAAGATGGGGATGGTGAAAAGTATGACATAACCTTTCACAATACAACAGTATGTAACATACTCAATTATCGATTCAGATTTCATAAACATCTTTAAAATTAAATATTTTATTTGCTGCGATGGCCTACTACTGGATTCTCGATCTTACAACTCTTCTCGGCCTTTTGGCTAAGATGGGGATGGTGAAAAGTATAAGAGGGCCTTTCACAAAACAACAGTATGGAAAATACTCAATTATCGATTCAGATTTCATAAACATCTTTAAAATTAAATATTTTATTTGCTGCGATGGCATACTAGTGGATTCCCGATCTTGAAACTCTTCTCGGCCTTTTGGCTAAGATGGGGTTAGTGAAAAGTATGACAGAGCCTTTTGCAAAACAACAGTATGGAAAATACTCAATTATCGATTCAGATTTCATAAACATCTTTAAAATTAAATATTTTATTTGCTGCGATGGCCTACTACTGGATTCTCGATCTTGAAACTCTTCTCGGCCTTTTGGCTAAGATGGGGTTAGTGAAAAGTATGACAGAGCCTTTTGCAAAACAACAGTATGGAAAATACTCAATTATCGATTCAGATTTCATAAACATCTTTAAAATTAAATATTTTATTTGCTGCGATGGCCTACTAGTGGATTCTCGATCTTGAAACTCTTCTCGGCCTTTTGGCTAAGATGGGGATGGTGAAAAGTATGACATAACCTTTCACAATACAACAGTATGTAACATACTCAATTATCGATTCAGATTTCATAAACATCTTTAAAATTAAATATTTTATTTGCTGCGATGGCCTACTACTGGATTCTCGATCTTACAACTCTTCTCGGCCTTTTGGCTAAGATGGGGATGGTGAAAAGTATAAGAGGGCCTTTCACAAAACAACAGTATGGAAAATACTCAATTATCGATTCAGATTTCATAAACATCTTTAAAATTAAATATTTTATTTGCTGCGATGGCATACTAGTGGATTCCCGATCTTGAAACTCTTCTCGGCCTTTTGGCTAAGATGGGGTTAGTGAAAAGTATGACAGAGCCTTTTGCAAAACAACAGTATGGAAAATAGTCAATTATCGATTCAGATTTCATAAACATCTTTAAAATTAAATATTTTATTTGCTGCGATGGCCTACTACTGGATTCTCGATCTTGAAACTCTTCTCGGCCTTTTGGCTAAGATGGGGTTAGTGAAAAGTATGACAGAGCCTTTTGCAAAACAACAGTATGGAAAATACTCAATTATCGATTCAGATTTCATAAACATCTTTAAAATTAAATATTTTATTTGCTGCGATGGCCTACTACTGGATTCTCGATCTTGAAACTCTTCTCGGCCTTTTGGCTAAGATGGGGATGGTGAAAAGTATGACAGAACCTTTCACAATACAATGGAACATACTCAATTATCGATTCAGATTTCATAAACATCTTTTAAATTAAATATTTTATTTGCTGCGATGGCCTACTACTGGATTCTCGATCTTACAACTCTTCTCGGCTTTTTGGCTAAGATGGGGATGGTGAAAAGTATGACAGAACCTTTCACAATACAATAGTATGTAACATACTCAATTATCGATTAAGATTTCATAAACATCTTTAAAATTAAATATTTTATTTGCTGCGATGGCCTACTACTGGATTCTCGATCTTACAACTCTTCTCGGCCTTTTGGCTAAGATGGGGATGGTGAAAAGTATAAGAGGGCCTTTCACAAAACAACAGTATGGAACATACTCAATTATCGATTCAGATTTCATAAACATCTTTAAAATTAAATATTTTATTTGCTGCGATGGCCTACTAGTGGATTCTCGATCTTGAAACTCTTCTCGGCCTTTTGGCTAAGATGGGGATGGTGAAAAGTATGACAGAGCCTTTCACAATACAACAGTATGGAACATACTCAATTATCGATTCAGATTTCATAAACATCTTTAAAATTAAATATTTTATTTGCTGCGATGGCCTACTACTGGATTCTCGATCTTACAACTCTTCTCGGCCTTTTGGCTAAGATGGGGATGGTGAAAAGTATAAGAGGGCCTTTCACAAAACAACAGTATGGAACATACTCAATTATCGATTCAGATTTCATAAACATCTTTAAAATTAAATATTTTATTTGCTGCGATGGCCTACTAGTGGATTCTCGATCTTGAAACTCTTCTCGGCCTTTTGGCTAAGATGGGGATGGTGAAAAGTATGACAGAGCCTTTCACAATACAACAGTATGGAACATACTCAATTATCGATTCAGATTTCATAAACATCTTTAAAATTAAATATTTTATTTGCTGCGATGGCCTACTACTGGATTCTCGATCTTACAACTCTTCTCGGCCTTTTGGCTAAGATGGGGATGGTGAAAAGTATAAGAGGGCCTTTCACAAAACAACAGTATGGAACATACTCAATTATCGATTCAGATTTCATAAACATCTTTAAAATTAAATATTTTATTTGCTGCGATGGCCTACTAGTGGATTCTCGATCTTGAAACTCTTCTCGGCCTTTTGGCTAAGATGGGGATGGTGAAAAGTATGACAGAGCCTTTCACAATACAACAGTATGGAACATACTCAATTATCGATTCAGATTTCATAAACATCTTTAAAATTAAATATTTTATTTGCTGCGATGGCCTACTAGTGGATTCTCGATCTTGAAACTCTTCTCGGCCTTTTGGCTAAGATGGGGATGGTGAAAAGTATGACATAACCTTTCACAATACAACAGTATGGAACATACTCAATTATAGATTCAGATTTCATAAACATCTTTAAAATTAAATATTTTATTTGCTGCGATGGCCTACTAGTGGATTCTCGATCTTACAACTCTTCTCGGCCTTTTGGCTAAGATGGGGTTAGTGAAAAGTATGACAGAGCCTTTCACAATACAACAGTATGGAACATACTCAATTATCGATTCAGAATTCATAAACATCTTTAAAATTAAATATTTTATTTGCTGCGATGGCCTACTACTGGATTCTCGATCTTGAAACTCTTCTCGGCCTTTTGGCTAAGATGGGGATGGTGAAAAGTATGACAGAGCCTTTCACAATACAACAGTATGGAACATACTCAATTATCGATTCAGATTTCATAAACATCTTTAAAATTAAATATTTTATTTGCTGCGATGGCCTACTACTGGATTCTCGATCTTGAAACTCTTCTCGGCCTTTTGGCTAAGATGGGGATGGTGAAAAGTATAAGAGGGCCTTTCACAAAACAACAGTATGGAACATACTCAATTATCGATTCAGATTTCATAAACATCTTTAAAATTAAATATTTTATTTGCTGCGATGGCCTACTAGTGGATTCTCGATCTTGAAACTCTTCTCGGCCTTTTGGCTAAGATGGGGATGGTGAAAAGTATGACAGAGCCTTTCACAATACAACAGTATGGAACATACTCAATTATCGATTCAGATTTCATAAACATCTTTAAAATTAAATATTTTATTTGCTGCGATGGCCTACTAGTGGATTCTCGATCTTGAAACTCTTCTCGGCCTTTTGGCTAAGATGGGGATGGTGAAAAGTATGACATAACCTTTCACAATACAACAGTATGGAACATACTCAATTATAGATTCAGATTTCATAAACATCTTTAAAATTAAATATTTTATTTGCTGCGATGGCCTACTAGTGGATTCTCGATCTTACAACTCTTCTCGGCCTTTTGGCTAAGATGGGGTTAGTGAAAAGTATGACAGAGCCTTTCACAATACAACAGTATGGAACATACTCAATTATCGATTCAGAATTCATAAACATCTTTAAAATTAAATATTTTATTTGCTGCGATGGCCTACTACTGGATTCTCGATCTTGAAACTCTTCTCGGCCTTTTGGCTAAGATGGGGATGGTGAAAAGTATGACAGAGCCTTTCACAATACAACAGTATGGAACATACTCAATTATCGATTCAGATTTCATAAACATCTTTAAAATTAAATATTTTATTTGCTGCGATGGCCTACTACTGGATTCTCGATCTTGAAACTCTTCTCGGCCTTTTGGCTAAGATGGGGATGGTGAAAAGTATGACAGAGCCTTTCACAATACAACAGTATGGAACATACTCAATTATCGATTCAGATTTCATAAACATCTTTAAAATTAAATATTTTATTTGCTGCGATGGCCTACTAGTGGATTCTCGATCTTGAAACTCTTCTCGGCCTTTTGGCTAAGATGGGGATGGTGAAAAGTATGACATAACCTTTCACAATACAACAGTATGTAACATACTCAATTATCGATTCAGATTTCATAAACATCTTTAAAATTAAATATTTTATTTGCTGCGATGGCCTACTAGTGGATTCTCGATCTTGAAACTCTTCTCGGCCTTTTGGCTAAGATGGGGATGGTGAAAAGTATGACAGAGCCTTTCACAATACAACAGTATGGAACATACTCAATTATCGATTCAGATTTCATAAACATCTTTAAAATTAAATATTTTATTTGCTGCGATGGCCTACTACTGGATTCTCGATCTTGAAACTCTTCTCGGCCTTTTGGCTAAGATGGGGATGGTGAAAAGTATGACAGAGCCTTTCACAATACAACAGTATGGAACATACTCAATTATCGATTCAGATTTCATAAACATCTTTAAAATTAAATATTTTATTTGCTGCGATGGCCTACTAGTGGATTCTCGATCTTGAAACTCTTCTCGGCCTTTTGGCTAAGATGGGATGGTGAAAAGTATGACATAACCTTTCACAATACAACAGTATGTAACATACTCAATTATCGATTCAGATTTCATAAACATCTTTAAAATTAAATATTTTATTTGCTGCGATGGCCTACTACTGGATTCTCGATCTTGAAACTCTTCTCGGCCTTTTGGCTAAGATGGGGATGGTGAAAAGTATGACAGAGCCTTTCACAATACAACAGTATGGAACATACTCAATTATCGATTCAGATTTCATAAACATCTTTAAAATTAAATATTTTATTTGCTGCGATGGCCTACTACTGGATTCTCGATCTTGAAACTCTTCTCGGCCTTTTGGCTAAGATGGGGATGGTGAAAAGTATGACAGAGCCTTTCACAATACAACAGTATGGAACATACTCAATTATCGATTCAGATTTCATAAACATCTTTAAAATTAAATATTTTATTTGCTGCGATGGCCTACTAGTGGATTCTCGATCTTGAAACTCTTCTCGGCCTTTTGGCTAAGATGGGGATGGTGAAAAGTATGACATAACCTTTCACAATACAACAGTATGGAACATACTCAATTATAGATTCAGATTTCATAAACATCTTTAAAATTAAATATTTTATTTGCTGCGATGGCCTACTAGTGGATTCTCGATCTTACAACTCTTCTCGGCCTTTTGGCTAAGATGGGGATGGTGAAAAGTATAAGAGGGCCTTTCACAAAACAACAGTATGGAAAATACTCAATTATCGATTCAGATTTCATAAACATCTTTAAAATTAAATATTTTATTTGCTGCGATGGCATACTAGTGGATTCTCGATCTTGAAACTCTTCTCGGCCTTTTGGCTAAGATGGGGTTAGTGAAAAGTATGACAGAGCCTTTTGCAAAACAACCGTATGGAAAACACTCAATTATCGATTCAGATTTCATAAACATCTTTAAAATTAAATATATTATTTGCTGCGATGGCCTACTAGTGGATTCTCGATCTTGAAACTCTTCTCGGCCTTTTGGCTAAGATGGGGTTAGTGAAAAGTATGACAGAGCCTTTCACAATACAACAGTATGGAACATACTCAATTATCGATTCAGAATTCATAAACATCTTTAAAATTAAATATTTTATTTGCTGCGATGGCCTACTACTGGATTCTCGATCTTGAAACTCTTCTCGGCCTTTTGGCTAAGATGGGGATGGTGAAAAGTATGACAGAGCCTTTCACAATACAACAGTATGGAACATACTCAATTATCGATTCAGATTTCATAAACATCTTTAAAATTAAATATTTTATTTGCTGCGATGGCCTACTACTGGATTCTCGATCTTGAAACTCTTCTCGGCCTTTTGGCTAAGATGGGGATGGTGAAAAGTATGACAGAGCCTTTCACAATACAACAGTATGGAACATACTCAATTATCGATTCAGATTTCATAAACATCTTTAAAATTAAATATTTTATTTGCTGCGATGGCCTACTAGTGGATTCTCGATCTTGAAACTCTTCTCGGCCTTTTGGCTAAGATGGGGATGGTGAAAAGTATGACATAACCTTTCACAATACAACAGTATGTAACATACTCAATTATCGATTCAGATTTCATAAACATCTTTAAAATTAAATATTTTATTTGCTGCGATGGCCTACTAGTGGATTCTCGATCTTGAAACTCTTCTCGGCCTTTTGGCTAAGATGGGGATGGTGAAAAGTATGACAGAGCCTTTCACAATACAACAGTATGGAACATACTCAATTATCGATTCAGATTTCATAAACATCTTTAAAATTAAATATTTTATTTGCTGCGATGGCCTACTACTGGATTCTCGATCTTGAAACTCTTCTCGGCCTTTTGGCTAAGATGGGGATGGTGAAAAGTATGACAGAGCCTTTCACAATACAACAGTATGGAACATACTCAATTATCGATTCAGATTTCATAAACATCTTTAAAATTAAATATTTTATTTGCTGCGATGGCCTACTAGTGGATTCTCGATCTTGAAACTCTTCTCGGCCTTTTGGCTAAGATGGGATGGTGAAAAGTATGACATAACCTTTCACAATACAACAGTATGTAACATACTCAATTATCGATTCAGATTTCATAAACATCTTTAAAATTAAATATTTTATTTGCTGCGATGGCCTACTACTGGATTCTCGATCTTGAAACTCTTCTCGGCCTTTTGGCTAAGATGGGGATGGTGAAAAGTATGACAGAGCCTTTCACAATACAACAGTATGGAACATACTCAATTATCGATTCAGATTTCATAAACATCTTTAAAATTAAATATTTTATTTGCTGCGATGGCCTACTACTGGATTCTCGATCTTGAAACTCTTCTCGGCCTTTTGGCTAAGATGGGGATGGTGAAAAGTATGACAGAGCCTTTCACAATACAACAGTATGGAACATACTCAATTATCGATTCAGATTTCATAAACATCTTTAAAATTAAATATTTTATTTGCTGCGATGGCCTACTAGTGGATTCTCGATCTTGAAACTCTTCTCGGCCTTTTGGCTAAGATGGGGATGGTGAAAAGTATGACATAACCTTTCACAATACAACAGTATGTAACATACTCAATTATCGATTCAGATTTCATAAACATCTTTAAAATTAAATATTTTATTTGCTGCGATGGCCTACTAGTGGATTCTCGATCTTGAAACTCTTCTCGGCCTTTTGGCTAAGATGGGGATGGTGAAAAGTATGACAGAGCCATTCACAATACAACAGTATGGAACATACTCAATTATCGATTCAGATTTCATAAACATCTTTAAAATTAAATATTTTATTTGCTGCGATGGCCTACTACTGGATTCTCGATCTTGAAACTCTTCTCGGCCTTTTGGCTAAGATGGGGATGGTGAAAAGTATGACAGAGCCTTTCACAATACAACAGTATGGAACATACTCAATTATCGATTCAGATTTCATAAACATCTTTAAAATTAAATATTTTATTTGCTGCGATGGCCTACTAGTGGATTCTCGATCTTGAAACTCTTCTCGGCCTTTTGGCTAAGATGGGGATGGTGAAAAGTATGACATAACCTTTCACAATACAACAGTATGTAACATACTCAATTATCGATTCAGATTTCATAAACATCTTTAAAATTAAATATTTTATTTGCTGCGATGGCCTACTAGTGGATTCTCGATCTTGAAACTCTTCTCGGCCTTTTGGCTAAGATGGGGATGGTGAAAAGTATGACATAACCTTTCACAATACAACAGTATGTAACATACTCAATTATCGATTCAGATTTCATAAACATCTTTAAAATTAAATATTTTATTTGCTGCGATGGCCTACTAGTGGATTCTCGATCTTGAAACTCTTCTCGGCCTTTTGGCTAAGATGGGGATGGTGAAAAGTATGACATAACCTTTCACAATACAACAGTATGTAACATACTCAATTATCGATTCAGATTTCATAAACATCTTTAAAATTAAATATTTTATTTGCTGCGATGGCCTACTAGTGGATTCTCGATCTTGAAACTCTTCTCGGCCTTTTGGCTAAGATGGGGATGGTGAAAAGTATGACATAACCTTTCACAATACAACAGTATGTAACATACTCAAATATCGATTCAGATTTCATAAACATCTTTAAAATTAAATATTTTATTTGCTGCGATGGCCTACTACTGGATTCTCGATCTTACAACTCTTCTCGGCCTTTTGGCTAAGATGGGGATGGTGAAAAGCATAAGAGGGCCTTTCACAAAACAACAGTATGGAAAATACTCAATTATCGATTCAGATTTCATAAACATCTTTAAAATTAAATATTTTATTTGCTGCGATGGCCTACTAGTGGATTCTCGATCTTGAAACTCTTCTCGGCCTTTTGGCTAAGATGGGGATGGTGAAAAGTATGACAGAGCCTTTCACAATACAACAGTATGGAACATACTCAATTATCGATTCAGATTTCATAAACATCTTTAAAATTAAATATTTTATTTGCTGCGATGGCCTACTACTGGATTCTCGATCTTGAAACTCTTCTCGGCCTTTTGGCTAAGATGGGGATGGTGAAAAGTATGACAGAGCCTTTCCCAATACAACAGTATGGAACATACTCAATTATCGATTCAGATTTCATAAACATCTTTAAAATTAAATATTTTATTTGCTGCGATGGCCTACTAGTGGATTCTCGATCTTGAAACTCTTCTCGGCCTTTTGGCTAAGATGGGGATGGTGAAAAGTATGACATAACCTTTCACAATACAACAGTATGTAACATACTCAATTATCGATTCAGATTTCATAAACATCTTTAAAATTAAATATTTTATTTGCTGCGATGGCCTACTACTGGATTCTCGATCTTGAAACTCTTCTCGGCCTTTTGGCTAAGATGGGGATGGTGAAAAGTATGACAGAGCCTTTCACAATACAACAGTATGGAACATACTCAATTATCGATTCAGATTTCATAAACATCTTTAAAATTAAATATTTTATTTGCTGCGATGGCCTACTACTGGATTCTCGATCTTGAAACTCTTCTCGGCCTTTTGGCTAAGATGGGGATGGTGAAAAGTATGACAGAGCCTTTCACAATACAACAGTATGGAACATACTCAATTATCGATTCAGATTTCATAAACATCTTTAAAATTAAATATTTTATTTGCTGCGATGGCCTACTAGTGGATTCTCGATCTTGAAACTCTTCTCGGCCTTTTGGCTAAGATGGGGATGGTGAAAAGTATGACATAACCTTTCACAATACAACAGTATGTAACATACTCAATTATCGATTCAGATTTCATAAACATCTTTAAAATTAAATATTTTATTTGCTGCGATGGCCTACTAGTGGATTCTCGATCTTGAAACTCTTCTCGGCCTTTTGGCTAAGATGGGGATGGTGAAAAGTATGACAGAGCCTTTCACAATACAACAGTATGGAACATACTCAATTATCGATTCAGATTTCATAAACATCTTTAAAATTAAATATTTTATTTGCTGCGATGGCCTACTACTGGATTCTCGATCTTGAAACTCTTCTCGGCCTTTTGGCTAAGATGGGGATGGTGAAAAGTATGACAGAGCCTTTCACAATACAACAGTATGGAACATACTCAATTATCGATTCAGATTTCATAAACATCTTTAAAATTAAATATTTTATTTGCTGCGATGGCCTACTAGTGGATTCTCGATCTTGAAACTCTTCTCGGCCTTTTGGCTAAGATGGGGATGGTGAAAAGTATGACATAACCTTTCACAATACAACAGTATGTAACATACTCAATTATCGATTCAGATTTCATAAACATCTTTAAAATTAAATATTTTATTTGCTGCGATGGCCTACTAGTGGATTCTCGATCTTGAAACTCTTCTCGGCCTTTTGGCTAAGATGGGGATGGTCAATTATCGATTCAGATTTCATAAACATCTTTAAAATTAAATATTTTATTTGCTGCGATGGCCTACTAGTGGATTCTCGATCTTGAAACTCTTCTCGGCCTTTTGGCTAAGATGGGGATGGTGAAAAGTATGACATAACCTTTCACAATACAACAGTATGTAATTCAGATTTCATAAACATCTTTAAAATTAAATATTTTATTTGCTGCGATGGCCTACTAGTGGATTCTCGATCTTGAAACTCTTCTCGGCCTTTTGGCTAAGATGGGGATGGTGAAAAGTATGACATAACCTTTCACAATACAACAGATCTTGAAACTCTTCTCGGCCTTTTCTAAGATGGGGATGGTGAAAAGTATGACATAACCTTTCACAATACAACATAACATACTCAAACATCTTTAAAATTAAATATTTTATTTGCTGCGATGGCCTACTACTGGATTCTCGATCTTACAACTCTTCTCGGCCTTTTGGCTAAGATGGGGATGGTGAAAAGCATAAGAGGGCCTTTCACAAAACAACAGTATGGAAAATACTCAATTATCGATTCAGATTTCATAAACATCTTTAAAATTAAATATTTTATTTGCTGCGATGGCATACTAGTGGATTCTCGATCTTGAAACTCTTCTCGGCCTTTTGGCTAAGATGGGGTTAGTGAAAAGTATGACAGAGCCTTTTGCAAAACAACAGTATGGAAAATACTCAATTATCGATTCAGATTTCATAAACATCTTTAAAATTAAATATTTTATTTGCTGCGATGGCCTACTAGTGGATTCTCGATCTTGAAACTCTTCTCGGCCTTTTGGCTAAGATGGGGATGGTGAAAAGTATGACATAACCTTTCACAATACAACAGTATGTAACATACTCAATTATCGATTCAGATTTCATAAACATCTTTAAAATTAAATATTTTATTTGCTGCGATGGCATACTAGTGGATTCTCGATCTTGAAACTCTTCTCGGCCTTTTGGCTAAGATGGGGTTAGTGAAAAGTATGACAGAGCCTTTTGCAAAACAACAGTATGGAAAATACTCAATTATCGATTCAGATTTCATAAACATCTTTAAAATTAAATATTTTATTTGCTGCGATGGCCTACTACTGGATTCTCGATCTTGAAACTCTTCTCGGCCTTTTGGCTAAGATGGGGTTAGTGAAAAGTATGACAGAACCTTTCACAATACAACAGTATGGAACATACTCAATTATAGATTAAGATTTCATAAACATCTTTAAAATTAAATATTTTATTTGCTGCGATGGCCTACTACTGGATTCTCGATCTTACAACTCTTCTCGGCCTTTTGGCTAAGATGGGGATGGTGAAAAGTATAAGAGGGCCTTTCACAATACAACAGTATGTAACATACTCAATTATTGATTCAGATTTCATAAACATCTTTAAAATTAAATATTTTATTTGCTGCGATGGCCTACTAGTGGATTCTCGATCTTGAAACTCTTCTCTGCCTTTTGGCTAAGATGGGGATGGTGAAAAGTATGACATAACCTTTCACAATACAACAGTATGTAACATACTCAATTATCGATTCAGATTTCATAAACATCTTTAAAATTAAATATTTTATTTGCTGCGATGGCCTACTACTGGATTCTCGATCTTACAACTCTTCTCGGCCTTTTGGCTAAGATGGGGATGGTGAAAAGTATAAGAGGGCCTTTCACAAAACAACAGTATGGAAAATACTCAATTATCGATTCAGATTTCATAAACATCTTTAAAATTAAATATTTTATTTGCTGCGATGGCCTACTACTGGATTCTCGATCTTACAACTCTTCTCGGCCTTTTGGCTAAGATGGGGATGGTGAAAAGTATAAGAGGGCCTTTCACAAAACAACAGTATGGAAAATACTCAATTATCGATTCAGATTTCATAAACATCTTTAAAATTAAATATTTTATTTGCTGCGATGGCATACTAGTGGATTCTCGATCTTGAAACTCTTCTCGGCCTTTTGGCTAAGATGGGGTTAGTGAAAAGTATGACAGAGCCTTTTGCAAAACAACAGTATGGAAAATACTCAATTATCGATTAAGATTTCATAAACATCTTTAAAATTAAATATTTTATTTGCTGCGATGGCCTACTACTGGATTCTCGATCTTACAACTCTTCTCGGCCTTTTGGCTAAGATGGGGATGGTGAAAAGTATGACATAACCTTTCACAATACAACAGTATGTAACATACTCAATTATCGATTCAGTTTTCATAAACATCTTTAAAATTAAATATTTTATTTGCTGCGATGGCCTACTACTGGATTCTCGATCTTACAACTCTTCTCGGCCTTTTGGCTAAGATGGGGATGGTGAAAAGTATAAGAGGGCCTTTCACAAAACAACAGTATGGAAAATACTCAATTATCGATTCAGATTTCATAAACATCTTTAAAATTAAATATTTTATTTGCTGCGATGGCCTACTACTGGATTCTCGATCTTACAACTCTTCTCGGCCTTTTGGCTAAGATGGGGATGGTGAAAAGTATAAGAGGGCCTTTCACAAAACAACAGTATGGAAAATACTCAATTATCGATTCAGATTTCATAAACATCTTTAAAATTAAATATTTTATTTGCTGCGATGGCATACTAGTGGATTCTCGATCTTGAAACTCTTCTCGGCCTTTTGGCTAAGATGGGGTTAGTGAAAAGTATGACAGAGCCTTTTGCAAAACAACAGTATGGAAAATACTCAATTATCGATTAAGATTTCATAAACATCTTTAAAATTAAATATTTTATTTGCTGCGATGGCCTACTACTGGATTCTCGATCTTACAACTCTTCTCGGCCTTTTGGCTAAGATGGGGATGGTGAAAAGTATGACATAACCTTTCACAATACAACAGTATGTAACATACTCAATTATCGATTCAGTTTTCATAAACATCTTTAAAATTAAATATTTTATTTGCTGCGATGGCCTACTACTGGATTCTCGATCTTACAACTCTTCTCGGCCTTTTGGCTAAGATGGGGATGGTGAAAAGTATAAGAGGGCCTTTCACAAAACAACAGTATGGAAAATACTCAATTATCGATTCAGATTTCATAAACATCTTTAAAATTAAATATTTTATTTGCTGCGATGGCCTACTACTGGATTCTCGATCTTACAACTCTTCTCGGCCTTTTGGCTAAGATGGGGATGGTGAAAAGTATAAGAGGGCCTTTCACAAAACAACAGTATGGAAAATACTCAATTATCGATTCAGATTTCATAAACATCTTTAAAATTAAATATTTTATTTGCTGCGATGGCATACTAGTGGATTCTCGATCTTGAAACTCTTCTCGGCCTTTTGGCTAAGATGGGGTTAGTGAAAAGTATGACAGAGCCTTTTGCAAAACAACAGTATGGAAAATACTCAATTATCGATTAAGATTTCATAAACATCTTTAAAATTAAATATTTTATTTGCTGCGATGGCCTACTACTGGATTCTCGATCTTACAACTCTTCTCGGCCTTTTGGCTAAGATGGGGATGGTGAAAAGTATAAGAGGGCCTTTCACAATACAACAGTATGTAACATACTCAATTATTGATTCAGATTTCATAAACATCTTTAAAATTAAATATTTTATTTGCTGCGATGGCCTACTAGTGGATTCTCGATCTTGAAACTCTTCTCTGCCTTTTGGCTAAGATGGGGATGGTGAAAAGTATGACATAACCTTTCACAATACAACAGTATGTAACATACTCAATTATCGATTCAGATTTCATAAACATCTTTAAAATTAAATATTTTATTTGCTGCGATGGCCTACTACTGGATTCTCGATCTTACAACTCTTCTCGGCCTTTTGGCTAAGATGGGGATGGTGAAAAGTATAAGAGGGCCTTTCACAAAACAACAGTATGGAAAATACTCAATTATCGATTCAGATTTCATAAACATCTTTAAAATTAAATATTTTATTTGCTGCGATGGCCTACTACTGGATTCTCGATCTTACAACTCTTCTCGGCCTTTTGGCTAAGATGGGGATGGTGAAAAGTATAAGAGGGCCTTTCACAAAACAACAGTATGGAAAATACTCAATTATCGATTCAGATTTCATAAACATCTTTAAAATTAAATATTTTATTTGCTGCGATGGCATACTAGTGGATTCTCGATCTTGAAACTCTTCTCGGCCTTTTGGCTAAGATGGGGTTAGTGAAAAGTATGACAGAGCCTTTTGCAAAACAACAGTATGGAAAATACTCAATTATCGATTAAGATTTCATAAACATCTTTAAAATTAAATATTTTATTTGCTGCGATGGCCTACTACTGGATTCTCGATCTTACAACTCTTCTCGGCCTTTTGGCTAAGATGGGGATGGTGAAAAGTATGACATAACCTTTCACAATACAACAGTATGTAACATACTCAATTATCGATTCAGTTTTCATAAACATCTTTAAAATTAAATATTTTATTTGCTGCGATGGCCTACTACTGGATTCTCGATCTTACAACTCTTCTCGGCCTTTTGGCTAAGATGGGGATGGTGAAAAGTATAAGAGGGCCTTTCACAAAACAACAGTATGGAAAATACTCAATTATCGATTCAGATTTCATAAACATCTTTAAAATTAAATATTTTATTTGCTGCGATGGCCTACTACTGGATTCTCGATCTTACAACTCTTCTCGGCCTTTTGGCTAAGATGGGGATGGTGAAAAGTATAAGAGGGCCTTTCACAAAACAACAGTATGGAAAATACTCAATTATCGATTCAGATTTCATAAACATCTTTAAAATTAAATATTTTATTTGCTGCGATGGCATACTAGTGGATTCTCGATCTTGAAACTCTTCTCGGCCTTTTGGCTAAGATGGGGTTAGTGAAAAGTATGACAGAGCCTTTTGCAAAACAACAGTATGGAAAATACTCAATTATCGATTAAGATTTCATAAACATCTTTAAAATTAAATATTTTATTTGCTGCGATGGCCTACTACTGGATTCTCGATCTTACAACTCTTCTCGGCCTTTTGGCTAAGATGGGGATGGTGAAAAGTATGACATAACCTTTCACAATACAACAGTATGTAACATACTCAATTATCGATTCAGTTTTCATAAACATCTTTAAAATTAAATATTTTATTTGCTGCGATGGCCTACTACTGGATTCTCGATCTTACAACTCTTCTCGGCCTTTTGGCTAAGATGGGGATGGTGAAAAGTATAAGAGGGCCTTTCACAAAACAACAGTATGGAAAATACTCAATTATCGATTCAGATTTCATAAACATCTTTAAAATTAAATATTTTATTTGCTGCGATGGCCTACTACTGGATTCTCGATCTTACAACTCTTCTCGGCCTTTTGGCTAAGATGGGGATGGTGAAAAGTATAAGAGGGCCTTTCACAAAACAACAGTATGGAAAATACTCAATTATCGATTCAGATTTCATAAACATCTTTAAAATTAAATATTTTATTTGCTGCGATGGCATACTAGTGGATTCTCGATCTTGAAACTCTTCTCGGCCTTTTGGCTAAGATGGGGTTAGTGAAAAGTATGACAGAGCCTTTTGCAAAACAACAGTATGGAAAATACTCAATTATCGATTAAGATTTCATAAACATCTTTAAAATTAAATATTTTATTTGCTGCGATGGCCTACTACTGGATTCTCGATCTTACAACTCTTCTCGGCCTTTTGGCTAAGATGGGGATGGTGAAAAGTATAAGAGGGCCTTTCACAAAACAACAGTATGGAACATACTCAATTATCGATTCAGATTTCATAAACATCTTTAAAATTAAATATTTTATTTGCTGCGATGGCCTACTAGTGGATTCTCGATCTTGAAACTCTTCTCGGCCTTTTGGCTAAGATGGGGATGGTGAAAAGTATGACAGAGCCTTTCACAATACAACAGTATGGAACATACTCAATTATCGATTCAGATTTCATAAACATCTTTAAAATTAAATATTTTATTTGCTGCGATGGCCTACTAGTGGATTCTCGATCTTGAAACTCTTCTCGGCCTTTTGGCTAAGATGGGGATGGTGAAAAGTATGACATAACCTTTCACAATACAACAGTATGGAACATACTCAATTATAGATTCAGATTTCATAAACATCTTTAAAATTAAATATTTTATTTGCTGCGATGGCCTACTAGTGGATTCTCGATCTTACAACTCTTCTCGGCCTTTTGGCTAAGATGGGGATGGTGAAAAGTATGACATAACCTTTCACAATACAACAGTATGGAACATACTCAATTTTCGATTAAGATTTCATAAACATCTTTAAAATTAAATATTTTATTTGCTGCCATGGCCTACTAGTGGATTCTCGATCTTGAAACTCTTCTCGGCCTTTTGGCTAAGATGGGGATGGTGAAAAGTATGACAGAGCCTTTCACAATACAACAGTATGGAACATACTCAATTATCGATTCAGATTTCATAAACATCTTTAAAATTAAATATTTTATTTGCTGCGATGGCCTACTAGTGGATTCTCGATCTTGAAACTCTTCTCGGCCTTTTGGCTAAGATGGGGTTAGTGAAAAGTATGACAGAGCCTTTTACAAAACAACACTATGGAAAATACAAAATTATCGATTCAGATTTCATAAACATCTTTAAAATTAAATATTTTATTTGCTGCGATGGCCTACTAGTGGATTCTCGATCTTAAAACTCTTCTCGGCCTTTTGGCTAAGATGGGGTTAGTGAAAAGTATGACATAACCTTTCACAATACAACAGTATGTAACATACTCAATTTTCGATTAAGATTTCATAAACATCTTTAAAATTAAATATTTTATTTGCTGCGATGGCCTACTAGTGGATTCTCGATCTTGAAACTCTTCTCGGCCTTTTGGCTAAGATGGGGATGGTGAAAAGTATGACATAACCTTTCACAATACAACAGTATGGAACATACTCAATTTTCGATTAAGATTTCATAAACATCTTTAAAATTAAATATTTTATTTGCTGCGATGGCCTACTAGTGGATTCTCGATCTTGAAACTCTTCTCGGCGTTTTGGCTAAGATGGGGTTAGTGAAAAGTATGACAGAGCCTTTTACAAAACAACAGTATGGAACATACTCAATTATCGATTCAGATTTCATAAACATCTTTAAAATTAAATATTTTATTTGCTGCGATGGCCTACTAGTGGATTCTCGATCTTGAAACTCTTCTCGGCCTTTTGGCTAAGATGGGGTTAGTGAAAAGTATGACAGAGCCTTTTACAAAACAACAGTATGGAACATACTCAATTATCGATTCAGATTTCATAAACATCTTTAAAATTAAATATTTTATTTGCTGCGATGGCCTACTAGTGGATTCTCGATCTTACAACTCTTCTCGGCCTTTTGGCTAAGATGGGGTTAGTGAAAAGTATGACAGAGCCTTTTACAAAACAACAGTATGGAACATACTCAATTATCGATTAAGATTTCATAAACATCTTTAAAATTAAATATTTTATTTGCTGCGATGGCCTACTACTGGATTCTCGATCTTACAACTCTTCTCGGCCTTTTGGCTAAGATGGGGATGGTGAAAAGTATAAGAGGGCCTTTCACAAAACAACAGTATGTAACATACTCAATTATCGATTCAGATTTCATAAACATCTTTAAAATTAAATATTTTATTTGCTGCGATGGCCTACTACTGGATTCTCGATCTTGAAACTCTTCTCGGCCTTTTGGCTAAGATGGGGATGGTGAAAAGTATAAGAGGGCCTTTCACAAAACAACAGTATGGAACATACTCAATTATCGATTCAGATTTCATAAACATCTTTAAAATTAAATATTTTATTTGCTGCGATGGCCTACTAGTGGATTCTCGATCTTGAAACTCTTCTCGGCCTTTTGGCTAAGATGGGGATGGTGAAAAGTATGACATAACCTTTCACAATACAACAGTATGTAACATACTCAATTATCGATTCAGATTTCATAAACATCTTTAAAATTAAATATTTTATTTGCTGCGATGGCCTACTACTGGATTCTCGATCTTACAACTCTTCTCGGCCTTTTGGCTAAGATGGGGATGGTGAAAAGCATAAGAGGGCCTTTCACAAAACAACAGTATGGAAAATACTCAATTATCGATTCAGATTTCATAAACATCTTTAAAATTAAATATTTTATTTGCTGCGATGGCATACTAGTGGATTCTCGATCTTGAAACTCTTCTCGGCCTTTTGGCTAAGATGGGGTTAGTGAAAAGTATGACAGAGCCTTTTGCAAAACAACAGTATGGAAAATACTCAATTATCGATTCAGATTTCATAAACATCTTTAAAATTAAATATTTTATTTGCTGCGATGGCCTACTAGTGGATTCTCGATCTTGAAACTCTTCTCGGCCTTTTGGCTAAGATGGGGATGGTGAAAAGTATGACATAACCTTTCACAATACAACAGTATGTAACATACTCAATTATCGATTCAGATTTCATAAACATCTTTAAAATTAAATATTTTATTTGCTGCGATGGCCTACTACTGGATTCTCGATCTTACAACTCTTCTCGGCCTTTTGGCTAAGATGGGGATGGTGAAAAGTATAAGAGGGCCTTTCACAAAACAACAGTATGGAAAATACTCAATTATCGATTCAGATTTCATAAACATCTTTAAAATTAAATATTTTATTTGCTGCGATGGCATACTAGTGGATTCTCGATCTTGAAACTCTTCTCGGCCTTTTGGCTAAGATGGGGTTAGTGAAAAGTATGACAGAGCCTTTTGCAAAACAACAGTATGGAAAATACTCAATTATCGATTCAGATTTCATAAACATCTTTAAAATTAAATATTTTATTTGCTGCGATGGCCTACTACTGGATTCTCGATCTTGAAACTCTTCTCGGCCTTTTGGCTAAGATGGGGTTAGTGAAAAGTATGACAGAACCTTTCACAATACAACAGTATGGAACATACTCAATTATAGATTAAGATTTCATAAACATCTTTAAAATTAAATATTTTATTTGCTGCGATGGCCTACTACTGGATTCTCGATCTTACAACTCTTCTCGGCCTTTTGGCTAAGATGGGGATGGTGAAAAGTATAAGAGGGCCTTTCACAATACAACAGTATGTAACATACTCAATTATCGATTCAGATTTCATAAACATCTTTAAAATTAAATATTTTATTTGCTGCGATGGCCTACTAGTGGATTCTCGATCTTGAAACTCTTCTCTGCCTTTTGGCTAAGATGGGGATGGTGAAAAGTATGACATAACCTTTCACAATACAACAGTATGTAACATACTCAATTATCGATTCAGATTTCATAAACATCTTTAAAATTAAATATTTTATTTGCTGCGATGGCCTACTACTGGATTCTCGATCTTACAACTCTTCTCGGCCTTTTGGCTAAGATGGGGATGGTGAAAAGTATAAGAGGGCCTTTCACAAAACAACAGTATGGAAAATACTCAATTATCGATTCAGATTTCATAAACATCTTTAAAATTAAATATTTTATTTGCTGCGATGGCCTACTACTGGATTCTCGATCTTACAACTCTTCTCGGCCTTTTGGCTAAGATGGGGATGGTGAAAAGTATAAGAGGGCCTTTCACAAAACAACAGTATGGAAAATACTCAATTATCGATTCAGATTTCATAAACATCTTTAAAATTAAATATTTTATTTGCTGCGATGGCATACTAGTGGATTCTCGATCTTGAAACTCTTCTCGGCCTTTTGGCTAAGATGGGGTTAGTGAAAAGTATGACAGAGCCTTTTGCAAAACAACAGTATGGAAAATACTCAATTATCGATTAAGATTTCATAAACATCTTTAAAATTAAATATTTTATTTGCTGCGATGGCCTACTACTGGATTCTCGATCTTACAACTCTTCTCGGCCTTTTGGCTAAGATGGGGATGGTGAAAAGTATGACATAACCTTTCACAATACAACAGTATGTAACATACTCAATTATCGATTCAGTTTTCATAAACATCTTTAAAATTAAATATTTTATTTGCTGCGATGGCCTACTACTGGATTCTCGATCTTACAACTCTTCTCGGCCTTTTGGCTAAGATGGGGATGGTGAAAAGTATAAGAGGGCCTTTCACAAAACAACAGTATGGAAAATACTCAATTATCGATTCAGATTTCATAAACATCTTTAAAATTAAATATTTTATTTGCTGCGATGGCCTACTACTGGATTCTCGATCTTACAACTCTTCTCGGCCTTTTGGCTAAGATGGGGATGGTGAAAAGTATAAGAGGGCCTTTCACAAAACAACAGTATGGAAAATACTCAATTATCGATTCAGATTTCATAAACATCTTTAAAATTAAATATTTTATTTGCTGCGATGGCATACTAGTGGATTCTCGATCTTGAAACTCTTCTCGGCCTTTTGGCTAAGATGGGGTTAGTGAAAAGTATGACAGAGCCTTTTGCAAAACAACAGTATGGAAAATACTCAATTATCGATTAAGATTTCATAAACATCTTTAAAATTAAATATTTTATTTGCTGCGATGGCCTACTACTGGATTCTCGATCTTACAACTCTTCTCGGCCTTTTGGCTAAGATGGGGATGGTGAAAAGTATAAGAGGGCCTTTCACAAAACAACAGTATGGAACATACTCAATTATCGATTCAGATTTCATAAACATCTTTAAAATTAAATATTTTATTTGCTGCGATGGCCTACTAGTGGATTCTCGATCTTGAAACTCTTCTCGGCCTTTTGGCTAAGATGGGGATGGTGAAAAGTATGACAGAGCCTTTCACAATACAACAGTATGGAACATACTCAATTATCGATTCAGATTTCATAAACATCTTTAAAATTAAATATTTTATTTGCTGCGATGGCCTACTAGTGGATTCTCGATCTTGAAACTCTTCTCGGCCTTTTGGCTAAGATGGGGATGGTGAAAAGTATGACATAACCTTTCACAATACAACAGTATGGAACATACTCAATTATAGATTCAGATTTCATAAACATCTTTAAAATTAAATATTTTATTTGCTGCGATGGCCTACTAGTGGATTCTCGATCTTACAACTCTTCTCGGCCTTTTGGCTAAGATGGGGATGGTGAAAAGTATGACATAACCTTTCACAATACAACAGTATGGAACATACTCAATTTTCGATTAAGATTTCATAAACATCTTTAAAATTAAATATTTTATTTGCTGCCATGGCCTACTAGTGGATTCTCGATCTTGAAACTCTTCTCGGCCTTTTGGCTAAGATGGGGATGGTGAAAAGTATGACAGAGCCTTTCACAATACAACAGTATGGAACATACTCAATTATCGATTCAGATTTCATAAACATCTTTAAAATTAAATATTTTATTTGCTGCGATGGCCTACTAGTGGATTCTCGATCTTGAAACTCTTCTCGGCCTTTTGGCTAAGATGGGGTTAGTGAAAAGTATGACAGAGCCTTTTACAAAACAACACTATGGAAAATACAAAATTATCGATTCAGATTTCATAAACATCTTTAAAATTAAATATTTTATTTGCTGCGATGGCCTACTAGTGGATTCTCGATCTTAAAACTCTTCTCGGCCTTTTGGCTAAGATGGGGTTAGTGAAAAGTATGACATAACCTTTCACAATACAACAGTATGTAACATACTCAATTTTCGATTAAGATTTCATAAACATCTTTAAAATTAAATATTTTATTTGCTGCGATGGCCTACTAGTGGATTCTCGATCTTGAAACTCTTCTCGGCCTTTTGGCTAAGATGGGGATGGTGAAAAGTATGACATAACCTTTCACAATACAACAGTATGGAACATACTCAATTTTCGATTAAGATTTCATAAACATCTTTAAAATTAAATATTTTATTTGCTGCGATGGCCTACTAGTGGATTCTCGATCTTGAAACTCTTCTCGGCGTTTTGGCTAAGATGGGGTTAGTGAAAAGTATGACAGAGCCTTTTACAAAACAACAGTATGGAACATACTCAATTATCGATTCAGATTTCATAAACATCTTTAAAATTAAATATTTTATTTGCTGCGATGGCCTACTAGTGGATTCTCGATCTTACAACTCTTCTCGGCCTTTTGGCTAAGATGGGGTTAGTGAAAAGTATGACAGAGCCTTTTACAAAACAACAGTATGGAACATACTCAATTATCGATTAAGATTTCATAAACATCTTTAAAATTAAATATTTTATTTGCTGCGATGGCCTACTACTGGATTCTCGATCTTACAACTCTTCTCGGCCTTTTGGCTAAGATGGGGATGGTGAAAAGTATAAGAGGGCCTTTCACAAAACAACAGTATGTAACATACTCAATTATCGATTCAGATTTCATAAACATCTTTAAAATTAAATATTTTATTTGCTGCGATGGCCTACTACTGGATTCTCGATCTTGAAACTCTTCTCGGCCTTTTGGCTAAGATGGGGATGGTGAAAAGTATAAGAGGGCCTTTCACAAAACAACAGTATGGAACATACTCAATTATCGATTCAGATTTCATAAACATCTTTAAAATTAAATATTTTATTTGCTGCGATGGCCTACTAGTGGATTCTCGATCTTGAAACTCTTCTCGGCCTTTTGGCTAAGATGGGGATGGTGAAAAGTATAAGAGGGCCTTTCACAAAACAACAGTATGGAACATACTCAATTATCGATTCAGATTTCATAAACATCTTTAAAATTAAATATTTTATTTGCTGCGATGGCCTACTAGTGGATTCTCGATCTTGAAACTCTTCTCGGCGTTTTGGCTAAGATGGGGTTAGTGAAAAGTATGACAGAGCCTTTTACAAAACAACAGTATGGAACATACTCAATTATCGATTCAGATTTCATAAACATCTTTAAAATTAAATATTTTATTTGCTGCGATGGCCTACTAGTGGATTCTCGATCTTACAACTCTTCTCGGCCTTTTGGCTAAGATGGGGTTAGTGAAAAGTATGACAGAGCCTTTTACAAAACAACAGTATGGAACATACTCAATTATCGATTAAGATTTCATAAACATCTTTAAAATTAAATATTTTATTTGCTGCGATGGCCTACTACTGGATTCTCGATCTTACAACTCTTCTCGGCCTTTTGGCTAAGATGGGGATGGTGAAAAGTATAAGAGGGCCTTTCACAAAACAACAGTATGTAACATACTCAATTATCGATTCAGATTTCATAAACATCTTTAAAATTAAATATTTTATTTGCTGCGATGGCCTACTACTGGATTCTCGATCTTGAAACTCTTCTCGGCCTTTTGGCTAAGATGGGGATGGTGAAAAGTATAAGAGGGCCTTTCACAAAACAACAGTATGGAACATACTCAATTATCGATTCAGATTTCATAAACATCTTTAAAATTAAATATTTTATTTGCTGCGATGGCCTACTAGTGGATTCTCGATCTTGAAACTCTTCTCGGCCTTTTGGCTAAGATGGGGATGATGAAAAGTATAAGAGGGCCTTTCACAAAACAACAGTATGGAACATACTCAATTATCGATTCAGATTTCATAAACATCTTTAAAATTAAATATTTTATTTGCTGCGATGGCCTACTAGTGGATTCTCGATCTTGAAACTCTTCTCGGCCTTTTGGCTAAGATGGGGATGGTGAAAAGTATAAGAGGGCCTTTCACAAAACAACAGTATGGAACATACTCAATTATCGATTCAGATTTCATAAACATCTTTAAAATTAAATATTTTATTTGCTGCGATGGCCTACTAGTGGATTCTCGATCTTGAAACTCTTCTCGGCCTTCTGGCTAAGATGGGGATGGTGAAAAGTATGACAGAGCCTTTTACAAAACAACAGTATGGAAAATACTCAATTATCGATTCATATTTCATAAACATCTTTAAAATTAAATATTTTATTTGCTGCGATGGCCTACTAGTGGATTCTCGATCTTACAACTCTTCTCGGCCTTTTGGCTAAGATAGGGTTAGTGAAAAGGATGACAGAGCCTTTTACAAAACAACAGTATGGAAAATACTCAATTATCGATTCATATTTCATAAACATCTTTAAAATTAAATATTTTATTTGCAGCGATGGCCTACAACTGGATTCTCGATCTTGAAACTCTTCTCGGCCTTTTGGCTAAGATGGGGTTAGTGAAAAGTATGACAGAGCCTTTTACAAAACAACAGTATGGAAAATACTCAATTGTCGATTCTTATTTCATAAACATCTTTAAAATTAAATATTTTATTTGCTGCGATGGCCTACTAGTGGATTCTCGATCTTACAACTCTTCTCGGCCTTTTGGCTAAGATGGGGATAGTGAAAAGTATGACAGAGCCTTTTACAAAACAACAGTATGGAAAATACTCAATTGTCGATTCTTATTTCATAAACATCTTTAAAATTAAATATTTTATTTGCCGCGATGGCCTACTACTGGATTCTCGATCTTGAAACTCTTCTAGGCCTTTTGGCTAAGATGGGGTTAGTGAAAAGTATGACAGAGCCTTTTACAAAACAACAGTATGGAAAATACTCAATTATCGATTCAGATTTCATAAACATCTTTAAAATTAAATATTTTATTTGCTGCATTGGCCTACTAGTGGATTCTCGATCTTGAAACTCTTCTCGGCCTTTTGGCTAAGATGGGATTAGTGAAAAGTATGACAGAGCCATTTACAAAACAACAGTATGGAACATACACAATTATCGATTCATATTTCATAAACATCTTTAAAATTAAATATTTTATTTGCTGCCATGGCCTACTACTGGATTCTCGATCTTGAAACTCTTCTCGGCCTTTTGGCTAAGATGGGGGTAGTGAAAAGTATGACAGAGCCTTTTACAAAACAACAGTATGTAACATACACAATTATCGATTCATATTTCATAAACATCTTTAAAATTAAATATTTTATTTGCTGCCATGGCCTACTAGTGGATTCTCGATCTTACAACTCTTCTCGGCCTTTTGGCTAAGATGGGGTTAGTGAAAAATATGAGAGAGCCTTTTACAAAACAACAGTATGGAACATACACAATTATCGATTCATATTTCATAAACATCTTTAAAATTAAATATTTTATTTGCTGCCATGGCCTACTAGTGGATTCTCGATCTTGCAACTCTTCTCGGCCTTTTGGCTAAGATGGGGTTAGTGAAAAATATGACAGAGCCTTTTACAAAACAACAGTATGGAACATACACAATTATCGATTCATATTTCATAAACATCTTTAAAATTAAATATTTTATTTGCTGCCATGGCCTACTAGTGGATTCTCGATCTTACAACTCTTCTCGGCCTTTTGGCTAAGATGGGGTTAGTGAAAAGTATGACAGAGCCTTTTACAAAACAACAGTATGGAACATACACAATTATCGATTCATATTTCATAAACATCTTTAAAATTAAATATTTTATTTGCTGCGATGGCCTACTAGTGGATTCTCGATCTTGAAACTCTTCTCGGCCTTTTGGCTAAGATGGGGTTAGTGAAAAGTATGACAGAGCCTTTTGCAAAACAACAGTATGGAAAATACTCAATTATCGATTCATATTTCATAAACATCTTTACAATTAAATATTTTATTTGCTTCCACGGCTTACTAGTGGATTCTTGATCTTGAAACTCTTCTCGGCCTTTTGGCTAAGATGGGGTTAGTGAAAAGTATGACAGAGCCTTTTACAAAACAACAGTATGGAAAATACTCAATTATCGATTCAGATTTCATAAACAACTTTAAAATTAAATATTTTATTTGCTGCGATGGCCTACTACTGGATTCTCGATCCTGAAACTCTTCTCGGCCTTTTGGCTAAGATGGGGTTAGTGAAAAGTATGACAGAGCCTTTTACAAAACAACAGTATGGAACATACACAATTATCGATTCATATTTCATAAACATCTTTAAAATTAAATATTTTATTTGCTGCCATGGCCTACTACTGGATTCTCGATCTTGAAACTCTTCTCGGCCTTTTGGCTAAGATGGGGGTAGTGAAAAGTATGACAGAGCCTTTTACAAAACAACAGTATGTAACATACACAATTATCGATTCATATTTCATAAACATCTTTAAAATTAAATATTTTATTTGCTGCGATGGCCTACTAGTGGATTCTCGATCTTACAACTCTTCTCGGCCTTTTGGCTAAGATAGGGTTAGTGAAAAGGATGACAGAGCCTTTTACAAAACAACAGTATGGAAAATACTCAATTATCGATTCATATTTCATAAACATCTTTAAAATTAAATATTTTATTTGCAGCGATGGCCTACAACTGGATTCTCGATCTTGAAACTCTTCTCGGCCTTTTGGCTAAGATGGGGTTAGTGAAAAGTATGACAGAGCCTTTTACAAAACAACAGTATGGAAAATACTCAATTGTCGATTCTTATTTCATAAACATCTTTAAAATTAAATATTTTATTTGCTGCGATGGCCTACTAGTGGATTCTCGATCTTACAACTCTTCTCGGCCTTTTGGCTAAGATGGGGTTAGTGAAAAGTATGACAGAGCCTTTTACAAAACAACAGTATGGAAAATACTCAATTGTCGATTCTTATTTCATAAACATCTTTAAAATTAAATATTTTATTTGCCGCGATGGCCTACTACTGGATTCTCGATCTTGAAACTCTTCTAGGCCTTTTGGCTAAGATGGGGTTAGTGAAAAGTATGACAGAGCCTTTTACAAAACAACAGTATGGAAAATACTCAATTATCGATTCAGATTTCATAAACATCTTTAAAATTAAATATTTTATTTGCTGCATTGGCCTACTAGTGGATTCTCGATCTTGAAACTCTTCTCGGCCTTTTGGCTAAGATGGGATTAGTGAAAAGTATGACAGAGCCTTTTACAAAACAACAGTATGGAACATACACAATTATCGATTCATATTTCATAAACATCTTTAAAATTAAATATTTTATTTGCTGCCATGGCCTACTACTGGATTCTCGATCTTGAAACTCTTCTCGGCCTTTTGGCTAAGATGGGGGTAGTGAAAAGTATGACAGAGCCTTTTACAAAACAACAGTATGTAACATACACAATTATCGATTCATATTTCATAAACATCTTTAAAATTAAATATTTTATTTGCTGCCATGGCCTACTAGTGGATTCTCGATCTTACAACTCTTCTCGGCCTTTTGGCTAAGATGGGGTTAGTGAAAAATATGAGAGAGCCTTTTACAAAACAACAGTATGGAACATACACAATTATCGATTCATATTTCATAAACATCTTTAAAATTAAATATTTTATTTGCTGCCATGGCCTACTAGTGGATTCTCGATCTTGCAACTCTTCTCGGCCTTTTGGCTAAGATGGGGTTAGTGAAAAATATGACAGAGCCTTTTACAAAACAACAGTATGGAACATACACAATTATCGATTCATATTTCATAAACATCTTTAAAATTAAATATTTTATTTGCTGCCATGGCCTACTAGTGGATTCTCGATCTTACAACTCTTCTCGGCCTTTTGGCTAAGATGGGGTTAGTGAAAAGTATGACAGAGCCTTTTACAAAACAACAGTATGGAACATACACAATTATCGATTCATATTTCATAAACATCTTTAAAATTAAATATTTTATTTGCTGCGATGGCCTACTAGTGGATTCTCGATCTTGAAACTCTTCTCGGCCTTTTGGCTAAGATGGGGTTAGTGAAAAGTATGACAGAGCCTTTTGCAAAACAACAGTATGGAAAATACTCAATTATCGATTCATATTTCATAAACATCTTTACAATTAAATATTTTATTTGCTTCCACGGCTTACTAGTGGATTCTTGATCTTGAAACTCTTCTCGGCCTTTTGGCTAAGATGGGGTTAGTGAAAAGTATGACAGAGCCTTTTACAAAACAACAGTATGGAAAATACTCAATTATCGATTCAGATTTCATAAACAACTTTAAAATTAAATATTTTATTTGCTGCGATGGCCTACTACTGGATTCTCGATCCTGAAACTCTTCTCGGCCTTTTGGCTAAGATGGGGTTAGTGAAAAGTATGACAGAGCCTTTTACAAAACAACAGTATGGAACATACACAATTATCGATTCATATTTCATAAACATCTTTAAAATTAAATATTTTATTTGCTGCCATGGCCTACTACTGGATTCTCGATCTTGAAACTCTTCTCGGCCTTTTGGCTAAGATGGGGGTAGTGAAAAGTATGACAGAGCCTTTTACAAAACAACAGTATGTAACATACACAATTATCGATTCATATTTCATAAACATCTTTAAAATTAAATATTTTATTTGCTGCCATGGCCTACTAGTGGATTCTCGATCTTACAACTCTTCTCGGCCTTTTGGCTAAGATGGGGTTAGTGAAAAATATGAGAGAGCCTTTTACAAAACAACAGTATGGAACATACACAATTATCGATTCATATTTCATAAACATCTTTAAAATTAAATATTTTATTTGCTGCCATGGCCTACTAGTGGATTCTCGATCTTGCAACTCTTCTCGGCCTTTTGGCTAAGATGGGGTTAGTGAAAAATATGACAGAGCCTTTTACAAAACAACAGTATGGATCATACACAATTATCGATTCATATTTCATAAACATCTTTAAAATTAAATATTTTATTTGCTGCCATGGCCTACTAGTGGATTCTCGATCTTACAACTCTTCTCGGCCTTTTGGCTAAGATGGGGTTAGTGAAAAGTATGACAGAGCCTTTTACAAAACAACAGTATGGAACATACACAATTATCGATTCATATTTCATAAACATCTTTAAAATTAAATATTTTATTTGCTGCGATGGCCTACTAGTGGATTCTCGATCTTGAAACTCTTCTCGGCCTTTTGGCTAAGATGGGGTTAGTGAAAAGTATGACAGAGCCTTTTGCAAAACAACAGTATGGAAAATACTCAATTATCGATTCATATTTCATAAACATCTTTACAATTAAATATTTTATTTGCTTCCACGGCTTACTAGTGGATTCTTGATCTTGAAACTCTTCTCGGCCTTTTGGCTAAGATGGGGTTAGTGAAAAGTATGACAGAGCCTTTTACAAAACAACAGTATGGAAAATACTCAATTATCGATTCAGATTTCATAAACAACTTTAAAATTAAATATTTTATTTGCTGCGATGGCCTACTACTGGATTCTCGATCCTGAAACTCTTCTCGGCCTTTTGGCTAAGATGGGGTTAGTGAAAAGTATGACAGAGCCTTTTACAAAACAACAGTATGGAAAATACTCAATTATCGATTCATATTTCATAAACATCTTTAAAATTAAATATTTTATTTGCTGCGATGGCCTACTAGTGGATTCTCGATCTTGAAACTCTTCTCGGCCTTTTGGCTAAGATGGGGTTAGTGAAAAGTATGACAGAGCCTTTTGCAAAACAACAGTATGGAAAATACTCAATTATCGATTCATATTTCATAAACATCTTTAAAATTAAATATTTTATTTGCTGCGATGGCCTACTACTGGATTCTCGATCTTGAAACTCTTCTCGGCCTTTTGGCTAAGATGGGGTTAGTGAAAAGTATGACAGAGCCTTTTGCAAAACAACAGTATGGAAAATACTCAATTATCGATTCAGATTTCATAAACATCTTTAAAATTAAATATTTTATTTGCTGCGATGGCCTACTACTGGATTCTCGATCTTGAAACTCTTCTCGGCCTTTTGGCTAAGATGGGGTTAGTGACAAGTATGACAGAGCCTTTTGCAAAACAACAGTATGAAAAATACTCAAATATCGATTCATATTTCATAAAAATCTTTACAATTAAATATTTTATTTGCTTCCACGGCTTACTAGTGGATTCTTGATCTTGAAACTCTTCTCGGCCTTTTGGCTAAGATGGGGTTAGTGAAAAGTATGACAGAGCCTTTTGCAAAAAAACAGTATGGAAAATACTCAATTGTCGATACAGATTTCATAAACATCTTTAAAATTAAATATTTTATTTGCTGCCATGGCCTACTAGTGGATTCTCGATCTTGAAACTCTTCTCGGCCTTTTGGCTAAGATGGGGTTAGTGAAAAGTATGACAGAGCCTTTTGCAAAACAACAGTATGGAAAATACTCAATTGTCGATTCAGATTTCATAAACATCTTTAAAATTAAATATTTTATTTGCTGCGATGGCCTACTAGTGGATTCTCGATCTTGAAACTCTTCTCGGCCTTTTGGCTAAGATGGGGATGGTGAAAAGTATAAGAGGGCCTTTCACAATACAACAGTATGTAACATACTCAATTATCGATTCATATTTCATAAACATCTTTAAAATTAAATATTTTATTTGCTGCCATGGCCTACTAGTGGATTCTCGATCTTGAAACTCTTCTCGGCCTTTTGGCTAAGATGGGGTTAGTGAAAAGTATGACAGAGCCTTTTGCAAAACAACAGTATGGAAAATACTCAATTATCGATTCAGATTTCATAAACATCTTTAAAATTAAATATTTTATTTGCTGCCATGGCCTACTAGTGGAATCTCGATCTTGAAACTCTTCTCGGCCTTTTGGCTAAGATGGGGTTAGTGAAAAGTATGACAGAGCCTTTTGCAAAACAACAGTATGGAAAATACTCAATTATCGATTCATATTTCATAAACATCTTTAAAATTAAATATTTTATTTGCTGCGATGGCCTACAAGTGGATTCTCGATCTTGAAACTCTTCTCGGCCTTTTGGCTAAGATGGGGTTAGTGAAAAGTATGACAGAGCCTTTTGCAAAACAACAGTATGGAAAATACTCAATTATCGATTCATATTTCATAAACATCTTTAAAATTAAATATTTTATTTGCTGCGATGGCCTACTAGTGGATTCTCGATCTTGAAACTCTTCTCGGCCTTTTGGCTAAGATGGGGTTAGTGAAAAGTATGACAGAGCCTTTTGCAAAACAACAGTATGGAAAATACTCAATTATCGATTCATATTTCATAAACATCTTTAAAATTAAATATTTTATTTGCTGCGATGGCCTACTAGTGGATTCTCGATCTTGAAACTCTTCTCGGCCTTTTGGCCAAGATGGGGTTAGTGAAAAGTATGACAGAGCCTTTTGCAAAACAACAGTATGGAAAATACTCAATTATCGATTCAGATTTCAAAAACATCTTTAAAATTAAATATTTTATTTGCTGCCATGGCCTACTAGTGGATTCTCGATCTTGAAACTCTTCTCGGCCTTTTGGCTAAGATGGGGTTAGTGAAAAGTATGACAGAGCCTTTTGCAAAACAACACTCACACAGAAAATTCTCTTAAATATAAGAAATTGAAATAAGAAATTGATTTCTTGCAATACGTTCTCCGAAATTAAATTTCTTACTTTTTATAAGTGATTTAATTTCTTATTGCCGTAAGAAAATGATTTCTTATAAAATATAAGAAATCTATTTCTTATTCCGCGCTACGATATTTTTAAGAAATGAATTTCTTATATTTTGTCCATCGCCACTACAGAATATATTATTTATTGATTAATACTGATACTTCTGCTGCTTTGTATATACTTATTCCAATTCTAGAAATGAAAACACTTTATGTGAACAGGGCATACCAAGATAAAAGGAACTACAACATCACATGGAACACAAAAACGTAATTGATTTGGGTGAACGAAGACAAATGAAATGAGAGAGCAAATAATATGAGATTATACATTAACCATGTTATCTTCGTCATCAATATCTTCGTATTAGGCATAATCAATCTCCATTCTCTTCTATATCATACTCAACAATAACAAGAACTTCATCACATATAGAAAGGATTACTCCCTCAGAGATTGAAGATGCCTCAGTGAAATGATTCACGTATTTAATTTAACGGCTCCTTCACTATTATCGAAATACCTCCCTGAAACGATGTTATTATCGATTTATGAACTAATCTAGGTAGCAAACCTTCTCATCATGAGCATTGTTAGTTCTAGAATAAGTGATAACTAAAAATAGTATCTCCATTTCCAGTAAAAGTCACTCCAGTCTACAATGTACATATAAGTATTAAGCTTTCATTTGAAATAAAAAGGCAACCTACTTAGTGGCAGTGATATTAAGAGAGTTGGAAGACATTGAAAGATCCTTGCAAGTCGTTTTGGAATTCCGCTGAAGGCATAGAGATTACTACAGAGTAATCATGATCAGGGATACCAAGATGTTCCATATCGATATCAATCATTTTAACAGTAACATCCTATAAAATCATTTTATACTTGATTTTTACAGACACCTACAGACATTAAATTACCTGAGTCTTGTCCCTCTTACTGTCACAGAATGAAAAATGAGGCACTCCTCCATTATCATCATGCTAGATCATGTAGTTATCATTGTTATCACACTTGAGGGCCTTTCTCATGATGATCAAGCTCATTCCAAGGTTGAAACTACGATCATGTCGATAAGTATCGAATAGATCTACCTACAAAGAACAAATTATGCGAACAATGAGAAACTGTTATACCTAGAGAGCGACGTGGGATGAGTCCTTGAAGACACATAGCTGATTACGAGCAACCAAGGTGCATCAGATACTAGTTTCTTGATAGCTTCAACAGTCTTCTTGCTTGTACGCTTGTGAAGTGCAGCACTAGCGAGAACATTTCGTAACTGTTCTGCAACAGATCTATGTTATTCAACTAACTACGTAGTGAAAACGGAGTAGCTACATGATGTAACATGGAAGAGTAACGAGTATAACGAACAAGGAAACGAAGTGAAAACGGCGTAGCAACCGCAAGAAAAATAGATCTGTTTGAAGACCAAATTTTCCCGCAGTGATTACGGTATACATTGTGGCGCACACCAAATTTAGTACACAATATTTGGATCATTAACTAACGTTATTTTAATTTAATCAATGAAGTTAATTCATAAAAACAAAATAAAAACGCAAATAAATTAAATATAAGAAATTGAAAATTAAGAAAATTATGAATTTCTCTTAAAAAATAAGAAATTCAAAGGCAATTTTCTTAAATATAAGAAATATGAAGAATAAGAAATGTATTTCTGACATTCAAATCATCATGCATTTCTTATTTATAAGAAATTCGAAGATAAGAAATTGATTTCTTATTGTAAACTCCGCCCCTTTCTTGTATAATTTCTTAAAAATAAGAAATATAACGAATAAGAAATTGAAAAGTAAGAGAATTTTCTGTGTGAGCAGTATGGAAAATACTCAATTATCGATTCATATTTCATAAACATCTTTAAAATTAAATATTTTATTTGCTGCGATGGCCTACTAGTGGATTCTCGATCTTGAAACTCTTCTCGGCCTTTTGGCCAAGATGGGGTTAGTGAAAAGTATGACAGAGCCTTTTGCAAAACAACAGTATGGAAAATACTCAATTATCGATTCAGATTTCAAAAACATCTTTAAAATTAAATATTTTATTTGCTGCCATGGCCTACTAGTGGATTCTCGATCTTGAAACTCTTCTCGGCCTTTTGGCTAAGATGGGGTTAGTGAAAAGTATGACAGAGCCTTTTGCAAAACAACAGTATGGAAAATACTCAATTGTCGATACAGATTTCATAAACATCTTTAAAATTAAATATTTTATTTGCTGCCATGGCCTACTAATGGATTCTCGATCTTGAAACTCTTCTCGGCCTTTTGGCCAAGATGGGGTTAGTGAAAAGTATGACAGAGCCTTTTGCAAAACAACAGTATGGAAAATACTCAATTATCGATTCAGATTTCAAAAACATCTTTAAAATTAAATATTTTATTTGCTGCCATGGCCTACTAGTGGATTCTCGATCTTGAAACTCTTCTCGGCCTTTTGGCTAAGATGGGGTTAGTGAAAAGTATGACAGAGCCTTTTGCAAAACAACAGTATGGAAAATACTCAATTGTCGATACAGATTTCATAAACATCTTTAAAATTAAATATTTTATTTGCTGCCATGGCCTACTAGTGGATTCTCGATCTTGAAACTCTTCTCGGCCTTTTGGCTAAGATGGGGTTAGTGAAAAGTATGACAGAGCCTTTTGCAAAACAACAGTATGGAAAATACTCAATTATCGATTCATATTTCATAAACATCTTTAAAATTAAATATTTTATTTGCTGCGATGGCCTACTAGTGGATTCTCGATCTTGAAACTCTTCTCGGCCTTTTGGCTAAGATGGGGTTAGTGAAAAGTATGACAGAGCCTTTTGCAAAACAACAGTATGGAAAATACTCAATTATCGATTCATATTTCATAAACATCTTTAAAATTAAATATTTTATTTGCTGCGATGGCCTACTAGTGGATTCTCGATCTTGAAACTCTTCTCGGCCTTTTGGCCAAGATGGGGTTAGTGAAAAGTATGACAGAGCCTTTTGCAAAACAACAGTATGGAAAATACTCAATTATCGATTCAGATTTCAAAAACATCTTTAAAATTAAATATTTTATTTGCTGCCATGGCCTACTAGTGGATTCTCGATCTTGAAACTCTTCTCGGCCTTTTGGCTAAGATGGGGTTAGTGAAAAGTATGACAGAGCCTTTTGCAAAACAACAGTATGGAAAATACTCAATTATCGATTCATATTTCATAAACATCTTTAAAATTAAATATTTTATTTGCTGCGATGGCCTACTAGTGGATTCTCGATCTTGAAACTCTTCTCGGCCTTTTGGCCAAGATGGGGTTAGTGAAAAGTATGACAGAGCCTTTTGCAAAACAACAGTATGGAAAATACTCAATTATCGATTCAGATTTCAAAAACATCTTTAAAATTAAATATTTTATTTGCTGCCATGGCCTACTAGTGGATTCTCGATCTTGAAACTCTTCTCGGCCTTTTGGCTAAGATGGGGTTAGTGAAAAGTATGACAGAGCCTTTTGCAAAACAACAGTATGGAAAATACTCAATTATCGATTCATATTTCATAAACATCTTTAAAATTAAATATTTTATTTGCTGCGATGGCCTACTAGTGGATTCTCGATCTTGAAACTCTTCTCGGCCTTTTGGCTAAGATGGGGTTAGTGAAAAGTATGACAGAGCCTTTTGCAAAACAACAGTATGGAAAATACTCAATTATCGATTCAGATTTCATAAACATCTTTAAAATTAAATATTTTATTTGCTTCCACGGCTTACTAGTGGATTCTTGATCTTGAAACTCTTCTCGGCCTTTTGGCTAAGATGGGGTTAGTGAAAAGTATGACAGAGCCTTTTGCAAAACAACAGTATGGAAAATACTCAATTAACGATTCAGATTTCATAAACATCTTTAAAATTAAATATTTTATTTGCTGCCATGGCCTACTAGTGGATTCTCGATCTTGAAACTCTTCTCGGCCTTTTGGCTAAGATGGGGTTAGTGAAAAGTATGACAGAGCCTTTTACAAAACAACAGTATGGAAAATACTCAATTATCGATTCAGATTTCATAAACATCTTTAAAATTAAATATTTTATTTGCTTCCACGGCTTACTAGTGGATTCTTGATCTTGAAACTCTTCTCGGCCTTTTGGCTAAGATGGGGTTAGTGAAAAGTATGACAGAGCCTTTTGCAAAACAACAGTATGGAAAATACTCAATTAACGATTCAGATTTCATAAACATCTTTAAAATTAAATATTTTATTTGCTGCCATGGCCTACTAGTGGATTCTCGATCTTGAAACTCTTCTCGGCCTTTTGGCTAAGATGGGGTTAGTGAAAAGTATGACAGAGCCTTTTACAAAACAACAGTATGGAAAATACTCAATTATCGATTCAGATTTCATAAACATCTTTCAAATTAAATATTTTATTTGCTTCCACGGCTTACTAGTGGATTCTTGATCTTGAAACTCTTCTCGGCCTTTTGGCTAAGATGGGGTTAGTGAAAAGTATGACAGAGCCTTTTGCAAAACAACAGTATGGAAAATACTCAATTATCGATTCAGATTTCATAAACATCTTTAAAATTAAATATTTTATTTGCTTCCACGGCTTACTAGTGGATTCTTTATCTTGAAACTCTTCTCGGCCTTTTGGCTAAGATGGGGTTAGTGAAAAGTATGACAGAGCCTTTTACAAAACAACAGTATGGAAAATACTCAATTATCGATTCAGATTTCATAAACATCTTTAAAATTAAATATTTTATTTGCTGCGATGGCCTACTAGTGGATTCTCGATCTTGAAACTCTTCTCGGCCTTTTGGCTAAGATGGGGTTAGTGAAAAGTATGACAGAGCCTTTTGCTAAACAACAGTATGGAAAATACTCAATTATCGATTCAGATTTCATAAACATCTTTAAAATTAAATATTTTATTTGCTGCCATGGCCTACTAGTGGATTCTCGATCTTGAAACTCTTCTCGGCCTTTTGGCTAAGATGGGGTTAGTGAAAAGTATGACAGAGCCTTTTACAAAACAACAGTATGGAAAATACTCAATTGTCGATTCTTATTTCATAAACATCTTTAAAATTAAATATTTTATTTGCTGCGATGGCCTACTAGTGGATTCTCGATCTTACAACTCTTCTCGGCATTTTGGCTAAGATGGGGTTAGTGAAAAGTATGACAGAGCCTTTTGCAAAACAACAGTATGGAAAATACTCAATTATCGATTCAGATTTCATAAACATCTTTAAAATTAAATTTTTTATTTGCTGCGATGGCCTACTAGTGGATTCTCGATCTTGAAACTCTTCTCGGCCTTTTGGCTAAGATGGGATTAGTGAAAAGTATGACAGAGCCTTTTACAAAACAACAGTATGGAAAATACTCAATTGTCGATTCTTATTTCATAAACATCTTTAAAATTAAATATTTTATTTGCTTCCACGGCTTACTAGTGGATTCTTGATCTTGAAACTCTTCTCGGCCTTTTGGCTAAGATGGGGTTAGTGAAAAGTATGACAAAGCCTTTTGCAAAACAACAGTATGGAAAATACTCAATTATCGATTCAGATTTCATAAACATCTTTAAAATTAAATATTTTATTTGCTTCCACGGCTTGCTAGTGGATTCTTGATCTTGAAACTCTTCTCGGCCTTTTGGCTAAGATGGGGTTAGTGAAAAGTATGACAGAGCCTTTTACAAAACAACAATATGGAAAATACTCAATTATCGATTCAGATTTCATAAACATCTTTAAAATTAAATATATTATTTGCTGCGATGGCCTACTGGTGGATTCTCGATCTTGAAACTCTTCTCGGCCTTTTGGCTAAGATGGGGTTAGTGAAAAGTATGACAGAGCCTTTTACAAAACAACAGTATGGAAAATACTCAATTAGCGATTCATATTTCATAAACATCTTTAAAATTAAATATTTTATTTGCTGCCATGGCCTACTAGTGGATTCTCGATCTTGAAACTCTTCTCGGCCTTTTGGCTAAGATGGGGTTAGTGAAAAGTATGACAGAGCCTTTTACAAAACAACAGTATGGAAAATACTCAATTATCGATTCAGATTTCATAAACATCTTTAAAATTAAATATTTTATTTGCTGCCATGGCCTACTAGTGGATTCTCGATCTTGAAACTCTTCTCGGCCTTTTGGCTAAGATGGGGTTAGTGAAAAGTATGACAGAGCCTTTTACAAAACAACAGTATGGAAAATACTCAATTATCGATTCAGATTTCATAAACATCTTTAAAATTAAATATTTTATTTGCTGCCATGGCCTACTTGTGGATTCTCGATCTTGAAACTCTTCTCGGCCTTTTGGCTAAGATGGGGTTAGTGAAAAGTATGACAGAGCCTTTTACAAAACAACAGTATGGAAAATACTCAATTATCGATTCATATTTCATAAACATCTTTAAAATTAAATATTTTATTTGCTGCGATGACCTACTAGTGGATTCTCGATCTTGAAACTCTTCTCGGCCTTTTGGCTAAGATGGGGTTAGTGAAAAGTATGACAGATCCTTTTACAAAACAACAGTATGGAAAATACTCAATTATCGATTCAGATTTCATAAACATCTTTAAAATTAAATATTTTATTTGCTGCGATGGCCTACTAGTGGATTCTCGATCTTGAAACTCTTCTCGGCCTTTTGGCTAAGATGGGGATGGTGAAAAGTATGACAGAATCTTTCACAATACAATGGAACATACTCAATTATCGATTCAGATTTCATAAACATCTTTAAAATTAAATATATTATTTGCTGCGATGGCCTACTAGTGGATTCTCGATCTTGAAACTCTTCTCGGCCTTTTGGCTAAGATGGGGATGGTGAAAAGTATGACAGAATCTTTCACAATACAATGGAACATACTCAATTATCGATTCAGATTTCATAAACATCTTTAAAATTAAATATTTTATTTGCTGCGATGGCCTACTACTGGATTCTCGATCTTACAACTCTTCTCGGCCTTTTGGCTAAGATGGGGATGGTGAAAAGTATGACAGAGCCTTTCACAATACAACAGTATGGAACATACTCATTTATCGATTCAGATTTCATAAACATCTTTAAAATTAAATATATTATTTGCTGCGATGGCCTACTAGTGGTTTCTCGATCTTGAAACTCTTCTCGGCCTTTTGGCTAAGATGGGGATGGTGAAAAGTATGACAGAGCCTTTTGCAAAACAACAGTATGGAAAGTACTCAATTGTCGATTCTTATTTCATAAACATCTTTAAAATTAAATATTTTATTTGCAGCGATGGCCTTCTACTAGATTCTCGATCTTGAAACTCTTCTCGGCCTTTTGGCTAAGATGGGGATGGTGAAAAGTATGACAGAGCCTTTTGCAAAACAACAGTATGGAAAGTACTCAATTGTCGATTCTTATTTCATAAACATCTTTAAAATTAAATATTTTATTTGCAGCGATGGCCTTCTACTAGATTCTCGATCTTGAAACTCTTCTCGGCCTTTTGGCTAAGATGGGGATGGTGAAAAGTATGACAGAGCCCTTTGCAAAACAACAGTATGGAAAGTACTCAATTGTCGGCCTTTTGGCTAAGATGGGGTTAGTGAAAAGTATGACAGAGCCTTTTACAAAACAACAGTATGGAAAATACTCAATTGTCGATTCTTATTTCATAAACATCTTTAAAATTAAATATTTTATTTGCTGCGATGGCCTACTACTGGATTCTCGATCTTACAACTCTTCTCGGCCTTTTGGCTAAGATGGGGATGGTGAAAAGTATAAGAGGGCCTTTCACAAAACAACAGTATGGAACATACTCAATTATCGATTCAGATTTCATAAACATCTTTAAAATTAAATATTTTATTTGCTGCCATGGCCTACTAGTGGATTCTCGATCTTGAAACTCTTCTCGGCCTTTTGGCTAAGATGGGGTTAGTGAAAAGTATGACAGAGCCTTTTGCAAAACAACAGTATGGAAAATACTCAATTATCGATTCAGATTTCATAAACATCTTTAAAATTAAATATTTTATTTGCTTCCACGGCTTACTAGTGGATTCTCGATCTTGAAACTCTTCTCGGCCTTTTGGCTAAGATGGGGATGGTGAAAAGTATAAGAGGGCCTTTCACAAAACAACAGTATGGAAAATACTCAATTATCGATTCAGATTTCATAAACATCTTTAAAATTAAATATTTTATTTGCTGCGATGGCATACTAGTGGATTCTCGATCTTGAAACTCTTCTCGGCCTTTTGGCTAAGATGGGGTTAGTGAAAAGTATGACAGAGCCTTTTGCAAAACAACAGTATGGAAAATACTCAATTATCGATTCAGATTTCATAAACATCTTTAAAATTAAATATTTTATTTGCTGCGATGGCATACTAGTGGATTCTCGATCTTGAAACTCTTCTCGGCCTTTTGGCTAAGATGGGGATGGTGAAAAGTATGACAGAACCTTTCACAATACAACAGTATGTAACATACTCAATTATCGATTAAGATTTCATAAACATCTTTAAAATTAAATATTTTATTTGCTGCGATGGCCTACTACTGGATTCTCGATCTTACAACTCTTCTCGGCCTTTTGGCCCAGATGGGGATGGTGAAAAGTATAAGAGGGCCTTTCACAAAACAACAGTATGGAACATACTCAATTATCGATTCAGATTTCATAAACATCTTTAAAATTAAATATTTTATTTGCTGCGATGGCCTACTAGTGGATTCTCGATCTTGAAACTCTTCTCGGCCTTTTGGCTAAGATGGGGATGGTGAAAAGTATGACAGAGCCTTTCACAATACAACAGTATGGAACATACTCAATTATCGATTCAGATTTCATAAACATCTTTAAAATTAAATATTTTATTTGCTGCGATGGCCTACTAGTGGATTCTCGATCTTGAAACTCTTCTCGGCCTTTTGGCTAAGATGGGGATGGTGAAAAGTATGACATAACCTTTCACAATACAACAGTATGGAACATACTCAATTTTCGATTAAGATTTCATAAACATCTTTAAAATTAAATATTTTATTTGCTGCGATGGCCTACTAGTGGATTCTCGATCTTACAACTCTTCTCGGCCTTTTGGCTAAGATGGGGATGGTGAAAAGTATAAGAGGGCCTTTCACAAAACAACAGTATGGAAAATACTCAATTATCGATTCAGATTTCATAAACATCTTTAAAATTAAATATTTTATTTGCTGCGATGGCATACTAGTGGATTCTCGATCTTGAAACTCTTCTCGGCCTTTTGGCTAAGATGGGGTTAGTGAAAAGTATGACAGAGCCTTTTGCAAAACAACAGTATGGAAAATACTCAATTATCGATTCAGATTTCATAAACATCTTTAAAATTAAATATTTTATTTGCTGCGATGGCCTACTACTGGATTCTCGATCTTACAACTCTTCTCGGCCTTTTGGCTAAGATGGGGATGGTGAAAAGTATAAGAGGGCCTTTCACAAAACAACAGTATGGAACATACTCAATTATCGATTCAGATTTCATAAACATCTTTAAAATTAAATATTTTATTTGCTGCGATGGCCTACTAGTGGATTCTCGATCTTGAAACTCTTCTCGGCCTTTTGGCTAAGATGGGGATGGTGAAAAGTATGACAGAGCCTTTCACAATACAACAGTATGGAACATACTCAATTATCGATTCAGATTTCATAAACATCTTTAAAATTAAATATTTTATTTGCTGCGATGGCCTACTAGTGGATTCTCGATCTTGAAACTCTTCTCGGCCTTTTGGCTAAGATGGGGTTAGTGAAAAGTATGACAGAGCCTTTTACAAAACAACAGTATGGAAAATACAAAATTATCGATTCAGATTTCATAAACATCTTTAAAATTAAATATATTATTTGCTGCGATGGCCTACTAGTGGTTTCTCGATCTTGAAACTCTTCTCGGCCTTTTGGCTAAGATGGGGATGGTGAAAAGTATGACAGAGCCTTTTGCAAAACAACAGTATGGAAAGTACTCAATTGTCGATTCTTATTTCATAAACATCTTTAAAATTAAATATTTTATTTGCAGCGATGGCCTTCTACTAGATTCTCGATCTTGAAACTCTTCTCGGCCTTTTGGCTAAGATGGGGATGGTGAAAAGTATGACAGAGCCTTTTGCAAAACAACAGTATGGAAAGTACTCAATTGTCGATTCTTATTTCATAAACATCTTTAAAATTAAATATTTTATTTGCAGCGATGGCCTTCTACTAGATTCTCGATCTTGAAACTCTTCTCGGCCTTTTGGCTAAGATGGGGATGGTGAAAAGTATGACAGAGCCCTTTGCAAAACAACAGTATGGAAAGTACTCAATTGTCGGCCTTTTGGCTAAGATGGGGTTAGTGAAAAGTATGACAGAGCCTTTTACAAAACAACAGTATGGAAAATACTCAATTGTCGATTCTTATTTCATAAACATCTTTAAAATTAAATATTTTATTTGCTGCGATGGCCTACTACTGGATTCTCGATCTTACAACTCTTCTCGGCCTTTTGGCTAAGATGGGGATGGTGAAAAGTATAAGAGGGCCTTTCACAAAACAACAGTATGGAACATACTCAATTATCGATTCAGATTTCATAAACATCTTTAAAATTAAATATTTTATTTGCTGCCATGGCCTACTAGTGGATTCTCGATCTTACAACTCTTCTCGGCCTTTTGGCTAAGATGGGGTTAGTGAAAAGTATGACAGAGCCTTTTACAAAACAACAGTATGGAAAATACTCAATTATCGATTCATATTTCATAAACATCTTTAAAATTAAATATTTTATTTGCTGCGATGGCCTACTAGTGGATTCTCGATCTTGAAACTCTTCTCGGCCTTTTGGCTAAGATGGGGATGGTGAAAAGTATAAGAGGGCCTTTCACAAAACAACAGTATGGAAAATACTCAATTATCGATTCAGATTTCATAAACATCTTTAAAATTAAATATTTTATTTGCTGCGATGGCATACTAGTGGATTCTCGATCTTGAAACTCTTCTCGGCCTTTTGGCTAAGATGGGGTTAGTGAAAAGTATGACAGAGCCTTTTGCAAAACAACAGTATGGAAAATACTCAATTATCGATTCAGATTTCATAAACATCTTTAAAATTAAATATTTTATTTGCTGCGATGGCATACTAGTGGATTCTCGATCTTGAAACTCTTCTCGGCCTTTTGGCTAAGATGGGGATGGTGAAAAGTATGACAGAACCTTTCACAATACAACAGTATGTAACATACTCAATTATCGATTAAGATTTCATAAACATCTTTAAAATTAAATATTTTATTTGCTGCGATGGCCTACTACTGGATTCTCGATCTTACAACTCTTCTCGGCCTTTTGGCTAAGATGGGGATGGTGAAAAGTATAAGAGGGCCTTTCACAAAACAACAGTATGGAACATACTCAATTATCGATTCAGATTTCATAAACATCTTTAAAATTAAATATTTTATTTGCTGCGATGGCCTACTAGTGGATTCTCGATCTTGAAACTCTTCTCGGCCTTTTGGCTAAGATGGGGATGGTGAAAAGTATGACAGAGCCTTTCACAATACAACAGTATGGAACATACTCAATTATCGATTCAGATTTCATAAACATCTTTAAAATTAAATATTTTATTTGCTGCGATGGCCTACTAGTGGATTCTCGATCTTACAACTCTTCTCGGCCTTTTGGCTAAGATGGGGTTAGTGAAAAGTATGACAGAGCCTTTTACAAAACAACAGTATGGAACATACTCAATTATCGATTAAGATTTCATAAACATCTTTAAAATTAAATATTTTATTTGCTGCGATGGCCTACTACTGGATTCTCGATCTTACAACTCTTCTCGGCCTTTTGGCTAAGATGGGGATGGTGAAAAGTATAAGAGGGCCTTTCACAAAACAACAGTATGGAAAATACTCAATTATCGATTCAGATTTCATAAACATCTTTAAAATTAAATATTTTATTTGCTGCGATGGCATACTAGTGGATTCTCGATCTTGAAACTCTTCTCGGCCTTTTGGCTAAGATGGGGTTAGTGAAAAGTATGACAGAGCCTTTTGCAAAACAACAGTATGGAAAATACTCAATTATCGATTCAGATTTCATAAACATCTTTAAAATTAAATATTTTATTTGCTGCGATGGCCTACTACTGGATTCTCGATCTTACAACTCTTCTCGGCCTTTTGGCTAAGATGGGGATGGTGAAAAGTATAAGAGGGCCTTTCACAAAACAACAGTATGGAACATACTCAATTATCGATTCAGATTTCATAAACATCTTTAAAATTAAATATTTTATTTGCTGCGATGGCCTACTAGTGGATTCTCGATCTTGAAACTCTTCTCGGCCTTTTGGCTAAGAAGGGGTTAGTGAAAAGTATGACAGAGCCTTTTACAAAACAACAGTATGGAAAATACAAAATTATCGATTCAGATTTCATAAACATCTTTAAAATTAAATATTTTATTTGCTGCGATGGCCTACTAGTGGATTCTCGATCTTACAACTCTTCTCGGCCTTTTGGCTAAGATGGGGTTAGTGAAAAGTATGACATAACCTTTCACAATACAACAGTATGGAACATACTCAATTTTCGATTAAGATTTCATAAACATCTTTAAAATTATATATTTTATTTGCTGCGATGGCCTACTAGTGGATTCTCGATCTTGAAACTCTTCTCGGCCTTTTGGCTAAGATGGGGATGGTGAAAAGTATGACATAACCTTTCACAATACAACAGTATGGAACATACTCAATTTTCGATTAAGATTTCATAAACATCTTTAAAATTAAATATTTTATTTGCTGCGATGGCCTACTAGTGGATTCTCGATCTTGAAACTCTTCTCGGCCTTTTGGCTAAGATGGGGATGGTGAAAAGTATGACATAACCTTTCACAATACAACAGTATGGAACATACTCAATTTTCGATTAAGATTTCATAAACATCTTTAAAATTAAATATTTTATTTGCTGCGATGGCCTACTAGTGGATTGTCGATCTTACAACTCTTCTCGGCCTTTTGGCTAAGATGGGGTTAGTGAAAAGTATGACAGAGCCTTTTGCAAAACAACAGTATGGAAAATACTCAATTATCGATTCAGATTTCATAAACATCTTTAAAATTAAATATTTTATTTGCTGCGATGGCCTACTAGTGGATTCTCGATCTTACAACTCTTCTCGGCCTTTTGGCTAAGATGGGGTTAGTGAAAAGTATGACAGAGCCTTTTGCAAAACAACAGTATGGAACATACTCAATTATCGATTCAGATTTCATAAACATCTTTAAAATTAAATATTTTATTTGCTGCGATGGCCTACTAGTGGATTCTCGATCTTGAAACTCTTCTCGGCCTTTTGGCTAAGATGGGGATGGTGAAAAGTATGACAGAGCCTTTCACAATACAACAGTATGGAACATACTCAATTATCGATTCAGATTTCATAAACATCTTTAAAATTAAATATTTTATTTGCTGCGATGGCCTACTAGTGGATTCTCGATCTTACAACTCTTCTCGGCCTTTTGGCTAAGATGGGGTTAGTGAAAAGTATGACAGAACCTTTCACAATACAATGGAACATACTCAATTATCGATTCAGATTTCATAAACATCTTTTAAATTAAATATTTTATTTGCTGCGATGGCCTACTAGTGGATTCTCGATCTTGAAACTCTTCTCGGCCTTCTGGCTAAGATGGGGATGGTGAAAAGTGTGACAGAACCTTTCACAATACAACAGTATGTAACATACTCAATTATCGATTCAGATTTCATAAACATCTTTAAAATTAAATATTTTATTTGCTGCGATGGCCTACTAGTGGATTCTCGATCTTGAAACTCTTCTCGGCCTTTTGGCTAAGATGGGGTTAGTGAAAAGTATGACAGAGCCTTTTACAAAACAACAGTATGGAACATACTCAATTATCGATTCAGATTTCATAAACATCTTTAAAATTAAATATTTTATTTGCTGCGATGGCCTACTAGTGGATTCTCGATCTTGAAACTCTTCTCGGCCTTTTGGCTAAGATGGGGTTAGTGAAAAGTATGACAGAGCCTTTTACAAAACAACAGTATGGAACGTACTCAATTATCGATTAAGATTTCATAAACATCTTTAAATTTAAATATTTTATTTGCTGCGATGGCCTACTAGTGGATTCTCGATCTTGAAACTCTTCTCGGCCTTTTGGCTAAGATGGGGTTTGTGAAAAGTATGACAGAGCCATTTACAAAACAACAGTATGGAAAATACTCAATTATCGATTCATATTTCATAAACATCTTTAAAATTAAATATTTTATTTGCTGCGATGGCCTACTAGTGGATTCTCGATCTTGAAACTCTTCTCGGCCTTTTGGCTAAGATGGGGTTAGTGAAAAGTATGACAGAGCCTTTTGCAAAACAACAGTATGGAAAATACTCAATTATCGATTCAGATTTCATAAACATCTTTAAAATTAAATATTTTATTTGCTGCGATGGCCTACTAGTGGATTCTCGATCTTGAAACTCTTCTCGGCCTTTTGGCTAAGATGGGGTTAGTGAAAAGTATGACAGAGCCTTTTACAAAACAACAGTATGGAACATACTCAATTATCGATTCAGATTTCATAAACATCTTTAAAATTAAATATTTTATTTGCTGCGATGGCCTACTAGTGGATTCTCGATCTTGAAACTCTTCTCGGCCTTTTGGCTAAGATGGGGTTAGTGAAAAGTATGACAGAGCCTTTTGCAATACAATGGAACATACTCAATTATCGATTCAGATTTCATAAACATCTTTAAAATTAAATATTTTATTTGCTGCGATGGCCTACTAGTGGATTCTTGATCTTACAACTCTTCTCGGCCTTTTGGCTAAGATGGGGATGGTGAAAAGTATGACAGAGCCTTTCACAATACAACAGTATGGAACATACTAAATTATCGATTAAGATTTCATAAACATCTTTATAATTAAATATTTTATTTGCTGCGATGGCCTACTAGTGGATTCTCGATCTTGAAACTCTTCTCGGCCTTTTGGCTAAGATGGGGATGGTGAAAAGTATGACATAACCTTTCACAATACAACAGTATGGAACATACTCAATTATCGATTCAGATTTCATAAACATCTTTAAAATTAAATATTTTATTTGCTGCGATGGCCTACTAGTGGATTCTCGATCTTGAAACTCTTCTCGGCCTTCTGGCTAAGATGGGGATGGTGAAAAGTATGACAGAACCTTTCACAATACAATGGAACATACTCAATTATCGATTCAGATTTCATAAACATCTTTTAAATTAAATATTTTATTTGCTGCGATGGCCTACTAGTGGATTCTCGATCTTGAAACTCTTCTCGGCCTTTTGGCTAAGATGGGGTTAGTGAAAAGTATGACATAACCTTTCACAATACAACAGTATGGAACATACTCAATTTTCGATTAAGATTTCATAAACATCTATAAAATTAAATATTTTATTTGCTGCGATGGCCTACTAGTGGATTGTCGATCTTGAAACTCTTCTCGGCCTTTTGGCTAAGATGGGGATGGTGAAAAGTATGACATAACCTTTCACAATACAACAGTATGGAACATACTCAATTTTCGATTAAGATTTCATAAACATCTTTAAAATTAAATATTTTATTTGCTGCGATGGCCTACTAGTGGATTCTCGATCTTACAACTCTTCTCGGCCTTTTGGCTAAGATGGGGTTAGTGAAAAGTATGACAGAGCCTTTTACAAAACAACAGTATGGAACATACTCAATTATCGATTAAGATTTCATAAACATCTTTAAAATTAAATATTTTATTTGCTGCGATGGCCTACTACTGGATTCTCGATCTTACAACTCTTCTCGGCCTTTTGGCTAAGATGGGGATGGTGAAAAGTATAAGAGGGCCTTTCACAAAACAACAGTATGGAAAATACTCAATTATCGATTCAGATTTCATAAACATCTTTAAAATTAAATATTTTATTTGCTGCGATGGCATACTAGTGGATTCTCGATCTTGAAACTCTTCTCGGCCTTTTGGCTAAGATGGGGTTAGTGAAAAGTATGACAGAGCCTTTTGCAAAACAACAGTATGGAAAATACTCAATTATCGATTCAGATTTCATAAACATCTTTAAAATTAAATATTTTATTTGCTGCGATGGCCTACTAGTGGATTCTCGATCTTGAAACTCTTCTCGGCCTTTTGGCTAAGATGGGGATGGTGAAAAGTATAAGAGGGCCTTTCACAAAACAACAGTATGGAACATACTCAATTATCGATTCAGATTTCATAAACATCTTTAAAATTAAATATTTTATTTGCTGCGATGGCCTACTAGTGGATTCTCGATCTTGAAACTCTTCTCGGCCTTTTGGCTAAGATGGGGATGGTGAAAAGTATGACAGAGCCTTTCACAATACAACAGTATGGAACATACTCAATTATCGATTCAGATTTCATAAACATCTTTAAAATTAAATATTTTATTTGCTGCGATGGCCTACTAGTGGATTCTCGATCTTGAAACTCTTCTCGGCCTTTTGGCTAAGAAGGGGTTAGTGAAAAGTATGACAGAGCCTTTTACAAAACAACAGTATGGAAAATACAAAATTATCGATTCAGATTTCATAAACATCTTTAAAATTAAATATTTTATTTGCTGCGATGGCCTACTAGTGGATTCTCGATCTTACAACTCTTCTCGGCCTTTTGGCTAAGATGGGGTTAGTGAAAAGTATGACATAACCTTTCACAATACAACAGTATGGAACATACTCAATTTTCGATTAAGATTTCATAAACATCTTTAAAATTAAATATTTTATTTGCTGCGATGGCCTACTAGTGGATTCTCGATCTTGAAACTCTTCTCGGCCTTTTGGCTAAGATGGGGATGGTGAAAAGTATGACATAACCTTTCACAATACAACAGTATGGAACATACTCAATTTTCGATTAAGATTTCATAAACATCTTTAAAATTATATATTTTATTTGCTGCGATGGCCTACTAGTGGATTCTCGATCTTGAAACTCTTCTCGGCCTTTTGGCTAAGATGGGGATGGTGAAAAGTATGACATAACCTTTCACAATACAACAGTATGGAACATACTCAATTTTCGATTAAGATTTCATAAACATCTTTAAAATTAAATATTTTATTTGCTGCGATGGCCTACTAGTGGATTCTCGATCTTGAAACTCTTCTCGGCCTTTTGGCTAAGATGGGGATGGTGAAAAGTATGACATAACCTTTCACAATACAACAGTATGGAACTGTTGTGTAGTGTAATCTAATCTATTTAGCATAATATAATTATCATATAGCTAATGCATAATAGTCATTGTGCATTATCCCTAATTATCATATCTATTACTCTACACATGATTCTCTATTTCATTCTTAGCTTAGCGTAGGTTACAAGTAGGTCTCTTCTATCCCTAGTCTTAGACTCGAACTCTATATTATTTGTGATAAACTTGTATTGGTTACTACTCTAGTCTCCACATATCAAGGTATCCAACATTGGCGACCAGGATCTTAGATTAAGGTTTAAGACTTAGGATTAGGATTAGACTTTGACTTTACCTAGTTGCTAAGAATCAGTATCTGGTAAGTTTCTGGTAAGTCGTGGCTGGCAAAGCATAGATCTTAGCCTGGAGATAGCCACTGTGACTGGTGTCTGTGGATATTGTAACACCTGGAGATAGTCACTGTGACCGGCACTTCGATACGCTCGATTGTTGCTGCGATTGGTCACGGCCCTTGGCTCTGCTATCTTGTGATCCACACTTGATATTTAAAGCAACCATTGTAAGAGCCGAGTGTAACCTGTACCACCGTTGTGATTCCCGGTTGGATACTGTATCGCTATTGTGATACCGAGGTTGACACAGGTCTGATCAAGATCACCGTATCTTAAGATCGTTGTCCATTGAGACTAGAGACCAAAGATCAGAGACCAAAGGTCATAGATCACTCTGAGACCAGAGACTGGAGATCAAAGATCATCCACCAGATAACTGAGATCAAAGATCAGAGCACCGTACAAAGATACGAGTAGCAAGCACATAAGAGATCAAAGATCAGAGCACCGTACACGATACGAGTAGCTAGTACACATAAGGTCAGGGACAGTACAGACTATAGAGTACGTGATAGTTATCATTGAACAGTACAGACTATAATCATGACTGATTCAGGTGGAACCAAATCGAGTGATTCGAATGGAATGAACTCTATGATGGATACGTTCATGAAGATGATGCTCAAGATGCAAGAAGAGTCTGATAAGAGAGTTGAGAAACTAATCAGAGCTCTCAATGAATCGAATGGAGCGCGAGTTACGACTGATCCTACAGTAACCTCAGATGACAGTAGCCAGAGCGTGCATACTGTAAGTGGCCCATCGATTGATGCTCTTGAAGCCAGAATAAATGAGTTCCAGTATGACCCTGAAGATGAGTGTACGTTCGAGAATTGGTATGATAGATACAAAGACATCTTCGAACATGATATGATTCACTTAGATGAGAAACTCAGAGTGAGAATCTTGTTAAGACATTTGAGTACAAAATGCAATTCACAGTATAAGAATCATTTGTCACCTAAAGATGTGTATAATGAGACATTTGAGAATACAGTGAAAGAATTGATTAATCTATTCGGTAGACAAGTTTCTGATTTTGAACTACGTCTAAGATTTCTCAATCAAAGAATGTCTATACTTGGATTGACTGATGTCAAGAAATTTGCATCTGAAGTCAACAATCTATATCAGAAAGGAAAGATGAAGGAGATTACAGAAGACGAATTGAAGGTCACTGTATTCCTTGCAGGTCTTGATCTACCAAACCTGAAAAAGGCTCGAACAAATCTGATGAACATTGTGAATAACAAACAAGATGTCACTTTGAATGAACTCGTAGAGAAGTTCTCTACACTTCAAGCACTTGAAAGAGATGTTGCTGCGGTAGAAGATCAAAATAATGTCTACCTGTTACGTGATAATAAGTTGAACAAGGTGAACGATGATACCGCTGAGGTTGATTCGAAGACAAAAAGTGATAAGAGTTCATCAGATAATAAATGTGCATATTGTGATAGACATGGTCATGCAGTGCATGAATGCTGGAAGAAATATCCAGATAAACGACCAAAGAAGAAAGATTACAAAAGAAATAAATTCTATAAGAGAAAGAATAGCAATGCTGTGTTCTGTAATCAGGTCGTCGGTAATAGAGTCTATGCACAAGTCAATGTTAATGGAAAGAACATTGAATTCCGAGTAGATACTGGTTCAGATCTAACCTTTATCTCCAAGAATGTATGGAAAACACTGGGATCTCCCACCCTAAAAGAGGGAAGAATACAGGCTAAGTGTGCAAATGGCACAAGTGTATCCATACTCGGAAAATTTCATTGTAAAATGAAATATAAGAATGATGAGAATAGGGGATTTGTTTATGTAGCAGATTCACCTGTAAATTTAATCGGAACTGATTGGTTCTGGAAACTGAATCTCATCAGATCATTACAGAAGGAAGTTGAAGATCAACTCGTAATGAATCAAATCAAGAATCCAGTCAAGGTACCACTTGAACCATGGCCATCAACTGATAGACCAATGGAGCGAATTCACGTTGAATTCGCAGGACCTATGAATGGAAAGAATTACTTGATTATCGTAGATGCACACAGTAAATGGCCTGAAGTAATAGAAATGGAAAGAATAGATACTAATTCTACCATTACACACATTCACAAGTTCATATCTGCATATGGTTGTCCAGAAACATTGGTCAGTGATAACGGAACACAATTCACTTCGAGTGATTTCCGAGAATACTGTAACAAGTACGGTATCAAGCACGTCCTGACTCCACCATATCATCCTCATTCAAATGGTCAAGCAGAACGGTTCGTTGATATATTCAAGCGAACGCTCCTCAAACTGAAAGGAGAACGACCTGAAGTAGAGAATGTTCAAACATTCCTCATGTCTTATCGATCGAATCCGAATAGACAACTAGCTGATAAGTCACCAGCTGAAGTATTCCTCGGACGAAAACTGAGAACAAGACTAAGTCTCTTGGTTCCAAGTCGTAGATCAGATAAGAAGGATGAAGATATGAAAAACCAGTTTGACCTGAAACATGGTGCAGAACACAAAGAATTCAAAACTGGTGATAAGGTCTACTACCGTGATAAAGATGGACCTAATAATGTGAAATGTAGTGAAGCTATCATTGTAGATAAACTCGGTCGAGTTGTTTATCTCATTGATAAGGGAGGAAGGAGAATGAAGGCTCATGCCCATCAATTAATCTCCCGAAGAGATCAAGATGAAGATGATATACTTGATCTTCATCTCGATTCATTCGATATCAAGAAGCCGACAGAAGAAACTACGAAGGATAATTCAACTGGAGCTGTCATCGTCATGCCTATCCCAGACCCTTCAAGCAAGGCATATCATCGTCCGGTCATTGACCGAAGGCCCGTTGTTAGTAATACCTCCGAATGTAGTAGTTACGTTAGTTCAATTGTAAATTAGTTTTTATTGTATTGATTATCGATTCTGTTGTCTTTAACTTAGAATCTTAGGAAGGAGGTGTTGTGTAGTGTAATCTAATCTATTTAGCATAATATAATTATCATATAGCTAATGCATAATAGTCATTGTGCATTATCCCTAATTATCATATCTATTACTCTACACATGATTCTCTATTTCATTCTTAGCTTAGCGTAGGTTACAAGTAGGTCTCTTCTATCCCTAGTCTTAGACTCGAACTCTATATTATTTGTGATAAACTTGTATTGGTTACTACTCTAGTCTCCACATATCAAGGTATCCAACATTGGCGACCAGGATCTTAGATTAAGGTTTAAGACTTAGGATTAGGATTAGACTTTGACTTTACCTAGTTGCTAAGAATCAGTATCTGGTAAGTTTCTGGTAAGTCGTGGCTGGCAAAGCATAGATCTTAGCCTGGAGATAGCCACTGTGACTGGTGTCTGTGGATATTGTAACACCTGGAGATAGTCACTGTGACCGGCACTTCGATACGCTCGATTGTTGCTGCGATTGGTCACGGCCCTTGGCTCTGCTATCTTGTGATCCACACTTGATATTTAAAGCAACCATTGTAAGAGCCGAGTGTAACCTGTACCACCGTTGTGATTCCCGGTTGGATACTGTATCGCTATTGTGATACCGAGGTTGACACAGGTCTGATCAAGATCACCGTATCTTAAGATCGTTGTCCATTGAGACTAGAGACCAAAGATCAGAGACCAAAGGTCATAGATCACTCTGAGACCAGAGACTGGAGATCAAAGATCATCCACCAGATAACTGAGATCAAAGATCAGAGCACCGTACAAAGATACGAGTAGCAAGCACATAAGAGATCAAAGATCAGAGCACCGTACACGATACGAGTAGCTAGTACACATAAGGTCAGGGACAGTACAGACTATAGAGTACGTGATAGTTATCATTGAACAGTACAGACTATAATCATGACTGATTCAGGTGGAACCAAATCGAGTGATTCGAATGGAATGAACTCTATGATGGATACGTTCATGAAGATGATGCTCAAGATGCAAGAAGAGTCTGATAAGAGAGTTGAGAAACTAATCAGAGCTCTCAATGAATCGAATGGAGCGCGAGTTACGACTGATCCTACAGTAACCTCAGATGACAGTAGCCAGAGCGTGCATACTGTAAGTGGCCCATCGATTGATGCTCTTGAAGCCAGAATAAATGAGTTCCAGTATGACCCTGAAGATGAGTGTACGTTCGAGAATTGGTATGATAGATACAAAGACATCTTCGAACATGATATGATTCACTTAGATGAGAAACTCAGAGTGAGAATCTTGTTAAGACATTTGAGTACAAAATGCAATTCACAGTATAAGAATCATTTGTCACCTAAAGATGTGTATAATGAGACATTTGAGAATACAGTGAAAGAATTGATTAATCTATTCGGTAGACAAGTTTCTGATTTTGAACTACGTCTAAGATTTCTCAATCAAAGAATGTCTATACTTGGATTGACTGATGTCAAGAAATTTGCATCTGAAGTCAACAATCTATATCAGAAAGGAAAGATGAAGGAGATTACAGAAGACGAATTGAAGGTCACTGTATTCCTTGCAGGTCTTGATCTACCAAACCTGAAAAAGGCTCGAACAAATCTGATGAACATTGTGAATAACAAACAAGATGTCACTTTGAATGAACTCGTAGAGAAGTTCTCTACACTTCAAGCACTTGAAAGAGATGTTGCTGCGGTAGAAGATCAAAATAATGTCTACCTGTTACGTGATAATAAGTTGAACAAGGTGAACGATGATACCGCTGAGGTTGATTCGAAGACAAAAAGTGATAAGAGTTCATCAGATAATAAATGTGCATATTGTGATAGACATGGTCATGCAGTGCATGAATGCTGGAAGAAATATCCAGATAAACGACCAAAGAAGAAAGATTACAAAAGAAATAAATTCTATAAGAGAAAGAATAGCAATGCTGTGTTCTGTAATCAGGTCGTCGGTAATAGAGTCTATGCACAAGTCAATGTTAATGGAAAGAACATTGAATTCCGAGTAGATACTGGTTCAGATCTAACCTTTATCTCCAAGAATGTATGGAAAACACTGGGATCTCCCACCCTAAAAGAGGGAAGAATACAGGCTAAGTGTGCAAATGGCACAAGTGTATCCATACTCGGAAAATTTCATTGTAAAATGAAATATAAGAATGATGAGAATAGGGGATTTGTTTATGTAGCAGATTCACCTGTAAATTTAATCGGAACTGATTGGTTCTGGAAACTGAATCTCATCAGATCATTACAGAAGGAAGTTGAAGATCAACTCGTAATGAATCAAATCAAGAATCCAGTCAAGGTACCACTTGAACCATGGCCATCAACTGATAGACCAATGGAGCGAATTCACGTTGAATTCGCAGGACCTATGAATGGAAAGAATTACTTGATTATCGTAGATGCACACAGTAAATGGCCTGAAGTAATAGAAATGGAAAGAATAGATACTAATTCTACCATTACACACATTCACAAGTTCATATCTGCATATGGTTGTCCAGAAACATTGGTCAGTGATAACGGAACACAATTCACTTCGAGTGATTTCCGAGAATACTGTAACAAGTACGGTATCAAGCACGTCCTGACTCCACCATATCATCCTCATTCAAATGGTCAAGCAGAACGGTTCGTTGATATATTCAAGCGAACGCTCCTCAAACTGAAAGGAGAACGACCTGAAGTAGAGAATGTTCAAACATTCCTCATGTCTTATCGATCGAATCCGAATAGACAACTAGCTGATAAGTCACCAGCTGAAGTATTCCTCGGACGAAAACTGAGAACAAGACTAAGTCTCTTGGTTCCAAGTCGTAGATCAGATAAGAAGGATGAAGATATGAAAAACCAGTTTGACCTGAAACATGGTGCAGAACACAAAGAATTCAAAACTGGTGATAAGGTCTACTACCGTGATAAAGATGGACCTAATAATGTGAAATGTAGTGAAGCTATCATTGTAGATAAACTCGGTCGAGTTGTTTATCTCATTGATAAGGGAGGAAGGAGAATGAAGGCTCATGCCCATCAATTAATCTCCCGAAGAGATCAAGATGAAGATGATATACTTGATCTTCATCTCGATTCATTCGATATCAAGAAGCCGACAGAAGAAACTACGAAGGATAATTCAACTGGAGCTGTCATCGTCATGCCTATCCCAGACCCTTCAAGCAAGGCATATCATCGTCCGGTCATTGACCGAAGGCCCGTTGTTAGTAATACCTCCGAATGTAGTAGTTACGTTAGTTCAATTGTAAATTAGTTTTTATTGTATTGATTATCGATTCTGTTGTCTTTAACTTAGAATCTTAGGAAGGAGGTGTTGTGTAGTGTAATCTAATCTATTTAGCATAATATAATTATCATATAGCTAATGCATAATAGTCATTGTGCATTATCCCTAATTATCATATCTATTACTCTACACATGATTCTCTATTTCATTCTTAGCTTAGCGTAGGTTACAAGTAGGTCTCTTCTATCCCTAGTCTTAGACTCGAACTCTATATTATTTGTGATAAACTTGTATTGGTTACTACTCTAGTCTCCACATATCAAGGTATCCAACATTGGCGACCAGGATCTTAGATTAAGGTTTAAGACTTAGGATTAGGATTAGACTTTGACTTTACCTAGTTGCTAAGAATCAGTATCTGGTAAGTTTCTGGTAAGTCGTGGCTGGCAAAGCATAGATCTTAGCCTGGAGATAGCCACTGTGACTGGTGTCTGTGGATATTGTAACACCTGGAGATAGTCACTGTGACCGGCACTTCGATACGCTCGATTGTTGCTGCGATTGGTCACGGCCCTTGGCTCTGCTATCTTGTGATCCACACTTGATATTTAAAGCAACCATTGTAAGAGCCGAGTGTAACCTGTACCACCGTTGTGATTCCCGGTTGGATACTGTATCGCTATTGTGATACCGAGGTTGACACAGGTCTGATCAAGATCACCGTATCTTAAGATCGTTGTCCATTGAGACTAGAGACCAAAGATCAGAGACCAAAGGTCATAGATCACTCTGAGACCAGAGACTGGAGATCAAAGATCATCCACCAGATAACTGAGATCAAAGATCAGAGCACCGTACAAAGATACGAGTAGCAAGCACATAAGAGATCAAAGATCAGAGCACCGTACACGATACGAGTAGCTAGTACACATAAGGTCAGGGACAGTACAGACTATAGAGTACGTGATAGTTATCATTGAACAGTACAGACTATAATCATGACTGATTCAGGTGGAACCAAATCGAGTGATTCGAATGGAATGAACTCTATGATGGATACGTTCATGAAGATGATGCTCAAGATGCAAGAAGAGTCTGATAAGAGAGTTGAGAAACTAATCAGAGCTCTCAATGAATCGAATGGAGCGCGAGTTACGACTGATCCTACAGTAACCTCAGATGACAGTAGCCAGAGCGTGCATACTGTAAGTGGCCCATCGATTGATGCTCTTGAAGCCAGAATAAATGAGTTCCAGTATGACCCTGAAGATGAGTGTACGTTCGAGAATTGGTATGATAGATACAAAGACATCTTCGAACATGATATGATTCACTTAGATGAGAAACTCAGAGTGAGAATCTTGTTAAGACATTTGAGTACAAAATGCAATTCACAGTATAAGAATCATTTGTCACCTAAAGATGTGTATAATGAGACATTTGAGAATACAGTGAAAGAATTGATTAATCTATTCGGTAGACAAGTTTCTGATTTTGAACTACGTCTAAGATTTCTCAATCAAAGAATGTCTATACTTGGATTGACTGATGTCAAGAAATTTGCATCTGAAGTCAACAATCTATATCAGAAAGGAAAGATGAAGGAGATTACAGAAGACGAATTGAAGGTCACTGTATTCCTTGCAGGTCTTGATCTACCAAACCTGAAAAAGGCTCGAACAAATCTGATGAACATTGTGAATAACAAACAAGATGTCACTTTGAATGAACTCGTAGAGAAGTTCTCTACACTTCAAGCACTTGAAAGAGATGTTGCTGCGGTAGAAGATCAAAATAATGTCTACCTGTTACGTGATAATAAGTTGAACAAGGTGAACGATGATACCGCTGAGGTTGATTCGAAGACAAAAAGTGATAAGAGTTCATCAGATAATAAATGTGCATATTGTGATAGACATGGTCATGCAGTGCATGAATGCTGGAAGAAATATCCAGATAAACGACCAAAGAAGAAAGATTACAAAAGAAATAAATTCTATAAGAGAAAGAATAGCAATGCTGTGTTCTGTAATCAGGTCGTCGGTAATAGAGTCTATGCACAAGTCAATGTTAATGGAAAGAACATTGAATTCCGAGTAGATACTGGTTCAGATCTAACCTTTATCTCCAAGAATGTATGGAAAACACTGGGATCTCCCACCCTAAAAGAGGGAAGAATACAGGCTAAGTGTGCAAATGGCACAAGTGTATCCATACTCGGAAAATTTCATTGTAAAATGAAATATAAGAATGATGAGAATAGGGGATTTGTTTATGTAGCAGATTCACCTGTAAATTTAATCGGAACTGATTGGTTCTGGAAACTGAATCTCATCAGATCATTACAGAAGGAAGTTGAAGATCAACTCGTAATGAATCAAATCAAGAATCCAGTCAAGGTACCACTTGAACCATGGCCATCAACTGATAGACCAATGGAGCGAATTCACGTTGAATTCGCAGGACCTATGAATGGAAAGAATTACTTGATTATCGTAGATGCACACAGTAAATGGCCTGAAGTAATAGAAATGGAAAGAATAGATACTAATTCTACCATTACACACATTCACAAGTTCATATCTGCATATGGTTGTCCAGAAACATTGGTCAGTGATAACGGAACACAATTCACTTCGAGTGATTTCCGAGAATACTGTAACAAGTACGGTATCAAGCACGTCCTGACTCCACCATATCATCCTCATTCAAATGGTCAAGCAGAACGGTTCGTTGATATATTCAAGCGAACGCTCCTCAAACTGAAAGGAGAACGACCTGAAGTAGAGAATGTTCAAACATTCCTCATGTCTTATCGATCGAATCCGAATAGACAACTAGCTGATAAGTCACCAGCTGAAGTATTCCTCGGACGAAAACTGAGAACAAGACTAAGTCTCTTGGTTCCAAGTCGTAGATCAGATAAGAAGGATGAAGATATGAAAAACCAGTTTGACCTGAAACATGGTGCAGAACACAAAGAATTCAAAACTGGTGATAAGGTCTACTACCGTGATAAAGATGGACCTAATAATGTGAAATGTAGTGAAGCTATCATTGTAGATAAACTCGGTCGAGTTGTTTATCTCATTGATAAGGGAGGAAGGAGAATGAAGGCTCATGCCCATCAATTAATCTCCCGAAGAGATCAAGATGAAGATGATATACTTGATCTTCATCTCGATTCATTCGATATCAAGAAGCCGACAGAAGAAACTACGAAGGATAATTCAACTGGAGCTGTCATCGTCATGCCTATCCCAGACCCTTCAAGCAAGGCATATCATCGTCCGGTCAGAGACCGAAGGCCCGTTGTTAGTAATACCTCCGAATGTAGTAGTTACGTTAGTTCAATTGTAAATTAGTTTTTATTGTATTGATTATCGATTCTGTTGTCTTTAACTTAGAATCTTAGGAAGGAGGTGTTGTGTAGTGTAATCTAATCTATTTAGCATAATATAATTATCATATAGCTAATGCATAATAGTCATTGTGCATTATCCCTAATTATCATATCTATTACTCTACACATGATTCTCTATTTCATTCTTAGCTTAGCGTAGGTTACAAGTAGGTCTCTTCTATCCCTAGTCTTAGACTCGAACTCTATATTATTTGTGATAAACTTGTATTGGTTACTACTCTAGTCTCCACATATCAAGGTATCCTCAAATTGAAAGGAGAACGACCTGAAGTAGAGAATGTTCAAACATTCCTCATGTCTTATCGATCGAATCCGAATAGACAACTAGCTGATAAGTCACCAGCTGAAGTATTCCTCGGACGAAAACTGAGAACAAGACTAAGTCTCTTGGTTCCAAGTCGTAGATCAGATAAGAAGGATGAAGATATGAAAAACCAGTTTGACCTGAAACATGGTGCAGAACACAAAGAATTCAAAACTGGTGATAAGGTCTACTACCGTGATAAAGATGGACCTAATAATGTGAAATGTAGTGAAGCTATCATTGTAGATAAACTCGGTCGAGTTGTTTATCTCATTGATAAGGGAGGAAGGAGAATGAAGGCTCATGCCCATCAATTAATCTCCCGAAGAGATCAAGATGAAGATGATATACTTGATCTTCATCTCGATTCATTCGATATCAAGAAGCCGACAGAAGAAACTACGAAGGATAATTCAACTGGAGCTGTCATCGTCATGCCTATCCCAGACCCTTCAAGCAAGGCATATCATCGTCCGGTCAGAGACCGAAGGCCCGTTGTTAGTAATACCTCCGAATGTAGTAGTTACGTTAGTTCAATTGTAAATTAGTTTTTATTGTATTGATTATCGATTCTGTTGTCTTTAACTTAGAATCTTAGGAAGGAGGTGTTGTGTAGTGTAATCTAATCTATTTAGCATAATATAATTATCATATAGCTAATGCATAATAGTCATTGTGCATTATCCCTAATTATCATATCTATTACTCTACACATGATTCTCTATTTCATTCTTAGCTTAGCGTAGGTTACAAGTAGGTCTCTTCTATCCCTAGTCTTAGACTCGAACTCTATATTATTTGTGATAAACTTGTATTGGTTACTACTCTAGTCTCCACATATCAAGGTATCCTCAAATTGAAAGGAGAACGACCTGAAGTAGAGAATGTTCAAACATTCCTCATGTCTTATCGATCGAATCCGAGGAATACTTCAGCTGGTGACTTATCAGCTAGTTGTCTATTCGGATTCGATCGATAAGACATGAGGAATGTTTGAACATTCTCTACTTCAAAAGTATGACATAACCTTTCACAATACAACAGTATGGAACATACTCAATTTTCGATTAAGATTTCATAAACATCTTTAAAATTAAATATTTTATTTGCTGCGATGGCCTACTAGTGGATTGTCGATCTTGAAACTCTTCTCGGCCTTTTGGCTAAGATGGGGATGGTGAAAAGTATGACATAACCTTTCACAATACAACAGTATGGAACATACTCAATTTTCGATTAAGATTTCATAAACATCTTTAAAATTAAATATTTTATTTGCTGCGATGGCCTACTAGTGGATTCTCGATCTTACAACTCTTCTCGGCCTTTTGGCTAAGATGGGGTTAGTGAAAAGTATGACAGAGCCTTTTGCAAAACAACAGTATGGAAAATACTCAATTATCGATTCAGATTTCATAAACATCTTTAAAATTAAATATTTTATTTGCTGCGATGGCCTACTAGTGGATTCTCGATCTTACAACTCTTCTCGGCCTTTTGGCTAAGATGGGGTTAGTGAAAAGTATGACAGAGCCTTTTGCAAAACAACAGTATGGAACATACTCAATTATCGATTCAGATTTCATAAACATCTTTAAAATTAAATATTTTATTTGCTGCGATGGCCTACTAGTGGATTCTCGATCTTGAAACTCTTCTCGGCCTTTTGGCTAAGATGGGGATGGTGAAAAGTATGACAGAGCCTTTCACAATACAACAGTATGGAACATACTCAATTATCGATTCAGATTTCATAAACATCTTTAAAATTTAATATTTTATTTGCTGCGATGGCCTACTAGTGGATTCTCGATCTTACAACTCTTCTCGGCCTTTTGGCTAAGATGGGGTTAGTGAAAAGTATGACAGAACCTTTCACAATACAATGGAACATACTCAATTATCGATTCAGATTTCATAAACATCTTTTAAATTAAATATTTTATTTGCTGCGATGGCCTACTAGTGGATTCTCGATCTTGAAACTCTTCTCGGCCTTCTGGCTAAGATGGGGATGGTGAAAAGTGTGACAGAACCTTTCACAATACAACAGTATGTAACATACTCAATTATCGATTCAGATTTCATAAACATCTTTTAAATTAAATATTTTATTTGCTGCGATGACCTACTAGTGGATTCTCGATCTTGAAACTCTTCTCGGCCTTTTGGCTAAGATGGGGTTAGTGAAAAGTATGACAGAGCCTTTTGCAAAACAACAGTATGGAAAATACTCAATTATCGATTCAGATTTCATAAACATCTTTAAAATTAAATATTTTATTTGCTGCGATGGCCTACTAGTGGATTCTCGATCTTGAAACTCTTCTCGGCCTTTTGGCTAAGATGGGGTTAGTGAAAAGTATGACAGAGCCTTTTACAAAACAACAGTATGGAACATACTCAATTATCGATTCAGATTTCATAAACATCTTTAAAATTAAATATTTTATTTGCTGCGATGGCCTACTAGTGGATTCTCGATCTTGAAACTCTTCTCGGCCTTTTGGCTAAGATGGTTATGGTGAAAAGTATGACAGAGCCTTTTACAAAACAACAGTATGGAACATACTCAATTATCGATCAGATTTCATAAACATCTTTAAAATTAAATATTTTATTTGCTGCGATGGCCTACTAGTGGATTCTCGATCTTGAAACTCTTCTCGGCCTTTTGGCTAAGATGGGGATGGTGAAAAGTATGACATAACCTTTCACAATACAACAGTATGGAACATACTCAATTTTCGATTAAGATTTCATAAACATCTTTAAAATTAAATATTTTATTTGCTGCGATGGCCTACTAGTGGATTGTCGATCTTGAAACTCTTCTCGGCCTTTTGGCTAAGATGGGGATGGTGAAAAGTATGACATAACCTTTCACAATACAACAGTATGGAACATACTCAATTTTCGATTAAGATTTCATAAACATCTTTAAAATTAAATATTTTATTTGCTGCGATGGCCTACTAGTGGATTCTCGATCTTACAACTCTTCTCGGCCTTTTGGCTAAGATGGGGTTAGTGAAAAGTATGACAGAGCCTTTTACAAAACAACAGTATGGAACATACTCAATTATCGATTAAGATTTCATAAACATCTTTAAAATTAAATATTTTATTTGCTGCGATGGCCTACTACTGGATCCTCGATCTTACAACTCTTCTCGGCCTTTTGGCTAAGATGGGGATGGTGAAAAGTATAAGAGGGCCTTTCACAAAACAACAGTATGGAAAATACTCAATTATCGATTCAGATTTCATAAACATCTTTAAAATTAAATATTTTATTTGCTGCGATGGCATACTAGTGGATTCTCGATCTTGAAACTCTTCTCGGCCTTTTGGCTAAGATGGGGTTAGTGAAAAGTATGACAGAGCCTTTTGCAAAACAACAGTATGGAAAATACTCAATTATCGATTCAGATTTCATAAACATCTTTAAAATTAAATATTTTATTTGCTGCGATGGCCTACTACTGGATTCTCGATCTTACAACTCTTCTCGGCCTTTTGGCTAAGATGGGGTTAGTGAAAAGTATGACAGAGCCTTTTACAAAACAACAGTATGGAACATACTCAATTATCGATTAAGATTTCATAAACATCTTTAAAATTAAATATTTTATTTGCTGCGATGGCCTACTACTGGATCCTCGATCTTACAACTCTTCTCGGCCTTTTGGCTAAGATGGGGATGGTGAAAAGTATAAGAGGGCCTTTCACAAAACAACAGTATGGAAAATACTCAATTATCGATTCAGATTTCATAAACATCTTTAAAATTAAATATTTTATTTGCTGCGATGGCATACTAGTGGATTCTCGATCTTGAAACTCTTCTCGGCCTTTTGGCTAAGATGGGGTTAGTGAAAAGTATGACAGAGCCTTTTGCAAAACAACAGTATGGAAAATACTCAATTATCGATTCAGATTTCATAAACATCTTTAAAATTAAATATTTTATTTGCTGCGATGGCCTACTACTGGATTCTCGATCTTACAACTCTTCTCGGCCTTTTGGCTAAGATGGGGATGGTGAAAAGTATAAGAGGGCCTTTCACAAAACAACAGTATGGAACATACTCAATTATCGATTCAGATTTCATAAACATCTTTTAAATTAAATATTTTATTTGCTGCGATGACCTACTAGTGGATTCTCGATCTTGAAACTCTTCTCGGCCTTTTGGCTAAGATGGGGTTAGTGAAAAGTATGACAGAGCCTTTTGCAAAACAACAGTATGGAAAATACTCAATTATCGATTCAGATTTCATAAACATCTTTAAAATTAAATATTTTATTTGCTGCGATGGCCTACTAGTGGATTCTCGATCTTGAAACTCTTCTCGGCCTTTTGGCTAAGATGGGGTTAGTGAAAAGTATGACAGAGCCTTTTACAAAACAACAGTATGGAACATACTCAATTATCGATTCAGATTTCATAAACATCTTTAAAATTAAATATTTTATTTGCTGCGATGGCCTACTAGTGGATTCTCGATCTTGAAACTCTTCTCGGCCTTTTGGCTAAGATGGTTATGGTGAAAAGTATGACAGAGCCTTTTACAAAACAACAGTATGGAACATACTCAATTATCGATCAGATTTCATAAACATCTTTAAAATTAAATATTTTATTTGCTGCGATGGCCTACTAGTGGATTCTCGATCTTGAAACTCTTCTCGGCCTTTTGGCTAAGATGGGGATGGTGAAAAGTATGACATAACCTTTCACAATACAACAGTATGGAACATACTCAATTTTCGATTAAGATTTCATAAACATCTTTAAAATTAAATATTTTATTTGCTGCGATGGCCTACTAGTGGATTGTCGATCTTGAAACTCTTCTCGGCCTTTTGGCTAAGATGGGGATGGTGAAAAGTATGACATAACCTTTCACAATACAACAGTATGGAACATACTCAATTTTCGATTAAGATTTCATAAACATCTTTAAAATTAAATATTTTATTTGCTGCGATGGCCTACTAGTGGATTCTCGATCTTACAACTCTTCTCGGCCTTTTGGCTAAGATGGGGTTAGTGAAAAGTATGACAGAGCCTTTTACAAAACAACAGTATGGAACATACTCAATTATCGATTAAGATTTCATAAACATCTTTAAAATTAAATATTTTATTTGCTGCGATGGCCTACTACTGGATCCTCGATCTTACAACTCTTCTCGGCCTTTTGGCTAAGATGGGGATGGTGAAAAGTATAAGAGGGCCTTTCACAAAACAACAGTATGGAAAATACTCAATTATCGATTCAGATTTCATAAACATCTTTAAAATTAAATATTTTATTTGCTGCGATGGCATACTAGTGGATTCTCGATCTTGAAACTCTTCTCGGCCTTTTGGCTAAGATGGGGTTAGTGAAAAGTATGACAGAGCCTTTTGCAAAACAACAGTATGGAAAATACTCAATTATCGATTCAGATTTCATAAACATCTTTAAAATTAAATATTTTATTTGCTGCGATGGCCTACTACTGGATTCTCGATCTTACAACTCTTCTCGGCCTTTTGGCTAAGATGGGGTTAGTGAAAAGTATGACAGAGCCTTTTACAAAACAACAGTATGGAACATACTCAATTATCGATTAAGATTTCATAAACATCTTTAAAATTAAATATTTTATTTGCTGCGATGGCCTACTACTGGATCCTCGATCTTACAACTCTTCTCGGCCTTTTGGCTAAGATGGGGATGGTGAAAAGTATAAGAGGGCCTTTCACAAAACAACAGTATGGAAAATACTCAATTATCGATTCAGATTTCATAAACATCTTTAAAATTAAATATTTTATTTGCTGCGATGGCATACTAGTGGATTCTCGATCTTGAAACTCTTCTCGGCCTTTTGGCTAAGATGGGGTTAGTGAAAAGTATGACAGAGCCTTTTGCAAAACAACAGTATGGAAAATACTCAATTATCGATTCAGATTTCATAAACATCTTTAAAATTAAATATTTTATTTGCTGCGATGGCCTACTACTGGATTCTCGATCTTACAACTCTTCTCGGCCTTTTGGCTAAGATGGGGATGGTGAAAAGTATAAGAGGGCCTTTCACAAAACAACAGTATGGAACATACTCAATTATCGATTCAGATTTCATAAACATCTTTTAAATTAAATATTTTATTTGCTGCGATGACCTACTAGTGGATTCTCGATCTTGAAACTCTTCTCGGCCTTTTGGCTAAGATGGGGTTAGTGAAAAGTATGACAGAGCCTTTTGCAAAACAACAGTATGGAAAATACTCAATTATCGATTCAGATTTCATAAACATCTTTAAAATTAAATATTTTATTTGCTGCGATGGCCTACTAGTGGATTCTCGATCTTGAAACTCTTCTCGGCCTTTTGGCTAAGATGGGGTTAGTGAAAAGTATGACAGAGCCTTTTACAAAACAACAGTATGGAACATACTCAATTATCGATTCAGATTTCATAAACATCTTTAAAATTAAATATTTTATTTGCTGCGATGGCCTACTAGTGGATTCTCGATCTTGAAACTCTTCTCGGCCTTTTGGCTAAGATGGTTATGGTGAAAAGTATGACAGAGCCTTTTACAAAACAACAGTATGGAACATACTCAATTATCGATCAGATTTCATAAACATCTTTAAAATTAAATATTTTATTTGCTGCGATGGCCTACTAGTGGATTCTCGATCTTGAAACTCTTCTCGGCCTTTTGGCTAAGATGGGGATGGTGAAAAGTATGACATAACCTTTCACAATACAACAGTATGGAACATACTCAATTTTCGATTAAGATTTCATAAACATCTTTAAAATTAAATATTTTATTTGCTGCGATGGCCTACTAGTGGATTGTCGATCTTGAAACTCTTCTCGGCCTTTTGGCTAAGATGGGGATGGTGAAAAGTATGACATAACCTTTCACAATACAACAGTATGGAACATACTCAATTTTCGATTAAGATTTCATAAACATCTTTAAAATTAAATATTTTATTTGCTGCGATGGCCTACTAGTGGATTCTCGATCTTACAACTCTTCTCGGCCTTTTGGCTAAGATGGGGTTAGTGAAAAGTATGACAGAGCCTTTTACAAAACAACAGTATGGAACATACTCAATTATCGATTAAGATTTCATAAACATCTTTAAAATTAAATATTTTATTTGCTGCGATGGCCTACTACTGGATCCTCGATCTTACAACTCTTCTCGGCCTTTTGGCTAAGATGGGGATGGTGAAAAGTATAAGAGGGCCTTTCACAAAACAACAGTATGGAAAATACTCAATTATCGATTCAGATTTCATAAACATCTTTAAAATTAAATATTTTATTTGCTGCGATGGCATACTAGTGGATTCTCGATCTTGAAACTCTTCTCGGCCTTTTGGCTAAGATGGGGTTAGTGAAAAGTATGACAGAGCCTTTTGCAAAACAACAGTATGGAAAATACTCAATTATCGATTCAGATTTCATAAACATCTTTAAAATTAAATATTTTATTTGCTGCGATGGCCTACTACTGGATTCTCGATCTTACAACTCTTCTCGGCCTTTTGGCTAAGATGGGGATGGTGAAAAGTATAAGAGGGCCTTTCACAAAACAACAGTATGGAACATACTCAATTATCGATTCAGATTTCATAAACATCTTTAAAATTAAATATTTTATTTGCTGCGATGGCCTACTAGTGGATTCTCGATCTTGAAACTCTTCTCGGCCTTTTGGCTAAGATGGGGATGGTGAAAAGTATGACAGAGCCTTTCACAATACAACAGTATGGAACATACTCAATTATCGATTCAGATTTCATAAACATCTTTAAAATTAAATATTTTATTTGCTGCGATGGCCTACTAGTGGATTCTCGATCTTGAAACTCTTCTCGGCCTTTTGGCTAAGAAGGGGTTAGTGAAAAGTATGACAGAGCCTTTTACAAAACAACAGTATGGAAAATACAAAATTATCGATTCAGATTTCATAAACATCTTTAAAATTAAATATTTTATTTGCTGCGATGGCCTACTAGTGGATTCTCGATCTTACAACTCTTCTCGGCCTTTTGGCTAAGATGGGGTTAGTGAAAAGTATGACATAACCTTTCACAATACAACAGTATGGAACATACTCAATTTTCGATTAAGATTTCATAAACATCTTTAAAATTAAATATTTTATTTGCTGCGATGGCCTACTAGTGGATTCTCGATCTTGAAACTCTTCTCGGCCTTTTGGCTAAGATGGGGATGGTGAAAAGTATGACATAACCTTTCACAATACAACAGTATGGAACATACTCAATTTTCGATTAAGATTTCATAAACATCTTTAAAATTATATATTTTATTTGCTGCGATGGCCTACTAGTGGATTCTCGATCTTGAAACTCTTCTCGGCCTTTTGGCTAAGATGGGGATGGTGAAAACTATGACATAACCTTTCACAATACAACAGTATGGAACATACTCAATTTTCGATTAAGATTTCATAAACATCTTTAAAATTAAATATTTTATTTGCTGCGATGGCCTACTAGTGGATTCTCGATCTTGAAACTCTTCTCGGCCTTTTGGCTAAGATGGGGATGGTGAAAAGTATGACATAACCTTTCACAATACAACAGTATGGAACATACTCAATTTTCGATTAAGATTTCATAAACATCTTTAAAATTAAATATTTTATTTGCTGCGATGGCCTACTAGTGGATTGTCGATCTTGAAACTCTTCTCGGCCTTTTGGCTAAGATGGGGATGGTGAAAAGTATGACATAACCTTTCACAATACAACAGTATGGAACATACTCAATTTTCGATTAAGATTTCATAAACATCTTTAAAATTAAATATTTTATTTGCTGCGATGGCCTACTAGTGGATTCTCGATCTTGAAACTCTTCTCGGCCTTTTGGCTAAGATGGGGATGGTGAAAAGTATGACAGAGCCTTTCACAATACAACAGTATGGAACATACTCAATTATCGATTCAGATTTCATAAACATCTTTAAAATTAAATATTTTATTTGCTGCGATGGCCTACTAGTGGATTCTCGATCTTACAACTCTTCTCGGCCTTTTGGCTAAGATGGGGTTAGTGAAAAGTATGACAGAACCTTTCACAATACAATGGAACATACTCAATTATCGATTCAGATTTCATAAACATCTTTTAAATTAAATATTTTATTTGCTGCGATGGCCTACTAGTGGATTCTCGATCTTGAAACTCTTCTCGGCCTTTTGGCTAAGATGGGGTTAGTGAAAAGTATGACAGAGCCTTTTGCAAAACAACAGTATGGAAAATACTCAATTATCGATTCAGATTTCATAAACATCTTTAAAATTAAATATTTTATTTGCTGCGATGGCCTACTAGTGGATTCTCGATCTTGAAACTCTTCTCGGCCTTTTGGCTAAGATGGGGTTAGTGAAAAGTATGACAGAGCCTTTTACAAAACAACAGTATGGAACATACTCAATTATCGATTCAGATTTCATAAACATCTTTAAAATTAAATATTTTATTTGCTGCGATGGCCTACTAGTGGATTCTCGATCTTGAAACTCTTCTCGGCCTTTTGGCTAAGATGGTTATGGTGAAAAGTATGACAGAGCCTTTTACAAAACAACAGTATGGAACATACTCAATTATCGATCAGCTTTCATAAACATCTTTAAAATTAAATATTTTATTTGCTGCGATGGCCTACTAGTGGATTCTCGATCTTGAAACTCTTCTCGGCCTTTTGGCTAAGATGGGGTTAGTGAAAAGTATGACAGAGCCTTTTACAAAACAACAGTATGGAACGTACTCAATTATCGATTAAGATTTCATAAACATCTTTAAATTTAAATATTTTATTTGCTGCGATGGCCTACTAGTGGATTCTCGATCTTGAAACTCTTCTCGGCCTTTTGGCTAAGATGGGGTTAGTGAAAAGTATGACAGAGCCATTTACAAAACAACAGTATGGAAAATACTCAATTATCGATTCATATTTCATAAACATCTTTAAAATTAAATATTTTATTTGCTGCGATGGCCTACTAGTGGATTCTCGATCTTACAACTCTTCTCGGCCTTTTGGCTAAGATGGGGTTAGTGAAAAGTATGACATAACCTTTCACAATACAACAGTATGGAACATACTCAATTTTCGATTAAGATTTCATAAACATCTTTAAAATTAAATATTTTATTTGCTGCGATGGCCTACTAGTGGATTCTCGATCTTGAAACTCTTCTCGGCCTTTTGGCTAAGATGGGGATGGTGAAAAGTATGACATAACCTTTCACAATACAACAGTATGGAACATACTCAATTTTCGATTAAGATTTCATAAACATCTTTAAAATTATATATTTTATTTGCTGCGATGGCCTACTAGTGGATTCTCGATCTTGAAACTCTTCTCGGCCTTTTGGCTAAGATGGGGATGGTGAAAACTATGACATAACCTTTCACAATACAACAGTATGGAACATACTCAATTTTCGATTAAGATTTCATAAACATCTTTAAAATTAAATATTTTATTTGCTGCGATGGCCTACTAGTGGATTCTCGATCTTGAAACTCTTCTCGGCCTTTTGGCTAAGATGGGGATGGTGAAAAGTATGACATAACCTTTCACAATACAACAGTATGGAACATACTCAATTTTCGATTAAGATTTCATAAACATCTTTAAAATTAAATATTTTATTTGCTGCGATGGCCTACTAGTGGATTGTCGATCTTGAAACTCTTCTCGGCCTTTTGGCTAAGATGGGGATGGTGAAAAGTATGACATAACCTTTCACAATACAACAGTATGGAACATACTCAATTTTCGATTAAGATTTCATAAACATCTTTAAAATTAAATATTTTATTTGCTGCGATGGCCTACTAGTGGATTCTCGATCTTGAAACTCTTCTCGGCCTTTTGGCTAAGATGGGGATGGTGAAAAGTATGACAGAGCCTTTCACAATACAACAGTATGGAACATACTCAATTATCGATTCAGATTTCATAAACATCTTTAAAATTAAATATTTTATTTGCTGCGATGGCCTACTAGTGGATTCTCGATCTTACAACTCTTCTCGGCCTTTTGGCTAAGATGGGGTTAGTGAAAAGTATGACAGAACCTTTCACAATACAATGGAACATACTCAATTATCGATTCAGATTTCATAAACATCTTTTAAATTAAATATTTTATTTGCTGCGATGGCCTACTAGTGGATTCTCGATCTTGAAACTCTTCTCGGCCTTTTGGCTAAGATGGGGTTAGTGAAAAGTATGACAGAGCCTTTTGCAAAACAACAGTATGGAAAATACTCAATTATCGATTCAGATTTCATAAACATCTTTAAAATTAAATATTTTATTTGCTGCGATGGCCTACTAGTGGATTCTCGATCTTGAAACTCTTCTCGGCCTTTTGGCTAAGATGGGGTTAGTGAAAAGTATGACAGAGCCTTTTACAAAACAACAGTATGGAACATACTCAATTATCGATTCAGATTTCATAAACATCTTTAAAATTAAATATTTTATTTGCTGCGATGGCCTACTAGTGGATTCTCGATCTTGAAACTCTTCTCGGCCTTTTGGCTAAGAGGGTTATGGTGAAAAGTATGACAGAGCCTTTTACAAAACAACAGTATGGAACATACTCAATTATCGATCAGATTTCATAAACATCTTTAAAATTAAATATTTTATTTGCTGCAATGGCCTACTAGTGGATTCTCGATCTTGAAACTCTTCTCGGCCTTTTGGCTAAGATGGGGTTAGTGAAAAGTATGACAGAGCCTTTTACAAAACAACAGTATGGAACATACTCAATTATCGATTCAGATTTCATAAACATCTTTAAAATTAAATATTTTATTTGCTGCGATGGCCTACTAGTGGATTCTCGATCTTGAAACTCTTCTCGGCCTTTTGGCTAAGATGGTTATGGTGAAAAGTATGACAGAGCCTTTTACAAAACAACAGTATGGAACATACTCAATTATCGATCAGCTTTCATAAACATCTTTAAAATTAAATATTTTATTTGCTGCGATGGCCTACTAGTGGATTCTCGATCTTGAAACTCTTCTCGGCCTTTTGGCTAAGATGGGGTTAGTGAAAAGTATGACAGAGCCTTTTACAAAACAACAGTATGGAACGTACTCAATTATCGATTAAGATTTCATAAACATCTTTAAATTTAAATATTTTATTTGCTGCGATGGCCTACTAGTGGATTCTCGATCTTGAAACTCTTCTCGGCCTTTTGGCTAAGATGGGGTTAGTGAAAAGTATGACAGAGCCATTTACAAAACAACAGTATGGAAAATACTCAATTATCGATTCATATTTCATAAACATCTTTAAAATTAAATATTTTATTTGCTGCGATGGCCTACTAGTGGATTCTCGATCTTGAAACTCTTCTCGGCCTTTTGGCTAAGATGGGGTTAGTGAAAAGTATGACAGAGCCTTTTGCAAAACAACAGTATGGAAAATACTCAATTATCGATTCAGATTTCATAAACATCTTTAAAATTAAATATTTTATTTGCTGCGATGGCCTACTAGTGGATTCTCGATCTTGAAACTCTTCTCGGCCTTTTGGCTAAGATGGGGTTAGTGAAAAGTATGACAGAGCCTTTTACAAAACAACAGTATGGAACATACTCAATTATCGATTCAGATTTCATAAACATCTTTAAAATTAAATATTTTATTTGCTGCGATGGCCTACTAGTGGATTCTCGATCTTGAAACTCTTCTCGGCCTTTTGGCTAAGATGGGGTTAGTGAAAAGTATGACAGAGCCTTTTGCAATACAATGGAACATACTCAATTATCGATTCAGATTTCATAAACATCTTTAAAATTAAATATTTTATTTGCTGCGATGGCCTACTAGTGGATTCTTGATCTTACAACTCTTCTCGGCCTTTTGGCTAAGATGGGGATGGTGAAAAGTATGACAGAGCCTTTCACAATACAACAGTATGGAACATACTAAATTATCGATTAAGATTTCATAAACATCTTTATAATTAAATATTTTATTTGCTGCGATGGCCTACTAGTGGATTCTCGATCTTGAAACTCTTCTCGGCCTTTTGGCTAAGATGGGGATGGTGAAAAGTATGACATAACCTTTCACAATACAACAGTATGGAACATACTCAATTATCGATTCAGATTTCATAAACATCTTTAAAATTAAATATTTTATTTGCTGCGATGGCCTACTAGTGGATTCTCGATCTTGAAACTATTCTCGGCCTTCTGGCTAAGATGGGGATGGTGAAAAGTATGACAGAACCTTTCACAATACAATGGAACATACTCAATTATCGATTCAGATTTCATAAACATCTTTTAAATTAAATATTTTATTTGCTGCGATGGCCTACTAGTGGATTCTCGATCTTGAAACTCTTCTCGGCCTTCTGGCTAAGATGGGGATGGTGAAAAGTGTGACAGAACCTTTCACAATACAACAGTATGTAACATACTCAATTATCGATTCAGATTTCATAAACATCTTTTAAATTAAATATTTTATTTGCTGCGATGACCTACTAGTGGATTCTCGATCTTGAAACTCTTCTCGGCCTTTTGGCTAAGATGGGGTTAGTGAAAAGTATGACAGAGCCTTTTGCAAAACAACAGTATGGAAAATACTCAATTATCGATTCAGATTTCATAAACATCTTTAAAATTAAATATTTTATTTGCTGCGATGGCCTACTAGTGGATTCTTGATCTTACAACTCTTCTCGGACTTTTGGCTAAGATGGGGATGGTGAAAAGTATGACAGAGCCTTTCACAATACAACAGTATGGAACATACTAAATTATCGATTAAGATTTCATAAACATCTTTATAATTAAATATTTTATTTGCTGCGATGGCCTACTAGTGGATTCTCGATCTTGAAACTCTTCTCGGCCTTTTGGCTAAGATGGGGATGGTGAAAAGTATGACATAACCTTTCACAATACAACAGTATGGAACATACTCAATTATCGATTCAGATTTCATAAACATCTTTAAAATTAAATATTTTATTTGCTGCGATGGCCTACTAGTGGATTCTCGATCTTGAAACTCTTCTCGGCCTTCTGGCTAAGATGGGGATGGTGAAAAGTATGACAGAACCTTTCACAATACAATGGAACATACTCAATTATCGATTCAGATTTCATAAACATCTTTTAAATTAAATATTTTATTTGCTGCGATGGCCTACTAGTGGATTCTCGATCTTGAAACTCTTCTCGGCCTTCTGGCTAAGATGGGGATGGTGAAAAGTGTGACAGAACCTTTCACAATACAACAGTATGTAACATACTCAATTATCGATTCAGATTTCATAAACATCTTTAAAATTAAATATTTTATTTGCTGCGATGGCCTACTAGTGGATTCTCGATCTTGAAACTCTTCTCGGCCTTTTGGCTAAGATGGGGATGGTGAAAAGTATGACAGAGCCTTTCACAATACAACAGTATGGAACATACTCAATTATCGATTCAGATTTCATAAACATCTTTAAAATTAAATATTTTATTTGCTGCGATGGCCTACTAGTGGATTCTCGATCTTACAACTCTTCTCGGCCTTTTGGCTAAGATGGGGTTAGTGAAAAGTATGACAGAACCTTTCACAATACAATGGAACATACTCAATTATCGATTCAGATTTCATAAACATCTTTTAAATTAAATATTTTATTTGCTGCGATGGCCTACTAGTGGATTCTCGATCTTGAAACTCTTCTCGGCCTTTTGGCTAAGATGGGGTTAGTGAAAAGTATGACAGAGCCTTTTGCAAAACAACAGTATGGAAAATACTCAATTATCGATTCAGATTTCATAAACATCTTTAAAATTAAATATTTTATTTGCTGCGATGGCCTACTAGTGGATTCTCGATCTTGAAACTCTTCTCGGCCTTTTGGCTAAGATGGGGTTAGTGAAAAGTATGACAGAGCCTTTTACAAAACAACAGTATGGAACATACTCAATTATCGATTCAGATTTCATAAACATCTTTAAAATTAAATATTTTATTTGCTGCGATGGCCTACTAGTGGATTCTCGATCTTGAAACTCTTCTCGGCCTTTTGGCTAAGATGGTTATGGTGAAAAGTATGACAGAGCCTTTTACAAAACAACAGTATGGAACATACTCAATTATCGATCAGATTTCATAAACATCTTTAAAATTAAATATTTTATTTGCTGCGATGGCCTACTAGTGGATTCTCGATCTTGAAACTCTTCTCGGCCTTTTGGCTAAGATGGGGTTAGTGAAAAGTATGACAGAGCCTTTTACAAAACAACAGTATGGAACATACTCAATTATCGATTCAGATTTCATAAACATCTTTAAAATTAAATATTTTATTTGCTGCGATGGCCTACTAGTGGATTCTCGATCTTGAAACTCTTCTCGGCCTTTTGGCTAAGATGGGGATGGTGAAAAGTATGACATAACCTTTCACAATACAACAGTATGGAACATACTCAATTATCGATTCAGATTTCATAAACATCTTTAAAATTAAATATTTTATTTGCTGCGATGGCCTACTAGTGGATTCTCGATCTTGAAACTCTTCTCGGCCTTCTGGCTAAGATGGGGATGGTGAAAAGTATGACAGAACCTTTCACAATACAATGGAACATACTCAATTATCGATTCAGATTTCATAAACATCTTTTAAATTAAATATTTTATTTGCTGCGATGGCCTACTAGTGGATTCTCGATCTTGAAACTCTTCTCGGCCTTCTGGCTAAGATGGGGATGGTGAAAAGTGTGACAGAACCTTTCACAATACAACAGTATGTAACATACTCAATTATCGATTCAGATTTCATAAACATCTTTAAAATTAAATATTTTATTTGCTGCGATGGCCTACTAGTGGATTCTCGATCTTGAAACTCTTCTCGGCCTTTTGGCTAAGAAGGGGATGGTGAAAAGTATGACAGAGCCTTTCACAATACAACAGTATGGAACATACTCAATTATCGATTCAGATTTCATAAACATCTTTAAAATTAAATATTTTATTTGCTGCGATGGCCTACTAGTGGATTCTCGATCTTACAACTCTTCTCGGCCTTTTGGCTAAGATGGGGTTAGTGAAAAGTATGACAGAACCTTTCACAATACAATGGAACATACTCAATTATCGATTCAGATTTCATAAACATCTTTTAAATTAAATATTTTATTTGCTGCGATGGCCTACTAGTGGATTCTCGATCTTGAAACTCTTCTCGGCCTTTTGGCTAAGATGGGGTTAGTGAAAAGTATGACAGAGCCTTTTGCAAAACAACAGTATGGAAAATACTCAATTATCGATTCAGATTTCATAAACATCTTTAAAATTAAATATTTTATTTGCTGCGATGGCCTACTAGTGGATTCTCGATCTTGAAACTCTTCTCGGCCTTTTGGCTAAGATGGGGTTAGTGAAAAGTATGACAGAGCCTTTTACAAAACAACAGTATGGAACATACTCAATTATCGATTCAGATTTCATAAACATCTTTAAACTTAAATATTTTATTTGCTGCGATGGCCTACTAGTGGATTCTCGATCTTGAAACTCTTCTCGGCCTTTTGGCTAAGATGGTTATGGTGAAAAGTATGACAGAGCCTTTTACAAAACAACAGTATGGAACATACTCAATTATCGATCAGATTTCATAAACATCTTTAAAATTAAATATTTTATTTGCTGCGATGGCCTACTAGTGGATTCTCGATCTTGAAACTCTTCTCGGCCTTTTGGCTAAGATGGGGTTAGTGAAAAGTATGACAGAGCCTTTTACAAAACAACAGTATGGAACATACTCAATTATCGATTCAGATTTCATAAACATCTTTAAAATTAAATATTTTATTTGCTGCGATGGCCTACTAGTGGATTCTCGATCTTGAAACTCTTCTCGGCCTTTTGGCTAAGATGGTTATGGTGAAAAGTATGACAGAGCCTTTTACAAAACAACAGTATGGAACATACTCAATTATCGATCAGATTTCATAAACATCTTTAAAATTAAATATTTTATTTGCTGCGATGGCCTACTAGTGGATTCTCGATCTTGAAACTCTTCTCGGCCTTTTGGCTAAGATGGGGTTAGTGAAAAGTATGACAGAGCCTTTTACAAAACAACAGTATGGAACGTACTCAATTATCGATTAAGATTTCATAAACATCTTTAAATTTAAATATTTTATTTGCTGCGATGGCCTACTAGTGGATTCTCGATCTTGAAACTCTTCTCGGCCTTTTGGCTAAGATGGGGTTAGTGAAAAGTATGACAGAGCCATTTACAAAACAACAGTATGGAAAATACTCAATTATCGATTCATATTTCATAAACATCTTTAAAATTAAATATTTTATTTGCTGCGATGGCCTACTAGTGGATTCTCGATCTTGAAACTCTTCTCGGCCTTTTGGCTAAGATGGGGTTAGTGAAAAGTATGACAGAGCCTTTTGCAAAACAACAGTATGGAAAATACTCAATTATCGATTCAGATTTCATAAACATCTTTAAAATTAAATATTTTATTTGCTGCGATGGCCTACTAGTGGATTCTCGATCTTGAAACTCTTCTCGGCCTTTTGGCTAAGATGGGGTTAGTGAAAAGTATGACAGAGCCTTTTACAAAACAACAGTATGGAACATACTCAATTATCGATTCAGATTTCATAAACATCTTTAAAATTAAATATTTTATTTGCTGCGATGGCCTACTAGTGGATTCTCGATCTTGAAACTCTTCTCGGCCTTTTGGCTAAGATGGGGTTAGTGAAAAGTATGACAGAGCCTTTTGCAATACAATGGAACATACTCAATTATCGATTCAGATTTCATAAACATCTTTAAAATTAAATATTTTATTTGCTGCGATGGCCTACTAGTGGATTCTTGATCTTACAACTCTTCTCGGCCTTTTGGCTAAGATGGGGATGGTGAAAAGTATGACAGAGCCTTTCACAATACAACAGTATGGAACATACTAAATTATCGATTAAGATTTCATAAACATCTTTATAATTAAATATTTTATTTGCTGCGATGGCCTACTAGTGGATTCTCGATCTTGAAACTCTTCTCGGCCTTTTGGCTAAGATGGGGATGGTGAAAAGTATGACATAACCTTTCACAATACAACAGTATGGAACATACTCAATTATCGATTCAGATTTCATAAACATCTTTAAAATTAAATATTTTATTTGCTGCGATGGCCTACTAGTGGATTCTCGATCTTGAAACTCTTCTCGGCCTTCTGGCTAAGATGGGGATGGTGAAAAGTATGACAGAACCTTTCACAATACAATGGAACATACTCAATTATCGATTCAGATTTCATAAACATCTTTTAAATTAAATATTTTATTTGCTGCGATGGCCTACTAGTGGATCCTCGATCTTGAAACTCTTCTCGGCCTTCTGGCTAAGATGGGGATGGTGAAAAGTGTGACAGAACCTTTCACAATACAACAGTATGTAACATACTCAATTATCGATTCAGATTTCATAAACATCTTTTAAATTAAATATTTTATTTGCTGCGATGACCTACTAGTGGATTCTCGATCTTGAAACTCTTCTCGGCCTTTTGGCTAAGATGGGGTTAGTGAAAAGTATGACAGAGCCTTTTGCAAAACAACAGTATGGAAAATACTCAATTATCGATTCAGATTTCATAAACATCTTTAAAATTAAATATTTTATTTGCTGCGATGGCCTACTAGTGGATTCTTGATCTTACAACTCTTCTCGGCCTTTTGGCTAAGATGGGGATGGTGAAAAGTATGACAGAGCCTTTCACAATACAACAGTATGGAACATACTAAATTATCGATTAAGATTTCATAAACATCTTTATAATTAAATATTTTATTTGCTGCGATGGCCTACTAGTGGATTCTCGATCTTGAAACTCTTCTCGGCCTTTTGGCTAAGATGGGGATGGTGAAAAGTATGACATAACCTTTCACAATACAACAGTATGGAACATACTCAATTATCGATTCAGATTTCATAAACATCTTTAAAATTAAATATTTTATTTGCTGCGATGGCCTACTAGTGGATTCTCGATCTTGAAACTCTTCTCGGCCTTCTGGCTAAGATGGGGATGGTGAAAAGTATGACAGAACCTTTCACAATACAATGGAACATACTCAATTATCGATTCAGATTTCATAAACATCTTTTAAATTAAATATTTTATTTGCTGCGATGGCCTACTAGTGGATTCTCGATCTTGAAACTCTTCTCGGCCTTCTGGCTAAGATGGGGATGGTGAAAAGTGTGACAGAACCTTTCACAATACAACAGTATGTAACATACTCAATTATCGATTCAGATTTCATAAACATCTTTTAAATTAAATATTTTATTTGCTGCGATGACCTACTAGTGGATTCTCGATCTTGAAACTCTTCTCGGCCTTTTGGCTAAGATGGGGTTAGTGAAAAGTATGACAGAGCCTTTTGCAAAACAACAGTATGGAAAATACTCAATTATCGATTCAGATTTCATAAACATCTTTAAAATTAAATATTTTATTTGCTGCGATGGCCTACTAGTGGATTCTCGATCTTGAAACTCTTCTCGGCCTTTTGGCTAAGATGGGGTTAGTGAAAAGTATGACAGAGCCTTTTACAAAACAACAGTATGGAACATACTCAATTATCGATTCAGATTTCATAAACATCTTTAAAATTAAATATTTTATTTGCTGCGATGGCCTACTAGTGGATTCTCGATCTTGAAACTCTTCTCGGCCTTTTGGCTAAGATGGGGTTAGTGAAAAGTATGACAGAGCCTTTTACAAAACAACAGTATGGAACATACTCAATTATCGATTCAGATTTCATAAACATCTTTAAAATTAAATATTTTATTTGCTGCGATGGCCTACTAGTGGATTCTCGATCTTGAAACTCTTCTCGGCCTTTTGGCTAAGATGGTTATGGTGAAAAGTATGACAGAGCCTTTTACAAAACAACAGTATGGAACATACTCAATTATCGATCAGATTTCATAAACATCTTTAAAATTAAATATTTTATTTGCTGCGATGGCCTACTAGTGGATTCTCGATCTTGAAACTCTTCTCGGCCTTTTGGCTAAGATGGGGTTAGTGAAAAGTATGACAGAGCCTTTTACAAAACAACAGTATGGAACATACTCAATTATCGATTCAGATTTCATAAACATCTTTAAAATTAAATATTTTATTTGCTGCGATGGCCTACTAGTGGATTCTCGATCTTGAAACTCTTCTCGGCCTTTTGGCTAAGATGGTTATGGTGAAAAGTATGACAGAGCCTTTTACAAAACAACAGTATGGAACATACTCAATTATCGATCAGATTTCATAAACATCTTTAAAATTAAATATTTTATTTGCTGCGATGGCCTACTAGTGGATTCTCGATCTTGAAACTCTTCTCGGCCTTTTGGCTAAGATGGGGTTAGTGAAAAGTATGACAGAGCCTTTTACAAAACAACAGTATGGAACGTACTCAATTATCGATTAAGATTTCATAAACATCTTTAAATTTAAATATTTTATTTGCTGCGATGGCCTACTAGTGGATTCTCGATCTTGAAACTCTTCTCGGCCTTTTGGCTAAGATGGTTATGGTGAAAAGTATGACAGAGCCTTTTACAAAACAACAGTATGGAACATACTCAATTATCGATCAGATTTCATAAACATCTTTAAAATTAAATATTTTATTTGCTGCGATGGCCTACTAGTGGATTCTCGATCTTGAAACTCTTCTCGGCCTTTTGGCTAAGATGGGGTTAGTGAAAAGTATGACAGAGCCTTTTACAAAACAACAGTATGGAACGTACTCAATTATCGATTAAGATTTCATAAACATCTTTAAATTTAAATATTTTATTTGCTGCGATGGCCTACTAGTGGATTCTCGATCTTGAAACTCTTCTCGGCCTTTTGGCTAAGATGGGGTTAGTGAAAAGTATGACAGAGCCATTTACAAAACAACAGTATGGAAAATACTCAATTATCGATTCATATTTCATAAACATCTTTAAAATTAAATATTTTATTTGCTGCGATGGCCTACTAGTGGATTCTCGATCTTGAAACTCTTCTCGGCCTTTTGGCTAAGATGGGGTTAGTGAAAAGTATGACAGAGCCTTTTGCAAAACAACAGTATGGAAAATACTCAATTATCGATTCAGATTTCATAAACATCTTTAAAATTAAATATTTTATTTGCTGCGATGGCCTACTAGTGGATTCTCGATCTTGAAACTCTTCTCGGCCTTTTGGCTAAGATGGGGTTAGTGAAAAGTATGACAGAGCCTTTTACAAAACAACAGTATGGAACATACTCAATTATCGATTCAGATTTCATAAACATCTTTAAAATTAAATATTTTATTTGCTGCGATGGCCTACTAGTGGATTCTCGATCTTGAAACTCTTCTCGGCCTTTTGGCTAAGATGGGGTTAGTGAAAAGTATGACAGAGCCTTTTACAAAACAACAGTATGGAACATACTCAATTATCGATTCAGATTTCATAAACATCTTTAAAATTAAATATTTTATTTGCTGCGATGGCCTACTAGTGGATTCTCGATCTTGAAACTCTTCTCGGCCTTTTGGCTAAGATGGTTATGGTGAAAAGTATGACAGAGCCTTTTACAAAACAACAGTATGGAACATACTCAATTATCGATCAGATTTCATAAACATCTTTAAAATTAAATATTTTATTTGCTGCGATGGCCTACTAGTGGATTCTCGATCTTGAAACTCTTCTCGGCCTTTTGGCTAAGATGGGGTTAGTGAAAAGTATGACAGAGCCTTTTACAAAACAACAGTATGGAACATACTCAATTATCGATTCAGATTTCATAAACATCTTTAAAATTAAATATTTTATTTGCTGCGATGGCCTACTAGTGGATTCTCGATCTTGAAACTCTTCTCGGCCTTTTGGCTAAGATGGTTATGGTGAAAAGTATGACAGAGCCTTTTACAAAACAACAGTATGGAACATACTCAATTATCGATCAGATTTCATAAACATCTTTAAAATTAAATATTTTATTTGCTGCGATGGCCTACTAGTGGATTCTCGATCTTGAAACTCTTCTCGGCCTTTTGGCTAAGATGGGGTTAGTGAAAAGTATGACAGAGCCTTTTACAAAACAACAGTATGGAACGTACTCAATTATCGATTAAGATTTCATAAACATCTTTAAATTTAAATATTTTATTTGCTGCGATGGCCTACTAGTGGATTCTCGATCTTGAAACTCTTCTCGGCCTTTTGGCTAAGATGGTTATGGTGAAAAGTATGACAGAGCCTTTTACAAAACAACAGTATGGAACATACTCAATTATCGATCAGATTTCATAAACATCTTTAAAATTAAATATTTTATTTGCTGCGATGGCCTACTAGTGGATTCTCGATCTTGAAACTCTTCTCGGCCTTTTGGCTAAGATGGGGTTAGTGAAAAGTATGACAGAGCCTTTTACAAAACAACAGTATGGAACGTACTCAATTATCGATTAAGATTTCATAAACATCTTTAAATTTAAATATTTTATTTGCTGCGATGGCCTACTAGTGGATTCTCGATCTTGAAACTCTTCTCGGCCTTTTGGCTAAGATGGGGTTAGTGAAAAGTATGACAGAGCCATTTACAAAACAACAGTATGGAAAATACTCAATTATCGATTCATATTTCATAAACATCTTTAAAATTAAATATTTTATTTGCTGCGATGGCCTACTAGTGGATTCTCGATCTTGAAACTCTTCTCGGCCTTTTGGCTAAGATGGGGTTAGTGAAAAGTATGACAGAGCCTTTTGCAAAACAACAGTATGGAAAATACTCAATTATCGATTCAGATTTCATAAACATCTTTAAAATTAAATATTTTATTTGCTGCGATGGCCTACTAGTGGATTCTCGATCTTGAAACTCTTCTCGGCCTTTTGGCTAAGATGGGGTTAGTGAAAAGTATGACAGAGCCTTTTACAAAACAACAGTATGGAACATACTCAATTATCGATTCAGATTTCATAAACATCTTTAAAATTAAATATTTTATTTGCTGCGATGGCCTACTAGTGGATTCTCGATCTTGAAACTCTTCTCGGCCTTTTGGCTAAGATGGGGTTAGTGAAAAGTATGACAGAGCCTTTTGCAATACAATGGAACATACTCAATTATCGATTCAGATTTCATAAACATCTTTAAAATTAAATATTTTATTTGCTGCGATGGCCTACTAGTGGATTCTCGATCTTGAAACTCTTCTCGGCCTTTTGGCTAAGATGGGGATGGTGAAAAGTATGACATAACCTTTCACAATACAACAGTATGGAACATACTCAATTATCGATTAAGATTTCATAAACATCTTTAAAATTAAATATTTTATTTGCTGCGATGGCCTACTAGTGGATTCTCGATCTTGAAACTCTTCTCGGCCTTTTGGCTAAGATGGTTATGGTGAAAAGTATGACAGAGCCTTTTACAAAACAACAGTATGGAACATACTCAATTATCGATCAGATTTCATAAACATCTTTAAAATTAAATATTTTATTTGCTGCGATGGCCTACTAGTGGATTCTCGATCTTGAAACTCTTCTCGGCCTTTTGGCTAAGATGGGGTTAGTGAAAAGTATGACAGAGCCTTTTACAAAACAACAGTATGGAACATACTCAATTATCGATTCAGATTTCATAAACATCTTTAAAATTAAATATTTTATTTGCTGCGATGGCCTACTAGTGGATTCTCGATCTTGAAACTCTTCTCGGCCTTTTGGCTAAGATGGGGATGGTGAAAAGTATGACATAACCTTTCACAATACAACAGTATCGAACATACTCAATTATCGATTAAGATTTCATAAACATCTTTAAAATTAAATATTTTATTTGCTGCGATGGCCTACTAGTGGATTCTCGATCTTGAAACTCTTCTCGGCCTTTTGGCTAAGATGGGGTTAGTGAAAAGTATGACAGAGCCTTTTACAAAACAACAGTATGGAACATACTCAATTATCGATTAAGATTTCATAAACATCTTTAAATTTAAATATTTTATTTGCTGCGATGGCCTACTAGTGGATTCTCGATCTTGAAACTCTTCTCGGCCTTCTGGCTAAGATGGGGATGGTGAAAAGTATAAGAGGGCCTTTCACAAAACAACAGTATGGAACATACTCAATTATCGATTCATATTTCATAAACATCTTTATAATTAAATATTTTATTTGCTGCGATGGCCTACTAGTGGATTCTCGATCTTGAAACTCTTCTCGGCCTTCTGGCTAAGATGGGGATGGTGAAAAGTATGACAGAACCTTTCACAATACAACAGTATGGAACATACTCAATTATCGATTCAGATTTCATAAACATCTTTAAAATTAAATATTTTATTTGCTGCGATGGCCTACTAGTGGATTCTCGATCTTGAAACTCTTCTCGGCCTTTTGGCTAAGATGGGGATGGTGAAAAGTATGACAGAACCTTTCACAATACAATGTAACATACTCAATTATCGATTCAGATTTCATAAACATCTTTAAACTTAAATATTTTATTTGCTGCGATGGCCTACTAGTGGATTCTCGATCTTGAAACTCTTCTCGGCCTTTTGGCTAAGATGGGGATGGTGAAAAGTATGACAGAACCTTTCACAATACAATGTAACATACTCAATTATCGATTCAGATTTCATAAACATCTTTAAAATTAAATATTTTATTTGCTGCGATGGCCTACTAGTGGATTCTCGATCTTGAAACTCTTCTCGGCCTTCTGGCTAAGATGGGGATGGTGAAAAGTATGACAGAACCTTTCACAATACAACAGTATGGAACATACTCAATTATCGATTCAGATTTCATAAACATCTTTAAAATTAAATATTTTATTTGCTGCGATGGCCTACTAGTGGATTCTCGATCTTGAAACTCTTCTCGGCCTTTTGGCTAAGATGGGGATGGTGAAAAGTATGACAGAACCTTTCACAATACAATGTAACATACTCAATTATCGATTCAGATTTCATAAACATCTTTAAAATTAAATATTTTATTTGCTGCGATGGCCTACTAGTGGATTCTCGATCTTGAAACTCTTCTCGGCCTTTTGGCTAAGATGGGGTTAGTGAAAAGTATGACAGAGCCTTTTACAAAACAACAGTATGGAACATACTCAATTATCGATTAAGATTTCATAAACATCTTTAAATTTAAATATTTTATTTGCTGCGATGGCCTACTAGTGGATTCTCGATCTTGAAACTCTTCTCGGCCTTTTGGCTAAGATGGGGTTAGTGAAAAGTATAAGAGGGCCTTTCACAAAACAACAGTATGGAACATACTCAATTATCGATTCATATTTCATAAACATCTTTATAATTAAATATTTTATTTGCTGCGATGGCCTACTAGTGGATTCTCGATCTTGAAACTCTTCTCGGCCTTTTGGCTAAGATGGGGATGGTGAAAAGTATGACAGAACCTTTCACAATACAACAGTATGGAACATACTCAATTATCGATTCAGATTTCATAAACATCTTTAAAATTAAATATTTTATTTGCTGCGATGGCCTACTAGTGGATTCTCGATCTTGAAACTCTTCTCGGCCTTTTGGCTAAGATGGGGATGGTGAAAAGTATGACAGAACCTTTCACAATACAATGTAACATACTCAATTATCGATTCAGATTTCATAAACATCTTTAAAATTAAATATTTTATTTGCTGCGATGGCCTACTAGTGGATTCTCGATCTTGAAACTCTTCTCGGCCTTTTGGCTAAGATGGGGATGGTGAAAAGTATGACAGAACCTTTCACAATACAATGGAACATACTCAATTATCGATTCAGATTTCATAAACATCTTTAAAATTAAATATTTTATTTGCTGCGATGGCCTACTAGTGGATTCTCGATCTTGAAACTCTTCTCGGCCTTTTGGCTAAGATGGGGTTAGTGAAAAGTATGACAGAGCCTTTTACAAAACAACAGTATGGAACATACTCAATTATCGATTAAGATTTCATAAACATCTTTAAATTTAAATATTTTATTTGCTGCGATGGCCTACTAGTGGATTCTCGATCTTGAAACTCTTCTCGGCCTTTTGGCTAAGATGGGGTTAGTGAAAAGTATAAGAGGGCCTTTCACAAAACAACAGTATGGAACATACTCAATTATCGATTCATATTTCATAAACATCTTTATAATTAAATATTTTATTTGCTGCGATGGCCTACTAGTGGATTCTCGATCTTGAAACTCTTCTCGGCCTTTTGGCTAAGATGGGGATGGTGAAAAGTATGACAGAACCTTTCACAATACAACAGTATGGAACATACTCAATTATCGATTCAGATTTCATAAACATCTTTAAAATTAAATATTTTATTTGCTGCGATGGCCTACTAGTGGATTCTCGATCTTGAAACTCTTCTCGGCCTTTTGGCTAAGATGGGGATGGTGAAAATTATGACAGAACCTTTCACAATACAATGTAACATACTCAATTATCGATTCAGATTTCATAAACATCTTTAAAATTAAATATTTTATTTGCTGCGATGGCCTACTAGTGGATTCTCGATCTTGAAACTCTTCTCGGCCTTTTGGCTAAGATGGGGATGGTGAAAAGTATGACAGAACCTTTCACAATACAATGGAACATACTCAATTATCGATTCAGATTTCATAAACATCTTTAAAATTAAATATTTTATTTGCTGCGATGGCCTACTAGTGGATTCTCGATCTTGAAACTCTTCTCGGCCTTTTGGCTAAGATGGGGATGGTGAAAAGTATAAGAGGGCCTTTCACAATACAACAGTATGTAACATACTCAATTATCGATTCAGATTTCATAAACATCTTTAAAATTAAATATTTTATTTGCTGCGATGGCCTACTAGTGGATTCTCGATCTTGAAACTCTTCTCGGCCTTTTGGCTAAGATGGGGATGGTGAAAAGTATAAGAGGGCCTTTCACAATACAACAGTATGTAACATACTCAATTATCGATTCAGATTTCATAAACATCTTTAAAATTAAATATTTTATTTGCTGCGATGGCCTACTAGTGGATTCTCGATCTTGAAACTCTTCTCGGCCTTTTGGCTAAGATGGGGTTAGTGAAAAGTATGACAGAGCCTTTTACAAAACAACAGTATGGAACATACTCAATTATCGATTCAGATTTCATAAACATCTTTAAAATTAAATATTTTATTTGCTGCGATGGCCTACTAGTGGATTCTCGATCTTACAACTCTTCTCGGCCTTTTGGCTAAGATGGGGATGGTGAAAAGTATAAGAGGGCCTTTCACAAAACAACAGTATGGAACATACTCAATTATCGATTCAGATTTCATAAACATCTTTAAAATTAAATATTTTATTTGCTGCGATGGCCTACTAGTGGATTCTCGATCTTGAAACTCTTCTCGGCCTTTTGGCTAAGATGGGGATGGTGAAAAGTATGACAGAACCTTTCACAATACAACAGTATGTAACATACTCAATTATCGATTCAGATTTCATAAACATCTTTAAAATTAAATATTTTATTTGCTGCGATGGCCTACTAGTGGATTCTCGATCTTACAACTCTTCTCGGCCTTTTGGCTAACAAGGGAACTCTCTCAACTTAATGTGGCCATATGACATGGGAATAATTTACCTGAATCAGTTTTCGATGCTGATTACGAATCCGTTATCAAGCGTTGCCCAATCGAGCTGAGATTCGGGAAAATCGATCTTGAAATTCGACTATTTGATTCGAAAATTCACAACTTGCCTACAATATCCACTAAATTACAGCAGGAGGTGTTTGGATTATTGATGGATGAGTTTATGAACGCATTGGGATGGTTTATATGGGAAGTCTCACGAATTTCCGAATAAACTAGCGAATTTGAATATCGATTTTCTCGAATCTCAGCTCGATTGGGCAACCTTTGAGAACGGATTCGTAATCAGCATCGAAAACTGATTCAGGTAAATTATTCCCATGTCATATGGCCACATTAAGTTGGGATAGTTCCCTTGTAAGATGGGGATGGTGAAAAGTATAAGAGGGCCTTTCACAAAACAACAGTATGGAACATACTCAATTATCGATTCAGATTTCATAAACATCTTTAAAATTAAATATTTTATTTGCTGCGATGGCCTACTAGTGGATTCTCGATCTTGAAACTCTTCTCGGCCTTTTGGCTAAGATGGGGTTAGTGAAAAGTATGACAGAGCCTTTTACAAAACAACAGTATGGAACATACTCAATTATCGATTCAGATTTCATAAACATCTTTAAAATTAAATATTTTATTTGCTGCGATGGCCTACTAGTGGATTCTCGATCTTACAACTCTTCTCGGCCTTTTGGCTAAGATGGGGTTAGTGAAAAGTATGACAGAACCTTTCACAATACAACAGTATGGAACATACTAAATTATCGATTAAGATTTCATAAACATCTTTAAAATTAAATATTTTATTTGCTGCGATGGCCTACTACTGGATTCTCGATCTTACAACTCTTCTCGGCCTTTTGGCTAAGATGGGGATGGTGAAAAGTATAAGAGGGCCTTTCACAAAACAACAGTATGGAACATACTCAATTATCGATTCAGATTTCATAAACATCTTTAAAATTAAATATTTTATTTGCTGCGATGGCCTACTAGTGGATTCTCGATCTTACAACTCTTCTCGGCCTTTTGGCTAAGATGGGGTTAGTGAAAAGTATGACAGAACCTTTCACAATACGACAGTATGTAACATACTCAATTATCGATTAAGATTTCATAAACATCTTTAAAATTAAATATTTTATTTGCTGCGATGGCCTACTAGTGGATTCTCGATCTTACAACTCTTCTCGGCCTTTTGGCTAAGATGGGGTTAGTGAAAAGTATGACAGAGCCTTTTGCAAAACAACAGTATGTAACATACTCAATTATCGATTCAGATTTCATAAACATCTTTAAACTTAAATATTTTATTTGCTGCGATGGCCTACTAGTGGATTCTCGATCTTGAAACTCTTCTCGGCCTTTTGGCTAAGATGGGGATGGTGAAAAGTATGACAGAACCTTTCACAATACAACAGTATGTAACATACTCAATTATCGATTCAGATTTCATAAACATCTTTAAAATTAAATATTTTATTTGCTGCGATGGCCGACTAGTGGATTCTCGATCTTGAAACTCTTCTCGGCCTTTTGGCTAAGATGGGGATGGTGAAAAGTATGACAGAACCTTTCACAATACTGTAACATACTCAATTATCGATTCAGATTTCATAAACATCTTTAAAATTAAATATTTTATTTGCTGCGATGGCCTACTAGTGGATTCTCGATCTTACAACTCTTCTCGGCCTTTTGGCTAAGATGGGGATGGTGAAAAGTATGACAGAACCTTTCACAAAACAACAGTATGGAACATACTCAATTATCGATTCAGATTTCATAAACATCTTTAAAATTAAATATTTTATTTGCTGCGATGGCCTACTAGTGGATTCTCGATCTTACAACTCTTCTCGGCCTTTTGGCTAAGATGGGGTTAGTGAAAAGTATGACAGAACCTTTCACAATACGACAGTATGTAACATACTCAATTATCGATTAAGATTTCATAAACATCTTTAAAATTAAATATTTTATTTGCTGCGATGGCCTACTAGTGGATTCTCGATCTTACAACTCTTCTCGGCCTTTTGGCTAAGATGGGGTTAGTGAAAAGTATGACAGAGCCTTTTGCAAAACAACAGTATGTAACATACTCAATTATCGATTCAGATTTCATAAACATCTTTAAACTTAAATATTTTATTTGCTGCGATGGCCTACTAGTGGATTCTCGATCTTGAAACTCTTCTCGGCCTTTTGGCTAAGATGGGGATGGTGAAAAGTATGACAGAACCTTTCACAATACAACAGTATGTAACATACTCAATTATCGATTCAGATTTCATAAACATCTTTAAAATTAAATATTTTATTTGCTGCGATGGCCGACTAGTGGATTCTCGATCTTGAAACTCTTCTCGGCCTTTTGGCTAAGATGGGGATGGTGAAAAGTATGACAGAACCTTTCACAATACTGTAACATACTCAATTATCGATTCAGATTTCATAAACATCTTTAAAATTAAATATTTTATTTGCTGCGATGGCCTACTAGTGGATTCTCGATCTTACAACTCTTCTCGGCCTTTTGGCTAAGATGGGGTTAGTGAAAAGTATGACAGAACCTTTCACAATACAACAGTATGTAACATACTCAATTATCGATTCAGATTTCATAAACATCTTTAAAATTAAATATTTTATTTGCTGCCATTGCCTACTAGTGGATTCTCGATCTTACAACTCTTCTCGGCCTTTTGGCTAAGATGGGGTTAGTGAAAAGTATGACAGAGCCTTTTACAAAACAACAGTATGGAAAATACTCAATTATCGATTCATATTTCATAAACATCTTTAAAATTAAATATTTTATTTGCTGCGATGGCCTACTAGTGGATTCTCGATCTTGAAACTCTTCTCGGCCTTTTGGCTAAGATGGGGTTAGTGAAAAGTATGACAGAGCCTTTTGCAAAACAACAGTATGGAAAATACTCAATTATCGATTCAGATTTCATAAACATCTTTAAAATTAAATATTTTATTTGCTGCGATGGCCTACTACTGGATTCTCGATCTTACAACTCTTCTCGGCCTTTTGGCTAAGATGGGGATGGTGAAAAGTATAAGAGGGCCTTTCACAAAACAACAGTATGGAACATACTCAATTATCGATTCAGATTTCATAAACATCTTTAAAATTAAATATTTTATTTGCTGCGATGGCCTACTAGTGGATTCTCGATCTTGAAACTCTTCTCGGCCTTTTGGCTAAGATGGGGATGGTGAAAAGTATAAGAGGGCCTTTCACAAAACAACAGTATGGAACATACTCAATTATCGATTCAGATTTCATAAACATCTTTAAAATTAAATATTTTATTTGCTGCGATGGCCTACTCTGGTATTTTGCCACTTAAAGTCTACTTAAACTTTCCCACTTTAAGTAGACTTTAAGTAAACTTAAAGTGAGACGTAAGTCTACTTAAAGTGGTGTGGTATACTGTAATGCATTTCGTCAAATGTTCTTTCACTTAAAGTTTACTTAAAGTCTACTTAAAGTCTGTGACGTAGTTTAAGTAGACTTTAAGTGGCAAAATACCAGAGTACTAGTGGATTCTCGATCTTGAAACTCTTCTCGGCCTTTTGGCTAAGATGGGGATGGTGAAAAGTATAAGAGGGCCTTTCACAATACAACAGTATGTAACATACTCAATTATCGATTCAGATTTCATAAACATCTTTAAAATTAAATATTTTATTTGCTGCGATGGCCTACTAGTGGATTCTCGATCTTACAACTCTTCTCGGCCTTTTGGCTAAGATGGGGATGGTGAAAAGTATAAGAGGGCCTTTCACAAAACAACAGTATGGAACATACTCAATTATCGATTCAGATTTCATAAACATCTTTAAAATTAAATATTTTATTTGCTGCGATGGCCTACTAGTGGATTCTCGATCTTACAACTCTTCTCGGCCTTTTGGCTAAGATGGGGATGGTGAAAAGTATAAGAGGGCCTTTCACAAAACAACAGTATGGAAAATACTCAATTATCGATTCAGATTTCATAAACATCTTTAAAATTAAATATTTTATTTGCTGCGATGGCATGCTAGTGGATTCTCGATCTTGAAACTCTTCTCGGCCTTTTGGCTAAGATGGGGTTAGTGAAAAGTATGACAGAGCCTTTTGCAAAACAACAGTATGGAAAATACTCAATTATCGATTCAGATTTCATAAACATCTTTAAAATTAAATATTTTATTTTCTGCCATGGCCTACTAGTGGATTCTCGATCTTACAACTCTTCTCGGCCTTTTGGCTAAGATGGGGATGGTGAAAAGTATAAGAGGGCCTTTCACAAAACAACAGTATGGAACATACTCAATTATCGATTCAGATTTCATAAACATCTTTAAAATTAAATATTTTATTTGCTGCGATGGCCTACTAGTGGATTCTCGATCTTGAAACTCTTCTCGGCCTTTTGGCTAAGATGGGGATGGTGAAAAGTATGACAGAGCCTTTCACAATACAACAGTATGGAACATACTCAATTATCGATTCAGATTTCATAAACATCTTTAAAATTAAATATTTTATTTGCTGCGATGGCCTACTAGTGGATTCTCGATCTTGAAACTCTTCTCGGCCTTTTGGCTAAGATGGGGATGGTGAAAAGTATGACATAACCTTTCACAATACAACAGTATGGAACATACTCAATTTTCGATTAAGATTTCATAAACATCTTTAAAATTATATATTTTATTTGCTGCGATGGCCTACTAGTGGATTCTCGATCTTGAAACTCTTCTCGGCCTTTTGGCTAAGATGGGGATGGTGAAAAGTATAAGAGGGCCTTTCACAAAACAACAGTATGGAACATACTCAATTATCGATTCAGATTTCATAAACATCTTTAAAATTAAATATTTTATTTGCTGCGATGGCCTACTAGTGGATTCTCGATCTTGAAACTCTTCTCGGCCTTTTGGCTAAGATGGGGATGGTGAAAAGTATGACAGAGCCTTTCACAATACAACAGTATGGAACATACTCAATTATCGATTCAGATTTCATAAACATCTTTAAAATTAAATATTTTATTTGCTGCGATGGCCTACTAGTGGATTCTCGATCTTGAAACTCTTCTCGGCCTTTTGGCTAAGATGGGGATGGTGAAAAGTATGACATAACCTTTCACAATACAACAGTATGGAAAATACTCAATTATCGATTCAGATTTCATAAACATCTTTAAAATTAAATATTTTATTTGCTGCGATGGCCTACTAGTGGATTCTCGATCTTGAAACTCTTCTCGGCCTTTTGGCTAAGATGGGGTTAGTGAAAAGTATGACAGAGCCTTTTACAAAACAACAGTATGGAACATACTCAATTATCGATTCAGATTTCATAAACATCTTTAAAATTAAATATTTTATTTGCTGCGATGGCCTACTAGTGGATTCTCGATCTTGAAACTCTTCTCGGCCTTTTGGCTAAGATGGGGATGGTGAAAAGTATAAGAGGGCCTTTCACAAAACAACAGTATGGAAAATACTCAATTATCGATTCAGATTTCATAAACATCTTTAAAATTAAATATTTTATTTGCTGCGATGGCATACTAGTGGATTCTCGATCTTGAAACTCTTCTCGGCCTTTTGGCTAAGATGGGGTTAGTGAAAAGTATGACAGAGCCTTTTGCAAAACAACAGTATGGAAAATACTCAATTATCGATTCAGATTTCATAAACATCTTTAAAATTAAATATTTTATTTGCTGCGATGGCCTACTAGTGGATTCTCGATCTTACAACTCTTCTCGGCCTTTTGGCTAAGATGGGGATGGTGAAAAGTATAAGAGGGCCTTTTGCAAAACAACAGTATGGAAAATACTCAATTATCGATTCAGATTTCATAAACATCTTTAAAATTAAATATTTTATTTTCTGCCATGGCCTACTAGTGGATTCTCGATCTTACAACTCTTCTCGGCCTTTTGGCTAAGATGGGGATGGTGAAAAGTATAAGAGGGCCTTTCACAAAACAACAGTATGGAACATACTCAATTATCGATTCAGATTTCATAAACATCTTTAAAATTAAATATTTTATTTGCTGCGATGGCCTACTAGTGGATTCTCGATCTTGAAACTCTTCTCGGCCTTTTGGCTAAGATGGGGATGGTGAAAAGTATGACAGAGCCTTTCACAATACAACAGTATGGAACATACTCAATTATCGATTCAGATTTCATAAACATCTTTAAAATTAAATATTTTATTTGCTGCGATGGCCTACTAGTGGATTCTCGATCTTGAAACTCTTCTCGGCCTTTTGGCTAAGATGGGGATGGTGAAAAGTATGACATAACCTTTCACAATACAACAGTATGGAACATACTCAATTTTCGATTAAGATTTCATAAACATCTTTAAAATTATATATTTTATTTGCTGCGATGGCCTACTAGTGGATTCTCGATCTTGAAACTCTTCTCGGCCTTTTGGCTAAGATGGGGATGGTGAAAAGTATAAGAGGGCCTTTCACAAAACAACAGTATGGAACATACTCAATTATCGATTCAGATTTCATAAACATCTTTAAAATTAAATATTTTATTTGCTGCGATGGCCTACTAGTGGATTCTCGATCTTGAAACTCTTCTCGGCCTTTTGGCTAAGATGGGGATGGTGAAAAGTATGACAGAGCCTTTCACAATACAACAGTATGGAACATACTCAATTATCGATTCAGATTTCATAAACATCTTTAAAATTAAATATTTTATTTGCTGCGATGGCCTACTAGTGGATTCTCGATCTTGAAACTCTTCTCGGCCTTTTGGCTAAGATGGGGATGGTGAAAAGTATGACATAACCTTTCACAATACAACAGTATGGAAAATACTCAATTATCGATTCAGATTTCATAAACATCTTTAAAATTAAATATTTTATTTGCTGCGATGGCCTACTAGTGGATTCTCGATCTTGAAACTCTTCTCGGCCTTTTGGCTAAGATGGGGTTAGTGAAAAGTATGACAGAGCCTTTTACAAAACAACAGTATGGAACATACTCAATTATCGATTCAGATTTCATAAACATCTTTAAAATTAAATATTTTATTTGCTGCGATGGCCTACTATTGGATTCTCGATCTTGAAACTCTTCTCGGCCTTTTGGCTAAGATGGGGATGGTGAAAAGTATAAGAGGGCCTTTCACAAAACAACAGTATGGAAAATACTCAATTATCGATTCAGATTTCATAAACATCTTTAAAATTAAATATTTTATTTGCTGCGATGGCATACTAGTGGATTCTCGATCTTGAAACTCTTCTCGGCCTTTTGGCTAAGATGGGGTTAGTGAAAAGTATGACAGAGCCTTTTGCAAAACAACAGTATGGAAAATACTCAATTATCGATTCAGATTTCATAAACATCTTTAAAATTAAATATTTTATTTGCTGCGATGGCCTACTACTGGATTCTCGATCTTACAACTCTTCTCGGCCTTTTGGCTAAGATGGGGATGGTGAAAAGTATAAGAGGGCCTTTCACAAAACAACAGTATGGAACATACTCAATTATCGATTCAGATTTCATAAACATCTTTAAAATTAAATATTTTATTTGCTGCGATGGCCTACTAGTGGATTCTCGATCTTGAAACTCTTCTCGGCCTTTTGGCTAAGATGGGGATGGTGAAAAGTATGACAGAACCTTTTGCAAAACAACAGTATGGAAAATACTCAATTATCGATTCAGATTTCATAAACATCTTTAAAATTAAATATTTTATTTGCTGCGATGGCATACTACTGGATTCTCGATCTTACAACTCTTCTCGGCCTTTTGGCTAAGATGGGGATGGTGAAAAGTATAAGAGGGCCTTTCACAAAACAACAGTATGGAAAATACTCAATTATCGATTCAGATTTCATAAACATCTTTAAAATTAAATATTTTATTTGCTGCGATGGCCTACTAGTGGATTCTCGATCTTACAACTCTTCTCGGCCTTTTGGCTAAGATGGGGATGGTGAAAAGTATAAGAGGGCCTTTCACAAAACAACAGTATGGAAAATACTCAATTATCGATTCAGATTTCATAAACATCTTTAAAATTAAATATTTTATTTGCTGCGATGGCATACTAGTGGATTCTCGATCTTGAAACTCTTCTCGGCCTTTTGGCTAAGATGGGGTTAGTGAAAAGTATGACAGAGCCTTTTGCAAAACAACAGTATGGAAAATACTCAATTATCGATTCAGATTTCATAAACATCTTTAAAATTAAATATTTTATTTGCTGCGATGGCATACTAGTGGATTCTCGATCTTGAAACTCTTCTCGGCCTTTTGGCTAAGATGGGGTTAGTGAAAAGTATGACAGAGCCTTTTGCAAAACAACAGTATGGAAAATACTCAATTATCGATTCAGATTTCATAAACATCTTTAAAATTAAATATTTTATTTGCTGCGATGGCCTACTACTGGATTCTCGATCTTGAAACTCTTCTCGGCATTTTGGCTAAGATGGGGATGGTGAAAAGTATGACAGAACCTTTCACAATACAACAGTATGTATCATACTCAATTATCGATTAAGATTTCATAGACATCTTTAAAATTAAATATTTTATTTGCTGCGATGGCCTACTACTGGATTCTCGATCTTACAACTCTTCTCGGCCTTTTGGCTAAGATGGGGATGGTGAAAAGTATAAGAGGGCCTTTCACAAAACAACAGTATGGAACATACTCAATTATCGATTCAGATTTCATAAACATCTTTAAAATTAAATATTTTATTTGCTGCGATGGCCTACTAGTGGATTCTCGATCTTGAAACTCTTCTCGGCCTTTTGGCTAAGATGGGGATGGTGAAAAGTATGACAGAGCCTTTCACAATACAACAGTATGGAACATACTCAATTATCGATTCAGATTTCATAAACATCTTTAAAATTAAATATTTTATTTGCTGCGATGGCCTACTAGTGGATTCTCGATCTTGAAACTCTTCTCGGCCTTTTGGCTAAGATGGGGATGGTGAAAAGTATGACAGAACCTTTCACAATACAATAGAACATACTCAATTATCGATTCAGATTTCATAAACATCTTTAAAATTAAATATTTTATTTGCTGCGATGGCCTACTAGTGGATTCTCGATCTTGAAACTCTTCTCGGCCTTTTGGCTAAGATGGGGATGGTGAAAAGTATGACAGAACCTTTCACAATACAATGGAACATACTCAATTATCGATTCAGATTTCATAAACATCTTTAAAATTATATATTTTATTTGCTGCGATGGCCTACTAGTGGATTCTCGATCTTGAAACTCTTCTCGGCCTTTTGGCTAAGATGGGGATGGTGAAAAGTATGACAGAACCTTTCACAATACAATGGAACATACTCAATTATCGATTCAGATTTCATAAACATCTTTAAAATTATATATTTTATTTGCTGCGATGGCCTACTAGTGGATTCTCGATCTTGAAACTCTTCTCGGCCTTTTGGCTAAGATGGGGATGGTGAAAAGTATGACAGAACCTTTCACAATACAATGGAACATACTCAATTATCGATTCAGATTTCATAAACATCTTTAAAATTAAATATTTTATTTGCTGCGATGGCCTACTAGTGGATTCTCGATCTTGAAACTCTTCTCGGCCTTTTGGCTAAGATGGGGATGGTGAAAAGTATGACAGAACCTTTCACAATACAATAGAACATACTCAATTATCGATTCAGATTTCATAAACATCTTTAAAATTAAATATTTTATTTGCTGCGATGGCCTACTAGTGGATTCTCGATCTTGAAACTCTTCTCGGCCTTTTGGCTAAGATGGGGATGGTGAAAAGTATGACAGAACCTTTCACAATACAATAGAACATACTCAATTATCGATTCAGATTTCATAAACATCTTTAAAATTAAATATTTTATTTGCTGCGATGGCCTACTAGTGGATTCTCGATCTTGAAACTCTTCTCGGCCTTTTGGCTAAGATGGGGATGGTGAAAAGTATGACAGAACCTTTCACAATACAATGGAACATACTCAATTATCGATTCAGATTTCATAAACATCTTTAAAATTATATATTTTATTTGCTGCGATGGCCTACTAGTGGATTCTCGATCTTGAAACTCTTCTCGGCCTTTTGGCTAAGATGGGGATGGTGAAAAGTATGACAGAACCTTTCACAATACAATGGAACATACTCAATTATCGATTCAGATTTCATAAACATCTTTAAAATTAAATATTTTATTTGCTGCGATGGCCTACTAGTGGATTCTCGATCTTGAAACTCTTCTCGGCCTTTTGGCTAAGATGGGGATGGTGAAAAGTATGACAGAACCTTTCACAATACAATAGAACATACTCAATTATCGATTCAGATTTCATAAACATCTTTAAAATTAAATATTTTATTTGCTGCGATGGCCTACTAGTGGATTCTCGATCTTGAAACTCTTCTCGGCCTTTTGGCTAAGATGGGGATGGTGAAAAGTATGACAGAACCTTTCACAATACAATAGAACATACTCAATTATCGATTCAGATTTCATAAACATCTTTAAAATTAAATATTTTATTTGCTGCGATGGCCTACTAGTGGATTCTCGATCTTGAAACTCTTCTCGGCCTTTTGGCTAAGATGGGGATGGTGAAAAGTATGACAGAACCTTTCACAATACAATGGAACATACTCAATTATCGATTCAGATTTCATAAACATCTTTAAAATTATATATTTTATTTGCTGCGATGGCCTACTAGTGGATTCTCGATCTTGAAACTCTTCTCGGCCTTTTGGCTAAGATGGGGATGGTGAAAAGTATGACAGAACCTTTCACAATACAATAGAACATACTCAATTATCGATTCAGATTTCATAAACATCTTTAAAATTATATATTTTATTTGCTGCGATGGCCTACTAGTGGATTCTCGATCTTGAAACTCTTCTCGGCCTTTTGGCTAAGATGGGGATGGTGAAAAGTATGACAGAACCTTTCACAATACAATAGAACATACTCAATTATCGATTCAGATTTCATAAACATCTTTAAAATTATATATTTTATTTGCTGCGATGGCCTACTAGTGGATTCTCGATCTTGAAACTCTTCTCGGCCTTTTGGCTAAGATGGGGATGGTGAAAAGTATGACAGAACCTTTCACAATACAATAGAACATACTCAATTATCGATTCAGATTTCATAAACATCTTTAAAATTAAATATTTTATTTGCTGCGATGGCCTACTAGTGGATTCTCGATCTTGAAACTCTTCTCGGCCTTTTGGCTAAGATGGGGATGGTGAAAAGTATGACAGAACCTTTCACAATACAATGGAACATACTCAATTATCGATTCAGATTTCATAAACATCTTTAAAATTAAATATTTTATTTGCTGCGATGGCCTACTAGTGGATTCTCGATCTTGAAACTCTTCTCGGCCTTTTGGCTAAGATGGGGATGGTGAAAAGTATGACAGAACCTTTCACAATACAATGGAACATACTCAATTATCGATTCAGATTTCATAAACATCTTTAAAATTAAATATTTTATTTGCTGCGATGGCCTACTAGTGGATTCTCGATCTTGAAACTCTTCTCGGCCTTTTGGCTAAGATGGGGATGGTGAAAAGTATGACAGAACCTTTCACAATACAATAGAACATACTCAATTATCGATTAAGATTTCATAAACATCTTTAAAATTATATATTTTATTTGCTGCGATGGCCTACTAGTGGATTCTCGATCTTGAAACTCTTCTCGGCCTTTTGGCTAAGATGGGGATGGTGAAAAGTGTGACAGAACCTTTCACAATACAATGGAACATACTCAATTATCGATTCAGATTTCATAAACATCTTTAAAATTAAATATTTTATTTGCTGCGATGGCCTACTAGTGGATTCTCGATCTTGAAACTCTTCTCGGCCTTTTGGCTAAGATGTTGATGGTGAAAAGTATGACAGAACCTTTCACAATACAATGGAACATACTCAATTATCGATTCAGATTTCATAAACATCTTTAAAATTAAATATTTTATTTGCTGCGATGGCCTACTAGTGGATTCTCGATCTTGAAACTCTTCTCGGCCTTTTGGCTAAGATGGGGATGGTGAAAAGTATGACAGAACCTTTCACAATACAATAGAACATACTCAATTATCGATTAAGATTTCATAAACATCTTTAAAATTATATATTTTATTTGCTGCGATGGCCTACTAGTGGATTCTCGATCTTGAAACTCTTCTCGGCCTTTTGGCTAAGATGGGGATGGTGAAAAGTATGACAGAACCTTTCACAATACAATAGAACATACTCAATTATCGATTAAGATTTCATAAACATCTTTAAAATTATATATTTTATTTGCTGCGATGGCCTACTAGTGGATTCTCGATCTTGAAACTCTTCTCGGCCTTTTGGCTAAGATGGGGATGGTGAAAAGTATGACATAACCTTTCACAATACAACAGTATGGAACATACTCAATTTTCGATTAAGATTTCATAAACATCTTTAAAATTAAATATTTTATTTGCTGCGATGGCCTACTAGTGGATTCTCGATCTTGAAACTCTTCTCGGCCTTTTGGCTAAGATGGGGATGGTGAAAAGTATGACATAACCTTTCACAATACAACAGTATGGAACATACTCAATTTTCGATTAAGATTTCATAAACATCTTTAAAATTAAATATTTTATTTGCTGCGATGGCCTACTAGTGGATTCTCGATCTTGAAACTCTTCTCGGCCTTTTGGCTAAGATGGGGATGGTGAAAAGTATGACATAACCTTTCACAATACAACAGTATGGAACATACTCAATTTTCGATTAAGATTTCATAAACATCTTTAAAATTATATATTTTATTTGCTGCGATGGCCTACTAGTGGATTCTCGATCTTGAAACTCTTCTCGGCCTTTTGGCTAAGATGGGGATGGTGAAAAGTATGACATAACCTTTCACAATACAACAGTATGGAACATACTCAATTTTCGATTAAGATTTCATAAACATCTTTAAAATTAAATATTTTATTTGCTGCGATGGCCTACTAGTGGATTCTCGATCTTGAAACTCTTCTCGGCCTTTTGGCTAAGATGGGGATGGTGAAAAGTATGACATAACCTTTCAAAATACAACAGTATGGAACATACTCAATTTTCGATTAAGATTTCATAAACATCTTTAAAATTAAATATTTTATTTGCTGCGATGGCCTACTAGTGGATTCTCGATCTTGAAACTCTTCTCGGCCTTTTGGCTAAGATGGGGATGGTGAAAAGTATGACATAACCTTTCACAATACAACAGTATGGAACATACTCAATTTTCGATTAAGATTTCATAAACATCTTTAAAATTAAATATTTTATTTGCTGCGATGGCCTACTAGTGGATTCTCGATCTTGAAACTCTTCTCGGCCTTTTGGCTAAGATGGGGTTAGTGAAAAGTATGACAGAGCCTTTTGCAAAACAACAGTATGGAAAATACTCAATTATCGATTCAGATTTCATAAACATCTTTAAAATTAAATATTTTATTTGCTGCGATGGCCTACTAGTGGATTCTCGATCTTGAAACTCTTCTCGGCCTTTTGGCTAAGATGGGGTTAGTGAAAAGTATGACAGAGCCTTTTACAAAACAACAGTATGGAACATACTCAATTATCGATTCAGATTTCATAAACATCTTTAAAATTAAATATTTTATTTGCTGCGATGGCCTACTAGTGGATTCTCGATCTTACAACTCTTCTCGGCCTTTTGGCTAAGATGGGGTTAGTGAAAAGTATGACAGAGCCTTTTACAAAACAACAGTATGGAACATACTCAATTATCGATTAAGATTTCATAAACATCTTTAAAATTAAATATTTTATTTGCTGCGATGGCCTACTACTGGATTCTCGATCTTACAACTCTTCTCGGCCTTTTGGCTAAGATGGGGATGGTGAAAAGTATAAGAGGGCCTTTCACAAAACAACAGTATGTAACATACTCAATTATCGATTCAGATTTCATAAACATCTTTAAAATTAAATATTTTATTTGCTGCGATGGCCTACTAGTGGATTCTCGAACTTGAAACTCTTCTCGGCCTTTTGGCTAAGATGGGGATGGTGAAAAGTATAAGAGGGCCTTTCACAAAACAACAGTATGGAACATACTCAATTATCGATTCAGATTTCATAAACATCTTTAAAATTAAATATTTTATTTGCTGCGATGGCCTACTACTGGATTCTCGATCTTACAACTCTTCTCGGCCTTTTGGCTAAGATGGGGATGGTGAAAAGTATAAGAGGGCCTTTCACAAAACAACAGTATGGAAAATACTCAATTATCGATTCATATTTCATAAACATCTTTAAAATTAAATATTTTATTTGCTGCGATGGCCTACTAGTGGATTCTCGATCTTGAAACTCTTCTCGGCCTTTTGGCTAAGATGGGGATGGTGAAAAGTATGACAGAACCTTTCACAATACAATGGAACATACTCAATTATCGATTCAGATTTCATAAACATCTTTAAAATTAAATTATTTTATTTGCTGCGATGGCCTACTACTGGATTCTCGATCTTACAACTCTTCTCGGCCTTTTGGCTAAGATGGGGATGGTGAAAAGTATGACAGAACCTTTCACAATACAATGGAACATACTCAATTATCGATTCAGATTTCATAAACATCTTTAAAATTAAATATATTATTTGCTGCGATGGCCTACTAGTGGTTTCTCGATCTTGAAACTCTTCTCGGCCTTTTGGCTAAGATGGGGATGGTGAAAAGTATGACAGAGCCTTTTGCAAAACAACAGTATGGAAAGTACTCAATTGTCGATTCTTATTTCATAAACATCTTTAAAATTAAATATTTTATTTGCAGCGATGGCCTTCTACTAGATTCTCGATCTTGAAACTCTTCTCGGCCTTTTGGCTAAGATGGGGATGGTGAAAAGTATGACAGAGCCTTTTGCAAAACAACAGTATGTAACATACTCAATTATCGATTCAGATTTCATAAACATCTTTAAAATTAAATATTTTATTTGCTGCGATGGCCTACTAGTGGATTCTCGATCTTGAAACTCTTCTCGGCCTTTTGGCTAAGATGGGGATGGTGAAAAGTATGACATAACCTTTCACAATACAATGGAACATACTCAATTATCGATTCAGATTTCATAAACATCTTTAAAATTAAATTATTTTATTTGCTGCGATGGCCTACTACTGGATTCTCGATCTTACAACTCTTCTCGGCCTTTTGGCTAAGATGGGGATGGTGAAAAGTATGACAGAACCTTTCACAATACAATGGAACATACTCAATTATCGATTCAGATTTCATAAACATCTTTAAAATTAAATATATTATTTGCTGCGATGGCCTACTAGTGGTTTCTCGATCTTGAAACTCTTCTCGGCCTTTTGGCTAAGATGGGGATGGTGAAAAGTATAAGAGGGCCTTTCACAAAACAACAGTATGTAACATACTCAATTATCGATTCAGATTTCATAAACATCTTTAAAATTAAATATTTTATTTGCTGCGATGGCCTACTAGTGGATTCTCGAACTTGAAACTCTTCTCGGCCTTTTGGCTAAGATGGGGATGGTGAAAAGTATGACATAACCTTTCAAAATACAACAGTATGGAACATACTCAATTTTCGATTAAGATTTCATAAACATCTTTAAAATTAAATATTTTATTTGCTGCGATGGCCTACTAGTGGATTCTCGATCTTGAAACTCTTCTCGGCCTTTTGGCTAAGATGGGGATGGTGAAAAGTATGACATAACCTTTCACAATACAACAGTATGGAACATACTCAATTTTCGATTAAGATTTCATAAACATCTTTAAAATTAAATATTTTATTTGCTGCGATGGCCTACTAGTGGATTCTCGATCTTGAAACTCTTCTCGGCCTTTTGGCTAAGATGGGGTTAGTGAAAAGTATGACAGAGCCTTTTGCAAAACAACAGTATGGAAAATACTCAATTATCGATTCAGATTTCATAAACATCTTTAAAATTAAATATTTTATTTGCTGCGATGGCCTACTAGTGGATTCTCGATCTTGAAACTCTTCTCGGCCTTTTGGCTAAGATGGGGTTAGTGAAAAGTATGACAGAGCCTTTTACAAAACAACAGTATGGAACATACTCAATTATCGATTCAGATTTCATAAACATCTTTAAAATTAAATATTTTATTTGCTGCGATGGCCTACTAGTGGATTCTCGATCTTACAACTCTTCTCGGCCTTTTGGCTAAGATGGGGTTAGTGAAAAGTATGACAGAGCCTTTTACAAAACAACAGTATGGAACATACTCAATTATCGATTAAGATTTCATAAACATCTTTAAAATTAAATATTTTATTTGCTGCGATGGCCTACTACTGGATTCTCGATCTTACAACTCTTCTCGGCCTTTTGGCTAAGATGGGGATGGTGAAAAGTATAAGAGGGCCTTTCACAAAACAACAGTATGTAACATACTCAATTATCGATTCAGATTTCATAAACATCTTTAAAATTAAATATTTTATTTGCTGCGATGGCCTACTAGTGGATTCTCGAACTTGAAACTCTTCTCGGCCTTTTGGCTAAGATGGGGATGGTGAAAAGTATAAGAGGGCCTTTCACAAAACAACAGTATGGAACATACTCAATTATCGATTCAGATTTCATAAACATCTTTAAAATTAAATATTTTATTTGCTGCGATGGCCTACTACTGGATTCTCGATCTTACAACTCTTCTCGGCCTTTTGGCTAAGATGGGGATGGTGAAAAGTATAAGAGGGCCTTTCACAAAACAACAGTATGGAAAATACTCAATTATCGATTCATATTTCATAAAAAACTTTAAAATTAAATATTTTATTTGCTGCGATGGCCTACTAGTGGATTCTCGATCTTGAAACTCTTCTCGGCCTTTTGGCTAAGATGGGGATGGTGAAAAGTATGACAGAACCTTTCACAATACAATGGAACATACTCAATTATCGATTCAGATTTCATAAACATCTTTAAAATTAAATTATTTTATTTGCTGCGATGGCCTACTACTGGATTCTCGATCTTACAACTCTTCTCGGCCTTTTGGCTAAGATGGGGATGGTGAAAAGTATGACAGAACCTTTCACAATACAATGGAACATACTCAATTATCGATTCAGATTTCATAAACATCTTTAAAATTAAATATATTATTTGCTGCGATGGCCTACTAGTGGTTTCTCGATCTTGAAACTCTTCTCGGCCTTTTGGCTAAGATGGGGATGGTGAAAAGTATGACAGAGCCTTTTGCAAAACAACAGTATGGAAAGTACTCAATTGTCGATTCTTATTTCATAAACATCTTTAAAATTAAATATTTTATTTGCAGCGATGGCCTTCTACTAGATTCTCGATCTTGAAACTCTTCTCGGCCTTTTGGCTAAGATGGGGATGGTGAAAAGTATGACAGAGCCTTTTGCAAAACAACAGTATGGAAAGTACTCAATTGTCGATTCTTATTTCATAAACATCTTTAAAATTAAATATTTTATTTGCAGCGATGGCCTTCTACTAGATTCTCGATCTTGAAACTCTTCTCGGCCTTTTGGCTAAGATGGGGATGGTGAAAAGTATGACAGAGTCTTTTGCAAAACAACAGTATGGAAAGTACTCAATTGTCGATTCTTATTTCATAAACATCTTTAAAATTAAATATTTTATTTGCAGCGATGGCCTTCTACTAGATTCTCGATCTTGAAACTCTTCTCGGCCTTTTGGCTAAGATGGGGATGGTGAAAAGTATGACAGAGCCTTTTGCAAAACAACAGTATGGAAAGTACTCAATTGTCGGCCTTTTGGCTAAGATGGGGTTAGTGAAAAGTATGACAGAGCCTTTTACAAAACAACAGTATGGAAAATACTCAATTGTCGATTCTTATTTCATAAACATCTTTAAAATTAAATATTTTATTTGCAGCGATGGCCTACTACTGGATTCTCGATCTTGAAACTCTTCTCGGCCTTTTGGCTAAGATGGGTTAGTGAAAAGTATGACAGAGCCTTTTACAAAACAACAGTATGGAAAATACTCAATTATCGATTCATATTTCATAAACATCTTTAAAATTAAATATTTTATTTGCTGCGATGGCCTACTAGTGGATTCTCAATCTTGAAACTCTTCTCGGCCTTTTGGCTAAGATGGGGTTAGTGAAAAGTATGACAGAGCCTTTTGCAAAACAACAGTATGGAAAATACTCAATTATCGATTCAGATTTCATAAACATCTTTAAAATTAAATATTTTATTTGCTGCGATGGCCTACTACTGGATTCTCGATCTTACAACTCTTCTCGGCCTTTTGGCTAAGATGGGGATGGTGAAAAGTATAAGAGGGCCTTTCACAAAACAACAGTATGGAACATACTCAATTATCGATTCAGATTTCATAAACATCTTTAAAATTAAATTTTTTATTTGCTGCGATGGCCTACTAGTGGATTCTCGATCTTGAAACTCTTCTCGGCCTTTTGGCTAAGATGGGGATGGTAAAAAGTATAAGAGGGCCTTTCACAATACAACAGTATGTAACATACTCAATTATCGATTCATATTTCATAAACATCTTTAAAATTAAATATTTTATTTGCTGCCATGGCCTACTAGTGGATTCTCGATCTTACAACTCTTCTCGGCCTTTTGGCTAAGATGGGGTTAGTGAAAAGTATGACAGAGCCTTTTACAAAACAACAGTATGGAAAATACTCAATTATCGATTCATATTTCATAAACATCTTTAAAATTAAATATTTTATTTGCTGCGATGGCCTACTAGTGGATTCTCGATCTTGAAACTCTTCTCGGCCTTTTGGCTAAGATGGGGATGGTGAAAAGTATGACAGAGCCTTTTGCAAAACAACAGTATGGAAAGTACTCAATTGTCGATTCTTATTTCATAAACATCTTTAAAATTAAATATTTTATTTGCAGCGATGGCCTTCTACTAGATTCTCGATCTTGAAACTCTTCTCGGCCTTTTGGCTAAGATGGGGATGGTGAAAAGTATGACAGAGCCTTTTGCAAAACAACAGTATGGAAAGTACTCAATTGTCGGCCTTTTGGCTAAGATGGGGTTAGTGAAAAGTATGACAGAGCCTTTTACAAAACAACAGTATGGAAAATACTCAATTGTCGATTCTTATTTCATAAACATCTTTAAAATTAAATATTTTATTTGCAGCGATGGCCTACTACTGGATTCTCGATCTTGAAACTCTTCTCGGCCTTTTGGCTAAGATGGGTTAGTGAAAAGTATGACAGAGCCTTTTACAAAACAACAGTATGGAAAATACTCAATTATCGATTCATATTTCATAAACATCTTTAAAATTAAATATTTTATTTGCTGCGATGGCCTACTAGTGGATTCTCAATCTTGAAACTCTTCTCGGCCTTTTGGCTAAGATGGGGTTAGTGAAAAGTATGACAGAGCCTTTTGCAAAACAACAGTATGGAAAATACTCAATTATCGATTCAGATTTCATAAACATCTTTAAAATTAAATATTTTATTTGCTGCGATGGCCTACTAGTGGATTCTCAATCTTGAAACTCTTCTCGGCCTTTTGGCTAAGATGGGGTTAGTGAAAAGTATGACAGAGCCTTTTGCAAAACAACAGTATGGAAAATAGTCAATTATCGATTCAGATTTCATAAACATCTTTAAAATTAAATATTTTATTTGCTGCGATGGCCTACTACTGGATTCTCGATCTTACAACTCTTCTCGGCCTTTTGGCTAAGATGGGGATGGTGAAAAGTATAAGAGGGCCTTTCACAAAACAACAGTATGGAACATACTCAATTATCGATTCAGATTTCATAAACATCTTTAAAATTAAATATTTTATTTGCTGCGATGGCCTACTAGTGGATTCTCGATCTTGAAACTCTTCTCGGCCTTTTGGCTAAGATGGGGATGGTGAAAAGTATAAGAGGGCCTTTCACAATACAACAGTATGTAACATACTCAATTATCGATTCATATTTCATAAACATCTTTAAAATTAAATATTTTATTTGCTGCGATGGCCTACTAGTGGATTCTCGATCTTGAAACTCTTCTCGGCCTTTTGGCTAAGATGGGGTTAGTGAAAAGTATGACAGAGCCTTTTACAAAACAACAGTATGGAAAATACTCAATTATCGATTCATATTTCATAAACATCTTTAAAATTAAATATTTTATTTGCTGCGATGGCCTACTAGTGGATTCTCGATCTTGAAACTCTTCTCGGCCTTTTGGCTAAGATGGGGTTAGTGAAAAGTATGACAGAGCCTTTTGCAAAACAACCGTATGGAAAATACTCAATTATCGATTCAGATTTCATAAACATCTTTAAAATTAAATATTTTATTTGCTGCGATGGCCTACTAGTGGATTCTCGATCTTGAAACTCTTCTCGGCCTTTTGGCTAAGATGGGGTTAGTGAAAAGTATGACAGAGCCTTTCACAATACAACAGTATGGAACATACTCAATTATCGATTCAGATTTCATAAACATCTTTAAAATTAAATATTTTATTTGCTGCGATGGCCTACTAGTGGATTCTCGATCTTGAAACTCTTCTCGGCCTTTTGGCTAAGATGGGGTTAGTGAAAAGTATGACAGAGCCTTTCACAATACAACAGTATGGAAAATACTCAATTATCGATTCAGATTTCATAAACATCTTTAAAATTAAATATTGTATTTGCTGCGATGGCCTACTAGTGGATTCTCAATCTTGAAACTCTTCTCGGCCTTTTGGCTAAGATGGGGTTAGTGAAAAGTATGACAGAGCCTTTTGCAAAACAACAGTATGGAAAATAGTCAATTATCGATTCAGATTTCATAAACATCTTTAAAATTAAATATTTTATTTGCTGCGATGGCCTACTACTGGATTCTCGATCTTACAACTCTTCTCGGCCTTTTGGCTAAGATGGGGATGGTGAAAAGTATAAGAGGGCCTTTCACAAAACAACAGTATGGAACATACTCAATTATCGATTCAGATTTCATAAACATCTTTAAAATTAAATATTTTATTTGCTGCGATGGCCTACTAGTGGATTCTCGATCTTGAAACTCTTCTCGGCCTTTTGGCTAAGATGGGGATGGTGAAAAGTATAAGAGGGCCTTTCACAATACAACAGTATGTAACATACTCAATTATCGATTCATATTTCATAAACATCTTTAAAATTAAATATTTTATTTGCTGCCATGGCCTACTAGTGGATTCTCGATCTTACAACTCTTCTCGGCCTTTTGGCTAAGATGGGGTTAGTGAAAAGTATGACAGAGCCTTTTACAAAACAACAGTATGGAAAATACTCAATTATCGATTCATATTTCATAAACATCTTTAAAATTAAATATTTTATTTGCTGCGATGGCCTACTAGTGGATTCTCGATCTTGAAACTCTTCTCGGCCTTTTGGCTAAGATGGGGTTAGTGAAAAGTATGACAGAGCCTTTTGCAAAACAACCGTATGGAAAATACTCAATTATCGATTCAGATTTCATAAACATCTTTAAAATTAAATATTTTATTTGCTGCGATGGCCTACTAGTGGATTCTCGATCTTGAAACTCTTCTCGGCCTTTTGGCTAAGATGGGGTTAGTGAAAAGTATGACAGAGCCTTTCACAATACAACAGTATGGAACATACTCAATTATCGATTCAGATTTCATAAACATCTTTAAAATTAAATATTTTATTTGCTGCGATGGCCTACTAGTGGATTCTCGATCTTGAAACTCTTCTCGGCCTTTTGGCTAAGATGGGGTTAGTGAAAAGTATGACAGAGCCTTTCACAATACAACAGTATGGAAAATACTCAATTATCGATTCAGATTTCATAAACATCTTTAAAATTAAATATTGTATTTGCTGCGATGGCCTACTAGTGGATTCTCAATCTTGAAACTCTTCTCGGCCTTTTGGCTAAGATGGGGTTAGTGAAAAGTATGACAGAGCATTTTGCAAAACAACAGTATGGAAAATAGTCAATTATCGATTCAGATTTCATAAACATCTTTAAAATTAAATATTTTATTTGCTGCGATGGCCTACTACTGGATTCTCGATCTTACAACTCTTCTCGGCCTTTTGGCTAAGATGGGGATGGTGAAAAGTATAAGAGGGCCTTTCACAAAACAACAGTATGGAACATACTCAATTATCGCTTCAGATTTCATAAACATCTTTAAAATTAAATATTTTATTTGCTGCGATGGCCTACTAGTGGATTCTCGATCTTGAAACTCTTCTCGGCCTTTTGGCTAAGATGGGGATGGTGAAAAGTATGACATAACCTTTCACAATACAACAGTATGTAACATACTCAATTATCGATTCATATTTCATAAACATCTTTAAAATTAAATATTTTATTTGCTGCCATGGCCTACTAGTGGATTCTCGATCTTACAACTCTTCTCGGCCTTTTGGCTAAGATGGGGTTAGTGAAAAGTATGACAGAGCCTTTTACAAAACAACAGTATGGAAAATACTCAATTATCGATTCATATTTCATAAACATCTTTAAAATTAAATATTTTATTTGCTGCGATGGCCTACTAGTGGATTCTCGATCTTGAAACTCTTCTCGGCCTTTTGGCTAAGATGGGGTTAGTGAAAAGTATGACAGAGCCTTTTGCAAAACAACCGTATGGAAAATACTCAATTATCGATTCAGATTTCATAAACATCTTTAAAATTAAATATTTTATTTGCTGCGATGGCCTACTAGTGGATTCTCGATCTTGAAACTCTTCTCGGCCTTTTGGCTAAGATGGGGTTAGTGAAAAGTATGACAGAGCCTTTCACAATACAACAGTATGGAACATACTCAATTATCGATTCAGATTTCATAAACATCTTTAAAATTAAATATTTTATTTGCTGCGATGGCCTACTAGTGGATTCTCGATCTTGAAACTCTTCTCGGCCTTTTGGCTAAGATGGGGTTAGTGAAAAGTATGACAGAGCCTTTCACAATACAACAGTATGGAACATACTCAATTATCGATTCAGATTTCATAAACATCTTTAAAATTAAATATTTTATTTGCTGCGATGGCCTACTAGTGGATTCTCGATCTTGAAACTCTTCTCGGCCTTTTGGCTAAGATGGGGATGGTGAAAAGTATGACATAACCTTTCACAATACAACAGTATGTAACATACTCAATTATCGATTCAGATTTCATAAACATCTTTAAAATTAAATATTTTATTTGCTGCGATGGCCTACTACTGGATTCTCGATCTTACAACTCTTCTCGGCCTTTTGGCTAAGATGGGGATGGTGAAAAGTATAAGAGGGCCTTTCACAAAACAACAGTATGGAAAATACTCAATTATCGATTCAGATTTCATAAACATCTTTAAAATTAAATATTTTATTTGCTGCGATGGCATACTAGTGGATTCTCGATCTTGAAACTCTTCTCGGCCTTTTGGCTAAGATGGGGATGGTGAAAAGTATGACATAACCTTTCACAATACAACAGTATGTAACATACTCAATTATCGATTCAGATTTCATAAACATCTTTAAAATTAAATATTTTATTTGCTGCGATGGCCTACTACTGGATTCTCGATCTTACAACTCTTCTCGGCCTTTTGGCTAAGATGGGGATGGTGAAAAGTATGACAGAGCCTTTTGCAAAACAACAGTATGGAAAATACTCAATTATCGATTCAGATTTCATAAACATCGTTAAAATTAAATATTTTATTTGCTGCGATGGCCTACTACTGGATTCTCGATCTTGAAACTCTTCTCGGCCTTTTGGCTAAGATGGGGTTAGTGAAAAGTATGACAGAGCCTTTTGCAAAACAACAGTATGGAAAATACTCAATTATCGATTCAGATTTCATAAACATCTTTAAAATTAAATATTTTATTTGCTGCGATGGCCTACTACTGGATTCTCGATCTTGAAACTCTTCTCGGCCTTTTGGCTAAGATGGGGATGGTGAAAAGTATGACAGAACCTTTCACAATACAACAGTATGTAACATACTCAATTATCGATTCAGATTTCATAAACATCTTTAAAATTAAATATTTTATTTGCTGCGATGGCCTACTAGTGGATTCTCGATCTTGAAACTCTTCTCGGCCTTTTGGCTAAGATGGGGATGGTGAAAAGTATGACAGAGCCTTTCACAATACAACAGTATGGAACATACTCAATTATCGATTCAGATTTCATAAACATCTTTAAAATTAAATATTTTATTTGCTGCGATGGCCTACTAGTGGATTCTCGATCTTGAAACTCTTCTCGGCCTTTTGGCTAAGATGGGGATGGTGAAAAGTATGACATAACCTTTCACAATACAACAGTATGGAACATACTCAATTATAGATTCAGATTTCATAAACATCTTTAAAATTAAATATTTTATTTGCTGCGATGGCCTACTAGTGGATTCTCGATCTTGAAACTCTTCTCGGCCTTTTGGCTAAGATGGGGTTAGTGAAAAGTATGACAGAGCCTTTTACAAAACAACAGTATGGAAAATACTCAATTATCGATTCAGATTTCATAAACATCTTTAAAATTAAATATTTTATTTGCTGCCATGGCCTACTAGTGGATTCTCGATCTTGAAACTCTTCTCGGCCTTTTGGCTAAGATGGGGTTAGTGAAAAGTATGACAGAGCCTTTTACAAAACAACAGTATGGAAAATACTCAATTATCGATTCAGATTTCATAAACATCTTTAAAATTAAATATTTTATTTGCTGCCATGGCCTACTAGTGGATTCTCGATCTTGAAACTCTTCTCGGCCTTTTGGCTAAGATGGGGTTAGTGAAAAGTATGACAGAGCCTTTTACAAAACAACAGTATGGAAAATACTCAATTGTCGATTCTTATTTCATAAACATCTTTAAAATTAAATATTTTATTTGCTGCGATGGCCTACTAGTGGATTCTCGATCTTACAACTCTTCTCGGCCTTTTGGCTAAGATGGGGTTAGTGAAAAGTATGACAGAGCCTTTTACAAAACAACAGTATGGAACATACTCAATTATCGATTCAGATTTCATAAACATCTTTAAAATTAAATATTTTATTTGCTGCGATGGCCTACTAGTGGATTCTCGATCTTGAAACTCTTCTCGGCCTTCTGGCTAAGATGGGGATGGTGAAAAGTATGACAGAACCTTTCACAATACAATGTAACATACTCAATTATAGATTCAGATTTCATAAACATCTTTAAAATTAAATATTTTATTTGCTGCCATGGCCTACTAGTGGATTCTCGATCTTGCAACTCTTCTCGGCCTTTTGGCTAAGATGGGGTTAGTGAAAAATATGACAGAGCCTTTTACAAAACAACAGTATGGAACATACACAATTATCGATTCATATTTCATAAACATCTTTAAAATTAAATATTTTTTTTGCTGCCATGGCCTACCAGTGGATTCTCGATCTTACAACTCTTCTCGGCCTTTTGGCTAAGATAGGGTTAGTGAAAAGGATGACAGAGCCTTTTACAAAACAACAGTATGGAAAATACTCAATTATCGATTCATATTTCATAAACATCTTTAAAATTAAATATTTTATTTGCAGCGATGGCCTACAACTGGATTCTCGATCTTGAAACTCTTCTCGGCCTTTTGGCTAAGATGGGGTTAGTGAAAAGTATGACAGAGCCTTTTACAAAACAACAGTATGGAAAATACTCAATTGTCGATTCTTATTTCATAAACATCTTTAAAATTAAATATTTTATTTGCTGCGATGGCCTACTAGTGGATTCTCGATCTTACAACTCTTCTCGGCCTTTTGGCTAAGATGGGGTTAGTGAAAAGTATGACAGAGCCTTTTACAAAACAACAGTATGGAAAATACTCAATTGTCGATTCTTATTTCATAAACATCTTTAAAATTAAATATTTTATTTGCCGCGATGGCCTACTACTGGATTCTCGATCTTGAAACTCTTCTAGGCCTTTTGGCTAAGATGGGGTTAGTGAAAAGTATGACAGAGCCTTTTACAAAACAACAGTATGGAAAATACTCAATTATCGATTCAGATTTCATAAACATCTTTAAAATTAAATATTTTATTTGCTGCATTGGCCTACTAGTGGATTCTCGATCTTGAAACTCTTCTCGGCCTTTTGGCTAAGATGGGATTAGTGAAAAGTATGACAGAGCCTTTTACAAAACAACAGTATGGAACATACACAATTATCGATTCATATTTCATAAACATCTTTAAAATTAAATATTTTATTTGCTGCCATGGCCTACTACTGGATTCTCGATCTTGAAACTCTTCTCGGCCTTTTGGCTAAGATGGGGGTAGTGAAAAGTATGACAGAGCCTTTTACAAAACAACAGTATGTAACATACACAATTATCGATTCATATTTCATAAACATCTTTAAAATTAAATATTTTATTTGCTGCCATGGCCTACTAGTGGATTCTCGATCTTACAACTCTTCTCGGCCTTTTGGCTAAGATGGGGTTAGTGAAAAATATGAGAGAGCCTTTTACAAAACAACAGTATGGAACATACACAATTATCGATTCATATTTCATAAACATCTTTAAAATTAAATATTTTATTTGCTGCCATGGCCTACTAATGGATTCTCGATCTTGCAACTCTTCTCGGCCTTTTGGCTAAGATGGGGTTAGTGAAAAATATGACAGAGCCTTTTACAAAACAACAGTATGGAACATACACAATTATCGATTCATATTTCATAAACATCTTTAAAATTAAATATTTTTTTTGCTGCCATGGCCTACTAGTGGATTCTCGATCTTACAACTCTTCTCGGCCTTTTGGCTAAGATGGGGTTAGTGAAAAGTATGACAGAGCCTTTTACAAAACAACAGTATGGAACATACACAATTATCGATTCATATTTCATAAACATCTTTAAAATTAAATATTTTATTTGCTGCGATGGCCTACTAGTGGATTCTCGATCTTGAAACTCTTCTCGGCCTTTTGGCTAAGATGGGGTTAGTGAAAAGTATGACAGAGCCTTTTGCAAAACAACAGTATGGAAAATACTCAATTATCGATTCATATTTCATAAACATCTTTACAATTAAATATTTTATTTGCTTCCACGGCTTACTAGTGGATTCTTGATCTTGAAACTCTTCTCGGCCTTTTGGCTAAGATGGGGTTAGTGAAAAGTATGACAGAGCCTTTTACAAAACAACAGTATGGAAAATACTCAATTATCGATTCAGATTTCATAAACAACTTTAAAATTAAATATTTTATTTGCTGCGATGGCCTACTACTGGATTCTCGATCCTGAAACTCTTCTCGGCCTTTTGGCTAAGATGGGGTTAGTGAAAAGTATGACAGAGCCTTTTACAAAACAACAGTATGGAAAATACTCAATTATCGATTCATATTTCATAAACATCTTTAAAATTAAATATTTTATTTGCTGCGATGGCCTACTAGTGGATTCTCGATCTTGAAACTCTTCTCGGCCTTTTGGCTAAGATGGGGTTAGTGAAAAGTATGACAGAGCCTTTTGCAAAACAACAGTATGGAAAATACTCAATTATCGATTCATATTTCATAAACATCTTTAAAATTAAATATTTTATTTGCTGCGATGGCCTACTACTGGATTCTCGATCTTGAAACTCTTCTCGGCCTTTTGGCTAAGATGGGGTTAGTGAAAAGTATGACAGAGCCTTTTACAAAACAACAGTATGGAACATACACAATTATCGATTCATATTTCATAAACATCTTTAAAATTAAATATTTTATTTGCTGCGATGGCCTACTAGTGGATTCTCGATCTTGAAACTCTTCTCGGCCTTTTGGCTAAGATGGGGTTAGTGAAAAGTATGACAGAGCCTTTTGCAAAACAACAGTATGGAAAATACTCAATTATCGATTCATATTTCATAAACATCTTTACAATTAAATATTTTATTTGCTTCCACGGCTTACTAGTGGATTCTTGATCTTGAAACTCTTCTCGGCCTTTTGGCTAAGATGGGGTTAGTGAAAAGTATGACAGAGCCTTTTACAAAACAACAGTATGGAAAATACTCAATTATCGATTCAGATTTCATAAACAACTTTAAAATTAAATATTTTATTTGCTGCGATGGCCTACTACTGGATTCTCGATCCTGAAACTCTTCTCGGCCTTTTGGCTAAGATGGGGTTAGTGAAAAGTATGACAGAGCCTTTTACAAAACAACAGTATGGAAAATACTCAATTATCGATTCATATTTCATAAACATCTTTAAAATTAAATATTTTATTTGCTGCGATGGCCTACTAGTGGATTCTCGATCTTGAAACTCTTCTCGGCCTTTTGGCTAAGATGGGGTTAGTGAAAAGTATGACAGAGCCTTTTGCAAAACAACAGTATGGAAAATACTCAATTATCGATTCATATTTCATAAACATCTTTAAAATTAAATATTTTATTTGCTGCGATGGCCTACTACTGGATTCTCGATCTTGAAACTCTTCTCGGCCTTTTGGCTAAGATGGGGTTAGTGAAAAGTATGACAGAGCCTTTTGCAAAACAACAGTATGGAAAATACTCAATTATCGATTCAGATTTTATAAACATCTTTAAAATTAAATATTTTATTTGCTGCGATGGCCTACTACTGGATTCTCGATCTTGAAACTCTTCTCGGCCTTTTGGCTAAGATGGGGTTAGTGACAAGTATGACAGAGCCTTTTGCAAAACAACAGTATGAAAAATACTCAAATATCGATTCATATTTCATAAAAATCTTTACAATTAAATATTTTATTTGCTTCCACGGCTTACTAGTGGATTCTTGATCTTGAAACTCTTCTCGGCCTTTTGGCTAAGATGGGGTTAGTGAAAAGAATGACAGAGCATTTTACAAAACAACAGTATGGAAAATACTCAATTATCGATTCATATTTCATAAACATCTTTAAAATTAAATATTTTATTTGCTGCGATGGCCTACTAGTGGATTCTCGATCTTGAAACTCTTCTCGGCCTTTTGGCTAAGATGGGGTTAGTGAAAAGTATGACAGAGCCTTTTGCAAAACAACAGTATGGAAAATACTCAATTATCGATTCATATTTCATAAACATCTTTACAATTAAATATTTTATTTGCTTCCACGGCTTACTAGTGGATTCTTGATCTTGAAACTCTTCTCGGCCTTTTGGCTAAGATGGGGTTAGTGAAAAGTATGACAGAGCCTTTTACAAAACAACAGTATGGAAAATACTCAATTATCGATTCAGATTTCATAAACAACTTTAAAATTAAATATTTTATTTGCTGCGATGGCCTACTACTGGATTCTCGATCCTGAAACTATTCTCGGCCTTTTGGCTAAGATGGGGTTAGTGAAAAGTATGACAGAGCCTTTTACAAAACAACAGTATGGAAAATACTCAATTATCGATTCATATTTCATAAACATCTTTAAAATTAAATATTTTATTTGCTGCGATGGCCTACTAGTGGATTCTCGATCTTGAAACTCTTCTCGGCCTTTTGGCTAAGATGGGGTTAGTGAAAAGTATGACAGAGCCTTTTGCAAAACAACAGTATGGAAAATACTCAATTATCGATTCATATTTCATAAACATCTTTAAAATTAAATATTTTATTTGCTGCGATGGCCTACTACTGGATTCTCGATCTTGAAACTCTTCTCGGCCTTTTGGCTAAGATGGGGTTAGTGAAAAGTATGACAGAGCCTTTTGCAAAACAACAGTATGGAAAATACTCAATTATCGATTCAGATTTCATAAACATCTTCAAAATTAAATATTTTATTTGCTGCGATGGCCTACTACTGGATTCTCGATCTTGAAACTCTTCTCGGCCTTTTGGCTAAGATGGGGTTAGTGACAAGTATGACAGAGCCTTTTGCAAAACAACAGTATGAAAAATACTCAAATATCGATTCATATTTCATAAAAATCTTTACAATTAAATATTTTATTTGCTTCCACGGCTTACTAGTGGATTCTTGATCTTGAAACTCTTCTCGGCCTTTTGGCTAAGATGGGGTTAGTGAAAAGTATGACAGAGCATTTTACAAAACAACAGTATGGAAAATACTCAATTATCGATTCATATTTCATAAACATCTTTAAAATTAAATATTTTATTTGCTGCCATGGCCTACTAGTGGATTCTCGATCTTGAAACTCTTCTCGGCCTTTTGGCTAAGATGGGGTTAGTGAAAAGTATGACAGAGCCTTTTGCAAAACAACAGTATGGAAAATACTCAATTGTCGATACAGATTTCATAAACATCTTTAAAATTAAATATTTTATTTGCTGCCATGGCCTACTAGTGGATTCTCGATCTTGAAACTCTTCTCGGCCTTTTGGCTAAGATGGGGTTAGTGAAAAGTATGACAGAGCCTTTTGCAAAACAACAGTATGGAAAATACTCAATTGTCGATTCAGATTTCATAAACATCTTTAAAATTAAATATTTTATTTGCTGCGATGGCCTACTAGTGGATTCTCGATCTTGAAACTCTTCTCGGCCTTTTGGCTAAGATGGGGATGGTGAAAAGTATAAGAGGGCCTTTCACAATACAACAGTATGTAACATACTCAATTATCGATTCATATTTCATAAAAATCTTTACAATTAAATATTTTATTTGCTTCCACGGCTTACTAGTGGATTCTTGATCTTGAAACTCTTCTCGGCCTTTTGGCTAAGATGGGGTTAGTGAAAAGTATGACAGAGCCTTTTGCAAAACAACAGTATGGAAAATACTCAATTATCGATTCATATTTCATAAACATCTTTACAATTAAATATTTTATTTGCTTCCACGGCTTACTAGTGGATTCTTGATCTTGAAACTCTTCTCGGCCTTTTGGCTAAGATGGGGTTAGTGAAAAGTATGACAGAGCCTTTTACAAAACAACAGTATGGAAAATACTCAATTATCGATTCAGATTTCATAAACAACTTTAAAATTAAATATTTTATTTGCTGCGATGGCCTACTACTGGATTCTCGATCCTGAAACTATTCTCGGCCTTTTGGCTAAGATGGGGTTAGTGAAAAGTATGACAGAGCCTTTTACAAAACAACAGTATGGAAAATACTCAATTATCGATTCATATTTCATAAACATCTTTAAAATTAAATATTTTATTTGCTGCGATGGCCTACTAGTGGATTCTCGATCTTGAAACTCTTCTCGGCCTTTTGGCTAAGATGGGGTTAGTGAAAAGTATGACAGAGCCTTTTGCAAAACAACAGTATGGAAAATACTCAATTATCGATTCATATTTCATAAACATCTTTAAAATTAAATATTTTATTTGCTGCCATGGCCTACTAGTGGATTCTCGATCTTGAAACTCTTCTCGGCCTTTTGGCTAAGATGGGGTTAGTGAAAAGTATGACAGAGCATTTTACAAAACAACAGTATGGAAAATACTCAATTATCGATTCATATTTCATAAACATCTTTAAAATTAAATATTTTATTTGCTGCCATGGCCTACTAGTGGATTCTCGATCTTGAAACTCTTCTCGGCCTTTTGGCTAAGATGGGGTTAGTGAAAAGTATGACAGAGCCTTTTGCAAAACAACAGTATGGAAAATACTCAATTGTCGATACAGATTTCATAAACATCTTTAAAATTAAATATTTTATTTGCTGCCATGGCCTACTAGTGGATTCTCGATCTTGAAACTCTTCTCGGCCTTTTGGCTAAGATGGGGTTAGTGAAAAGTATGACAGAGCCTTTTGCAAAACAACAGTATGGAAAATACTCAATTGTCGATACAGATTTCATAAACATCTTTAAAATTAAATATTTTATTTGCTGCCATGGCCTACTAGTGGATTCTCGATCTTGAAACTCTTCTCGGCCTTTTGGCTAAGATGGGGTTAGTGAAAAGTATGACAGAGCCTTTTGCAAAACAACAGTATGGAAAATACTCAATTGTCGATTCAGATTTCATAAACATCTTTAAAATTAAATATTTTATTTGCTGCGATGGCCTACTAGTGGATTCTCGATCTTGAAACTCTTCTCGGCCTTTTGGCTAAGATGGGGTTAGTGAAAAGTATGACAGAGCCTTTTGCAAAACAACAGTATGGAAAATACTCAATTATCGATTCATATTTCATAAACATCTTTAAAATTAAATATTTTATTTGCTGCGATGTCCTACTAGTGGATTCTCGATCTTGAAACTCTTCTCGGCCTTTTGGCTAAGATGGGGTTAGTGAAAAGTATGACAGAGCCTTTTGCAAAACAACAGTATGGAAAATACTCAATTATCGATTCAGATTTCATAAACATCTTTAAAATTAAATATTTTATTTGCTGCCATGGCCTACTAATGGATTCTCGATCTTGAAACTCTTCTCGGCCTTTTGGCTAAGATGGGGTTAGTGAAAAGTATGACAGAGCCTTTTGCAAAACAACAGTATGGAAATTACTCAATTATCGATTCATATTTCATAAATATCTTTAAAATTAAATATTTTATTTCCTGCGATGGCCTACTAGTGGATTCTCGATCTTGAAACTCTTCTCGGCCTTTTGTCCAAGATGGGGTTAGTGAAAAGTATGACAGAGCCTTTTGCAAAACAACAGTATGGAAAATACTCAATTATCGATTCATATTTCATAAACATCTTTAAAATTAAATATTTTATTTGCTGCGATGGCCTACTAGTGGATTCTCGATCTTGAAACTCTTCTCGGCCTTTTGGCCAAGATGGGGTTAGTGAAAAGTATGACAGAGCCTTTTGCAAAACAACAGTATGGAAAATACTCAATTATCGATTCAGATTTCAAAAACATCTTTAAAATTAAATATTTTATTTGCTGCCATGGCCTACTAGTGGATTCTCGATCTTGAAACTCTTCTCGGCCTTTTGGCTAAGATGGGGTTAGTGAAAAGTATGACAGAGCCTTTTGCAAAACAACAGTATGGAAAATACTCAATTGTCGATACAGATTTCATAAACATCTTTAAAATTAAATATTTTATTTGCTGCCATGGCCTACTAGTGGATTCTCGATCTTGAAACTCTTCTCGGCCTTTTGGCTAAGATGGGGTTAGTGAAAAGTATGACAGAGCCTTTTGCAAAACAACAGTATGGAAAATACTCAATTGTCTATTCAGATTTCATAAACATCTTTAAAATTAAATATTTTATTTGCTGCGATGGCCTACTAGTGGATTCTCGATCTTGAAACTCTTCTCGGCCTTTTGGCTAAGATGGGGTTAGTGAAAAGTATGACAGAGCCTTTTGCAAAACAACAGTATGGAAAATACTCAATTATCGATTCATATTTCATAAACATCTTTAAAATTAAATATTTTATTTGCTGCGATGGCCTACTAGTGGATTCTCGATCTTGAAACTCTTCTCGGCCTTTTGGCTAAGATGGGGTTAGTGAAAAGTATGACAGAGCCTTTTGCAAAACAACAGTATGGAAAATACTCAATTATCGATTCAGATTTCATAAACATCTTTAAAATTAAATATTTTATTTGCTGCCATGGCCTACTAGTGGATTCTCGATCTTGAAACTCTTCTCGGCCTTTTGGCTAAGATGGGGTTAGTGAAAAGTATGACAGAGCCTTTTGCAAAACAACAGTATGGAAAATACTCAATTATCGATTCAGATTTCATAAACATCTTTAAAATTAAATATTTTATTTGCTGCCATGGCCTACTAGTGGAATCTCGATCTTGAAACTCTTCTCGGCCTTTTGGCTAAGATGGGGTTAGTGAAAAGTATGACAGAGCCTTTTGCAAAACAACAGTATGGAAAATACTCAATTATCGATTCATATTTCATAAACATCTTTAAAATTAAATATTTTATTTGCTGCGATGGCCTACTAGTGGATTCTCGATCTTGAAACTCTTCTCGGCCTTTTGGCTAAGATGGGGTTAGTGAAAAGTATGACAGAGCCTTTTGCAAAACAACAGTATGGAAAATACTCAATTATCGATTCATATTTCATAAACATCTTTAAAATTAAATATTTTATTTGCTGCGATGGCCTACTAGTGGATTCTCGATCTTGAAACTCTTCTCGGCCTTTTGGCTAAGATGGGGTTAGTGAAAAGTATGACAGAGCCTTTTGCAAAACAACAGTATGGAAAATACTCAATTATCGATTCATATTTCATAAACATCTTTAAAATTAAATATTTTATTTGCTGCGATGGCCTACTAGTGGATTCTCGATCTTGAAACTCTTCTCGGCCTTTTGGCCAAGATGGGGTTAGTGAAAAGTATGACAGAGCCTTTTGCAAAACAACAGTATGGAAAATACTCAATTATCGATTCAGATTTCAAAAACATCTTTAAAATTAAATATTTTATTTGCTGCCATGGCCTACTAGTGGATTCTCGATCTTGAAACTCTTCTCGGCCTTTTGGCTAAGATGGGGTTAGTGAAAAGTATGACAGAGCCTTTTGCAAAACAACAGTATGGAAAATACTCAATTATCGATTCAGATTTCAAAAACATCTTTAAAATTAAATATTTTATTTGCTGCCATGGCCTACTAGTGGATTCTCGATCTTGAAACTCTTCTCGGCCTTTTGGCTAAGATGGGGTTAGTGAAAAGTATGACAGAGCCTTTTGCAAAACAACAGTATGGAAAATACTCAATTATCGATTCATATTTCATAAACATCTTTAAAATTAAATATTTTATTTGCTGCGATGGCCTACTAGTGGATTCTCGATCTTGAAACTCTTCTCGGCCTTTTGGCTAAGATGGGGTTAGTGAAAAGTATGACAGAGCCTTTTGCAAAACAACAGTATGGAAAATACTCAATTATCGATTCATATTTCATAAACATCTTTAAAATTAAATATTTTATTTGCTGCGATGGCCTACTAGTGGATTCTCGATCTTGAAACTCTTCTCGGCCTTTTGGCTAAGATGGGGTTAGTGAAAAGTATGACAGAGCCTTTTGCAAAACAACAGTATGGAAAATACTCAATTATCGATTCAGATTTCATAAACATCTTTAAAATTAAATATTTTATTTGCTTCCACGGCTTACTAGTGGATTCTTGATCTTGAAACTCTTCTCGGCCTTTTGGCTAAGATGGGGTTAGTGAAAAGTATGACAGAGCCTTTTGCAAAACAACAGTATGGAAAATACTCAATTAACGATTCAGATTTCATAAACATCTTTAAAATTAAATTATTTTATTTGCTGCCATGGCCTACTAGTGGATTCTCGATCTTGAAACTCTTCTCGGCCTTTTGGCTAAGATGGGGTTAGTGAAAAGTATGACAGAGCCTTTTACAAAACAACAGTATGGAAAATACTCAATTATCGATTCAGATTTCATAAACATCTTTCAAATTAAATATTTTATTTGTTTCCACGGCTTACTAGTGGATTCTTGATCTTGAAACTCTTCTCGGCCTTTTGGCTAAGATGGGGTTAGTGAAAAGTATGACAGAGCCTTTTGCAAAACAACAGTATGGAAAATACTCAATTATCGATTCAGATTTCATAAACATCTTTAAAATTAAATATTTTATTTGCTTCCACGGCTTACTAGTGGATTCTTTATCTTGAAACTCTTCTCGGCCTTTTGGCTAAGATGGGGTTAGTGAAAAGTATGACAGAGCCTTTTACAAAACAACAGTATGGAAAATACTCAATTATCGATTCAGATTTCATAAACATCTTTAAAATTAAATATTTTATTTGCTTCCACGGCTTACTAGTGGATTCTTGATCTTGAAACTCTTCTCGGCCTTTTGGCTAAGATGGGGTTAGTGAAAAGTATGACAGAGCCTTTTACAAAACAACAGTATGGAAAATACTCAATTATCGATTCAGATTTCATAAACATCTTTAAAATTAAATATTTTATTTGCTTCCACGGCTTACTAGTGGATTCTTGATCTTGAAACTCTTCTCGGCCTTTTGGCTAAGATGGGGTTAGTGAAAAGTATGACAGAGCCTTTTACAAAACAACAGTATGGAAAATACTCAATTATCGATTCATATTTCATAAACATCTTTAAAATTAAATATTTTATTTGCTGCGATGGCCTACTAGTGGATTCTCGATCTTGAAACTCTTCTCGGCCTTTTGGCTAAGATGGGGTTAGTGAAAAGTATGACAGAGCCTTTTGCTAAACAACAGTATGGAAAATACTCAATTATCGATTCAGATTTCATAAACATCTTTAAAATTAAATATTTTATTTGCTGCCATGGCCTACTAGTGGATTCTCGATCTTGAAACTCTTCTCGGCCTTTTGGCTAAGATGGGGTTAGTGAAAAGTATGACAGAGCCTTTTACAAAACAACAGTATGGAAAATACTCAATTGTCGATTCTTATTTCATAAACATCTTTAAAATTAAATATTTTATTTACTGCGATGGCCTACTAGTGGATTCTCGATCTTACAACTCTTCTCGGCATTTTGGCTAAGATGGGGTTAGTGAAAAGTATGACAGAGCCTTTTGCAAAACAACAGTATGGAAAATACTCAATTATCGATTCAGATTTCATAAACATCTTTAAAATTAAATTTTTTATTTGCTGCGATGGCCTACTAGTGGATTCTCGATATTGAAACTCTTCTCGGCCTTTTGGCTAAGATGGGGTTAGTGAAAAGTATGACAGAGCCTTTTACAAAACAACAGTATGGAAAATACTCAATTGTCGATTCTTATTTCATAAACATCTTTAAAATTAAATATTTTATTTGCTTCCACGGCTTACTAGTGGATTCTTGATCTTGAAACTCTTCTCGGCCTTTTGGCTAAGATGGGGTTAGTGAAAAGTATGACAGAGCCTTTTGCAAAACAACAGTATGGAAAATACTCAATTATCGATTCAGATTTCATAAACATCTTTAAAATTAAATATTTTATTTGCTTCCACGGCTTACTAGTGGATTCTTTATCTTGAAACTCTTCTCGGCCTTTTGGCTAAGATGGGGTTAGTGAAAAGTATGACAGAGCCTTTTACAAAACAACAGTATGGAAAATACTCAATTATCGATTCAGATTTCATAAACATCTTTAAAATTAAATATTTTATTTGCTTCCACGGCTTACTAGTGGATTCTTGATCTTGAAACTCTTCTCGGCCTTTTGGCTAAGATGGGGTTAGTGAAAAGTATGACAGAGCCTTTTACAAAACAACAGTATGGAAAATACTCAATTATCGATTCAGATTTCATAAACATCTTTAAAATTAAATATTTTATTTGCTTCCACGGCTTACTAGTGGATTCTTGATCTTGAAACTCTTCTCGGCCTTTTGGCTAAGATGGGGTTAGTGAAAAGTATGACAGAGCCTTTTACAAAACAACAGTATGGAAAATACTCAATTATCGATTCATATTTCATAAACATCTTTAAAATTAAATATTTTATTTGCTGCGATGGCCTACTAGTGGATTCTCGATCTTGAAACTCTTCTCGGCCTTTTGGCTAAGATGGGGTTAGTGAAAAGTATGACAGAGCCTTTTGCTAAACAACAGTATGGAAAATACTCAATTATCGATTCAGATTTCATAAACATCTTTAAAATTAAATATTTTATTTGCTGCCATGGCCTACTAGTGGATTCTCGATCTTGAAACTCTTCTCGGCCTTTTGGCTAAGATGGGGTTAGTGAAAAGTATGACAGAGCCTTTTACAAAACAACAGTATGGAAAATACTCAATTGTCGATTCTTATTTCATAAACATCTTTAAAATTAAATATTTTATTTACTGCGATGGCCTACTAGTGGATTCTCGATCTTACAACTCTTCTCGGCATTTTGGCTAAGATGGGGTTAGTGAAAAGTATGACAGAGCCTTTTGCAAAACAACAGTATGGAAAATACTCAATTATCGATTCAGATTTCATAAACATCTTTAAAATTAAATTTTTTATTTGCTGCGATGGCCTACTAGTGGATTCTCGATATTGAAACTCTTCTCGGCCTTTTGGCTAAGATGGGGTTAGTGAAAAGTATGACAGAGCCTTTTACAAAACAACAGTATGGAAAATACTCAATTGTCGATTCTTATTTCATAAACATCTTTAAAATTAAATATTTTATTTGCTTCCACGGCTTACTAGTGGATTCTTGATCTTGAAACTCTTCTCGGAATTTGGCTAAGATGGGGTTAGTGAAAAGTATGACAAAGCCTTTTGCAAAACAACAGTATGGAAAATACTCAATTATCGATTCAGATTTCATAAACATCTTTAAAATTAAATATTTTATTTGCTTCCACGGCTTGCTAGTGGATTCTTGATCTTGAAACTCTTCTCGGCCTTTTGGCTAAGATGGGGTTAGTGAAAAGTATGACAGAGCCTTTTACAAAACAACAATATGGAAAATACTCAATTATCGATTCAGATTTCATAAACATCTTTAAAATTAAATATATTATTTGCTGCGATGGCCTACTGGTGGATTCTCGATCTTGAAACTCTTCTCGGCCTTTTGGCTAAGATGGGGTTAGTGAAAAGTATGACAGAGCCTTTTACAAAACAACAGTATGGAAAATACTCAATTATCGATTCATATTTCATAAACATCTTTAAAATTAAATATTTTATTTGCTGCCATGGCCTACTAGTGGATTCTCGATCTTGAAACTCTTCTCGGCCTTTTGGCTAAGATGGGGTTAGTGAAAAGTATGACAGAGCCTTTTACAAAACAACAGTATGGAAAATACTCAATTATCGATTCATATTTCATAAACATCTTTAAAATTAAATTTTTTATTTGCTGCGATGGCCTACTAGTGGATTCTCGATCTTGAAACTCTTCTCGGCCTTTTGGCTAAGATGGGGTTAGTGAAAAGTATGACAGAGCCTTTTACAAAACAACAGTATGGAAAATACTCAATTATCGATTCATATTTCATAAACATCTTTAAAATTAAATATTTTATTTGCTGCGATGACCTACTAGTGGATTCTCGATCTTGAAACTCTTCTCGGCCTTTTGGCTAAGATGGGGTTAGTGAAAAGTATGACAGATCCTTTTACAAAACAACAGTATGGAAAATACTCAATTATCGATTCAGATTTCATAAACATCTTTAAAATTAAATATTTTATTTGCTGCGATGGCCTACTAGTGGATTCTCGATCTTGAAACTCTTCTCGGCCTTTTGGCTAAGATGGGGTTAGTGAAAAGTATGACAGAGCCTTTTGCAAAACAACAGTATGGAAAATACTCAATTATCGATTCATATTTCATAAACATCTTTAAAATTAAATATTTTATTTGCTGCGATGGCCTACTAGTGGATTCTCGATCTTGAAACTCTTCTCGGCCTTTTGGCTAAGATGGGGTTAGTGAAAAGTATGACAGAGCCTTTTGCAAAACAACAGTATGGAAAATACTCAATTATCGATTCAGATTTCATAAACATCTTTAAAATTAAATATTTTATTTGCTTCCACGGCTTACTAGTGGATTCTTGATCTTGAAACTCTTCTCGGCCTTTTGGCTAAGATGGGGTTAGTGAAAAGTATGACAGAGCCTTTTGCAAAACAACAGTATGGAAAATACTCAATTAACGATTCAGATTTCATAAACATCTTTAAAATTAAATATTTTATTTGCTGCCATGGCCTACTAGTGGATTCTCGATCTTGAAACTCTTCTCGGCCTTTTGGCTAAGATGGGGTTAGTGAAAAGTATGACAGAGCCTTTTACAAAACAACAGTATGGAAAATACTCAATTATCGATTCAGATTTCATAAACATCTTTCAAATTAAATATTTTATTTGCTTCCACGGCTTACTAGTGGATTCTTGATCTTGAAACTCTTCTCGGCCTTTTGGCTAAGATGGGGTTAGTGAAAAGTATGACAGAGCCTTTTGCAAAACAACAGTATGGAAAATACTCAATTATCGATTCAGATTTCATAAACATCTTTAAAATTAAATATTTTATTTGCTTCCACGGCTTACTAGTGGATTCTTTATCTTGAAACTCTTCTCGGCCTTTTGGCTAAGATGGGGTTAGTGAAAAGTATGACAGAGCCTTTTACAAAACAACAGTATGGAAAATACTCAATTATCGATTCAGATTTCATAAACATCTTTAAAATTAAATATTTTATTTGCTTCCACGGCTTACTAGTGGATTCTTGATCTTGAAACTCTTCTCGGCCTTTTGGCTAAGATGGGGTTAGTGAAAAGTATGACAGAGCCTTTTACAAAACAACAGTATGGAAAATACTCAATTATCGATTCAGATTTCATAAACATCTTTAAAATTAAATATTTTATTTGCTTCCACGGCTTACTAGTGGATTCTTGATCTTGAAACTCTTCTCGGCCTTTTGGCTAAGATGGGGTTAGTGAAAAGTATGACAGAGCCTTTTACAAAACAACAGTATGGAAAATACTCAATTATCGATTCATATTTCATAAACATCTTTAAAATTAAATATTTTATTTGCTGCGATGGCCTACTAGTGGATTCTCGATCTTGAAACTCTTCTCGGCCTTTTTTCTAAGATGGGGTTAGTGAAAAGTATGACAGAGCCTTTTGCTAAACAACAGTATGGAAAATACTCAATTATCGATTCAGATTTCATAAACATCTTTAAAATTAAATATTTTATTTGCTGCCATGGCCTACTAGTGGATTCTCGATCTTGAAACTCTTCTCGGCCTTTTGGCTAAGATGGGGTTAGTGAAAAGTATGACATAGCCTTTTACAAAACAACAGTATGGAAAATACTCAATTGTCGATTCTTATTTCATAAACATCTTTAAAATTAAATATTTTATTTGCTGCGATGGCCTACTAGTGGATTCTCGATCTTACAACTCTTCTCGGCATTTTGGCTAAGATGGGGTTAGTGAAAAGTATGACAGAGCCTTTTGCAAAACAACAGTATGGAAAATACTCAATTATCGATTCAGATTTCATAAACATCTTTAAAATTAAATTTTTTATTTGCTGCGATGGCCTACTAGTGGATTCTCGATATTGAAACTCTTCTCGGCCTTTTGGCTAAGATGGGGTTAGTGAAAAGTATGACAGAGCCTTTTACAAAACAACAGTATGGAAAATACTCAATTGTCGATTCTTATTTCATAAACATCTTTAAAATTAAATATTTTATTTGCTTCCACGGCTTACTAGTGGATTCTTGATCTTGAAACTCTTCTCGGCCTTTTGGCTAAGATGGGGTTAGTGAAAAGTATGACAAAGCCTTTTGCAAAACAACAGTATGGAAAATACTCAATTATCGATTCAGATTTCATAAACATCTTTAAAATTAAATATTTTATTTGCTTCCACGGCTTGCTAGTGGATTCTTGATCTTGAAACTCTTCTCGGCCTTTTGGCTAAGATGGGGTTGGTGAAAAGTATGACAGAGCCTTTTACAAAACAACAATATGGAAAATACTCAATTATCGATTCAGATTTCATAAACATCTTTAAAATTAAATATATTATTTGCTGCGATGGCCTACTGGTGGATTCTCGATCTTGAAACTCTTCTCGGCCTTTTGGCTAAGATGGGGTTAGTGAAAAGTATGACAGAGCCTTTTACAAAACAACAGTATGGAAAATACTCAATTATCGATTCATATTTCATAAACATCTTTAAAATTAAATATTTTATTTGCTGCCATGGCCTACTAGTGGATTCTCGATCTTGAAACTCTTCTCGGCCTTTTGGCTAAGATGGGGTTAGTGAAAAGTATGACAGAGCCTTTTACAAAACAACAGTATGGAAAATACTCAATTATCGATTCAGATTTCATAAACATCTTTAAAATTAAATATTTTATTTGCTGCCATGGCCTACTAGTGGATTCTCGATCTTGAAACTCTTCTCGGCCTTTTGGCTAAGATGGGGTTAGTGAAAAGTATGACAGAGCCTTTTACAAAACAACAGTATGGAAAATACTCAATTATCGATTCAGATTTCATAAACATCTTTAAAATTAAATATTTTATTTGCTGCCATGGCCTACTAGTGGATTCTCGATCTTGAAACTCTTCTCGGCCTTTTGGCTAAGATGGGGTTAGTGAAAAGTATGACAGAGCCTTTTACAAAACAACAGTATGGAAAATACTCAATTATCGATTCAGATTTCATAAACATCTTTAAAATTAAATATTTTATTTGCTGCCATGGCCTACTAGTGGATTCTCGATCTTGAAACTCTTCTCGGCCTTTTGGCTAAGATGGGGTTAGTGAAAAGTATGACAGAGCCTTTTACAAAACAACAGTATGGAAAATACTCAATTATCGATTCAGATTTCATAAACATCTTTAAAATTAAATATTTTATTTGCTGCCATGGCCTACTAGTGGATTCTCGATCTTGAAACTCTTCTCGGCCTTTTGGCTAAGATGGGGTTAGTGAAAAGTATGACAGAGCCTTTTACAAAACAACAGTATGGAAAATACTCAATTATCGATTCAGATTTCATAAACATCTTTAAAATTAAATATTTTATTTGCTGCCATGGCCTACTAGTGGATTCTCGATCTTGAAACTCTTCTCGGCCTTTTGGCTAAGATGGGGTTAGTGAAAAGTATGACAGAGCCTTTTACAAAACAACAGTATGGAAAATACTCAATTATCGATTCAGATTTCATAAACATCTTTAAAATTAAATATTTTATTTGCTGCCATGGCCTACTTGTGGATTCTCGATCTTGAAACTCTTCTCGGCCTTTTGGCTAAGATGGGGTTAGTGAAAAGTATGACAGAGCCTTTTACAAAACAACAGTATGGAAAATACTCAATTATCGATTCATATTTCATAAACATCTTTAAAATTAAATATTTTATTTGCTGCGATGACCTACTAGTGGATTCTCGATCTTGAAACTCTTCTCGGCCTTTTGGCTTAGATGGGGTTAGTGAAAAGTATGACAGATCCTTTTACAAAACAACAGTATGGAAAATACTCAATTATCGATTCATATTTCATAAACATCTTTAAAATTAAATATTTTATTTGCTGCCATGGCCTACTAGTGGATTCTCGATCTTGAAACTCTTCTCGGCCTTTTGGCTAAGATGGGGTTAGTGAAAAGTATGACAGAGCCTTTTACAAAACAACAGTATGGAAAATACTCAATTATCGATTCAGATTTCATAAACATCTTTAAAATTAAATATTTTATTTGCTGCCATGGCCTACTAGTGGATTCTCGATCTTGAAACTCTTCTCGGCCTTTTGGCTAAGATGGGGTTAGTGAAAAGTATGACAGAGCCTTTTACAAAACAACAGTATGGAAAATACTCAATTATCGATTCAGATTTCATAAACATCTTTAAAATTAAATATTTTATTTGCTGCCATGGCCTACTAGTGGATTCTCGATCTTGAAACTCTTCTCGGCCTTTTGGCTAAGATGGGGTTAGTGAAAAGTATGACAGAGCCTTTTACAAAACAACAGTATGGAAAATACTCAATTATCGATTCAGATTTCATAAACATCTTTAAAATTAAATATTTTATTTGCTGCCATGGCCTACTAGTGGATTCTCGATCTTGAAACTCTTCTCGGCCTTTTGGCTAAGATGGGGTTAGTGAAAAGTATGACAGAGCCTTTTACAAAACAACAGTATGGAAAATACTCAATTATCGATTCAGATTTCATAAACATCTTTAAAATTAAATATTTTATTTGCTGCCATGGCCTACTAGTGGATTCTCGATCTTGAAACTCTTCTCGGCCTTTTGGCTAAGATGGGGTTAGTGAAAAGTATGACAGAGCCTTTTACAAAACAACAGTATGGAAAATACTCAATTATCGATTCAGATTTCATAAACATCTTTAAAATTAAATATTTTATTTGCTGCCATGGCCTACTTGTGGATTCTCGATCTTGAAACTCTTCTCGGCCTTTTGGCTAAGATGGGGTTAGTGAAAAGTATGACAGAGCCTTTTACAAAACAACAGTATGGAAAATACTCAATTATCGATTCATATTTCATAAACATCTTTAAAATTAAATATTTTATTTGCTGCGATGACCTACTAGTGGATTCTCGATCTTGAAACTCTTCTCGGCCTTTTGGCTTAGATGGGGTTAGTGAAAAGTATGACAGATCCTTTTACAAAACAACAGTATGGAAAATACTCAATTATCGATTCAGATTTCATAAACATCTTTAAAATTAAATATTTTATTTGCTGCGATGGCCTACTAGTGGATTCTCGATCTTGAAACTCTTCTCGGCCTTTTGGCTAAGATGGGGATGGTGAAAAGTATGACAGAATCTTTCACAATACAATGGAACATACTCAATTATCGATTCAGATTTCATAAACATCTTTAAAATTAAATATATTATTTGCTGCGATGGCCTACTAGTGGATTCTCGATCTTGAAACTCTTCTCGGCCTTTTGGCTAAGATGGGGATGGTGAAAAGTATGACAGAATCTTTCACAATACAATGGAACATACTCAATTATCGATTCAGATTTCATAAACATCTTTAAAATTAAATATTTTATTTGCTGCGATGGCCTACTACTGGATTCTCGATCTTACAACTCTTCTCGGCCTTTTGGCTAAGATGGGGATGGTGAAAAGTATGACAGAGCCTTTCACAATACAACAGTATGGAACATACTCATTTATCGATTCAGATTTCATAAACATCTTTAAAATTAAATATATTATTTGCTGCGATGGCCTACTAGTGGTTTCTCGATCTTGAAACTCTTCTCGGCCTTTTGGCTAAGATGGGGATGGTGAAAAGTATGACAGAGCCTTTTGCAAAACAACAGTATGGAAAGTACTCAATTGTCGATTCTTATTTCATAAACATCTTTAAAATTAAATATTTTATTTGCAGCGATGGCCTTCTACTAGATTCTCGATCTTGAAACTCTTCTCGGCCTTTTGGCTAAGATGGGGATGGTGAAAAGTATGACAGAGCCTTTTGCAAAACAACAGTATGGAAAGTACTCAATTGTCGATTCTTATTTCATAAACATCTTTAAAATTAAATATTTTATTTGCAGCGATGGCCTTCTACTAGATTCTCGATCTTGAAACTCTTCTCGGCCTTTTGGCTAAGATGGGGATGGTGAAAAGTATGACAGAGCCTTTTGCAAAACAACAGTATGGAAAGTACTCAATTGTCGGCCTTTTGGCTAAGATGGGGTTAGTGAAAAGTATGACAGAGCCTTTTACAAAACAACAGTATGGAAAATACTCAATTGTCGATTCTTATTTCATAAACATCTTTAAAATTAAATATTTTATTTGCTGCCATGGCCTACTAGTGGATTCTCGATCTTGAAACTCTTCTCGGCCTTTTGGCTAAGATGGGGTTAGTGAAAAGTATGACAGAGCCTTTTACAAAACAACAGTATGGAAAATACTCAATTATCGATTCAGATTTCATAAACATCTTTAAAATTAAATATTTTATTTGCTGCCATGGCCTACTAGTGGATTCTCGATCTTGAAACTCTTCTCGGCCTTTTGGCTAAGATGGGGTTAGTGAAAAGTATGACAGAGCCTTTTACAAAACAACAGTATGGAAAATACTCAATTATCGATTCAGATTTCATAAACATCTTTAAAATTAAATATTTTATTTGCTGCCATGGCCTACTACTGGATTCTCGATCTTACAACTCTTCTCGGCCTTTTGGCTAAGATGGGGATGGTGAAAAGTATAAGAGGGCCTTTCACAAAACAACAGTATGGAACATACTCAATTATCGATTCAGATTTCATAAACATCTTTAAAATTAAATATTTTATTTGCTGCGATGGCCTACTAGTGGATTCTCGATCTTGAAACTCTTCTCGGCCTTTTGGCTAAGATGGGGATGGTGAAAAGTATAAGAGGGCCTTTCACAATACAACAGTATGGAACATACTCAATTAGCGATTCAGATTTCATAAACATCTTTAAAATTAAATATTTTATTTGCTGCGATGGCCTACTAGTGGATTCTCGATCTTGAAACTCTTCTCGGCCTTTTGGCTAAGATGGGGATGGTGAAAAGTATGACATAACCTTTCACAATACAACAGTATGGAACATACTCAATTTTCGATTAAGATTTCATAAACATCTTTAAAATTAAATATTTTATTTGCTGCGATGGCCTACTAGTGGATTCTCGATCTTACAACTCTTCTCGGCCTTTTGGCTAAGATGGGGATGGTGAAAAGTATGACAGAACCTTTCACAATACAACAGTATAGAACATACTCAATTATCGATTCAGATTTCATAAACATCTTTAAAATTAAATATTTTATTTGCTGCGATGGCCTACTAGTGGATTCTCGATCTTACAACTCTTCTCGGCCTTTTGGCTAAGATGGTGATGGTGAAAAGTATAAGAGGGCCTTTCACAAAACAACAGTATGGAAAATACTCAATTATCGATTCAGATTTCATAAACATCTTTAAAATTAAATATTTTATTTGCTGCGATGGCATACTAGTGGATTCTCGATCTTGAAACTCTTCTCGGCCTTTTGGCTAAGATGGGGTTAGTGAAAAGTATGACAGAGCCTTTTGCAAAACAACAGTATGGAAAATACTCAATTATCGATTCAGATTTCATAAACATCTTTAAAATTAAATATTTTATTTGCTGCGATGGCCTACTACTGGATTCTCGATCTTACAACTCTTCTCGGCCTTTTGGCTAAGATGGGGATGGTGAAAAGTATAAGAGGGCCTTTCACAAAACAACAGTATGGAACATACTCAATTATCGATTCAGATTTCATAAACATCTTTAAAATTAAATATTTTATTTGCTGCGATGGCCTACTAGTGGATTCTCGATCTTGAAACTCTTCTCGGCCTTTTGGCTAAGATGGGGATGGTGAAAAGTATGACAGAGCCTTTCACAATACAACAGTATGGAACATACTCAATTATCGATTCAGATTTCATAAACATCTTTAAAATTAAATATTTTATTTGCTGCGATGGCCTACTAGTGGATTCTCGATCTTACAACTCTTCTCGGCCTTTTGGCTAAGATGGGGATGGTGAAAAGTATGACAGAACCTTTCACAATACAACAGTATAGAACATACTCAATTATCGATTCAGATTTCATAAACATCTTTAAAATTAAATATTTTATTTGCTGCGATGGCCTACTAGTGGATTCTCGATCTTGAAACTCTTCTCGGCCTTTTGGCTAAGATGGGGTTAGTGAAAAGTATGACAGAGCCTTTTACAAAACAACAGTATGGAAAATACAAAATTATCGATTCAGATTTCATAAACATCTTTAAAATTAAATATTTTATTTGCTGCGATGGCCTACTAGTGGATTCTCAACCTTACAACTCTTCTCGGCCTTTTGGCTAAGATGGGGTTAGTGAAAAGTATGACATAACCTTTCACAATACAACAGTATGGAACATACTCAATTTTCGATTAAGATTTCATAAACATCTTTAAAATTAAATATTTTATTTGCTGCGATGGCCTACTAGTGGATTCTCGATCTTGAAACTCTTCTCGGCCTTTTGGCTAAGATGGGGATGGTGAAAAGTATGACATAACCTTTCACAATACAACAGTATGGAACATACTCAATTTTCGATTAAGATTTCATAAACATCTTTAAAATTATATATTTTATTTGCTGCGATGGCCTACTAGTGGATTCTCGATCTTGAAACTCTTCTCGGCCTTTTGGCTAAGATGGGGATGGTGAAAAGTATGACATAACCTTTCACAATACAACAGTATGGAACATACTCAATTTTCGATTAAGATTTCATAAACATCTTTAAAATTAAATATTTTATTTGCTGCGATGGCCTACTAGTGGATTCTCGATCTTGAAACTCTTCTCGGCCTTTTGGCTAAGATGGGGATGGTGAAAAGTATGACAGAACCTTTCACAATACAACAGTATAGAACATACTCAATTATCGATTCAGATTTCATAAACATCTTTAAAATTAAATATTTTATTTGCTGCGATGGCCTACTAGTGGATTCTCGATCTTGAAACTCTTCTCGGCCTTTTGGCTAAGATGGGGTTAGTGAAAAGTATGACAGAGCCTTTTACAAAACAACAGTATGGAAAATACAAAATTATCGATTCAGATTTCATAAACATCTTTAAAATTAAATATTTTATTTGCTGCGATGGCCTACTAGTGGATTCTCGATCTTACAACTCTTCTCGGCCTTTTGGCTAAGATGGGGTTAGTGAAAAGTATGACATAACCTTTCACAATACAACAGTATGGAACATACTCAATTTTCGATTAAGATTTCATAAACATCTTTAAAATTAAATATTTTATTTGCTGCGATGGCCTACTAGTGGATTCTCGATCTTGAAACTCTTCTCGGCCTTTTGGCTAAGATGGGGATGGTGAAAAGTATGACATAACCTTTCACAATACAACAGTATGGAACATACTCAATTTTCGATTAAGATTTCATAAACATCTTTAAAATTATATATTTTATTTGCTGCGATGGCCTACTAGTGGATTCTCGATCTTGAAACTCTTCTCGGCCTTTTGGCTAAGATGGGGATGGTGAAAAGTATGACATAACCTTTCACAATACAACAGTATGGAACATACTCAATTTTCGATTAAGATTTCATAAACATCTTTAAAATTAAATATTTTATTTGCTGCGATGGCCTACTAGTGGATTCTCGATCTTGAAACTCTTCTCGGCCTTTTGGCTAAGATGGGGATGGTGAAAAGTATGACATAACCTTTCACAATACAACAGTATGGAACATACTCAATTTTCGATTAAGATTTCATAAACATCTTTAAAATTAAATATTTTATTTGCTGCGATGGCCTACTAGTGGATTGTCGATCTTGAAACTCTTCTCGGCCTTTTGGCTAAGATGGGGATGGTGAAAAGTATGACATAACCTTTCACAATACAACAGTATGGAACATACTCAATTTTCGATTAAGATTTCATAAACATCTTTAAAATTAAATATTTTATTTGCTGCGATGGCCTACTAGTGGATTCTCGATCTTACAACTCTTCTCGGCCTTTTGGCTAAGATGGGGTTAGTGAAAAGTATGACAGAGCCTTTTGCAAAACAACAGTATGGAAAATACTCAATTATCGATTCAGATTTCATAAACATCTTTAAAATTAAATATTTTATTTGCTGCGATGGCCTACTAGTGGATTCTCGATCTTACAACTCTTCTCGGCCTTTTGGCTAAGATGGGGTTAGTGAAAAGTATGACAGAGCCTTTTGCAAAACAACAGTATGGAACATACTCAATTATCGATTCAGATTTCATAAACATCTTTAAAATTAAATATTTTATTTGCTGCGATGGCCTACTAGTGGATTCTCGATCTTGAAACTCTTCTCGGCCTTTTGGCTAAGATGGGGTTAGTGAAAAGTATGACAGAGCCTTTTACAAAACAACAGTATGGAACATACTCAATTATCGATTCAGATTTCATAAACATCTTTAAAATTAAATATTTTATTTGCTGCGATGGCCTACTAGTGGATTCTCGATCTTACAACTCTTCTCGGCCTTTTGGCTAAGATGGGGTTAGTGAAAAGTATGACAGAGCCTTTTACAAAACAACAGTATGGAACATACTCAATTATCGATTAAGATTTCATAAACATCTTTAAAATTAAATATTTTATTTGCTGCGATGGCCTACTACTGGATTCTCGATCTTACAACTCTTCTCGGCCTTTTGGCTAAGATGGGGATGGTGAAAAGTATAAGAGGGCCTTTCACAAAACAACAGTATGTAACATACTCAATTATCGATTCAGATTTCATAAACATCTTTAAAATTAAATATTTTATTTGCTGCGATGGCCTACTAGTGGATTCTCGATCTTGAAACTCTTCTCGGCCTTTTGGCTAAGATGGGGATGGTGAAAAGTATAAGAGGGCCTTTCACAAAACAACAGTATGGAACATACTCAATTATCGATTCAGATTTCATAAACATCTTTAAAATTAAATATTTTATTTGCTGCGATGGCCTACTAGTGGATTCTCGATCTTGAAACTCTTCTCGGCCTTTTGGCTAAGATGGGGATGGTGAAAAGTATGACATAACCTTTCACAATACAATGGGACATACTCAATTATCGATTCAGATTTCATAAACATCTTTAAAATTAAATATATTATTTGCTGCGATGGCCTACTAGTGGATTCTCGATCTTGAAACTCTTCTCGGCCTTTTGGCTAAGATGGGGATGGTGAAAAGTATAAGAGGGCCTTTCACAAAACAACAGTATGGAACATACTCAATTATCGATTCAGATTTCATAAACATCTTTAAAATTAAATATTTTATTTGCTGCGATGGCCTACTAGTGGATTCTCGATCTTGAAACTCTTCTCGGCCTTTTGGCTAATATGGGGATGGTGAAAAGTATGACATAACCTTTCACAATACAATGGAACATACTCAATTATCGATTCAGATTTCATAAACATCTTTAAAATTAAATATATTATTTGCTGCGATGGCCTACTAGTGGATTCTCGATCTTGAAACTCTTCTCGGCCTTTTGGCTAAGATGGGGATGGTGAAAAGTATGACAGAACCTTTCACAATACAATGGAACATACTCAATTATCGATTCAGATTTCATAAACATCTTTAAAATTAAATATTTTATTTGCTGCGATGGCCTACTAGTGGATTCTCGATCTTACAACTCTTCTCGGCCTTTTGGCTAAGATGGGGATGGTGAAAAGTATGACAGAGCCTTTTGCAAAACAACAGTATGGAAAGTACTCAATTGTCGATTCTTATTTCATAAACATCTTTAAAATTAAATATTTTATTTGCAGCGATGGCCTTCTACTAGATTCTCGATCTTGAAACTCTTCTCGGCCTTTTGGCTAAGATGGGGATGGTGAAAAGTATGACAGAGCCTTTTGCAAAACAACAGTATGGAAAGTACTCAATTGTCGGCCTTTTGGCTAAGATGGGGTTAGTGAAAAGTATGACAGAGCCTTTTACAAAACAACAGTATGGAAAATACTCAATTATCGATTCTTATTTCATAAACATCTTTAAAATTAAATATTTTATTTGCTGCGATGGCCTACTAGTGGATTCTCGATCTTGAATCTCTTCTCGGCCTTTTGGCTAAGATAGGGTTAGTGAAAAGGATGACAGAGCCTTTTACAAAACAACAGTATGGAAAATACTCAATTATCGATTCATATTTCATAAACATCTTTAAAATTAAATATTTTATTTGCAGCGATGGCCTACAACTGGATTCTCGATCTTGAAACTCTTCTCGGCCTTTTGGCTAAGATGGGATTAGTGAAAAGTATGACAGAGCCTTTTACAAAACAACAGTATGGAAAATACTCAATTGTCGATTCTTATTTCATAAACATCTTTAAAATTAAATATTTTATTTGCTGCGATGGCCTACTAGTGGATTCTCGATCTTACAACTCTTCTCGGCCTTTTGGCTAAGATGGGGTTAGTGAAAAGTATGACAGAGCCTTTTACAAAACAACAGTATGGAAAATACTCAATTGTCGATTCTTATTTCATAAACATCTTTAAAATTAAATATTTTATTTGCCGCGATGGCCTACTACTGGATTCTCGATCTTGAAACTCTTCTAGGCCTTTTGGCTAAGATGGGGTTAGTGAAAAGTATGACAGAGCCTTTTACAAAACAACAGTATGGAAAATACTCAATTATCGATTCAGATTTCATAAACATCTTTAAAATTAAATATTTTATTTGCTGCATTGGCCTACTAGTGGATTCTCGATCTTGAAACTCTTCTCGGCCTTTTGGCTAAGATGGGATTAGTGAAAAGTATGACAGAGCCTTTTACAAAACAACAGTATGGAAAATACTCAATTGTCGATTCTTATTTCATAAACATCTTTAAAATTAAATATTTTATTTGCAGCGATGGCCTACTACTGGATTCTCGATCTTGAAACTCTTCTCGGCCTTTTGGCTAAGATGGGGGTAGTGAAAAGTATGACAGAGCCTTTTACAAAACAACACTATGTAACATACACAATTATCGATTCATATTTCATAAACATCTTTAAAATTAAATATTTTATTTGCTGCCATGGCCTACTAGTGGATTCTCGATCTTACAACTCTTCTCGGCCTTTTGGCTAAGATGGGGTTAGTGAAAAATATGAGAGAGCCTTTTACAAAACAACAGTATGGAACATACACAATTATCGATTCATATTTCATAAACATCTTTAAAATTAAATATTTTATTTGCTGCCATGGCCTACTAGTGGATTCTCGATCTTACAACTCTTCTCGGCCTTTTGGCTAAGATGGGGTTAGTGAAAAATATGACAGAGCCTTTTACAAAACAACAGTATGTAACATACACAATTATCGATTCATATTTCATAAACATCTTTAAAATTAAATATTTTATTTGCTGCCATGGCCTACTAGTGGATTCTCGATCTTACAACTCTTCTCGGCCTTTTGGCTAAGGTGGGGTTAGTGAAAAAATATGACAGAGCCTTTTACAAAACAACAGTATGTAACATACACAATTATCGATTCATATTTCATAAACATCTTTAAAATTAAATATTTTATTTGCAGCGATGGCCTACTAGTGGATTCTCGATCTTACAACTCTTCTCGGCCTTTTGGCTAAGATGGGGTTAGTGAAAAATATGACAGAGCCTTTTACAAAACAACAGTATGGAACATACACAATTATCGATTCATATTTCATAAACATCTTTAAAATTAAATATTTTATTTGCTGCCATGGCCTACTAGTGGATTCTCGATCTTACAACTCTTCTCGGCCTTTTGGCTAAGATGGGGTTAGTGAAAAGTATGACAGAGCCTTTTACAAAACAACAGTATGGAACATACACAATTATCGATTCATATTTCATAAACATCTTTAAAATTAAATATTTTATTTGCTGCCATGGCCTACTAGTGGATTCTCGATCTTACAACTCTTCTCGGCCTTTTGGCTAAGATGGGGTTAGTGAAAAGTATGACAGAGCCTTTTACAAAACAACAGTATGGAACATACACAATTATCGATTCATATTTCATAAACATCTTTAAAATTAAATATTTTATTTGCTGCGATGGCCTACTAGTGGATTCTCGATCTTGAAACTCTTCTCGGCCTTTTGGCTAAGATGGGGTTAGTGAAAAGTATGACAGAGCCTTTTGCAAAACAACAGTATGGAAAATACTCAATTATCGATTCATATTTCATAAACATCTTTACAATTAAATATTTTATTTGCTTCCACGGCTTACTAGTGGATTCTTGATCTTGAAACTCTTCTCGGCCTTTTGGCTAAGATGGGGTTAGTGAAAAGTATGACAGAGCCTTTTACAAAACAACAGTATGGAAAATACTCAATTATCGATTCAGATTTCATAAACAACTTTAAAATTAAATATTTTATTTGCTGCGATGGCCTACTACTGGATTCTCGATCCTGAAACTCTTCTCGGCCTTTTGGCTAAGATGGGGTTAGTGAAAAGTATGACAGAGCCTTTTACAAAACAACAGTATGGAAAATACTCAATTATCGATTCATATTTCATAAACATCTTTAAAATTAAATATTTTATTTGCTGCGATGGCCTACTAGTGGATTCTCGATCTTGAAACTCTTCTCGGCCTTTTGGCTAAGATGGGGTTAGTGAAAAGTATGACAGAGCCTTTTGCAAAACAACAGTATGGAAAATACTCAATTATCGATTCATATTTCATAAACATCTTTAAAATTAAATATTTTATTTGCTGCGATGGCCTACTACTGGATTCTCGATCTTGAAACTCTTCTCGGCCTTTTGGCTAAGATGGGGTTAGTGAAAAGTATGACAGAGCCTTTTGCAAAACAACAGTATGGAAAATACTCAATTATCGATTCAGATTTCATAAAAATCTTTAAAATTAAATATTTTATTTGCTGCCATGGCCTACTAGTGGATTCTCGATCTTGAAACTCTTCTCGGCCTTTTGGCTAAGATGGGGTTAGTGAAAAGTATGACAGAGCCTTTTGCAAAACAACAGTATGGAAAATACTCAATTATCGATTCAGATTTCATAAACATCTTTAAAATTAAATATTTTATTTGCTGCCATGGCCTACTAGTGGATTCTCGATCTTGAAACTCTTCTCGGCCTTTTGGCTAAGATGGGGTTAGTGAAAAGTATGACAGAGCCTTTTGCAAAACAACAGTATGGAAAATACTCAATTATCGATTCAGATTTCATAAACATCTTTAAAATTAAATATTTTATTTGCTGCCATGGCCTACTAGTGGAATCTCGATCTTGAAACTCTTCTCGGCCTTTTGGCTAAGATGGGGTTAGTGAAAAGTATGACAGAGCCTTTTGCAAAACAACAGTATGGAAAATACTCAATTATCGATTCATATTTCATAAACATCTTTAAAATTAAATATTTTATTTGCTGCGATGGCCTACTAGTGGATTCTCGATCTTGAAACTCTTCTCGGCCTTTTGGCTAAGATGGGGTTAGTGAAAAGTATGACAGAGCCTTTTGCAAAACAACAGTATGGAAAATACTCAATTATCGATTCATATTTCATAAACATCTTTAAAATTAAATATTTTATTTGCTGCGATGGCCTACTAGTGGATTCTCGATCTTGAAACTCTTCTCGGCCTTTTGGCTAAGATGGGGTTAGTGAAAAGTATGACAGAGCCTTTTGCAAAACAACAGTATGGAAAATACTCAATTATCGATTCATATTTCATAAACATCTTTAAAATTAAATATTTTATTTGCTGCGATGGCCTACTAGTGGATTCTCGATCTTGAAACTCTTCTCGGCCTTTTGGCCAAGATGGGGTTAGTGAAAAGTATGACAGAGCCTTTTGCAAAACAACAGTATGGAAAATACTCAATTATCGATTCAGATTTCATAAACATCTTTAAAATTAAATATTTTATTTGCTGCGATGGCCTACTACTGGATTCTCGATCTTGAAACTCTTCTCGGCCTTTTGGCTAAGATGGGGTTAGTGACAAGTATGACAGAGCCTTTTGCAAAACAACAGTATGAAAAATACTCAATTATCGATTCATATTTCATAAAAATCTTTACAATTAAATATTTTATTTGCTTCCACGGCTTACTAGTGGATTCTTGATCTTGAAACTCTTCTCGGCCTTTTGGCTAAGATGGGGTTAGTGAAAAGTATGACAGAGCATTTTACAAAACAACAGTATGGAAAATACTCAATTATCGATTCATATTTCATAAACATCTTTAAAATTAAATATTTTATTTGCTGCCATGGCCTACTAGTGGATTCTCGATCTTGAAACTCTTCTCGGCCTTTTGGCTAAGATGGGGTTAGTGAAAAGTATGACAGAGCCTTTTGCAAAACAACAGTATGGAAAATACTCAATTGTCGATACAGATTTCATAAACATCTTTAAAATTAAATATTTTATTTGCTGCGATGGCCTACTAGTGGATTCTCGATCTTGAAACTCTTCTCGGCCTTTTGGCTAAGATGGGGTTAGTGAAAAGTATGACAGAGCCTTTTGCAAAACAACAGTATGGAAAATACTCAATTATCGATTCATATTTCATAAACATCTTTAAAATTAAATATTTTATTTGCTGCGATGGCCTACTAGTGGATTCTCGATCTTGAAACTCTTCTCGGCCTTTTGGCTAAGATGGGGTTAGTGAAAAGTATGACAGAGCCTTTTGCATAACAACAGTATGGAAAATACTCAATTATCGATTCAGATTTCATAAACATCTTTAAAATTAAATATTTTATTTGCTGCGATGGCCTACTAGTGGATTCTCGATCTTGAAACTCTTCTCGGCCTTTTGGCTAAGATGGGGTTAGTGAAAAGTATGACAGAGCCTTTTGCAAAACAACAGTATGGAAAATACTCAATTATCGATTCATATTTCATAAACATCTTTAAAATTAAATATTTTATTTGCTGCCATGGCCTACTAGTGGATTCTCGATCTTGAAACTCTTCTCGGCCTTTTGGCTAAGATGGGGTTAGTGAAAAGTATGACAGAGCCTTTTGCAAAACAACAGTATGGAAAATACTCAATTGTCGATACAGATTTCATAAACATCTTTAAAATTAAATATTTTATTTGCTGCGATGGCCTACTAGTGGATTCTCGATCTTGAAACTCTTCTCGGCCTTTTGGCTAAGATGGGGTTAGTGAAAAGTATGACAGAGCCTTTTGCAAAACAACAGTATGGAAAATACTCAATTATCGATTCATATTTCATAAACATCTTTAAAATTAAATATTTTATTTGCTGCGATGGCCTACTAGTGGATTCTCGATCTTGAAACTCTTCTCGGCCTTTTGGCTAAGATGGGGTTAGTGAAAAGTATGACAGAGCCTTTTGCAAAACAACAGTATGGAAAATACTCAATTATCGATTCATATTTCATAAACATCTTTAAAATTAAATATTTTATTTGCTGCGATGGCCTACTAGTGGATTCTCGATCTTGAAACTCTTCTCGGCCTTTTGGCCAAGATGGGGTTAGTGAAAAGTATGACAGAGCCTTTTGCAAAACAACAGTATGGAAAATACTCAATTGTCGATTCAGATTTCATAAACATCTTTAAAATTAAATATTTTATTTGCTGCGATGGCCTACTAGTGGATTCTCGATCTTGAAACTCTTCTCGGCCTTTTGGCTAAGATGGGGTTAGTGAAAAGTATGACAGAGCCTTTTGCAAAACAACAGTATGGAAAATACTCAATTATCGATTCATATTTCATAAACATCTTTAAAATTAAATATTTTATTTGCTGCGATGGCCTACTAGTGGATTCTCGATCTTGAAACTCTTCTCGGCCTTTTGGCTAAGATGGGGTTAGTGAAAAGTATGACAGAGCCTTTTGCATAACAACAGTATGGAAAATACTCAATTATCGATTCAGATTTCATAAACATCTTTAAAATTAAATATTTTATTTGCTGCCATGGCCTACTAGTGGATTCTCGATCTTGAAAATTAAATATTTTATTTGCTTCCACGGCTTACTAGTGGATTCTTTATCTTGAAACTCTTCTCGGCCTTTTGGCTAAGATGGGGTTAGTGAAAAGTATGACAGAGCCTTTTACAAAACAACAGTATGGAAAATACTCAATTATCGATTCAGATTTCATAAACATCTTTAAAATTAAATATTTTATTTGCTTCCACGGCTTACTAGTGGATTCTTGATCTTGAAACTCTTCTCGGCCTTTTGGCTAAGATGGGGTTAGTGAAAAGTATGACAGAGCCTTTTGCAAAACAACAGTATGGAAAATACTCAATTATCGATTCAGATTTCATAAACATCTTTAAAATTAAATATTTTATTTGCTGCCATGGCCTACTAGTGGATTCTCGATCTTGAAACTCTTCTCGGCCTTTTGGCTAAGATGGGGTTAGTGAAAAGTATGACAGAGCCTTTTGCAAAACAACAGTATGGAAAATACTCAATTATCGATTCAGATTTCATAAACATCTTTAAAATTAAATATTTTATTTGCTTCCACGGCTTACTAGTGGATTCTTTATCTTGAAACTCTTCTCTGCCTTTTGGCTAAGATGGGGTTAGTGAAAAGTATGACAGAGCCTTTTACAAAACAACAGTATGGAAAATACTCAATTATCGATTCAGATTTCATAAACATCTTTAAAATTAAATATTTTATTTGCTTCCACGGCTTACTAGTGGATTCTTTATCTTGAAACTCTTCTCGGCCTTTTGGCTAAGATGGGGTTAGTGAAAAGTATGACAGAGCCTTTTACAAAATAACAGTATGGAAAATACTCAATTATCGATTCAGATTTCATAAACATCTTTAAAATTAAATATTTTATTTGCTTCCACGGCTTACTAGTGGATTCTTGATCTTGAAACTCTTCTCGGCCTTTTGGCTAAGATGGGGTTAGTGAAAAGTATGACAGAGCCTTTTGCAAAACAACAGTATGGAAAATACTCAATTATCGATTCAGATTTCATAAACATCTTTAAAATTAAATATTTTATTTGCTGCCATGGCCTACTAGTGGATTCTTGATCTTGAAACTCTTCTCGGCCTTTTGGCTAAGATGGGGTTAGTGAAAAGTATGACAGAGCCTTTTGCAAAACAACAGTATGGAAAATACTCAATTATCGATTCAGATTTCATAAACATCTTTAAAATTAAATATTTTATTTGCTTCCACGGCTTACTAGTGGATTCTTGATCTTGAAACTCTTCTCGGCCTTTTGGCTAAGATGGGGTTAGTGAAAAGTATGACAGAGCCTTTTACAAAACAACAGTATGGAAAATACTCAATTATCGATTCATATTTCATAAACATCTTTAAAATTAAATATTTTATTTGCTGCGATGGCCTACTAGTGGATTCTCGATCTTGAAACTCTTCTCGGCCTTTTGGCTAAGATGGGGTTAGTGAAAAGTATGACAGAGCCTTTTGCAAAACAACAGTATGGAAAATACTCAATTGTAGATACAGATTTCATAAACATCTTTAAAATTAAATATTTTATTTGCTTCCACGGCTTACTAGTGGATTCTTGATCTTGAAACTCTTCTCGGCCTTTTGGCTAAGATGGGGTTAGTGAAAAGTATGACAGAGCCTTTTGCAAAACAACAGTATGGAAAATACTCAATTATCGATTCAGATTTCATAAACATCTTTAAAATTAAATATTTTATTTGCTGCCATGGCCTACATGTGGATTCTCGATCTTACAACTCTTCTCGGCCTTTTGGCTAAGATGGGGTTAGTGAAAAGTATGACAGAGCCTTTTGCAAAACAACAGTATGGAAAATACTCAATTATCGATTCATATTTCATAAACATCTTTAAAATTAAATATTTTATTTGCTGCGATGGCCTACTAGTGGATTCTCGATCTTGAAACTCTTCTCGGCCTTTTGGCTAAGATGGGGTTAGTGAAAAGTATGACAGAGCCTTTTGCAAAACAACAGTATGGAAAATACTCAATTATCGATTCAGATTTCATAAACATCTTTAAAATTAAATATTTTATTTGCTTCCACGGCTTACTAGTGGATTCTTGATCTTGAAACTCTTCTCGGCCTTTTGGCTAAGATGGGGTTAGTGAAAAGTATGACAGAGCCTTTTGCAAAACAACAGTATGGAAAATACTCAATTATCGATTCAGATTTTATAAACATCTTTAAAATTAAATATTTTATTTGCTGCCATGGCCTACTAGTGGATTCTCGATCTTGAAACTCTTCTCGGCCTTTTGGATAAGATGGGGTTAGTGAAAAGTATGACAGAGCCTTTTACAAAACAACAGTATGGAAAATACTCAATTATCGATTCAGATTTCATAAACATCTTTCAAATTAAATATTTTATTTGCTTCCACGGCTTACTAGTGGATTCTTGATCTTGAAACTGTTCTCGGCCTTTTGGCTAAGATGGGGTTAGTGAAAAGTATGACAGAGCCTTTTGCAAAACAACAGTATGGAAAATACTCAATTATCGATTCAGATTTCATAAACATTTTTAAAATTAAATATTTTATTTGCTTCCACGGCTTACTAGTGGATTCTTGATCTTGAAACTCTTCTCGGCCTTTTGGCTAAGATGGGGTTAGTGAAAAGTATGACAGAGCCTTTTACAAAACAACAGTATGGAAAATACTCAATTATCGATTCAGATTTCATAAACATCTTTCAAATTAAATATTTTATTTGCTTCCACGGCTTACTAGTGGATTCTTGATCTTGAAACTCTTCTCGGCCTTTTGGCTAAGATGGGGTTAGTGAAAAGTATGACAGAGCCTTTTGCAAAACAACAGTATGGAAAATACTCAATTATCGATTCAGATTTCATAAACATCTTTAAAATTAAATATTTTATTTGCTTCCACGGCTTACTAGTGGATTCTTGATCTTGAAACTCTTCTCGGCCTTTTGGCTAAGATGGGGTTAGTGAAAAGTATGACAGAGCCTTTTACAAAACAACAGTATGGAAAATACTCAATTATCGATTCATATTTCATAAACATCTTTAAAATTAAATATTTTATTTGCTGCGATGGCCTACTAGTGGATTCTCGAAATTGAAACTCTTCTCGGCCTTTTGGCTAAGATGGGGTTAGTGAAAAGTATGACAGAGCCTTTTGCAAAACAACAGTATGGAAAATACTCAATTGTCGATACAGATTTCATAAACATCTTTAAAATTAAATATTTTATTTGCTTCCACGGCTTACTAGTGGATTCTTGATCTTGAAACTCTTCTCGGCCTTTTGGCTAAGATGGGGTTAGTGAAAAGTATGACAGAGCCTTTTGCAAAACAACAGTATGGAAAATACTCAATTATCGATTCAGATTTCATAAACATCTTAAAAATTAAATATTTTATTTGCTGCCATGGCCTACTAGTGGAATCTCGATCTTGAAACTCTTCTCGGCCTTTTGGCTAAGATGGGGTTAGTGAAAAGTATGACAGAGCCTTTTGCAAAACAACAGTATGGAAAATACTCAATTATCGATTCATATTTCATAAACATCTTTAAAATTAAATATTTTATTTGCTGCGATGGCCTACTAGTGGATTCTCGATCTTGAAACTCTTCTCGGCCTTTTGGCTAAGATGGGGTTAGTGAAAAGTATGACAGAGCCTTTTGCAAAACAACAGTATGGAAAATACTCAATTATCGATTCATATTTCATAAACATCTTTAAAATTAAATATTTTATTTGCTGCGATGGCCTACTAGTGGATTCTCGATCTTGAAACTCTTCTCGGCCTTTTGGCTAAGATGGGGTTAGTGAAAAGTATGACAGAGCCTTTTGCAAAACAACAGTATGGAAAATACTCAATTATCGATTCATATTTCATAAACATCTTTAAAATTAAATATTTTATTTGCTGCGATGGCCTACTAGTGGATTCTCGATCTTGAAACTCTTCTCGGCCTTTTGGCCAAGATGGGGTTAGTGAAAAGTATGACAGAGCCTTTTGCAAAACAACAGTATGGAAAATACTCAATTATCGATTCAGATTTCATAAACATCTTTAAAATTAAATATTTTATTTGCTTCCACGGCTTACTAGTGAATTCTTGATCTTGAAACTCTTCTCGGCCTTTTGGCTAAGATGGGGTTAGTGAAAAGTATGACAGAGCCTTTTACAAAACAACAGTATGGAAAATACTCAATTATCGATTCAGATTTCATAAACATCTTTAAAATTAAATATTTTATTTGCTTCCACGGCTTACTAGTGGATTCTTGATCTTGAAACTGTTCTCGGCCTTTTGGCTAAGATGGGGTTAGTGAAAAGTATGACAGAGCCTTTTGCAAAACAACAGTATGGAAAATACTCAATTATCGATTCAGATTTCATAAACATCTTTAAAATTAAATATTTTATTTGCTGCCATGGCCTACTAGTGGATTCTCGATCTTGAAACTCTTCTCGGCCTTTTGGCTAAGATGGGGTTAGTGAAAAGTATGACAGAGCCTTTTACAAAACAACAGTATGGAAAATACTCAATTATCGATTCAGATTTCATAAACATCTTTAAAATTAAATATTTTATTTGCTTCCACGGCTTACTAGTGGATTCTTGATCTTGAAACTCTTCTCGGCCTTTTGGCTAAGATGGGGTTAGTGAAAAGTATGACAGAGCCTTTTGCAACACAACAGTATGGAAAATACTCAATTATCGATTCAGATTTCATAAACATCTTTAAAATTAAATATTTTATTTGCTTCCACGGCTTACTAGTGGATTCTTGATCTTGAAACTCTTCTCGGCCTTTTGGCTAAGATGGGGTTAGTGAAAAGTATGACAGAGCCTTTTACAAAACAACAGTATGGAAAATACTCAATTATCGATTCAGATTTCATAAACATCTTTCAAATTAAATATTTTATTTGCTTCCACGGCTTACTAGTGGATTCTTGATCTTGAAACTCTTCTCGGCCTTTTGGCTAAGATGGGGTTAGTGAAAAGTATGACAGAGCCTTTTGCAAAACAACAGTATGGAAAATACTCAATTATCGATTCAGATTTCATAAACATCTTTAAAATTAAATATTTTATTTGCTGCCATGGCCTACACGTGGATTCTCGATCTTACAACTCTTCTCGGCCTTTTGGCTAAGATGGGGTTAGTGAAAAGTATGACAGAGCCTTTTGCAAAACAACAGTATGGAAAATACTCAATTATCGATTCAGATTTCATAAACATCTTTAAAATTAAATATTTTATTTGCTGCCATGGCCTACTAGTGGATTCTCGATCTTGAAACTCTTCTCGGCCTTTTGGCTAAGATGGGGTTAGTGAAAAGTATGACAGAGCCTTTTACAAAACAACAGTATGGAAAATACTCAATTGTCGATTCTTATTTCATAAACATCTTTAAAATTAAATATTTTATTTGCTGCGATGGCCTACTAGTGGATTCTCGATCTTACAACTCTTCTCGGCATTTTGGCTAAGATGGGGTTAGTGAAAAGTATGACAGAGCCTTTTGCAAAACAACAGTATGGAAAATACTCAATTATCGATTCAGATTTCATAAACATCTTTAAAATTAAATTTTTTATTTGCTGCGATGGCCTACTAGTGGATTCTCGATCTTGAAACTCTTCTCGGCCTTTTGGCTAAGATGGGGTTAGTGAAAAGTATGACAAAGCCTTTTGCAAAACAACAGTATGGAAAATACTCAATTATCGATTCAGATTTCATAAACATCTTTAAAATTAAATATTTTATTTGCTTCCACGGCTTGCTAGTGGATTCTTGATCTTGAAACTCTTCTCGGCCTTTTGGCTAAGATGGGGTTAGTGAAAAGTATGACAGAGCCTTTTGCAAAACAACAGTATGGAAAATACTCAATTATCGATTCAGATTTCATAAACATCTTTAAAATTAAATATTTTATTTGCTGCCATGGCCTACTAGTGGATTCTCGATCTTGAAACTCTTCTCGGCCTTTTGGCTAAGATGGGGTTAGTGAAAAGTATGACAGAGCCTTTTACAAAACAACAGTATGGAAAATACTCAATTATCGATTCAGATTTCATAAACATCTTTCAAATTAAATATTTTATTTGCTTCCACGGCTTACTAGTGGATTCTTGATCTTGAAACTCTTCTCGGCCTTTTGGCTAAGATGGGGTTAGTGAAAAGTATGACAGAGCCTTTTGCAAAACAACAGTATGGAAAATACTCAATTATCGATTCAGATTTCATAAACATCTTTAAAATTAAATATTTTATTTGCTTCCACGGCTTACTAGTGGATTCTTTATCTTGAAACTCTTCTCGGCCTTTTGGCTAAGATGGGGTTAGTGAAAAGTATGACAGAGCCTTTTACAAAACAACAGTATGGAAAATACTCAATTATCGATTCAGATTTCATAAACATCTTTAAAATTAAATATTTTATTTGCTTCCACGGCTTACTAGTGGATTCTTGATCTTGAAACTCTTCTCGGCCTTTTGGCTATGATGGGGTTAGTGAAAAGTATGACAGAGCCTTTTGCAAAACAACAGTATGGAAAATACTCAATTATCGATTCAGATTTCATAAACATCTTTAAAATTAAATATTTTATTTGCTTCCACGGCTTACTAGTGGATTCTTGATCTTGAAACTCTTCTCGGCCTTTTGGCTAAGATGGGGTTAGTGAAAAGTATGACAGAGCCTTTTACAAAACAACAGTATGGAAAATACTCAATTATCGATTCAGATTTCATAAACATCTTTAAAATTAAATATTTTATTTGCTTCCACGGCTTACTAGTGGATTCTTGATCTTGAAACTCTTCTCGGCCTTTTGGCTAAGATGGGGTTAGTGAAAAGTATGACAGAGCCTTTTACAAAACAACAGTATGGAAAATACTCAATTATCGATTCATATTTCATAAACATCTTTAAAATTAAATATTTTATTTGCTGCGATGGCCTACTAGTGGATTCTCGATCTTGAAACTCTTCTCGGCCTTTTGGCTAAGATGGGGTTAGTGAAAAGTATGACAGAGCCTTTTGCAAAACAACAGTATGGAAAATACTCAATTGTCGATACAGATTTCATAAACATCTTTAAAATTAAATATTTTATTTGCTTCCACGGCTTACTAGTGGATTCTTGATCTTGAAACTCTTCTCGGCCTTTTGGCTAAGATGGGGTTAGTGAAAAGTATGACAGAGCCTTTTGCAAAACAACAGTATGGAAAATACTCAATTATCGATTCAGATTTCATAAACATCTTTAAAATTTAATATTTTATTTGCTGCCATGGCCTACATGTGGATTCTCGATCTTACAACTCTTCTCGGCCTTTTGGCTAAGATGGGGTTAGTGAAAAGTATGACAGAGCCTTTTGCAAAACAACAGTATGGAAAATACTCAATTATCGATTCAGATTTCATAAACATCTTTAAAATTAAATATTTTATTTGCTGCCATGGCCTACTAGTGGATTCTCGATGTTGAAACTCTTCTCGGCCTTTTGGCTAAGATGGGGTTAGTGAAAAGTATGACAGAGCCTTTTACAAAACAACAGTATGGAAAATACTCAATTGTCGATTCTTATTTCATAAACATCTTTAAAATTAAATATTTTATTTGCTGCGATGGCCTACTAGTGGATTCTCGATCTTAAAACTCTTCTCTGCATTTTGGCTAAGATGGGGTTAGTGAAAAGTATGACAGAGCCTTTTGCAAAACAACAGTATGGAAAATACTCAATTATCGATTCAGATTTCATAAACATCTTTAAAATTAATTTTTTTATTTGCTTCCACGGCTTACTAGTGGATTCTTGATCTTGAAACTCTTCTCGGCCTTTTGGCTAAGATGGGGTTAGTGAAAAGTATGACAGAGCCTTTTACAAAACAACAGTATGGAAAATACTCAATTGTCGATTCTTATTTCATAAACATCTTTAAAATTAAATATTTTATTTGCTTCCACGGCTTACTAGTGGATTCTTGATCTTGAAACTCTTCTCGGCCTTTTGGCTAAGATGGGGTTAGTGAAAAGTATGACAAAGCCTTTTGCAAAACAACAGTATGGAAAATACTCAATTATCGATTCAGATTTCATAAACATCTTTAAAATTAAATATTTTATTTGCTTCCACGGCTTGCTAGTGGATTCTTGATCTTGAAACTCTTCTCGGCCTTTTGGCTAAGATGGGGTTAGTGAAAAGTATGACAGAGCCTTTTACAAAACAACAGTATGGAAAATACTCAATTGTCGATTCTTATTTCATAAACATCTTTAAAATTAAATATTTTATTTGCTGCGATGGCCTACTAGTGGATTCTCGATCTTACAACTCTTCTCGGCATTTTGGCTAAGATGGGGTTAGTGAAAAGTATGACAGAGCCTTTTGCAAAACAACAGTATGGAAAATACTCAATTATCGATTCAGATTTCATAAACATCTTTAAAATTAATTTTTTTATTTGCTTCCACGGCTTACTAGTGGATTCTTGATCTTGAAACTCTTCTCGGCCTTTTGGCTAAGATGGGGTTAGTGAAAAGTATGACAGAGCCTTTTACAAAACAACAGTATGGAAAATACTCAATTGTCGATTCTTATTTCATAAACATCTTTAAAATTAAATATTTTATTTGCTTCCACGGCTTACTAGTGGATTCTTGATCTTGAAACTCTTCTCGGCCTTTTGGCTAAGATGGGGTTAGTGAAAAGTATGACAAAGCCTTTTGCAAAACAACAGTATGGAAAATACTCAATTATCGATTCAGATTTCATAAACATCTTTAAAATTAAATATTTTATATGCTTCCACGGCTTGCTAGTGGATTCTTGATCTTGAAACTCTTCTCGGCCTTTTGGCTAAGATGGGGTTAGTGAAAAGTATGACAGAGCCTTTTACAAAACAACAGTATGGAAAAAACTCAATTATCGATTCAGATTTCATAAACATCTTTAAAATTAAATATATTATTTGCTGCGATGGCCTACTAGTGGATTCTCGATGTTGAAACTCTTCTCGGCCTTTTGGCTAAGATGGGGTTAGTGAAAAGTATGACAGAGCCTTTTACAAAACAACAGTATGGAAAATACTCAATTGTCGATTCTTATTTCATAAACATCTTTAAAATTAAATATTTTATTTGCTGCGATGGCCTACTAGTGGATTCTCGATCTTACAACTCTTCTCGGCATTTTGGCTAAGATGGGGTTAGTGAAAAGTATGACAGAGCCTTTTGCAAAACAACAGTATGGAAAATACTCAATTATCGATTCAGATTTCATAAACATCTTTAAAATTAAATTTTTTATTTGCTGCGATGGCCTACTAGTGGATTCTCGATCTTGAAACTCTTCTCGGCCTTTTGGCTAAGATGGGGTTAGTGAAAAGTATGACAGAGCCTTTTACAAAACAACAGTATGGAAAATACTCAATTGTCGATTCTTATTTCATAAACATCTTTAAAATTAAATATTTTATTTGCTTCCACGGCTTACTAGTGGATTCTTGATCTTGAAACTCTTCTCGGCCTTTTGGCTAAGATGGGGTTAGTGAAAAGTATGACAGAGCCTTTTACAAAACAACAGTATGGAAAATACTCAATTGTCGATTCTTATTTCATAAACATCTTTAAAATTAAATATTTTATTTGCTGCGATGGCCTACTAGTGGATTCTCGATCTTACAACTCTTCTCGGCATTTTGGCTAAGATGGGGTTAGTGAAAAGTATGACAGAGCCTTTTGCAAAACAACAGTATGGAAAATACTCAATTATCGATTCAGATTTCATAAACATCTTTAAAATTTAATATTTTATTTGCTGCCATGGCCTACATGTGGATTCTCGATCTTACAACTCTTCTCGGCCTTTTGGCTAAGATGGGGTTAGTGAAAAGTATGACAGAGCCTTTTGCAAAACAACAGTATGGAAAATACTCAATTATCGATTCAGATTTCATAAACATCTTTAAAATAAAATATTTTATTTGCTGCCATGGCCTACTAGTGGATTCTCGATGTTGAAACTCTTCTCGGCCTTTTGGCTAAGATGGGGTTAGTGAAAAGTATGACAGAGCCTTTTACAAAACAACAGTATGGAAAATACTCAATTGTCGATTCTTATTTCATAAACATCTTTAAAATTAAATATTTTATTTGCTGCGATGGCCTACTAGTGGATTCTCGATCTTACAACTCTTCTCGGCATTTTGGCTAAGATGGGGTTAGTGAAAAGTATGACAGAGCCTTTTGCAAAACAACAGTATGGAAAATACTCAATTATCGATTCAGATTTCATAAACATCTTTAAAATTAAATTTTTTATTTGCTGCGATGGCCTACTAGTGGATTCTCGATCTTGAAACTCTTCTCGGCCTTTTGGCTAAGATGGGGTTAGTAAAAAGTATGACAGAGCCTTTTACAAAACAACAGTATGGAAAATACTCAATTGTCGATTCTTATTTCATAAACATCTTTAAAATTAAATATTTTATTTGCTTCCACGGCTTACTAGTGGATTCTTGATCTTGAAACTCTTCTCGGCCTTTTGGCTAAGATGGGGTTAGTGAAAAGTATGACAAAGCCTTTTGCAAAACAACAGTATGGAAAATACTCAATTATCGATTCAGATTTCATAAACATCTTTAAAATTAAATATTTTATTTGCTTCCACGGCTTGCTAGTGGATTCTTGATCTTGAAACTCTTCTCGGCCTTTTGGCTAAGATGGGGTTAGTGAAAAGTATGACAGAGCCTTTTACAAAACAACAGTATGGAAAATACTCAATTATCGATTCAGATTTCATAAACATCTTTAAAATTAAATATATTATTTGCTGCGATGGCCTACTGGTGGATTCTCGATCTTGAAACTCTTCTCGGCCTTTTGGCTAAGATGGGGTTAGTGAAAAGTATGACAAAGCCTTTTGCAAAACAACAGTATGGAAAATACTCAATTATCGATTCAGATTTCATAAACATCTTTAAAATTAAATATTTTATTTGCTTCCACGGCTTGCTAGTGGATTCTTGATCTTGAAACTCTTCTCGGCCTTTTGGCTAAGATGGGGTTAGTGAAAAGTATGACAGAGCCTTTTACAAAACAACAGTATGGAAAATACTCAATTATCGATTCAGATTTCATAAACATCTTTAAAATTAAATATATTATTTGCTGCGATGGCCTACTGGTGGATTCTCGATCTTGAAACTCTTCTCGGCCTTTTGGCTAAGATGGGGTTAGTGAAAAGTATGACAGAGCCTTTTACAAAACAACAGTATGGATAATACTCAATTGTCGATTCTTATTTCATAAACATCTTTAAAATTAAATATTTTATTTGCTGCGATGGCCTACTAGTGGATTCTCGATCTTACAACTCTTCTCGGCATTTTGGCTAAGATGGGGTTAGTGAAAAGTATGACAGAGCCTTTTGCAAAACAACAGTATGGAAAATACTCAATTATCGATTCAGATTTCATAAACATCTTTAAAATTTAATATTTTATTTGCTGCCATGGCCTACATGTGGATTCTCGATCTTACAACTCTTCTCGGCCTTTTGGCTAAGATGGGGTTAGTGAAAAGTATGACAGAGCCTTTTGCAAAACAACAGTATGGAAAATACTCAATTATCGATTCAGATTTCATAAACATCTTTAAAATTAAATATTTTATTTGCTGCCATGGCCTACTAGTGGATTCTCGATGTTGAAACTCTTCTCGGCCTTTTGGCTAAGATGGGGTTAGTGAAAAGTATGACAGAGCCTTTTACAAAACAACAGTATGGAAAATACTCAATTGTCGATTCTTATTTCATAAACATCTTTAAAATTAAATATTTTATTTGCTGCGATGGCCTACTAGTGGATTCTCGATCTTACAACTCTTCTCGGCATTTTGGCTAAGATGGGGTTAGTGAAAAGTATGACAGAGCCTTTTGCAAAACAACAGTTTGGAAAATACTCAATTATCGATTCAGATTTCATAAACATCTTTAAAATTAAATTTTTTATTTGCTTCCACGGCTTACTAGTGGATTCTTGATCTTGAAACTCTTCTCGGCCTTTTGGCTAAGATGGGGTTAGTGAAAAGTATGACAGAGCCTTTTACAAAACAACAGTATGGAAAATACTCAATTGTCGATTCTTATTTCATAAACATCTTTAAAATTAAATATTTTATTTGCTTCCACGGCTTACTAGTGGATTCTTGATCTTGAAACTCTTCTCGGCCTTTTGGCTAAGATGGGGTTAGTGAAAAGTATGACAAAGCCTTTTGCAAAACAACAGTATGGAAAATACTCAATTATCGATTCAGATTTCATAAACATCTTTAAAATTAAATATTTTATTTGCTTCCACGGCTTGCTAGTGGATTCTTGATCTTGAAACTCTTCTCGGCCTTTTGGCTAAGATGGGGTTAGTGAAAAGTATGACAGAGCCTTTTACAAAACAACAGTATGGAAAATACTCAATTATCGATTCAGATTTCATAAACATCTTTAAAATTAAATATATTATTTGCTGCGATGGCCTACTGGTGGATTCTCGATCTTGAAACTCTTCTCGGCCTTTTGGCTAAGATGGGGTTAGTGAAAAGTATGACAGAGCCTTTTACAAAACAACAGTATGGAAAATACTCAATTGTCGATTCTTATTTCATAAACATCTTTAAAATTAAATATTTTATTTGCTGCGATGGCCTACTAGTGGATTCTCGATCTTACAACTCTTCTCGGCATTTTGGCTAAGATGGGGTTAGTGAAAAGTATGACAGAGCCTTTTGCAAAACAACAGTATGGAAAATACTCAATTATCGATTCAGATTTCATAAACATCTTTAAAATTAAATTTTTTATTTGCTGCGATGGCCTACTAGTGGATTCTCGATCTTGAAACTCTTCTCGGCCTTTTGGCTAAGATGGGGTTAGTGAAAAGTATGACAGAGCCTTTTACAAAACAACAGTATGGAAAATACTCAATTGTCGATTCTTATTTCATAAACATCTTTAAAATTAAATATTTTATTTGCTTCCACGGCTTACTAGTGGATTCTTGATCTTGAAACTCTTCTCGGCCTTTTGGCTAAGATGGGGTTAGTGAAAAGTATGACAAAGCCTTTTGCAAAACAACAGTATGGAAAATACTCAATTATCGATTCAGATTTCATAAACATCTTTAAAATTAAATATTTTATTTGCTTCCACGGCTTGCTAGTGGATTCTTGATCTTGAAACTCTTCTCGGCCTTTTGGCTAAGATGGGGTTAGTGAAAAGTATGACAGAGCCTTTTACAAAACAACAGTATGGAAAATACTCAATTATCGATTCAGATTTCATAAACATCTTTAAAATTAAATATATTATTTGCTGCGATGGCCTACTGGTGGATTCTCGATCTTGAAACTCTTCTCGGCCTTTTGGCTAAGATGGGGTTAGTGAAAAGTATGACAGAGCCTTTTACAAAACAACAGTATGGAAAATACTCAATTATCGATTCATATTTCATAAACATCTTTAAAATTAAATATTTTATTTGCTGCCATGGCCTACTAGTGGATTCTCGATCTTGAAGCTCTTCTCGGCCTTTTGGCTAAGATGGGGTTAGTGAAAAGTATGACAGAGCCTTTTACAAAACAACAGTATGGAAAATACTCAATTATCGATTCAGATTTCATAAACATCTTTAAAATTAAATATTTTATTTGCTGCCATGGCCTACTAGTGGATTCTCGATCTTGAAACTCTTCTCGGCCTTTTGGCTAAGATGGGGTTAGTGAAAAGTATGACAGAGCCTTTTACAAAACAACAGTATGGAAAATACTCAATTATCGATTCAGATTTCATAAACATCTTTAAAATTAAATATTTTATTTGCTGCCATGGCCTACTAGTGGATTCTCGATCTTGAAACTCTTCTCGGCCTTTTGGCTAAGATGGGGTTAGTGAAAAGTATGACAGAGCCTTTTACAAAACAACAGTATGGAAAATACTCAATTATCGATTCAGATTTCATAAACATCTTTAAAATTAAATATATTATTTGCTGCGATGGCCTACTGGTGGATTCTCGATCTTGAAACTCTTCTCGGCCTTTTGGCTAAGATGGGGTTAGTGAAAAGTATGACAGAGCCTTTTACAAAACAACAGTATGGAAAATACTCAATTATCGATTCATATTTCATAAACATCTTTAAAATTAAATATTTTATTTGCTGCCATGGCCTACTAGTGGATTCTCGATCTTGAAGCTCTTCTCGGCCTTTTGGCTAAGATGGGGTTAGTGAAAAGTATGACAGAGCCTTTTACAAAACAACAGTATGGAAAATACTCAATTATCGATTCAGATTTCATAAACATCTTTAAAATTAAATATTTTATTTGCTGCCATGGCCTACTAGTGGATTCTCGATCTTGAAACTCTTCTCGGCCTTTTGGCTAAGATGGGGTTAGTGAAAAGTATGACAGAGCCTTTTACAAAACAACAGTATGGAAAATACTCAATTATCGATTCAGATTTCATAAACATCTTTAAAATTAAATATATTATTTGCTGCGATGGCCTACTGGTGGATTCTCGATCTTGAAACTCTTCTCGGCCTTTTGGCTAAGATGGGGTTAGTGAAAAGTATGACAGAGCCTTTTACAAAACAACAGTATGGATAATACTCAATTGTCGATTCTTATTTCATAAACATCTTTAAAATTAAATATTTTATTTGCTGCGATGGCCTACTAGTGGATTCTCGATCTTACAACTCTTCTCGGCATTTTGGCTAAGATGGGGTTAGTGAAAAGTATGACAGAGCCTTTTGCAAAACAACAGTATGGAAAATACTCAATTATCGATTCAGATTTCATAAACATCTTTAAAATTTAATATTTTATTTGCTGCCATGGCCTACATGTGGATTCTCGATCTTACAACTCTTCTCGGCCTTTTGGCTAAGATGGGGTTAGTGAAAAGTATGACAGAGCCTTTTGCAAAACAACAGTATGGAAAATACTCAATTATCGATTCAGATTTCATAAACATCTTTAAAATTAAATATTTTATTTGCTGCCATGGCCTACTAGTGGATTCTCGATGTTGAAACTCTTCTCGGCCTTTTGGCTAAGATGGGGTTAGTGAAAAGTATGACAGAGCCTTTTACAAAACAACAGTATGGAAAATACTCAATTGTCGATTCTTATTTCATAAACATCTTTAAAATTAAATATTTTATTTGCTGCGATGGCCTACTAGTGGATTCTCGATCTTACAACTCTTCTCGGCATTTTGGCTAAGATGGGGTTAGTGAAAAGTATGACAGAGCCTTTTGCAAAACAACAGTTTGGAAAATACTCAATTATCGATTCAGATTTCATAAACATCTTTAAAATTAAATTTTTTATTTGCTTCCACGGCTTACTAGTGGATTCTTGATCTTGAAACTCTTCTCGGCCTTTTGGCTAAGATGGGGTTAGTGAAAAGTATGACAGAGCCTTTTACAAAACAACAGTATGGAAAATACTCAATTGTCGATTCTTATTTCATAAACATCTTTAAAATTAAATATTTTATTTGCTTCCACGGCTTACTAGTGGATTCTTGATCTTGAAACTCTTCTCGGCCTTTTGGCTAAGATGGGGTTAGTGAAAAGTATGACAAAGCCTTTTGCAAAACAACAGTATGGAAAATACTCAATTATCGATTCAGATTTCATAAACATCTTTAAAATTAAATATTTTATTTGCTTCCACGGCTTGCTAGTGGATTCTTGATCTTGAAACTCTTCTCGGCCTTTTGGCTAAGATGGGGTTAGTGAAAAGTATGACAGAGCCTTTTACAAAACAACAGTATGGAAAATACTCAATTATCGATTCAGATTTCATAAACATCTTTAAAATTAAATATATTATTTGCTGCGATGGCCTACTGGTGGATTCTCGATCTTGAAACTCTTCTCGGCCTTTTGGCTAAGATGGGGTTAGTGAAAAGTATGACAGAGCCTTTTACAAAACAACAGTATGGAAAATACTCAATTGTCGATTCTTATTTCATAAACATCTTTAAAATTAAATATTTTATTTGCTGCGATGGCCTACTAGTGGATTCTCGATCTTACAACTCTTCTCGGCATTTTGGCTAAGATGGGGTTAGTGAAAAGTATGACAGAGCCTTTTGCAAAACAACAGTATGGAAAATACTCAATTATCGATTCAGATTTCATAAACATCTTTAAAATTAAATTTTTTATTTGCTGCGATGGCCTACTAGTGGATTCTCGATCTTGAAACTCTTCTCGGCCTTTTGGCTAAGATGGGGTTAGTGAAAAGTATGACAGAGCCTTTTACAAAACAACAGTATGGAAAATACTCAATTGTCGATTCTTATTTCATAAACATCTTTAAAATTAAATATTTTATTTGCTTCCACGGCTTACTAGTGGATTCTTGATCTTGAAACTCTTCTCGGCCTTTTGGCTAAGATGGGGTTAGTGAAAAGTATGACAAAGCCTTTTGCAAAACAACAGTATGGAAAATACTCAATTATCGATTCAGATTTCATAAACATCTTTAAAATTAAATATTTTATTTGCTTCCACGGCTTGCTAGTGGATTCTTGATCTTGAAACTCTTCTCGGCCTTTTGGCTAAGATGGGGTTAGTGAAAAGTATGACAGAGCCTTTTACAAAACAACAGTATGGAAAATACTCAATTATCGATTCAGATTTCATAAACATCTTTAAAATTAAATATATTATTTGCTGCGATGGCCTACTGGTGGATTCTCGATCTTGAAACTCTTCTCGGCCTTTTGGCTAAGATGGGGTTAGTGAAAAGTATGACAGAGCCTTTTACAAAACAACAGTATGGAAAATACTCAATTATCGATTCATATTTCATAAACATCTTTAAAATTAAATATTTTATTTGCTGCCATGGCCTACTAGTGGATTCTCGATCTTGAAGCTCTTCTCGGCCTTTTGGCTAAGATGGGGTTAGTGAAAAGTATGACAGAGCCTTTTACAAAACAACAGTATGGAAAATACTCAATTATCGATTCAGATTTCATAAACATCTTTAAAATTAAATATTTTATTTGCTGCCATGGCCTACTAGTGGATTCTCGATCTTGAAACTCTTCTCGGCCTTTTGGCTAAGATGGGGTTAGTGAAAAGTATGACAGAGCCTTTTACAAAACAACAGTATGGAAAATACTCAATTATCGATTCAGATTTCATAAACATCTTTAAAATTAAATATTTTATTTGCTGCCATGGCCTACTAGTGGATTCTCGATCTTGAAACTCTTCTCGGCCTTTTGGCTAAGATGGGGTTAGTGAAAAGTATGACAGAGCCTTTTACAAAACAACAGTATGGAAAATACTCAATTATCGATTCAGATTTCATAAACATCTTTAAAATTAAATATATTATTTGCTGCGATGGCCTACTGGTGGATTCTCGATCTTGAAACTCTTCTCGGCCTTTTGGCTAAGATGGGGTTAGTGAAAAGTATGACAGAGCCTTTTACAAAACAACAGTATGGAAAATACTCAATTATCGATTCATATTTCATAAACATCTTTAAAATTAAATATTTTATTTGCTGCCATGGCCTACTAGTGGATTCTCGATCTTGAAGCTCTTCTCGGCCTTTTGGCTAAGATGGGGTTAGTGAAAAGTATGACAGAGCCTTTTACAAAACAACAGTATGGAAAATACTCAATTATCGATTCAGATTTCATAAACATCTTTAAAATTAAATATTTTATTTGCTGCCATGGCCTACTAGTGGATTCTCGATCTTGAAACTCTTCTCGGCCTTTTGGCTAAGATGGGGTTAGTGAAAAGTATGACAGAGCCTTTTACAAAACAACAGTATGGAAAATACTCAATTATCGATTCAGATTTCATAAACATCTTTAAAATTAAATATTTTATTTGCTGCCATGGCCTACTAGTGGATTCTCGATCTTGAAACTCTTCTCGGCCTTTTGGCTAAGATGGGGTTAGTGAAAAGTATGACAGAGCCTTTTACAAAACAACAGTATGGAAAATACTCAATTATCGATTCAGATTTCATAAACATCTTTAAAATAAAATATTTTATTTGCTGCCATGGCCTACTAGTGGATTCTCGATCTTGAAACTCTTCTCGGCCTTTTGGTTAAGATGGGGTTAGTGAAAAGTATGACAGAGCCTTTTACAAAACAACAGTATGGAAAAAACTCAATTATCGATTCAGATTTCATAAACATCTTTAAAATTAAATATTTTATTTGCTGCCATGGCCTACTTGTGGATTCTCGATCTTGAAACTCTTCTCGGCCTTTTGGCTAAGATGGGGTTAGTGAAAAGTATGACAGAGCCTTTTACAAAACAACAGTATGGAAAATACTCAATTATCGATTCATATTTCATAAACATCTTTAAAATTAAATATTTTATTTGCTGCCATGGCCTACTAGTGGATTCTCGATCTTGAAACTCTTCTCGGCCTTTTGGCTAAGATGGGGTTAGTGAAAAGTATGACAGAGCCTTTTACAAAACAACAGTATGGAAAATACTCAATTATCGATTCAGATTTCATAAACATCTTTAAAATTAAATATTTTATTTGCTGCCATGGCCTACTAGTGGATTCTCGATCTTGAAACTCTTCTCGGCCTTTTGGCTAAGATGGGGTTAGTGAAAAGTATGACAGAGCCTTTTACAAAACAACAGTATGGAAAATACTCAATTATCGATTCAGATTTCATAAACATCTTTAAAATTAAATATTTTATTTGCTGCCATGGCCTACTAGTGGATTCTCGATCTTGAAACTCTTCTCGGCCTTTTGGCTAAGATGGGGTTAGTGAAAAGTATGACAGAGCCTTTTACAAAACAACAGTATGGAAAATACTCAATTATCGATTCAGATTTCATAAACATCTTTAAAATTAAATATTTTATTTGCTGCCATGGCCTACTAGTGGATTCTCGATCTTGAAACTCTTCTCGGCCTTTTGGCTAAGATGGGGTTAGTGAAAAGTATGACAGAGCCTTTTACAAAACAACAGTATGGAAAATACTCAATTATCGATTCAGATTTCATAAACATCTTTAAAATTAAATATTTTATTTGCTGCCATGGCCTACTTGTGGATTCTCGAACTTGAAACTCTTCTCGGCCTTTTGGCTAAGATGGGGTTAGTGAAAAGTATGACAGAGCCTTTTACAAAACAACAGTATGGAAAATACTCAATTATCGATTCATATTTCATAAACATCTTTAAAATTAAATATTTTATTTGCTGCGATGGCCTACTACTGGATTCTCGATCTTACAACTCTTCTCGGCCTTTTGGCTAAGATGGGGTTAGTGAAAAGTATGACAGAGCCTTTTACAAAACAACAGTATGGAAAATACTCAATTATCGATTCAGATTTCATAAACATCTTTAAAATTAAATATTTTATTTGCTGCCATGGCCTACTAGTGGATTCTCGATCTTGAAACTCTTCTCGGCCTTTTGGCTAAGATGGGGTTAGTGAAAAGTATGACAGAGCCTTTTAAAAACAACAGTATGGAAAATACTCAATTATCGATTCAGATTTCATAAACATCTTTAAAATTAAATATTTTATTTGCTGCCATGGCCTACTAGTGGATTCTCGATCTTGAAACTCTTCTCGGCCTTTTGGCTAAGATGGGGTTAGTGAAAAGTATGACAGAGCCTTTTACAAAACAACAGTATGGAAAATACTCAATTATCGATTCAGATTTCATAAACATCTTTAAAATTAAATATTTTATTTGCTGCCATGGCCTACTTGTGGATTCTCGATCTTGAAACTCTTCTCGGCCTTTTGGCTAAGATGGGGTTAGTGAAAAGTATGACAGAGCCTTTTACAAAACAACAGTATGGAAAATACTCAATTATCGATTCAGATTTCATAAACATCTTTAAAATTAAATATTTTATTTGCTGCCATGGCCTACTTGTGGATTCTCGATCTTGAAACTCTTCTCGGCCTTTTGGCTAAGATGGGGTTAGTGAAAAGTATGACAGAGCCTTTTACAAAACAACAGTATGGAAAATACTCAATTATCGATTCATATTTCATAAACATCTTTAAAATTAAATATTTTATTTGCTGCCATGGCCTACTAGTGGATTCTCGATCTTGAAACTCTTCTCGGCCTTTTGGCTAAGATGGGGTTAGTGAAAAGTATGACAGAGCCTTTTACAAAACAACAGTATGGAAAATACTCAATTATCGATTCAGATTTCATAAACATCTTTAAAATTAAATATTTTATTTGCTGCCATGGCCTACTAGTGGATTCTCGATCTTGAAACTCTTCTCGGCCTTTTGGCTAAGATGGGGTTAGTGAAAAGTATGACAGAGCCTTTTACAAAACAACAGTATGGAAAATACTCAATTATCGATTCAGATTTCATAAACATCTTTAAAATTAAATATTTTATTTGCTGCCATGGCCTACTAGTGGATTCTCGATCTTGAAACTCTTCTCGGCCTTTTGGCTAAGATGGGGTTAGTGAAAAGTATGACAGAGCCTTTTACAAAACAACAGTATGGAAAATACTCAATTATCGATTCAGATTTCATAAACATCTTTAAAATTAAATATTTTATTTGCTGCCATGGCCTACTTGTGGATTCTCGATCTTGAAACTCTTCTCGGCCTTTTGGCTAAGATGGGGTTAGTGAAAAGTATGACAGAGCCTTTTACAAAACAACAGTATGGAAAATACTCAATTATCGATTCATATTTCATAAACATCTTTAAAATTAAATATGTTATTTGCTGCGATGGCCTACTACTGGATTCTCGATCTTACAACTCTTCTCGGCCTTTTGGCTAAGATGGGGTTAGTGAAAAGTATGACAGAGCCTTTTACAAAACAACAGTATGGATAATACTCAATTATCGATTCAGATTTCATAAACATCTTTAAAATTAAATATTTTATTTGCTGCCATGGCCTACTAGTGGATTCTCGATCTTGAAACTCTTCTCGGCCTTTTGGCTAAGATGGGGTTAGTGAAAAGTATGACAGAGCCTTTTACAAAACAACAGTATGGAAAATACTCAATTATCGATTCAGATTTCATAAACATCTTTAAAATTAAATATTTTATTTGCTGCCATGGCCTACTTGTGGATTCTCGATCTTGAAACTCTTCTCGGCCTTTTGGCTAAGATGGGGTTAGTGAAAAGTATGACAGAGCCTTTTACAAAACAACAGTATGGAAAATACTCAATTATCGATTCAGATTTCATAAACATCTTTAAAATTAAATATTTTATTTGCTGCCATGGCCTACTAGTGGATTCTCGATCTTGAAACTCTTCTCGGCCTTTTGGCTAAGATGGGGTTAGTGAAAAGTATGACAGAGCCTTTTACAAAACAACAGTATGGAAAATACTCAATTATCGATTCAGATTTCATAAACATCTTTAAAATTAAATATTTTATTTGCTGCCATGGCCTACTTGTGGATTCTCGATCTTGAAACTCTTCTCGGCCTTTTGGCTAAGATGGGGTTAGTGAAAAGTATGACAGAGCCTTTTACAAAACAACAGTATGGAAAATACTCAATTATCGATTCATATTTCATAAACATCTTTAAAATTAAATATTTTATTTGCTGCCATGGCCTACTAGTGGATTCTCGATCTTGAAACTCTTCTCGGCCTTTTGGCTAAGATGGGGTTAGTGAAAAGTATGACAGAGCCTTTTACAAAACAACAGTATGGAAAATACTCAATTATCGATTCAGATTTCATAAACATCTTTAAAATTAAATATTTTATTTGCTGCCATGGCCTACTAGTGGATTCTCGATCTTACAACTCTTCTCGGCCTTTTGGCTAAGATGGGGTTAGTGAAAAGTATGACAGAGCCTTTTACAAAACAACAGTATGGAAAATACTCAATTATCGATTCAGATTTCATAAACATCTTTAAAATTAAATATTTTATTTGCTGCCATGGCCTACTAGTGGATTCTCGATCTTGAAACTCTTCTCGGCCTTTTGGCTAAGATGGGGTTAGTGAAAAGTATGACAGAGCCTTTTACAAAACAACAGTATGGAAAATACTCAATTATCGATTCAGATTTCATAAACATCTTTAAAATTAAATATTTTATTTGCTGCCATGGCCTACTAGTGGATTCTCGATCTTGAAACTCTTCTCGGCCTTTTGGCTAAGATGGGGTTAGTGAAAAGTATGACAGAGCCTTTTACAAAACAACAGTATGGAAAATACTCAATTATCGATTCAGATTTCATAAACATCTTTAAAATTAAATATTTTATTTGCTGCCATGGCCTACTTGTGGATTCTCGATCTTGAAACTCTTCTCGGCCTTTTGGCTAAGATGGGGTTAGTGAAAAGTATGACAGAGCCTTTTACAAAACAACAGTATGGAAAATACTCAATTATCGATTCATATTTCATAAACATCTTTAAAATTAAATATTTTATTTGCTGCGATGGCCTACTACTGGATTCTCGATCTTACAACTCTTCTCGGCCTTTTGGCTAAGATGGGGTTAGTGAAAAGTATGACAGAGCCTTTTACAAAACAACAGTATGGATAATACTCAATTATCGATTCAGATTTCATAAACATCTTTAAAATTAAATATTTTATTTGCTGCCATGGCCTACTAGTGGATTCTCGATCTTGAAACTCTTCTCGGCCTTTTGGCTAAGATGGGGTTAGTGAAAAGTATGACAGAGCCTTTTACAAAACAACAGTATGGAAAATACTCAATTATCGATTCAGATTTCATAAACATCTTTAAAATTAAATATTTTATTTGCTGCCATGGTTAGTGAAAAGTATGACAGAGCCTTTTACAAAACAACAGTATGGAAAATACTCAATTATCGATTCATATTTCATAAACATCTTTAAAATTAAATATTTTATTTGCTGCCATGGCCTACTAGTGGATTCTCGATCTTGAAACTCTTCTCGGCCTTTTGGCTAAGATGGGGTTAGTGAAAAGTATGACAGAGCCTTTTACAAAACAACAGTATGGAAAACACTCAATTATCGATTCAGATTTCATAAACATCTTTAAAATTAAATATTTTATTTGCTGCCATGGCCTACTAGTGGATTCTCGATCTTACAACTCTTCTCGGCCTTTTGGCTAAGATGGGGTTAGTGAAAAGTATGACAGAGCCTTTTACAAAACAACAGTATGGAAAATACTCAATTATCGATTCAGATTTCATAAACATCTTTAAAATTAAATATTTTATTTGCTGCCATGGCCTACTAGTGGATTCTCGATCTTGAAACTCTTCTCGGCCTTTTGGCTAAGATGGGGTTAGTGAAAAGTATGACAGAGCCTTTTACAAAACAACTGTATGGAAAATACTCAATTATCGATTCAGATTTCATAAACATCTTTAAAATTAAATATTTTATTTGCTGCCATGGCCTACTTGTGGATTCTCGATCTTGAAACTCTTCTCGGCCTTTTGGCTAAGATGGGGTTAGTGAAAAGTATGACAGAGCCTTTTACAAAACAACAGTATGGAAAATACTCAATTATCGATTCATATTTCATAAACATCTTTAAAATTAAATATTTTATTTGCTGCGATGACCTACTAGTGGATTCTCGATCTTGAAACTCTTCTCGGCCTTTTGGCTAAGATGGGGTTAGTGAAAAGTATGACAGAGCCTTTTACAAAACAACAGTATGGAAAATACTCAATTATCGATTCATATTTCATAAAATCTTTAAAATTAAATATTTTATTTGCTTCCACGGCTTACTAGTGGATTCTTGATCTTGAAACTCTTCTCGGCCTTTTGGCTAAGATGGGGTTAGTGAAAAGTATGACAAAGCCTTTTGCAAAACAACAGTATGGAAAATACTCAATTATCGATTCAGATTTCATAAACATCTTTAAAATTAAATATTTTATTTGCTTCCACGGCTTACTAGTGGATTCTTGATCTTGAAACTCTTCTCGGCCTTTTGGCTAAGATGGGGTTAGTGAAAAGTATGACAGAGCCTTTTACAAAACAACAGTATGGAAAATACTCAATTATCGATTCAGATTTCATAAACATCTTTAAAATTAAATATTTTATTTGCTGCCATGGCCTACTTGTGGATTCTCGATCTTGAAACTCTTCTCGGCCTTTTGGCTAAGATGGGGTTAGTGAAAAGTATGACAGAGCCTTTTACAAAACAACAGTATGGATAATACTCAATTATCGATTCAGATTTCATAAACATCTTTAAAATTAAATATTTTATTTGCTGCCATGGCCTACTAGTGGATTCTCGATCTTGAAACTCTTCTCGGCCTTTTGGCTAAGATGGGGTTAGTGAAAAGTATGACAGAGCCTTTTACAAAACAACAGTATGGAAAATACTCAATTATCGATTCAGATTTCATAAACATCTTTAAAATTAAATATTTTATTTGCTGCCATGGCCTACTTGTGGATTCTCGATCTTGAAACTCTTCTCGGCCTTTTGGCTAAGATGGGGTTAGTGAAAAGTATGACAGAGCCTTTTACAAAACAACAGTATGGAAAATACTCAATTATCGATTCATATTTCATAAACATCTTTAAAATTAAATATTTTATTTGCTGCCATGGCCTACTAGTGGATTCTCGATCTTGAAACTCTTCTCGGCCTTTTGGCTAAGATGGGGTTAGTGAAAAGTATGACAGAGCCTTTTACAAAACAACAGTATGGAAAATACTCAATTATCGATTCAGATTTCATAAACATCTTTAAAATTAAATATTTTATTTGCTGCCATGGCCTACTAGTGGATTCTCGATCTTACAACTCTTCTCGGCCTTTTGGCTAAGATGGGGTTAGTGAAAAGTATGACAGAGCCTTTTACAAAACAACAGTATGGAAAATACTCAATTATCGATTCAGATTTCATAAACATCTTTAAAATTAAATATTTTATTTGCTGCCATGGCCTACTAGTGGATTCTCGATCTTGAAACTCTTCTCGGCCTTTTGGCTAAGATGGGGTTAGTGAAAAGTATGACAGAGCCTTTTACAAAACAACAGTATGGAAAATACTCAATTATCGATTCAGATTTCATAAACATCTTTAAAATTAAATATTTTATTTGCTGCCATGGCCTACTTGTGGATTCTCGATCTTGAAACTCTTCTCGGCCTTTTGGCTAAGATGGGGTTAGTGAAAAGTATGACAGAGCCTTTTACAAAACAACAGTATGGAAAATACTCAATTATCGATTCAGATTTCATAAACATCTTTAAAATTAAATATTTTATTTGCTGCCATGGCCTACTAGTGGATTCTCGATCTTACAACTCTTCTCGGCCTTTTGGCTAAGATGGGGTTAGTGAAAAGTATGACAGAGCCTTTTACAAAACAACAGTATGGAAAATACTCAATTATCGATTCAGATTTCATAAACATCTTTAAAATTAAATATTTTATTTGCTGCCATGGCCTACTAGTGGATTCTCGATCTTGAAACTCTTCTCGGCCTTTTGGCTAAGATGGGGTTAGTGAAAAGTATGACAGAGCCTTTTACAAAACAACAGTATGGAAAATACTCAATTATCGATTCAGATTTCATAAACATCTTTAAAATTAAATATTTTATTTGCTGCCATGGCCTACTAGTGGATTCTCGATCTTGAAACTCTTCTCGGCCTTTTGGCTAAGATGGGGTTAGTGAAAAGTATGACAGAGCCTTTTACAAAACAACAGTATGGAAAATACTCAATTATCGATTCAGATTTCATAAACATCTTTAAAATTAAATATTTTATTTGCTGCCATGGCCTACTTGTGGATTCTCGATCTTGAAACTCTTCTCGGCCTTTTGGCTAAGATGGGGTTAGTGAAAAGTATGACAGAGCCTTTTACAAAACAACAGTATGGAAAATACTCAATTATCGATTCATATTTCATAAACATCTTTAAAATTAAATATTTTATTTGCTGCGATGACCTACTAGTGGATTCTCGATCTTGAAACTCTTCTCGGCCTTTTGGCTAAGATGGGGTTAGTGAAAAGTATGACAGAGCCTTTTACAAAACAACAGTATGGAAAATACTCAATTATCGATTCATATTTCATAAAATCTTTAAAATTAAATATTTTATTTGCTTCCACGGCTTACTAGTGGATTCTTGATCTTGAAACTCTTCTCGGCCTTTTGGCTAAGATGGGGTTAGTGAAAAGTATGACAAAGCCTTTTGCAAAACAACAGTATGGAAAATACTCAATTATCGATTCAGATTTCATAAACATCTTTAAAATTAAATATTTTATTTGCTTCCACGGCTTACTAGTGGATTCTTGATCTTGAAACTCTTCTCGGCCTTTTGGCTAAGATGGGGTTAGTGAAAAGTATGACAGAGCCTTTTACAAAACAACAGTATGGAAAATACTCAATTATCGATTCAGATTTCATAAACATCTTTAAAATTAAATATTTTATTTGCTGCGATGGCCTACTAGTGGATTCTCGATCTTGAAACTCTTCTCGGCCTTTTGGCTAAGATGGGGTTAGTGAAAAGTATGACAGAGCCTTTTACAAAACAACAGTATGGAAAATACTCAATTATCGATTCAGATTTCATAAACATCTTTAAAATTAAATATTTTATTTGCTGCCATGGCCTACTAGTGGATTCTCGATCTTGAAACTCTTCTCGGCCTTTTGGCTAAGATGGGGTTAGTGAAAAGTATGACAGAGCCTTTTACAAAACAACAGTATGGAAAATACTCAATTATCGATTCAGATTTCATAAACATCTTTAAAATTAAATATTTTATTTGCTGCCATGGCCTACTACTGGATTCTCGATCTTACAACTCTTCTCGGCCTTTTGGCTAAGATGGGGTTAGTGAAAAGTATGACAGAGCCTTTTACAAAACAACAGTATGGAAAATACTCAATTATCGATTCAGATTTCATAAACATCTTTAAAATTAAATATTTTATTTGCTGCCATGGCCTACTAGTGGATTCTCGATCTTACAACTCTTCTCGGCCTTTTGGCTAAGATGGGGTTAGTGAAAAGTATGACAGAGCCTTTTACAAAACAACAGTATGGAAAATACTCAATTATCGATTCAGATTTCATAAACATCTTTAAAATTAAATATTTTATTTGCTGCCATGGCCTACTAGTGGATTCTCGATCTTGAAACTCTTCTCGGCCTTTTGGCTAAGATGGGGTTAGTGAAAAGTATGACAGAGCCTTTTACAAAACAACAGTATGGAAAATACTCAATTATCGATTCAGATTTCATAAACATCTTTAAAATTAAATATTTTATTTGCTGCCATGGCCTACTTGTGGATTCTCGATCTTGAAACTCTTCTCGGCCTTTTGGCTAAGATGGGGTTAGTGAAAAGTATGACAGAGCCTTTTACAAAACAACAGTATGGAAAATACTCAATTATCGATTCATATTTCATAAACATCTTTAAAATTAAATATTTTATTTGCTGCGATGACCTACTAGTGGATTCTCGATCTTGAAACTCTTCTCGGCCTTTTGGCTAAGATGGGGTTAGTGAAAAGTATGACAGAGCCTTTTACAAAACAACAGTATGGAAAATACTCAATTATCGATTCATATTTCATAAAATCTTTAAAATTAAATATTTTATTTGCTTCCACGGCTTACTAGTGGATTCTTGATCTTGAAACTCTTCTCGGCCTTTTGGCTAAGATGGGGTTAGTGAAAAGTATGACAAAGCCTTTTGCAAAACAACAGTATGGAAAATACTCAATTATCGATTCAGATTTCATAAACATCTTTAAAATTAAATATTTTATTTGCTTCCACGGCTTACTAGTGGATTCTTGATCTTGAAACTCTTCTCGGCCTTTTGGCTAAGATGGGGTTAGTGAAAAGTATGACAGAGCCTTTTACAAAACAACAGTATGGAAAATACTCAATTATCGATTCAGATTTCATAAACATCTTTAAAATTAAATATTTTATTTGCTGCGATGGCCTACTAGTGGATTCTCGATCTTGAAACTCTTCTCGGCCTTTTGGCTAAGATGGGGTTAGTGAAAAGTATGACAGAGCCTTTTACAAAACAACAGTATGGAAAATACTCAATTATCGATTCAGATTTCATAAACATCTTTAAAATTAAATATTTTATTTGCTGCCATGGCCTACTAGTGGATTCTCGATCTTGAAACTCTTCTCGGCCTTTTGGCTAAGATGGGGTTAGTGAAAAGTATGACAGAGCCTTTTACAAAACAACAGTATGGAAAATACTCAATTATCGATTCAGATTTCATAAACATCTTTAAAATTAAATATTTTATTTGCTGCCATGGCCTACTACTGGATTCTCGATCTTACAACTCTTCTCGGCCTTTTGGCTAAGATGGGGTTAGTGAAAAGTATGACAGAGCCTTTTACAAAACAACAGTATGGAAAATACTCAATTATCGATTCAGATTTCATAAACATCTTTAAAATTAAATATTTTATTTGCTGCCATGGCCTACTAGTGGATTCTCGATCTTGAAACTCTTCTCGGCCTTTTGGCTAAGATGGGGTTAGTGAAAAGTATGACAGAGCCTTTTACAAAACAACAGTATGGAAAATACTCAATTATCGATTCAGATTTCATAAACATCTTTAAAATTAAATATTTTATTTGCTTCCACGGCTTACTAGTGGATTCTTGATCTTGAAACTCTTCTCGGCCTTTTGGCTAGGATGGGGTTAGTGAAAAGTATGACAGAGCCTTTTACAAAACAACAGTATGGAAAATACTCAATTATCGATTCAGATTTCATAAACATCTTTAAAATTAAATATTTTATTTGCTGCGATGGCCTACTAGTGGATTCTTGATCTTGAAACTCTTCTCGGCCTTTTGGCTAAGATGGGGTTAGTGAAAAGTATGACAGAGCCTTTTACAAAACAACAGTATGGATAATACTCAATTATCGATTCAGATTTCATAAACATCTTTAAAATTAAATATTTTATTTGCTGCCATGGCCTACTAGTGGATTCTCGATCTTGAAACTCTTCTCGGCCTTTTGGCTAAGATGGGGTTAGTGAAAAGTATGACAGAGCCTTTTACAAAACAACAGTATGGAAAATACTCAATTATCGATTCATATTTCATAAACATCTTTAAAATTAAATATTTTATTTGCTGCCATGGCCTACTAGTGGATTCTCGATCTTGAAACTCTTCTCGGCCTTTTGGCTAAGATGGGGTTAGTGAAAAGTATGACAGAGCCTTTTACAAAACAACAGTATGGAAAATACTCAATTATCGATTCAGATTTCATAAACATCTTTAAAATTAAATATTTTATTTGCTGCCATGGCCTACTAGTGGATTCTCGATCTTACAACTCTTCTCGGCCTTTTGGCTAAGATGGGGTTAGTGAAAAGTATGACAGAGCCTTTTACAAAACAACAGTATGGAAAATACTCAATTATCGATTCAGATTTCATAAACATCTTTAAAATTAAATATTTTATTTGCTGCCATGGCCTACTAGTGGATTCTCGATCTTGAAACTCTTCTCGGCCTTTTGGCTAAGATGGGGTTAGTGAAAAGTATGACAGAGCCTTTTACAAAACAACAGTATGGAAAATACTCAATTATCGATTCAGATTTCATAAACATCTTTAAAATTAAATATTTTATTTGCTGCCATGGCCTACTTGTGGATTCTCGATCTTGAAACTCTTCTCGGCCTTTTGGCTAAGATGGGGTTAGTGAAAAGTATGACAGAGCCTTTTACAAAACAACAGTATGGAAAATACTCAATTATCGATTCATATTTCATAAACATCTTTAAAATTAAATATTTTATTTGCTGCGATGACCTACTAGTGGATTCTCGATCTTGAAACTCTTCTCGGCCTTTTGGCTAAGATGGGGTTAGTGAAAAGTATGACAGAGCCTTTTACAAAACAACAGTATGGAAAATACTCAATTATCGATTCATATTTCATAAAATCTGTAAAATTAAATATTTTATTTGCTTCCACGGCTTACTAGTGGATTCTTGATCTTGAAACTCTTCTCGGCCTTTTGGCTAAGATGGGGTTAGTGAAAAGTATGACAAAGCCTTTTGCAAAACAACAGTATGGAAAATACTCAATTATCGATTCAGATTTCATAAACATCTTTAAAATTAAATATTTTATTTGCTTCCACGGCTTACTAGTGGATTCTTGATCTTGAAACTCTTCTCGGCCTTTTGGCTAAGATGGGGTTAGTGAAAAGTATGACAGAGCCTTTTACAAAACAACAGTATGGAAAATACTCAATTGTCGATACAGATTTCATAAACATCTTTAAAATTAAATATTTTATTTGCTGCGATGACCTACTAGTGGATTCTCGATCTTGAAACTCTTCTCGGCCTTTTGGCTAAGATGGGGTTAGTGAAAAGTATGACAGAGGCTTTTACAAAACAACAGTATGGAAAATACTCAATTATCGATTCAGATTTCATAAACATCTTTAAAATTAAATATTTTATTTGCTTCCACGGCTTACTAGTGGATTCTTGATCTTGAAACTCTTCTCGGCCTTTTGGCTAAGATGGGGTTAGTGAAAAGTATGAGAGAGCCTTTTGCAAAACAACAGTATGGAAAATACTCAATTATCGATTCATATTTCATAAACATCTTTAAAATTAAATATTTTATTTGCTGCGATGGCCTACTACTGGATTCTCGATCTTACAACTCTTCTCGGCCTTTTGGCTAAGATGGGGTTAGTGAAAAGTATGACAGAGCCTTTTACAAAACAACAGTATGGATAATACTCAATTATCGATTCATATTTCATAAACATCTTTAAAATTAAATATTTTATTTGCTGCCATGGCCTACTAGTGGATTCTCGATCTTGAAACTCTTCTCATCCTTTTGGCTAAGATGGGGTTAGTGAAAAGTATGACAGAGCCTTTTACAAAACAACAGTATGGAAAATACTCAATTATCGATTCAGATTTCATAAACATCTTTAAAATTAAATATTTTATTTGCTGCCATGGCCTACTTGTGGATTCTCGATCTTGAAACTCTTCTCGGCCTTTTGGCTTAGATGGGGTTAGTGAAAAGTATGACAGAGCCTTTTACAAAACAACAGTATGGAAAATACTCAATTATCGATTCAGATTTCATAAACATCTTTAAAATTAAATATTTTATTTGCTGCCATGGCCTACTAGTGGATTCTCGATCTTGAAACTCTTCTCGGCCTTTTGGCTAAGATGGGGTTAGTGAAAAGTATGACAGAGCCTTTTACAAAACAACAGTATGGAAAATACTCAATTATCGATTCAGATTTCATAAACATCTTTAAAATTAAATATTTTATTTGCTGCCATGGCCTACTTGTGGATTCTCGATCTTGAAACTCTTCTCGGCCTTTTGGCTAAGATGGGGTTAGTGAAAAGTATGACAGAGCCTTTTACAAAACAACAGTATGGAAAATACTCAATTATCGATTCATATTTCATAAACATCTTTAAAATTAAATATTTTATTTGCTGCCATGGCCTACTAGTGGATTCTCGATCTTGAAACTCTTCTCGGCCTTTTGGCTAAGATGGGGTTAGTGAAAAGTATGACAGAGCCTTTTACAAAACAACAGTATGGAAAATACTCAATTATCGATTCAGATTTCATAAACATCTTTAAAATTAAATATTTTATTTGCTGCCATGGCCTACTTGTGGATTCTCGATCTTGAAACTCTTCTCGGCCTTTTGGCTAAGATGGGGTTAGTGAAAAGTATGACAGAGCCTTTTACAAAACAACAGTATGGAAAATACTCAATTATCGATTCATATTTCATAAACATCTTTAAAATTAAATATTTTATTTGCTGCGATGACCTACTAGTGGATTCTCGATCTTGAAACTCTTCTCGGCCTTTTGGCTAAGATGGGGTTAGTGAAAAGTATGACAGAGCCTTTTACAAAACAACAGTATGGAAAATACTCAATTATCGATTCATATTTCATAAAATCTTTAAAATTAAATATTTTATTTGCTTCCACGGCTTACTAGTGGATTCTTGATCTTGAAACTCTTCTCGGCCTTTTGGCTAAGATGGGGTTAGTGAAAAGTATGACAAAGCCTTTTGCAAAACAACAGTATGGAAAATACTCAATTATCGATTCAGATTTCATAAACATCTTTAAAATTAAATATTTTATTTGCTTCCACGGCTTACTAGTGGATTCTTGATCTTGAAACTCTTCTCGGCCTTTTGGCTAAGATGGGGTTAGTGAAAAGTATGACAGAGCCTTTTACAAAACAACAGTATGGAAAATACTCAATTATCGATTCAGATTTCATAAACATCTTTAAAATTAAATATTTTATTTGCTGCGATGGCCTACTAGTGGATTCTCGATCTTGAAACTCTTCTCAGCCTTTTGGCTAAGATGGGGTTAGTGAAAAGTATGACAGAGCCTTTTACAAAACAACAGTATGGAAAATACTCAATTATCGATTCAGATTTCATAAACATCTTTAAAATTAAATATTTTATTTGCTGCCATGGCCTACTAGTGGATTCTCGATCTTGAAACTCTTCTCGGCCTTTTGGCTAAGATGGGGTTAGTGAAAAGTATGACAGAGCCTTTTACAAAACAACAGTATGGAAAATACTCAATTATCGATTCAGATTTCATAAACATCTTTAAAATTAAATATTTTATTTGCTGCCATGGCCTACTTGTGGATTCTCGATCTTGAAACTCTTCTCGGCCTTTTGGCTAAGATGGGGTTAGTGAAAAGTATGACAGAGCCTTTTACAAAACAACAGTATGGAAAATACTCAATTATCGATTCATATTTCATAAACATCTTTAAAATTAAATATTTTATTTGCTGCGATGGCCTACTACTGGATTCTCGATCTTACAACTCTTCTCGGCCTTTTGGCTAAGATGGGGTTAGTGAAAAGTATGACAGAGCCTTTTACAAAACAACAGTATGGATAATACTCAATTATCGATTCATATTTCATAAACATCTTTAAAATTAAATATTTTATTTGCTGCCATGGCCTACTAGTGGATTCTCGATCTTGAAACTCTTCTCATCCTTTTGGCTAAGATGGGGTTAGTGAAAAGTATGACAGAGCCTTTTACAAAACAACAGTATGGAAAATACTCAATTATCGATTCAGATTTCATAAACATCTTTAAAATTAAATATTTTATTTGCTGCCATGGCCTACTTGTGGATTCTCGATCTTGAAACTCTTCTCGGCCTTTTGGCTAAGATGGGGTTAGTGAAAAGTATGACAGAGCCTTTTACAAAACAACAGTATGGAAAATACTCAATTATCGATTCAGATTTCATAAACATCTTTAAAATTAAATATTTTATTTGCTGCCATGGCCTACTAGTGGATTCTCGATCTTGAAACTCTTCTCGGCCTTTTGGCTAAGATGGGGTTAGTGAAAAGTATGACAGAGCCTTTTACAAAACAACAGTATGGAAAATACTCAATTATCGATTCAGATTTCATAAACATCTTTAAAATTAAATATTTTATTTGCTGCCATGGCCTACTTGTGGATTCTCGATCTTGAAACTCTTCTCGGCCTTTTGGCTAAGATGGGGTTAGTGAAAAGTATGACAGAGCCTTTTACAAAACAACAGTATGGAAAATACTCAATTATCGATTCATATTTCATAAACATCTTTAAAATTAAATATTTTATTTGCTGCGATGGCCTACTACTGGATTCTCGATCTTACAACTCTTCTCGGCCTTTTGGCTAAGATGGGGTTAGTGAAAAGTATGACAGAGCCTTTTACAAAACAACAGTATGGATAATACTCAATTATCGATTCATATTTCATAAACATCTTTAAAATTAAATATTTCATTTGCTGCCATGGCCTACTAGTGGATTCTCGATCTTGAAACTCTTCTCATCCTTTTGGCTAAGATGGGGTTAGTGAAAAGTATGACAGAGCCTTTTACAAAACAACAGTATGGAAAATACTCAATTATCGATTCAGATTTCATAAACATCTTTAAAATTAAATATTTTATTTGCTGCCATGGCCTACTTGTGGATTCTCGATCTTGAAACTCTTCTCGGCCTTTTGGCTAAGATGGGGTTAGTGAAAAGTATGACAGAGCCTTTTACAAAACAACAGTATGGAAAATACTCAATTATCGATTCATATTTCATAAACATCTTTAAAATTAAATATTTTATTTGCTGCCATGGCCTACTAGTGGATTCTCGATCTTGAAACTCTTCTCGGCCTTTTGGCTAAGATGGGGTTAGTGAAAAGTATGACAGAGCCTTTTACAAAACAACAGTATGGAAAATACTCAATTATCGATTCAGATTTCATAAACATCTTTAAAATTAAATATTTTATTTGCTGCCATGGCCTACTAGTGGATTCTCGATCTTACAACTCTTCTCGGCCTTTTGGCTAAGATGGGGTTAGTGAAAAGTATGACAGAGCCTTTTACAAAACAACAGTATGGAAAATACTCAATTATTGATTCAGATTTCATAAACATCTTTAAAATTAAATATTTTATTTGCTGCCATGGCCTACTAGTGGATTCTCGATCTTGAAACTCTTCTCGGCCTTTTGGCTAAGATGGGGTTAGTGAAAAGTATGACAGAGCCTTTTACAAAACAACAGTATGGAAAATACTCAATTATCGATTCAGATTTCATAAACATCTTTAAAATTAAATATTTTATTTGCTGCCATGGCCTACTAGTGGATTCTCGATCTTGAAACTCTTCTCGGCCTTTTGGCTAAGATGGGGTTAGTGAAAAGTATGACAGAGCCTTTTACAAAACAACAGTATGGAAAATACTCAATTATCGATTCAGATTTCATAAACATCTTTAAAATTAAATATTTTATTTGCTGCCATGGCCTACTTGTGGATTCTCGATCTTGAAACTCTTCTCGGCCTTTTGGCTAAGATGGGGTTAGTGAAAAGTATGACAGAGCCTTTTACAAAACAACAGTATGGAAAATACTCAATTATCGATTCAGATTTCATAAACATCTTTAAAATTAAATATTTTATTTGCTGCGATGGCCTACTAGTGGATTCTCGATCTTGAAACTCTTCTCGGCCTTTTGGCTAACAAGGGAACTATCCCAACTTAATGTGGCCATATGACATGGGAATAATTTACCTGAATCAGTTTTCGATGCTGATTACGAATCCGTTTTCAAAGGTTGCCCAATCGAGCTGAGATTCGAGAAAATCGATATTCAAATTCGCTAGTTTATTCGGAAATTCGTGAGACTTCCCATATAAACCATCCCAATGCGTTCATAAACATCCATCAATAATCCAAACACCTCCTGCTGTAATTTAGTGGATATTGTAGGCAAGTTGTGAATTTTCGAATCAAATAGTCGAATTTCAAGATCGATTTTCCCGAATCTCAGCTCGATTGGGCAACGCTTGATAACGGATTCGTAATCAGCATCGAAAACTGATTCAGGTAAATTATTCCCATGTCATATGGCCACATTAAGTTGAGAGAGTTCCCTTGTAAGATGGGGTTAGTGAAAAGTATGACAGAGCCTTTTACAAAACAACAGTATGGAAAATACTCAATTATCGATTCATATTTCATAAACATCTTTAAAATTAAATATTTTATTTGCTGCGATGACCTACTAGTGGATTCTCGATCTTGAAACTCTTCTCGGCCTTTTGGCTAAGATGGGGTTAGTGAAAAGTATGACAGAGCCTTTTACAAAACAACAGTATGGAAAATACTCAATTATCGATTCATATTTCATAAAATCTTTAAAATTAAATATTTTATTTGCTTCCACGGCTTACTAGTGGATTCTTGATCTTGAAACTCTTCTCGGCCTTTTGGCTAAGATGGGGTTAGTGAAAAGTATGACAAAGCCTTTTGCAAAACAACAGTATGGAAAATACTCAATTATCGATTCAGATTTCATAAACATCTTTAAAATTAAATATTTTATTTGCTTCCACGGCTTACTAGTGGATTCTTGATCTTGAAACTCTTCTCGGCCTTTTGGCTAAGATGGGGTTAGTGAAAAGTATGACAGAGCCTTTTACAAAACAACAGTATGGAAAATACTCAATTATCGATTCAGATTTCATAAACATCTTTAAAATTAAATATTTTATTTGCTGCGATGGCCTACTAGTGGATTCTCGATCTTGAAACTCTTCTCGGCCTTTTGGCTAAGATGGGGTTAGTGAAAAGTATGACAGAGCCTTTTACAAAACAACAGTATGGAAAATACTCAATTATCGATTCATATTTCATAAACATCTTTAAAATTAAATATTTTATTTGCTGCGATGGCCTACTAGTGGATTCTCGATCTTGAAACTCTTCTCGGCCTTTTGGCTAACAAGGGAACTATCCCAACTTAATGTGGCCATATGACATGGGAATAATTTACCTGAATCAGTTTTCGATGCTGATTACGAATCCGTTTTCAAACGTTGCCCAATCGAGCTGAGATTCGAGAAAATCGATATTCAAATTCGCTAGTTTATTCGGAAATTCGTGAGACTTCCCATATAAACCATCCCAATGCGTTCATAAACTCATCCATCAATAATCCAAACACCTCCTGCTGTAATTTAGTGGATATTGTAGGCAAGTTGTGAATTTTCGAATCAAATAGTCGAATTTCAAGATCGATTTTCCCGAATCTCAGCTCGATTGGGCAACGCTTGATAACGGATTCGTAATCAGCATCGAAAACTGATTCAGGTAAATTATTCCCATGTCATATGGCCACATTAAGTTGAGAGAGTTCCCTTGTAAGATGGGGTTAGTGAAAAGTATGACAGAGCCTTTTACAAAACAACAGTATGGAAAATACTCAATTATCGATTCATATTTCATAAACATCTTTAAAATTAAATATTTTATTTGCTGCGATGGCCTACTAGTGGATTCTCGATCTTGAAACTCTTCTCGGCCTTTTGGCTAAGATGGGGTTAGTGAAAAGTATGACAGAGCCTTTTACAAAACAACAGTATGGAAAATACTCAATTATCGATTCAGATTTCATAAACATCTTTAAAATTAAATATTTTATTTGCTGCCATGGCCTACTTGTGGATTCTCGATCTTGAAACTCTTCTCGGCCTTTTGGCTAAGATGGGGTTAGTGAAAAGTATGACAGAGCCTTTTACAAAACAACAGTATGGAAAATACTCAATTATCGATTCATATTTCATAAACATCTTTAAAATTAAATATTTTATTTGCTGCGATGACCTACTAGTGGATTCTCGATCTTGAAACTCTTCTCGGCCTTTTGGCTAAGATGGGGTTAGTGAAAAGTATGACAGAGCCTTTTACAAAACAACAGTATGGAAAATACTCAATTATCGATTCATATTTCATAAACATCTTTAAAATTAAATATTTTATTTGCTGCGATGACCTACTAGTGGATTCTCGATCTTGAAACTCTTCTCGGCCTTTTGGCTAAGATGGGGTTAGTGAAAAGTATGACAGAGCCTTTTACAAAACAACAGTATGGAAAATACTCAATTGTCGATACAGATTTCATAAACATCTTTAAAATTAAATATTTTATTTGCTTCCACGGCTTCCTAGTGGATTCTTGATCTTGAAACTCTTCTCGGCCTTTTGGCTAAGATGGGGTTAGTGAAAAGTATGACAGATCCTTTTACAAAACAACAGTATGGAAAATACTCAATTATCGATTCAGATTTCATAAACATCTTTAAAATTAAATATTTTATTTGCTGCGATGGCCTACTGGTGGATTCTCGATCTTGAAACTCTTCTCGGCCTTTTGGCTAAGATGGGGTTAGTGAAAAGTATGACAGAGCCTTTTACAAAACAACAGTATGGAAAATACTCAATTATCGATTCATATTTCATAAACATCTTTAAAATTAAATATTTTATTTGCTGCGATGGCCTAATAGTGGATTCTCGATCTTGAAACTCTTCTCGGCCTTTTGGCTAAGATGGGGTTAGTGAAAAGTATGACAGAGCCTTTTACAAAACAACAGTATGGAAAATACTCAATTATCGATTCAGATTTCATAAACATCTTTAAAATTAAATATTTTATTTGTTGCGATGGCCTACTGGTGGATTCTCGATCTTGAAACTCTTCTCGGCCTTTTGGCTAAGATGGTGTTAGTGAAAAGTATGACAGAGCCTTTTGCAAAACAACAGTATGGAAAATACTCAATTATCGATTCAGATTTCATAAACATCTTTAAAATTAAATATTTTATTTGCTGCGATGGCCTACTAGTGGATTCTCGATCTTGAAACTCTTCTCGGCCTTTTGGCTAAGATGGGGTTAGTGAAAAGTATGACAGAGCCTTTTACAAAACAACAGTATGGAAAATACTCAATTATCGATTCAGATTTCATAAACATCTTTAAAATTAAATATTTTATTTGTTGCGATGGCCTACTGGTGGATTCTCGATCTTGAAACTCTTCTCGGCCTTTTGGCTAAGATGGGGTTAGTGAAAAGTATGACAGAGCCTTTTGCAAAACAACAGTATGGAAAATACTCAATTATCGATTCAGATTTCATAAACATCTTTAAAATTAAATATTTTATTTGCTGCGATGACCTACTAGTGGATTCTCGATCTTACAACTCTTCTCGGCATTTTGGCTAAGATGGGGTTAGTGAAAAGTATGACAGAGCCTTTTGCAAAACAACAGTATGGAAAATACTCAATTGTCGATACAGATTTCATAAACATCTTTAAAATTAAATATTTTATTTGCTTCCACGGCTTCCTAGTGGATTCTTGATCTTGAAACTCTTCTCGGCCTTTTGGCTAAGATGGGGTTAGTGAAAAGTATGACAGATCCTTTTACAAAACAACAGTATGGAAAATACTCAATTATCGATTCAGATTTCATAAACATCTTTAAAATTAAATATTTTATTTGCTGCGATGGCCTACTGGTGGATTCTCGATCTTGAAACTCTTCTCGGCCTTTTGGCTAAGATGGGGTTAGTGAAAAGTATGACAGAGCCTTTTACAAAACAACAGTATGGAAAATACTCAATTATCGATTCATATTTCATAAACATCTTTAAAATTAAATATTTTATTTGCTGCGATGGCCTACTAGTGGATTCTCGATCTTGAAACTCTTCTCGGCCTTTTGGCTAAGATGGGGTTAGTGAAAAGTATGACAGAGCCTTTTACAAAACAACAGTATGGAAAATACTCAATTATCGATTCAGATTTCATAAACATCTTTAAAATTAAATATTTTATTTGTTGCGATGGCCTACTGGTGGATTCTCGATCTTGAAACTCTTCTCGGCCTTTTGGCTAAGATGGGGTTAGTGAAAAGTATGACAGAGCCTTTTGCAAAACAACAGTATGGAAAATACTCAATTATCGATTCAGATTTCATAAACATCTTTAAAATTAAATATTTTATTTGCTGCGATGACCTACTAGTGGATTCTCGATCTTACAACTCTTCTCGGCATTTTGGCTAAGATGGGGTTAGTGAAAAGTATGACAGAGCCTTTTGCAAAACAACAGTATGGAAAATACTCAATTATCGATTCAGATTTCATAAACATCTTTAAAATTAAATATTTTATTTGCTGCGATGGCCTACTAGTGGATTCTCGATCTTGAAACTCTTCTCGGCCTTTTGGCTAAGATGGGGTTAGTGAAAAGTATGACAGAGCCTTTTACAAAACAACAGTATGGAAAATACTCAATTATCGATTCAGATTTCATAAACATCTTTAAAATTAAATATTTTATTTGTTGCGATGGCCTACTGGTGGATTCTCGATCTTGAAACTCTTCTCGGCCTTTTGGCTAAGATGGGGTTAGTGAAAAGTATGACAGAGCCTTTTGCAAAACAACAGTATGGAAAATACTCAATTATCGATTCAGATTTCATAAACATCTTTAAAATTAAATATTTTATTTGCTGCGATGACCTACTAGTGGATTCTCGATCTTACAACTCTTCTCGGCATTTTGGCTAAGATGGGGTTAGTGAAAAGTATGACAGAGCCTTTTGCAAAACAACAGTATGGAAAATACTCAATTATCGATTCAGATTTCATAAACATCTTTAAAATTAAATATTTTATTTGCTGCGATGGCCTACTAGTGGATTCTCGATCTTTAAACTCTTCTCGGCCTTTTGGCTAAGATGGGGTTAGTGAAAAGTATGACAGAGCCTTTTACAAAACAACAGTATGGAAAATACTCAATTATCGATTCAGATTTCATAAACATCTTTAAAATTAAATATTTTATTTGTTGCGATGGCCTACTGGTGGATTCTCGATCTTGAAACTCTTCTCGGCCTTTTGGCTAAGATGGGGTTAGTGAAAAGTATGACAGAGCCTTTTGCAAAACAACAGTATGGAAAATACTCAATTATCGATTCAGATTTCATAAACATCTTTAAAATTAAATATTTTATTTGCTGCGATGACCTACTAGTGGATTCTCGATCTTACAACTCTTCTCGGCATTTTGGCTAAGATGGGGTTAGTGAAAAGTATGACAGAGCCTTTTACAAAACAACAGTATGGAAAATACTCAATTATCGATTCAGATTTCATAAACATCTTTAAAATTAAATATTTTATTTGCTGCGATGACCTACTAGTGGATTCTCGATCTTACAACTCTTCTCGGCCTTTTGGCTAAGATGGGGTTAGTGAAAAGTATGACAGAGCCTTTTACAAAACAACAGTATGGAAAATACTCAATTATCGATTCAGATTTCATAAACATCTTTAAAATTAAATATTTTATTTGTTGCGATGGCCTACTGGTGGATTCTCGATCTTGAAACTCTTCTCGGCCTTTTGGCTAAGATGGGGTTAGTGAAAAGTATGACAGAGCCTTTTGCAAAACAACAGTATGGAAAATACTCAATTATCGATTCAGATTTCATAAACATCTTTAAAATTAAATATTTTATTTGCTGCGATGACCTACTAGTGGATTCTCGATCTTACAACTCTTCTCGGCATTTTGGCTAAGATGGGGTTAGTGAAAAGTATGACAGAGCCTTTTGCAAAACAACAGTATGGAAAATACTCAATTGTCGATACAGATTTCATAAACATCTTTAAAATTAAATATTTTATTTGCTTCCACGGCTTGCTAGTGGATTCTTGATCTTGAAACTCTTCTCGGAATTTCGGCTAAGATGGGGTTAGTGAAAAGTATGACAGAGCCTTTTGCAAAACAACAGTATGGAAAATACTCAATTATCGATTCAGATTTCATAAACATCTTTAAAATTAAATATTTTATTTGCTGCCATGGCCTACTAGTGGATTCTCGATCTTACAACTCTTCTCGGCCTTTTGGCTAAGATGGGGTTAGTGAAAAGTATGACAGAGCCTTTTGCAAAACAACAGTATGGAAAATACTCAATTATCGATTCAGATTTCATAAACATCTTTAAAATTAAATATTTTATTTGCTGCCATGGCCTACTAGTGGATTCTCGATCTTGAAACTCTTCTCGGCATTTTGGCTAAGATGGGGTTAGTGAAAAGTATGACAGAGCCTTTTACAAAACAACAGTATGGAAAATACTCAATTATCGATTCAGATTTCATAAACATCTTTAAAATTAAATATTTTATTTGCTGCGATGACCTACTAGTGGATTCTCGATCTTACAACTCTTCTCGGCCTTTTGGCTAAGATGGGGTTAGTGAAAAGTATGACAGAGCCTTTTACAAAACAACAGTATGGAAAATACTCAATTATCGATTCAGATTTCATAAACATCTTTAAAATTAAATATTTTATTTGTTGCGATGGCCTACTGGTGGATTCTCGATCTTGAAACTCTTCTCGGCATTTTGGCTAAGATGGGGTTAGTGAAAAGTATGACAGAGCCTTTTACAAAACAACAGTATGGAAAATACTCAATTATCGATTCAGATTTCATAAACATCTTTAAAATTAAATATTTTATTTGCTGCGATGACCTACTAGTGGATTCTCGATCTTACAACTCTTCTCGGCATTTTGGCTAAGATGGGGTTAGTGAAAAGTATGACAGAGCCTTTTGCAAAACAACAGTATGGAAAATACTCAATTGTCGATACAGATTTCATAAACATCTTTAAAATTAAATATTTTATTTGCTTCCACGGCTTGCTAGTGGATTCTTGATCTTGAAACTCTTCTCGGAATTTCGGCTAAGATGGGGTTAGTGAAAAGTATGACAGAGCCTTTTGCAAAACAACAGTATGGAAAATACTCAATTATCGATTCAGATTTCATAAACATCTTTAAAATTAAATATTTTATTTGCTGCCATGGCCTACTAGTGGATTCTCGATCTTACAACTCTTCTCGGCCTTTTGGCTAAGATGGGGTTAGTGAAAAGTATGACAGAGCCTTTTGCAAAACAACAGTATGGAAAATACTCAATTATCGATTCAGATTTCATAAACATCTTTAAAATTAAATATTTTATTTGCTGCCATGGCCTACTAGTGGATTCTCGATCTTGAAACTCTTCTCGGCATTTTGGCTAAGATGGGGTTAGTGAAAAGTATGACAGAGCCTTTTACAAAACAACAGTATGGAAAATACTCAATTATCGATTCAGATTTCATAAACATCTTTAAAATTAAATATTTTATTTGCTGCGATGACCTACTAGTGGATTCTCGATCTTACAACTCTTCTCGGCCTTTTGGCTAAGATGGGGTTAGTGAAAAGTATGACAGAGCCTTTTACAAAACAACAGTATGGAAAATACTCAATTATCGATTCAGATTTCATAAACATCTTTAAAATTAAATATTTTATTTGTTGCGATGGCCTACTGGTGGATTCTCGATCTTGAAACTCTTCTCGGCCTTTTGGCTAAGATGGGGTTAGTGAAAAGTATGACAGAGCCTTTTGCAAAACAACAGTATGGAAAATACTCAATTATCGATTCAGATTTCATAAACATCTTTAAAATTAAATATTTTATTTGCTGCGATGACCTTCTAGTGGATTCTCGATCTTACAACTCTTCTCGGCATTTTGGCTAAGATGGGGTTAGTGAAAAGTATGACAGAGCCTTTTGCAAAACAACAGTATGGAAAATACTCAATTGTCGATACAGATTTCATAAACATCTTTAAAATTAAATATTTTATTTGCTTCCACGGCTTGCTAGTGGATTCTTGATCTTGAAACTCTTCTCGGAATTTCGGCTAAGATGGGGTTAGTGAAAAGTATGACAGAGCCTTTTGCAAAACAACAGTATGGAAAATACTCAATTATCGATTCAGATTTCATAAACATCTTTAAAATTAAATATTTTATTTGCTGCCATGGCCTACTAGTGGATTCTCGATCTTACAACTCTTCTCGGCCTTTTGGCTAAGATGGGGTTAGTGAAAAGTATGACAGAGCCTTTTGCAAAACAACAGTATGGAAAATACTCAATTATCGATTCAGATTTCATAAACATCTTTAAAATTAAATATTTTATTTGCTGCCATGGCCTACTAGTGGATTCTCGATCTTGAAACTCTTCTCGGCCTTTTGGCTAAGATGGGGTTAGTGAAAAGTATGACAGTGCCTTTTGCAAAACAACAGTATGGAAAATACTCAATTATCGATTCAGATTTCATAAACATCTTTAAAATTAAATATTTTATTTGCTGCCATGGCCTACTAGTGGATTCTCGATCTTGAAACTCTTCTCGGCCTTTTGGCTAAGATGGGGTTAGTGAAAAGTATGACAGAGCCTTTTACAAAACAACAGTATGGAAAATAATCAATTGTCGATTCTTATTTCATAAACATCTTTAAAATTAAATATTTTATTTGCTGCCATGGCCTACTAGTGGATTCTCGATCTTACAACTCTTCTCGGCCTTTTGGCTAAGATGGGGTTAGTGAAAAGTATGACAGAGCCTTTTGCAAAACAACAGTATGGAAAATACTCAATTATCGATTCAGATTTCATAAACATCTTTAAAATTAAATATTTTATTTGCTGCCATGGCCTACTAGTGGATTCTCGATCTTGAAACTCTTCTCGGCCTTTTGGCTAAGATGGGGTTAGTGAAAAGTATGACAGAGCCTTTTACAAAACAACAGTATGGAAAATAATCAATTGTCGATTCTTATTTCATAAACATCTTTAAAATTAAATATTTTATTTGCTGCGATGGCCTACTAGTGGATTCTCGATCTTACAACTCTTCTCGGCATTTTGGCTAAGATGGGGTTAGTGAAAAGTATGACAGAGCCTTTTGCAAAACAACAGTATGGAAAATACTCAATTATCGATTCAGATTTCATAAACATCTTTAAAATTAAATATTTATTTGCTGCCATGGCCTACTAGTGGATTCTCGATCTTACAACTCTTCTCGGCCTTTTGGCTAAGATGGGGTTAGTGAAAAGTATGACAGATAATAATAATAATAATTTATCCTGTCTACATGTCATATGTAGAGGGGGTCAAAGCAGGGGGAATCTTCATATCCACAAGTTCTATCCTTCGGTCTCTGAGAGAATTCTTCTCCATTCAAGAAAACGTCCAAAAAGAATCTTGATAAGAACATTCAAATAACCCACGAAACCTTTGCGTTGTTCGTCCAATTGGCCTGCTTGACAAGATGGAGATACCGCTCCTGACTTTCCAAAGTCTTCTAGGAGGGGATTCAACTGTTATCCTCTTTTCTTGATGGAATTGGCGAGTGTAGTCGAGAGTGGAGAGAGAAGAATCCAACCGACCGCACCGTAGAGAAAAAGGCAAAAGTATGACAGAGCCTTTTGCAAAACAACAGTATGGAAAATACTCAATTATCGATTCAGATTTCATAAACATCTTTAAAATTAAATATTTTATTTGCTGCCATGGCCTACTAGTGGATTCTCGATCTTGAAACTCTTCTCGGCCTTTTGGCTAAGATGGGGTTAGTGAAAAGTATGACAGAGCCTTTTACAAAACAACAGTATGGAAAATAATCAATTGTCGATTCTTATTTCATAAACATCTTTAAAATTAAATATTTTATTTGCTGCGATGGCCTACTAGTGGATTCTCGATCTTACAACTCTTCTCGGCATTTTGGCTAAGATGGGGTTAGTGAAAAGTATGACAGAGCCTTTTGCAAAACAACAGTATGGAAAATACTCAATTATCGATTCAGATTTCATAAACATCTTTAAAATTAAATATTTTATTTGCTGCCATGGCCTACTAGTGGATTCTCGATCTTACAACTCTTCTCGGCCTTTTGGCTAAGATGGGGTTAGTGAAAAGTATGACAGAGCCTTTTACAAAACAACAGTATGGAAAATACTCAATTATCGATTCATATTTCATAAACATCTTTAAAATTAAATATTTTATTTGCTTCCACGGCTTGCTAGTGGATTCTTGATCTTGAAACTCTTCTCGGCCTTTTGGCTAAGATGGGGTTAGTGAAAAGTATGACAGAGCCTTTTGCAAAACAACAGTATGGAAAATACTCAATTATCGATTCAGATTTCATAAACATCTTTAAAATTAAATATTTTATTTGCTGCCATGGCCTACTAGTGGATTCTCGATCTTGAAACTCTTCTCGGCCTTTTGGCTAAGATGGGGTTAGTGAAAAGTATGACAGAGCCTTTTGCAAAACAACAGTATGGAAAATACTCAATTATCGATTCAGATTTCATAAACATCTTTAAAATTAAATATTTTATTTGCTGCCATGGCCTACTAGTGGATTCTCGATCTTACAACTCTTCTCGGCCTTTTGGCTAAGATGGGGTTAGTGAAAAGTATGACAGAGCCTTTTACAAAACAACAGTATGGAAAATACTCAATTATCGATTCATATTTCATAAACATCTTTAAAATTAAATATTTTATTTGCTGCCATGGCCTACTAGTGGATTCTCGATCTTACAACTCTTCTCGGCCTTTTGGCTAAGATGGGGTTAGTGAAAAGTATGACAGAGCCTTTTACAAAACAACAGTATGGAAAATACTCAATTATCGATTCATATTTCATAAACATCTTTAAAATTAAATATTTTATTTGCTGCGATGGCCTACTAGTGGATTCTCGATCTTGAAACTCTTCTCGGCCTTTTGGCTAAGATGGGGTTAGTGAAAAGTATGACAGAGCCTTTTGCAAAACAACAGTATGGAAAATACTCAATTGTCGATACAGATTTCATAAACATCTTTAAAATTAAATATTTTATTTGCTTCCACGGCTTACTAGTGGATTCTTGATCTTGAAACTCTTCTCGGCATTTTGGCTAAGATGGGGTTAGTGAAAAGTATGACAGAGCCTTTTACAAAACAACAGTATGGAAAATACTCAATTATCGATTCATATTTCATAAACATCTTTAAAATTAAATATTTTATTTGCTGCGATGGCCTACTAGTGGATTCTCGATCTTGAAACTCTTCTCGGCCTTTTGGCTAAGATGGGGTTAGTGAAAAGTATGACAGAGCCTTTTACAAAACAACAGTATGGAAAATACTCAATTATCGATTCAGATTTCATAAACATCTTTAAAATTAAATATTTTATTTGTTGCGATGGCCTACTGGTGGATTCTTGATCTTGAAACTCTTCTCGGCCTTTTGGCTAAGATGGGGTTAGTGAAAAGTATGACAGAGCCTTTTGCAAAACAACAGTATGGAAAATACTCAATTATCGATTCAGATTTCATAAACATCTTTAAAATTAAATATTTTATTTGCTGCCATGGCCTACTAGTGGATTCTCGATCTTACAACTCTTCTCGGCCTTTTGGCTAAGATGGGGTTAGTGAAAAGTATGACAGAGCATTTTGCAAAACAACAGTATGGAAAATACTCAATTATCGATTCAGATTTCATAAACATCTTTAAAATTAAATATTTTATTTGCTGCCATGGCCTACTAGTGGATTCTCGATCTTGAAACTCTTCTCGGCCTTTTGGCTAAGATGGGGTTAGTGAAAAGTATGACAGAGCCTTTTACAAAACAACAGTATGGAAAATACTCAATTGTCGATTCTTATTTCATAAACATCTTTAAAATTAAATATTTTATTTGCTGCGATGGCCTACTAGTGGATTCTCGATCTTACAACTCTTCTCGGCATTTTGGCTAAGATGGGGTTAGTGAAAAGTATGACAGAGCCTTTTGCAAAACAACAGTATGGAAAATACTCAATTATCGATTCAGATTTCATAAACATCTTTAAAATTAAATATTTTATTTGCTGCCATGGCCTACTAGTGGATTCTCGATCTTACAACTCTTCTCGGCCTTTTGGCTAAGATGGGGTTAGTGAAAAGTATGACAGAGCCTTTTACAAAACAACAGTATGGAAAATACTCAATTATCGATTCATATTTCATAAACATCTTTAAAATTAAATATTTTATTTGCTGCGATGGCCTACTAGTGGATTCTCGATCTTGAAACTCTTCTCGGCCTTTTGGCTAAGATGGGGTTAGTGAAAAGTATGACAGAGCCTTTTGCAAAACAACAGCATGGAAAATACTCAATTGTCGATACAGATTTCATAAACATCTTTAAAATTAAATATTTTATTTGCTTCCACGGCTTACTAGTGGATTCTTGATCTTGAAACTCTTCTCGGCATTTTGGCTAAGATGGGGTTAGTGAAAAGTATGACAGAGCCTTTTACAAAACAACAGTATGGAAAATACTCAATTATCGATTCATATTTCATAAACATCTTTAAAATTAAATATTTTATTTGCTTCCACGGCTTACTAGTGGATTCTCGATCTTACAACTCTTCTCGGCCTTTTGGCTAAGATGGGGTTAGTGAAAAGTATGACAGACCCTTTTACAAAACAACAGTATGGAAAATACTCAATTATCGATTCATATTTCATAAACATCTTTAAAATTATATATTTTATTTGCTGCCATGGCCTACTAGTGGATTTTCGATCTTACAACTCTTCCCGGCCTTTTGGCTAAGATGGGGTTAGTGAAAAGTATGACAGAGCCTTTTGCAAAACAACAGTATGGAAAATACTCAATTATCGATTCAGATTTCATAAACATCTTTAAAATTAAATATTTTATTTGCTTCCACGGCTTGCTAGTGGATTCTTGATCTTGAAACTCTTCTCGGCCTTTTGGCTAAGATGGGGTTAGTGAAAAGTATGACAGAGCCTTTTGCAAAACAACAGTATGGAAAATACTCAATTATCGATTCAGATTTCATAAACATCTTTAAAATTAAATATTTTATTTGCTGCCATGGCCTACTAGTGGATTCTCGATCTTACAACTCTTCTCGGCCTTTTGGCTAAGATGGGGTTAGTGAAAAGTATGACAGAGCCTTTTGCAAAACAACAGTATGGAAAATACTCAATTATCGATTCAGATTTCATAAACATCTTTAAAATTAAATATTTTATTTGCTGCCATGGCCTACTAGTGGATTCTCGATCTTGAAACTCTTCTCGGCCTTTTGGCTAAGATGGGGTTAGTGAAAAGTATGACAGAGCCTTTTGCAAAACAACAGTATGGAAAATACTCAATTATCGATTCAGATTTCATAAACATCTTTAAAATTAAATATTTTATTTGCTTCCACGGCTTACTAGTGGATTCTTGATCTTGAAACTCTTCTCGGCATTTTGGCTAAGATGGGGTTAGTGAAAAGTATGACAGAGCCTTTTACAAAACAACAGTATGGAAAATACTCAATTATCGATTCATATTTCATAAACATCTTTAAAATTAAATATTTTATTTGCTTCCACGGCTTACTAGTGGATTCTCGATCTTACAACTCTTCTCGGCCTTTTGGCTAAGATGGGGTTAGTGAAAAGTATGACAGACCCTTTTACAAAACAACAGTATGGAAAATACTCAATTATCGATTCATATTTCATAAACATCTTTAAAATTATATATTTTATTTGCTGCCATGGCCTACTAGTGGATTTTCGATCTTACAACTCTTCCCGGCCTTTTGGCTAAGATGGGGTTAGTGAAAAGTATGACAGAGCCTTTTGCAAAACAACAGTATGGAAAATACTCAATTATCGATTCAGATTTCATAAACATCTTTAAAATTAAATATTTTATTTGCTTCCACGGCTTGCTAGTGGATTCTTGATCTTGAAACTCTTCTCGGCCTTTTGGCTAAGATGGGGTTAGTGAAAAGTATGACAGAGCCTTTTGCAAAACAACAGTATGGAAAATACTCAATTATCGATTCAGATTTCATAAACATCTTTAAAATTAAATATTTTATTTGCTGCCATGGCCTACTAGTGGATTCTCGATCTTACAACTCTTCTCGGCCTTTTGGCTAAGATGGGGTTAGTGAAAAGTATGACAGAGCCTTTTGCAAAACAACAGTATGGAAAATACTCAATTATCGATTCAGATTTCATAAACATCTTTAAAATTAAATATTTTATTTGCTGCCATGGCCTACTAGTGGATTCTCGATCTTGAAACTCTTCTCGGCCTTTTGGCTAAGATGGGGTTAGTGAAAAGTATGACAGAGCCATTTACAAAACAACAGTATGGAAAATACTCAATTATCGATTCAGATTTCATAAACATCTTTAAAATTAAATATTTTATTTGCTGCCATGGCCTACTAGTGGATTCTCGATCTTACAACTCTTCTCGGCATTTTGGCTAAGATGGGGTTAGTGAAAAGTATGACAGAGCCATTTGCAAAACAACAGTATGGAAAATACTCAATTATCGATTCAGATTTCATAAACATCTTTAAAATTAAATATTTTATTTGCTGCCATGGCCTACTAGTGGATTCTCGATCTTACAACTCTTCTCGGCCTTTTGGCTAAGATGGGGTTAGTGAAAAGTATGACAGAGCCTTTTACAAAACAACAGTATGGAAAATACTCAATTATCGATTCATATTTCATAAACATCTTTAAAATTAAATATTTTATTTGCTGCGATGGCCTACTAGTGGATTCTCGATCTTGAAACTCTTCTCGGCCTTTTGGCTAAGATGGGGTTAGTGAAAAGTATGACAGAGCCTTTTGCAAAACAACAGTATGGAAAATACTCAATTGTCGATACAGATTTCATAAACATCTTTAAAATTAAATATTTTATTTGCTTCCACGGCTTACTAGTGGATTCTTGATCTTGAAACTCTTCTCGGCATTTTGGCTAAGATGGGGTTAGTGAAAAGTATGACAGAGCCTTTTACAAAACAACAGTATGGAAAATACTCAATTATCGATTCATATTTCATAAACATCTTTAAAATTAAATATTTTATTTGCTTCCACGGCTTACTAGTGGATTCTCGATCTTACAACTCTTCTCGGCCTTTTGGCTAAGATGGGGTTAGTGAAAAGTATGACAGACCCTTTTACAAAACAACAGTATGGAAAATACTCAATTATCGATTCATATTTCATAAACATCTTTAAAATTATATATTTTATTTGCTGCCATGGCCTACTAGTGGATTTTCGATCTTACAACTCTTCCCGGCCTTTTGGCTAAGATGGGGTTAGTGAAAAGTATGACAGAGCCTTTTACAAAACAACAGTATGGAAAATACTCAATTATCGATTCATATTTCATAAACATCTTTAAAATTAAATATTTTATTTGCTGCGATGGCCTACTAGTGGATTCTCGATCTTGAAACTCTTCTCGGCCTTTTGGCTAAGATGGGGTTAGTGAAAAGTATGACAGAGCCTTTTGCAAAACAACAGTATGGAAAATACTCAATTGTCGATACAGATTTCATAAACATCTTTAAAATTAAATATTTTATTTGCTTCCACGGCTTACTAGTGGATTCTTGATCTTGAAACTCTTCTCGGCCTTTTGGCTAAGATGGGATTAGTGAAAAGTATAACAAAGCCTTTTGCAAAACAACAGTATGGAAAATACTCAATTATCGATTCAGATTTCATAAACATCTTTAAAATTAAATATTTTATTTGCTGCGATGGCCTACTGGTGGATTCTCGATCTTGAAACTCTTCTCGGCCTTTTGGCTAAGATGGGGTTAGTGAAAAGTATGACAGAGCCTTTTACAAAACAACAGTATGGAAAATACTCAATTATCGATTCATATTTCATAAACATCTTTAAAATTAAATATTTTATTTGCTGCGATGGCCTACTAGTGGATTCTCGATCTTGAAACTCTTCTCGGCCTTTTGGCTAAGATGGGGTTAGTGAAAAGTATGACAGAGCCTTTTACAAAACAACAGTATGGAAAATACTCAATTATCGATTCATATTTCATAAACATCTTTAAAATTAAATATTTTATTTGCTGCGATGGCCTACTAGTGGATTCTCGATCTTGAAACTCTTCTCGGCCTTTTGGCTAAGATGGGGTTAGTGAAAAGTATGACAGAGCCTTTTACAAAACAACAGTATGGAAAATACTCAATTATCGATTCAGATTTCATAAACATCTTTAAAATTAAATATTTTATTTGTTGCGATGGCCTACTGGTGGATTCTCGATCTTGAAACTCTTCTCGGCCTTTTGGCTAAGATGGGGTTAGTGAAAAGTATGACAGAGCCTTTTGCAAAACAACAGTATGGAAAATACTCAATTATCGATTCAGATTTCATAAACATCTTTGAAATTAAATATTTTATTTGCTGCGATGACCTACTAGTGGATTCTCGATCTTACAACTCTTCTCGGCATTTTGGCTAAGATGGGGTTAGTGAAAAGTATGACAGAGCCTTTTGCAAAACAACAGTATGGAAAATACTCAATTATCGATTCAGATTTCATAAACATCTTTAAAATTAAATATTTTATTTGCTTCCACGGCTTGCTAGTGGATTCTTGATCTTGAAACTCTTCTCGGCCTTTTGGCTAAGATGGGGTTAGTGAAAAGTATGACAGAGCCTTTTGCAAAACAACAGTATGGAAAATACTCAATTATCGATTCAGATTTCATAAACATCTTTAAAATTAAATATTTTATTTGCTGCCATGGCCTACTAGTGGATTCTCGATCTTACAACTCTTCTCGGCCTTTTGGCTAAGATGGGGTTAGTGAAAAGTATGACAGAGCCTTTTGCAAAACAACAGTATGGAAAATACTCAATTATCGATTCAGATTTCATAAACATCTTTAAAATTAAATATTTTATTTGCTGCGATGGCCTACTAGTGGATTCTCGATCTTACAACTCTTCTCGGCATTTTGGCTAAGATGGGGTTAGTGAAAAGTATGACAGAGCCTTTTGCAAAACAACAGTATGGAAAATACTCAATTATCGATTCAGATTTCATAAACATCTTTAAAATTAAATATTTTATTTGCTGCCATGGCCTACTAGTGGATTCTCGATCTTACAACTCTTCTCGGCCTTTTGGCTAAGTTGGAGTTAGTGAAAAGTATGACAGAGCCTTTTACAAAACAACAGTATGGAAAATACTCAATTATCGATTCATATTTCATAAACATCTTTAAAATTAAATATTTCATTTGCTTCCACGGCTTACTAGTGGATTCTTGATCTTGAAACTCTTCTCGGCCTTTTGGCTAAGATGGGGTTAGTGAAAAGTATGACAGAGCCTTTTGCAAAACAACAGTATGGAAAATACTCAATTGTCGATACAGATTTCATAAACATCTTTAAAATTAAATATTTTATTTGCTTCCACGGCTTACTAGTGGATTCTTGATCTTGAAACTCTTCTCGGCATTTTGGCTAAGATGGGGTTAGTGAAAAGTATGACAGAGCCTTTTACAAAACAACAGTATGGAAAATACTCAATTATCGATTCATATTTCATAAACATCTTTAAAATTAAATATTTTATTTGCTTCCACGGCTTACTAGTGGATTCTCGATCTTACAACTCTTCTCGGCCTTTTGGCTAAGATGGGGTTAGTGAAAAGTATGACAGACCCTTTTACAAAACAACAGTATGGAAAATACTCAATTATCGATTCATATTTCATAAACATCTTTAAAATTATATATTTTATTTGCTGCCATGGCCTACTAGTGGATTTTCGATCTTACAACTCTTCCCGGCCTTTTGGCTAAGATGGGGTTAGTTAAAAGTATGACAGAGCCTTTTACAAAACAACAGTATGGAAAATACTCAATTATCGATTCATATTTCATAAACATCTTTAAAATTAAATATTTTATTTGCTGCGATGGCCTACTAGTGGATTCTCGATCTTGAAACTCTTCTCGGCCTTTTGGCTAAGATGGGGTTAGTGAAAAGTATGACAGAGCCTTTTGCAAAACAACAGTATGGAAAATACTCAATTGTCGATACAGATTTCATAAACATCTTTAAAATTAAATATTTTATTTGCTTCCACGGCTTACTAGTGGATTCTTGATCTTGAAACTCTTCTCGGCCTTTTGGCTAAGATGGGATTAGTGAAAAGTATAACAAAGCCTTTTGCAAAACAACAGTATGGAAAATACTCAATTATCGATTCAGATTTCATAAACATCTTTAAAATTAAATATTTTATTTGCTTCCACGGCATACTAGTGGATTCTTGATCTTGAAACTCTTCTCGGCCTTTTGGCTAAGATGGGGTTAGTGAAAAGTATGACAGAGCCTTTTACAAAACAACAGTATGGAAAATACTCAATTATCGATTCAGATTTCATAAACATCTTTAAAATTAAATATTTTATTTGCTGCGATGGCCTACTGGTGGATTCTCGATCTTGAAACTCTTCTCGGCCTTTTGGCTAAGAAGGGGTTAGTGAAAAGTATGACAGAGCCTTTTGCAAAACAACAGTATGGAAAATACTCAATTATCGATTCAGATTTCATAAACATCTTTAAAATTAAATATTTTATTTGCTGCGATGACCTACTAGTGGATTCTCGATCTTGAAACTCTTCTCGGCCTTTTGGCTAAGATGGGGTTAGTGAAAAGTATGACAGAGCCTTTTACAAAACAACAGTATGGAAAATACTCAATTATCGATTCATATTTCATAAAATCTTTAAAATTAAATATTTTATTTGCTTCCACGGCTTACTAGTGGATTCTTGATCTTGAAACTCTTCTCGGCCTTTTGGCTAAGATGGGGTTAGTGAAAAGTATGACAAAGCCTTTTGCAAAACAACAGTATGGAAAATACTCAATTATCGATTCAGATTTCATAAACATCTTTAAAATTAAATATTTTATTTGCTTCCACGGCGTACTAGTGGATTCTCGATCTTACAACTCTTCTCGGCCTTTTGGCTAAGATGGGGTTAGTGAAAAGTATGACAGAGCCTTTTACAAAACAACAGTATGGAAAATACTCAATTATCGATTCAGATTTCATAAACATCTTTAAAATTAAATATTTTATTTGCTGCGATGGCCTACTGGTGGATTCTCGATCTTGAAACTCTTCTCGGCCTTTTGGCTAAGAAGGGGTTAGTGAAAAGTATGACAGAGCCTTTTGCAAAACAACAGTATGGAAAATACTCAATTATCGATTCATATTTCATAAACATCTTTAAAATTAAATATTTTATTTGCTTCCACGGCTTACTAGTGGATTCTCGATCTTACAACTCTTCTCGGCCTTTTGGCTAAGATGGGGTTAGTGAAAAGTATGACAGACCCTTTTACAAAACAACAGTATGGAAAATACTCAATTATCGATTCATATTTCATAAACATCTTTAAAATTATATATTTTATTTGCTGCCATGGCCTACTAGTGGATTTTCGATCTTACAACTCTTCCCGGCCTTTTGGCTAAGATGGGGTTAGTTAAAAGTATGACAGAGCCTTTTACAAAACAACAGTATGGAAAATACTCAATTATCGATTCATATTTCATAAACATCTTTAAAATTAAATATTTTATTTGCTGCGATGGCCTACTAGTGGATTCTCGATCTTGAAACTCTTCTCGGCCTTTTGGCTAAGATGGGGTTAGTGAAAAGTATGACAGAGCCTTTTGCAAAACAACAGTATGGAAAATACTCAATTGTCGATACAGATTTCATAAACATCTTTAAAATTAAATATTTTATTTGCTTCCACGGCTTACTAGTGGATTCTTGATCTTGAAACTCTTCTCGGCCTTTTGGCTAAGATGGGATTAGTGAAAAGTATAACAAAGCCTTTTGCAAAACAACAGTATGGAAAATACTCAATTATCGATTCAGATTTCATAAACATCTTTAAAATTAAATATTTTATTTGCTTCCACGGCATACTAGTGGATTCTTGATCTTGAAACTCTTCTCGGCCTTTTGGCTAAGATGGGGTTAGTGAAAAGTATGACAGAGCCTTTTACAAAACAACAGTATGGAAAATACTCAATTATCGATTCAGATTTCATAAACATCTTTAAAATTAAATATTTTATTTGCTGCGATGGCCTACTGGTGGATTCTCGATCTTGAAACTCTTCTCGGCCTTTTGGCTAAGAAGGGGTTAGTGAAAAGTATGACAGAGCCTTTTGCAAAACAACAGTATGGAAAATACTCAATTATCGATTCAGATTTCATAAACATCTTTAAAATTAAATATTTTATTTGCTGCGATGACCTACTAGTGGATTCTCGATCTTGAAACTCTTCTCGGCCTTTTGGCTAAGATGGGGTTAGTGAAAAGTATGACAGAGCCTTTTACAAAACAACAGTATGGAAAATACTCAATTATCGATTCATATTTCATAAAATCTTTAAAATTAAATATTTTATTTGCTTCCACGGCTTACTAGTGGATTCTTGATCTTGAAACTCTTCTCGGCCTTTTGGCTAAGATGGGGTTAGTGAAAAGTATGACAAAGCCTTTTGCAAAACAACAGTATGGAAAATACTCAATTATCGATTCAGATTTCATAAACATCTTTAAAATTAAATATTTTATTTGCTTCCACGGCTTACTAGTGGATTCTCGATCTTACAACTCTTCTCGGCCTTTTGGCTAAGATGGGGTTAGTGAAAAGTATGACAGAGCCTTTTACAAAACAACAGTATGGAAAATACTCAATTATCGATTCAGATTTCATAAACATCTTTAAAATTAAATATTTTATTTGCTGCGATGGCCTACTGGTGGATTCTCGATCTTGAAACTCTTCTCGGCCTTTTGGCTAAGAAGGGGTTAGTGAAAAGTATGACAGAGCCTTTTGCAAAACAACAGTATGGAAAATACTCAATTATCGATTCAGATTTCATAAACATCTTTAAAATTAAATATTTTATTTGCTGCGATGACCTACTAGTGGATTCTCGATCTTGAAACTCTTCTCGGCCTTTTGGCTAAGATGGGGTTAGTGAAAAGTATGACAGAGCCTTTTACAAAACAACAGTATGGAAAATACTCAATTATCGATTCATATTTCATAAAATCTTTAAAATTAAATATTTTATTTGCTTCCACGGCTTACTAGTGGATTCTTGATCTTGAAACTCTTCTCGGCCTTTTGGCTAAGATGGGGTTAGTGAAAAGTATGACAAAGCCTTTTGCAAAACAACAGTATGGAAAATACTCAATTATCGATTCAGATTTCATAAACATCTTTAAAATTAAATATTTTATTTGCTTCCACGGCTTACTAGTGGATTCTTGATCTTGAAACTCTTCTCGGCCTTTTGGCTAAGATGGGGTTAGTGAAAAGTATGACAGAGCCTTTTACAAAACAACAGTATGGAAAATACTCAATTATCGATTCAGATTTCATAAACATCTTTAAAATTAAATATTTTATTTGCTGCGATGACCTACTGGTGGATTCTCGATCTTGAAACTCTTCTCGGCCTTTTGGCTAAGATGGGGTTAGTGAAAAGTATCACAGAGCCTTTTACAAAACAACAGTATGGAAAATACTCAATTATCGATTCAGATTTCATAAACATCTTTAAAATTAAATATTTTATTTGCTGCCATGGCCTACTAGTGGATTCTCGATCTTGAAACTCTTCTCGGCCTTTTGGCTAAGAGGGGTTAGTGAAAAGTATGACAGAGCATTTTGCAAAACAACAGTATGGAAAATACTCAATTGTCGATTCAGATTTCATAAACATCTTTAAAATTAAATATTTTATTTGCTGCGATGGCCTACTAGTGGATTCTCGATCTTGAAACTCTTCTCGGCCTTTTGGCTAAGATGGGGTTAGTGAAAAGTATGACAGAGCCTTTTGCAAAACAACAGTATGGAAAATACTCAATTGTCGATTCAGATTTCATAAACATCTTTAAAATTAAATATTTTATTTGCTGCCATGGCCTACTAGTGGATTCTCGATCTTGAAACTCTTCTCGGCCTTTTGGCTAAGAGGGGTTAGTGAAAAGTATGACAGAGCCTTTTGCAAAACAACAGTATGGAAAATACTCAATTGTCGATTCAGATTTCATAAACATCTTTAAAATTAAATATTTTATTTGCTGCGATGGCCTACTAGTGGATTCTCGATCTTGAAACTCTTCTCGGCCTTTTGGCTAAGATGGGGTTAGTGAAAAGTATGACAGAGCCTTTTGCAAAACAACAGTATGGAAAATACTCAATTGTCGATTCAGATTTCATAAACATCTTTAAAATTAAATATTTTATTTGCTGCCATGGCCTACTAGTGGATTCTCGATCTTGAAACTCTTCTCGGCCTTTTGGCTAAGAGGGGTTAGTGAAAAGTATGACAGAGCCTTTTGCAAAACAACAGTATGGAAAATACTCAATTGTCGATTCAGATTTCATAAACATCTTTAAAATTAAATATTTTATTTGCTGCGATGGCCTACTACTGGATTCTCGATCTTGAAACTCTTCTCGGCCTTTTGGCTAAGATGGGGTTAGTGAAAAGTATGACAGAGCCTTTTACAAAACAACAGTATGGAAAATACTCAATTATCGATTCAGATTTCATAAACATCTTTAAAATTAAATATTTTATTTGCTTCCACGGCTTACTAGTGGATTCTTGATCTTGAAACTCTTCTCGGCCTTTTGGCTAAGATGGGGTTAGTGAAAAGTATGACAGAGCCTTTTACAAAACAACAGTATGGAAAATACTCAATTATCGATTCATATTTCATAAACATCTTTAAAATTAAATATTTCATTTGCTTCCACGGCTTACTAGTGGATTCTTGATCTTGAAACTCTTCTCGGCCTTTTGGCTAAGATGGGGTTAGTGAAAAGTATGACAGAGCCTTTTACAAAACTACAGTATGGAAAATACTCAATTATCGATTCATATTTCATAAACATCTTTAAAATTAAATATTTTATTTGCTGCGATGGCCTACTACTGGATTCTCGATCTTGAAACTCTTCTCGGCCTTTTGGCTAAGATGGGGTTAGTGAAAAGTATGACAGAGCCTTTTACAAAACAACAGTATGGAAAATACTCAATTATCGATTCATATTTCATAAACATCTTTAAAATTAAATATTTTATTTGCTTCCACGGCTTACTAGTGGATTCTTGATCTTGAAACTCTTCTCGGCCTTTTTGCTAAGATGGGGTTAGTGAAAAGTATGACAGAGCCTTTTACAAAACAACAGTATGGAAAATACTCAATTATCGATTCATATTTCATAAACATCTTTAAAATTAAATATTTTATTTGCTTCCACGGCTTACTAGTGGATTCTTGATCTTGAAACTCTTCTCGGCCTTTTGGCTAAGATGGGGTTAGTGAAAAGTATGACAGAGCCTTTTACAAAACAACAGTATAGAAAATACTCAATTATCGATTCAGATTTCATAAACATCTTTAAAATTAAATATTTTATTTGCTTCCGCGGCTTACTAGTGGATTCTTGATCTTGAAACTCTTCTCGGCCTTTTGGCTAAGATGGGGTTAGTGAAAAGTATGACAGAGCCTTTTGCAAAACAACAGTATGGAAAATACTCAATTATCGATTCATATTTCATAAACATCTTTAAAATTAAATATTTTATTTGCTTCCACGGCTTACTAGTGGATTCTTGATCTTGAAACTCTTCTCGGCCTTTTGGCTAAGATGGGGTTAGTGAAAAGTATGACAGAGCCTTTTACAAAACAACAGTATAGAAAATACTCAATTATCGATTCAGATTTCATAAACATCTTTAAAATTAAATATTTTATTTGCTTCCGCGGCTTACTAGTGGATTCTTGATCTTGAAACTCTTCTCGGCCTTTTGGCTAAGATGGGGTTAGTGAAAAGTATGACAGAGCCTTTTGCAAAACAACAGTATGGAAAATACTCAATTATCGATTCAGATTTCATAAACATCTTTAAAATTAAATATTTTATTTGCTTCCACGGCTTACTAGTGGATTCTTGATCTTGAAACTCTTCTCGGCCTTTTGGCTAAGATGGGGTTAGTGAAAAGTATGACAGAGCCTTTTACAAAACAACAGTATGGAAAATACTCAATTATCGATTCAGATTTCATAAACATCTTTAAAATTAAATATTTTATTTGCTTCCACGGCTTACTAGTGGATTCTTGATCTTGAAGCTCTTCTCGGCCTTTTGGCTAAGATGGGGCTAGTGAAAAGCATGACAGAGCCTTTTACAAAACAACAGTATGAAAAATACTCAATTATCGATTCAGATTTCATAAACATCTTTAAAATTAAATATTTTATTTGCTTCCACGGCTTACTAGTGGATTCTTGATGTTGAAACTCTTCTCGGCCTTTTGGCTAAGATGGGGTTAGTGAAAAGTATGACAGAGCCTTTTACAAAACAACAGTATGGAAAATACTCAATTGTCGATACAGATTTCATAAACATCTTTAAAATTAAATATTTTATTTGCTTCCACGGCTTACTAGTGGATTCTTGATGTTGAAACTCTTCTCGGCCTTTTGGCTAAGATGGGGTTAGTGAAAAGTATGACAGAGCCTTTTACAAAACAACAGTATGGAAAATACTCAATTATCGATTCAGATTTCATAATCATCTTTAAAATTAAATATTTTATTTGCTGCGATGGCCTACTGGTGGATTCTCGATCTTGAAACTCTTCTCGGCCTTTTGGCTAAGATGGGGTTAGTGAAAAGTATGACAGAGCCTTTTGCAAAACAACAGTATGGAAAATACTCAATTATCGATTCAGATTTCATAAACATCTTTAAAATTAAATATTTTATTTGCTTCCACGGCTTACTAGTGGATTCTTGATCTTGAAACTCTTCTCGGCCTTTTGGCTAAGATGGGGTTAGTGAAAAGTATGACAGAGCCTTTTGCAAAACAACAGTATGGAAAATACTCAATTATCGATTCAGATTTCATAAACATCTTTAAAATTAAATATTTTATTTGCTGCGATGGCCTACTAGTGGATTCTCGATCTTGAAACTCTTCTCGGCCTTTTGGCTAAGATGGGGTTAGTGAAAAGTATGACAGAGCCTTTTGCAAAACAACAGTATGGAAAATACTCAATTATCGATTCAGATTTCATAAACATCTTTAAAATTAAATATTTTATTTGCTTCCACGGCTTACTAGTGGATTCTTGATCTTGAAACTCTTCTCGGCCTTTTGGCTAAGATGGGGTTAGTGAAAAGTATGACAGAGCCTTTTACAAAACAACAGTATGGAAAATACTCAATTATCGATTCAGATTTCATAAACATCTTTAAAATTAAATATTTTATTTGCTTCCACGGCTTACTAGTGGATTCTTGATCTTGAAGCTCTTCTCGGCCTTTTGGCTAAGATGGGGCTAGTGAAAAGCATGACAGAGCCTTTTACAAAACAACAGTATGAAAAATACTCAATTATCGATTCAGATTTCATAAACATCTTTAAAATTAAATATTTTATTTGCTTCCACGGCTTACTAGTGGATTCTTGATGTTGAAACTCTTCTCGGCCTTTTGGCTAAGATGGGGTTAGTGAAAAGTATGACAGAGCCTTTTACAAAACAACAGTATGGAAAATACTCAATTGTCGATACAGATTTCATAAACATCTTTAAAATTAAATATTTTATTTGCTTCCACGGCTTACTAGTGGATTCTTGATGTTGAAACTCTTCTCGGCCTTTTGGCTAAGATGGGGTTAGTGAAAAGTATGACAGAGCCTTTTACAAAACAACAGTATGGAAAATACTCAATTATCGATTCAGATTTCATAAACATCTTTAAAATTAAATATTTTATTTGCTTCCACGGCTTACTAGTGGATTCTTGATGTTGAAACTCTTCTCGGCCTTTTGGCTAAGATGGGGTTAGTGAAAAGTATGACAGAGCCTTTTGCAAAACAACAGTATGGAAAATACTCAATTATCGATTCAGATTTCATAAACATCTTTAAAATTAAATATTTTATTTGCTTCCACGGCTTACTAGTGGATTCTTGATCTTGAAACTCTTCTCGGCCTTTTGGCTAAGATGGGGTTAGTGAAAAGTATGACAGAGCCTTTTGCAAAACAACAGTATGGAAAATACTCAATTATCGATTCAGATTTCATAAACATCATTAAAATTAAATATTTTATTTGCTTCCACGGCTTACTAGTGGATTCTTGATCTTGAAACTCTTCTCGGCCTTTTGGCTAAGATGGGGTTAGTGAAAAGTATGACAGAGCCTTTTACAAAACAACAGTATGGAAAATACTCAACTATCGATTCAGATTTCATAAACATCTTTAAAATTAAATATTTTATTTGCTTCCACGGCTTACTAGTGGATTCTTGATCTTGAAGCTCTTCTCGGCCTTTTGGCTAAGATGGGGCTAGTGAAAAGCATGACAGAGCCTTTTACAAAACAACAGTATGAAAAATACTCAATTATCGATTCAGATTTCATAAACATCTTTAAAATTAAATATTTTATTTGCTTCCACGGCTTACTAGTGGATTCTTGATGTTGAAACTCTTCTCGGCCTTTTGGCTAAGATGGGGTTAGTGAAAAGTATGACAGAGCCTTTTACAAAACAACAGTATGGAAAATACTCAATTGTCGATACAGATTTCATAAACATCTTTAAAATTAAATATTTTATTTGCTTCCACGGCTTACTAGTGGATTCTTGATGTTGAAACTCTTCTCGGCCTTTTGGCTAAGATGGGGTTAGTGAAAAGTATGACAGAGCCTTTTACAAAACAACAGTATGGAAAATACTCAATTATCGATTCAGATTTCATAATCATCTTTAAAATTAAATATTTTATTTGCTGCGATGGCCTACTGGTGGATTCTCGATCTTGAAACTCTTCTCGGCCTTTTGGCTAAGATGGGGTTAGTGAAAAGTATGACAGAGCCTTTTACAAAACAACAGTATGGAAAATACTCAATTATCGATTCAGATTTCATAAACATCTTTAAAATTAAATATTTTATTTGCTGCGATGGCCTACTGGTGGATTCTCGATCTTGAAACTCTTCTCGGCCTTTTGGCTAAGATGGGGTTAGTGAAAAGTATGACAGAGCCTTTTACAAAACAACAGTATGGAAAATACTCAATTATCGATTCATATTTCATAAACATCTTTAAAATTAAATATTTTATTTGCTGCGATGGCCTACTAGTGGATTCTCGATCTTGAAACTCTTCTCGGCCTTTTGGCTAAGATGGGGTTAGTGAAAAGTATGACAGAGCCTTTTGCAAAACAACAGTATGGAAAATACTCAATTATCGATTCAGATTTCATAAACATCTTTAAAATTAAATATTTTATTTGCTGCGATGGCCTACTAGTGGATTCTCGATTTTGAAACTCTTCTCGGCCTTTTGGCTAAGATGGGGTTAGTGAAAAGTATGACAGAGCCTTTTGCAAAACAACAGTATGGAAAATACTCAATTATCGATTCAGATTTCATAAACATCTTTAAAATTAAATATTTTATATGCTTCCACGGCTTACTAGTGGATTCTTGATCTTGAAACTCTTCTCGGCCTTTTGGCTAAGATGGGGTTAGTGAAAAGTATGACAGAGCCTTTTGCAAAACAACAGTATGGAAAATACTCAATTATCGATTCAGATTTCATAAACATCTTTTAAATTAAATATTTTATTTGCTGCCATGGCCTACTAGTGGATTCTCGATCTTGAAACTCTTCTCGGCCTTTTGGCTAAGATGGGGTTAGTGAAAAGTATTACAGAGCCTTTTACAAAACAACAGTATGGAAAATACTCAATTATCGATTCATATTTCATAAACATCTTTAAAATTAAATATTTTATTTGCTGCGATGGCCTACTTGTGGATTCTCGATCTTGAAACTCTTCTCGGCCTTTTGGCTAAGATGGGGTTAGTGAAAAGTATGACAGAGCCTTTTGCAAAACAACAGTATGGAAAATACTCAATTATCGATTCAGATTTCATAAACATCTTTAAAATTAAATATTTTATTTGCTTCCACGGCTTACTAGTGGATTCTTGATCTTGAAACTCTTCTCGGCCTTTTGGCTAAGATGGGGTTAGTGAAAAGTATTACAGAGCCTTTTGCAAAACAACAGTATGGAAAATACTCAATTATCGATTCAGATTTCATAAACATCTTTAAAATTAAATATTTTATTTGCTGCGATGGCCTACTAGTGGATTCTCGATCTTGAAACTCTTCTCGGCCTTTTGGCTAAGATGGGGTTAGTGAAAAGTATGACAGATCCTTTTACAAAACAACAGTATGGAAAATACTCAATTATCGATTCATATTTCATAAACATCTTTAAAATTAAATATTTTATTTGCTGCGATGGCCTACTTGTGGATTCTCGATCTTGAAACTCTTCTCGGCCTTTTGGCTAAGATGGGGTTAGTGAAAAGTATGACAGAGCCTTTTGCAAAACAACAGTATGGAAAATACTCAATTATCGATTCAGATTTCATAAACATCTTTAAAATTAAATATTTTATTTGCTGCGATGGCCTACTGGTGGATTCTCGATCTTGAAACTCTTCTCGGCCTTTTGGCTAAGATGGGGTTAGTGAAAAGTATGACAGAGCCTTTTGCAAAACAACAGTATGGAAAATACTCAATTATCGATTCAGATTTCATAAACATCTTTAATATTAAATATTTTATTTGCTGCTATGGCCTACTAGTGGATTCTCGATCTTGAAACTCTTCTCGGCCTTTTGGCTAAGATGGGGTTAGTGAAAAGTATGACAGAGCCTTTTGCAAAACAACAGTATGGAAAATACTCAATTGTCGATACAGATTTCATAAACATCTTTAAAATTAAATATTTTATTTGCTTCCACGGCTTGCTAGTGGATTCTTGATCTTGAAACTCTTCTCGGCCTTTTGGCTAAGATGGGGTTAGTGAAAAGTATGACAGAGCCTTTTACAAAACAACAGTATGGAAAATACTCAATTATCGATTCAGATTTCATAAACATCTTTAAAATTAAATATTTTATTTGCTGCGATGGCCTACTAGTGGATTCTCGATCTTGAAACTCTTCTCGGCCTTTTGGCTAAGATGGGGTTAGTGAAAAGTATGACAGAGCCTTTTGCAAAACAACAGTATGGAAAATACTCAATTGTCGATACAGATTTCATAAACATCTTTAAAATTAAATATTTTATTTGCTTCCACGGCTTGCTAGTGGATTCTTGATCTTGAAACTCTTCTCGGCCTTTTGGCTAAGATGGGGTTAGTGAAAAGTATGACAGAGCCTTTTACAAAACAATAGTATGGAAAATACTCAATTATCGATTCAGATTTCATAAACATCTTTAAAATTAAATATTTTATTTGCTTCCACGGCTTACTAGTGGATTCTTGATCTTGAAACTCTTCTCGGCCTTTTGGCTAAGATGGGGTTAGTGAAAAGTATGACAGAGCCTTTTACAAAACAACAGTATGGAAAATACTCAATTATCGATTCAGATTTCATAAACATCTTTAAAATTAAATATTTTATATGCTTCCACGGCTTACTAGTGGATTCTTGATCTTGAAACTCTTCTCGGCCTTTTGGCTAAGATGGGGTTAGTGAAAAGTATGACAGAGCCTTTTACAAAACAACAGTATGGAGAATACTCAATTATCGTCATCATTCTCTCTCTATATCATCTCGCGAGAGGCTGTGCCTCCCGAGCTCTCTCTCTATTTGTCTATTCTTAATCAATCTTACATTACCCACGAACCCGGGCCATTTCGGCTTCCAGGGAGAATCATTCACCCCCCCCCAGCCAGACGTCACTGACAGTCTACCATTATTATTCCCAATTACCCTCTATTGAGTGTGTTTCGTACTTACATAGTTCGTTGCCACTCTATCCAGAGGGAAAATAAACTATTGATTGATTGAGTTATCTCTCTCCATTCCTTTCTCTATATCCTCTCTACTCGTCTCGTCTCTCCTTCTCCATCGTCTCTACTCTATGAACTGATTGATCGATGGCCAAGCTGGAGAAGTTACTTATTTCTCTTGTGGATGAGTTGAGAAAGGAGCGTCTTGAGGACAGAAAGTTACTCGAGTCTATCGTCGGTAAGATGACTAATGACGGTAAGTTAATGGAGCAGAGGATAGCAGGTATTGATCTCAAATTGAGCAAGTCCATGGACATGATGTCACAGTCCATCTCACTGTTGGATCAATCTTTGAGCTCATTCACTAATAATCAATCTACAGCTCAGATGACTAGCTGCCTTCCTCTCATTAGATCAGCCGTTGCATCCAGTCTCGCTGACCAGACCACCATCATGGACAAAAGCACGCGTGCTGTGCTGGTTGGATTCCCGGAAAGTGGCATTGAACAGGAGACGACTACATCTGACAGATTGGTTTTCGAACGTTTGATCTCTGAGATCAACGATCAGTCATTATCTTCTATAGCTTCTAACATAAAGATCTTTAGACATCCTCCTACAAGAAACACTAATTCTAATCGTGATCGTATAATCAAAGTTCAATTTGAAGATACGATTACTCGTGACTCTTTCATCAAGCTCTGTCGTGGTGCCCGTGCATGTCGTATATCTGGATCCGTTCACTCTTATGTCCGTAGGGATTACACTATGGACGAACTCCAATTGGATCGTAACCTTCGTAAGGAGGCTGGCATCCGCAATGGAGAAGCAGGTCAGTTAGAGTGGGTAGTTCGTGACTTACAAATTGTCAGACTATCTTCCTCTCGCCCGCTCCCTCCACGCTAGCTGGCTGCTCTTGATAAGAGAGCTAATCACAATCAGACTGTCACTAGAGCCAATGTTAATCAGCCGCCGTACCAATTCCCTCGAAAAAAGCGGTCGAGATAGAGAGGTGGACCCCATTTTCTCTTAGGAATCGGCCCAAGAATGGGGGGTGATCTCCCCTCCAATTCCTATAGAACGGAGTGAAAAATGGAGTCGAGGTTAGAGAGGGAAGGATAGGAAGAGAGCAGACACGAGAGTGATCACTCTGAAAAAGGAAGCGGTCCATGACCGCTTCCTTTTTTCCTTTCTCTGCGCTCTCTCCAATCACATGATCTTTCTTCTCTCTAACCTTCCTTTTTCGAAGAACACCGCAATGAGAAAAAAGTCCGTTGAACTTTGTCAAATCATTGTTGTGACACGCCGTTCCTACCGTAATTTGGGTTCGCGCGGGAGAGCGAGTGGAGAAGGTCTCTTCCCTTCTTACTCTATCTCACCTTTCATTATTTTACATAATTTTGTATTTTGTTTTGTTATTCACGTGTTGTTCATTACATTTTAGTATTGGTATACCAATTGGTAATTAACTCACAACCTATTCTTTCAATGACTAACTATTTGATGACCATTAATTATTGATTTCGTCGATATTTACCATGGAATATTAAATGTCATCATATATTTTTATCTAGCGATATTCGTTATTTTCCATTGTATTTCGCGTTAATGTTCATATATTTCAGTTGATTATCACTATGCAAGAAGTTGTGTATTTTAATGTAATTGGAGAGTGTCCAAATAAGCAAAGGTTAGTTTATTCCATAATTTTTGTATAGATTGTTTCTACAAGGTATTTCAAACAAGATGGTCTTATTCATTCAAACAAACAACACAGTTCTATAATTATTGTGTCAATATTGAACAAGAAACTGATTTGTCATCATTTTTGATTACCAAGCGATTTCATAGTATCTTGTAATATGTCGTGTTAAATCACTTGTATTTCAGAGAATATGAGTTGAGAAAGATGGAATCTTCATATATTTAATATGGAGTATGTTGTAATATTGATAAGGATCAGTTGTAGTGGAGAAATGGTTCGTTTATCATTTTCCATTGTCGCAGTTTGATCCTTCGTGTAGAGTAGTAGTTGTATAAATGTTAATGCGTGATTGCATTTGAATAATTAGTCTACGCCATAACATGCGTTGACCATTTGTAGGCTTGAAGCTATTTTAATTGATTTTGTTTTCTTTGCAGTCATACTGCTATGATGGCTCAGTGATCGAATGTTGGATGGTTTGTTTATATATATATTTATACAGGAGATTGTGCAACACACAAAGGTTCGTGTTATCATGTCTTAAAAGGTTTAGATTATGACTGGTATCGAACTTGATTCCAATAGATTTTCATTGAGAAAATGGAGAGTTTGATCATTAGATAACAATGTTGACTGAAACACCTCAATGTTTAATTCAAAGTAGGAATTTAATCAACGATATAATAAATTTAATGTATGATATATATTTAATGTAATACTAACAAAACCGTCATCGCAGATGAACTTCACTTAAAATTATTATTTGTTTTTTAATTTGTCTAGCACTTCAAACTACATCACGTCACATAGTTATCTTCGTTGATCTTCATCATTTAAATCTCTTCATTATAAATCAAATCTCTTCGATGATCTTCCGAGCATAACTTTTCTTAAAAACAACTCATTTGCTGTCTATCTCTCTCCCCGTCTCCATTGTCCTTGTGTGTCCCTCCACTAACCCCAGGTGCAGGTATAAGTTGAGCCGGAGAACTCAATATCTTCACACTTATTATTGGATTGTGAAGATATTGAGAACATGGAATGAAGATCGGAATAATATTAATGATAAGATTTCATTGGTAAGCATTTCTTTTGTTTTCTTCTTTTCTTTTTTTATGTTATTCTAGTCTATTCGTTATATTATTTTCTTTCATTCCTATTCAACTTAAACATGTTGCCCAATTGCAGATAGTACGTGTTGTTGAGAGAAGTATGTCTTCATCAGCCTCATGGCTATTCCTCATCATTGATTAGATTATTGTACATACTTAAGTGAAGTTGCAGAGAATGAGGTTTGTTACCACCTTTCCTTGTTGAATATATTTATTTTAAAAATTAAATCATAACGTTAAGCATTTTCCGCTATTTGTTTAATGCGATATGGAGTTTTATAAGTAACTCTCATTAGATAGAAGAGTTTATTTTTGCCTGATATTAGGATTGATTACCTTGCTAAGGCATCCAACGGGATAATATCCCACGGTAGCTTGACGCAATGGAATGAATATAGGAACATATGTTTTCCAAAAAGTAGTAAACCTAAGGACTTTAATAAAATATATATGTACTACTTTAAATTGATAAGGCATCCACCGGGAAAATTTCCCATGGTAGCTCGACTCAATTAAAGAAATAATATGTATAAGATCGTCATAATTTATAGTTAAGCAATATTTTATCAACAGTCCTTTTCATTGTTTACCTCGCATGGTTCCTTGGATGGGAAGTAAATAAATGATCATCTACTCTCATGGAACATGGAAGTAGTTAATGGTAAGATTATCTATTCATTTGCTACCCTTATGTTGAGAAATGAATACGTCACGATTCATTTTTATAATCATCTCCATTTCCAGATATATCGTATCTGAGACGGATGCACCATCTACTACTGCCAATAGATGAATCAAGGATTGAATTGGTAAGATTATCTATTCATTTGCTACCCTTATGTTGAGAAATGAATACGTCACGATTCGTTTGTATAATCATCTCCATTTCCAGATATATCGTATCTGAGACGGATGCACCATCTACTCTTGCCAATAGATGAATCAAGGATTCAATCGGATGGAATGAAATGGAGATCTACTCGTTATCCCCGAGTAATCGACGAATGAATATGCCCCCTATCTTAATAAGCAATCCCATTATCTAAGAGTGTCCATTTCTTGATTTTTTATTGTATTTTATATTGATGTTATTGTGGTTTACTTTCACATCCATACTTTATTGTGCTTTCCACATATTTCGTTACTTTCGTTTATTTTCATTATTTTCTTATCAAATAGTTATCTTAGATGATCATCATCAACTATACCGTTTTGTTATAATATATTCTACGACGATCGACCGTGCAAAACTCTACTTCTTCTGTCTCTCTCTCTCCCCTTTTTTCTCTGCATCTAATTTCCCCCCACTGCCTCCATTCACCCCTTTGATCTACTGCGATAAACGTCTTCCCATCTCAGATATCGATTGACACAAAAAAGGCTGACTAAAAAAAGGGGTCGACCTATTTGGTACGGCGGCAGAGTCCAAATTCATCTCAATTTGCACCCCAATCATCTTCTATGCCTTTATCTACGCCTTTCTCTCTATCTTCTCCTGTTGATTTTCCTTCACTCTTTGCTTCTATTATTGGTGCCGGTAGAGGAAGAGGAGGTGGTGGTCGAAAGAGTTTTAGAGGTCGTGGTCGCGGAGGAATTATTCCAGTCCGTAGGGGCAAGAGAACCGCACCTAGCCCGGAGAAACATGACTGTAAGAAGGATAGGGTTATTGAGGAAGAGCCTGAAGTAGTATCTATTGAATCGGATGGCAATGATTCCATGTTGAACCCTAATCCTAATGACTCTCAATAGGTCGTTTCCCATTGGGCGCGATCAATACCATCTCTTCCCACTTCGCCTCCCTCCACTCCATCTCCTCTCTCTCAATCGCCCATTCAAATCAATAATATCTCATGTTGCCTAATCAATACACGCAGTGTCGGCTATAAACTTGCTCTCTTAGACGATTTTGCTTCTACATTTCATCTCAATATTCTTGCTCTGTGCGAAACGTGGTGCTCGCCTTATACAGTATCAGACGGTCTTCTATCAATGGGTAAATATACGGTATTTAGACAGGATAGAGACAGCAACGGTGGTGGAGTTGCTCAATTGATCGATCATTCCATTCCTTGTCATTCTATTCATTCTAAATCATTCTCTCCTTACTGTCAATCTCTTGGTGTATCTCTTAATCTATCACACTCATTAACAGTTTTGATCTTTCTCGTCTACAGAAGTCCTTCATGCTCCTTAGAACACTTTTCCTCATGCCTTGACTCTATCTATGACATTGTCTGTACCAACCAGAATCCCTTTATTCTACTCGGCGACCTAAACTGTAAGGAGGTTGATTGGTGCTCCATGGCTTGTTCATCTATTCAATCAATATCTCATCATTCTGTTTCACTTCTTGATTTTGCCAACTCACTATCACTTAAGCAATGCGTTCAATCTCCTACTAGGAACGATAGTCTCCTTGATATTGTCTTAACATCTAAATCATCTCTTATTCGTAATACTAGAGTTCTTCCTCCTCTTCCCCGCCTTGATCACTCGCTTGTCTCTTTCAATATTACCGCATCCATGCCATCTCGCATTCCTAAATACATTCCCGACTTCAAGAATGCAAATTGGGAAAATATACAAATAGCTATAGCCTCAATCGATTGGTTCTCCATCCTTTCACAGTGCGATCAAGATCCCGATTCATTATATCACGCTTTCACATCTCGCGTTTTGTCCATTATGGATGACCTTATACCGATGCGTAAAGTCTCTTCTATTCATTCTTCTCTCTCGCGCACATCTTACAACATCCTTCGTAGGTGTCGACGCCTATATCGAAATAGGTTTTCTATTGGCATTTCGCCCTTTCTTCGTCTAAACAAGAGACTAAACAATTCAATAATCAGAGATCGTAGAATACGTGAACATAAGTTATGTGAGAGAGCTAACATCAAGAGTTTTTACAGATTTGCTAGCTCCAGAATCAAGGATAACTCCAATATCATCCAATCATTAGTTGATGGTAGTGGTAATATATCAATTTCCGATAGCGATAAAGCGCAAACTCTTGCTGACTTTTTCTCTTCATCGTTCAATCACAATTCGTATCACAATCTTTCATCTTCCAATAAGCACACAACTCAGACTATTGATTTTGTCAGTTTTGAACCATCTCGTATTGAAGCTGTTATTAAAAAATTACCGAATCGAAACTCAACATCTCCCGATCTCATTCCCTATGCCTTTCTCAAACGCACTTCACGACAGATTTCAATCCCACTATCGATCCTCTTCGAACGTTTCCTGCTTCTATCTAGCACACCCTCGGTTTGGCGAACCGCTATCGTCAAACCTATCTATAAGAAGAAAGGCCTAAAACATGAGGCTGGCAGTTATCGTCCGATCAGTCTAACTAGTGCATGCTCAAAAATAATGGAAAGAATTGTTTGTAGCACAATTACACGTTTTCTCGACTAAAACAACTTATTGCCACCTGAACAGCACGGTTTCCGTGCAAAACGCTCATGCACGTCCTGCCTTCTTTCATGTTTCTCTCATTGGCACTCTATCCTCGATAAGAAGAAGTTCATATCCGTTGCATATGTTGATTTTAGTCGAGCTTTTGATAGCATCCCTATTAATCTCCTTCTTCAAAAATGTGAATCTTACGGTATAAGCGGCTGCTTACTCAAATGGCTTTACACTTTCCTTAATAATCGCACCCAAAAAGTAAAAGTTGATGATTCCTTCTCTCGTTCTTTCCCAGTAGTTAGCGGTGTACCCCAAGGTAGTTGTATCGGTCCATTGCTTTTCTCACTTTATATTAGTGAGATTCCATCCCTTCTTCCTTCTGGCAGTTTCTGTTATATGTATGCTGATGATATTAAAGTGTACTCCATCAACGATCCCAACGTCCTTTAGTCCTGTCTCGATGTCTTGCATACCTGGAGCACTACGCATGGTTTGACTATGTCATAGTCCAAAACAGTTATTATGTGCATCGGTAATAAACACCCTGCAGTTAATTTTACTATTGACTCAGAAGTTCTCCCTGTTGTATCTCAAATCACTGATCTCGGCCTTACATATAGTGATGACCTAAAGTTTAACAAGCATGTCGACAATATTATAAATAAAGCCAATGCTCGCTGCTCTTATATCCATCGATCATTAAAATCCCGTAGCCCATCTTTATACGCCCGCCTTTTCTGTGTATATGTCCGCCCCTTGCTCGAATATTGTTCTGAAGTGTGGAATGCTCCTTGTTTAACGACGTGTAATAGAGTCGAGTCCGTCCTTAAACGTTATTCCAGAATCGTTTTCTCACGGTGTCGTCTCCCATCTGCCGATTACACTCGACGCCTCTCAATTCTGGATTTGCCCACCCTCCAACTGAGAAGACGTAGAATTGATCTCGCTGTTGTATTTAAGATAATCCACAATTTTATTGATCTGAACCCTCGTGATTTTTTCAACTTTTCTAATGTATTAAACCTTACTCGTGGTCACCCTATGAAATTGTCTATTATTTCTTCTTCATCAACTAGACATTTATCATTTATTGCTAATAGAATAGTTCACGAATGGAATTCTTTAGACGCAAATTTAGTAACCGTTGCCAATTCTTCTATCTTTTGTAATACTCTAAAAACTGTGATTAAGTAATTTGCAGTTTGTCTCTTCTTTATTGTTCTCAATCAGTACATATACCATTATATATCTTCTCGTTTTTGATCCGTATAGAGAAGATAAATATATTATTATTATTATCGATTCAGATTTCATAAACATCTTTAAAATTAAATATTTTATTTGCTGCGATGGCCTACTGGTGGATTCTCGATCTTGAAACTCTTCTCGGCCTTTTGGCTAAGATGGGGTTAGTGAAAAGTATGACAGAGCCTTTTGCAAAACAACAGTATGGAAAATACTCAATTGTCGATTCAGATTTCATAAACATCTTAAAAATTAAATATTTTATTTGCTGCGAAGGCCTACTAGTGGATTCTCGATCTTGAAACTCTTCTCGGCCTTTTGGCTAAGATGGGGTTAGTGAAAAGTATGACAGAGCCTTTTACAAAACAACAGTATGGAAAATACTCAATTATCGATTCATATTTCATAAACATCTTTAAAATTAAATATTTTATTTGCTGCGATGGCCTACTAGTGGATTCTCGATCTTGAAACTCTTCTCGGCCTTTTGGCTAAGATGGGGTTAGTGAAAAGTATGACAGAGCCTTTTACAAAACAACAGTATGGAAAATACTCAATTATCGATTCATATTTCATAAACATCTTTAAAATTAAATATTTTATTTGCTGCGATGGCCTACTAGTGGATTCTCGATCTTGAAACTCTTCTCGGCCTTTTGGCTAAGATGGGGTTAGTGAAAAGTATGACAGAGCCTTTTACAAAACAACAGTATGGAAAATACTCAATTATCGATTCAGATTTCATAAACATCTTTAAAATTAAATATTTTATTTGCTGCGATGGCCTACTGGTGGATTCTCGATCTTGAAACTCTTCTCGGCATTTTGGCTAAGATGGGGTTAGTGAAAAGTATGACAGAGCCTTTTGCAAAACAACAGTATGGAAAATACTCAATTATCGATTCAGATTTCATAAACATCTTTAAAATTAAATATTTTATTTGCTGCGATGGCCTACTAGTGGATTCTCGATCTTGAAACTCTTCTCGGCCTTTTGGCTAAGATGGGGTTAGTGAAAAGTATGACAGAGCCTTTTGTAAAACAACAGTATGGAAAATACTCAATTGTCGATTCAGATTTCATAAACATCTTTAAAGTTAAATATTTTATTTGCTTCCACGGCTTACTAGTGGATTCTTGATCTTGAAACTCTTCTCGGCCTTTTGGCTAAGATGGGGTTAGTGAAAAGTATGACAGAGCCTTTTACAAAACAACAGTATGGAAAATACTCAATTATCGATTCATATTTCATAAACATCTTTAAAATTAAATATTTTATTTGCTGCGATGGCCTACTAGTGGATTCTCGATCTTGAAACTCTTCTCGGCCTTTTGGCTAAGATGGGGTTAGTGAAAAGTATGACAGAGCCTTTTACAAAACAACAGTATGGAAAATACTCAATTATCGATTCAGATTTCATAAACATCTTTAAAATTAAATATTTTATTTGCTGCGATGGCCTACTGGTGGATTCTCGATCTTGAAACTCTTCTCGGCCTTTTGGCTAAGATGGGGTTAGTGAAAAGTATGACAGAGCCTTTTGCAAAACAACAGTATGGAAAATACTCAATTATCGATTCAGATTTCATAAACATCTTTAAAATTAAATATTTTATTTGCTGCGATGGCCTACTAGTGGATTCTCGATCTTGAAACTCTTCTCGGCCTTTTGGCTAAGATGGGGTTAGTGAAAAGTATGACAGAGCCTTTTGCAAAACAACAGTATGGAAAATACTCAATTGTCGATTCAGATTTCATAAACATCTTTAAAATTAAATATTTTATTTGCTTCCACGGCTTACTAGTGGATTCTTGATCTTGAAACTCTTCTCGGCCTTTTGGCTAAGATGGGGTTAGTGAAAAGTATGACAGAGCCTTTTACAAAACAACAGTATGACCTACTAGTGGATTCTCGATCTTGAAACTCTTCTCGGCCTTTTGGCTAAGATGGGGTTAGTGAAAAGTATGACAGAGCCTTTTACAAAACAACAGTATGGAAAATACTCAATTATCGATTCATATTTCATAAACATCTTTAAAATTAAATATTTTATTTGCTGCGATGGCCTACTAGTGGATTCTCGATCTTGAAACTCTTCTCGGCCTTTTGGCTAAGATGGGGTTAGTGAAAAGTATGACAGAGCCTTTTGCAAAACAACAGTATGGAAAATACTCAATTATCGATTCAGATTTCATAAACATCTTTAAAATTAAATTTTTTATTTGCTGCCATGGCCTACTAGTGGATTCTCGATCTTGAAACTCTTCTCGGCCTTTTGGCTAAGATGGGGTTAGTGAAAAGTATGACAGAGCCTTTTGCAAAACAACAGTATGGAAAATACTCAATTGTCGATACAGATTTCATAAACATCTTTAAAATTAAATATTTTATTTGCTTCCACGGCTTACTAGTGGATTCTTGATCTTGAAACTCTTCTCGGCCTTTTGGCTAAGATGGGGTTAGTGAAAAGTATGACAGAGCCTTTTACAAAACAACAGTATGGAAAATACTCAATTGTCGATACAGATTTCATAAACATCTTTAAAATTAAATATTTTATTTGCTGCCATGGCCTACTAGTGGATTCTCGATCTTGAAACTCTTCTCGGCCTTTTGGCTAAGATGGGGTTAGTGAAAAGTATGACAGAGCCTTTTGCAAAACAACAGTATGGAAAATACTCAATTATCGATTCAGATTTCATAAACATCTTTAAAATTAAATATTTTATTTGCTGCGATGGCCTACTGGTGGATTCTCGATCTTGAAACTCTTCTCGTCCTTTTGGCTAAGATGGGGTTAGTGAAAAGTATGACAGAGCCTTTTGCAAAACAACAGTATGGAAAATACTCAATTGTCGATTCAGATTTCATAAACATCTTTAAAATTAAATATTTTATTTGCTTCCACGGCTTACTAGTGGATTCTTGATCTTGAAACTCTTCTCGGCCTTTTGGCTAAGATGGGGATAGTGAAAAGTATGACAGAGCCTTTTACAAAACAACAGTATGACCTACTAGTGGATTCTCGATCTTGAAACTCTTCTCGGCCTTTTGGCTAAGATGGGGTTAGTGAAAAGTATGACAGAGCCTTTTACAAAACAACAGTATGACCTACTAGTGGATTCTCGATCTTGAAACTCTTCTCGGCCTTTTTGCTAAGATGGGGTTAGTGAAAAGTATGACAGAGCCTTTTACAAAACAACAGTATGACCTACTAGTGGATTCTCGATCTTGAAACTCTTCTCGGCCTTTTTGCTAAGATGGGGTTAGTGAAAAGTATGACAGAGCCTTTTACAAAACAACAGTATGACCTACTAGTGGATTCTCGATCTTGAAACTCTTCTCGGCCTTTTGGCTAAGATGGGGTTAGTGAAAAGTATGACAGAGCCTTTTACAAAACAACAGTATGACCTACTAGTGGATTCTCGATCTTGAAACTCTTCTCGGCCTTTTGGCTAAGATGGGGTTAGTGAAAAGTATGACAGAGCCTTTTACAAAACAACAGTATGACCTACTAGTGGATTCTCGATCTTGAAACTCTTCTCGGCCTTTTTGCTAAGATGGGGTTAGTGAAAAGTATGACAGAGCCTTTTACAAAACAACAGTATGACCTACTAGTGGATTCTCGATCTTGAAACTCTTCTCGGCCTTTTGGCTAAGATGGGGTTAGTGAAAAGTATGACAGAGCCTTTTACAAAACAACAGTATGACCTACTAGTGGATTCTCGATCTTGAAACTCTTCTCGGCCTTTTTGCTAAGATGGGGTTAGTGAAAAGTATGACAGAGCCTTTTACAAAACAACAGTATGACCTACTAGTGGATTCTCGATCTTGAAACTCTTCTCGGCCTTTTTGCTAAGATGGGGTTAGTGAAAAGTATGACAGAGCCTTTTACAAAACAACAGTATGACCTACTAGTGGATTCTCGATCTTGAAACTCTTCTCGGCCTTTTGGCTAAGATGGGGTTAGTGAAAAGTATGACAGAGCCTTTTACAAAACAACAGTATGACCTACTAGTGGATTCTCGATCTTGAAACTCTTCTCGGCCTTTTGGCTAAGATGGGGTTAGTGAAAAGTATGACAGAGCCTTTTACAAAACAACAGTATGACCTACTAGTGGATTCTCGATCTTGAAACTCTTCTCGGCCTTTTTGCTAAGATGGGGTTAGTGAAAAGTATGACAGAGCCTTTTACAAAACAACAGTATGGAAAATACTCAATTATCGATTCAGATTTCATAAACATCTTTAAAATTAAATATTTTATTTGCTTCCACGGCTTACTAGTGGATTCTTGATCTTGAAACTCTTCTCGGCCTTTTGGCTAAGATGGGGTTAGTGAAAAGTATGACAGAGCCTTTTACAAAACAACAGTATGGAAAATACTCAATTATCGATTCAGATTTCATAAACATCTTTAAAATTAAATATTTTATTTGCTTCCACGGCTTACTAGTGGATTCTTGATCTTGAAACTCTTCTCGGCCTTTTGGCTAAGATGGGGTTAGTGAAAAGTATGACAGAGCCTTTTACAAAACAACAGTATGGAAAATACTCAATTGTCGATACAGATTTCATAAACATCTTTAAAATTAAATATTTTATTTGCTGCGATGACCTACTAGTGGATTCTCGATCTTGAAACTCTTCTCGGCCTTTTGGCTAAGATGGGGTTAGTGAAAAGTATGACAGAGGCTTTTACAAAACAACAGTATGGAAAATACTCAATTATCGATTCAGATTTCATAAACATCTTTAAAATTAAATATTTTATTTGCTTCCACGGCTTACTAGTGGATTCTTGATCTTGAAACTCTTCTCGGCCTTTTTGCTAAGATGGGGTTAGTGAAAAGTATGACAGAGCCTTTTACAAAACAACAGTATGGAAAATACTCAATTGTCGATACAGATTTCATAAACATCTTTAAAATTAAATATTTTATTTGCTGCGATGACCTACTAGTGGATTCTCGATCTTGAAACTCTTCTCGACCTTTTGGCTAAGATGGGGTTAGTGAAAAGTATGACAGAGGCTTTTACAAAACAACAGTATGGAAAATACTCAATTATCGATTCAGATTTCATAAACATCTTTAAAATTAAATATTTTATTTGCTTCCACGGCTTACTAGTGGATTCTTGATCTTGAAACTCTTCTCGGCCTTTTGGCTAAGATGGGGTTAGTGAAAAGTATGACAGAGCCTTTTACAAAACAACAGTATGGAAAATACTCAATTATCGATTCAGATTTCATAAACATCTTTAAAATTAAATATTTTATTTGCTGCGATGGCCTACTGGTGGATTCTCGATCTTGAAACTCTTCTCGGCCTTTTGGCTAAGATGGGGTTAGTGAAAAGTATGACAGAGCCTTTTGCAAAACAACAGTATGGAAAATACTCAATTATCGATTCAGATTTCATAAACATCTTTAAAGTTAAATATTTTATTTGCTGCGATGGCCTACTAGTGGATTCTCGATCTTGAAACTCTTCTCGGCCTTTTGGCTAAGATGGGGTAAGTGAAAAGTATGACAGAGCCTTTTGCAAAACAACAGTATGGAAAATACTCAATTGTCGATTCAGATTTCATAAACATCTTTAAAATTAAATATTTTATTTGCTTCCACGGCTTACTAGTGGATTCTTGATATTGAAACTCTTCTCGGCCTTTTGGCTAAGATGGGGTTAGTGAAAAGTATGACAGAGCCTTTTACAAAACAACAGTATGGAAAATACTCAATTATCGATTCATATTTCATAAACATCTTTAAAATTAAATATTTTATTTGCTGCGATGGCCTACTAGTGGATTCTCGATCTTGAAACTCTTCTCGGCCTTTTGGCTAAGATGGGGTTAGTGAAAAGTATGACAGAGCCTTTTACAAAACAACAGTATGGAAAATACTCAATTATCGATTCAGATTTCATAAACATCTTTAAAATTAAATATTTTATTTGCTGCGATGGCCTACTGGTGGATTCTCGATCTTGAAACTCTTCTCGGCCTTTTGGCTAAGATGGGGTTAGTGAAAAGTATGACAGAGCCTTTTGCAAAACAACAGTATGGAAAATACTCAATTATCGATTCAGATTTCATAAACATCTTTAAAATTAAATATTTTATTTGCTGCGATGGCCTACTAGTGGATTCTCGATCTTGAAACTCTTCTCGGCCTTTTGGCTAAGATGGGGTTAGTGAAAAGTATGACAGAGCCTTTTGCAAAACAACAGTATGGAAAATACTCAATTGTCGATTCAGATTTCATAAACATCTTTAAAATTAAATATTTTATTTGCTTCCACGGCTTACTTGTGGATTCTTGATCTTGAAACTCTTCTCGGCCTTTTGGCTAAGATGGGGTTAGTGAAAAGTATGACAGAGCCTTTTACAAAACAACAGTATGACCTACTAGTGGATTCTCGATCTTGAAACTCTTCTCGGCCTTTTGGCTAAGATGGGGTTAGTGAAAAGTATGACAGAGGCTTTTACAAAACAACAGTATGGAAAATACTCAATTATCGATTCAGATTTCATAATCATCTTTAAAATTAAATATTTTATTTGCTTCCACGGCTTACTAGTGGATTCTTGATCTTGAAACTCTTCTCGGCCTTTTGGCTAAGATGGGGTTAGTGAAAAGTATGACAGAGCCTTTTACAAAACAACAGTATGGAAAATACTCAATTATCGATTCAGATTTCATAAACATCTTTAAAATTAAATATTTTATTTGCTGCGATGGCCTACTGGTGGATTCTCGATCTTGAAACTCTTCTCGGCCTTTTGGCTAAGATGGGGTTAGTGAAAAGTATGACAGAGCCTTTTGCAAAACAACAGTATGGAAAATACTCAATTATCGATTCAGATTTCATAAACATCTTTAAAGTTAAATATTTTATTTGCTGCGATGGCCTACTAGTGGATTCTCGATCTTGAAACTCTTCTCGGCCTTTTGGCTAAGATGGGGTTAGTGAAAAGTATGACAGAGCCTTTTGCAAAACAACAGTATGGAAAATACTCAATTGTCGATTCAGATTTCATAAACATCTTTAAAATTAAATATTTTATTTGCTTCCACGGCTTACTAGTGGATTCTTGATATTGAAACTCTTCTCGGCCTTTTGGCTAAGATGGGGTTAGTGAAAAGTATGACAGAGCCTTTTACAAAACAACAGTATGGAAAATACTCAATTATCGATTCATATTTCATAAACATCTTTAAAATTAAATATTTTATTTGCTGCGATGGCCTACTAGTGGATTCTCGATCTTGAAACTCTTCTCGGCCTTTTGGCTAAGATGGGGTTAGTGAAAAGTATGACAGAGCCTTTTACAAAACAACAGTATGGAAAATACTCAATTATCGATTCAGATTTCATAAACATCTTTAAAATTAAATATTTTATTTGCTGCGATGGCCTACTGGTGGATTCTCGATCTTGAAACTCTTCTCGGCCTTTTGGCTAAGATGGGGTTAGTGAAAAGTATGACAGAGCCTTTTGCAAAACAACAGTATGGAAAATACTCAATTATCGATTCAGATTTCATAAACATCTTTAAAATTAAATATTTTATTTGCTGCGATGGCCTACTAGTGGATTCTCGATCTTGAAACTCTTCTCGGCCTTTTGGCTAAGATGGGGTTAGTGAAAAGTATGACAGAGCCTTTTGCAAAACAACAGTATGGAAAATACTCAATTGTCGATTCAGATTTCATAAACATCTTTAAAATTAAATATTTTATTTGCTTCCACGGCTTACTTGTGGATTCTTGATCTTGAAACTCTTCTCGGCCTTTTGGCTAAGATGGGGTTAGTGAAAAGTATGACAGAGCCTTTTACAAAACAACAGTATGACCTACTAGTGGATTCTCGATCTTGAAACTCTTCTCGGCCTTTTGGCTAAGATGGGGTTAGTGAAAAGTATGACAGAGCCTTTTACAAAACAACAGTATGGAAAATACTCAATTATCGATTCATATTTCATAAACATCTTTAAAATTAAATATTTTATTTGCTGCGATGGCCTACTAGTGGATTCTCGATCTTGAAACTCTTCTCGGCCTTTTGGCTAAGATGGGGTTAGTGAAAAGTATGACAGAGCCTTTTGCAAAACAACAGTATGGAAAATACTCAATTATCGATTCAGATTTCATAAACATCTTTAAAATTAAATATTTTATTTGCTGCCATGGCCTACTAGTGGATTCTCGATCTTGAAACTCTTCTCGGCCTTTTGGCTAAGATGGGGTTAGTGAAAAGTATGACAGAGCCTTTTGCAAAACAACAGTATGGAAAATACTCAATTGTCGATACAGATTTCATAAACATCTTTAAAATTAAATATTTTATTTGCTTCCACGGCTTACTAGTGGATTCTTGATCTTGAAACTCTTCTCGGCCTTTTGGCTAAGATGGGGTTAGTGAAAAGTATGACAGAGCCTTTTACAAAACAACAGTATGGAAAATACTCAATTGTCGATACAGATTTCATAAACATCTTTAAAATTAAATATTTTATTTGCTGCCATGGCCTACTAGTGGATTCTCGATCTTGAAACTCTTCTCGGCCTTTTGGCTAAGATGGGGTTAGTGAAAAGTATGACAGAGCCTTTTGCAAAACAACAGTATGGAAAATACTCAATTATCGATTCAGATTTCATAAACATCTTTAAAATTAAATATTTTATTTGCTGCGATGGCCTACTGGTGGATTCTCGATCTTGAAACTCTTCTCGTCCTTTTGGCTAAGATGGGGTTAGTGAAAAGTATGACAGAGCCTTTTACAAAACAACAGTATGACCTACTAGTGGATTCTCGATCTTGAAACTCTTCTCGGCCTTTTGGCTAAGATGGGGTTAGTGAAAAGTATGACAGAGCCTTTTACAAAACAACAGTATGACCTACTAGTGGATTCTCGATCTTGAAACTCTTCTCGGCCTTTTTGCTAAGATGGGGTTAGTGAAAAGTATGACAGAGCCTTTTACAAAACAACAGTATGGAAAATACTCAATTATCGATTCATATTTCATAAACATCTTTAAAATTAAATATTTTATTTGCTGCGATGGCCTGCTAGTGGATTCTCGATCTTGAAACTCTTCTCGGCCTTTTTGCTAAGATGGGGTTAGTGAAAAGTATGACAGAGCCTTTTGCAAAACAACAGTATGGAAAATACTCAATTATCGATTCATATTTCATAAACATCTTTAAAATTAAATATTTTATTTGCTGCGATGGCCTACTAGTGGATTCTCGATCTTGAAACTCTTCTCGGCCTTTTGGCTAAGATGGGGTTAGTGAAAAGTATGACAGAGGCTTTTACAAAACAACAGTATGGAAAATACTCAATTATCGATTCAGATTTCATAAACATCTTTAAAATTAAATATTTTATTTGCTGCGATGGCCTACTGGTGGATTCTCGATCTTGAAACTCTTCTCGTCCTTTTGGCTAAGATGGGGTTAGTGAAAAGTATGACAGAGCCTTTTACAAAACAACAGTATGACCTACTAGTGGATTCTCGATCTTGAAACTCTTCTCGGCCTTTTGGCTAAGATGGGGTTAGTGAAAAGTATGACAGAGCCTTTTGCAAAACAACAGTATGGAAAATACTCAATTATCGATTCATATTTCATAAACATCTTTAAAATTAAATATTTTATTTGCTGCGATGGCCTACTAGTGGATTCTCGATCTTGAAACTCTTCTCGGCCTTTTTGCTAAGATGGGGTTAGTGAAAAGTATGACAGAGCCTTTTACAAAACAACAGTATGGAAAATACTCAATTATCGATTCAGATTTCATAAACATCTTTAAAATTAAATATTTTATTTGCTTCCACGGCTTACTAGTGGATTCTCGATCTTGAAACTCTTCTCGGCCTTTTGGCTAAGATGGGGTTAGTGAAAAGTATGACAGAGCCTTTTACAAAACAACAGTATGGAAAATACTCAATTATCGATTCATATTTCATTAACATCTTTAAAATTAAATATTTTATTTGCTGCGATGGCCTACTAGTGGATTCTCGATCTTGAAACTCTTCTCGGCCTTTTGGCTAAGATGGGGTTAGTGAAAAGTATGACAGAGCCTTTTGCAAAACAACAGTATGGAAAATACTCAATTATCGATTCAGATTTCATAAACATCTTTAAAATTAAATATTTTATTTGCTGCCATGGCCTACTAGTGGATTCTCGATCTTGAAACTCTTCTCGGCCTTTTGGCTAAGATGGGGTTAGTGAAAAGTATGACAGAGCCTTTTGCAAAACAACAGTATGGAAAATACTCAATTGTCGATACAGATTTCATAAACATCTTTAAAATTAAATATTTTATTTGCTTCCACGGCTTACTAGTGGATTCTTGATCTTGAAACTCTTCTCGGCCTTTTGGCTAAGATGGGGTTAGTGAAAAGTATGAGAGAGCCTTTTGCAAAACAACAGTATGGAAAATACTCAATTATCGATTCATATTTCATAAACCTCTTTAAAATTAAATATTTTATTTGCTGCGATGGCCTACTAGTGGATTCTCGATCTTGAAACTCTTCTCGGCCTTTTGGCTAAGAGGGGTTAGTGAAAAGTATGACAGAGCATTTTGCAAAACAACAGTATGGAAAATACTCAATTGTCGATACAGATTTCATAAACATCTTTAAAATTAAATATTTTATTTGCTGCCATGGCCTACTAGTGGATTCTCGATCTTGAAACTCTTCTCGGCCTTTTGGCTAAGATGGGGTTAGTGAAAAGTATGACAGAGCCTTTTGCAAAACAACAGTATGGAAAATACTCAATTATCGATTCAGATTTCATAAACATCTTTAAAATTAAATATTTTATTTGCTGCGATGGCCTACTGGTGGATTCTCGATCTTGAAACTCTTCTCGTCCTTTTGGCTAAGATGGGGTTAGTGAAAAGTATGACAGAGCCTTTTGCAAAACAACAGTATGGAAAATACTCAATTGTCGATTCAGATTTCATAAACATCTTTAAAATTAAATATTTTATTTGCTTCCACGGCTTACTAGTGGATTCTTGATCTTGAAACTCTTCTCGGCCTTTTGGCTAAGATGGGGTTAGTGAAAAGTATGACAGAGCCTTTTACAAAACAACAGTATGACCTACTAGTGGATTCTCGATCTTGAAACTCTTCTCGGCCTTTTGGCTAAGATGGGGTTAGTGAAAAGTATGACAGAGCCTTTTACAAAACAACAGTATGACCTACTAGTGGATTCTTGATCTTGAAACTCTTCTCGGCCTTTTGGCTAAGATGGGGTTAGTGAAAAGTATGACAGAGCCTTTTACAAAACAACAGTATGGAAAATACTCAATTGTCGATTTAGATTTCATAAACATCTTTAAAATTAAATATTTTATTTGCTTCCACGGCTTACTAGTGGATTCTTGATCTTGAAACTCTTCTCGGCCTTTTGGCTAAGATGGGGATAGTGAAAAGTATGACAGAGCCTTTTACAAAACAACAGTATGGAAAATACTCAATTGTCGATACAGATTTCATAAACATCTTTAAAATTAAATATTTTATTTGCTGCGATGACCTACTAGTGGATTCTCGATCTTGAAACTCTTCTCGGCCTTTTGGCTAAGATGGGGTTAGTGAAAAGTATGACAGAGGCTTTTACAAAACAACAGTATGGAAAATACTCAATTATCGATTCAGATTTCATAAACATCTTTAAAATTAAATATTTTATTTGCTTCCACGGCTTACTAGTGGATTCTTGATCTTGAAACTCTTCTCGGCCTTTTGGCTAAGATGGGGTTAGTGAAAAGTATGACAGAGCCTTTTACAAAACAACAGTATGGAAAATACTCAATTATCGATTCATATTTCATTAACATCTTTAAAATTAAATATTTTATTTGCTGCGATGGCCTACTAGTGGATTCTCGATCTTGAAACTCTTCTCGGCCTTTTGGCTAAGATGGGGTTAGTGAAAAGTATGACAGAGCCTTTTGCAAAACAACAGTATGGAAAATACTCAATTATCGATTCAGATTTCATAAACATCTTTAAAATTAAATATTTTATTTGCTTCCACGGCTTACTAGTGGATTCTTGATCTTGAAACTCTTCTCGGCCTTTTGGCTAAGATGGGGTTAGTGAAAAGTATGACAGAGCCTTTTACAAAACAACAGTATGACCTACTAGTGGATTCTCGATCTTGAAACTCTTCTCGGCCTTTTGGCTAAGATGGGGTTAGTGAAAAGTATGACAGAGCCTTTTACAAAACAACAGTATGACCTACTAGTGGATTCTTGATCTTGAAACTCTTCTCGGCCTTTTGGCTAAGATGGGGTTAGTGAAAAGTATGACAGAGCCTTTTACAAAACAACAGTATGGAAAATACTCAATTATCGATTCAGATTTCATAAACATCTTTAAAATTAAATATTTTATTTGCTGCCATGGCCTACTAGTGGATTCTCGATCTTGAAACTCTTCTCGGCCTTTTGGCTAAGATGGGGTTAGTGAAAAGTATGACAGAGCCTTTTGCAAAACAACAGTATGGAAAATACTCAATTGTCGATACAGATTTCATAAACATCTTTAAAATTAAATATTTTATTTGCTTCCACGGCTTACTAGTGGATTCTTGATCTTGAAACTCTTCTCGGCCTTTTGGCTAAGATGGGGTTAGTGAAAAGTATGAGAGAGCCTTTTGCAAAACAACAGTATGGAAAATACTCAATTATCGATTCATATTTCATAAACCTCTTTAAAATTAAATATTTTATTTGCTGCGATGGCCTACTAGTGGATTCTCGATCTTGAAACTCTTCTCGGCCTTTTGGCTAAGAGGGGTTAGTGAAAAGTATGACAGAGCATTTTGCAAAACAACAGTATGGAAAATACTCAATTGTCGATACAGATTTCATAAACATCTTTAAAATTAAATATTTTATTTGCTGCCATGGCCTACTAGTGGATTCTCGATCTTGAAACTCTTCTCGGCCTTTTGGCTAAGATGGGGTTAGTGAAAAGTATGACAGAGCCTTTTGCAAAACAACAGAATGGAAAATACTCAATTATCGATTCAGATTTCATAAACATCTTTAAAATTAAATATTTTATTTGCTGCGATGGCCTACTGGTGGATTCTCGATCTTGAAACTCTTCTCGTCCTTTTGGCTAAGATGGGGTTAGTGAAAAGTATGACAGAGCCTTTTGCAAAACAACAGTATGGAAAATACTCAATTGTCGATTCAGATTTCATAAACATCTTTAAAATTAAATATTTTATTTGCTTCCACGGCTTACTAGTGGATTCTTGATCTTGAAACTCTTCTCGGCCTTTTGGCTAAGATGGGGTTAGTGAAAAGTATGACAGAGCCTTTTACAAAACAACAGTATGACCTACTAGTGGATTCTCGATCTTGAAACTCTTCTCGGCCTTTTGGCTAAGATGGGGTTAGTGAAAAGTATGACAGAGCCTTTTACAAAACAACAGTATGACCTACTAGTGGATTCTTGATCTTGAAACTCTTCTCGGCCTTTTGGCTAAGATGGGGTTAGTGAAAAGTATGACAGAGCCTTTTACAAAACAACAGTATGGAAAATACTCAATTGTCGATTTAGATTTCATAAACATCTTTAAAATTAAATATTTTATTTGCTTCCACGGCTTACTAGTGGATTCTTGATCTTGAAACTCTTCTCGGCCTTTTGGCTAAGATGGGGATAGTGAAAAGTATGACAGAGCCTTTTACAAAACAACAGTATGGAAAATACTCAATTGTCGATACAGATTTCATAAACATCTTTAAAATTAAATATTTTATTTGCTGCGATGACCTACTAGTGGATTCTCGATCTTGAAACTCTTCTCGGCCTTTTGGCTAAGATGGGGTTAGTGAAAAGTATGACAGAGGCTTTTACAAAACAACAGTATGGAAAATACTCAATTATCGATTCAGATTTCATAAACATCTTTAAAATTAAATATTTTATTTGCTTCCACGGCTTACTAGTGGATTCTTGATCTTGAAACTCTTCTCGGCCTTTTGGCTAAGATGGGGTTAGTGAAAAGTATGACAGAGCCTTTTACAAAACAACAGTATGGAAAATACTCAATTATCGATTCATATTTCATTAACATCTTTAAAATTAAATATTTTATTTGCTGCGATGGCCTACTAGTGGATTCTCGATCTTGAAACTCTTCTCGGCCTTTTGGCTAAGATGGGGTTAGTGAAAAGTATGACAGAGGCTTTTACAAAACAACAGTATGGAAAATACTCAATTATCGATTCAGATTTCATAAACATCTTTAAAATTAAATATTTTATTTGCTGCGATGGCCTACTGGTGGATTCTCGATCTTGAAACTCTTCTCGTCCTTTTGGCTAAGATGGGGTTAGTGAAAAGTATGACAGAGCCTTTTGCAAAACAACAGTATGGAAAATACTCAATTGTCGATTCAGATTTCATAAACATCTTTAAAATTAAATATTTTATTTGCTTCCACGGCTTACTAGTGGATTCTTGATCTTGAAACTCTTCTCGGCCTTTTGGCTAAGATGGGGTTAGTGAAAAGTATGACAGAGCCTTTTACAAAACAACAGTATGACCTACTAGTGGATTCTCGATCTTGAAACTCTTCTCGGCCTTTTGGCTAAGATGGGGTTAGTGAAAAGTATGACAGAGCCTTTTACAAAACAACAGTATGACCTACTAGTGGATTCTTGATCTTGAAACTCTTCTCGGCCTTTTGGCTAAGATGGGGTTAGTGAAAAGTATGACAGAGCCTTTTACAAAACAACAGTATGGAAAATACTCAATTGTCGATTTAGATTTCATAAACATCTTTAAAATTAAATATTTTATTTGCTTCCACGGCTTACTAGTGGATTCTTGATCTTGAAACTCTTCTCGGCCTTTTGGCTAAGATGGGGATAGTGAAAAGTATGACAGAGCCTTTTACAAAACAACAGTATGGAAAATACTCAATTGTCGATACAGATTTCAGAAAAAAACTTTAAAATTAAATATTTTATTTGCTGCCATGACCTACTAGTGGATTCTCGATCTTGAAACTCTTCTCGGCCTTTTGGCTAAGATGGGGTTAGTGAAAAGTATGACAGAGGCTTTTACAAAACAACAGTATGGAAAATACTCAATTATCGATTCAGATTTCATAAACATCTTTAAAATTAAATATTTTATTTGCTTCCACGGCTTACTAGTGGATTCTTGATCTTGAAACTCTTCTCGGCCTTTTGGCTAAGATGGGGTTAGTGAAAAGTATGACAGAGCCTTTTACAAAACAACAGTATGGAAAATACTCAATTATCGATTCATATTTCATTAACATCTTTAAAATTAAATATTTTATTTGCTGCGATGGCCTACTAGTGGATTCTCGATCTTGAAACTCTTCTCGGCCTTTTGGCTAAGATGGGGTTAGTGAAAAGTATGACAGAGGCTTTTACAAAACAACAGTATGGAAAATACTCAATTATCGATTCAGATTTCATAAACATCTTTAAAATTAAATATTTTATTTGCTTCCACGGCTTACTAGTGGATTCTTGATCTTGAAACTCTTCTCGGCCTTTTGGCTAAGATGGGGTTAGTGAAAAGTATGACAGAGCCTTTTGCAAAACAACAGTATGGAAAATACTCAATTATCGATTCAGATTTCATAAACATCTTTAAAATTAAATATTTTATTTGCTGCCATGGCCTACTAGTGGATTCTCGATCTTGAAACTCTTCTCGGCCTTTTGGCTAAGATGGGGTTAGTGAAAAGTATGACAGAGCCTTTTGCAAAACAACAGTATGGAAAATACTCAATTGTCGATACAGATTTCATAAACATCTTTAAAATTAAATATTTTATTTGCTTCCACGGCTTACTAGTGGATTCTTGATCTTGAAACTCTTCTCGGCCTTTTGGCTAAGATGGGGTTAGTGAAAAGTATGACAGAGCCTTTTGCAAAACAACAGTATGGAAAATACTCAATTGTCGATTCAGATTTCATAAACATCTTTAAAATTAAATATTTTATTTGCTTCCACGGCTTACTAGTGGATTCTTGATCTTGAAACTCTTCTCGGCCTTTTGGCTAAGATGGGGTTAGTGAAAAGTATGACAGAGCCTTTTACAAAACAACAGTATGACCTACTAGTGGATTCTCGATCTTGAAACTCTTCTCGGCCTTTTGGCTAAGATGGGGTTAGTGAAAAGTATGACAGAGCCTTTTACAAAACAACAGTATGGAAAATACTCAATTATCGATTCATATTTCATTAACATCTTTAAAATTAAATATTTTATTTGCTGCGATGGCCTACTAGTGGATTCTCGATCTTGAAACTCTTCTCGGCCTTTTGGCTAAGATGGGGTTAGTGAAAAGTATGACAGAGCCTTTTGCAAAACAACAGTATGGAAAATACTCAATTATCGATTCAGATTTCATAAACATCTTTAAAATTAAATATTTTATTTGCTGCGATGGCCTACTAGTGGATTCTCGATCTTGAAACTCTTCTCGGCCTTTTGGCTAAGATGGGGTTAGTGAAAAGTATGACAGAGCCTTTTGCAAAACAACAGTATGGAAAATACTCAATTATCGATTCAGATTTCATAAACATCTTTAAAATTAAATATTTTATTTGCTGCCATGGCCTACTAGTGGATTCTCGATCTTGAAACTCTTCTCGGCCTTTTGGCTAAGATGGGGTTAGTGAAAAGTATGACAGAGCCTTTTGCAAAACAACAGTATGGAAAATACTCAATTGTCGATACAGATTTCATAAACATCTTTAAAATTAAATATTTTATTTGCTTCCACGGCTTACTAGTGGATTCTTGATCTTGAAACTCTTCTCGGCCTTTTGGCTAAGATGGGGTTAGTGAAAAGTATGAGAGAGCCTTTTGCAAAACAACAGTATGGAAAATACTCAATTATCGATTCATATTTCATAAACATCTTTAAAATTAAATATTTTATTTGCTGCGATGGCCTACTAGTGGATTCTCGATCTTGAAACTCTTCTCGGCCTTTTGGCTAAGATGGGGTTAGTGAAAAGTATGACAGAGCCTTTTGCAAAACAACAGTATGGAAAATACTCAATTATCGATTCAGATTTCATAAACATCTTTAAAATTAAATATTTTATTTGCTGCCATGGCCTACTAGTGGATTCTCGATCTTGAAACTCTTCTCGGCCTTTTGGCTAAGATGGGGTTAGTGAAAAGTATGACAGAGCCTTTTGCAAAACAACAGTATGGAAAATACTCAATTGTCGATACAGATTTCATAAACATCTTTAAAATTAAATATTTTATTTGCTTCCACGGCTTACTAGTGGATTCTTGATCTTGAAACTCTTCTCGGCCTTTTGGCTAAGATGGGGTTAGTGAAAAGTATGACAGAGCCTTTTGCAAAACAACAGTATGGAAAATACTCAATTGTCGATTCAGATTTCATAAACATCTTTAAAATTAAATATTGTATTTGCTTCCACGGCTTACTAGTGGATTCTTGATCTTGAAACTCTTCTCGGCCTTTTGGCTAAGATGGGGTTAGTGAAAAGTATGACAGAGCCTTTTACAAAACAACAGTATGACCTACTAGTGGATTCTCGATCTTGAAACTCTTCTCGGCCTTTTGGCTAAGATGGGGTTAGTGAAAAGTATGACAGAGCCTTTTACAAAACAACAGTATGGAAAATACTCAATTATCGATTCATATTTCATAAACATCTTTAAAATTAAATATTTTATTTGCTGCGATGGCCTACTAGTGGATTCTCGATCTTGAAACTCTTCTCGGCCTTTTGGCTAAGATGGGGTTAGTGAAAAGTATGACAGAGCCTTTTGCAAAACAACAGTATGGAAAATACTCAATTATCGATTCAGATTTCATAAACATCTTTAAAATTAAATATTTTATTTGCTGCCATGGCCTACTAGTGGATTCTCGATCTTGAAACTCTTCTCGGCCTTTTGGCTAAGATGGGGTTAGTGAAAAGTATGACAGAGCCTTTTGCAAAACAACAGTATGGAAAATACTCAATTGTCGATACAGATTTCATAAACATCTTTAAAATTAAATATTTTATTTGCTTCCACGGCTTACTAGTGGATTCTTGATCTTGAAACTCTTCTCGGCCTTTTGGCTAAGATGGGGTTAGTGAAAAGTATGAGAGAGCCTTTTGCAAAACAACAGTATGGAAAATACTCAATTATCGATTCATATTTCATAAACATCTTTAAAATTAAATATTTTATTTGCTGCGATGGCCTACTAGTGGATTCTCGATCTTGAAACTCTTCTCGGCCTTTTGGCTAAGATGGGGTTAGTGAAAAGTATGACAGAGCCTTTTGCAAAACAACAGTATGGAAAATACTCAATTATCGATTCAGATTTCATAAACATCTTTAAAATTAAATATTTTATTTGCTGCCATGGCCTACTAGTGGATTCTCGATCTTGAAACTCTTCTCGGCCTTTTGGCTAAGATGGGGTTAGTGAAAAGTATGACAGAGCCTTTTGCAAAACAACAGTATGGAAAATACTCAATTGTCGATACAGATTTCATAAACATCTTTAAAATTAAATATTTTATTTGCTTCCACGGCTTACTAGTGGATTCTCGATCTTGAAACTCTTCTCGGCCTTTTGGCTAAGATGGGGTTAGTGAAAAGTATGACAGAGCCTTTTGCAAAACAACAGTATGGAAAATACTCAATTATCGATTCAGATTTCATAAACATCTTTAAAATTAAATATTTTATTTGCTGCCATGGCCTACTAGTGGATTCTCGATCTTGAAACTCTTCTCGGCCTTTTGGCTAAGATGGGGTTAGTGAAAAGTATGACAGAGCCTTTTGCAAAACAACAGTATGGAAAATACTCAATTGTCGATACAGATTTCATAAACATCTTTAAAATTAAATATTTTATTTGCTTCCACGGCTTACTAGTGGATTCTTGATCTTGAAACTCTTCTCGGCCTTTTGGCTAAGATGGGGTTAGTGAAAAGTATGAGAGAGCCTTTTGCAAAACAACAGTATGGAAAATACTCAATTATCGATTCAGATTTCATAAACATCTTTAAAATTAAATATTTTATTTGCTTCCACGGCTTACTAGTGGATTCTTGATCTTGAAACTCTTCTCGGCCTTTTGGCTAAGATGGGGTTAGTGAAAAGTATGACAGAGCCTTTTACAAAACAACAGTATGGAAAATACTCAATTGTCGATTCATATTTCATAAACATCTTTAAAATTAAATAGTTTATTTGCTTCCACGGCTTACTAGTGGATTCTTGATCTTGAAACTCTTCTCGGCCTTTTGGCTAAGATGGGGTTAGTGAAAAGTATGACAGAGCCTTTTACAAAACAACAGTATGACCTACTAGTGGATTCTCGATCTTGAAACTCTTCTCGGCCTTTTGGCTAAGATGGGGTTAGTGAAAAGTATGACAGAGCCTTTTACAAAACAACAGTATGGAAAAAACTCAATTATCGATTCATATTTCATAAACATCTTTAAAATTAAATATTTTATTTGCTGCGATGGCCTACTAGTGGATTCTCGATCTTGAAACTCTTCTCGGCCTTTTGGCTAAGATGGGGTTAGTGAAAAGTATGACAGAGCCTTTTGCAAAACAACAGTATGGAAAATACTCAATTATCGATTCAGATTTCATAAACATCTTTAAAATTAAATATTTTATTTGCTTCCACGGCTTACTAGTGGATTCTTGATCTTGAAACTCTTCTCGGCCTTTTGGCTAAGATGGGGTTAGTGAAAAGTATGAGAGAGCCTTTTGCAAAACAACAGTATGGAAAATACTCAATTATCGATTCAGATTTCATAAACATCTTTAAAATTAAATATTTTATTTGCTGCGATGGCCTACTAGTGGATTCTTGATCTTGAAACTCTTCTCGGCCTTTTGGCTAAGATGGGGTTAGTGAAAAGTATGACAGAGCCTTTTACAAAACAACAGTATGGAAAATACTCAATTGTCGATTCATATTTCATAAACATCTTTAAAATTAAATATTTTATTTGCTTCCACGGCTTACTAGTGGATTCTTGATCTTGAAACTCTTCTCGGCCTTTTGGCTAAGATGGGGTTAGTGAAAAGTATGACAGAGCCTTTTACAAAACAACAGTATGACCTACTAGTGGATTCTCGATCTTGAAACTCTTCTCGGCCTTTTGGCTAAGATGGGGTTAGTGAAAAGTATGACAGAGCCTTTTACAAAACAACAGTATGGAAAATACTCAATTATCGATTCATATTTCATAAACATCTTTAAAATTAAATATTTTATTTGCTGCGATGGCCTACTAGTGGATTCTCGATCTTGAAACTCTTCTCGGCCTTTTGGCTAAGATGGGGTTAGTGAAAAGTATGACAGAGCCTTTTGCAAAACAACAGTATGGAAAATACTCAATTATCGATTCAGATTTCATAAACATCTTTAAAATTAAATATTTTATTTGCTTCCACGGCTTACTAGTGGATTCTTGATCTTGAAACTCTTCTCGGCCTTTTGGCTAAGATGGGGTTAGTGAAAAGTATGAGAGAGCCTTTTGCAAAACAACAGTATGGAAAATACTCAATTATCGATTCAGATTTCATAAACATCTTTAAAATTAAATATTTTATTTGCTGCGATGGCCTACTAGTGGATTCTCGATCTTGAAACTCTTCTCGGCCTTTTGGCTAAGATGGGGTTAGTGAAAAGTATGACAGAGCCTTTTGCAAAACAACAGTATGGAAAATACTCAATTATCGATTCAGATTTCATAAAATCTTTAAAATTAAATTTTTTATTTGCTGCCATGGCCTACTAGTGGATTCTCGATCTTGAAACTCTTCTCGGCCTTTTGGCTAAGATGGGGTTAGTGAAAAGTATGACAGAGCCTTTTGCAAAACAACAGTATGGAAAATACTCAATTATCGATTCAGATTTCATAAACATCTTTAAAATTAAATATTTTATTTGCTGCGATGGCCTACTAGTGGATTCTCGATCTTGAAACTCTTCTCGGCCTTTTGGCTAAGATGGGGTTAGTGAAAAGTATGACAGAGCCTTTTGTAAAACAACAGTATGGAAAATACTCAATTGTCGATACAGATTTCATAAACATCTTTAAAATTAAATATTTTATTTGCTTCCACGGCTTACTAGTGGATTCTTGATCTTGAAACTCTTCTCGGCCTTATGGCTAAGATGGGGTTAGTGAAAAGTATGACAGAGCCTTTTACAAAACAACAGTATGGAAAATACTCAATTGTCGATACAGATTTCATAAACATCTTTAAAATTAAATAGTTTATTTGCTTCCACGGCTTACTAGTGGATTCTTGATCTTGAAACTCTTCTCGGCCTTTTGGCTAAGATGGGGTTAGTGAAAAGTATGACAGAGCCTTTTACAAAACAACAGTATGACCTACTAGTGGATTCTCGATCTTGAAACTCTTCTCGGCCTTTTGGCTAAGATGGGGTTAGTGAAAAGTATGACAGAGCCTTTTACAAAACAACAGTATGGAAAAAACTCAATTATCGATTCATATTTCATAAACATCTTTAAAATTAAATATTTTATTTGCTGCGATGGCCTACTAGTGGATTCTCGATCTTGAAACTCTTCTCGGCCTTTTGGCTAAGATGGGGTTAGTGAAAAGTATGACAGAGCCTTTTGCAAAACAACAGTATGGAAAATACTCAATTATCGATTCAGATTTCATAAACATCTTTAAAATTAAATATTTTATTTGCTTCCACGGCTTACTAGTGGATTCTTGATCTTGAAACTCTTCTCGGCCTTTTGGCTAAGATGGGGTTAGTGAAAAGTATGAGAGAGCCTTTTGCAAAACAACAGTATGGAAAATACTCAATTATCGATTCAGATTTCATAAACATCTTTAAAATTAAATATTTTATTTGCTGCGATGGCCTACTAGTGGATTCTTGATCTTGAAACTCTTCTCGGCCTTTTGGCTAAGATGGGGTTAGTGAAAAGTATGACAGAGCCTTTTACAAAACAACAGTATGGAAAATACTCAATTGTCGATTCATATTTCATAAACATCTTTAAAATTAAATATTTTATTTGCTTCCACGGCTTACTAGTGGATTCTTGATCTTGAAACTCTTCTCGGCCTTTTGGCTAAGATGGGGTTAGTGAAAAGTATGACAGAGCCTTTTACAAAACAACAGTATGACCTACTAGTGGATTCTCGATCTTGAAACTCTTCTCGGCCTTTTGGCTAAGATGGGGTTAGTGAAAAGTATGACAGAGCCTTTTACAAAACAACAGTATGGAAAATACTCAATTATCGATTCATATTTCATAAACATCTTTAAAATTAAATATTTTATTTGCTGCGATGGCCTACTAGTGGATTCTCGATCTTGAAACTCTTCTCGGCCTTTTGGCTAAGATGGGGTTAGTGAAAAGTATGACAGAGCCTTTTGCAAAACAACAGTATGGAAAATACTCAATTATCGATTCAGATTTCATAAACATCTTTAAAATTAAATATTTTATTTGCTTCCACGGCTTACTAGTGGATTCTTGATCTTGAAACTCTTCTCGGCCTTTTGGCTAAGATGGGGTTAGTGAAAAGTATGAGAGAGCCTTTTGCAAAACAACAGTATGGAAAATACTCAATTATCGATTCAGATTTCATAAACATCTTTAAAATTAAATATTTTATTTGCTGCGATGGCCTACTAGTGGATTCTCGATCTTGAAACTCTTCTCGGCCTTTTGGCTAAGATGGGGTTAGTGAAAAGTATGACAGAGCCTTTTGCAAAACAACAGTATGGAAAATACTCAATTATCGATTCAGATTTCATAAAATCTTTAAAATTAAATTTTTTATTTGCTGCCATGGCCTACTAGTGGATTCTCGATCTTGAAACTCTTCTCGGCCTTTTGGCTAAGATGGGGTTAGTGAAAAGTATGACAGAGCCTTTTGCAAAACAACAGTATGGAAAATACTCAATTATCGATTCAGATTTCATAAACATCTTTAAAATTAAATATTTTATTTGCTGCGATGGCCTACTAGTGGATTCTCGATCTTGAAACTCTTCTCGGCCTTTTGGCTAAGATGGGGTTAGTGAAAAGTATGACAGAGCCTTTTGTAAAACAACAGTATGGAAAATACTCAATTGTCGATACAGATTTCATAAACATCTTTAAAATTAAATATTTTATTTGCTTCCACGGCTTACTAGTGGATTCTTGATCTTGAAACTCTTCTCGGCCTTATGGCTAAGATGGGGTTAGTGAAAAGTATGACAGAGCCTTTTACAAAACAACAGTATGGAAAATACTCAATTGTCGATACAGATTTCATAAACATCTTTAAAATTAAATATTTTATTTGCTGCGATGACCTACTAGTGGATTCTCGATCTTGAAACTCTTCTCGGCCTTTTGGCTAAGATGGGGTTAGTGAAAAGTATGACAGAGGCTTTTACAAAACAACAGTATGGAAAAAACTCAATTTTCGATTCAGATTTCATAAACATCTTTAAAATTAAATTTTTTATTTGCTTCCACGGCTTACTAGTGGATTCTTGATCTTGAAACTCTTCTCGGCCTTTTGGCTAAGATGGGGTTAGTGAAAAGTATGACAGAGCCTTTTGCAAAACAACAGTATGGAAAATACTCAATTATCGATTCAGATTTCATAAAATCTTTAAAATTAAATATTTTATTTGCTGCCATGGCCTACTAGTGGATTCTCGATCTTGAAACTCTTCTCGGCCTTTTGGCTAAGATGGGGTTAGTGAAAAGTATGACAGAGGCTTTTACAAAACAACAGTATGGAAAATACTCAATTTTCGATTCAGATTTCATAAACATCTTTAAAATTAAATTTTTTATTTGCTTCCACGGCTTACTAGTGGATTCTTGATCTTGAAACTCTTCTCGGCCTTTTGGCTAAGATGGGGTTAGTGAAAAGTATGACAGAGCCTTTTGCAAAACAACAGTATGGAAAATACTCAATTATCGATTCAGATTTCATAAAATCTTTAAAATTAAATATTTTATTTGCTGCCATGGCCTACTAGTGGATTCTCGATCTTGAAACTCTTCTCGGCCTTTTGGCTAAGATGGGGTTAGTGAAAAGTATGACAGAGCCTTTTGCAAAACAACAGTATGGAAAATACTCAATTATCGATTCAGATTTCATAAACATCTTTAAAATTAAATATTTTATTTGCTGCGATGGCCTACTAGTGGATTCTCGATCTTGAAACTCTTCTCGGCCTTTTGGCTAAGATGGGGTTAGTGAAAAGTATGACAGAGCCTTTTGTAAAACAACAGTATGGAAAATACTCAATTGTCGATACAGATTTCATAAACATCTTTAAAATTAAATATTTTATTTGCTTCCACGGCTTACTAGTGGATTCTTGATCTTGAAACTCTTCTCGGCCTTTTGGCTAAGATGGGGTTAGTGAAAAGTATGACAGAGCCTTTTGCAAAACAACAGTATGGAAAATACTCAATTATCGATTCAGATTTCATAAACATCTTTAAAATTAAATATTTTTTGCTGCGATGGCCTACTACTGGATTCTCGATCTTGAAACTCTTCTCGCCCTTTTGGCTAAGATGGGGTTAGTGAAAAGTATGACAGAGCCTTTTGTAAAACAACAGTATGGAAAATACTCAATTGTCGATACAGATTTCATAAACATCTTTAAAATTAAATATTTTATTTGCTTCCACGGCTTACTAGTGGATTCTTGATCTTGAAACTCTTCTCGGCCTTTTGGCTAAGATGGGGTTAGTGAAAAGTATGACAGAGCCTTTTGCAAAACAACAGTATGGAAAATACTCAATTATCGATTCAGATTTCATAAACATCTTTAAAATTAAATATTTTATTTGCTTCCACGGCTTACTAGTGGATTCTTGATCTTGAAACTCTTCTCGGCCTTTTGGCTAGGATGGGGTTAGTGAAAAGTATGACAGAGCCTTTTACAAAACAACAGTATGGAAAATACTCAATTATCGATTCAGATTTCATAAACATCTTTAAAATTAAATATTTTATTTGCTTCCACGGCTTACTAGTGGATTCTTGATCTTGAAACTCTTCTCGGCCTTTTGGCTAAGATGGGGTTAGTGAAAAGTATGACAGAGCCTTTTACAAAACAACAGTATGGAAAATACTCAATTATCGATTCAGATTTCATAAACATCTTTAAAATTAAATATTTTTTGCTGCGATGGCCTACTACTGGATTCTCGATCTTGAAACTCTTCTCGCCCTTTTGGCTAAGATGGGGTTAGTGAAAAGTATGACAGAGCCTTTTGCAAAACAACAGTATGGAAAATACTCAATTATCGATTCATATTTCATAAACATCTTTAAAATTAAATATTTTATTTGCTGCGATGGCCTACTAGTGGATTCTCGATCTTGAAACTCTTCTCGGCCTTTTGGCTAAGATGGGGTTAGTGAAAAGTATGACAGAGCCTTTTGCAAAACAACAGTATGGAAAATACTCAATTGTCGATACAGATTTCATAAACATCTTTAAAATTAAATATTTTATTTGCTTCCACGGCTTACTAGTGGATTCTTGATCTTGAAACTCTTCTCGGCCTTATGGCTAAGATGGGGTTAGTGAAAAGTATTACAGAGCCTTTTACAAAACAACAGTATGGAAAATACTCAATTGTCGATACAGATTTCATAAACATCTTTAAAATTAAATATTTTATTTGCTGCGATGACCTACTAGTGGATTCTCGATCTTGAAACTCTTCTCGGCCTTTTGGCTAAGATGGGGTTAGTGAAAAGTATGACAGAGGCTTTTACAAAACAACAGTATGGAAAATACTCAATTTTCGATTCAGATTTCATAAACATCTTTAAAATTAAATTTTTTATTTGCTTCCACGGCTTACTAGTGGATTCTTGATCTTGAAACTCTTCTCGGCCTTTTGGCTAAGATGGGGTTAGTGAAAAGTATGACAGAGCCTTTTGCAAAACAACAGTATGGAAAATACTCAATTATCGATTCAGATTTCATAAACATCTTTAAAATTAAATATTTTATTTGCTTCCACGGCTTACTAGTGGATTCTTGATCTTGAAACTCTTCTCGGCCTTTTGGCTAAGATGGGGTTAGTGAAAAGTATTACAGAGCCTTTTACAAAACAACAGTATGGAAAATACTCAATTATCGATTCATATTTCATAAACATCTTTAAAATTAAATATTATATTTGCTGCGATGGCCTACTACTGGATTCTCGATCTTGAAACTCTTCTCGGCCTTTTGGCTAAGATGGGGTTAGTGAAAAGTATGACAGAGCCTTTTGCAAAACAACAGTATGGAAAATACTCAATTGTCGATACAGATTTCATAAACATCTTTAAAATTAAATATTTTATTTGCTTCCACGGCTTACTAGTGGATTCTTGATCTTGAAACTCTTCTCGGCCTTATGGCTAAGATGGGGTTAGTGAAAAGTATGACAGAGCCTTTTACAAAACAACAGTATGGAAAATACTCAATTGTCGATACAGATTTCATAAACATCTTTAAAATTAAATATTTTATTTGCTGCGATGACCTACTAGTGGATTCTCGATCTTGAAACTCTTCTCGGCCTTTTGGCTAAGATGGGGTTAGTGAAAAGTATGACAGAGGCTTTTACAAAACAACAGTATGGAAAATACTCAATTTTCGATTCAGATTTCATAAACATCTTTAAAATTAAATTTTTTATTTGCTTCCACGGCTTACTAGTGGATTCTTGATCTTGAAACTCTTCTCGGCCTTTTGGCTAAGATGGGGTTAGTGAAAAGTATGACAGAGCCTTTTGCAAAACAACAGTATGGAAAATACTCAATTATCGATTCAGATTTCATAAACATCTTTAAAATTAAATATTTTATTTGCTTCCACGGCTTACTAGTGGATTCTTGATCTTGAAACTCTTCTCGGCCTTTTGGCTAAGATGGGGTTAGTGAAAAGTATTACAGAGCCTTTTACAAAACAACAGTATGGAAAATACTCAATTATCGATTCATATTTCATAAACATCTTTAAAATTAAATATTTTATTTGCTGCGATGGCCTACTAGTGGATTCTCGATCTTGAAACTCTTCTCGGCCTTTTGGCTAAGATGGGGTTAGTGAAAAGTATTACAGAGCCTTTTACAAAACAACAGTATGGAAAATACTCAATTATCGATTCATATTTCATAAACATCTTTAAAATTAAATATTTTATTTGCTGCGATGGCCTACTACTGGATTCTCGATCTTGAAACTCTTCTCGGCCTTTTGGCTAAGATGGGGTTAGTGAAAAGTATGACAGAGCCTTTTGCAAAACAACAGTATGGAAAATACTCAATTATCGATTCAGATTTCATAAACATTTTTAAAATTAAATATTTTTTTGCTGCGATGGCCTACTACTGGATTCTCGATCTTGAAACTCTTCTCGGCCTTTTGGCTAAGATGGGGTTAGTGAAAAGTATGACAGAGCCTTTTGCAAAACAACAGTATGGAAAATACTCAATTGTCGATACAGATTTCATAAACATCTTTAAAATTAAATATTTTATTTGCTTCCACGGCTTACTAGTGGATTCTTGATCTTGAAACTCTTCTCGGCCTTATGGCTAAGATGGGGTTAGTGAAAAGTATGACAGAGCCTTTTACAAAACAACAGTATGGAAAATACTCAATTGTCGATACAGATTTCATAAACATCTTTAAAATTAAATATTTTATTTGCTGCGATGACCTACTAGTGGATTCTCGATCTTGAAACTCTTCTCGGCCTTTTGGCTAAGATGGGGTTAGTGAAAAGTATGACAGAGGCTTTTACAAAACAACAGTATGGAAAATACTCAATTTTCGATTCAGATTTCATAAACATCTTTAAAATTAAATTTTTTATTTGCTTCCACGGCTTACTAGTGGATTCTTGATCTTGAAACTCTTCTCGGCCTTTTGGCTAAGATGGGGTTAGTGAAAAGTATTACAGAGCCTTTTACAAAACAACAGTATGGAAAATACTCAATTATCGATTCAGATTTCATAAACATCTTTAAAATTAAATATTTTATTTGCTTCCACGGCTTACTAGTGGATTCTTGATCTTGAAACTCTTCTCGGCCTTTTGGCTAAGATGGGGTTAGTGAAAAGTATTACAGAGCCTTTTACAAAACAACAGTATGGAAAATATTCAATTGTCGATACAGATTTCATAAACATCTTTAAAATTAAATATTTTATTTGCTGCGATGACCTACTAGTGGATTCTCGATCTTGAAACTCTTCTCGGCCTTTTGGCTAAGATGGGGTTAGTGAAAAGTATGACAGAGGCTTTTACAAAACAACAGTATGGAAAATACTCAATTATCGATTCAGATTTCATAAACATCTTTAAAATTAAATATTTTATTTGCTTCCACGGCTTACTAGTGGATTCTTGATCTTGAAACTCTTCTCGGCCTTTTGGCTAAGATGGGGTTAGTGAAAAGTATGACAGAGCCTTTTACAAAACAACAGTATGGAAAATACTCAATTATCGATTCAGATTTCATAAACATTTTTAAAATTAAATATTTTTTTGCTGCGATGGCCTACTACTGGATTCTCGATCTTGAAACTCTTCTCGGCCTTTTGGCTAAGATGGGGTTAGTGAAAAGTATGACAGAGCCTTTTGTAAAACAACAGTATGGAAAATACTCAATTGTCGATACAGATTTCATAAACATCTTTAAAATTAAATATTTTATTTGCTTCCACGGCTTACTAGTGGATTCTTGATCTTGAAACTCTTCTCGGCCTTTTGGCTAAGATGGGGTTAGTGAAAAGTATGACAGAGCCTTTTGCAAAACAACAGTATGGAAAATACTCAATTATCGATTCAGATTTCATAAATATCTTTAAAATTAAATATTTCATTTGCTTCCACGGCTTACTAGTGGATTCTTGATCTTGAAACTCTTCTCGGCCTTTTGGCTAAGATGGGGTTAGTGAAAAGTATGACAGAGCCTTTTACAAAACAACAGTATGGAAAATACTCAATTGTCGATACAGATTTCATAAACATCTTTAAAATTAAATATTTTATTTGCTGCGATGACCTACTAGTGGATTCTCGATCTTGAAACTCTTCTCGGCCTTTTGGCTAAGATGGGGTTAGTGAAAAGTATGACAGAGGCTTTTACAAAACAACAGTATGGAAAATACTCAATTATCGATTCAGATTTCATAAACATCTTTAAAATTAAATATTTTATTTGCTTCCACGGCTTACTAGTGGATTCTTGATCTTGAAACTCTTCTCGGCCTTTTGGCTAAGATGGGGTTAGTGAAAAGTATGACAGAGCCTTTTACAAAACAACAGTATGGAAAATACTCAATTATCGATTCAGATTTCATAAACATTTTTAAAATTAAATATTTTTTTGCTGCGATGGCCTACTACTGGATTCTCGATCTTGAAACTCTTCTCGGCCTTTTGGCTAAGATGGGGTTAGTGAAAAGTATGACAGAGCCTTTTGTAAAACAACAGTATGGAAAATACTCAATTGTCGATACAGATTTCATAAACATCTTTAAAATTAAATATTTTATTTGCTTCCACGGCTTACTAGTGGATTCTTGATCTTGAAACTCTTCTCGGCCTTTTGGCTAAGATGGGGTTAGTGAAAAGTATGACAGAGCCTTTTGCAAAACAACAGTATGGAAAATACTCAATTATCGATTCAGATTTCATAAATATCTTTAAAATTAAATATTTCATTTGCTTCCACGGCTTACTAGTGGATTCTTGATCTTGAAACTCTTCTCGGCCTTTTGGCTAAGATGGGGTTAGTGAAAAGTATGACAGAGCCTTTTACAAAACAACAGTATGGAAAATACTCAATTGTCGATACAGATTTCATAAACATCTTTAAAATTAAATATTTTATTTGCTGCGATGACCTACTAGTGGATTCTCGATCTTGAAACTCTTCTCGGCCTTTTGGCTAAGATGGGGTTAGTGAAAAGTATGACAGAGGCTTTTACAAAACAACAGTATGGAAAATACTCAATTATCGATTCAGATTTCATAAACATCTTTAAAATTAAATATTTTATTTGCTTCCACGGCTTACTAGTGGATTCTTGATCTTGAAACTCTTCTCGGCCTTTTTGCTAAGATGGGGTTAGTGAAAAGTATGACAGAGCCTTTTACAAAACAACAGTATGGAAAATACTCAATTGTCGATACAGATTTCATAAACATCTTTAAAATTAAATATTTTATTTGCTGCGATGACCTACTAGTGGATTCTCGATCTTGAAACTCTTCTCGACCTTTTGGCTAAGATGGGGTTAGTGAAAAGTATGACAGAGGCTTTTACAAAACAACAGTATGGAAAATACTCAATTATCGATTCAGATTTCATAAACATCTTTAAAATTAAATATTTTATTTGCTTCCACGGCTTACTAGTGGATTCTTGATCTTGAAACTCTTCTCGGCCTTTTGGCTAAGATGGGGTTAGTGAAAAGTATTACAGAGCCTTTTACAAAACAACAGTATGGAAAATACTCAATTGTCGATACAGATTTCATAAACATCTTTAAAATTAAATATTTTATTTGCTGCGATGACCTACTAGTGGATTCTCGATCTTGAAACTCTTCTCGGCCTTTTGGCTAAGATGGGGTTAGTGAAAAGTATGACAGAGGCTTTTACAAAACAACAGTATGGAAAATACTCAATTATCGATTCAGATTTCATAAACATCTTTAAAATTAAATATTTTATTTGCTTCCACGGCTTACTAGTGGATTCTTGATCTTGAAACTCTTCTCGGCCTTTTGGCTAAGATGGGGTTAGTGAAAAGTATGACAGAGCCTTTTACAAAACAACAGTATGGAAAATACTCAATTATCGATTCAGATTTCATAAACATTTTTAAAATTAAATATTTTTTTGCTGCGATGGCCTACTACTGGATTCTCGATCTTGAAACTCTTCTCGGCCTTTTGGCTAAGATGGGGTTAGTGAAAAGTATGACAGAGCCTTTTGTAAAACAACAGTATGGAAAATACTCAATTGTCGATACAGATTTCATAAACATCTTTAAAATTAAATATTTTATTTGCTTCCACGGCTTACTAGTGGATTCTTGATCTTGAAACTCTTCTCGGCCTTTTGGCTAAGATGGGGTTAGTGAAAAGTATGACAGAGCCTTTTGCAAAACAACAGTATGGAAAATACTCAATTATCGATTCAGATTTCATAAATATCTTTAAAATTAAATATTTTATTTGCTTCCACGGCTTACTAGTGGATTCTTGATCTTGAAACTCTTCTCGGCCTTTTGGCTAAGATGGGGTTAGTGAAAAGTATGACAGAGCCTTTTACAAAACAACAGTATGGAAAATACTCAATTGTCGATACAGATTTCATAAACATCTTTAAAATTAAATATTTTATTTGCTGCGATGACCTACTAGTGGATTCTCGATCTTGAAACTCTTCTCGGCCTTTTGGCTAAGATGGGGTTAGTGAAAAGTATGACAGAGGCTTTTACAAAACAACAGTATGGAAAATACTCAATTATCGATTCAGATTTCATAAACATCTTTAAAATTAAATATTTTATTTGCTTCCACGGCTTACTAGTGGATTCTTGATCTTGAAACTCTTCTCGGCCTTTTTGCTAAGATGGGGTTAGTGAAAAGTATGACAGAGCCTTTTACAAAACAACAGTATGGAAAATACTCAATTGTCGATACAGATTTCATAAACATCTTTAAAATTAAATATTTTATTTGCTGCGATGACCTACTAGTGGATTCTCGATCTTGAAACTCTTCTCGACCTTTTGGCTAAGATGGGGTTAGTGAAAAGTATGACAGAGGCTTTTACAAAACAACAGTATGGAAAATACTCAATTATCGATTCAGATTTCATAAACATCTTTAAAATTAAATATTTTATTTGCTTCCACGGCTTACTAGTGGATTCTTGATCTTGAAACTCTTCTCGGCCTTTTGGCTAAGATGGGGTTAGTGAAAAGTATGACAGAGCCTTTTGCAAAACAACAGTATGGAAAATACTCAATTATCGATTCAGATTTCATAAACATCTTTAAAATTAAATATTTTATTTGCTTCCACGGCTTACTAGTGGATTCTTGATCTTGAAACTCTTCTCGGCCTTTTGGCTAAGATGGGGTTAGTGAAAAGTATTACAGAGCCTTTTACAAAACAACAGTATGGAAAATACTCAATTGTCGATACAGATTTCATAAACATCTTTAAAATTAAATATTTTATTTGCTGCGATGACCTACTAGTGGATTCTCGATCTTGAAACTCTTCTCGGCCTTTTGGCTAAGATGGGGTTAGTGAAAAGTATGACAGAGGCTTTTACAAAACAACAGTATGGAAAATACTCAATTATCGATTCAGATTTCATAAACATCTTTAAAATTAAATATTTTATTTGCTTCCACGGCTTACTAGTGGATTCTTGATCTTGAAACTCTTCTCGGCCTTTTGGCTAAGATGGGGTTAGTGAAAAGTATGACAGAGCCTTTTACAAAACAACAGTATGGAAAATACTCAATTATCGATTCAGATTTCATAAACATTTTTAAAATTAAATATTTTTTTGCTGCGATGGCCTACTACTGGATTCTCGATCTTGAAACTCTTCTCGGCCTTTTGGCTAAGATGGGGTTAGTGAAAAGTATGACAGAGCCTTTTGTAAAACAACAGTATGGAAAATACTCAATTGTCGATACAGATTTCATAAACATCTTTAAAATTAAATATTTTATTTGCTTCCACGGCTTACTAGTGGATTCTTGATCTTGAAACTCTTCTCGGCCTTTTGGCTAAGATGGGGTTAGTGAAAAGTATGACAGAGCCTTTTGCAAAACAACAGTATGGAAAATACTCAATTATCGATTCAGATTTCATAAATATCTTTAAAATTAAATATTTTATTTGCTTCCACGGCTTACTAGTGGATTCTTGATCTTGAAACTCTTCTCGGCCTTTTGGCTAAGATGGGGTTAGTGAAAAGTATGACAGAGCCTTTTACAAAACAACAGTATGGAAAATACTCAATTGTCGATACAGATTTCATAAACATCTTTAAAATTAAATATTTTATTTGCTGCGATGACCTACTAGTGGATTCTCGATCTTGAAACTCTTCTCGGCCTTTTGGCTAAGATGGGGTTAGTGAAAAGTATGACAGAGGCTTTTACAAAACAACAGTATGGAAAATACTCAATTATCGATTCAGATTTCATAAACATCTTTAAAATTAAATATTTTATTTGCTTCCACGGCTTACTAGTGGATTCTTGATCTTGAAACTCTTCTCGGCCTTTTGGCTAAGATGGGGTTAGTGAAAAGTATGAGAGAGCCTTTTGCAAAACAACAGTATGGAAAATACTCAATTATCGATTCATATTTCATAAACATCTTTAAAATTAAATATTTTATTTGCTGCGATGGCCTACTAGTGGATTCTCGATCTTGAAACTCTTCTCGGCCTTTTGGCTAAGATGGGGTTAGTGAAAAGTATGACAGAGCCTTTTGCAAAACAACAGTATGGAAAATACTCAATTATCGATTCAGATTTCATAAACATCTTTAAAATTAAATATTTTATTTGCTTCCACGGCTTACTAGTGGATTCTTGATCTTGAAACTCTTCTCGGCCTTTTGGCTAAGATGGGGTTAGTGAAAAGTATGAGAGAGCCTTTTGCAAAACAACAGTATGGAAAATACTCAATTATCGATTCATATTTCATAAACATCTTTAAAATTAAATATTTTATTTGCTGCGATGGATCCTACTAGTGGATTCTCGATCTTGAAACTCTTCTCGGCCTTTTGGCTAAGATGGGGTTAGTGAAAAGTATGACAGAGCCTTTTGCAAAACAACAGTATGGAAAATACTCAATTATCGATTCAGATTTCATAAACATCTTTAAAATTAAATATTTTATTTGCTGCCATGGCCTACTAGTGGATTCTCGATCTTGAAACTCTTCTCGGCCTTTTGGCTAAGATGGGGTTAGTGAAAAGTATGACAGAGCCTTTTGCAAAACAACAGTATGGAAAATACTCAATTGTCGATACAGATTTCATAAACATCTTTAAAATTAAATATTTTATTTGCTTCCACGGCTTACTAGTGGATTCTTGATCTTGAAACTCTTCTCGGCCTTTTGGCTAAGATGGGGTTAGTGAAAAGTATGACAGAGCCTTTTGCAAAACAACAGTATGGAAAATACTCAATTGTCGATTCAGATTTCATAAACATCTTTAAAATTAAATATTGTATTTGCTTCCACGGCTTACTAGTGGATTCTTGATCTTGAAACTCTTCTCGGCCTTTTGGCTAAGATGGGGTTAGTGAAAAGTATGACAGAGCCTTTTACAAAACAACAGTATGACCTACTAGTGGATTCTCGATCTTGAAACTCTTCTCGGCCTTTTGGCTAAGATGGGGTTAGTGAAAAGTATGACAGAGCCTTTTACAAAACAACAGAATGGAAAATACTCAATTATCGATTCATATTTCATAAACATCTTTAAAATTAAATATTTTATTTGCTGCGATGGCCTACTAGTGGATTCTCGATCTTGAAACTCTTCTCGGCCTTTTGGCTAAGATGGGGTTAGTGAAAAGTATGACAGAGCCTTTTGCAAAACAACAGTATGGAAAATACTCAATTATCGATTCAGATTTCATAAACATCTTTAAAATTAAATATTTTATTTGCTGCCATGGCCTACTAGTGGATTCTCGATCTTGAAACTCTTCTCGGCCTTTTGGCTAAGATGGGGTTAGTGAAAAGTATGACAGAGCCTTTTGCAAAACAACAGTATGGAAAATACTCAATTGTCGATACAGATTTCATAAACATCTTTAAAATTAAATATTTTATTTGCTTCCACGGCTTACTAGTGGATTCTTGATCTTGAAACTCTTCTCGGCCTTTTGGCTAAGATGGGGTTAGTGAAAAGTATGAGAGAGCCTTTTGCAAAACAACAGTATGGAAAATACTCAATTATCGATTCATATTTCATAAACATCTTTAAAATTAAATATTTTATTTGCTGCGATGGCCTACTAGTGGATTCTCGATCTTGAAACTCTTCTCGGCCTTTTGGCTAAGATGGGGTTAGTGAAAAGTATGACAGAGCCTTTTGCAAAACAACAGTATGGAAAATACTCAATTGTCGATTCAGATTTCATAAACATCTTTAAAATTAAATATTGTATTTGCTTCCACGGCTTACTAGTGGATTCTTGATCTTGAAACTCTTCTCGGCCTTTTGGCTAAGATGGGGTTAGTGAAAAGTATGACAGAGCCTTTTACAAAACAACAGTATGACCTACTAGTGGATTCTCGATCTTGAAACTCTTCTCGGCCTTTTGGCTAAGATGGGGTTAGTGAAAAGTATGACAGAGCCTTTTACAAAACAACAGAATGGAAAATACTCAATTATCGATTCATATTTCATAAACATCTTTAAAATTAAATATTTTATTTGCTGCGATGGCCTACTAGTGGATTCTCGATCTTGAAACTCTTCTCGGCCTTTTGGCTAAGATGGGGTTAGTGAAAAGTATGACAGAGCCTTTTGCAAAACAACAGTATGGAAAATACTCAATTATCGATTCAGATTTCATAAACATCTTTAAAATTAAATATTTTATTTGCTGCCATGGCCTACTAGTGGATTCTCGATCTTGAAACTCTTCTCGGCCTTTTGGCTAAGATGGGGTTAGTGAAAAGTATGACAGAGCCTTTTGCAAAACAACAGTATGGAAAATACTCAATTGTCGATACAGATTTCATAAACATCTTTAAAATTAAATATTTTATTTGCTTCCACGGCTTACTAGTGGATTCTTGATCTTGAAACTCTTCTCGGCCTTTTGGCTAAGATGGGGTTAGTGAAAAGTATGAGAGAGCCTTTTGCAAAACAACAGTATGGAAAATACTCAATTATCGATTCATATTTCATAAACATCTTTAAAATTAAATATTTTATTTGCTGCGATGGCCTACTAGTGGATTCTCGATCTTGAAACTCTTCTCGGCCTTTTGGCTAAGATGGGGTTAGTGAAAAGTATGACAGAGCCTTTTGCAAAACAACAGTATGGAAAATACTCAATTATCGATTCAGATTTCATAAACATCTTTAAAATTAAATATTTTATTTGCTGCCATGGCCTACTAGTGGATTCTCGATCTTGAAACTCTTCTCGGCCTTTTGGCTAAGATGGGGTTAGTGAAAAGTATGACAGAGCCTTTTGCAAAACAACAGTATGGAAAATACTCAATTGTCGATACAGATTTCATAAACATCTTTAAAATTAAATATTTTATTTGCTTCCACGGCTTACTAGTGGATTCTTGATCTTGAAACTCTTCTCGGCCTTTTGGCTAAGATGGGGTTAGTGAAAAGTATGAGAGAGCCTTTTGCAAAACAACAGTATGGAAAATACTCAATTATCGATTCAGATTTCATAAACATCTTTAAAATTAAATATTTTATTTGCTTCCACGGCTTACTAGTGGATTCTTGATCTTGAAACTCTTCTCGGCCTTTTGGCTAAGATGGGGTTAGTGAAAAGTATGACAGAGCCTTTTACAAAACAACAGTATGGAAAATACTCAATTGTCGATACAGATTTCATAAACATCTTTAAAATTAAATATTTTATTTGCTTCCACGGCTTACTAGTGGATTCTTGATCTTGAAACTCTTCTCGGCCTTTTTGCTAAGATGGGGTTAGTGAAAAGTATGACAGAGCCTTTTACAAAACAACAGTATGGAAAATACTCAATTATCGATTCATATTTCATAAACATCTTTAAAATTAAATATTTTATTTGCTGCGATGGCCTGCTAGTGGATTCTCGATCTTGAAACTCTTCTCGGCCTTTTGGCTAAGATGGGGTTAGTGAAAAGTATGACAGAGCCTTTTACAAAACAACAGTATGGAAAATACTCAATTATCGATTCAGATTTCATAAACATCTTTAAAATTAAATATTTTATTTGCTTCCACGGCTTACTAGTGGATTCTTGATTTTGAAACTCTTCTCGGCCTTTTGGCTAAGATGGGGTTAGTGAAAAGTATTACAGAGCCTTTTACAAAACAACAGTATGGAAAATACTCAATTATCGATTCATATTTCATAAACATCTTTAAAATTAAATATTTTGTTTGCTGCGATGGCCTACTAGTGGATTCTCGATCTTGAAACTCTTCTCGGCCTTTTGGCTAAGATGGGGTTAGTGAAAAGTATGACAGAGCCTTTTGCAAAACAACAGTATGGAAAATACTCAATTATCGATTCAGATTTCATAAACATCTTTAAAATTAAATATTTTATTTGCTGCCATGGCCTACTAGTGGATTCTCGATCTTGAAACTCTTCTCGGCCTTTTGGCTAAGATGGGGTTAGTGAAAAGTATGACAGAGCCTTTTGCAAAACAACAGTATGGAAAATACTCAATTATCGATTCAGATTTCATAAACATCTTTAAAATTAAATATTTTATTTGCTGCCATGGCCTACTAGTGGATTCTCGATCTTGAAACACTTCTCGGCCGTTTGGCTAAGATGGGGTTAGTGAAAAGTATGACAGAGCCTTTTGCAAAACAACAGTATGGAAAATACTCAATTGTCGATACAGATTTCATAAACATCTTTAAAATTAAATATTTTATTTGCTTCCACGGCTTACTAGTGGATTCTTGATCTTGAAACTCTTCTCGGCCTTTTGGCTAAGATGGGGTTAGTGAAAAGTATGAGAGAGCCTTTTGCAAAAGAACAGTATGGAAAATACTCAATTATCGATTCAGATTTCATAAACATCTTTAAAATTAAATATTTTATTTGCTTCCACGGCTTACTAGTGGATTCTTGATCTTGAAACTCTTCTCGGCCTTTTGGCTAAGATGGGGTTAGTGAAAAGTATGACAGAGCCTTTTACAAAACAACAGTATGGAAAATACTCAATTGTCGATACAGATTTCATAAACATCTTTAAAATTAAATATTTTATTTGCTTCCACGGCTTACTAGTGGATTCTTGATCTTGAAACTCTTCTCGGCCTTTTTGCTAAGATGGGGTTAGTGAAAAGTATGACAGAGCCTTTTACAAAACAACAGTATGGAAAATACTCAATTATCGATTCATATTTCATAAACATCTTTAAAATTAAATATTTTATTTGCTGCGATGGCCTGCTAGTGGATTCTCGATCTTGAAACTCTTCTCGGCCTTTTGGCTAAGATGGGGTTAGTGAAAAGTATGACAGAGCCTTTTGCAAAACAACAGTATGGAAAATACTCAATTATCGATTCATATTTCATAAACATCTTTAAAATTAAATATTTTATTTGCTTCCACGGCTTACTAGTGGATTCTTGATCTTGAAACTCTTCTCGGCCTTTTGGCTAAGATGGGGTTAGTGAAAAGTATGACAGAGCCTTTTACAAAACAACAGTATGACCTACTAGTGGATTCTCGATCTTGAAACTCTTCTCGGCCTTTTGGCTAAGATGGGGTTAGTGAAAAGTATGACAGAGCCTTTTGCAAAACAACAGTATGGAAAATACTCAATTATCGATTCAGATTTCATAAACATCTTTAAAATTAAATATTTTATTTGCTGCCATGGCCTACTAGTGGATTCTCGATCTTGAAACTCTTCTCGGCCTTTTGGCTAAGATGGGGTTAGTGAAAAGTATGACAGAGCCTTTTGCAAAACAACAGTATGGAAAATACTCAATTGTCGATACAGATTTCATAAACATCTTTAAAATTAAATATTTTATTTGCTTCCACGGCTTACTAGTGGATTCTTGATCTTGAAACTCTTCTCGGCCTTTTGGCTAAGATGGGGTTAGTGAAAAGTATGAGAGAGCCTTTTGCAAAACAACAGTATGGAAAATACTCAATTATCGATTCAGATTTCATAAACATCTTTAAAATTAAATATTTTATTTGCTTCCACGGCTTACTAGTGGATTCTTGATCTTGAAACTCTTCTCGGCCTTTTGGCTAAGATGGGGTTAGTGAAAAGTATGACAGAGCCTTTTACAAAACAACAGTATGGAAAATACTCAATTGTCGATTCATATTTCATAAACATCTTTAAAATTAAATATTTTATTTGCTTCCACGGCTTACTAGTGGATTCTTGATCTTGAAACTCTTCTCGGCCTTTTGGCTAAGATGGGGTTAGTGAAAAGTATGACAGAGCCTTTTACAAAACAACAGTATGACCTACTAGTGGATTCTCGATCTTGAAACTCTTCTCGGCCTTTTGGCTAAGATGGGGTTAGTGAAAAGTATGACAGAGCCTTTTACAAAACAACAGTATGGAAAATACTCAATTATCGATTCATATTTCATAAACATCTTTAAAATTAAATATTTTATTTGCTGCGATGGCCTACTAGTGGATTCTCGATCTTGAAACTCTTCTCGGCCTTTTGGCTAAGATGGGGTTAGTGAAAAGTATGACAGAGCCTTTTGCAAAACAACAGTATGGAAAATACTCAATTATCGATTCAGATTTCATAAACATCTTTAAAATTAAATATTTTATTTGCTTCCACGGCTTACTAGTGGATTCTTGATCTTGAAACTCTTCTCGGCCTTTTGGCTAAGATGGGGTTAGTGAAAAGTATGAGAGAGCCTTTTGCAAAACAACAGTATGGAAAATACTCAATTATCGATTCAGATTTCATAAACATCTTTAAAATTAAATATTTTATTTGCTGCGATGGCCTACTAGTGGATTCTTGATCTTGAAACTCTTCTCGGCCTTTTGGCTAAGATGGGGTTAGTGAAAAGTATGACAGAGCCTTTTACAAAACAACAGTATGGAAAATACTCAATTGTCGATTCATATTTCATAAACATCTTTAAAATTAAATATTTTATTTGCTTCCACGGCTTACTAGTGGATTCTTGATCTTGAAACTCTTCTCGGCCTTTTGGCTAAGATGGGGTTAGTGAAAAGTATGACAGAGCCTTTTACAAAATCAACAGTATGACCTACTAGTGGATTCTCGATCTTGAAACTCTTCTCGGCCTTTTGGCTAAGATGGGGTTAGTGAAAAGTATGACAGAGCCTTTTACAAAACAACAGTATGGAAAATACTCAATTATCGATTCATATTTCATAAACATCTTTAAAATTAAATATTTTATTTGCTGCGATGGCCTACTAGTGGATTCTCGATCTTGAAACTCTTCTCGGCCTTTTGGCTAAGATGGGGTTAGTGAAAAGTATGACAGAGCCTTTTGCAAAACAACAGTATGGAAAATACTCAATTATCGATTCAGATTTCATAAACATCTTTAAAATTAAATATTTTATTTGCTTCCACGGCTTACTAGTGGATTCTTGATCTTGAAACTCTTCTCGGCCTTTTGGCTAAGATGGGGTTAGTGAAAAGTATGAGAGAGCCTTTTGCAAAACAACAGTATGGAAAATACTCAATTATCGATTCAGATTTCATAAACATCTTTAAAATTAAATATTTTATTTGCTGCGATGGCCTACTAGTGGATTCTCGATCTTGAAACTCTTCTCGGCCTTTTGGCTAAGATGGGGTTAGTGAAAAGTATGACAGAGCCTTTTGCAAAACAACAGTATGGAAAATACTCAATTATCGATTCAGATTTCATAAAATCTTTAAAATTAAATATTTTATTTGCTGCCATGGCCTACTAGTGGATTCTCGATCTTGAAACTCTTCTCGGCCTTTTGGCTAAGATGGGGTTAGTGAAAAGTATGACAGAGCCTTTTGCAAAACAACAGTATGGAAAATACTCAATTATCGATTCAGATTTCATAAACATCTTTAAAATTAAATATTTTATTTGCTGCGATGGCCTACTAGTGGATTCTCGATCTTGAAACTCTTCTCGGCCTTTTCACTAAGATGGGTTAGTGAAAAGTATGACAGAGCCTTTTGTAAAACAACAGTATGGAAAATACTCAATTTTCGATACAGATTTCATAAACATCTTTAAAATTAAATATTTTATTTGCTTCCACGGCTTACTAGTGGATTCTTGATCTTGAAACTCTTCTCGGCCTTTTGGCTAAGATGGGGTTAGTGAAAAGTATGACAGAGCCTTTTGCAAAACAACAGTATGGAAAATACTCAATTATCGATTCAGATTTCATAAACATCTTTAAAATTAAATATTTTATTTGCTTCCACGGCTTACTAGTGGATTCTTGATCTTGAAACTCTTCTCGGCCTTTTGGCTAGGATGGGGTTAGTGAAAAGTATGACAGAGCCTTTTACAAAACAACAGTATGGAAAATACTCAATTATCGATTCAGATTTCATAAACATCTTTAAAATTAAATATTTTATTTGCTTCCACGGCTTACTAGTGGATTCTTGATCTTGAAACTCTTCTCGGCCTTTTGGCTAGGATGGGGTTAGTGAAAAGTATGACAGAGCCTTTTACAAAACAACAGTATGGAAAATACTCAATTATCGATTCAGATTTCATAAACATCTTTAAAATTAAATATTTTATTTGCTTCCACGGCTTACTAGTGGATTCTTGATCTTGAAACTCTTCTCGGCCTTTTGGCTAAGATGGGGTTAGTGAAAAGTATGACAGAGCCTTTTACAAAACAACAGTATGGAAAATACTCAATTATCGATTCAGATTTCATAAACATCTTTAAAATTAAATATTTTTTGCTGCGATGGCCTACTACTGGATTCTCGATCTTGAAACTCTTCTCGCCCTTTTGGCTAAGATGGGGATGGTGAAAAGTATGACAGAGGCTTTTACAAAACAACAGTATGGAAAATACTCAATTATCGATTCAGATTTCATAAACATCTTTAAAATTAAATATTTTATTTGCTTCCACGGCTTACTAGTGGATTCTTGATCTTGAAACTCTTCTCGGCCTTTTGGCTAAGATGGGGTTAGTGAAAAGTATGACAGAGCCTTTTACAAAACAACAGTATGGAAAATACTCAATTATCGATTCAGATTTCATAAACATCTTTAAAATTAAATATTTTTTGCTGCGATGGCCTACTACTGGATTCTCGATCTTGAAACTCTTCTCGCCCTTTTGGCTAAGATGGGGATGATGAAAAGTATTACAGAGCCTTTTGCAAAACAACAGTATGGAAAATACTCAATTATCGATTCATATTTCATAAACATCTTTAAAATTAAATATTTTATTTGCTGCGATGGCCTACTAGTGGATTCTCGATCTTGAAACTCTTCTCGGCCTTTTGGCTAAGATGGGGTTAGTGAAAAGTATGACAGAGCCTTTTGCAAAACAACAGTATGGAAAATACTCAATTGTCGATACAGATTTCATAAACATCTTTAAAATTAAATATTTTATTTGCTTCCACGGCTTACTAGTGGATTCTTGATCTTGAAACTCTTCTCGGCCTTATGGCTAAGATGGGGTTAGTGAAAAGTATGACAGAGCCTTTTACAAAACAACAGTATGGAAAATACTCAATTGTCGATACAGATTTCATAAACATCTTTAAAATTAAATATTTTATTTGCTGCGATGACCTACTAGTGGATTCTCGATCTTGAAACTCTTCTCGGCCTTTTGGCTAAGATGGGGTTAGTGAAAAGTATGACAGAGGCTTTTACAAAACAACAGTATGGAAAATACTCAATTTTCGATTCAGATTTCATAAACATCTTTAAAATTAAATTTTTTATTTGCTTCCACGGCTTACTAGTGGATTCTTGATCTTGAAACTCTTCTCGGCCTTTTGGCTAAGATGGGGTTAGTGAAAAGTATGACAGAGCCTTTTGCAAAACAACAGTATGGAAAATACTCAATTATCGATTCAGATTTCATAAACATCTTTAAAATTAAATATTTTATTTGCTTCCACGGCTTACTAGTGGATTCTTGATCTTGAAACTCTTCTCGGCCTTTTGGCTAAGATGGGGTTAGTGAAAAGTATTACAGAGCCTTTTACAAAACAACAGTATGGAAAATACTCAATTATCGATTCATATTTCATAAACATCTTTAAAATTAAATATTTTATTTGCTGCGATGGCCTACTACTGGATTCTCGATCTTGAAACTCTTCTCGGCCTTTTGGCTAAGATGGGGTTAGTGAAAAGTATGACAGAGCCTTTTGCAAAACAACAGTATGGAAAATACTCAATTATCGATTCAGATTTCATAAACATCTTTAAAATTAAATATTTTTGCTGCGATGGCCTACTACTGGATTCTCGATCTTGAAACTCTTCTCGGCCTTTTGGCTAAGATGGGGTTAGTGAAAAGTATTACAGAGCCTTTTACAAAACAACAGTATGGAAAATACTCAATTATCGATTCATATTTCATAAACATCTTTAAAATTAAATATTTTATTTGCTGCGATGGCCTACTACTGGATTCTCGATCTTGAAACTCTTCTCGGCCTTTTGGCTAAGATGGGGTTAGTGAAAAGTATGACAGAGCCTTTTGCAAAACAACAGTATGGAAAATACTCAATTATCGATTCAGATTTCATAAACATCTTTAAAATTAAATATTTTATTTGCTGCGATGGCCTACTAGTGGATTCTCGATCTTGAAACTCTTCTCGGCCTTTTGGCTAAGATGGGGTTAGTGAAAAGTATGACAGAGCCTTTTGCAAAACAACAGTATGGAAAATACTCAATTATCGATTCAGATTTCATAAACATCTTTAAAATTAAATATTTTATTTGCTGCGATGGCCTACTACTGGATTCTCGATCTTGAAACTCTTCTCGGCCTTTTGGCTAAGATGGGGTTAGTGAAAAGTATGACAGAGCCTTTTGCAAAACAACAGTATGGAAAATACTCAATTATCGATTCATATTTCATAAACATCTTTAAAATTAAATATTTTATTTGCTGCGATGGCCTACTAGTGGATTCTCGATCTTGAAACTCTTCTCGGCCTTTTGGCTAAGATGGGGTTAGTGAAAAGTATGACAGAGCCTTTTGCAAAACAACAGTATGGAAAATACTCAATTGTCGATACAGATTTCATAAACATCTTTAAAATTAAATATTTTATTTGCTTCCACGGCTTACTAGTGGATTCTTGATCTTGAAACTCTTTTCGGCCTTATGGCTAAGATGGGGTTAGTGAAAAGTATGACAGAGCCTTTTACAAAACAACAGTATGGAAAATACTCAATTGTCGATACAGATTTCATAAACATCTTTAAAATTAAATATTTTATTTGCTGCGATGACCTACTAGTGGATTCTCGATCTTGAAACTCTTCTCGGCCTTTTGGCTAAGATGGGGTTAGTGAAAAGTATGACAGAGGCTTTTACAAAACAACAGTATGGAAAATACTCAATTTTCGATTCAGATTTCATAAACATCTTTAAAATTAAATTTTTTATTTGCTTCCACGGCTTACTAGTGGATTCTTGATCTTGAAACTCTTCTCGGCCTTTTGGCTAAGATGGGGTTAGTGAAAAGTATGACAGAGCCTTTTGCAAAACAACAGTATGGAAAATACTCAATTATCGATTCAGATTTCATAAACATCTTTAAAATTAAATATTTTATTTGCTTCCACGGCTTACTAGTGGATTCTTGATCTTGAAACTCTTCTCGGCCTTTCTTTTACTAAGATGGGGTTAGTGAAAAGTATGACAGAGCCTTTTACAAAACAACAGTATGGAAAATACTCAATTATCGATTCATATTTCATAAACATCTTTAAAATTAAATATTTTATTTGCTGCGATGGCCTACTAGTGGATTCTCGATCTTGAAACTCTTCTCGGCCTTTTGGCTAAGATGGGGTTAGTGAAAAGTATGACAGAGCCTTTTGCAAAACAACAGTATGGAAAATACTCAATTGTCGATACAGATTTCATAAACATCTTTAAAATTAAATATTTTATTTGCTGCGATGGCCTACTAGTGGATTCTCGATCTTGAAACTCTTCTCGGCCTTTTGGCTAAGATGGGGTTAGTGAAAAGTATGACAGAGCCTTTTGCAAAACAACAGTATGGAAAATACTCAATTGTCGATACAGATTTCATAAACATCTTTAAAATTAAATATTTTATTTGCTTCCACGGCTTACTAGTGGATTCTTGATCTTGAAACTCTTCTCGGCCTTATGGCTAAGATGGGGTTAGTGAAAAGTATGACAGAGCCTTTTACAAAACAACAGTATGGAAAATACTCAATTGTCGATACAGATTTCATAAACATCTTTAAAATTAAATATTTTATTTGCTGCGATGACCTACTAGTGGATTCTCGATCTTGAAACTCTTCTCGGCCTTTTGGCTAAGATGGGGTTAGTGAAAAGTATGACAGAGGCTTTTACAAAACAACAGTATGGAAAATACTCAATTTTCGATTCAGATTTCATAAACATCTTTAAAATTAAATTTTTTATTTGCTTCCACGGCTTACTAGTGGATTCTTGATCTTGAAACTCTTCTCGGCCTTTTGGCTAAGATGGGGTTAGTGAAAAGTATGACAGAGCCTTTTGCAAAACAACAGTATGGAAAATACTCAATTATCGATTCAGATTTCATAAACATCTTTAAAATTAAATATTTTATTTGCTTCCACGGCTTACTAGTGGATTCTTGATCTTGAAACTCTTCTCGGCCTTTTGGCTAAGATGGGGTTAGTGAAAAGTATTACAGAGCCTTTTACAAAACAACAGTATGGAAAATACTCAATTGTCGATACAGATTTCATAAACATCTTTAAAATTAAATATTTTATTTGCTGCGATGACCTACTAGTGGATTCTCGATCTTGAAACTCTTCTCGGCCTTTTGGCTAAGATGGGGTTAGTGAAAAGTATGACAGAGGCTTTTACAAAACAACAGTATGGAAAATACTCAATTATCGATTCAGATTTCATAAACATCTTTAAAATTAAATATTTTATTTGCTTCCACGGCTTACTAGTGGATTCTTGATCTTGAAACTCTTCTCGGCCTTTTGGCTAAGATGGGGTTAGTGAAAAGTATGACAGAGCCTTTTGCAAAACAACAGTATGGAAAATACTCAATTATCGATTCAGATTTCATAAACATCTTTAAAATTAAATATTTTATTTGCTTCCACGGCTTACTAGTGGATTCTTGATCTTGAAACTCTTCTCGGCCTTTTGGCTAAGATGGGGTTAGTGAAAAGTATGACAGAGCCTTTTACAAATGATCTTGAAACTCTTCTCGGCCTTTTGGCAGTATGCCTTTTACAAAACAACAGTATGGAAAATACTCAATTATCGATTCAGATTTCATAAACATCTTTAAAATTAAATATTTTATTTGCTTCCACGGCTTACTAGTGGATTCTTGATCTTGAAACTCTTCTCGGCCTTTTGGCTAAGATGGGGTTAGTGAAAAGTATTACAGAGCCTTTTACAAAACAACAGTATGGAAAATACTCAATTGTCGATACAGATTTCATAAACATCTTTAAAATTAAATATTTTATTTGCTGCGATGACCTACTAGTGGATTCTCGATCTTGAAACTCTTCTCGGCCTTTTGGCTAAGATGGGGTTAGTGAAAAGTATGACAGAGGCTTTTACAAAACAACAGTATGGAAAATACTCAATTATCGATTCAGATTTCATAAACATCTTTAAAATTAAATATTTTATTTGCTTCCACGGCTTACTAGTGGATTCTTGATCTTGAAACTCTTCTCGGCCTTTTGGCTAAGATGGGGTTAGTGAAAAGTATGACAGAGCCTTTTACAAAACAACAGTATGGAAAATACTCAATTATCGATTCAGATTTCATAAACATTTTTAAAATTAAATATTTTTTTGCTGCGATGGCCTACTACTGGATTCTCGATCTTGAAACTCTTCTCGGCCTTTTGGCTAAGATGGGGTTAGTGAAAAGTATGACAGAGCCTTTTGTAAAACAACAGTATGGAAAATACTCAATTGTCGATACAGATTTCATAAACATCTTTAAAATTAAATATTTTATTTGCTTCCACGGCTTACTAGTGGATTCTTGATCTTGAAACTCTTCTCGGCCTTTTGGCTAAGATGGGGTTAGTGAAAAGTATGACAGAGCCTTTTGCAAAACAACAGTATGGAAAATACTCAATTATCGATTCAGATTTCATAAATATCTTTAAAATTAAATATTTTATTTGCTTCCACGGCTTACTAGTGGATTCTTGATCTTGAAACTCTTCTCGGCCTTTTGGCTAAGATGGGGTTAGTGAAAAGTATGACAGAGCCTTTTACAAAACAACAGTATGGAAAATACTCAATTATCGATTCAGATTTCATAAACATCTTTAAAATTAAATATTTTATTTGCTTCCACGGCTTACTAGTGGATTCTTGATCTTGAAACTCTTCTCGGCCTTTTGGCTAGGATGGGGTTAGTGAAAAGTATGACAGAGCCTTTTACAAAACAACAGTATGGAAAATACTCAATTATCGATTCAGATTTCATAAACATCTTTAAAATTAAATATTTTATTTGCTGCGATGGCCTACTAGTGGATTCTTGATCTTGAAACTCTTCTCGGCCTTTTGGCTAAGATGGGGTTAGTGAAAAGTATGACAGAGCCTTTTACAAAACAACAGTATGGAAAATACTCAATTATCGATTCAGATTTCATAAACATCTTTAAAATTAAATATTTTATTTGCTTCCACGGCTTACTAGTGGATTCTTGATCTTGAAACTCTTCTCGGCCTTTTGGCTAAGATGGGGTTAGTGAAAAGTATTACAGAGCCTTTTACAAAACAACAGTATGGAAAATACTCAATTGTCGATACAGATTTCATAAACATCTTTAAAATTAAATATTTTATTTGCTGCGATGACCTACTAGTGGATTCTCGATCTTGAAACTCTTCTCGGCCTTTTGGCTAAGATGGGGTTAGTGAAAAGTATGACAGAGGCTTTTACAAAACAACAGTATGGAAAATACTCAATTATCGATTCAGATTTCATAAACATCTTTAAAATTAAATATTTTATTTGCTTCCACGGCTTACTAGTGGATTCTTGATCTTGAAACTCTTCTCGGCCTTTTGGCTAAGATGGGGTTAGTGAAAAGTATGACAGAGCCTTTTACAAAACAACAGTATGGAAAATACTCAATTATCGATTCAGATTTCATAAACATCTTTAAAATTAAATATTTTATTTGCTTCCACGGCTTACTAGTGAATTCTTGATCTTGAAACTCTTCTCGGTCTTTTGGCTAAGATGGGGTTAGTGAAAAGTATTACAGAGCCTTTTACAAAACAACAGTATGGAAAATACTCAATTGTCGATACAGATTTCATAAACATCTTTAAAATTAAATATTTTATTTGCTGCGATGACCTACTAGTGGATTCTCGATCTTGAAACTCTTCTCGGCCTTTTGGCTAAGATGGGGTTAGTGAAAAGTATGACAGAGGCTTTTACAAAACAACAGTATGGAAAATACTCAATTATCGATTCAGATTTCATAAACATCTTTAAAATTAAATATTTTATTTGCTTCCACGGCTTACTAGTGGATTCTTGATCTTGAAACTCTTCTCGGCCTTTTGGCTAAGATGGGGTTAGTGAAAAGTATGACAGAGCCTTTTACAAAACAACAGTATGGAAAATACTCAATTATCGATTCAGATTTCATAAACATTTTTAAAATTAAATATTTTTTTGCTGCGATGGCCTACTACTGGATTCTCGATCTTGAAACTCTTCTCGGCCTTTTGGCTAACTAGGGAATGGTTTCTTTGATGCATGAAATTACGGTTAGTGACATACATAGCGACAATCAGCATGGTCGACTTAGTAAGAATCAACTTTCAAAAGCTGCGGTTGATCGATTTTTTGAACGAAACCCGTCGCATATCCGCCGTACGAAAGACAGCCAAAAAATATTTTTTGGACTTGATTTCCATTGAAACTGCTATTTTTTGCTGGAACTACCATGCAGACATAAAATGCTGTCGGGGGAATCGAACTCATGTTCAAAAAGTGAAAGAACACAAAAAATGCAACTTTTTGGCTGTCTTTCGTTCGGCGGATATGCGACGGGTTTCGTTCAAAAAAAAAAACCGCAGCTTTTGAAAGTTGATTCTTACTAAGTCGACCATGCTGATTATCGCTATGTATGTCACTAACCGTAATTTCATGCATCAAAGAAACCATTCCCTAGTAAGATGGGGTTAGTGAAAAGTATGACAGAGCCTTTTGCAAAACAACAGTATGGAAAATACTCAATTATCGATTCATATTTCATAAACATCTTTAAAATTAAATATTTTATTTGCTTCCACGGCTTACTAGTGGATTCTTGATCTTGAAACTCTTCTCGGCCTTTTGGCTAAGATGGGGTTAGTGAAAAGTATGACAGAGCCTTTTGCAAAACAACAGTATGGAAAATACTCAATTATCGATTCAGATTTCATAAACATCTTTAAAATTAAATATTTTATTTGCTTCCACGGCTTACTAGTGGATTCTTGATCTTGAAACTCTTCTCGGCCTTTTGGCTAAGATGGGGTTAGTGAAAAGTATGACAGAGCCTTTTACAAAACAACAGTATGGAAAATACTCAATTATCGATTCAGATTTCATAAACATTTTTAAAATTAAATATTTTTTTGCTGCGATGGCCTACTACTGGATTCTCGATCTTGAAACTCTTCTCGGCCTTTTGGCTAAGATGGGGTTAGTGAAAAGTATGACAGAGCCTTTTGCAAAACAACAGTATGGAAAATACTCAATTATCGATTCATATTTCATAAACATCTTTAAAATTAAATATGTTATTTGCTTCCACGGCTTACTAGTGGATTCTTGATCTTGAAACTCTTCTCGGCCTTTTGGCTAAGATGGGGTTAGTGAAAAGTATGACAGAGCCTTTTGCAAAACAACAGTATGGAAAATACTCAATTATCGATTCATATTTCATAAACATCTTTAAAATTAAATATTTTATTTGCTTCCACGGCTTACTAGTGGATTCTTGATCTTGAAACTCTTCTCGGCCTTTTGGCTAAGATGGGGTTAGTGAAAAGTATGACAGAGCCTTTTACAAAACAACAGTATGGAAAATACTCAATTATCGATTCAGATTTCATAAACATCTTTAAAATTAAATATTTTATTTGCTTCCACGGCTTACTAGTGGATTCTTGATCTTGAAACTCTTCTCGGCCTTTTGGCTAAGATGGGGTTAGTGAAAAGTATTACAGAGCCTTTTACAAAACAACAGTATGGAAAATACTCAATTGTCGATACAGATTTCATAAACATCTTTAAAATTAAATATTTTATTTGCTGCGATGACCTACTAGTGGATTCTCGATCTTGAAACTCTTCTCGGCCTTTTGGCTAAGATGGGGTTAGTGAAAAGTATGACAGAGGCTTTTACAAAACAACAGTATGGAAAATACTCAATTATCGATTCAGATTTCATAAACATCTTTAAAATTAAATATTTTATTTGCTTCCACGGCTTACTAGTGGATTCTTGATCTTGAAACTCTTCTCGGCCTTTTGGCTAAGATGGGGTTAGTGAAAAGTATGACAGAGCCTTTTACAAAACAACAGTATGGAAAATACTCAATTATCGATTCAGATTTCATAAACATTTTTAAAATTAAATATTTTTTTGCTGCGATGGCCTACTACTGGATTCTCGATCTTGAAACTCTTCTCGGCCTTTTGGCTAAGATGGGGTTAGTGAAAAGTATGACAGAGCCTTTTGCAAAACAACAGTATGGAAAATACTCAATTATCGATTCATATTTCATAAACATCTTTAAAATTAAATATTTTATTTGCTGCGATGGCCTACTAGTGGATTCTCGATCTTGAAACTCTTCTCGGCCTTTTGGCTAAGATGGGGTTAGTGAAAAGTATGACAGAGCCTTTTGCAAAACAACAGTATGGAAAATACTCAATTGTCGATACAGATTTCATAAACATCTTTAAAATTAAAAATTTTATTTGCTTCCACGGCTTACTAGTGGATTCTTGATCTTGAAACTCTTCTCGGCCTTTTGGCTAAGATGGGGTTAGTGAAAAGTATGACAGAGCCTTTTACAAAACAACAGTATGGAAAATACTCAATTATCGATTCAGATTTCATAAACATTTTTAAAATTAAATATTTTTTTGCTGCGATGGCCTACTACTGGATTCTCGATCTTGAAACTCTTCTCGGCCTTTTGGCTAAGATGGGGTTAGTGAAAAGTATGACAGAGCCTTTTGCAAAACAACAGTATGGAAAATACTCAATTATCGATTCATATTTCATAAACATCTTTAAAATTAAATATTTTATTTGCTGCGATGGCCTACTAGTGGATTCTCGATCTTGAAACTCTTCTCGGCCTTTTGGCTAAGATGGGGTTAGTGAAAAGTATGACAGAGCCTTTTGCAAAACAACAGTATGGAAAATACTCAATTATCGATTCATATTTCATAAACATCTTTAAAATTAAATATTTTATTTGCTGCGATGGCCTACTAGTGGATTCTCGATCTTGAAACTCTTCTCGGCCTTTTGGCTAAGATGGGGTTAGTGAAAAGTATGACAGAGCCTTTTGCAAAACAACAGTATGGAAAATACTCAATTATCGATTCAGATTTCATAAACATCTTTAAAATTAAATATTTTATTTGCTTCCACGGCTTACTAGTGGATTCTTGATCTTGAAACTCTTCTCGGCCTTTTGGCTAAGATGGGGTTAGTGAAAAGTATGACAGAGCCTTTTACAAAACAACAGTATGGAAAATACTCAATTGTCGATACAGATTTCATAAACATCTTTAAAATTAAATATTTTATTTGCTTCCACGGCTTACTAGTGGATTCTTGATCTTGAAACTCTTCTCGGCCTTTTGGCTAAGATGGGGTTAGTGAAAAGTATGACAGAGCCTTTTGCAAAACAACAGTATGGAAAATACTCAATTATCGATTCAGATTTCATAAACATCTTTAAAATTAAATATTTTATTTGCTTCCACGGCTTACTAGTGGATTCTTGATCTTGAAACTCTTCTCGGCCTTTTGGCTAAGATGGGGTTAGTGAAAAGTATGACAGAGCCTTTTACAAAACAACAGTATGGAAAATACTCAATTGTCGATACAGATTTCATAAACATCTTTAAAATTAAATATTTTATTTGCTGCGATGACCTACTAGTGGATTCTCGATCTTGAAACTCTTCTCGGCCTTTTGGCTAAGATGGGGTTAGTGAAAAGTATGACAGAGGCTTTTACAAAACAACAGTATGGAAAATACTCAATTATCGATTCAGATTTCATAAACATCTTTAAAATTAAATATTTTATTTGCTGCCATGGCCTACTAGTGGATTCTCGATCTTGGAACTCTTCTCGGCCTTTTGGCTAAGATGGGGTTAGTGAAAAGTATGACAGAGTCTTTTGCAAAACAACAGTATGGAAAATACTCAATTATCGATTCAGATTTCATAAACATCTTTAAAATTAAATATTTTATTTGCTGCGATGGCCTACTAGTGGATTCTCGATCTTGAAACTCTTCTCGGCCTTTTGGCTAAGATGGGGTTAGTGAAAAGTATGACAGAGCCTTTTGCAAAACAACAGTATGGAAAATACTCAATTGTCGATACAGATTTCATAAACATCTTTAAAATTAAATATTTTATTTGCTGCGATGGCCTACTAGTGGATTCTCGATCTTGAAACTCTTCTCGGCCTTTTGGCTAAGATGGGGTTAGTGAAAAGTATGACAGAGCCTTTTGCAAAACAACAGTATGGAAAATACTCAATTATCGATTCAGATTTCATAAACATCTTTAAAATTAAATATTTTATTTGCTTCCACGGCTTACTAGTGGATTCTTGATCTTGAAACTCTTCTCGGCCTTTTGGCTAAGATGGGGTTAGTGAAAAGTATGACAGAGCCTTTTACAAAACAACAGTATGGAAAATACTCAATTGTCGATACAGATTTCATAAACATCTTTAAAATTAAATATTTTATTTGCTTCCACGGCTTACTAGTGGATTCTTGATCTTGAAACTCTTCTCGGCCTTTTGGCTAAGATGGGGTTAGTGAAAAGTATGACAGAGCCTTTTGCAAAACAACAGTATGGAAAATACTCAATTATCGATTCAGATTTCATAAACATCTTTAAAATTAAATATTTTATTTGCTTCCACGGCTTACTAGTGGATTCTTGATCTTGAAACTCTTCTCGGCCTTTTGGCTAAGATGGGGTTAGTGAAAAGTATGACAGAGCCTTTTACAAAACAACAGTATGGAAAATACTCAATTGTCGATACAGATTTCATAAACATCTTTAAAATTAAATATTTTATTTGCTGCGATGACCTACTAGTGGATTCTCGATCTTGAAACTCTTCTCGGCCTTTTGGCTAAGATGGGGTTAGTGAAAAGTATGACAGAGGCTTTTACAAAACAACAGTATGGAAAATACTCAATTATCGATTCAGATTTCATAAACATCTTTAAAATTAAATATTTTATTTGCTGCCATGGCCTACTAGTGGATTCTCGATCTTGGAACTCTTCTCGGCCTTTTGGCTAAGATGGGGTTAGTGAAAAGTATGACAGAGTCTTTTGCAAAACAACAGTATGGAAAATACTCAATTATCGATTCAGATTTCATAAACATCTTTAAAATTAAATATTTTATTAGCTGCGATGGCCTACTAGTGGATTCTCGATCTTGAAACTCTTCTCGGCCTTTTGGCTAAGATGGGGTTAGTGAAAAGTATGACAGAGCCTTTTGCAAAACAACAGTATGGAAAATACTCAATTGTCGATACAGATTTCATAAACATCTTTAAAATTAAATATTTTATTTGCTGCGATGGCCTACTAGTGGATTCTCGATCTTGAAACTCTTCTCGGCCTTTTGGCTAAGATGGGGTTAGTGAAAAGTATGACAGAGCCTTTTACAAAACAACAGTATGGAAAATACTCAATTGTCGATACAGATTTCATAAACATCTTTAAAATTAAATATTTTATTTGCTTCCACGGCTTACTAGTGGATTCTTGATCTTGAAACTCTTCTCGGCCTTTTGGCTAAGATGGGGTTAGTGAAAAGTATGACAGAGCCTTTTGCAAAACAACAGTATGGAAAATACTCAATTATCGATTCAGATTTCATAAACATCTTTAAAATTAAATATTTTATTTGCTTCCACGGCTTACTAGTGGATTCTTGATCTTGAAACTCTTCTCGGCCTTTTGGCTAAGATGGGGTTAGTGAAAAGTATGACAGAGCCTTTTACAAAACAACAGTATGGAAAATACTCAATTGTCGATACAGATTTCATAAACATCTTTAAAATTAAATATTTTATTTGCTGCGATGACCTACTAGTGGATTCTCGATCTTGAAACTCTTCTCGGCCTTTTGGCTAAGATGGGGTTAGTGAAAAGTATGACAGAGGCTTTTACAAAACAACAGTATGGAAAATACTCAATTATCGATTCAGATTTCATAAACATTTTTAAAATTAAATATTTTATTTGCTGCCATGGCCTACTAGTGGATTCTCGATCTTGGAACTCTTCTCGGCCTTTTGGCTAAGATGGGGTTAGTGAAAAGTATGACAGAGTCTTTTGCAAAACAACAGTATGGAAAATACTCAATTATCGATTCAGATTTCATAAACATCTTTAAAATTAAATATTTTATTTGCTGCGATGGCCTACTAGTGGATTCCCGATCTTGAAACTCTTCTCGGCCTTTTGGCTAAGATGGGGTTAGTGAAAAGTATGACAGAGCCTTTTGCAAAACAACAGTATGGAAAATACTCAATTGTCGATACAGATTTCATAAACATCTTTAAAATTAAATATTTTATTTGCTGCGATGGCCTACTAGTGGATTCTCGATCTTGAAACTCTTCTCGGCCTTTTGGCTAAGATGGGGTTAGTGAAAAGTATGACAGAGCCTTTTACAAAACAACAGTATGGAAAATACTCAATTGTCGATACAGATTTCATAAACATCTTTAAAATTAAATATTTTATTTGCTGCGATGACCTACTAGTGGATTCTCGATCTTGAAACTCTTCTCGGCCTTTTGGCTAAGATGGGGTTAGTGAAAAGTATGACAGAGGCTTTTACAAAACAACAGTATGGAAAATACTCAATTATCGTTTCAGATTTCATAAACATCTTTAAAATTAAATATTTTATTTGCTTCCACGGCTTACTAGTGGATTCTTGATCTTGAAACTCTTCTCGGCCTTTTTGCTAAGATGGGGTTAGTGAAAAGTATGACAGAGCCTTTTACAAAACAACAGTATGGAAAATACTCAATTATCGATTCATATTTCATAAACATCTTTAAAATTAAATATTTTATTTGCTGCGATGGCCTACTAGTGGATTCTCGATCTTGAAACTCTTCTCGGCCTTTTGGCTAAGATGGGGTTAGTGAAAAGTATGACAGAGCCTTTTGCAAAACAACAGTATGGAAAATACTCAATTATCGATTCAGATTTCATAAACATCTTTAAAATTAAATATTTTATTTGCTGCCATGGCCTACTAGTGGATTCTCGATCTTGAAACTCTTCTCGGCCTTTTGGCTAAGATGGGGTTAGTGAAAAGTATAACAGAGCCTTTTGCAAAATAGCAGTATGGAAAATACTCAATTATCGATTCAGATTTCATAAACATCTTTAAAATTAAATATTTTATTTGCTGCCATGGCCTACTAGTGGATTCTCGATCTTGAAACTCTTCTCGGCCTTTTGGCTAAGATGGGGTTAGTGAAAAGTATGACAGAGTCTTTTGCAAAACAACAGTATGGAAAATACTCAATTATCGATTCATATTTCATAAACATCTTTAAAATTAAATATTTTATTTGCTGCGATGGCCTACTAGTGGATTCTCGATCTTGAAACTCTTCTCGGCCTTTTGGCTAAGATGGGGTTAGTGAAAAGTATGACAGAGCCTTTTGCAAAACAACAGTATGGAAAATACTCAATTATCGATTCAGATTTCATAAACATCTTTAAAATTAAATATTTTATTTGCTGCCATGGCCTACTAGTGTATTCTCGATCTTGAAACTCTTCTCGGCCTTTTGGCTAAGATGGGGTTAGTGAAAAGTATAACAGAGCCTTTTGCAAAATAACAGTATGGAAAATACTCAATTATCGATTCAGATTTCATAAACATCTTTAAAATTAAATATTTTATTTGCTGCGATGGCCTACTAGTGGATTCTCGATCTTGAAACTCTTCTCGGCCTTTTGGCTAAGATGGGGTTAGTGAAAAGTATGACAGAGCCTTTTGCAAAACAACAGTATGGAAAATACTCAATTATCGATTCAGATTTCATAAACATCTTTAAAATTAAATATTTTATTTGCTTCCACGGCTTACTAGTGGATTCTTGATCTTGAAACTCTTCTCGGCCTTTTGGCTAAGATGGGGTTAGTGAAAAGTATGACAGAGCCTTTTACAAAACAACAGTATGGAAAATACTCAATTGTCGATACAGATTTCATAAACATCTTTAAAATTAAATATTTTATTTGCTGCGATGACCTACTAGTGGATTCTCGATCTTGAAACTCTTCTCGGCCTTTTGGCTAAGATGGGGTTAGTGAAAAGTATGACAGAGGCTTTTACAAAACAACAGTATGGAAAATACTCAATTATCGATTCAGATTTCATAAACATTTTTAAAATTAAATATTTTATTTGCTGCCATGGCCTACTAGTGGATTCTCGATCTTGGAACTCTTCTCGGCCTTTTGGCTAAGATGGGGTTAGTGAAAAGTATGACAGAGTCTTTTGCAAAACAACAGTATGGAAAATACTCAATTATCGATTCAGATTTCATAAACATCTTTAAAATTAAATATTTTATTTGCTGCGATGGCCTACTAGTGGATTCCCGATCTTGAAACTCTTCTCGGCCTTTTGGCTAAGATGGGGTTAGTGAAAAGTATGACAGAGCCTTTTGCAAAACAACAGTATGGAAAATACTCAATTGTCGATACAGATTTCATAAACATCTTTAAAATTAAATATTTTATTTGCTGCGATGGCCTACTAGTGGATTCTCGATCTTGAAACTCTTCTCGGCCTTTTGGCTAAGATGGGGTTAGTGAAAAGTATGACAGAGCCTTTTACAAAACAACAGTATGGAAAATACTCAATTGTCGATACAGATTTCATAAACATCTTTAAAATTAAATATTTTATTTGCTGCGATGACCTACTAGTGGATTCTCGATCTTGAAACTCTTCTCGGCCTTTTGGCTAAGATGGGGTTAGTGAAAAGTATGACAGAGGCTTTTACAAAACAACAGTATGGAAAATACTCAATTATCGTTTCAGATTTCATAAACATCTTTAAAATTAAATATTTTATTTGCTTCCACGGCTTACTAGTGGATTCTTGATCTTGAAACTCTTCTCGGCCTTTTTGCTAAGATGGGGTTAGTGAAAAGTATGACAGAGCCTTTTACAAAACAACAGTATGGAAAATACTCAATTATCGATTCATATTTCATAAACATCTTTAAAATTAAATATTTTATTTGCTGCGATGGCCTACTAGTGGATTCTCGATCTTGAAACTCTTCTCGGCCTTTTGGCTAAGATGGGGTTAGTGAAAAGTATGACAGAGCCTTTTGCAAAACAACAGTATGGAAAATACTCAATTATCGATTCAGATTTCATAAACATCTTTAAAATTAAATATTTTATTTGCTGCCATGGCCTACTAGTGGATTCTCGATCTTGAAACTCTTCTCGGCCTTTTGGCTAAGATGGGGTTAGTGAAAAGTATAACAGAGCCTTTTGCAAAATAGCAGTATGGAAAATACTCAATTATCGATTCAGATTTCATAAACATCTTTAAAATTAAATATTTTATTTGCTGCCATGGCCTACTAGTGGATTCTCGATCTTGAAACTCTTCTCGGCCTTTTGGCTAAGATGGGGTTAGTGAAAAGTATGACAGAGTCTTTTGCAAAACAACAGTATGGAAAATACTCAATTATCGATTCATATTTCATAAACATCTTTAAAATTAAATATTTTATTTGCTGCGATGGCCTACTAGTGGATTCTCGATCTTGAAACTCTTCTCGGCCTTTTGGCTAAGATGGGGTTAGTGAAAAGTATGACAGAGCCTTTTGCAAAACAACAGTATGGAAAATACTCAATTATCGATTCAGATTTCATAAACATCTTTAAAATTAAATATTTTATTTGCTGCCATGGCCTACTAGTGTATTCTCGATCTTGAAACTCTTCTCGGCCTTTTGGCTAAGATGGGGTTAGTGAAAAGTATAACAGAGCCTTTTGCAAAATAACAGTATGGAAAATACTCAATTATCGATTCAGATTTCATAAACATCTTTAAAATTAAATATTTTATTTGCTGCGATGGCCTACTAGTGGATTCTCGATCTTGAAACTCTTCTCGGCCTTTTGGCTAAGATGGGGTTAGTGAAAAGTATGACAGAGCCTTTTGCAAAACAACAGTATGGAAAATACTCAATTGTCGATACAGATTTCATAAACATCTTTAAAATTAAATATTTTATTTGCTGCGATGGCCTACTAGTGGATTCTCGATCTTGAAACTCTTCTCGGCCTTTTGGCTAAGATGGGGTTAGTGAAAAGTATGACAGAGCCTTTTGCAAAACAACAGTATGGAAAATACTCAATTATCGATTCAGATTTCATAAACATCTTTAAAATTAAATATTTTATTTGCTTCCACGGCTTACTAGTGGATTCTTGATCTTGAAACTCTTCTCGGCCTTTTGGCTAAGATGGGGTTAGTGAAAAGTATGACAGAGGCTTTTACAAAACAACAGTATGGAAAATACTCAATTATCGATTCTGATTTCATAAACATCTTTAAAATTAAATATTTTATTTGCTTCCACGGCTTACTAGTGGATTCTTGATCTTGAAACTCTTCTCGGCCTTTTGGCTAAGATGGGGTTAGTGAAAAGTATGACAGAGCCTTTTACAAAACAACAGTATGGAAAATACTCAATTATCGATTCAGATTTCATAAACATTTTTAAAATTAAATATTTTTTTGCTGCGATGGCCTACTACTGGATTCTCGATCTTGAAACTCTTCTCGGCCTTTTGGCTAAGATGGGGTTAGTGAAAAGTATGACAGAGCCTTTTGCAAAACAACAGTATGGAAAATACTCAATTGTCGATACAGATTTCATAAACATCTTTAAAATTAAATATTTTATTTGCTGCGATGGCCTACTAGTGGATTCTCGATCTTGAAACTCTTCTCGGCCTTTTGGCTAAGTGGGGTTAGTGAAAAGTATGACAGAGCCTTTTGCAAAACAACAGTATGGAAAATACTCAATTGTCGATACAGATTTCATAAACATCTTTAAAATTAAATATTTTATTTGCTTCCACGGCTTACTAGTGGATTCTTGATCTTGAAACTCTTCTCGGCCTTTTGGCTAAGTGGGGTTAGTGAAAAGTATGACAGAGCCTTTTGCAAAACAACAGTATGGAAAATACTCAATTATCGATTCAGATTTCATAAACATCTTTAAAATTAAATATTTTATTTGCTTCCACGGCTTACTAGTGGATTCTTGATCTTGAAACTCTTCTCGGCCTTTTGGCTAAGATGGGGTTAGTGAAAAGTATGACAGAGCCTTTTACAAAACAACAGTATGGAAAATACTCAATTGTCGATACAGATTTCATAAACATCTTTAAAATTAAATATTTTATTTGCTGCGATGACCTACTAGTGGATTCTCGATCTTGAAACTCTTCTCGGCCTTTTGGCTAAGATGGGGTTAGTGAAAAGTATGACAGAGGCTTTTACAAAACAACAGTATGGAAAATACTCAATTATCGATTCAGATTTCATAAACATCTTTAAAATTAAATATTTTATTTGCTTCCACGGCTTACTAGTGGATTCTTGATCTTGAAACTCTTCTCGGCCTTTTGGCTAAGATGGGGTTAGTGAAAAGTATGACAGAGCCTTTTACAAAACAACAGTATGGAAAATACTCAATTGTCGATACAGATTTCATAAACATCTTTAAAATTAAATATTTTATTTGCTGCGATGACCTACTAGTGGATTCTCGATCTTGAAACTCTTCTCGGCCTTTTGGCTAAGATGGGGTTAGTGAAAAGTATGACAGAGGCTTTTACAAAACAACAGTATGGAAAATACTCAATTATCGTTTCAGATTTCATAAACATCTTTAAAATTAAATATTTTATTTGCTTCCACGGCTTACTAGTGGATTCTTGATCTTGAAACTCTTCTCGGCCTTTTTGCTAAGATGGGGTTAGTGAAAAGTATGACAGAGCCTTTTACAAAACAACAGTATGGAAAATACTCAATTATCGATTCATATTTCATAAACATCTTTAAAATTAAATATTTTATTTGCTGCGATGGCCTACTAGTGGATTCTCGATCTTGAAACTCTTCTCGGCCTTTTGGCTAAGATGGGGTTAGTGAAAAGTATGACAGAGCCTTTTGCAAAACAACAGTATGGAAAATACTCAATTATCGATTCAGATTTCATAAACATCTTTAAAATTAAATATTTTATTTGCTGCCATGGCCTACTAGTGGATTCTCGATCTTGAAACTCTTCTCGGCCTTTTGGCTAAGATGGGGTTAGTGAAAAGTATGACAGAGCCTTTTGCAAAATAACAGTATGGAAAATACTCAATTATCGATTCAGATTTCATAAACATCTTTAAAATTAAATATTTTATTTGCTGCCATGGCCTACTAGTGGATTCTCGATCTTGAAACTCTTCTCGGCCTTTTGGCTAAGATGGGGTTAGTGAAAAGTATGACAGAGCCTTTTGCAAAACAACAGTATGGAAAATACTCAATTATCGATTCAGATTTCATAAACATCTTTAAAATTAAATATTTTATTTGCTGCGATGGCCTACTAGTGGATTCTCGATCTTGAAACTCTTCTCGGCCTTTTGGCTAAGATGGGGTTAGTGAAAAGTATGACAGAGCCTTTTGCAAAACAGCAGTATGGAAAATACTCAATTGTCGATACAGATTTCATAAACATCTTTAAAATTAAATATTTTATTTGCTGCGATGGCATACTAGTGGATTCTCGATCTTGAAACTCTTCTCGGCCTTTTGGCTAAGATGGGGTTAGTGAAAAGTATGACAGAGCCTTTTGCAAAACAACAGTATGGAAAATACTCAATTATCGATTCATATTTCATAAACATCTTTAAAATTAAATATTTTATTTGCTTCCACGGCTTACTAGTGGATTCTTGATCTTGAAACTCTTCTCGGCCTTTTGGCTAAGATGGGGTTAGTGAAAAGTATGACAGATCCTTTTGCAAAACAACAGTATGGAAAATACTCAATTATCGATTCAGATTTCATAAACATCTTTAAAATTAAATATTTTATTTGCTTCCACGGCTTACTAGTGGATTCTTGATCTTGAAACTCTTCTCGGCCTTTTGGCTAAGATGGGGTTAGTGAAAAGTATGACAGAGCCTTTTACAAAACAACAGTATGGAAAATACTCAATTGTCGATACAGATTTCATAAACATCTTTAAAATTAAATATTTTATTTGCTGCGATGACCTACTAGTGGATTCTCGATCTTGAAACTCTTCTCGGCCTTTTGGCTAAGATGGGGTTAGTGAAAAGTATGACAGAGGCTTTTACAAAACAACAGTATGGAAAATACTCAATTATCGATTCAGATTTCATAAACATCTTTAAAATTAAATATTTTATTTGCTGCGATGGCCTACTAGTGGATTCTCGATCTTGAAACTCTTCTCGGCCTTTTGGCTAAGATGGGGTTAGTGAAAAGTATGACAGAGCCTTTTACAAAACAACAGTATGGAAAATACTCAATTGTCGATACAGATTTCATAAACATCTTTAAAATTAAATATTTTATTTGCTTCCACGGCTTACTAGTGGATTCTTGATCTTGAAACTCTTCTCGGCCTTTTGGCTAAGATGGGGTTAGTGAAAAGTATGACAGAGCCTTTTGCAAAACAACAGTATGGAAAATACTCAATTATCGATTCAGATTTCATAAACATCTTTAAAATTAAATATTTTATTTGCTTCCACGGCTTACTAGTGGATTCTTGATCTTGAAACTCTTCTCGGCCTTTTGGCTAAGATGGGGTTAGTGAAAAGTATGACAGAGCCTTTTGCAAAACAACAGTATGGAAAATACTCAATTATCGATTCAGATTTCATAAACATCTTTAAAATTAAATATTTTATTTGCTGCCATGGCCTACTAGTGGATTCTCGATCTTGAAACTCTTCTCGGCCTTTTGGCTAAGATGGGGTTAGTGAAAAGTATGACAGAGCCTTTTGCAAAATAACAGTATGGAAAATACTCAATTATCGATTCAGATTTCATAAACATCTTTAAAATTAAATATTTTATTTGCTTCCACGGCTTACTAGTGGATTCTTGATCTTGAAACTCTTCTCGGCCTTTTGGCTAAGATGGGGTTAGTGAAAAGTATAACAGAGCCTTTTGCAAAACAACAGTATGGAAAATACTCAATTATCGATTCAGATTTCATAAACATCTTTAAAATTAAATATTTTATTTGCTTCCACGGCTTACTAGTGGATTCTTGATCTTGAAACTCTTCTCGGCCTTTTGGCTAAGATGGGGTTAGTGAAAAGTATGACAGAGCCTTTTACAAAACAACAGTATGGAAAATACTCAATTATCGATTCAGATTTCATAAACATCTTTAAAATTAAATATTTTATTTGCTGCGATGGCCTACTAGTGGATTCTCGATCTTGAAACTCTTCTCGGCCTTTTGGCTAAGATGGGGTTAGTGAAAAGTATGACAGAGCCTTTTGCAAAACAACAGTATGGAAAATACTCAATTATCCATTCAGATTTCATAAACATCTTTAAAATTAAATATTTTATTTGCTGCCATGGCCTACTAGTGGATTCTCGATCTTGAAACTCTTCTCGGCCTTTTGGCTAAGATGGGGTTAGTGAAAAGTATGACAGAGCCTTTTGCAAAACAACAGTATGGAAAATACTCAATTATCGATTCAGATTTCATAAACATCTTTAAAATTAAATATTTTATTTGCTGCCATGGCCTACTAGTGGATTCTCGATCTTGAAACTCTTCTCGGCCTTTTGGCTAAGATGGGGTTAGTGAAAAGTATGACAGAGCCTTTTGCAAAACAACAGTATGGAAAATACTCAATTATCGATTCAGATTTCATAAACATCTTTAAAATTAAATATTTTATTTGCTTCCACGGCTTACTAGTGGATTCTTGATCTTGAAACTCTTCTCGGCCTTTTGGCTAAGATGGGGTTAGTGAAAAGTATAACAGAGCCTTTTGCAAAACAACAGTATGGAAAATACTCAATTATCGATTCAGATTTCATAAACATCTTTAAAATTAAATATTTTATTTGCTTCCACGGCTTACTAGTGGATTCTTGATCTTGAAACTCTTCTCGGCCTTTTGGCTAAGATGGGGTTAGTGAAAAGTATGACAGAGCCTTTTACAAAACAACAGTATGGAAAATACTCAATTATCGATTCAGATTTCATAAACATCTTTAAAATTAAATATTTTATTTGCTGCCATGGCCTACTAGTGGATTCTTGATCTTGAAACTCTTCTCGGCCTTTTGGCTAAGATGGGGTTAGTGAAAAGTATGACAGAGCCTTTTACAAAACAACAGTATGGAAAATACTCAATTATCGATTCAGATTTCATAAACATCTTTAAAATTAAATATTTTATTTGCTTCCACGGCTTACTAGTGGATTCTTGATCTTGAAACTCTTCTCGGCCTTTTGGCTAAGATGGGGTTAGTGAAAAGTATGACAGAGCCTTTTGCAAAATAACAGTATGGAAAATACTCAATTATCGATTCAGATTTCATAAACATCTTTAAAATTAAATATTTTATTTGCTGCCATGGCCTACTAGTGGATTCTCGATCTTGAAACTCTTCTCGGCCTTTTGGCTAAGATGGGGTTAGTGAAAAGTATGACAGAGCCTTTTGCAAAACAACAGTATGGAAAATACTCAATTATCGATTCAGATTTCATAAACATCTTTAAAATTAAATATTTTATTTGCTGCGATGGCCTACTAGTGGATTCTCGATCTTGAAACTCTTCTCGGCCTTTTGGCTAAGATGGGGTTAGTGAAAAGTATGACAGAGCCTTTTGCAAAACAACAGTATGGAAAATACTCAATTGTCGATACAGATTTCATAAACATCTTTAAAATTAAATATTTTATTTGCTGCGATGGCCTACTAGTGGATTCTCGATCTTGAAACTCTTCTCGGCCTTTTGGCTAAGATGGGGTTAGTGAAAAGTATGACAGAGCCTTTTGCAAAACAACAGTATGGAAAATACTCAATTGTCGATTCATATTTCATAAACATCTTTAAAATTAAATATTTTATTTGCTGCGATGGCCTACTAGTGGATTCTCGATCTTGAAACTCTTCTCGGCCTTTTGGCTAAGATGGGGTTAGTGAAAAGTATGACAGAGCCTTTTGCAAAACAACAGTATGGAAAATACTCAATTGTCGATTCATATTTCATAAACATCTTTAAAATTAAATATTTTATTTGCTGCGATGGCCTACTAGTGGATTCTCGATCTTGAAACTCTTCTCGGCCTTTTGGCTAAGATGGGGTTAGTGAAAAGTATGACAGAGCCTTTTGCAAAACAACAGTATGGAAAATACTCAATTGTCGATTCATATTTCATAAACATCTTTAAAATTAAATATTTTATTTGCTGCGATGGCCTACTAGTGGATTCTCGATCTTGAAACTCTTCTCGGCCTTTTGGCTAAGATGGGGTTAGTGAAAAGTATGACAGAGCCTTTTGCAAAACAACAGTATGGAAAATACTCAATTGTCGATTCATATTTCATAAACATCTTTAAAATTAAATATTTTATTTGCTGCGATGGCCTACTAGTGGATTCTCGATCTTGAAACTCTTCTCGGCCTTTTGGCTAAGATGGGGTTAGTGAAAAGTATGACAGAGCCTTTTGCAAAACAACAGTATGGAAAATACTCAATTGTCGATTCATATTTCATAAACATCTTTAAAATTAAATATTTTATTTGCTGCGATGGCCTACTAGTGGATTCTCGATCTTGAAACTCTTCTCGGCCTTTTGGCTAAGATGGGGTTAGTGAAAAGTATGACAGAGCCTTTTGCAAAACAACAGTATGGAAAATACTCAATTATCGATTCAGATTTCATAAACATCTTTAAAATTAAATATTTTATTTGCTGCCATGGCCTACTAGTGGATTCTCGATCTTGAAACTCTTCTCGGCCTTTTGGCTAAGATGGGGTTAGTGAAAAGTATGACAGAGCCTTTTGCAAAACAACAGTATGGAAAATACTCAATTATCGATTCAGATTTCATAAACATCTTTAAAATTAAATATTTTATTTGCTGCCATGGCCTACTAGTGGATTCTCGATCTTGAAACTCTTCTCGGCCTTTTGGCTAAGATGGGGTTAGTGAAAAGTATGACAGAGCCTTTTGCAAAACAGCAGTATGGAAAATACTCAATTATCGATTCAGATTTCATAAACATCTTTAAAATTAAATATTTTATTTGCTTCCACGGCTTACTAGTGGATTCTTGATCTTGAAACTCTTCTCGGCCTTTTGGCTAAGATGGGGTTAGTGAAAAGTATAACAGAGCCTTTTGCAAAACAACAGTATGGAAAATACTCAATTATCGATTCAGATTTCATAAACATCTTTAAAATTAAATATTTTATTTGCTTCCACGGCTTACTAGTGGATTCTTGATCTTGAAACTCTTCTCGGCCTTTTGGCTAAGATGGGGTTAGTGAAAAGTATGACAGAGCCTTTTACAAAACAACAGTATGGAAAATACTCAATTATCGATTCAGATTTCATAAACATCTTTAAAATTAAATATTTTATTTGCTGCCATGGCCTACTAGTGGATTCTTGATCTTGAAACTCTTCTCGGCCTTTTGGCTAAGATGGGGTTAGTGAAAAGTATGACAGAGCCTTTTACAAAACAACAGTATGGAAAATACTCAATTATCGATTCAGATTTCATAAACATCTTTAAAATTAAATATTTTATTTGCTTCCACGGCTTACTAGTGGATTCTTGATCTTGAAACTCTTCTCGGCCTTTTGGCTAAGATGGGGTTAGTGAAAAGTATGACAGAGCCTTTTGCAAAATAACAGTATGGAAAATACTCAATTATCGATTCAGATTTCATAAACATCTTTAAAATTAAATATTTTATTTGCTGCCATGGCCTACTAGTGGATTCTCGATCTTGAAACTCTTCTCGGCCTTTTGGCTAAGATGGGGTTAGTGAAAAGTATGACAGAGCCTTTTGCAAAACAACAGTATGGAAAATACTCAATTATCGATTCAGATTTCATAAACATCTTTAAAATTAAATATTTTATTTGCTGCGATGGCCTACTAGTGGATTCTCGATCTTGAAACTCTTCTCGGCCTTTTGGCTAAGATGGGGTTAGTGAAAAGTATGACAGAGCCTTTTGCAAAACAACAGTATGGAAAATACTCAATTGTCGATACAGATTTCATAAACATCTTTAAAATTAAATATTTTATTTGCTGCGATGGCCTACTAGTGGATTCTCGATCTTGAAACTCTTCTCGGCCTTTTGGCTAAGATGGGGTTAGTGAAAAGTATGACAGAGCCTTTTGCAAAACAACAGTATGGAAAATACTCAATTATCGATTCAGATTTCATAAACATCTTTAAAATTAAATATTTTATTTGCTTCCACGGCTTACTAGTGGATTCTTGATCTTGAAACTCTTCTCGGCCTTTTGGCTAAGATGGGGTTAGTGTAAAGTATAACAGAGCCTTTTGCAAAACAACAGTATGGAAAATACTCAATTATCGATTCAGATTTCATAAACATCTTTAAAATTAAATATTTTATTTGCTTCCACGGCTTACTAGTGGATTCTTGATCTTGAAACTCTTCTCGGCCTTTTGGCTAAGATGGGGTTAGTGTAAAGTATAACAGAGCCTTTTACAAAACAACAGTATGGAAAATACTCAATTATCGATTCAGATTTCATAAACATCTTTAAAATTAAATATTTTATTTGCTGCCATGGCCTACTAGTGGATTCTCGATCTTGAAACTCTTCTCGGCCTTTTGGCTAAGATGGGGTTAGTGAAAAGTATGACAGAGCCTTTTGCAAAACAACAGTATGGAAAATACTCAATTATCGATTCAGATTTCATAAACATCTTTAAAATTAAATATTTTATTTGCTTCCACGGCTTACTAGTGGATTCTTGATCTTGAAACTCTTCTCGGCCTTTTGGCTAAGATGGGGTTAGTGAAAAGTATAACAGAGCCTTTTGCAAAACAACAGTATGGAAAATACTCAATTATCGATTCAGATTTCATAAACATCTTTAAAATTAAATATTTTATTTGCTTCCACGGCTTACTAGTGGATTCTTGATCTTGAAACTCTTCTCGGCCTTTTGGCTAAGATGGGGTTAGTGAAAAGTATGACAGAGCCTTTTACAAAACAACAGTATGGAAAATACTCAATTATCGATTCAGATTTCACAAACATCTTTAAAATTAAATATTTTATTTGCTGCGATGGCCTACTAGTGGATTCTCGATCTTGAAACTCTTCTCGGCCTTTTGGCTAAGATGGGGTTAGTGAAAAGTATGACAGAGCCTTTTGCAAAACAACAGTATGGAAAATACTCAATTGTCGATACAGATTTCATAAACATCTTTAAAATTAAATATTTTATTTGCTTCCACGGCTTACTAGTGGATTCTTGATCTTGAAACTCTTCTCGGCCTTTTGGCTAAGATGGGGTTAGTGAAAAGTATGACAGAGCCTTTTACAAAACAACAGTATGGAAAATACTCAATTATCGATTCAGATTTCATAAACATCTTTAAAATTAAATATTTTATTTGCTGCCATGGCCTACTAGTGGATTCTTGATCTTGAAACTCTTCTCGGCCTTTTGGCTAAGATGGGGTTAGTGAAAAGTATGACAGAGCCTTTTACAAAACAACAGTATGGAAAATACTCAATTATCGATTCAGATTTCATAAACATCTTTAAAATTAAATATTTTATTTGCTTCCACGGCTTACTAGTGGATTCTTGATCTTGAAACTCTTCTCGGCCTTTTGGCTAAGATGGGGTTAGTGAAAAGTATGACAGAGCCTTTTGCAAAATAACAGTATGGAAAATACTCAATTATCGATTCAGATTTCATAAACATCTTTAAAATTAAATATTTTATTTGCTGCCATGGCCTACTAGTGGATTCTCGATCTTGAAACTCTTCTCGGCCTTTTGGCTAAGATGGGGTTAGTGAAAAGTATGACAGAGCCTTTTGCAAAACAACAGTATGGAAAATACTCAATTATCGATTCAGATTTCATAAACATCTTTAAAATTAAATATTTTATTTGCTGCGATGGCCTACTAGTGGATTCTCGATCTTGAAACTCTTCTCGGCCTTTTGGCTAAGATGGGGTTAGTGAAAAGTATGACAGAGCCTTTTGCAAAACAACAGTATGGAAAATACTCAATTATCGATTCAGATTTCATAAACATCTTTAAAATTAAATATTTTATTTGCTTCCACGGCTTACTAGTGGATTCTTGATCTTGAAACTCTTCTCGGCCTTTTGGCTAAGATGGGGTTAGTGTAAAGTATAACAGAGCCTTTTGCAAAACAACAGTATGGAAAATACTCAATTATCGATTCAGATTTCATAAACATCTTTAAAATTAAATATTTTATTTGCTTCCACGGCTTACTAGTGGATTCTTGATCTTGAAACTCTTCTCGGCCTTTTGGCTAAGATGGGGTTAGTGAAAAGTATAACAGAGCCTTTTGCAAAACAACAGTATGGAAAATACTCAATTATCGATTCAGATTTCATAAACATCTTTAAAATTAAATATTTTATTTGCTTCCACGGCTTACTAGTGGATTCTTGATCTTGAAACTCTTCTCGGCCTTTTGGCTAAGATGGGGTTAGTGAAAAGTATGACAGAGCCTTTTACAAAACAACAGTATGGAAAATACTCAATTATCGATTCAGATTTCATAAACATCTTTAAAATTAAATATTTTATTTGCTGCGATGGCCTACTAGTGGATTCTCGATCTTGAAACTCTTCTCGGCCTTTTGGCTAAGATGGGGTTAGTGAAAAGTATGACAGAGCCTTTTGCAAAACAACAGTATGGAAAATACTCAATTGTCGATACAGATTTCATAAACATCTTTAAAATTAAATATTTTATTTGCTTCCACGGCTTACTAGTGGATTCTTGATCTTGAAACTCTTCTCGGCCTTTTGGCTAAGATGGGGTTAGTGAAAAGTATGACAGAGCCTTTTGCAAAACAACAGTATGGAAAATACTCAATTGTCGATACAGATTTCATAAACATCTTTAAAATTAAATATTTTATTTGCTTCCACGGCTTACTAGTGGATTCTTGATCTTGAAACTCTTCTCGGCCTTTTGGCTAAGATGGGGTTAGTGAAAAGTATGACAGAGCCTTTTGCAAAACAACAGTATGGAAAATACTCAATTGTCGATTCATATTTCATAAACATCTTTAAAATTAAATATTTTATTTGCTGCCATGGCCTACTAGTGGATTCTCGATCTTGAAACTCTTCTTGGCCTTTTGGCTAAGATGGGGTTAGTGAAAAGTATGACAGAGCCTTTTGCAAAACAACAGTATGGAAAATACTCAATTATCGATTCAGATTTCATAAACATCTTTAAAATTAAATATTTTATTTGCTTCCACGGCTTACTAATGGATTCTTGATCTTGAAACTCTTCTCGGCCTTTTGGCTAAGATGGGGTTAGTGAAAAGTATAACAGAGCCTTTTGCAAAACAACAGTATGGAAAATACTCAATTATCGATTCAGATTTCATAAACATCTTTAAAATTAAATATTTTATTTGCTTCCACGGCTTACTAGTGGATTCTTGATCTTGAAACTCTTCTCGGCCTTTTGGCTAAGATGGGGTTAGTGAAAAGTATGACAGAGCCTTTTACAAAACAACAGTATGGAAAATACTCAATTATCGATTCAGATTTCATAAACATCTTTAAAATTAAATATTTTATTTGCTGCCATGGCCTACTAGTGGATTCTCGATCTTGAAACTCTTCTCGGCCTTTTGGCTAAGATGGGGTTAGTGAAAAGTATGACAGAGCCTTTTGCAAAACAACAGTATGGAAAATACTCAATTATCGATTCAGATTTCATAAACATCTTTAAAATTAAATATTTTATTTGCTTCCACGGCTTACTAGTGGATTCTTGATCTTGAAACTCTTCTCGGCCTTTTGGCTAAGATGGGGTTAGTGAAAAGTATAACAGAGCCTTTTGCAAAACAACAGTATGGAAAATACTCAATTATCGATTCAGATTTCATAAACATCTTTAAAATTAAATATTTTATTTGCTTCCACGGCTTACTAGTGGATTCTTGATCTTGAAACTCTTCTCGGCCTTTTGGCTAAGATGGGGTTAGTGAAAAGTATGACAGAGCCTTTTACAAAACAACAGTATGGAAAATACTCAATTATCGATTCAGATTTCATAAACATCTTTAAAATTAAATATTTTATTTGCTGCGATGGCCTACTAGTGGATTCTCGATCTTGAAACTCTTCTCGGCCTTTTGGCTAAGATGGGGTTAGTGAAAAGTATGATAGAGCCTTTTGCAAAACAACAGTATGGAAAATACTCAATTGTCGATACAGATTTCATAAACATCTTTAAAATTAAATATTTTATTTGCTTCCACGGCTTACTAGTGGATTCTTGTTCTTGAAACTCTTCTCGGCCTTTTGGCTAAGATGGGGTTAGTGAAAAGTATGACAGAGCCTTTTGCAAAACAACAGTATGGAAAATACTCAATTGTCGATACAGATTTCATAAACATCTTTAAAATTAAATATTTTATTTGCTTCCACGGCTTACTAGTGGATTCTTGATCTTGAAACTCTTCTCGGCCTTTTGGCTAAGATGGGGTTAGTGAAAAGTATAACAGAGCCTTTTGCAAAACAACAGTATGGAAAATACTCAATTATCGATTCAGATTTCATAAACATCTTTAAAATTAAATATTTTATTTGCTTCCACGGCTTACTAGTGGATTCTTGATCTTGAAACTCTTCTCGGCCTTTTGGCTAAGATGGGGTTAGTGAAAAGTATAACAGAGCCTTTTGCAAAACAACAGTATGGAAAATACTCAATTATCGATTCAGATTTCATAAACATCTTTAAAATTAAATATTTTATTTGCTTCCACGGCTTACTAGTGGATTCTTGATCTTGAAACTCTTCTCGGCCTTTTGGCTAAGATGGGGTTAGTGAAAAGTATGACAGAGCCTTTTACAAAACAACAGTATGGAAAATACTCAATTATCGATTCAGATTTCATAAACATCTTTAAAATTAAATATTTTATTTGCTGCGATGGCCTACTAGTGGATTCTCGATCTTGAAACTCTTCTCGGCCTTTTGGCTAAGATGGGGTTAGTGAAAAGTATGATAGAGCCTTTTGCAAAACAACAGTATGGAAAATACTCAATTGTCGATACAGATTTCATAAACATCTTTAAAATTAAATATTTTATTTGCTTCCACGGCTTACTAGTGGATTCTTGTTCTTGAAACTCTTCTCGGCCTTTTGGCTAAGATGGGGTTAGTGAAAAGTATGACAGAGCCTTTTGCAAAACAACAGTATGGAAAATACTCAATTGTCGATACAGATTTCATAAACATCTTTAAAATTAAATATTTTATTTGCTTCCACGGCTTACTAGTGGATTCTTGATCTTGAAACTCTTCTCGGCCTTTTGGCTAAGATGGGGTTAGTGAAAAGTATAACAGAGCCTTTTGCAAAACAACAGTATGGAAAATACTCAATTATCGATTCAGATTTCATAAACATCTTTAAAATTAAATATTTTATTTGCTGCGATGGCCTACTAGTGGATTCTCGATCTTGAAACTCTTCTCGGCCTTTTGGCTAAGATGGGGTTAGTGAAAAGTATGATAGAGCCTTTTGCAAAACAACAGTATGGAAAATACTCAATTGTCGATACAGATTTCATAAACATCTTTAAAATTAAATATTTTATTTGCTTCCACGGCTTACTAGTGGATTCTTGTTCTTGAAACTCTTCTCGGCCTTTTGGCTAAGATGGGGTTAGTGAAAAGTATGACAGAGCCTTTTGCAAAACAACAGTATGGAAAATACTCAATTGTCGATACAGATTTCATAAACATCTTTAAAATTAAATATTTTATTTGCTTCCACGGCTTACTAGTGGATTCTTGATCTTGAAACTCTTCTCGGCCTTTTGGCTAAGATGGGGTTAGTGAAAAGTATGACAGAGCCTTTTGCAAAACAACAGTATGGAAAATACTCAATTGTCGATTCATATTTCATAAACATCTTTAAAATTAAATATTTTATTTGCTGCCATGGCCTACTAGTGGATTCTCGATCTTGAAACTCTTCTCGGCCTTTTGGCTAAGATGGGGTTAGTGAAAAGTATGACAGAGCCTTTTGCAAAACAACAGTATGGAAAATACTCAATTATCGATTCAGATTTTATAAACATCTTTAAAATTAAATATTTTATTTGCTTCCACGGCTTACTAGTGGATTCTTGATCTTGAAACTCTTCTCGGCCTTTTGGCTAAGATGGGGTTAGTGAAAAGTATAACAGAGCCTTTTGCAAAACAACAGTATGGAAAATACTCAATTATCGATTCAGATTTCATAAACATCTTTAAAATTAAATATTTTATTTGCTTCCACGGCTTACTAGTGGATTCTTGATCTTGAAACTCTTCTCGGCCTTTTGGCTAAGATGGGGTTAGTGAAAAGTATGACAGAGCCTTTTGCAAAACAACAGTATGGAAAATACTCAATTATCGATTCAGATTTCATAAACATCTTTAAAATTAAATATTTTATTTGCTGCGATGGCCTACTAGTGGATTCTCGATCTTGAAACTCTTCTCGGCCTTTTGGCTAAGATGGGGTTAGTGAAAAGTATGACAGAGCCTTTTGCAAAACAACAGTATGGAAAATACTCAATTGTCGATACAGATTTCATAAACATCTTTAAAATTAAATATTTTATTTGCTTCCACAGCTTACTAGTGGATTCTTGATCTTGAAACTCTTCTCGGCCTTTTGGCTAAGATGGGGTTAGTGAAAAGTATGACAGAGCCTTTTACAAAACAACAGTATGGAAAATACTCAATTATCGATTCAGATTTCATAAACATCTTTAAAATTAAATATTTTATTTGCTTCCACGGCTTACTAGTGGATTCTTGATCTTGAAACTCTTCTCGGCCTTTTGGCTAAGATGGGGTTAGTGAAAAGTATGACAGAGCCTTTTGCAAAACAACAGTATGGAAAATACTCAATTATCGATTCAGATTTCATATACATCTTTAAAATTAAATATTTTATTTGCTGCGATGGCCTACTAGTGGATTCTCGATCTTGAAACTCTTCTCGGCCTTTTGGTTTAGATGGGGTTAGTGAAAAGTATGACAGAGCCTTTTACAAAACAACAGTATGGAAAATACTCAATTATCGATTCAGATTTCATAAACATCTTTAAAATTAAATATTTTATTTGCTTCCACGGCTTACTAGTGGATTCTTGATCTTGAAACTCTTCTCGGCCTTTTGGCTAAGATGGGGTTAGTGAAAAGTATGACAGAGCCTTTTACAAAACAACAGTATGGAAAATACTCAATTATCGATTCAGATTTCATAAACATCTTTAAAATTAAATATTTTATTTGCTTCCACGGCTTACTAGTGGATTCTTGATCTTGAAACTCTTCTCGGCCTTTTGGCTAAGATGGGGTTAGTGAAAAGTATGACAGAGCCTTTTGCAAAACAACAGTATGGAAAATACTCAATTGTCGATTCATATTTCATAAACATCTTTAAAATTAAATATTTTATTTGCTGCGATGGCCTACTAGTGGATTCTTGATCTTGAAACTCTTCTCGGCCTTTTGGCTAAGATGGGGTTAGTGAAAAGTATGACAGAGCCTTTTGCAAAACAACAGTATGGAAAATACTCAATTGTCGATTCATATTTCATAAACATCTTTAAAATTAAATATTTTATTTGCTGCGATGGCCTACTAGTGGATTCTCGATCTTGAAACTCTTCTCGGCCTTTTGGCTAAGATGGGGTTAGTGAAAAGTATAACAGAGCCTTTTGCAAAACAACAGTATGGAAAATACTCAATTATCGATTCAGATTTCATAAACATCTTTAAAATTAAATATTTTATTTGCTGCCATGGCCTACTAGTGGATTCTTGATCTTGAAACTCTTCTCGGCCTTTTGGCTAAGATGGGGTTAGTGAAAAGTATGACAGAGCCTTTTACAAAACAACAGTATGGAAAATACTCAATTATCGATACAGATTTCATAAACATCTTTAAAATTAAATATTTTATTAGCTTCCACGGCTTACTAGTGGATTCTTGATCTTGAAACTCTTCTCGGCCTTTTGGCTAAGATGGGGTTAGTGAAAAGTATGACAGAGCCTTTTACAAAACAACAGTATGGAAAATACTCAATTATCGATTCAGATTTCATAAACATCTTTAAAATTAAATATTTTATTTGCTTCCACGGCTTACTAGTGGATTCTTGATCTTGAAACTCTTCTCGGCCTTTTGGCTAAGATGGGGTTAGTGAAAAGTATGACAGAGCCTTTTGCAAAACAACAGTATGGAAAATACTCAATTGTCGATTCATATTTCATAAACATCTTTAAAATTAAATATTTTATTCGCTGCGATGGCCTACTAGTGGATTTCCGATCTTGAAACTCTTCTCGGCCTTTTGGCTAAGATGGGGTTAGTGAAAAGTATGACAGAGCCTTTTACAAAACAACAGTATGGAAAATACTCAATTATCGATTCAGATTTCATAAACATCTTTAAAATTAAATATTTTATTTGCTTCCAGGGCTTACTAGTGGATTCTTGATCTTGAAACTCTTCTCGGCCTTTTGGCTAAGATGGGGTTAGTGAAAAGTATGACAGAGCCTTTTACAAAACAACAGTATGGAAAATACTCAATTATCGATTCAGATTTCATAAACATCTTTAAAATTAAATATTTTATTTGCTTCCACGGCTTACTAGTGGATTCTTGATCTTGAAACTCTTCTCGGCCTTTTGGCTAAGATGGGGTTAGTGAAAAGTATGACAGAGCCTTTTGCAAAATAACAGTATGGAAAATACTCAATTATCGATTCAGATTTCATAAACATCTTTAAAATTAAATATTTTATTTGCTGCGATGGCCTACTAGTGGATTCTCGATCTTGAAACTCTTCTCGGCCTTTTGGCTAAGATGGGGTTAGTGAAAAGTATGACAGAGCCTTTTGCAAAATAACAGTATGGAAAATACTCAATTATCGATTCAGATTTCATAAACATCTTTAAAATTAAATATTTTATTTGCTGCCATGGCCTACTAGTGGATTCTCGATCTTGAAACTCTTCTCGGCCTTTTGGCTAAGATGGGGTTAGTGAAAAGTATGACAGAGCCTTTTGCAAAACAACAGTATGGAAAATACTCAATTATCGATTCAGATTTCATAAACATCTTTAAAATTAAATATTTTATTTGCTTCCACGGCTTACTAGTGGATTCTTGATCTTGAAACTCTTCTCGGCCTTTTGGCTAAGATGGGGTTAGTGAAAAGTATGACAGAGCCTTTTACAAAACAACAGTATGGAAAATACTCAATTATCGATTCAGATTTCATAAACATCTTTAAAATTAAATATTTTATTTGCTGCCATGGCCTACTAGTGGATTCTCGATCTTGAAACTCTTCTCGGCCTTTTGGCTAAGATGGGGTTAGTGAAAAGTATGACAGAGCCTTTTGCAAAACAACAGTATGGAAAATACTCAATTATCGATTCAGATTTCATAAACATCTTTAAAATTAAATATTTTATTTGCTTCCACGGCTTACTAGTGGATTCTTGATCTTGAAACTCTTCTCGGCCTTTTGGCTAAGATGGGGTTAGTGAAAAGTATAACAGAGCCTTTTGCAAAACAACAGTATGGAAAATACTCAATTATCGATTCAGATTTCATAAACATCTTTAAAATTAAATATTTTATTTGCTTCCACGGCTTACTAGTGGATTCTTGATCTTGAAACTCTTCTCGGCCTTTTGGCTAAGATGGGGTTAGTGAAAAGTATGACAGAGCCTTTTACAAAACAACAGTATGGAAAATACTCAATTATCGATTCAGATTTCATAAACATCTTTAAAATTAAATATTTTATTTGCTGCGATGGCCTACTAGTGGATTCTCGATCTTGAAACTCTTCTCGGCCTTTTGGCTAAGATGGGGTTAGTGAAAAGTATGACAGAGCCTTTTGCAAAACAACAGTATGGAAAATACTCAATTGTCGATACAGATTTCATAAACATCTTTAAAATTAAATATTTTATTTGCTTCCACGGCTTACTAGTGGATTCTTGTTCTTGAAACTCTTCTCGGCCTTTTGGCTAAGATGGGGTTAGTGAAAAGTATGACAGAGCCTTTTGCAAAACAACAGTATGGAAAATACTCAATTGTCGATACAGATTTCATAAACATCTTTAAAATTAAATATTTTATTTGCTTCCACGGCTTACTAGTGGATTCTTGATCTTGAAACTCTTCTCGGCCTTTTGGCTAAGATGGGGTTAGTGAAAAGTATGACAGAGCCTTTTGCAAAACAACAGTATGGAAAATACTCAATTGTCGATTCATATTTCATAAACATCTTTAAAATTAAATATTTTATTTGCTGCCATGGCCTACTAGTGGATTCTCGATCTTGAAACTCTTCTCGGCCTTTTGGCTAAGATGGGGTTAGTGAAAAGTATGACAGAGCCTTTTGCAAAACAACAGTATGGAAAATACTCAATTATCGATTCAGATTTTATAAACATCTTTAAATTTAAATATTTTATTTGCTTCCACGGCTTACTAGTGGATTCTTGATCTTGAAACTCTTCTCGGCCTTTTGGCTAAGATGGGGTTAGTGAAAAGTATGACAGAGCCTTTTACAAAACAACAGTATGGAAAATACTCAATTATCGATTCAGATTTCATAAACATCTTTAAAATTAAATATTTTATTTGCTGCGATGGCCTACTAGTGGATTCTCGATCTTGAAACTCTTCTCGGCCTTTTGGCTAAGATGGGGTTAGTGAAAAGTATGACAGAGCCTTTTGCAAAACAACAGTATGGAAAATACTCAATTATCGATTCAGATTTCATAAACATCTTTAAAATTAAATATTTTATTTGCTGCGATGGCCTACTAGTGGATTCTCGATCTTGAAACTCTTCTCGGCCTTTTGGCTAAGATGGGGTTAGTGAAAAGTATGACAGAGCCTTTTGCAAAACAACAGTATGGAAAATACTCAATTGTCGATACAGATTTCATAAACATCTTTAAAATTAAATATTTTATTTGCTTCCACGGCTTACTAGTGGATTCTTGTTCTTGAAACTCTTCTCGGCCTTTTGGCTAAGATGGGGTTAGTGAAAAGTATGACAGAGCCTTTTGCAAAACAACAGTATGGAAAATACTCAATTGTCGATACAGATTTCATAAACATCTTTAAAATTAAATATTTTATTTGCTTCCACGGCTTACTAGTGGATTCTTGATCTTGAAACTCTTCTCGGCCTTTTGGCTAAGATGGGGTTAGTGAAAAGTATGACAGAGCCTTTTGCAGTATGGAAAAAAACAACAGTATGGAAAATACTCAATTGTCGATTCATATTTCATCGAAACATCTTTAAAATTAAATATTTTATTTGCTGCCATGGCCTACTAGTGGATTCTCGATCTTGAAACTCTTCTCGGCCTTTTGGCTAAGATGGGGTTAGTGAAAAGTATGACAGAGCCTTTTGCAAAACAACAGTATGGAAAATACTCAATTATCGATTCAGATTTTATAAACATCTTTAAATTTAAATATTTTATTTGCTTCCACGGCTTACTAGTGGATTCTTGATCTTGAAACTCTTCTCGGCCTTTTGGCTAAGATGGGGTTAGTGAAAAGTATGACAGAGCCTTTTACAAAACAACAGTATGGAAAATACTCAATTATCGATTCAGATTTCATAAACATCTTTAAAATTAAATATTTTATTTGCTGCGATGGCCTACTAGTGGATTCTCGATCTTGAAACTCTTCTCGGCCTTTTGGCTAAGATGGGGTTAGTGAAAAGTATGACAGAGCCTTTTGCAAAACAACAGTATGGAAAATACTCAATTATCGATTCAGATTTCATAAACATCTTTAAAATTAAATATTTTATTTGCTGCGATGGCCTACTAGTGGATTCTCGATCTTGAAACTCTTCTCGGCCTTTTGGCTAAGATGGGGTTAGTGAAAAGTATGACAGAGCCTTTTGCAAAACAACAGTATGGAAAATACTCAATTGTCGATACAGATTTCATAAACATTTTTAAAATTAAATATTTTATTTGCTTCCACGGCTTACTAGTGGATTCTTGATCTTGAAACTCTTCTCGGCCTTTTGGCTAAGATGGGGTTAATGAAAAGTATGACAGAGCCTTTTACAAAACAACAGTATGGAAAATACTCAATTATCGATTCAGATTTCATAAACATCTTTAAAATTAAATATTTTATTTGCTTCCACGGCTTACTAGTGGATTCTTGATCTTGAAACTCTTCTCGGCCTTTTGGCTAAGATGGGGTTAGTGAAAAGTATGACAGAGCCTTTTGCAAAACAACAGTATGGAAAATACTCAATTGTCGATTCATATTTCATAAACATCTTTAAAATTAAATATTTTATTTGCTGCGATGGCCTACTAGTGGATTCTCGATCTTGAAACTCTTCTCGGCCTTTTGGCTAAGATGGGGTTAGTGAAAAGTATGACAGAGCCTTTTGCAAAACAACAGTATGGAAAATACTCAATTATCGATTCAGATTTCATATACATCTTTAAAATTAAATATTTTATTTGCTGCGATGGCCTACTAGTGGATTCTCGATCTTGAAACTCTTCTCGGCCTTTTGGCTAAGATGGGGTTAGTGAAAAGTATGACAGAGCCTTTTACAAAACAACAGTATGGAAAATACTCAATTATCGATTCAGATTTCATAAACATCTTTAAAATTAAATATTTTATTTGCTTCCACGGCTTACTAGTGGATTCTTGATCTTGAAACTCTTCTCGGCCTTTTGGCTAAGATGGGGTTAGTGAAAAGTATGACAGAGCCTTTTACAAAACAACAGTATGGAAAATACTCAATTATCGATTCAGATTTCATAAACATCTTTAAAATTAAATATTTTATTTGCTTCCACGGCTTACTAGTGGATTCTTGATCTTGAAACTCTTCTCGGCCTTTTGGCTAAGATGGGGTTAGTGAAAAGTATGACAGAGCCTTTTGCAAAACAACAGTATGGAAAATACTCAATTATCGATTCAGATTTCATATACATCTTTAAAATTAAATATTTTATTTGCTGCGATGGCCTACTAGTGGATTCTCGATCTTGAAACTCTTCTCGGCCTTTTGGTTTAGATGGGGTTAGTGAAAAGTATGACAGAGCCTTTTACAAAACAACAGTATGGAAAATACTCAATTATCGATTCAGATTTCATAAACATCTTTAAAATTAAATATTTTATTTGCTTCCACGGCTTACTAGTGGATTCTTGATCTTGAAACTCTTCTCGGCCTTTTGGCTAAGATGGGGTTAGTGAAAAGTATGACAGAGCCTTTTACAAAACAACAGTATGGAAAATACTCAATTATCGATTCAGATTTCATAAACATCTTTAAAATTAAATATTTTATTTGCTTCCACGGCTTACTAGTGGATTCTTGATCTTGAAACTCTTCTCGGCCTTTTGGCTAAGATGGGGTTAGTGAAAAGTATGACAGAGCCTTTTGCAAAACAACAGTATGGAAAATACTCAATTGTCGATTCATATTTCATAAACATCTTTAAAATTAAATATTTTATTTGCTGCGATGGCCTACTAGTGGATTCTCGATCTTGAAACTCTTCTCGGCCTTTTGGCTAAGATGGGGTTAGTGAAAAGTATAACAGAGCCTTTTGCAAAACAACAGTATGGAAAATACTCAATTATCGATTCAGATTTCATAAACATCTTTAAAATTAAATATTTTATTTGCTGCCATGGCCTACTAGTGGATTCTTGATCTTGAAACTCTTCTCGGCCTTTTGGCTAAGATGGGGTTAGTGAAAAGTATGACAGAGCCTTTTACAAAACAACAGTATGGAAAATACTCAATTATCGATACAGATTTCATAAACATCTTTAAAATTAAATATTTTATTTGCTTCCACGGCTTACTAGTGGATTCTTGATCTTGAAACTCTTCTCGGCCTTTTGGCTAAGATGGGGTTAGTGAAAAGTATGACAGAGCCTTTTACAAAACAACAGTATGGAAAATACTCAATTATCGATTCAGATTTCATAAACATCTTTAAAATTAAATATTTTATTTGCTTCCACGGCTTACTAGTGGATTCTTGATCTTGAAACTCTTCTCGGCCTTTTGGCTAAGATGGGGTTAGTGAAAAGTATGACAGAGCCTTTTGCAAAACAACAGTATGGAAAATACTCAATTGTCGATTCATATTTCATAAACATCTTTAAAATTAAATATTTTATTCGCTGCGATGGCCTACTAGTGGATTCCCGATCTTGAAACTCTTCTCGGCCTTTTGGCTAAGATGGGGTTAGTGAAAAGTATGACAGAGCCTTTTACAAAACAACAGTATGGAAAATACTCAATTATCGATTCAGATTTCATAAACATCTTTAAAATTAAATATTTTATTTGCTTCCAGGGCTTACTAGTGGATTCTTGATCTTGAAACTCTTCTCGGCCTTTTGGCTAAGATGGGGTTAGTGAAAAGTATGACAGAGCCTTTTACAAAACAACAGTATGGAAAATACTCAATTATCGATTCAGATTTCATAAACATCTTTAAAATTAAATATTTTATTTGCTTCCACGGCTTACTAGTGGATTCTTGATCTTGAAACTCTTCTCGGCCTTTTGGCTAAGATGGGGTTAGTGAAAAGTATGACAGAGCCTTTTGCAAAATAACAGTATGGAAAATACTCAATTATCGATTCAGATTTCATAAACATCTTTAAAATTAAATATTTTATTTGCTGCGATGGCCTACTAGTGGATTCTCGATCTTGAAACTCTTCTCGGCCTTTTGGCTAAGATGGGGTTAGTGAAAAGTATGACAGAGCCTTTTGCAAAACAACAGTATGGAAAATACTCAATTGTCGATACAGATTTCATAAACATCTTTAAAATTAAATATTTTATTTGCTTCCACGGCTTACTAGTGGATTCTTGATCTTGAAACTCTTCTCGGCCTTTTGGCTAAGATGGGGTTAGTGAAAAGTATGACAGAGCCTTTTACAAAACAACAGTATGGAAAATACTCAATTATCGATTCAGATTTCATAAACATCTTTAAAATTAAATATTTTATTTGCTTCCACGGCTTACTAGTGGATTCTCGATCTTGAAACTCTTCTCGGCCTTTTGGCTAAGATGGGGTTAGTGAAAAGTATGACAGAGCCTTTTGCAAAACAACAGTATGGAAAATACTCAATTATCGATTCAGATTTCTTAAACATCTTTAAAATTAAATATTTTACTTGCAGCGATGGCCTACAACAGGATTCTCGATCTTACAACTCCTCTCGGCCTTTTGGCTAAGATGGGGTTAGTGAAAAGTATGACAGAGCCTTTTGCAAAACAACAGTATGGAAAATACTCAATTATCGATTCAGATTTCATAAACATCTTTAAAATTAAATATTTTGTTTGCTGCGATGGCCTACTAGTGGATTCTCGATCTTGAAACTCTTCTCGGCCTTTTGGCTAAGATGGGGTTAGTGAAAAGTATGACAGAGCCTTTTGCAAAACAACAGTATGGAAAATACTCAATTATCGATTCAGATTTCATAAACATCTTTAAAATTAAATATTTTGTTTACTGCGATGGCCTACTAGTGGATTCTCGATCTTGAAACTCTTCTCGGCCTTTTGGCTAAGATGGGGTTAGTGAAAAGTATGACAGAGCCTTTTGCAAAACAACAGTATGGAAAATACTCAATTATCGATTCAGATTTCATAAACATCTTTAAAATTAAATATTTTATTTGCTGCTATGGCCTACTAGTGGATTCTCGATCTTGAAACTCTTCTCGGCCTTTTGGCTAAGATGGGGTTAGTGAAAAGTATGACAGAGCCTTTTGCAAAACAACAGTATGGAAAATACTCAATTATCGATTCATATTTCATAAACATCTTTAAAATTAAATATTTTATTTGCTGCGATGGCCTACTAGTGGATTCCCGATCTTGAAACTCTTCTCGGCATTTTGGCTAAGATGGGGTTAGTGAAAAGTATGACAGAGCCTTTTACAAAACAACAGTATGGAAAATACTCAATTATCGATTCAGATTTCATAAACATCTTTAAAATTAAATATTTCATTTGCAGCGATGGCCTACTACTGGATTCTCGATCTTGAAACTCTTCTCGGCCTTTTGGCTAAGATGGGGATGGTGAAAAGTATGACAGAGCCTTTTGCAAAACAACAGTATGTAACATACTCAATTATCGATTCAGATTTCATAAACATCTTTAAAATTAAATATTTTATTTGCAGCGATGGCCTACAACAGGATTCTCGATCTTACAACTCCTCTCGGCCTTTTGGCTAAGATGGGGTTAGTGAAAAGTATGACAGAGCCTTTTGCAAAACAACAGTATGGAAAATACTCAATTATCGATTCAGATTTCATAAACATCTTTAAAATTAAATATTTTATTTGCTGCGATGGCCTACTAGTGGATTCTCGATCTTGAAACTCTTCTCGGCCTTTTGGCTAAGATGGGGTTAGTGAAAAGTATGACAGAGCCTTTTACAAAACAACAGTATGGAAAATACTCAATTATCGATTCATATTTCATAAACATCTTTAAAATTAAATATTTTATTTTCTGCGATGGCCTACTAGTGGATTCCCGATCTTGAAACTCTTCTCGGCCTTTTGGCTAAGATGGGGTTAGTGAAAAGTATGACAGAGCCTTTTACAAAACAACAGTATGGAAAATACTCAATTATCGATTCATATTTCATAAACATCTTTAAAATTAAATATTTTATTTGCTGCGATGGCCTACTAGTGGATTCCCGATCTTGAAACTCTTCTCGGCCTTTTGGCTAAGATGGGGTTAGTGAAAAGTATGACAGAGCCTTTTGCAAAACAACAGTATGGAAAATACTCAATTATCGATTCAGATTTCATAAACATCTTTAAAATTAAATATTTTATTTGCTGCGATGGCCTACTAGTGGATTCCCGATCTTGAAACTCTTCTCGGCCTTTTGCCTAAGATGGGGTTAGTGAAAAGTATGACAGAGCCTTTTGCAAAACAACAGTATGGAAAATACTCAATTATCGATTCAGATTTCATAAACATCTTTAAAATTAAATATTTTATTTGCTGCCATGGCCTACTAGTGGATTCTTGATCTTGAAACTCTTCTCGGCCTTTTGGCTAAGATGGGGTTAGTGAAAAGTATGACAGAGCCTTTTACAAAACAACAGTATGGAAAATACTCAATTATCGATACAGATTTCATAAACATCTTTAAAATTAAATATTTTATTTGCTTCCACGGCTTACTAGTGGATTCTTGATCTTGAAACTCTTCTCGGCCTTTTGGCTAAGATGGGGTTAGTGAAAAGTATGACAGAGCCTTTTACAAAACAACAGTATGGAAAATACTCAATTATCGATTCAGATTTCATAAACATCTTTAAAATTAAATATTTTATTTGCTTCCACGGCTTACTAGTGGATTCTTGATCTTGAAACTCTTCTCGGCCTTTTGGCTAAGATGGGGTTAGTGAAAAGTATGACAGAGCCTTTTGCAAAACAACAGTATGGAAAATACTCAATTGTCGATTCATATTTCATAAACATCTTTAAAATTAAATATTTTATTCGCTGCGATGGCCTACTAGTGGATTCCCGATCTTGAAACTCTTCTCGGCCTTTTGGCTAAGATGGGGTTAGTGAAAAGTATGACAGAGCCTTTTACAAAACAACAGTATGGAAAATACTCAATTATCGATTCAGATTTCATAAACATCTTTAAAATTAAATATTTTATTTGCTTCCAGGGCTTACTAGTGGATTCTTGATCTTGAAACTCTTCTCGGCCTTTTGGCTAAGATGGGGTTAGTGAAAAGTATGACAGAGCCTTTTACAAAACAACAGTATGGAAAATACTCAATTATCGATTCAGATTTCATAAACATCTTTAAAATTAAATATTTTATTTGCTTCCACGGCTTACTAGTGGATTCTTGATCTTGAAACTCTTCTCGGCCTTTTGGCTAAGATGGGGTTAGTGAAAAGTATGACAGAGCCTTTTGCAAAATAACAGTATGGAAAATACTCAATTATCGATTCAGATTTCATAAACATCTTTAAAATTAAATATTTTATTTGCTGCGATGGCCTACTAGTGGATTCTCGATCTTGAAACTCTTCTCGGCCTTTTGGCTAAGATGGGGTTAGTGAAAAGTATGACAGAGCCTTTTGCAAAATAACAGTATGGAAAATACTCAATTATCGATTCAGATTTCATAAACATCTTTAAAATTAAATATTTTATTTGCTGCCATGGCCTACTAGTGGATTCTCGATCTTGAAACTCTTCTCGGCCTTTTGGCTAAGATGGGGTTAGTGAAAAGTATGACAGAGCCTTTTACAAAACAACAGTATGGAAAATACTCAATTATCGATTCAGATTTCATAAACATCTTTAAAATTAAATATTTTATTTGCTTCCACGGCTTACTAGTGGATTCTTGATCTTGAAACTCTTCTCGGCCTTTTGGCTAAGATGGGGTTAGTGAAAAGTATGACAGAGCCTTTTGCAAAACAACAGTATGGAAAATACTCAATTGTCGATTCATATTTCATAAACATCTTTAAAATTAAATATTTTATTTGCTGCGATGGCCTACTAGTGGATTCTCGATCTTGAAACTCTTCTCGGCCTTTTGGCTAAGATAGGGTTAGTGAAAAGTATGACAGAGCCTTTTGCAAAACAACAGTATGGAAAATACTCAATTGTCGATACAGATTTCATAAACATCTTTAAAATTAAATATTTTATTTGCTGCGATGGCCTACTAGTGGATTCTCGATCTTGAAACTCTTCTCGGCCTTTTGGCTAAGATGGGGTTAGTGAAAAGTATGACAGAGCCTTTTGCAAAACAACAGTATGGAAAATACTCAATTATCGATTCAGATTTCATAAACATCTTTAAAATTAAATATTTTATTTGCTGCGATGGCCTACTAGTGGATTCTCGATCTTGAAACTCTTCTCGGCCTTTTGGCTAAGATGGGGTTAGTGAAAAGTATGACAGAGCCTTTTGCAAAACAACAGTATGGAAAATACTCAATTGTCGATACAGATTTCATAAACATCTTTAAAATTAAATATTTTATTTGCTGCGATGGCCTACTAGTGGATTCTCGATCTTGAAACTCTTCTCGGCCTTTTGGCTAAGATGGGGTTAGTGAAAAGTATGACAGAGCCTTTTGCAAAACAACAGTATGGAAAATACTCAATTATCGATTCAGATTTCATAAACATCTTTAAAATTAAATATTTTATTTGCTTCCACGGCTTACTAGTGGATTCCCGATCTTGAAACTCTTCTCGGCATTTTGGCTAAGATGGGGTTAGTGAAAAGTATGACAGAGCCTTTTGCAAAACAACAGTATGGAAAATACTCAATTGTCGATACAGATTTCATAAACATCTTTAAAATTAAATATTTTATTTGCTTCCACGGCTTACTAGTGGATTCTTGATCTTGAAACTCTTCTCGGCCTTTTGGCTAAGATGGGGTTAGTGAAAAGTATGACAGAGCCTTTTACAAAACAACAGTATGGAAAATACTCAATTATCGATTCAGATTTCATAAACATCTTTAAAATTAAATATTTTATTTGCTTCCACGGCTTACTAGTGGATTCTCGATCTTGAAACTCTTCTCGGCCTTTTGGCTAAGATGGGGTTAGTGAAAAGTATGACAGAGCCTTTTGCAAAACAACAGTATGGAAAATACTCAATTATCGATTCAGATTTCATAAACATCTTTAAAATTAAATATTTCATTTGCAGCGATGGCCTACTACTGGATTCTCGATCTTGAAACTCTTCTCGGCCTTTTGGCTAAGATGGGGTTAGTGAAAAGTATGACAGAGCCTTTTACAAAACAACAGTATGGAAAATACTCAATTATCGATTCAGATTTCATAAACATCTTTAAAATTAAATATTTTATTTGCTTCCACGGCTTACTAGTGGATTCTCGATCTTGAAACTCTTCTCGGCCTTTTGGCTAAGATGGGGTTAGTGAAAAGTATGACAGAGCCTTTTGCAAAACAACAGTATGGAAAATACTCAATTATCGATTCAGATTTCTTAAACATCTTTAAAATTAAATATTTTACTTGCAGCGATGGCCTACAACAGGATTCTCGATCTTACAACTCCTCTCGGCCTTTTGGCTAAGATGGGGTTAGTGAAAAGTATGACAGAGCCTTTTACAAAACAACAGTATGGAAAATACTCAATTATCGATTCATATTTCATAAACATCTTTAAAATTAAATATTTTATTTGCTGCGATGGCCTACTAGTGGATTCCCGATCTTGAAACTCTTCTCGGCATTTTGGCTAAGATGGGGTTAGTGAAAAGTATGACAGAGCCTTTTACAAAACAACAGTATGGAAAATACTCAATTATCGATTCAGATTTCATAAACATCTTTAAAATTAAATATTTCATTTGCAGCGATGGCCTACTACTGGATTCTCGATCTTGAAACTCTTCTCGGCCTTTTGGCTAAGATGGGGATGGTGAAAAGTATGACAGAGCCTTTTGCAAAACAACAGTATGTAACATACTCAATTATCGATTCAGATTTCATAAACATCTTTAAAATTAAATATTTTATTTGCAGCGATGGCCTACAACAGGATTCTCGAGCTTACAACTCCTCTCGGCCTTTTGGCTAAGATGGGGTTAGTGAAAAGTATGACAGAGCCTTTTGCAAAACAACAGTATGGAAAATACTCAATTATCGATTCAGATTTCATAAACATCTTTAAAATTAAATATTTTATTTGCTGCGATGGCCTACTAGTGGATTCTCGATCTTGAAACTCTTCTCGGCCTTTTGGCTAAGATGGGGTTAGTGAAAAGTATGACAGAGCCTTTTACAAAACAACAGTATGGAAAATACTCAATTATCGATTCATATTTCATAAACATCTTTAAAATTAAATATTTTATTTTCTGCGATGGCCTACTAGTGGATTCCCGATCTTGAAACTCTTCTCGGCCTTTTGGCTAAGATGGGGTTAGTGAAAAGTATGACAGAGCCTTTTACAAAACAACAGTATGGAAAATACTCAATTATCGATTCATATTTCATAAACATCTTTAAAATTAAATATTTTATTTGCTGCGATGGCCTACTAGTGGATTCCCGATCTTGAAACTCTTCTCGGCCTTTTGGCTAAGATGGGGTTAGTGAAAAGTATGACAGAGCCTTTTGCAAAACAACAGTATGGAAAATACTCAATTATCGATTCAGATTTCATAAACATCTTTAAAATTAAATATTTTATTTGCTGCGATGGCCTACTAGTGGATTCCCGATCTTGAAACTCTTCTCGGCCTTTTGCCTAAGATGGGGTTAGTGAAAAGTATGACAGAGCCTTTTACAAAACAACAGTATGGAAAATACTCAATTATCGATTCATATTTCATAAACATCTTTAAAATTAAATATTTTATTTGCTGCGATGGCCTACTAGTGGATTCCCGATCTTGAAACTCTTCTCGGCCTTTTGGCTAAGATGGGGTTAGTGAAAAGTATGACAGAGCCTTTTACAAAACAACAGTATGGAAAATACTCAATTATCGATTCATATTTCATAAACATCTTTAAAATTAAATATTTTATTTGCTTCCACGGCTTACTAGTGGATTCTTGATCTTGAAACTCTTCTCGGCTTTTACAAAACAACAGTATGGAAAATACTCAATTATCGATTCATATTTCATAAACATCTTTAAAATTAAATATTTTATTTGCTGCGATGGCCTACTAGTGGATTCCCGATCTTGAAACTCTTCTCGGCCTTTTGCCTAAGATGGGGTTAGTGAAAAGTATGACAGAGCCTTTTACAAAACAACAGTATGGAAAATACTCAATTATCGATTCATATTTCATAAACATCTTTAAAATTAAATATTTTATTTGCTGCGATGGCCCACTAGTGGATTCCCGATCTTGAAACTCTTCTCGGCCTTTTGGCTAAGATGGGGTTAGTGAAAAGTATGACAGAGCCTTTTACAAAACAACAGTATGGAAAATACTCAATTATCGATTCATATTTCATAAACATCTTTAAAATTAAATATTTTATTTGCTTCCACGGCTTACTAGTGGATTCTCGATCTTACAACTCTTCTCGGCCTTTTGGCTAAGATGGGGTTAGTGAAAAGTATGACAGAGCCTTTTACAAAACAACAGTATGGAAAATACTCAATTATCGATTCAGATTTCATAAACATCTTTAAAATGAAACATTTTATTTGCTGCGATGGCCTACTAGTGGATTCTCGATCTTGAAACTTCTCGGCCTTTTGGCTAAGATGGGGTTAGTGAAAAGTATAACAGAGCCTTTTACAAAACAACAGTATGGAAAATACTCAATTATCGATTCAGATTTCATAAACATCTTTAAAATTAAATATTTTATTTGCTTCCACTGCTTACTAGTGGATTCTCGATCTTGAAACTCTTCTCGGCCTTTTGGCTAAGATGGGGTTAGTGAAAAGTATGACAGAGCCTTTTACAAAACAACATTACGGAACATACTCAATTATCGATTCATATTTCATAAACATCTTTAAAATTAAATATTTTATTTGCTGCGATGGCCTACTAGTGGATTCTCGATCTTGAAACTCTTCTCGGCCTTTTGGCTAAGATGGGGTTAGTGAAAAGTACGACAGAGCCTTTTACAAAACAACAGTATGGAAAATACTCAATTATCGATTCATATTTCATAAACATCTTTAAAATTAAATATTTTATTTGCTGCGATGGCCCACTAGTGGATTCCCGATCTTAAAACTCTTCTCGACCTTTTGGCTAAGATGGGGTTAGTGAAAAGTATGACAGAGCCTTTTACAAAACAACAGTATGGAAAATACTCAATTATCGATTCATATTTCATAAGCATCTTTAAAATTAAATATTTTATTTGCTGCGATGGCCTACTAGTGGATTCCCGATCTTGAAACTCTTCTCGGCCTTTTGGCTAAGATGGGGTTAGTGAAAAGTATGACAGAGCCTTTTACAAAACAACAGTATGGAAAATACTCAATTATCGATTCATATTTCATAAACATCTTTAAAATTAAATATTTTATTTGCTGCGATGGCCTACTAGTGGATTCCCGATCTTGAAACTCTTCTCGGCCTTTTGGCTAAGATGGGGTTAGTGAAAAGTATGACAGAGCCTTTTACAAAACAACAGTATGGAAAATACTCAATTATCGATTCATATTTCATAAGCATCTTTAAAATTATATATTTTATTTGCTGCGATGGCCTACTAGTGGATTCCCGATCTTGAAACTCTTCTCGGCATTTTGGCTAAGATGGGGTTAGTGAAAAGTATGACAGAGCCTTTTACAAAACAACAGTATGGAAAATACTCAATTATCGATTCATATTTCATAAACATCTTTAAAATTAAATATTTTATTCGCTGCGATGGCCTACTAGTGGATTCCCGATCTTGAAACTCTTCTCGGCATTTTGGCTAAGATGGGGTTAGTGAAAAGTATGACAGAGCCTTTTACAAAACAACAGTATGGAAAATACTCAATTATCGATTCATATTTCATAAACATCTTTAAAATTAAATATTTTATTTGCTGCGATGGCCTACTAGTGGATTCCCGATCTTGAAACTCTTCTCGGCATTTTGGCTAAGATGGGGTTAGTGAAAAGTATGACAGAGCCTTTTACAAAACAATGGAACATACACAATTATCGATTCAGATTTCATAAACATCTTTGAAAGGCTCTGTCATACTTTTCACCATCCCTATCTTAGCCAAAAGGCCGAGAAGAGTTGTAAGATCGAGAATCCACTAGTAGGCCATCGCAGCAAATAAAATATTTAATTTTAAACATGTTTATGAAATCTGAATCGATTATTGAGTATGTTCCGTAATGTTGTTTTGTGAAAGGCCCTCTTATACTTTTCACTAACCCCATCTTAGCCAAAAGGCCGAGAAGAGCATCGCAGCAAATAGAATATTTAATTTTAAAGATTGTTAGTCTTCGATCCACAGGTCACCTTTCTGTTTGTTTCTTCTCGTCAATATGCCTCCTCCCAATCATTCCTCACCATCGATTGGCCCTTCCCTACTGTCGCCTATTATTCTTCACATCCCGATCCCTCTCGCCTCTTTGAATTTCGGGTGTGTTTGATTCGGGTGTGTCTCTAGTGTAGTCTCCAATCGTCGGTCTTTGATCTTTGCTCGTCATTCTCCTCTCGCGACTATGCCTCCTACCCGTTCCTCCCCCTCGATTAGCCGTCCTCTCTCGCCCATTGTTCTTCGTGCCCCCCTCTCCCTCGTCTCGTTCACGTGCTTTTACTGTGTGCGTGGACCCAAGCCTACCCACAGGGAGTTTCGGAGGAAATAAGACCTGTCCAAGCACGTGAAACTCTACCATCCAGGAGGAACGGTCGTCATAAGATGCTCGATATGCTCGTTAGAAGGACGACTACGATCAGTGAGGTCCACGATGCCACTGCCTCCACTTCTGTCCCTCGTGCGTCACCTTCTCGCCCTATAACCCACGCCAGAGTTCGCGCCACGACCACGTCCGTCCCTCGCAACCCGTCCCAGTGCCATCACCACGTCTAGCAAGGACCACAAGGACGACCGCCGCCCCGGCTACAAGGACCAGACGTACCCGCGCAGCACCTCCAAGGACACCCAGCTCTTCCTCGGTGAGTACTGTACCTTCCGTTTCCCTCTCGTCAATCCACCTTTCTGATGACGAGAGGGATCAAAGATCACCGGGGAGGACTGTTTTAGGAGTAAGCAGAAGTAGAGATAGAAGTGGAGATATGAATGGGAGTATTGATCGTGTCACTTCCTCCATCCATTCCAGACAATCGCCTTTCTCTCCATCCCGTGGTCACGTGTGCACGAGCCCCTCTCTCTCTATCCACGTGCAAGGATCACCGCGGCCAAGGACCAATGGAACAACCAACCACCAGTTCGTTTCCCCTTCATCTTCCCACCGTTCGGGCATACCCTCTGAGGTTTGCCCCTCAACATCCATTGGGTTACACTCTCCCTCTGGAAGTCCCATCCACTCCCCACCCGGGGCCCATAAACCCAACCGTACACTACGCTGCAACGTGCACCAGGTCGCCATCCGTAACCGTCACAACAAGATCGTTGACCGTCTCAAGGATGCGACGAAGACGCCTGCGAATGGATGGGCTAACATGGAATGCCTGCGAATGGATGGGCTGGATGGCTTGTAAGTTTGATTCGACCATCCCCGGTTGTAACTCGACCCTGAGACCTGATATCGTTATGGTAGACAATGACACTAATACTTGTACTATCGTAGATTTCGTTTGCCCCTTCGAGAACCGACCGCAGGCGATCTACGAAGCGGGACAAGGTCACCAAGTACGAGCCTATCCGTACGGCCATGGAGCAGAAGGGATACAACACCACCGTACATCCCTTCGTGGTAGGATCGCTCGAATTCTGGGACAACGGGAACGAGAGCGCCCTCCAAGCTCTACGTGTTCGCCCCGCCTACTCCGAGTTGAAGAGACTCCTCATGATCTCAGATGTCATTGCTTCATCCAATGACATCTACCGTAAACACGTCTCCAGACCCGACTAGATGGTGTTCGGTATCGAGATCCTGCCACTCCATCACTCACAGTACTCACCCATGTCCCTCGTCGAGTCGCTGGAGTCCCAAGACTCAAGTAGATCTTATATTGCCTTTTCCCACGTCCCCATACTATTCTGTAACATTTGCTTCTTTTGACTAATTCCCCCGACCCCAAATCACCAATGAACTTGGTCTGCGTTAGTGACCCTGGGACAACCAAGTTCATCCCCATTGATCATCAATTTTCACGTAATATTTCACATTTTGAATATTCTCGTTTCACAATTAATTGATAATCTGTACTAATCTGTACCATCTCTAATATCGCTAGTGCGATTGCACTAACTTAATTGTGGTCCCATTGACCAAATGTACTCATAAACTTGTCAAATCTGTTCTTATAGGATTACTCTCCGGAGAGGAAGAAACAATAAGTAACGTATGTAAATTCGACACATCTCACTCCAACGAAATCCATGAGAGGAATATTGACATTGAGAAAAAAGCAGAGATACGAAAGTGAAATGAGAGAGATACTACGATTGTCGGTCGTTATCGAAGAGAAGTTGCTTCTGGCGGTCGGACGAGAGGGAGTCTCCTGTCCATCTCCTCCAGTTCTTTGCAGAGGTCCCTCGCGGTCACCATGTAGCCCTTATCCAGACCCCTCCAGTATTCATGTACATTTTCATAAATCATTAAAAAATATTAGGTCGATTATGTACTAGAGGAAGCTCGATCTAGAAACTACTCTCGGCCTTTTGGCTAAGATGGGAGTGGGAACTCTTCTTCTGAAAACTATTGACAAATCTCCTATATCTATTTTTCCTGAGTTTTGTTTCATGATTCACTATTCGAGAAGGATCAAGTGTAGAGGCTTTGATACTGAAGAACGCCTTCAATAGTTGATCATAAAAAGATAACGAAGAATTATGTATGATAGAAGTACAACTTGTATGGAACCTCAGCACGCTCATACTAATCAGTCGTTTAGTGGCATCCATTCCAACACCCTAATGGTTCTGTGCTTGATAAAGGTCATTAAACTGTATCAACAAATCTCTCCTACCCATAGAAATGATATTTCTCTCCGAGAGTATCTTCTAGATGCGCTCTCCTTAAAACGTTACGCTTGTTAGCACAAAGAAGCCCGAATCATATAATTTTCAAGCATTTTATGGCAATCCTAAGGCGCAGAACACACGTTAACAAAGAGAAAATAAGAATTCATCAAGGTAAAAAAAAGCAAAAAGAGTTGAGAAGATTTAGGAGAGTTTACCTTTCGCTGATCCCTCTCTGTTATTCGAACTTTCTTGCCGACCAACTGCTCGGATTGGCCGTCCGACCTGTTATCCACTAGACCATGGGTCCCTATTAACAACCATTTCAAATGATCTAGATATACTTGCCCGGTCCATTTCAGTGCACCCCTTATATATAGTGATTTTGGCCTCGCCCTTTTAACTTCGCGGGCTTGGACACCCTATGTAAACACGATCATACCCAAATATCTTTATTCTGTTCGAAAAGGTATCAGCAGCCTCCTGCAGCAGCCCAAAAGACGAAATCATCTGAGTGGATCCTACTTCGTCAGCAGCTTCCCAGAGTAGTCAGCCACGAAGATGTCGACAATATTCTGATGAGAATCATCGATGATGACGGTGAAATGCAGATCATAACTGTGAATAAGAGATTGCCAAACATTAAACGATTGAAAATTGACAAGATCTTTGCCTTATGCTGTGCTACATTTACGATTGACGTACGCCGTAACGATGGAGACATCCACGTAAACTTTCTAAAATCTAAATTTCGAAGAGAATTTCGGCATAAATGTATTGTTTATAACTACTATGTTGTATTCGTGACAAAATCTCGTTAGAAATTTTCATTCTGAAGAGTTTACGCGGATGTCTCCGTTTTAACGGCTGAACCACGTAAGGAAATAAAAAATATAAAGTATGACACATTCAAGTGCATTTTGTGAACTATCGTAGTTGATGGGGCATACGCCGTCCGGCAAAATTACGAACGTGTAAAGCAAATGTAACACCGCGTTATCCCGACATCCCTTTTTGCTCATTCTTCTATCTTCAATCTTCATGTTTTATACGTTTTCACTTTCGATGGGGTTTGATAAATACATGCTCAAAACATAATCAACATCTAAATAAGTTTAAGATGGTTCATACCTTGGACAGTCACAGTTTACTAAGAGTTGTGGATTCGACTTTATCCTCGTAGAGGTTCCGAGGCAGGGCCGGCAGAAAGAGAGAGAATGAGAAGAGAAGACCGACGACAGCATGTGAAAGAAATAATATATATATATATATATACAGTACAGCAGATTCCCCCAGTTAAAATGCGGTACGCGGGGTGACCCCGGGTGACTCCTCATGTCTCATCGAAATATTACTCTGTGAATATTGAATATCAGGTGTCGAAGTTATTTTTGTTGTATTACTCTGTGTCTGAACTATTTTATCACATAAAGTTTGGAATTTAAAAAAAATAAATAGCTTGATAAAATAAATAATATTGCAAATTACAGTATGACACGATTAGGGCTGCTATGCAGTGTGGCGAATCGTGATAAACTTTTTTCCTTTATTTTTGCGTGTTTTTAAAAGTATTTCTTTGTTTATTTCATTTATTCCGACTTTAATTTTGTATTGTGCGCATACGCACAACAACCAATCAGAAAGATAAGCCTTTTCGTCAGGGCAACGCGTTTTCGTTAAAAAAAACTCAACCAGAAGTGCGCAGTATGCCCTCTCCACTATCAAACGCAAACAGACATGCGCACAATACAAAATTAAAGTCGGAATAAATGAAATAAACAAAGAAATACGTTTAAAAACACGCAAAAATAAGGGGGAAAAGTTTATCACGATTCGCCACACTGCATAGCAGCCCTAATCGTGGCATACTGTAATTTTCATTATTATTTATTTTATCAAGCTATTTATTTTTTTAAATTCCAAACTTTATGTGATAAAATAGTTCAGACACAGAGTAATACAACAAAAATAGCTTCGACACCTGATATTCAATATTCACAGAGTAATAATTCGATGAGATATGAGGAGTCACCCGGGGTCACCCCGCGTACCGCATTTTAACTGGGGGAATCTGCTGTACTGTATATTTATCGACATGCTCAGCATGAAACAATACAGGTTTGTAAATCTAAGATAATAGATCACATAACACTCTCGGCATAAATTTATATTGAAAGAGGGTAAAGTTGGGCAGGGATTGAATATATGGGAAAGAAGAAGGAAAGAATGATAGAATGGGGCAGAAAGAGGGGGGAATCTCTCATTGATGGGATCATCCCTCGCACGTGTCACTGGTCCGATATATAGAAGTGCTGGAACCGAGCAGGACTTGTAAGGATTAGAGATAGTAGCGCCAATAGTGAGTAGTGCATAGAATAATCGGTGGAGGAGGCCGATGTTATTGTGTGACATGATTGAATTTCTAAGATGGTCTTACAATGAGAGATGCAATTGGGGAATGGTAGGGGAATGGTAAAAGATGAATAACTAGGATGCAAAAAGAGTAGGGTATTCATTATTCATTAACAACGATTTGAACTGCGAATGTGACACACAAATAAGAATAAGAGAAAATAATAAAGATCAAATAACAGATTTAAAGGGGACAAACCGAGAAGCGATGAGTAGAGGAGACGAAGACAAACGACCGAGAACTGTCCATGAAAGGAATGAAAATGAGACTGGACGATTATCATATTCAAGATAAAAATGATGAGACAATAGCAGATGGACAATGGGCAAATCAATCAATCAATCGTATCATTTGAAGCAATAGTCGCTAGATGAGGATGGGGCGAAACACTCCATAGGGTGTATTCCACCAGTTGCTAATAGCTCGTGGACGCTCGAGGTGTGCCTTTAAGTTGTCCCCATTCAACAGTGATAGTTCAGAAATCGAATGAAATTGAAAGAGCAAATAATGAATATACAAGTCATGCAAATGTACTCAATACTAATTAGAGGAACACTGTTTCGGCCATAGGTTCTAGACAGTGAACCTCTACTCAATGGGGTTGGCCATCTTCAGTAGAACCCCCATTGAGTTGGATATCAAAAAGTTTTTAGTGATAGTTGTAAAGCATGCAAAATCTCATTTCTATAGTTAGTAATAAATACAAATGAACGAAATAACGAAATATAAATAACATTAAAATGGCAAAAATAACACAACATTAATATGGCAAAAATAACACAACATTAATAGTACAATAGCATAATATGAAAGCAATATTCTCTTATATGTTAGTAAATGTTTTCAATATTCATGCATATCAAAAGGTTGGCTATTCTAATAGGTATTAATTAACCCACGTATCCAATCGATTGATGCGTCCTCTCCGTCGTAAAGCAACATTTAAGAGGCCGTTTGTGTAAGAGTCGGACAAATCTGAGGGAGGGTTGGCACAGGCCAAAAAATTTAATACCCTCAAAACTTGTGTATAGGGGTTATCAACCTCGCTGAAGATGTGCATAGTCATTTTGGTTCCAGTGGTCCCGCAACGCCTGGGCGGGATTACGGTAGCATCACGTTCTCAAGCTGTTCTCGATCCGTGGTTGAGCTAGAGGTATAAAAATTGGGCTCCTTAGACAGAATTCGATGGCGATGATGGCTGTCTACTTCATTTGTTTTGAAAATGTTACAAAAAGTCGATTATTGGAAATTTTGATTGAGAAGGTTGCGAGCCTAGCGAGTATGACAGTCTCTTGAGTGCGAGATAGCGTGCGGAATTGAGAGAGTACTCTTGTAAGGCGCACATCATTATATCGAGCCAATGAAAGCTTTCTCGACGGAGATAAGGGCTCAAAATACATCGTTGGAATCCTCTCGTCACGCCGGTTCGAACTGTCATACTCGCTAGGCTCGCAACCGTCTCAATGAAAATTTCCAATAATCGACCTTTTGGAAAATTTTCAAAACAAATAAAGTAGACAGCCATCATCGCCATCTAATTCTGTCCCAGGAGCCAAATTTTCATACTTCTAGCTCTACCATGGACCGAGAACCGATTGAAAACGTGATTATACCATAATCACGCCCAGGCGTTGCGGTACCACTAGAGCCAAAATGACTATGCACATCTTCATCAGCGAGGTCGATAACCCCTGTACACAAGTTTTGAGGGTATTAAAATTTTTGGCCTGTGCCAACCCTTGTTCGACTTTTACGCAAACGGCCTCTTAAATATGTGTAGATCAATTGGTTTAGAAATAACAATCAGTAGAGGAAGGTGTAAATGTAATTGCAATGTTTGATTTTTTTATTTGGAATTATCAGGTTGGCGGGAAAGTCAATTTTAGTTATAGGAGCTCTTCTCGGCCTTTTGTTTAAGAGACCGGCTCGGTAAGACTCGAGCATTATGACCCCCTGCCGGACATTCGCCAAGACTTTCGATCTGGGCCTCAATACTTTCATCATAGACACATACCGGGGGGAGACCGATGAAAGTTATAGTGAAAATGCCCCTGGGCTCAAACCCGGCCCACATATGTTTCATAAAATAAAAATTTAAAAATTCATAACTTTTCAATCGTGATAGCTAGGACTTTTATTTCTTTTTATTGGTGAACAACATGTCATGCACTCTTATAAACACAGCTGAGTAGTAATATCATATCGTTCTGAATATGTTTTTCGTGTCTGATTTTCAGATTTTTCCTCTTCCATACTCTTCAACAGAGAGACGGCAAGCATTGACATAGTAAATATTGTAGCCCTGACAATTTTGTACATGATGGTTACATTCCCTTGGAAATCCATCTTTTCTGTAGCATCGAGAATTGCAACTGAATGTGAGATATGTGTAATTTGCAAAAATAGAAAATTAAATTTCTTGAAATTTCTAAGAGTAAGAGGTAGGTTTATAATGTCATTTTACTCCTAGTGATGCGCATACATAGAAAAAATACACAAATATACTCAGACTACATTTTAAAAAAAATTAGAAAAATAATTATTTTATTTTTATTTTTTCAACTCCCACATTCAGTCGACCGTCAAGGCAAGTTGATTCATAGGGCGGATGGTGGCTGGTGCATGTCCGTTTGCGAAAACAACTGCCTCGTGAAGAATCGTCGTTTCGCAGATCTAGAATTTATTTATTAAATTATCGAACTTGAAAATTTATATGTTTCTTTGATATAAATCGGTTGGAAGGTGGCGTACGACAACCAAAGCTGTACCATTGTTATCAGTAGGAGTGTACTTTACTGCACTACCGTAACCGTCATAAAAATAAAAGTTGGCTCACTGCTGATATAATAGCATATAGTATTTGGTCTGGGATCATCATGAATTTTTCGACCTCAGCCATTCTGAACCATGAACCCGGGGTCATGGTTGAGAATTATGGATCGACTGAAAAAAACTTAGTTCGTGATTCCTGACGGTTACGGTAGTGCAGTACAGTATACTCCTACTGATAACAATACCACCTTCCAACCGATTTATATGGAATAAACATGTAAATATTCAAGTTTGATGATTGAAAAAATAAATTCTAGATCTGCGAAACGACGATTCTTCACGTGGCAGTTGTTTTCGCAAACGGACATGTATCAGCCACTATCTGCCCTATGAATCAACTTGACTCGACTTTCGACTCAATATGCAGTTTGAAAAAAATAAAAATATAATAATTATTTTTCTCAATTTAAAAGAAATGTTGTCTGAGTCTACTTGTATATTTTTTCTGTGTACGCGCATCACTACGAGTAAAATTACATAATAAAGCCACCTCTTACTCTTACGAATTTTAAGAAATTTAATTTTTGCTTTTTGCAAATTACATATATCTCACATTCAGTTGCAATTCTCGATGCTTCAGAAAAGTTGGATTTCCAAGGGAATGTGACCATCATGTAGACAATTGTCAGGGCTACAATATGTACTATGTCAATGCTTGCCGTCTCTCTGTTGAAGAGTATAGAAGAGGAAAAATCTGAAAATCAGACAAGAAAAAACATATTCAGAACGATATGATATTACTACTCAGCTGTGTTTATAAGAGTGCATGACATGTTATTCACCAATAAAAAGAAATAAAAGTCCTAGCTATCACGATTGAAAAGTTATGAATTTTTAATTTTTTTTATTTTATGAAACATATGTGAGCCGGGTTTGAGCCCAGGGGCATTTTCACTAGAACTTTCATCGGTCTCCCCCCGGTATGTGTCTATGATGAAAGTATTGAGGCCCAGATCTAAAGTCTTGGCGAATGTCCGGACCATGCTCGAGTCTTACCGAGCCGGTCTCTTAAGATGGGAGTAGGAACTCTTCTCGGCCTTTTGGCTAAGATGGGGATGGTGAAAAGTGTGAGAGATAGTGTTTCACAAAACAACAGTATGGAACACACTCAATTATCGATTCTAATTTCATAATCAATATTAAAATTAAATATTTTATTTGCTGCGATGGCATACTAGTGGATTCTCGATCTCAAAACTGTTCTCGGCCTTCTGGCTAAGATGGGTTAGTGAAACGTAGTATGGAACATACTCAATTATTTGTTTTTGAAAGGCAATTATTTGTTCTGTGTGTTTCTTCGCGTCAATATACCTCCTCCCAATCATTCCTCCCCATCGATTGGCCCTTCCCAACTGTCGCCTATTATTCTTCACTTCCCGATCCCTCTCGCCTCGTTAATATGCGCGTATTGTTCACGTGGACCCAAGACGACTCACCGTGAGTTCAAGAGAAAGGAAGACCTGACCAAGCACGTGAGACTGCACCACCCGAATGGCTCGATTGCCATTCGATGCTCAATCTGCGGTATGGAGGACCTGCCGAAGACGGTGAACAGCCACTACAAGAAGGAACATGACCCGCACGCGATCACCACCATTCCACGTGCCCCTTCCCGCCCTATTACCCGGGCCCGTGTCCATTCCTCGTCCATCCCGTCGACCTCTACCGCCGGCCCCGCGAGAGCCACGTCATCAAGAACCTCGCCGGCGCCGTCAGCTGCATCGTCTAGGCCGACACGGACAAAGAGGAGGAGAACGCCAACCCTCTCCCCGGTGAGTTCTGTTTCTTCCATATCTCTATCATCTATTCACTACTCGGATGATAGTGATCACAATTCACCGGGGGGAGTGGGAATAGGAGTAGTCGGGAGTAGAAGTAGAGACTCTATTGATCGTGTGGCCTCTTCCCATCTTTCCAGAGTCTCTCTCGTCTCTCACTCGTCGCCTCGATCGATTGGGACACAGCGTTCTCATGACTTTCAAAGCAAGAACAACCGCTCAACATACAAACTCTCTCGCATACAATGGTCTCTCCTTTGTCTTGCTTTGGAAGAAAAATGGCTTGGACCAGAATACTGTGGGGAGAGGTCACGTGCTCTCTCCAACTGCCCACGTGACCCCGCCGCGTGTTCACGTGACCCCGCCGCCACCTCACGTGTCGCCCACGAGCCCGCCCTCGCCGCTGCCGGTGGATACAGAGGACATGGAGGATCAATCATATCAGGTCGTTTATTCCCCTTCATCGACCCGATCCGATTCAGGTGGCCCTCTTCATGCTACCCCGGGTGTGTCCCAACATGGTTCCCCAAGGGCCCTGACCCCCTTACCCCTCCATTCCCGCAGTCACACTACCCGAGAATGGAAGAGGCATGATATGATGGATATTTCGTGTGACTTGAAGGACACCATCATCCAGTCACGACCACCGGACAACCGCCCCAAGCCACGCCCACTTGCTGTCAGGCCCCGTTCTCTCCCTACCCACCACTCGTACAATGGTTGAGGAAGCGACAAGGATCCAGCGGCTCTATTACGACAACAAGCAACGTGCCTGGAAGGAAATCTCTGAGATGGTGACTTTCTGTCAGATTGATACCAAAGTAAGATCATTTTACCATTCACCATTGAGAACATTTGTGTTATTGATGATATATCAATTATAATTCCCGAGCTTTTGTCATTGTAGACGTGGCAATTCCGTACGAGGGCGACGATGAGGCGTTGAGGCGAGCTGACGAGCAGAAGAGGGCCAAGTACGATGACATCCGTGGCTACTTCGAGAGGGAAGGATACGAAGCTCACTGCTTCGCTTTCGTGGTCAGTACCCTGGGAGCGTGGTACCAAGGGAACGAAGGTGCATTGCTCGCCCTTCGCGTCCCGGTACCGTACTCCCGGCTGATGAGGAAGCTCATGGTATCATACGTTATTCGTTCATCTCGTGATATCTACTGTGAGCATGTCTCATCTTAGAGCACTCGGGCGACACGGTTCCGTCACCATACCCCTGTCGATGTGCCCGATGCGAGCCAGCACCACGGATGCCATTCCTCGCATCCGCCCCAAAAGCCCCGTCCCCTCTCATCGTGCCGTAACCGAAAGAGAACGGTCATTGAGGCACACCCATTAGAATTCGCTCCCTCTAGCTTCACCATTTCTTGCTAACTCTTGTGATTTGCTTGTGAATAATAATATTGTTTCATTGTCCACTACCATTGATCTTTGATCTTTGGTAAACTACAGTTTACTAACTCATTTAACTATTATCTTAACCCGTCCCTTCTTGCCCCCCACTGAAACCGATGTGCCGTGGGCGACCCCTGGGGCCATCGGTGGAAGTGCCAACCTCTCATTGATCTTTGATCTTTGAGCTCATGAGAAGTATATTCTGTATTATTCATTATTTATCACGACTAACTATTCTTCATCATACTTTTCATTGTATTCCTCGTGTGCTAACATATCTTGCGATAAACCTGTAATCGATCTAAAAATTCTTCTCTGCCTTTTGCCTAAGATAGGATAGTGAAAAGTATGAGAGAGCGTTTCACAAAGCAACAGTATGGAACATACTCATTATCGATTCAGATTTCATAAACATCTAATGCATGGCACTGATACTCGCACTGAGAGTATCTTTTAGATGCGCTCTCTCTCTGGTTGACACAGAGAATCCAGAATCATACTCAAGTGCATTTTATGGAAAGCCTTTGACGCAGAACACACGCTAACAAAGAGAAAACGAGAATTCAACAAGGTAAAAATAGCAAAAAGAGTTGAAAAGATTTGGCAGAGTTTACCTCTCGCTTATCTTTCTCTGGGATTCGAACTTTCTTGCCGACCAACCGCCCGTATTGGCCGTCCGACCTGTTATCCACTAGACCATGGGTCCCTATTAACAACCATTTCAAATGATATAGATATACTTGCCCGGTCCATTTGACTGTACCCCTTATATATAGTGATTTTAACTCCGCCCTTTTGACTTCGCGGGCTTGGACACCCTATGTAAACACGATCATACCCAAATATCTTTATTCAATCAGAAAACGGTATCAGCAGCCTCCTGTCAAGCAAAAGAAGAAGGCATCAGTGCGCATCCTACTTCGTCAGCAGCTCCCCAGAGTAGTCAGCCACGAAGATGTCGACAATATTCTGATGAGAATCATAGATGATGATGGTGAAATGCAGATCATACCTGTAGAATAAGCGATTGTCATGCATTAAACGATTGAAAATTGACATGATCTGCCTGCCTTATCCCCCCTTATCATTTGCGCCGGGGTTTGACAAATACATATACATGACATAATCAACAGCTAAATAAGTTGAAGTTGGTTCGTACCTTGTACAGCTACAGTTTAATAACAGTTGAGGAATCGACTTTATCCTCGTAGAAGTTCCGAGGCAGGGCTGGCAGAAAGAGGGAATAGGAGAAGAGAAGACCGACGGCAGAATGTGAATGAAATAAGAATAGAATAACATAGTAAAGATCAAAGAGCAGCTTTAAAAGGGGACAAACCGAGAAGCGATGAGTGGTGGGGACGAAGATAAACGACCGAGAACTATCCATGATAGGAATGAAAATGAGACTACACGATTATCATATTCAAAATGAAAATGATTCGGCAATAATTGCGGGACAATGCGCAAATCAATCAATCAATCAATCTTATCATTTGAAGCAATAGTCGCTAGATGAGGTTGGGACAAACAAATTCATATGGTGTATTCCACCAGATGCTAATAGCTCTTCAACGCAAATCGACTCGACAAAGTCAAATGTTCGTTGATTAAATGGTTTAGAAATGCAATCACTCCAGAGGAAGAAATTCACGATCTTAAAACATTTATAGGCCTTTTGGCTAACAAGGGAAGCACCAGTTGCGACGGAAACGATTCTGAAAGGGACCCATATGGGTAGTTAGTGTTGAGGGGGAGTCCGCCAAAACTGTTTTCAAAAGCTGCATCGCGGACATACTAATCGATAATTTCGACTAGTGAGTGTCCACCTCCTTCAAAAAATCCGTGCCCCAAGGCCTTCATATTCGGAAAATGCAGCGATTATCCATATGAATGCAAGGAAGAATGATGCACTAATTGTCCCAAGTTTGAGAAGCTATTCTGCTTCGAATGTTTTTGACGAACTTGCACCAATACTGATTATTTAGGTGTAGTTCACTGTTTATCTTCATTCACCGTATTCTATTTTAAAGATAAAGCTCTGAAATGTTGATAAAACAATGAAAATGGAATTGAGGAAGTTTGTAAAAATCAGCAAAAGAATAATGACCGGGACGGGAATCGAAACAGGGGGTATGGGAGTGCTAGTGTGATGACCTCCCGGTTAAGCCGCCGATGCAGTTGTGCACTCTACGTTGCATCTCCTTGAGTATTTAAGCGGCGCGTGCATCGATCGATATTATCGATTAGTAGGTCCGCGGTGCAGCTTTTGAAAACAGTTTTGGCGGTCTCCCCCTCAACACTAACTACCCATATGGGTCCCTTTCAGAATCGTTTCCGTCGCAACTGGTGCTTCCCTTGTAAGATTGGAATAGGAACACTTCGCGGCCTTTTGGATAAGGTGGGAGTAGGAAAAATAATATCTTTTCTCAAAAGAACAGTACATTATCGTTTCAGATATCTTGTACATTTTCATAAATCATTTAAAAATATTGCGTCGATTATGTACTAGAGGAAGCTCGATCTAGAAACTCTTCTCGGACTTTTGGCTGAGAGGGAAATAGTGAAAAGTATTAACAAATCTCTCATACAAACTGATATTTCTCTCCGAGAGTATCTTCTAGATGCGCTCTCCATAAAACGTCAAGTGCTCGGTCCAAATCATCTCTCCAGCGCAAATAGACTCGACAAAGATTTTAAATACATTTGATCTTGTATTTTGATTTTGATTTGATTCACAAGGATAGTTCAAAAATCAAGTGTAACAAACCAGTCAAATATTTGTAGATCAAATGGTTTAGAAATAGCCAGAGGAAGGGATTCTCTATCTCATAGCCCTTCCTTGTCTCATAGCCCTGGCAAATGGGGTGTGGCAAATGCATACTCAAAGCATAATCAACAGCTAAATAAGTAGAAGTTGGTTCGTACCTTGAACAGCTACAGTTTACTACAATTTGAAGAATCGACTTTGTCCACGTAGATATTCCGACACAGAGCTGGCAGAAAGACAGAACAGGAGAAGAGAAGACCGACGGCAGCATGTGAAAGAAGTAAGAAAAGGATAACAAAGCAAAGATCAAAGATCAGCTTTCAAAGGGGACAAACCGAGAATCGATGAGTAGAGGAGACGAAGACAAACGACCGAGAAGAGTAAATGAAAAGAATGAAAATGAAAATGAAAGACTACACGATTATCATATTCAAAATGAAAAGGACTAGACAATAATAGCGGGACAATGCGCAAATCAATCACTCAATCTTATCATTTAGCCGCTAGATGAGGATGGGGTGAAACACGTCATACGGTATATTCCATCAGTTGCTAATAGCTCGGTCCATGTCATCTCTTCAAGGCAAGTCGACTCGACAAAGATACTTAAAAAATCGGGTGTAAGAAACAAGTCAAATATTTGTAGATCAATTGGGTTAGAAATAGCAATCACTCCAGAGGAAGGGATTCTCGATCTTAAAACTCTTCTCTTCCCTTTGTCTAACAGAGATTAAATTTGCCCGAGTAACGATAGTTGGCGAGCGATTTGCCCGTATTTTGGCAAATGTTAACCGGTATATGGGTAAATCGCTGGTTTTTAGGCTTTTATTTGCCCGAATATGGGCAGATCGTGTACATAAGTAGTCTAAAATGGCAAATCTGTTGCCCATATTTGGGCAAGTTTGCTCTCTGTGTAAGATGGGGATAGTGAAAAGTATGACAGAACCTTTCACAAAACAACAGTATGGAACATACTCATTTATCGATTCAGATTTCATAAACATCTTTAAAATTAAATATTTTATTTGCTGCGATGGCCTACTAGTGAATTCTCGATCTTACAACTCTTCTCGGCCTATTGGCTAAGATGGGGATGGTGAAAAGTATGAGAGAGCCTTTCACAAAACAACGGTATGGAGCATACTCAATTATCGATTAAGATTTCATAATCAATTTTAAAATCAAATATTGTATTCACTACGATGGCCTACTAGTGGATTCTCGATCTTGAAACTCTTCTCGGCCTTTTGGCTAAGATGGGGTTAGTGAAAAGTATGAGAGAGCCTTTCACAAAGCTACAGTATGGAACATACTCAATTATCGATTAAGATTTCATAATCAATTTTAAAATCAAATATTGTATTCACTACGATGGCCTACTAGTGGATTCTCGATCTTAAAACTCTTCTCGGCATTTTGGATAAGATAGGGATGGTGAAAAGTAAGAGATAGCCTTTCTCAAAGCAACTGCATGGAGCATACTCAATTATCGATTATGATTTCATAATCAATTTTAAAATCAAATATTGTATTCACTACGATGGCCTACTAGTGGATTCTCGATCTTGAAACTCTTCTCGGCCTTTTGGCTAAGATGGGGTTAGTGAAAAGTATGAGAGAGCCTTTCACAAAGCTACAGTATGGAACATACTCAATTATCGATTAAGATTTCATAATCAATTTTAAAATCAAATATTGTATTCACTACGATGGCCTACTAGTGGATTCTCGATCTTAAAACTCTTCTCGGCCTTTTGGTTAAGATAGGTATAGTGAAAAGTATGATAGAGAAAAAAACAAAGAGAAAACGAGAATTCGTCAATGAAAAATAGCAAAAAGAGTTGAGAAGATTTACGAGAATTTTTCTCCGATTCTTCTCTGGGATTCGAACTTTCTTGCAGACCAACCGCTCGGATTGGCCGTCCAACCTGTTATCCACTAGACCATGGGTCCCTATTATCGACCATTTCAAATGATATAGATATACTTGCCCGGTCCATTTCAGTGCATCCCTTATATATAGTGATTTTGGCTCCGCCTATTTAACTTCGCGGGCTTGGACACCCTATGTAAACCCGATCATACCCAAATAACTTTATTCTATCTGAAAAAGGCATCAGATGCCTCCTGTCGAGCAAAAGACGAAAGCTTCAGTGCGCATCCTACTTCTGCGGCGGCTCCCCAGAGTAGTCAGCCACGAAGATGTCGACAATATTCTGATGAAAATCATCGATGATGACGGCGAAATGCAGATCATACCTGTAGAATAAGCGATTGTAATACATTAAACGATTGAAAATTGACAAGATCGCGCATAACCACTGCATTTACTCATTCTTCAATCTCAAATCTTCATGTTTTATACGCTTTCACTTGGGCCACCTAGCAGTCATCACCCACAGGAGCGAATGGTAGAAGAGACATAGAAGAGCACTTTCGCTATCATCATCTGAGTTTAAAAGAGAGTCTCTACAATTAGCTAGAGATATTTGCCAAACAAATGGCTACGGTAATACAGTAACCCGCAAGGGTCTCACTAAACACCGTAACTCTCAACCTCAGGATGTCCGCCCTATCTTCACCATTCCATACTTCTCTGATGACTTCACCAAAGCCATCAGAGACAGTTTCAAAAAGGCGGATTTAGATGTAAATGTAGTCGAAAGGAGTGGTGCTTCTCTTCTATCTCTATTATCACGTAATCGTTATCTCGATATCTCTTGCCCTTTGTGTTCTCGTTGTATTTTCTGCCCCAACAAGTCTGACGGTTGTTGTAACGTATCCGGTTGTATCTACAAACTAGACTGCACACTTTGTAACCAATTTTACATTGGTCAAACCGGTAGACCTCTCCATCACCGGGCCATAGAACATATTCGAGCCGGTAAGAACCCTACGGCTAAATCATATTGTACTAAATCTGCCATAGCCCAACACTCTATCACTCATCATAACTCAAAACCCATTACTCTATCCGGTCACATACTTACCATTGAACCTAACATTGTACGTCGTAAGATTGCTGAAGCCTTATTGATCCAACAACAAGACCCTCCAATCAATATTCGTTCTGAGTTAGCCTCTGAACTCGCCCAATTGTCTCTACTCAACCTTTCCCTCTAGTCAATCTACAACCCTCTCACACTCTCATTCCCTCTCTCTATTCATTCACTCATTCGTTTGTTCTTGATATATATGTTGCCTCTTGTGTTCCTGTTTCATGGTTTCCTTTAAAGGTAATCCCTGCACTGATGATGAGACGTCAGTCTCGAAACGTCTGCCAATAAATAATTCACTAATCCTTCATTACTTCACTGGTCTCACATAGAAATCCACATCACAGTCTTTTAAATAGTTTCTCTTCCAACACAACCAACTTTCAAACCAATCCTTCATTACTTTAACTCTAATTCCGTTTTACAGTGTGACCGTAATTAGTCTTCACCCTGTATAGGTGCATGACTGCTAACGATCTTTCCTATGTGTCCTCTGGCATTGACACACGATAGAACATGGAAAGTGAAGAGAGTGCAGAGATATATTCATCGAAGAGTAAAGCCTCAATCTCTGCCTAGGTCACGCCTATCTTCTTTTTGTGCCTGTCATACGTTCTCAATATTTCTCTCAATCTCTCTCGGTTTTCGAATGCCTGATGTTTTATTTATTTATTTATTTATTAGTATTATTATTCAATGCATGCAATGGATTAGTTCTTGAATTTCTGATACAGCATATAGAAACGTTATGGAAAAGTTAACTGCGAGTGCAGGCGATCAGATCAAAAGTGCTTTTTATCCTCCTATCCTCTTTTGCACAGTATTCTGGTCCAAGCCATTTTTCTTCGAAAGCAAGACAAAGGAGAGACCATTGTATTCGAGAGAGTTTGTATGTTGAGCGGTCGTTCTTGCTTTGAAAGTTATGAGAACGCTGTGTTTGGCACTAGCCATACACTCTCAATATATAATCTATCAGTTATCGAATGCCTGATGCCTCGATTTTTAATTAATTAATTATTATTATTCAATTGATTTTGCGAGCGATTACGGTCCCGCCCGATCGCCCTGTCTAAACGCGGAACGCGGAGGCACGCCTGTGCCGCATCTCGTTTTACGGGCTGAATAATGTTTCTAAAAATATGAAAAGTGTACTAATCATTGGTTGGTCCGATATATTTTATTCGGAAATGCGCAAGAACGAGAATACAGGAATCACCCAATACGACAGAAAGACCAAAAATTGTGGGAAATTCAAAATTTGAATATTGCATCTCGAATATATTCGAAAATATTATTCGAGACTAAATGCAAATTTAGTCGCGAATATTAGTCTATTTGACCATTTAGTCGAGACTAAAATGAAAAAAAATATTTTCGAATGATTTTTAGTCTCGACTAAAAATGCAAATTTAGTCGAGACTGAATTTTATTCGATCTAACAACACTACTATCTAGAGTCAAGCAAAAATTTTCGTTTCTGTAGCATTATTAATCATATCTGACCAACCAATGATTAGTACACTTTTCATATTTTTAGAAACATTATTCAGCCCGTAAAACGAGATGCGGCACAGGCGTGCCTCCACGTGCCGCGTTTAGACAGGGCGATCGGGCGGGACTGCACAGTCGGATGCATGCATAATGAATTATTTGTTATAGAATGTCCTCAAAGAAAGTCATCGACTTCTCTGGCCTAAGTCCAGCTTCTTCTGCCAACGAATGCTGGAACATTTGGCATATTGTGAACCAGCTGAGGAGCAAGGGACACACAGTTATCTTTGATGAGGTACTTTGAATTGACCTTGAATTATCACTGGTCTAGCATTGATCACCCGCAAAACTTGTGCCTTGAATAACGTTTTGCACCGTTACCTTTTCACCTTTACTTTCTTGTTGTTTTATTTAATTTTGTGCTTATTCCTTTCTAAATTTTTAATATTCAGACGAAATTCGACATGAACAACTTCGTCGACCACCAGGAAGAGCAACAGAATCAGGAAAATGAACAGGAAATACAATCAGTGCAGCAAGGAACTCTGCCGCAGGTATTACTTACATGCCTCTTTCATTTTACTTGTCACTATTCAGATCTCTTATTAATGTGCATTTCAGAACTTGCATTGACCCTCTTATAGGAATAATTTGTTTTAAATTAAAATATATAAGAAAAGGAAAGGAACTTTTGAATTTTTTCACTTTTGAGATGGACATAACTCCATATATTTCTAGTTATATGAGTTTGTCGTAACGAAAGACACAGACCATTCAATTTGCATTAATGGCTATGCATAATTAATGCCCTTTTCACAGGAAGAGGCAACTACTACCGCTTCCGAATCTCACGACAAATCGCCATCATCGCGTAAATAATTGGAATCTATTCTTTTGTATTTTTGTCGTACTTTTAATATGATAAATTAGCTTCATTAAAACTTTTGTTCATTCTCTCAAGGTTATGATCAAGCATAAATAATGAGCTTGAATAATGAACTTGACAGTATAAAACATCAGTTCACTGTGAATAAGTTTCCATTTGTGTTCAGTGGAAAAGTAGAAATAGAGAATGTTACACTCATAGAAATTTTGCTACATACTATATCTCAGGAGAATTATTCCAAGTATATTTGATAGGGAATATTTGATATTTGGGAATAATAATAATAATAATATTTACGCGTTTTCGAGAAAACGCGGTACAGAAAAGAACGAAAATAAAATGAATGAAGATAAAAACGATAAAACGGTATTGGTGAAACTGTTGATTATCACTTGCCAAACAAGACAGAGCGTTGAAATGTTCAAATCCTTCTGAATTGATGTCAAGAATACATATGGGCGCAAATGCAAGCTATCACTTGAACATGCGCCAATTCTTTATCTTTTACCATTGAGCGGCGGATAAGACCATGTATTCAATCTGACTCGCCACGGCTTGAAAGAATCTCACGATGATTATGTTGAAAAGTTGTCGAATTGCTCAGGCAAACGTTACAGGATACTGTCAAGATCGATGAATTGTCAATCAATAACTCGTTGCTTAAGATTGTTTCCACCGCGTTTTTTTCCTGTTTCATCATTATTTAAAGGGGCTGACCCCTTTGTCAGCGGTCTCTTCAACCCTCTGCTCCCTCTCGTTGTTAGAGAGCAGAGAAATCGTGTGCGCAATGAAGAGGCCATTGAGAGAGGCCACTCTTCCTTTAATGTAGAACACGGTTTAATATGATAAAAAATTTTTTTTTTGAATTTAAATATTTTGCAAGAGCAAATTTAAATACCGACTATGGGCTTTGTGCTTACACTGCCGAATGATATCATTCATCAGCTCTTTCATTCTATATCTCGGTTTTCATCACGAGTGGTAGTACTCCTCTTCGTGCCAGAAGTTCTGTCCTAGTTGAACTACCGTACTCTGACCTCCAACATGAAGAAGGTCAAAACGCTCAAAACCCAGCCCACGTCGAGCACTACAACGAGCATGGTAAAATCGATAATCAATCAATAATCAATCAATAATCAATCAATAATCAATCGATAATCAATTGATAATCTTTCAGACATGCCCCTTCATCGATGACAGTGATCTCATTGTCCTGCCAAGTACCCAAACGGCGGATGATAATGTATGGTATATTGATCTTTGATCTTTGGGATTGATCTTTGATCTTTACAGTTGATGCTGGATACAGCTTCGATCATTGAGGACGAGGTTAGCAAGTTCTCGAATTTTATAATTGATCTCTCGTCTTCCAGATACTCAAGGTTGTCACTGACACTGAAATCATCAAAGAGGACAAAACACAATCGGTTTGGGTTACTGTAGCGTGATCTTTGATCTTTGATCTTCGGTTTGTAGGAATCTCTGACTCTCATTGTTCCTGAGGCATCGAAAAATTCTCCTCCTCTCGCACCCACCGCTCCGTCAGTGAAAACGCCTCAGAAATCGACTCCGAAGCGGTTATCGATTTTGAGCTTTCTAGTTTGCTCTTCGCATTTGTGCTCTGATCTATCAGATTTGTAGTTTGCTCCTCGCTTTTGTAGTCTGATCTTTGACATTTTTTCAGTAAAGAGAAGATACAGGCGAAGCCTCGAAAGGAAACCAAGCGTACAGAGTCTACTCGATCGTCAGTATCTTTGGTCTTTGACCTTTGATCTTTGATCTTTAGCTTTTGACCTCTAATCTTGGCACTAGATCGGATGAGAACCGACTGGGTGATAGCTATTTGCATACACTGTCTATTCATTAGCGCTTGTCTCTACTATGCATATAGTTCTCATCCAGTCTGTTCTCATGCATCGGCTATTTATCATTCGACCTTGTGCAATAATCTTTGATCGCTCTTAAAGACTCGCCCTGAGATAATTTGAAACTATCCACTCTGGCCACACTCTCTCACTTTCTTTGTGTACAAGGGAGTGGCCAGAGGGGTGAGCCAAGTTAGCTCGAGGAGTACCTTTAAGATTGATTCCTCCTCAACTGACTGGCCGGCACATGGCTCAGCGACGCACCATTCGAATTCGGAATATAAGTATCAGCGAGGTACCGTAACCCTTCTTCGATACCGTATCCCGAGATGAGGATACCGTAACTACAACTAGATAGTACCGTACCCTTTCAGAAGCGAAAGAAGGTTCCATCGAGAAGCAGCACAACAGGCAGCAACTCGAAGAGCAAAGAATCGGTCAAAGAATTGGTCAAGACAAAGACAAAGTCTAAATCGAAGTCGACAAAATCGAACACAACATCAATGAAGAAGACGCTTGCCAAAGGGGAATGTTCGGGATCAAAGTTCAAAGAGCCAGTTCAAAATTCAATTTTAGCTAAGAAAAGCGATGCGGAATCAACGAGAGTGAGGACTCGAAAATCTGTGCCCTCCACCACCAAACGTGACGACGCTCACTTCTTCAGACTAGTTGAGAAGTATAAGTAAGTGGGTGGAGCATTAAAATGACGGAGCTTGAAAAAGGTGGATCTTGAAAAGGGGCGGAGCTTGAAAAGGTGGATCCTGAAAATGGGTGGAGCTAGAAAAGGGGCGGAGCTAACGAATTGGAATATTTCAGGTCCCGCAAGGTGGAGATGATCTGTTCATGCCCGGATACCGCATGCGACTGCTGCGAGATACGCATGAGACGGGCGCGGATGTGCGCTAGGGTGAGTAGTGTCTCGTGTGATACCGTAACCCAAGATTATCGGTTCGGGACCAAATCAATTCAATCGATTTTTTCCAGTCATTGGGAAGATTATGTTGTGTAGTGTGTCCACCAATTCCCAGCTGCGTTCTCAACAAGGTATATTTGATGTTTGATCTTATTGTTAGATGATCTTTGATCTTTGATCTAAAATGATCTTTGATCTTTAAGGCTGCCTTCTGGCCGCCACTCCGCGAATACTACTTCTTTAGTGAATCGGAGGATTTGAAGCGAGTCATTCTAAGGAAGGCCAATAAGTAATTAAATGAATAAGTAAAGCCACATCATCATTCATTTTCAGGGATTCAATGAGAAAGGAGTGGTCGTTCGGTCTGGAGCATGCCTGCTACCCGCCTAAAAGAAATATTGAGTGTTTCATAGTGCAGACGAAGAAGAAGCATGTATGTAACCTGACCTAAGGCACTTAATTAACTTATTAGGGCCTTAACGACTTAGCGTCTTAAGTACAGGTATCCTTTATGCACCGTTACATTTGCCTTATGTACCTACGCCATAACCTCCTCCGCGTTTCCGTCGTTAGGGGCTACGGTGTAATCACGTAAGGCAAATGTAGCGATGCATTAGCCACTAATTACGGTGTCTACAGTATCTGGCGTGCGTGTGCGCTCGGGCGCCGTCTCGCAAACCTCGCTACACGATAATCTATTCGCATCCTAACGGCAGTGACATCTCTGACCATCTCAATGGAGTGCCGTCCATAGTCGACATGGCAAGGTATACGGTAGTTAACACGTCGAATTCTATCGTGAACTGACTTTAATTATTGCAGTTTCCTCGACTGTGATGTTATCATGTACGATTACTCGGGATACGGTATCAGCAGTGGTGGATCCTCCGAGAAGAGTCTTTTTGCCGATATCGAAGCCGTATACAATGTACTGTATCTTAGATACCGTACCCATTCCACACAGTAATCCCACTGCGATCCTCTCGATTACAGTACCCTACCGTATTTTCCAAAATATAGTACCGTTCCGTAATACCCTCGAGTGCGGTACACTACCCTGACCCTCGACGGTACCGACCCCGCTAATTTTATGCGTACAGCATCCTACCGTAACCCTCTCGAGTACCGTACCCTAAACCTCTAGTTTTATGACTACAGTACCCAACCGTAATACTATCGAGTACAGTGTATAATAACGTAATCCTATTTACAGCACGTGACCGATATTCTGCGCGTGGACCCTGCCCGCATCATGATATACGGCTACTCGATAGGCACAGCCGCCTCCATCATGCTGCTGTCGGAGCTGCAGCCGAACGTCGCAGGTGAGTGAACGTGTTCACCTAACGTACCCCCCCCCCAGATAAAAGGGAGTAGGATCGATGTCCCTTATCCCTCCCCGTACTCCACACAGAAAAAATATCTAGCAACGTTGCTCTATGGAATTCTTCTGTTATGGGTACTAGAAACATTCCCTTATTTAGGTTAGGGAATAGGGTCGAATTCCCTTATCTATGAGGGAAGAATACCGCATAGAGACTTTTCTAGGGAATCATTCCCTTATCGATAAGGCTTTTTTTGTGAGTGCCCTATCATCAGATCAGATACCGTACTTTCCTGCTATATTGTTCTGCATTTATTTCAAATATCTACCTTAATCGAGCTGAAAATTACTGTATCCCGAAGGTTTTAAAAATACCGCATCCCGAAGGTTTACAAAATACCGTAACCCGAAGGTTTTCAAAATACCGTATCACGGAGAATTGCAAATGCCGTATCCCGAAAATTTCAAATTACCGTAACCCTAAGATCATTTATCTCAGGACTCATTCTGCTCGCTCCCATCACTTCGATGGTACGAGTGCTCATATGGCGTCGTCTGTGCTTCAATCGCCCCTTCGAGCGAACGCGACCCTATCTGGACAAGTTTCGTTCCAAAGAAAGGGTAAATTAACAATATCGCCGGTAGTGCAGTGGTTGTCTGATAGCTTGGTAGACCGAAAGTTGTTGGTTCGACTCCCGGTCGAGGACATGTCTTTTGCAGATCACCCAGGTCACCGTGCCCATTCTGATCTGTCATGGTCTCGACGATAACATTGTTCCGGTCGACCATGGATATGCGCTCTACGAATGCGCTCCGAACAAGGTGATTGGGCACTACTTCAGAATAGGATAACAGAACACCCGGCAAGTCCAAAATGATATGAAAAAATGAAATAAACAGCAATAAAAGGACGTTTAAATTAGAGATTTGTACTATTATTTTAGACTGGTACCCATTCTGAAGTAGTGCCGGTTATTGATTGATAAAGATACCGTATTCCTACTGTACTTATCGTACTTTCAAGATACAGTAATCTTAGGTGGAACCACTCTGGGTCAAGGACACGAACCATAATAACCTTGAGAACAACCAAGAGACATGGAAGCGAATACGGCATTTCCTATACAAGTATAGTAGTTTATTGAATATAAAAATTCCTCATGATTTCTTTTTTAATTCGTCCAAATTCAATGGATATTTTCAGCGAGTGCCGTACGCCAGAAGAGAAGAGTGCCCCGCCCTCTTCGGTATACTATGGCCAAAGTAATGTAATTATTGATTGATTTGCAGTGCTAATCGGGTCAATCGATATTCGTGAGCTACAGTATGAGGATATCTTCTTCAACTCGCAATCACGATAGATTAGAAACTTTGAAAGACAACAAAGTTATGACAAAATAAATGTGTTGTATTGTTCATACATTTTGATTGATTGATATTTACAAAAACAACAACATACAAAACACAGAACAGTACTGGAAATTCAAAGGCACAGACAATTTTACACTCCGCTTTGGCAATACTCTCTCGTAGACAAAGTATGCAAAAGAGTGTAACCAGAGCGGAGAGTTTCAAATGAGCGCGTGGGGCCACATTTATAAAAACAATATTTGAGATTGACCTTTCATAATAAACTTGAAATAATAAAATTTTTTAAATTCAAATTGCAATTTTGAATGGAATAAATAATAGGTATATTAACGTTCTAGTGCACTTTTCGGCCATCCTCAATTTCTGCATTTTTAAGCCATTTTAAGGCTTATTTTCATTGATTCTGTGTCTTAACTCTTCGAAAAAGTGTCATTTTCAAAAATGGTCAAAAAGTCGAGCCAAGTTAGCTCGAGGAGTACCTTTAAGATTGATTCCTCCTCAACTGACTGGCCGGCACATGGCTCAGCGACGCACCATTCGAATTCGGAATATTAGTATCAGCGAGGTACCGTAACCCTTCTTCGATACCGTATCCCGAGATGAGGATACCGTAACTACAACTAGATAGTACCGTACCCTTTCAGAAGCGAAAGAAGGTTCCATCGATAAGCAGCACAACAGGCAGCAACTCGAAGAGCAAAGAATCGGTCAAAGAATTGGTCAAGGCAAAGACAAAGTCTAAATCGAAGTCGACAAAATCGAACACAACATCAATGAAGAAGACGCTTGCCAGAAGTGAGTGTTCGGGATCAAAGTACAATAGGCAATTTCAAAATTCAATTTTAGCTAAGAAAAGCGATGCGGAATCAACGAGAGTGAGGACTCGAAAATCCGTGCCCTCCACCACCAACCGTGACGATGCTCACTTCTTCAGACTAGTTGAGAAGTATAAGTAAGTGGGTGGAGCATTAAAAGGACGGAGCTTGAAATAGGTGGATCTTGAAAAGGGGCGGAGCTGGAAAATGGGCGGAGCTAACGAATTGGAAACAAATTCAGGTGCCGCAAGGTGGAGATGATCTGTTCATGCCCGGATACCGCATGCGACTGCTGCGAGATACGCATGAGACGGGCGCGGATGTGCGCTCGGGTGAGTAGTGTCTCGGTTGATACCGTAACCCAAGATAATCGGTTCGGGACCAAATCAATTCAATCGATTTTTTCCAGTCATTGGGAAGATTATGTTGTGTAGTGTGTCCACCAATTCCCAGCTGCGTTCTCAACAAGGTATATTTGATGTTTGATCTTATTGTTAGATGATCTTTGATCTTTGATCTCCAATGATCTTTGATCTTTAAGGCTGCCTTCTGGCCGCCACTCCGCGAATACTACTTCTTTAGTGAATCGGAGGATTTGAAGCGAGTCATTCTAAGGAATGCCAATAAGTAATTAAATGAATAAAAAAAGCCACATCATCATTCATTTTCAGGGATTCAATGAGAAAGGAGTGGTCGTTCGGTCTGGAGCATGCCTGCTACCCGCCTAAAAGAAATATTGAGTGTTTCATAGTGCAGACGAAGAAGAAGCATGTATGTAACCTGACCTGAGTCACTTAATTAACTTATTAGGGCCTTAACGACTTAGCGTCTTAAGTACAGATATCCTTTATGCACCGTTACATTTGCCTTATGTACCTACGCCATAACCTCCTCCGCGTTTCCGTCGTTAGGGGCTACGGTGTAATCACGTAAGGTAAATGTAGCGATGCATTAGCCACTAATTATGGTGTCTACAGTATCTGGCGTGCGTGTGCGCTCGGGCGCCGTCTCGCAAACCTCGCTACACGATAATCTACTCGCATCCTAACGGCAGTGACATCTCTGACCATCTCAATGGAGTGCCGTCCATAGTCGACATGGCAAGGTATACGGTAGTTAACAGGTCGAATTCTATCGTGAACTGACTTTAATTATTGCAGTTTCCTCGACTGTGATGTTATCATGTACGATTACTCGGGTTACGGTATCAGCAGTGGTGGATCCTCCGAGAAGAGTCTTTTTGCCGATATCGAAGCCGTATACAATGTACTGTATCTTAGATACCGTACCCATTCCACACAGTAATCCCACTGCGATCCTCTCGATTACAGTACCCTACCGTATTTTCCAAAATATAGTACCGTCGAGTGCGGTACACTACCCTGACCCTCTACGGTACCCGACCGCGCTAATTTTATGCGTACAGTATCCCACCGTAACCCTCTCGAGTACCGCACCCTAAACCTCTAGTTTTATGACTACAGTACCCAACCGTAATACAATCGAGTACAGTGTATAATAACGTAATCCTATTTACAGCACGTGACCGATATTCTGCGCGTCGACCCTGCCCGCATCATGATATACGGCTACTCGATAGGCACAGCCGCCTCCATCATGCTGCTGTCGGAGCTGCAGCCGAACGTCGCAGGTGAGCGAACGTGTTCACCTAACGTACCCCCCCCCCCAGATATAAGGGAGTAGGATCGATTTCCCTCATCCCTCCCCGTACCCCACATAGAAAAAATATCTAGCAACGTTTCTCTAGGGAATTCTTCTCTTATGGGTACTGGAAACATTCCCTTTTAGGTTAGGGAATAGGGTCGAATTCCCTTATCTATGAGGGAAGAATACCGCATAGAGACTTTTCTAGGGAATCATTCCCTTATCGATAAGGCTTTTTTTCTGTGAGTGCCCTATCATCAGATCAGATACCGTACTTTTCTGCTATATTGTTCTGTATCTATTTCAAATATCTACCTTAATCGAGCTGAAAATTACTGTATCCCGTAGGTTTTAAAAATACCGCATCCCGAAGGTTTACAAAATACCGTAACCCGAAATTTTAAAAAAATACCGTATCTCGAAGATTTTCAAAATACTGTAACCCGAAGGTTTTCAAAATACCTTATCGCGGAGAATTTCAAAATACCGTATCCCGAAATTTTCAAATTACCGTAACCCTAAGATGATTTATCTCAGGACTTATTCTGCTCGCTCCCATCACTTCGATGGTACGAGTGCTCATATGGCGTCGTCTGTGCTTCAATCGTCCCTTCGAGCGAACGCGACCCTATCTGGACAAGTTCCGCTCCAAAGAAAGGGTAAATTAATAATATCACCGGTAGTGCAGTGGTTGTCTGATAGCTTGGTAGACCGAAAGTTGTCGGTTCGACTCCCGGTCGAGGACATGTCTTTTGCAGATCACCCAGGTCACCGTGCCCATTCTGATCTGTCATGGTCTCGACGATAACATTGTTCCGGTCGACCATGGATATGCGCTCTACGAATGCGCTCCGAAGAAGGTGATTGGGCACTACTTCAGAATAGTGTAACAGAACACCCGGCAAGTCCAAAATGATATGAAAAAATGAAATAAACAGCAATAAAAGGACGTTTAAAGGGAGCATAACCTCACTCAATGGTCTCTTCGACGCGCAATGCTCTCTCGTTGTTAGAGAACAGAGAAATAGTGTGCGCAATGAAGAGACCATTGAGTGAGGTAACGCTCCCTTTAAATTAGACATTTATACTATTATTTTAGACTGGTACCCATTCTGAAGTAGTGCCGGTTATTGATTGATAAAGATACCGTATTCCTACTGTACTTATCGTACTTCCAAGATACAGTAATCTTAGGTGGAACCACTCTGGGTCAAGGACACGAACCATAATAACCTTGAGAACAACCAAGAGACATGGAAGCGAATACGGCATTTCCTCTACAAGTATAGTAGTTTATTGAATATAAAAATTCCTCATGATTTCTTTCTTTTAATTCGTCCAAATTCAATGGATATTTTCAGCGAGTGCCGTACGCCAGAAGAGAAGAGTGCCCCGCCCTCTTCGGTATACTATGGCCAAAGTAATGTAATTATTGATTGATTTGCAGTGCTAATCGGGTCAATCGATATTCGTGAGCTACAGTATGAGGATATCTTCTTCAACTCGCAATCACGATAGATTAGAAACTTTGAAAGACAACAAAGTTATGACAAAATAAATGTGTTGTATTGTTCATACATTTTGATTGATTGATATTTACAAAAACAACAACATACAAAACACAGAACAGTACTGGAAATTCAAAGGCACAGACAATTTTACACTCCGCTTTGGCAATACTCTCTCGTAGACAAAGTATGAAAAGAGTGTAACCAGAGCGGAGAGTTTCAAATGAGCGCGTGGGGCCACATTTATAAAAACAATATTTGAGATTGACCTTTCATAATAAACTTGAAATAATAAAATTTTTTAAATTCAAATTGCAATTTTGAATGGAATAAATAATAGGTATATTAACGTTCTAGTGCACTTTTCGGCCATCCTCAATTTCTGCATTTTTAAGCCATTTTAAGGCTTATTTTCATTGATTCTGTGTCTTAACTCTTCGAAAAAGTGTCATTTTCAAAAATGGTCAAAAAGTCGAAATGCGCTAGAAAAAAGTGGTCGAAATGGATGGTCGAAATGGTCGAGAAAACTGCGCTAACAATTTTGAATAAAAAATTACCTAAATAAATGCATTTTACAAAAGACCTGAAGCCATTAACAAAGATCTCTTAGAATTAGCAGACACATTAGAAATCAAGAATTTCAGAGGCATCTTTATGAGAGATACTCTTCCTTCTCAAATTAGAATAAAAAGAAGTAGGTATTGTCAATCTAGATTCTTCTAATAATGAAGGTACTCATTGGGTCTGTTGTTCCAAGAAAAGCAAGCAATGTTAATACTTTGATTCCTTTGGATTAGATCCACCTTTAGAACTTCAAAAATATTTAAAAGGTGAAAAAGATAGAAAAAATAGAACTCTCCACATTTCAAATACAAGAATTCGGAACTCCTCACTGTGGTTATTACTGTTTACTTCTTCTAACAAGGGAAGCACCAGTTGCGACGGAGACGATTCTGAAACCGACCCATATGGGTCGTTAGGGTTGAGGTGGAGACCGCCAAAAATGTTTTCAAAAGTTGCCAAACTGTTCTGGTAATCGATATTTTCAATCAATATTTTTCAAAAATATGCGCCGCTAAAATACCATAATTCTGTGTTCAATGAAGCTGCAGATTTCAAACTTGGCAGAGACAATAGCCCACGAGTGATACAAAACCTGGTCTAGCATGACCCCAGTTGAGTTCTGGGAAATTTTAAAAATTTATTTTTTCTTATTTTGAGAGGTACAGGCAGTACCTTCTCAGGTTAATTTCGATTCAATTTAAAAGCCAGATGTCTTCTATATATAGTAGACGACAATATACTAGAGTTTCATGATATTTCGTGTTTTTCGGGAAAAGTTATAATTGAAGAAAGATGGTAGAAACCAGTTTCACGCTTTTTTCGAAATTGTCTGAATTTGCCCGATTAGGCTTAGACTTTGCCACGACAATTATCATGGAGACACAAGATGATCCCTATAATAGAAAAGCTATGGATGCTCTTTTAGTCCCACAGCAAATCATTTTACTTTTTTAGACTTTCTGCAAAAATCGTGTATGTTCAAAATTGTTCAAAATTCAACCGATCGGAGTCATTCTCTACCATGTTTTGGAAATCTCGTGGGCTATTATCTCTGCCAATTTTGGAATCTGCAGCTTCATTGAACACAGAGTTATGGTATTTAAGCGGCGCATATTTTGAAAAATATTGATTGAATATATCGATTACCAGAACAGTTTGGCAACTTTTGAAAACAGTTTTGGCGGTCTCCCCCTCAACCCTAACGTCCCATATGGGTCGCTTTAAGAATCATCTCCGTCGCAACTGGTGCTTCCCTTGTAAAGTTACTAGAAACCTATGATTTTGAGAAATCAGTAATTGGTCTGATGTGAACACCATCATCGATTACAACACCTTTTGGATACACCGGAGATAGGACTATTCAATAAAACTATTCAATTCTTAAGTCTTAAAATAATCAATGTAATCATAATTGAATTGCAACATTCTCAACTTAGAATCATCGTACACACTATTGACCGTATAAAATACACGTCTTTATTTGGTACGAGAGTAGCCAACCACTGCCACAATGAATTTCTATGTTTAGAGAGAGTGCACCGGTGAGAGAGTAGGTGGATCAGAGAGATCGAGGAAGGAAAGGAGGATAGAGTGAGGAGTTAATCGATAGTTCTTCCTCTGTTTAGCATCAGTAGCAATGCAATTATGCAAGTACATTTTATACGGACATTACAAGGAATTTGAATTGACATGTCATGAATTTAATCGGAATACAATTAAACGAAAACGGAATAATCACACTTGAAAGGAAAACCTCCAAGATTTATAGTATGATATTCCTTTTTAATTTCAACATCTGGATTGCTTCCGGCAATAAAAATCTTATTAAATTCGGCCCAAAGTTGCTTGCGATCAAATTTTGCAAACTCGAGTACAAAATTCTCAACATCGGATATAATTTGTGCGTATTCATTCGTACGAAACTTTCCCTCGCGATGCATCCTAAATTTATTTTTAAATATTAAAATAAATAAATATTAATTAATAAAATATAGTTATAAGAGAAATAAAAGAATCAAAAAAATTAAAGCAAAAATAAATATAAAGGAAAATTATAATAATAATTCGGTTATGCATTAAAGCATATAAACTTAAACAACTCACTCTTCTGCTTTAGTCCAACAATCGAATAAATAATTAAAGTGATTCCACGGTAGTGCAGATTGATGAAGGGCAAATCGGCAGAAATAGTTCAACGAATTATGCGACTTCAAATCAATGCCGCCACAAGTCAAATAAAGCTCCTTCACTGCATAGACGGCTGCAAACCAAGTCTTTTCGACGGATTGAACGATGTCAGGAGGCGAAAGTGATAAATAATGACGGGCTTTATCGATAAAAGTTGTGGCAGTGTATTGTTCCATGTCTTTCTGAGAACAAAGTAATTAAAAAAAAAAGTGTTTGTTAACTCGTAGTTTTATTTTTAGAAAGCTTATTAAGATTTATTAAAAAAAGACTAAAATAAATCATACCTCGGACTCGCAATTTTCCAAGAGAGTTACATTCTTCTTAAACATTTCGCGCAAATCGTCAAAATTCCTCTCATCAACACAAATCAATTCACAACCATTAGCGACAAACTTCTTCGGCATTATTCTGAAATCAAAATTTTAGTAAAGCTATTTAAGAAAAAACACAAAAATTAATAAGTAGACAAAATTATCCCCATCCATCACCGTTCTTGAGGGTATATTGATTAAATATTACTTCACAATTTTTTTCGACAGTATCGTTCATGCGTGAGCATGTGATAAATATATAAAATTATTATGGAAGAATGCGATGTTGGCAGTTTCTCGTCTTCCTCTGCGTCTCTGCTCACAGACGCGTCACTCTCATCACCATTCCACTCTAGCCCAACGCATTTGCATGTCAGAACAGTTGGGACATTTAAAGGGAGTGTAACCTCTCTCAACGGTCTCTTCAACGCGCCACGCTCTCTCGTTGTTAGAGAACAGAGAAATAGTGTGCGCAATGAAGATACCATTAAGTGAGGTTACGCTTCCTTTAAAGGCACACTAGAAGCTAATTTTACTCTCCACTTTGGCAACACTCTCTCGTAGGTAAAGTAAGCGAAAGAGTGTGGACAGAGCGGAGAGTTCCAAATTCGTCATTAAGGGATTACATTTATTTTTAAAAAAACAATATTTTAAACTGATCTTTAAGTTTTGAAAGGAATACAGATGAGCTGAGAAAGAAACTATCTTTTAGGGAATTGCCGTCTTGTTTTATAAAGTCTCTAGAAAGACCGGGTGCTGTCTACGGAAGATGGCCGCGACACCAGGCAAAGCTTTATGGTGTCTAGACGTAGCGGCCGAAGCACCATGAAGCACATTATTACTTAATAGTTTTATTGTTACAAATATTTTAAATACGTGCATGCATATCACTCCTGTATATTGATTTACTTGCTAAATTAATTGCCAACATTTTTTGCTGTTTGCAAACTGTAATTCATTCATAGCTCATTACATTAGAACAACTTTTTGTTTCTCAGCCGATTAGGGTCAGCTGGGTCGCCATTAGGGTTCTCCAAGGAGCGGATATGAATCTCGTGAGTTGCTCGCATGTATCCATCTCATCGACTGTCCGGTCATCTATTTATTTATTTATTTGATACACCCGTGACAGGTGCGAAAGCAAATACAGAAGCGATTAGAAAAATAATAGTAATAATAGAAAGGACTTGGGGAATGTGACAGGGGTAATTTGACGATATCTATCATATCTCCGGTGTTCCAGTAGGTGTGTGGTGGACGAGGTCTCAGAACGGGAAGGGGATCATCTTCCTCTTTCTCCTTCATATGAACTTCACAAATACATGCATAGTGCAAATGATAAAATTGTAAAATTATATTAAATGATTGATTGATTGCGTACGATTTTATCGTGCTTCAAAAAATGACCAAATCAGAAATCGATAATTCGAAAATCTATAAATCGATACTCCGTAAATCACTTGCACCCATCCTTGCCGTACTGAGTGATGTCAACACCGTAGTAATGAAGATGGTCATCGAAGTTGAGGTCGTTTGGGCTGCAAAAAAAACAAATGACAATTACTTAAATTTTCTCGTGGATTTCGTATACTTTTTTTTATTTCGTATGCCCACAAATTGTGATATCGTACATGTCCTCAAGATGGGAGAGCTCTGGACTGAACCGGAGAGAAGGAATCGAATGCTTTTATAGGGGAATGTGGTGATATGGAAATGAAATTGGATTAGGATGATAGAGTATGGGAAAGGAGGACCACAACCGAGAAAAGGATCGGTTACTACGAGAAATGAATAATGAGTCATGAGGAATGAGAAATGACTAGAATTAATATGTAATATCACCTGGGCCAGAAATCAAAGAAGTGCCTAAAAATCATTGCATCATGAACGGTATGAATGGATCTGAATGAATCAGGCCTATCAAGCGAATTTGAGCGATCCTGCCATTTTCGATATTTTTCTATTTATTTCGTTGTTTCTTTCTCATTCGAATATACACAATTCGCTGATCCATTCAGATCCATTCACCCCGTTCATGATAAATAGCGTCTTCGTGCAGCGCCATTTGCGACCCTGACTCCCTCATTTTGTACAGTGAGTATTCTACACAATTTTCGAAAAGCCTTAATTTTACAGGGGCACCCCTATGCGGCGCCCATATACATACAGTGCTGGACAATATCCTATCATATTTTGATTTTTCAGTCAAAACTTTTTTCGCAGGCAACCGTTTCTCTTCTTTTTTAGTATGTTTGTATAGATGATATTGTGATATAGCACTCCAATGTTTTTCGATATTGGTTCACAAATAACGGAATATTGATCAATTCTCGAAAACACCGTTTGTTCATTATCGGAGAGCGACCCTAGTCAGAGCGCTCAAACTATCTTCGAACAAAACACAGAGAAAAGAGGTGTAATCCACAGCACATAAGACCTGTGAACTGTTGTTTCTAACACTTTTTGAGCTATTTTAACACCCAAAAAGTGTTAAATATAACACTTCACAGGTCTTATGTGCTGTAGACTACACCTCTTTTCTATGTGTGAACTTACTTGCCACTTGCGCAAATAATGTCTTCCTGCTTCCCACACACGGTGTAACTGCTACCTGGGTGCATGTCATTGCCATAGTACACCTGAAACTGATAATGTTACAGTTTGCTAGATAAACGAAGTTCATTTAAGAAAAATATTTTTGTTGTTCAATAGGCTTGTGTTCACAGCCGATCAGGTTACCAAAGCCTTTTGATTGACTGAGCAATTAAATATAGCTGTATTTTATGACACTTCAGAGTGAAATTTGTATAATTTTGAGTGCTGCACATTGCAAGACGGGTGTCTCAACTCTATTGCTGGTCTACTGTCTTTAACAAAGAGTCAGACCGAGAGAATATCGCCCAGTTTTTGAATAGAACATTTCATTATGTTTGGTTACCTCAGTTTTATGATGGGTATATTTCATGAACTTGGGTGGAATATGCGGGACGACATCTTGCTTGTGAACGATACGGTAAGAAGTAAGCTGAAATTTTTCGTTGATTTATTTCAAAGAAATAGTTCAACACGACACATTCGCGCATTTCCTGCGAGCCAACTTGACTAACGTTCAAGGGATTAGCAGAATATCACATACCCTCGCGTCCTGTTGATCGGCGTACGTTTGATCTCCGACTCGAGGCATACCCATCGTGTATAGCGTGATCCTGGGCAAAATAAATTCTCACAAAGCACAAGACTTGAATTATTTAATAGTTATCGCTTCGAATTCAAACGTAGGGCAACTATATGATGTTCACTTTATGTAGGATAAAACTTTCTCTGAATCTGTATCGAAGACATACATCCACAAATCAATAATTCAATAACAGAGACTACTGCCAGCACACAAAAAAAAACTTTTTTCTTGATCTTTTACTTGCTCGGGATGAAATTGCGCATATAGACCGTATGGGCGAGACCATAGCAATCGAAACAGAACACAACACCGATTCTAGCTGAAAATACATTTTGAAAAGCATAACACTCACTTCTCAGCCGGGAAAATTCCTTGTGCGACGATGTGTGCAGCAGCGAGGTCGGCCATTGCACCTCCGAGAGAGTGACCCGTGATCTGAAAATTATGCCGTTCATTGATCTTTCATCAGAGTTCGTTCAACAGAATTACTCGCACAATAGAAGGAAGTGGCATAGGCATAACAAACAAAACAAAAGCCTGCTGGGAAATCTATAAATAGTTGTAAGCTTGTAAGCTAGACACCAAAGGAAGAACGATTCCAGAGAGTTCTTACGTAGAGCTTGAATGAGGGATTCCCTCTGAGCATTCTCTGGAGGTCGTCTCCGAGTCCGGCATTCCATGTCTAAAAGAGACGAATCTGTTTTGAGACGGCTCTGTATTCGGTCGTTTCGTCGCGTTTTCGCATATGACGTGAGCAAACATGATCATCTGAGGTCATCCATGATTTTGCACTTTTGACGACACCTTTGTCGGCAAACGGTTTGACACCTTTCATGGATACGGCGTCTCATATAGAGGAATAGTTCTTATTTTGACCTTCACTCTCTCTCCTCTCACAATCAGTACTCCTATCAGAAAAAGAACGATTAGCCGTTCAAGTTAGGTTTTTTTAGATATTTAATTTTGTCGTTTAATGAACTCACATCCAGAAATCCTTGATGGAAATAGAGTGCAACTTGTCCTCCGTCTTCGAAATCACTCTGCCATATATATAATTATAATACTAACTAATCAAAAAATCAAAGTTGCTCTACCACATTTGTTTTCATTTTTCTTGTTGATATTTTGATATATCATAAGCACAATAAAAAATGGATACCGAGATACAACTTAAATGTGTTTTTTTTCTGATTTTATCTACCTTAGGCTCGAAAAGTGTCGTGTTGACTTCAATGCTCAGTTGGTATCCATCTGTGGTTCCTCTGGAAAGATCAAAGTACAAAGATCAAAGATAAAAGATCAAGTTCGCACCTGTACACCAGACCAATGATGCCTCTCGTTTTATCGATAAAAGTATATCCAGAGCATGTGTCATTGTTGGTAGTGTCACAGTTCACAACTACTCTTCTGGACATCTGAAAGATCACAAATCAAAGAAGAGATCAAAAGTCAGAGTTCAAAGATCAAAGATAAAAAATTGGCATATATAAACAAGATTAATTATATTATGCTGAAGGTGTTCAATTTCAATTTTTCATTCTCTTCGAGCTAATAATAATAATAGGAATAACAATGAGAATAAATTTACCTGTGCTCCGCTAAAAAATCAAAGATCATGTTAGATAGAGATCAAAGATCAAAGATCAGTTTACCTGAGCTCCGTGAAGAACATTATCCAGACAGATCTGGGGATCGTCCGCGTAGGCCGAGGATGAGAGGGGCATCATGACTGTGCGAGCAAGAGTGTCATCGAAATCGGCTGCTCCAACAACTGCCGCGAACACGAGTACGAGGAACGTGGTCATCCGAAAGATCAAATATCATTTTTCTTAAAGGGAGCGTGACCTCACTCAATGGTCTCTTCATTGCGCACTCTATTTTTTTCTGTTCTCTAACAACGAGAGAGCATTGCGCGTCGAAGAGGCCATTGAGTGAGGTTATGCTCCCTTTAAAAAATAGAAATAGCGGGTAAAAAGAACGAGGTCTTGCGAAGAAAGAGAAAAATCGGTAGACCAATATTTATTTATTATTATTTATTTATTCCATCAAATATAAATGTTCATAATCACATTAATAACACAGGGAAGAGGGGAGATGGATTTCCGTCGCTTATACGCGATTTCGGATTGGGCTCGGTGGCAGTTTTCAAAGGAAGGGGTTCAGGGACGAATTAGAGAAACTTTAATGATGAGATTAGGAGGGAGATTAGATAACCCTGCACGGAAGGTTATTTGTGGGGAGATGACTAATTCAGGGGATAGTTTATTCCAAGTGTCAATACATCTAGAAGCACATGTGGTATGAGTTGAAGAAATCTTATAAGGGAGAACAATACGCAATGGGTGCGATAGACGACAATATCTAGAAGGATGAACAGTGAATAGATTGGTTGAATCAAACAGGTTTAATTGGTGTATAGTACTATGTATGAATTGAATATCGTAAATAGCTCTCCTATATTCAAGGGTCGGAAGTTTAAGGAAACTAAGTCTATTGTGATAAGAAGTGGATGGTAAACGACATTTAGCGAACATTCTTTTAGTATAATTCCTTTGGACATCTTCAAGACAGTCGGTAAGGTGTTTTGTAGTGGGATTAAATACAACAGTAGATGATTCAATGATATGAAGATAATATTTTAAAAGATTGCGAATACAACGTTTCATGGACGATTTACATAGAAATAACAGGTAAAACGAATGATGTCTACCGTTAAAAAAAGAGAAATTTGTCTCTCGATCAATATCGTGACTTTTTTTAAAAGGGGCACCCCAAGCGAATTTGTCCCTCCAATCTGGCAACATTCTCACGTAGACAAAGAAAGCGAAAGGGTATGACCAGATCGGAGAGTTACAAATTATCTTCGGGTGTGACTTTAAAGATTTTTTTAAAACGTAATGATATAAATCATGATGATAACGGGTTCGATCGCCTGCGATCAAAGTCGACACGCGTTTTGATGACATTGAAGATTTCTGGTATAAAACGCGACCACATCGTGATCGCTTGACTGGGCTCAGATTAGCGTTTTTGATGACTTTGACTGTAGAGATTATGATTCTGAAGGGAATTTAGAGATGAAAAATGAAGAGTGCAACTAATAATAACGAAAAGAATTGAAGAACATGCATTAAATCGCGCGATCCTCGATATTTTACGCGGATTAAGGTACAACCCATTATTCAAGGAGCACGAAGTCCTGCGGGTAATCACTGCTAGGCCAGTGAAAATTGAAAGCAAATTTAGAGGGCTTAATCTTATCTTCGGACCTACTTTGCCGCATGATCTTGTCACTACCAATCCCCCTTTCGAGAGCCTTTCTGGCAACACTCTCTCCTAGACAAAGAAAGTGAGAAAGTATGGCCAGAACGAAGATTTTTAAAATAGCTTAGGATGTGCCTATAAAACTTTATCTTGTTGAGAAATCAAGAGAATGTTCCAAAGCCAGGTACGACAACAAAAAGCTACATTATACTCCGTCCTCATCCTCACCTACTTACACTAATCATTTATCCATCGCCTGCTTCCGTGTCGCAATCGGCAGCGCGTTCGGCTGTTAACCGAAAGGTCGGTGGTTCGAACCCACCCGGGAGCGCAATTCTTTTTGCGAATTTTAATGAAAGATTTTCGCGCGGGCAAAATGTAATCCACTTGCCGCTAGCGTATAAAAACCACTTGTTTTCTTTGTACGTGCCCGCAATGATTTTTTTGTATAGTTCAGAAACTTGATCGATCTCTTTTAAATATCAAATCAGTGCGGCGAAGGTCAGATGGGCTAGGTTTGAGTTAGTGAAGTGACAATCGAGAGATAGGCCAGAGAATGCATGCGAACTACTTAATACATCACCTTTTCACATACTTTTTACATATTTTTTCTCGGTACCAGATTTGTCATTTTCTTATGTACAATTTATACGGAAATATATTTTACGACCGATGAAAATGAAAATATATCCTTATCCCCCCTTATACGTAGATTTTCGTGATATCCCTCATCTCCGATCATCAAAATCCGCAAAAAAAATTTGCCGCCAGCAGGGGTCGAACCTGCGACCTTGGGCTTATTAGACCCACGCTCTAACCGACTGAGCTATGGCGGCTGATGTGAAGCTGATAGTATGTATACCTGATTCTGCTTCTCTTTCTCGTACACATAACATTGTAGACGATCGGCATTGGTAGCCAAATTAAACAAGTTTTCAGTGTATTTCTATTAATATCCATGGACACACAAAACCAGGCGAAGTGGTGTAGCGGTCTATGGCGCGCATCGCATTTCCATCACTCCTGGGTTCGATTCCCGGTCGTTTCACCGCCTCCGCCCCACCAAGGCGAATGAACGGGGAAGGTAAAGTAGGTCAGAAGAAGTAGAGATTACTCCCTCCGGACTGAATTGTCCATGAATTATCACTTGCCTAGCAGTGCCTTGAATAACGGTTTGTATCTTTTACATTTACAAAAAAAATAATGGTCTTTCGGATACAATACAAGAAATAATATGTGCAATCAAGAAAGATCCATTATCACTGAAAAATCCCAGTTCGTGAGAGAATCCGCATAAACATCTAGATACATTAGCGTATTCAACTTATAATTACTTACTTGGATGTTCGATGTTACGCCACTTAGTTGTTAACATCATCATATGCGTGACTTCGAACATATAGATATAATATATAAATTGTATCAGGGAAATGGAGGAGTTTTGTATGTTGTGAGCTAAGTGAAAAATGAGTGTGGAAGTTGTCATTAACGGCGGAGAAAGTGAGGACTACATTAAGAGCATTTAACTCGAGTAAGTCTCCAAGAAAGGATATCATGGCAGGTTCGGATTTGGAAACTATAACAAAAATGATCGGATGATTACTATTTTTGATGTAGTAATACCCAATTATTTTAGTGTATTTACATGTTTCCAATGAACTAGTTATATTTTAGTCCATGCCACAACATTCGAATATCCAAACACCGAAAGGTGTAGCGATTATGATCACTAATGAAACGAACACGAATCAGAATTGCGCTCTACCGCACTCTCAAGCGCACTCTCTCACATATAGATGAATTGTGATAGATACACGGCATAGTTGGATTTGACGAGCAAATAAGAGGCGATAGACGAAGAGGTAAGAGTGTTATTAACGTAGAAGAAAAGGCGGTAAATGACGAACAAGAATAATAAAGGTTGAAATAGTAATGAGAGGCGACATACGAATACCGAATATATAATATATAAACACCAATATAAATATAAACACCGAAAGGATCTTGAACTTGTTTTCAAAGGTATCATCAGAAAATTCTGCAAAATTCGTAAAAAAAAATTCGTATCATCAGAAAATTCGGCAAAATTTTCTGATGAGAGTGGGATTCGAACCCACGCCTCCGAAGAGACTGGTGCCTTAAACCAGCGCCTTAGACCGCTCGGCCATCTCACCATGAATGTGAAGGGTGAAAAGGCAACTGAGTTTCTACTCTCTGCTATCGCAAACAAGACCTATAAAAGTATGACTTTTTGTTAGAAATATGAACACTCGTTTGGGGTCTGAATAACATGACCAGTGAGAGAAAGAAGGACAGACACTGTGATAATAATTACGGGAGCATTCATGTATGTACCTATGTATTTCAAAAAAAATAATCCGTATAAAATGTACTTGTATAACGAAACAATTATCGATGAACTCCCCACTCTTTCCTCCCTTCCTTCCTCGCTCACTCTGATCTACCTACTATCTCAATTGTGACGTTTGTCTAAACATAGAAACACATTGTGGCTGTGGCTGGCTACTCTTGTACCAAATAAACAAGTGTATTTTATGCGGTCAATAAAGAGTGTTTTATAATAATAATTGTATTATTTCCTAGGTGGCAATGTGTTTAAACAAATTTATCACAAAATGTGGTATATGGATTGAAAAATTGATTGCGTACATCGATTTTATCGTGCATGCGAAAAATGTGTGGAACAACGAAGAAAAAATCAATAATCGAGAAATATAAATGGACGATGAAGAAATCGATATTCCTTCACTGGCATCCATCCTTGCCATATTGCGTGATGTCGACGCCGTAGTAGTGAAGATGGTCCGGGAAGTTGAGATCGCTCTGGCTAAAAACAGAAATAATATATGTTCTAAAATATTGTAAACATATTAGTTCTAAAAATATGAATCCTAGATAAAATCGCTGCTGCATTGACATTGAAAGCAAGTTTATGCATTTAAAGGGGCTAACACCTTTGTCAACGGTCTCTTCAACGCTCTACGCTCTCTCGTTGTTAGAGAACAGAGAAATAGTGTGCGCGATGAAGAGGCCATTGAGAGAGGTAACGCTCCCTTTAAAGTCACATTCCAAGACAATTTCGTTCTAACTTTAGTTTGGCGAATACGGTAGCGGCTAAATGATTTGAATGCGCGCTTCCAAACGAGACCTGACATACCTGCACATCATTTCCCTCTGCCGCGTCTCTCTCTCGTTTGTTTACTCATTCTAGGCTTTTCGGCGAATGGCCCACCCACCCTCCCTATTACCCTCTCGGCCCAGGTGCTCATGATACAATAGAACGAGACGAAGTGTTATTCCAGGACAGAAAGGGTCGATGGTCCAAGACCTCGCTAATACTGTATCCCAAGTCGATCCCGCTCTTATTCCGGTCCTGATCAAGTCCATCGAAGGAGCCAAAGCACCAGCGACTATGCGAGCTTACAAAGGAGCCATGGCGAACTTGAGGTAAATCGCATCTGAAACTCGAAGAGTAACTATTATTAATCTTATAGTAATCAGAGCGTATGCGACTTCGAGAGGCCTCGATCCTGCCTGCCCCTCGTCCCTCCTGATCTATTCACTGAGGAAGATCGAAGAAGGACGATCCCTATCTACTCTTAGAGTTCTATCCTCTGCTTTCTGCCATTTCTCGGATCCCCTTCCCTCAACCTTTGCCCATTTCTTGTCCAATTTACACGAGTCTACCCGTAGAAGGTTTACTGTATCCCATCACGGTAGTGTTCCACGGTCTCATATCGATTCACTTGTTCAATATTCTCACACACATTGTAATGATGTTATTGCTACCCGTACCGCTCTCGGTGCCGCTCTCTCGTTCGCCGCCCTTCTTAGGGTAGGAGAGCTGCTAGCCCTCAAATGGGATGACCTACAGTGGTCCCCTTCCTACCTTAAAGTATCTGTACAAAAGGCTAAAAACGACCAATTCTGTGAAGGTAGAAGTACTTATATTTCAATAGATAACCATTCCCCTGTTCTTTCCCTATTCCACTCTTACAAGAATTCAGTCCCTCCCTCGACCTTCGTTTTCCCCTCCTTGTCCCACCCTCACAAGCCCCTGTCCCAAGATTCATTTAGAAATGATCTCACCCTTCTCTGCACGCGAGCCGGAGTACCACGCATCACTCCGCACCAATTGAGAGCTGGAGGAGCCATGGAGTCCATTAGACAAGGAGCTCCTCTCGAGTCCGTTCAGAGAAGAGGTCGATGGAGATCCATGGCCGGCCTCGCGCCCTACATAGAGGATACGGTAGACTCCCAGGGCGGTGCCCTCTCACTCTCTTGATGTTTCACCCAATTTTTCCCATTCGTTAGATTGTTTTCTTAGAACGAATTCGTCTTTGTGTTTCTTCTTCACCATTGCCTCATTTCCTTTTCGTTCATCTCCATTTGTTCCATTATCTTCATTTCACCTTTTTCCTGTGATTGTCCATCGTTCCATTGCTTGTTTTGTTTTGCTCCTTTTGTGTCTTTTGTTTCTTCCACCGCTTATATACTACATTGTCTGTGGTTAGTACCGAGCCGATAAAGCCGCTACACTACGAGCCAAACTGTAGTTATCACGTATTGAGGGATTACACGAAAGAAGTGATAACAATGCTTTCTCGCTTTCATTGTCTACGAGAGAGAGAGTTGCTATTCATTCAAAATTTGGTCAAAATTTATTAGTTGTATCATTGTTCTCATGATTTCGCATTCTCTGCCACAATCAGCTAGAGATCATGACTAGAGCGGAGTGCATGCTGGTTTTTTGTCTTGTCTTTTATATGTCGTTTTTTGTCTCCATTTTCAGCTTACTTCTTATTGGAGCATTTAGGATCCTCCTGCTTATCGCACACGGTGTACGCGTCACCGGGTGCCATATCGTTCTCGTAGTAGATCTGATAGTAGTTAAAATTAAATTTATGTACCCAGTGTGCCAATGTATTCCCGTTTCTTTCGTATTTTATAAGTATTTAGTATGTATTTAGCACATGCTCACGCATGTACGGTACAGTCTATGTTTATCTGCTGCTAACAATAACAAGGGGCGATTGGCAACTCGTCATAAATACCCATCTCAAAAGGTAAGGGCGAGTTATCAACCCCTTTTAAGTGTTTGTGTCCTATGTATCGTTCATTACGTACCAGCATTATAAAGTTATTATTATTATTATTATTATTGTTATTAATAGAGTTTACCTCGGTCTTGTGGTGTACATATTGCATGATCTTGGGAGGAATGTGCGGAATGACATCCTTATGGTGAACGATGCGATAGGAGGCCAACTAAATCATATGTTTCATCTTATATTTTCATTTTATAAAAAAACTGAAGCCAAGATATAATGCATGACCACAATGCTACTGAAAGATGTCAACCCACAATTTATGATCAAAATGTTTTGAAAAATACATTTTTTTATTTTTTTTATGTTCAATTTTTTTAAATTTATAAATCTCATATAGAAACACAGTTTTAAACACAGATCAATACTATATAGATGGACATTCTTTTCAAATTTCGATGTCGCCAAAATATAAGTAGTGATAACTTTTTTTCACTTTCTCTACGTTTGAACATAATTGGTCATCGAGAGTGTGTGTTCAAAAGATGATTTTGGTTAGATTGAACTTAAATTTATTCAAAAAATGTAAATAAAATTGTGAAATGGTTGCCTACCCTAGCATCCTGTTGATCAGCGTACGTTTGATCACCGACCCGCGGCATGCCCATCGTGTACAGAGTGATTCTGAACAATATTGAAACAATATTATTGTTCAACTATCAGATATATGAGGCCGTTTGCGTAAGAGTCGACTAAAACATGTGAAATCTGGCACAGTGAAAAAAATTTAATTTTGGGGATCGGGGTTCTCAAGGGTGCTGATGACGATGGCCATGTTCATTTTTCACCTAAAGCCACCGTTGAGGCCAGATGACGTCGCGTTGAAATCGCGTTTTCAGTCATTTCTCCTCAACCGGTGGTACTAAAATTTGCAGACTATGCACCCAGGGGCAGAATTTGATGACGATCACGCCTGTCTAATTCATTTTTCATGAAAAAGTTTCCGAAATTTTCAAATTCCGAATTACTCTCAATGGTCATAGTGTGTGAGTGAGATACATGGATCGGAGCGTAATGAGTTCAGGATCTCATAGAAAAAAATTCAGCCAATTTGCAGAAGATGTTTTCGAGAAAATCAACTTTTAGTGTAATCATTTTGCCATTGAAGTGGAGGCAAGAGGCGAGAGAGTGTGGTGGTGCGAGAGAGCAGAGAGGCAGGTGAGGCGACCAGAATAGGAAGGAAGGGAAGTGGTCGGGATTGTGTCTCTCTACTCTCTCGCACCTCCACACTATCTCGCTTCTTGCCTCCACTTCAACTGCAAAATGATTACACTAAAAGTTGATTTTCTCGAAAACATCTTCTGCAAATTGGCTGAATTTTTTTCTATGAGATCCTGAACTCATTACGTTCCGATCCATGTATCTCACTCACACACTATGACCACTGAGAGTAATTCGGATTTTGAAAATTTCGGAAACTTTTTCATGAAAAATGAATTAGACAGGCGTGATCGTCATCAAATTCTGCCCCTGGGTGCATAGTCTGCAAATTTTAGTACCACCGGTTGAGGAGAAATGACTGAAAACGCGATTTCAACGCGACGTCATCTGGCCTCAACGGTGACTTTAGGTGAAAAATGAACATGACCATCGTCATCAGCAACCTTGAGAACCCCGATCCCAAAAATTTAATTTTTTCATTGTGCCGGCACTTAGTCGGTTCTTACGCAAGCGGCCTCATATGCATAGTGAAAACATGCCTTGAAATGTTGTACATTTATGCATATTAGAAATGAAATATGCAAATGATTATAAAAGTTGTTTACAAGAAGAAGAAGATCGGGTGATCGCTGGCCTAGCAGTGATCACCCGCAGGACTCCGTGTGACTTGAACAACGGGTTGTACCTTTACCTTTACCTTTTACCTTTACAAGAAGAAGATTATACATGAACACGACCGAGGTTGATCGGGGATGAAATCCCATATACGGGAAAATAAGGATTTTCGATTTAGAAAATGTTGTTGAACAATATCTATACTTACTGGTCAACCGGGAACATTCGTTGCGCTATAATATGGGCTGCGGCTAGATCGGCCATAGCGCCTCCCAGAGAATGACCGGTAATCTGTAATGATTTTTTTCGGATTTGAATATTATATCAACAATTATAAACAAAAAAAAAACGGTTTTCTCGAAAAAAAAACATTTGAGAACATTTTGAGATATGTTTTAAAGATACCTCTCTAGCAACGTTCACTCATAGACAAATAAAGCGAGAGAGCTTTGTCATAGAGGAGATTCAAACTAGCAAACTAGGCTGTGCGTTTAGAGAATTCTTACGTAGAGCTTGAAGTTAGGGTTCTCTCTGAGTAACCGTAAGAGATCGTCTCCCAAACCGGCACGCCAGGTCTAAATGAAGGTAATATAATGATGTTTTTTGAATCGCTGGCCAAGCGGTGATCTCCGGCAGAACTATGCGTGTCTTGAATAGCGGGTTCTACCTTTACAATTTTTCACTTGTCAAATACATTAAACGAATTACAAGAGAGAGGATTAAAGGGAGAGTGACCTCTCTGAAGGGTCTCTTCATTGCGCACACTATTTCTCTGCTCTCTAACAACGATAGGGTGTTGACCGTTGAAGAGACCGTCGACAAAGGTTTCAATCCCTTTAAAGAAAATTAATTTACTAAACGTACAACATCGAATCCCGTATTGAAGTAGAGGGCCGCTTGTCCACCGTCTTTGAAATCACTCTGACATAAGGACAATTATTGAATATTTAAATCATTTTTTTAAACTTTCACTCATTTTTTTCATGCAAATCGCTTGCAAGTAATCGCTTGCAAATCGCTTTTTAGCTCTGTCGGACTAATTTAATTTTTATACTTTTTGGACGAATTGCAAGACAACGTATTCAATTGTTCAATCAATCAATCTCAATCAATTGTTCATCACCCAAAAGGACAATTATAGAATATATTTCCGTTACACGCGTCTTATATGTTCATGAATATTAAAAATAGATTCCAGAAATATTTTTAAAATGTATGTAATCAACTTGTTATATAATCGTATTGTTGATACCTTTGGCTCGAAAAGTGTAGTGTTGACCTCTATACTCAGCTGATATTTGTCTGTGGTTCCTCTGGAAATATCAAAAATTATGAATCAAGTTACGAAGATCAAAGATCAAAGATAAAATTACGAAGATCAAAGAGCACCTGAACACCAGACCAACGAAACCTCTCTGCCGATCGAGAACAGTGTACGCGGAGCAGGTGTCGTTGCTTGTCTTATCACAAAGAACTTCCACTCTTTTTGAAACCTAAAAGATCAAAGATCATGTTAGATAGTGATCAAAGATCAAAGATCAAAGATCAATTTACCTGAGCACCATTCAGGGCATTACTAATACAGATCTGAGGATTGTCAGCGTAAGCCGCGGATGAGAGAGGCATCATGACGGTACGAGCTAGAGTCTCATCGAAGTCCACCGCTCCGGCGAGTGCCGCGAGCGCAAGTACGAGGAATGGTAACATCCTGAAGATCAAAGATCAAAGATCAATAGTCCCAATAATCGATATTAGCTATAAACAACGAAGATAATGTACAGGAAGTATACGGAGATGATATGTGATAGTGTAAAAACAAATTCTTCCAGACCGTCAGATATGGGAGCTCAAGCTTGGAGAGGGCGTCTTCGGTATCTTACGAAAGAAACAAATCACTTTAAAAATGTAGATATACCACATATATCGAAGTTAAAATGGTAAAAGGAACAGTCAACCCGTTATTGAAGGCACACGAAGTCCTACGGGAGATCATTGCTTGGCCAGTGATAATTGGAAGGAAGAAAGGTAAAATATCGAACTTTTCTCACAATGCAATATGACACAAAGCATGACGATAGCGTGCTCGTTAGTCCTAACACAGACTTGATAAGCATTTTTGATGACTTTCTGCGGTAATAAAGATGGTGGCGGAGCGTTTGTGATTTTATTCGTGATTGAAATGAGAAGGGAAAGTAACAATAACAAAGTTTAGATCGAATCGATACACAGTTATATTTTTGAAAATTATGGATTTTGGGATAACTACCTTTTACACTTTCCATTTGTACATATTGGTAGTATGATTCCGCATCTCCTTGGATTACCACTGGCCTAGCAATTTTAGAACGCAAGACTTCGCCTGTTTTGAATAATCAGATGTACTTTTACCTTAAACCTCGTTTGTATTTGTAATATGATTTGAAACCATCATTCCTGGAAGCACTCCCTCAATGATAGAGAAAGCGTGTCTAATCATTTTGATCGTTGGAATTCGTTTAAAGATACCAGTCAAAATTCAAAACTTTAACCTTTCATAAAAGGCATTGTGCAGAATTCAAACAACAAATTTAATTATTATTTACTTCACTATCTGTCATGCATATATTACATAGCATCAAGCATAACATTGTTAATAATGACGATAACTTTCTGAAAATTCTTTGTTTAATGTTTTAATAAAACTGTTTTATGGACCATTTGCATAGGTGATATAAAGGTAAAAGGTAAAGGTACAACCCGTTATTCAAAGCACACGATGCCCTGATCACTGCTAGGCCAATTCAGTTCGGAGGGCCTAATCTCTTCTTCGGACCTACTTTACCGCAGGATCAATTCCCCTTTCGGGTGCCTTGGTGAGGTGGTTTGTGATATAATATCACCAATACCCATAAAGACTCCGCACAGAACAGTCAAGCACCTTTATATGCACATATTTACAAAACAATGTATGAAAACAAAACAGGACATAAGAATATCTACGGGCATCCATCATGGCCCCATCCGGAGACCTCCTTGCCGTAGTAGTGAGTGTGGTCATCGACGGAGGTGTTGAGGATGCTAAAATGGCAACGATAACATTTAACATAACGATAACATAACGAGGTTTTTAACATTTGTAGCATTTAAGGGCATTTGTAAGAATTTCCCCCGAAATAAATTGACTCTCCGATTTTGCCACACTCTCTCGCTTTCTTTGTCCGCAAGAAAGTGTATGGCCAGAACGGAGAGCTAAATTAACTCGGGTGTGCCTTTAACCATCTGTAGGAATACCATGAGACATAGACGTTAAAAAATAACAAGAAAAGAAAGCGAACTCTTTGTCCGAGCATCTCCACCCCTCTTGCTTGTCGCAAACAGTGTACGAAGCTCCGGCGGCCATGTCGTTGTCGTACCACACCTGAAGTGGGTAATGGTAAACCGATCCGGTTTATGGTTAAACAGACTGGGTAAAAGTTAACCACTCACCTCAGACGTATGGTGCTCGTATTTCATGAACTGGGGAGGGATGTGAGCGACGATGTCCTTGCTGTGAGTGACACGGAATGAGTCCACCTTAAAGATCAAAGATCAAAGATTAAAGATCAAACTACAAAGAACAACCTCCAAATATCAAACTACAAGGAATATTAATCAATGTTTACGAACCAAGTCATCATGGACATCGGCGTACTTCTGATCTCCGGTGCGGGGCTGTCCGAAGGTGTAGAGGACGATTCTTAAATTAACTTTGTAGTTTGATCTCATATATATTTGAACTTTGTAATTCGATCTCAGTTTATTATCCGTGTCGTATGATCTCAGATGCTTTGTTTTTGCAGTTTGATCTATGATCTTTGACCCTCACCTGTTCTTGGGGACGATACCGTTGGTTGAAATGTGAGCTGCGGCCATGGAAGCGAGAGCTCCTCCAAGGGAGTGGCCGGTGATCTGCAAATCAAAAGTTCATCTTCTTCATTAAATTTTTCGGCGTTTGCTGCTATTCTTATGCCGTTGTGGCATCGTAGTCTATTGCGTAATTTTAGTTAGTGATAGTTTAAAACTAAATAGCAAAGTCATACCCAGAGCGTGTAGGTGTGATACGTCTTTGCAAGATCCTGTAGATCATCTCCGAGTCCGTTGTTCCATACCTAAAAAAATATTATTATTATTTGAAAATAACGGAATTTACCTCTTTTACGAAAAAAAACGAGAAAAAAAGAAAATTTCTCACATCCATGAAGGCATCGTTGAAATACTTTGAGGTCTTTCCACCATCTTGGAAGTCTACCTTAAAATTACACCATTATTCCGCTCACTATTCACTGAAATCTACTTCTACTCCCACTTACAACATTTTAAAAAACTAAATAATTACCTTATCATCGAAAAGCGTGTCAGTGATCTCCGCGATCAATTGAGAGGTGTCGCTAGTTCCTCTGAAAAGAATTAATAAAAATAAATATAATAATGATAATTATGCATTTTCGAGAAATCACAGTGCAGAAAACAACGAATAAATTGAATATATGAGGCGATGTAGATCGAGTAGATATTAATTTCGGAGAATTCGTACAGTAAATGTAAACATGTATCAGCAATTTTATTGTTCAAGGTATTGTTGACAAAATATTTTTATTATCTACGGAATAAAATACAAGCACAAATATCAGGGATAATCATTGTAAACTACACACAGAAAAATGTGTTATCCACGCACAAAAGTGTTAAATATAACTCTTCACTGGTCTTATTCTCCGTGGGTAACAATTTTTCTCTTTGATTAAAAAATAAAATCCTGTAAAAAATAAATTTGAAATACCTGAATGACAGTCCGATGACCTTCCTGGTGGTGTCAACGAAAGTGAATCCAGAGCACTTATCCTTCTTGAAGTAGTCGCACGATAGGGTCACTTGTTTTGACAACTGCAATCGATATGTCAAAATAGTGGGTTACTTGATTTGACAACTTCAATTATTATTTCAAAATAGAGGGCGATTTTTTGTGACAACTGCCATTGATAAGCCATTGAAGATAGATTTATCAAAAAATAAAAATTATTATATTTGTCAACAAGAAAAATTTAATGGTGCTCACCACTGCTCCTTTGAGCTGACTGTCAAGACACACTTGCGGATTGTCGGAGTACGCAGCAGAGGCCAAAGGCAACATGGTGTTCCTCGCTGTTCCATCGTCGAAACGAGTGAGGGCCGACACGGAGGCGACGAACGATAGGAAGAGCAGACACCGCATCTGGATATAATTATTGATTAATAATTTCATATAAAAATTTTAAAAAGGTCACTAATCGTAAATTGTAAAAATAAATGAATAATGATGAACTCTGGATATGGACAAACAACTTTTCGCGAGAATCAATCGAAGTCAACACAAAAATGCTTAGAAAGATGTGGATCACATGTAGACGGTATATCGCTAGAACATAGTTTGCGAATCCAATATAACGTTAGCAAATTAACTTTATTGGCTGCGTGTATTACAGTGAAAACTTAAGAATTGCTTCAAAACGGAAGCTTTAAATGTGTAGAATTAATCTAAAGCTACAGTTGTTCGTTAGGATCACGATAATTACGATCTTTAAAATGATTAGAGATTGTGGAATGTAGTCAGCATATACGAGTGTTATATACACGTGATTGACGTTTGCAACCGATAAGCGGGTACGATAAGGCTGATAAAACGGAGTGAAACGGCTCTCAAAGATGGAAGATTATGCGAGAAAACGTTGTAGTTATCTCTGTTATCGCTGATGTCACATCGAGGCTAGTTTGGTCTCGACCATTATTGGTTTTTCGTGTTGCTTAAAGTGACGTACATAAATGAACATGAGGTTTACGTTTCAAACCATCAACGTGAAAATTGTTCTAGTTCACTGACGCTTAGTTAGAAGTTTGACCTAATGAATTTCTTTTTTTTCACTGAAGGTCGACTTTCATACATATTCGGTAGAAATTCCAACTTGATAAGCCTTCAAGTCTAACAAAATGCCTAAAAATCAATGCTGTCCTTTGTCAGTAACATATCATATCGTTTGATTTTATGGTTCGATGTGCGGTTTCGAATGCTTCCTTGTATAGGCATTATTTCTCTTAATCTGCTTCGCACATCATTTTGTGCATGTTGTGCTCTTATCATCACTTTTCGTCCATGTGCCTTGATAAATCAACAAATTGTAAGCGTGATCTTTATCACTCAGTAGTAGAGCGAATAAGATAAATATATTTATTTATGGATGAGACTATTGAAAGATTCATAAGTCCCTTCCAGCCAAGTAGGATATCCTGTTGTAGCTCCTATGCACATCCATAGCAATCATCATCAACGCATTTAGAACCCCCGCTGTGACAACGGAGACGCGGCGGAGGGGGTTACGGCGTATGCCCGTAAGGAAAATGCAACAACGCATTATAACGCACGGAACCTTTTGAGTGGGAATGTTACACGTTTGTTCAGCCTCTGTAATAGCGGGGCACAAGGGAGGAAGGGCGAATCCCGTTTTCTTGAGTTGGATGAAATATAAAGAGGGCGAAGCGGATGCCAGGCGGGTTTCGTGGGCTGCATTAGAGAGGGTGTGCAAACCGCAGACCACAGTGTTGGTTGGTAAAGTCGCCCCAGCATCTCTGTTGCCCCGCTATTCCCATCTCTCTCTTATGTTGAACTAACGTGATACCATAAAGCGGCTGAATGTATTTTCATTGAAGTAATATATTATATGTCGATTTATCGTTGTCAGAATCATCAATTCTCATTCACGACAGGGAAATAAGGAGATCGAAACATACTTTAACATCGCACGCTTCCAAAAAAATGTCTCGTTTTACTAATTCTCCCACTCTTTTTACTGACTTATTGTTTTTACAACAGTGAGATGCACTGCCGATATTGAGACAAAAACAATTATTTACAATACTATGCAATACATTTGTCAAGGCTTTATAGGCTGCGTGACATTACAAAGGTGAGGGACGTTGTTCGAGTTGCATTGAAAAGGAAATGGCTTTGGGTTGATAAGATTGCTAATGATCGAGACTTAAAGTGGAGCAGATCTGTAATCGATTGGACTCTTCGAGGACTTAAACGGGGACGAGATCCCTCCATTAAGATGGAAGGATCTCTTCATGCGAATCGCCGGTCCTACTTTCCTGAGACAAGCAAGAAGTCAGGAGTGGCCCACCAGGCACATCAGGGCCTACTCTTGATCGATGTGATTAAACTGTAAACTGTAAACCTTTATCAAGCACAATAACCACCAGGTGAATTGTCGCCACTAAACGACTGATAAATTAAATAATTGGACATCGGGATACGGTATGAGGGGTTTCATACAATGGATTTCATACATTTTCAGCACTAATTTCGATTTCGTTTTGTTCCCCTATTTTCAGAAAAATTTCTCTCAGAGGTGGAAGAATTAGAAATTGCGAGTAATTTCCTCCTCCCCCGACTTCCTCTTCCGTACTTAGTGCTGAAAAGATAAATGTATCATGTTTTGACAGTAATTGTAACTATCATCTTTGCTACCTAACTCGTGGCATCGTATTTATTCGCACTCCATTATATACCAAATAATTTGTAAGCTATTTTACTTTACTTTCGAACCTCATAACGTATATTATTGTCCGTATAAAATGTATTTGCATAATTGCATTGCTACTGCTGCTAAACAGAGGAAAAACTATCGATTAACTCCCCACTCTTTCCTCCTTTCCTACCTCGCTCTCTCTGATCTACCTACTCTCTCACCGGTGCTCTCTCTCTAAACATAGGAATTCATTGTGGCAGTGATTGGCCACTCTCGTACCAAATAAACAAGTGTATTTTATACGGTCAATATTATTACGTCATCGTATTGTATCGGGATATATTGCACACAGACTTGCAACATAAAAATCGAACTGTTTATCCACAGAACTATGTATTTTGGGGAAAAAATTATAAGCACCCAGCCTCTCCATATGCTTTCACTTTCTTGCCATAATAGTGCTGGTGATCATCGATAGACGGATCGAAAATGCTGAAATGATAATAATAATCGATATGTTTTGCAAACAGTTACAAATAAGATTTTTTCTATAAATGAACTCGAAATAGATAAGTGGGTTGCAAAGATTTTTATCAAACACATGGCGATCATCAAATTGATAACGATTTCATCCAATGTCAATCATAGTAGAGGATGATTAGAAATATTTTGTATCTACTATATGTGAGTTCTTTCGATATAAGAGGGGATAGAAAAAGCATATCGTATAATATTGACTTCACACTTTTTCTGCCACTTATGAAGTCGTCAAATGTATACTAACCCCTCTTAAAGATGGAGGCCCTCGAATGTCTATGCAATACGTAACATCATTTGTGCAAGAGATTAGTGATATGCAAGAAATTAGCGTGGACAGGCATCTATCCCTTGGTGTAGTGGTAAATGCTAGCGTAACGTAACTTGTTAGCGTAACGTCGCGGGTTCGAAACCTATTGCCGAACTTTCTTATTTTCAAAATTTCGCGCCGTTGCCTGTACATCAAGCATGATTCGTTCATGATTCTAGCGATCAATAAGCTGAATTAGCATAAAATAATCTATGAACAGTATGCAGAATCACTTTGGCTATATTTCTGTCTTCACAGTTTGTTCACGAAAATATTCGCCGGACTCCACCTTTAAATGTTCATAGTCAGTCATTTACAGATGAGAAAGGAAGTACAGTGTGCTTCCTTTTTCCACTCCTTGGAACTTTTTTTTGATAACATCAAATTTATAAAATTAAAGTAAAGCTCACAATCGATCGGAACATTTCATGTCTTCTTGATTCGGGCAAACGATGAAGGAGTCTCCAATATTCATGGAATTGTTGTAAAAGACCTGAAAAATCGACATCAAAACTGTAATAAAATTTTGTTCCAGAATTTGATCATGTGCATGGATTCTGGCACAATGTGTAGTTATTTTACGCGATGCCATAACCACAATAAATCGTTGCGTTACGTTTCAAATCACAAGATGATTCCATGCTAACAAATCGATGGTAACAAAAAAAATGCTAACAAATCGAAAATAAAAAAAATCGATAAATAACAAATGTAAATCGATTACCTCACTCTTATGGTGGACGTATTTCATGAACTCGGGAGGAACATGCGCGACCATGTCAAGATGATGCACCACACGAAAGGCATTCTTGACCTGAATTGTTTCTAAATCAAAGACCAAAGATCAAGTATAGAGATCAATGAACACCTGTGTGGGTGATTATAAATATCTTATTTTACCACGTGTTATCGATGTTAATTTACTTCCAACAATATACATACAACGCGGGGCATAATGATTTTTTTCACTGTTTTTTTGCTATTTTTTCAAATTTCTGAAAACAACAGAACCGAGCTATTGGTAAATGGTGGAATGCACCCTATGACGTGTTCCTCAACTAGCGACTATAGCTCGAAATGCTAAAATGAATTTAATTGAATTACAATTAGTTTTGGTTACATAACATTGTAATTTTTGATTTTTGGTTTTACCAGAATCCCCAATTTAATATTATTTCAATCACTGTAATCGTGAATAGGGAAGAACTGACAGGGAAGTGCACCATCGTTCGATTTATCACCCGGTGATTCATGACCACTGCTAACCACATGAACTTTATCGAGGGATAGAGTGGATCTATATTTTATGGTAATGCGCTAACCAGGTTATCATGAACATCGGCGTAATCCTGATCTCCGCTACGCGGCTGACCGAACGTGTAGAAGAGAATTCTGCGATTATAAAGAATGTTCATAATTATTCGACAATTATGCCATTATGTCATTGATCTGGCTGATTACAATGAATTACAGTAGGAAATTAAAGGCACACCCGAGCTAATGTTACTCTCCGCGCTGACAACGCTCTCTCGTAGAAAAGAGAGTGAAAGTACACTGCCAGAGCGGAGAGTTTAAAATATCCTCGGGGTGAGGCGGAGTGAAAGCCTACCGAAAAAATTGATTTTTTTTCAAAAATTTAAACTATTTATAAAGGAACCCACTTATCACCATCGATCAATTCAAGAGAAGCTATATGAGCGGAGGCAAGGGAAGCGATGGCTCCTCCTAGAGAGTGGCCAGTGATCTACAATATCCATGGATCATTGGGTTAAGTAACACTTCACTTTCCAAAGAAATTATCACAAAATTCAGATAAACGTTGAAATGCAAATTCTCTTATGTGGTGTTACATTTTCAAAACGTGCGCACGGCGTGCGAACGTTTTGAAATGCACGGAGTGCATTTTTCTATACAATACATTTATCTTATCAGCACTTAGTGCAGAAGAGTAATCAGGGGCAGGGGGGAATTTTCTTGCAAGTACTTTCTTCCGTCTCTGAGAGATGTTATTCTCCATTCAAGAAAACGATCGAAGTGAAACTTGTTTATTGATGTAGAAAACCCACGAAAAACGTGCCGCTATCGTCCATTAGGCCTGCTTGACAGTTGGAAGTACACCTCCAGGCATTCCAAAGCCTTCTAGGAGTGGATTCGTCTGTTGATCATTTTCATTTTTCTATACGGTGTTACATTTTGAAACGTGCGCACGCCGTGCGCACGTTTTGAAAATGTAACACCACATTAGAGATAGGCTGTATAGCTGCTATCATAGAATAAGGTGAGCTTATCTCACATATGAGAGAATGTTTCTCTAACTATAGGTCGCTCCCAGTAATTTCAACCATAAAATAAACTATTCCCTAGTAAGTGTCGCATCGTAGATTACCTGCATCGCAAATATGAGAGAGTTTGACTCACCCATAATTCGTAACCCTGATGATCTCTGATCAATTGATTCAAATTTGCTTCGAGACCTCCAACCCACAGCTGAATATAGCCATAATTAGTTTTTCTTTCCCGAAAAAGAATTATAGTCGAAAACAAATAATACTATAATAAAAGCACAACGAACAGCATTGAAAGCGTCATTGAAGTATTTGGAGACCTTGCCACCGTCTTTGAAGTCGACCTAAAACTCTATGTTTGATTAATCTGAAAAGTTGTAATATCATTCCGGACTGAATTAGCCTTGAAATATCACTGGCCTAGCAGTGATAACCCGCAGGACTTCGTGTGCCTTGAATAACGGATTGTATCTTTACCTTTACCTTTTTATATCATTAAAAATTCTTGAGCTAACCTTTCTCTCGAAGACAGTCTCCTTTAGTTCAAAGTACAATTGAAGAATGTTTGAGGTCCCTCTGAACACTGAGAGATTTATCTTTGATCTTTGATCTTTGAATATAAACCTGAATGAGAGCCCAATGACCTTTCGAGTGTCATCAACAAACGTGAATCCGGAGCACATATCGTGGAAGTAATCACATTCCACTATGAACCGCTGACTCAACTGAAACTTCTGTGCTGTTAAAATCTTGGAAAACTAAATGGAAAAGTGAAAATCGGTGCTAATTTTGTGATTGTAAAAGCAGTTGGAAAAGTAGTAGTCCAACACTCGCGTAAAGGGTTTTGGTTGTAAAAGTTTGTCATTTACGAAGATATGCTACTTTTCCAACTACTTTTACAATCACTACACTGAGAGCAAACTTACCTGGCAAATCGTTACCCATCCCCATTACCCTGACAAACGATTACCCCAAATGTTGAATGCAGCCTTACGCGGTCTTTATGGCGGGAACGAATTGAATGAAAATAAAGGGGGATCGAATATTGGGTAACGGGATGTACTGATATGATATTTACTAATAAATAGCATTCGACTATAATGTGCTTGCCAATTTAACAAAACAATTGGTAATCTTTCACTCCAAAATGCATGGGTAATCAGAATATCCCGAATATGGGCAAACGAAAACCTCGATACACGTTGTTGGGTAACGATTACCCCATATTTGGGTAAGTTTGCTCTCTGTGTACTTTTCACTTTCCAAGATTTTAACACCACTTTATTTCGTGGAAGTATGGAAACCTAGTTATGTTTGAAATAAGCAGATTGAGTACGCCCCCAACTCGTAAAACCAAAACATGCAAAATTCAATTTTTAGTTGCAAATAGTTGTATTTGTTGTATACGGTACATTTGCTGTATCTTTCGATCCTAATTGGAGAGATTTCTTAGGACCAACCCGTTCATTTTCTGATCTAAACATGCTGCAGTAGAGCAAATCAAAAACGATATGCTAACACTGCTAAATATCTGATGATTCACATGATAAAGTATGAAAAATGGAAAAAAAAAGATTGTTAACCTTCTCCCCTCTTCCCTCTGTTATTAATGTGATTATGAACATTTATATTTGATGGAATAAATAAATAAATAAATAAATAAATAAATAAATAAATAAATAAATAAATAAATAAATAACCTTGGCTCCATTCATTTTCTGGTCGAGACACTGTTGTGGACGATAGGAATACGCCGCGGCGGCTATTGGCATCATGATTTCTCTAGCTAGGGTATCATTGAACTCTGCGGCTACAGAGACACACAGAAGGAGGACCACCAGTAACCGCATCTGTACTATGGAGAATGAAAGAAATGATCAATTGCACGCATACGTGCACGTGCAGTTTGTGCAAATTTAATAAAATTAGTGAACAAACAAAAAGTAGTTTGGTCATTTCTTTGATATATGGTAAATTAAATTAAATTAAATTAGCACATGGAATACACGATCTGCAAACGTGCGGTCGTTCAGAAATGATTTCTCACTAAAAATGAATGAGAAATCGCGCGTCAACACCGTCCATTTTGCGTCCATCTTTATTGCCCTTTTCGCTTCAAGCTTTCCTGAATCCAATCTCGCTGCATCGTGTTCTTTCTCACACGCTCACTTCTCGCGCCAATACCTCACTCCTGTATAATACAGTAGCGCTATCAAATGACGTACGCCTATATAGGTTTCCATGAAAATCGGCAAACCGTTAGCCGGCAATCGTGACGTCTCAACCGTAGACGGAGTCGTTTGCCAGAGATCCCCCCCCCCACGTTTGCCGGCAAACTGTTTGCCGATGCTCATGGATACGGTCACTGGTCGTATCGGTAGAAAACAGGACGATAGGAGATGTGATAACTTGCTCCATGCGTACCATCTATGTTCTGATCCGATCTGATCCAATGCCCAATTTTGTCAGTTTCTCCAGCTTTCCAACCGATGTCTCCACGAAGAAATGTTGATATTGTGCGCAACCGCCGAAGAAATCGCATCAGAATTATCAATCCACATTAACAATGAAATAAGAAGATTGAAACTTACGCTGATACATTTGCGCAGGAAACCATACGAATTTCCGAATCAAAATGTCGATTTCCTCGAAACTCAGGTCGATTAGGCACTTTCTGAAAACGGATTCGTAATCAGCATCGAAAACTGATCCTAGTCATGTTATTGCCATCTCATATGGCCAGGACAAGTTGCGACCATCCCCTTGTAAATGCGACAAAACGAAACGTAACCTCCATATGCATCTTTTCTGCCTAACATTGCCACTGATATAGAGGGACAGACACCTTCGGATAGTGTTCGGAGACGAATTCAAACCTACCAGCGACTTCTCCACAATAGACCACGTGATTGGTGCTGCAACGAAGTTAATTTGGTGGAAAGTTGACAAGGACGGATTGGGGGACCGCCAAGACCACATTTTCCATTGTCTTCTGTTTGGGAGCGTTCTCATAATTCCTGTTCTTCACGCAGAGTTCGATAAAGGTGTTTCCGCGTAAATTCAAGTTACCAACATATCTTTCACTGGCAGACAACACCACCCATCGACAGTTAAAATGACCGATCAGAACTGACTTGTGGCCTATCGAGGCAACAAACAAAAAACAAAAATTGATAATCTAGAAAGTAAAACCATGATGCAAAATGTGTGCGATATTATATAACTTTGGATAGTTAAGTGTTATTGATTGTGTTAAGTCATTCGCCCGGTTTCCCTACCATCGAATTGTCTACATAATAATACTAGTCATGTTATATTGTCATAGAAGAAGCCGTAGAAGAAATCACATCAGAATAATCAATGCACATTTGCAATGAAATAAGAACATTGAAACTTACATGGACATTGCACGCTGATACACGGAAACTGCTACATAGAAGGGAGTTTGACAATCTCGTGTCGCTACACTCACAGAAAAAAACCCTGGCTCGTGTACCCCTGTGCACCAAACACTGAACGGTTAGGGTTGAAACACTTGTATTTCAGGGTTCTAAGGTAGAGCTTTAAAACCCCCTTGAGCAAGTGTTTTTTTTTTCTGTGAGTGTAATTCTCCCATTCTTTCAGTGACTTATTACAACCACACTCGATATTGAGACCATAGCAAATATTTACAATATAATAAAATGACCTTTATCAAGCGCAAAACCATCGGGCAATCATTGTACAATTATTTATCGTGGTATATTACACATAGTCTACATTAAAGCGAACTTTTTATTGAAAGAACAATTATGAAAAATATACATTTTATTGGCATCCAGCCCTTCCAAAATCGGCGATTTCCTTGCCATAGTAATGAGTGTGATCAGAGATGGACGTTTCGAAAACGCTTAAATATAAATTTATAGATATTAATATTGTAAACTAGCGCAGTTAATAGTCAAGGAATACCATCGTTATCAAAAAATGTTCATTGTTCCCTTTCGAAATTTAGATGAAATTAAAATTTCAAAATTTCGGATGGCCTTCTTAAAGGGAGCGTTACCTCACTCAATGGCCTCTTCATTGTGCACACTATTTCTCTGTTCTCTAACAACGAGAGAGTATTGCGCGTCGAAGAGACCATTGAGAGAGGTTACGCTCTAGGGTTGGCAATAACGGACACGCATTGCGGGCCCGCAATGCTTGTTAAATCATTGCGGGCCGCAATAGCATTGCGGGCCCGCAATGACTACTTTATTCCTATCTGGCCACTTTTTGTGATCGGTCGTTCTTTTGTTCTCTTCACTTTCCTTCGCTCTCTCGTTTGCTTGAGAGAACAGAATCATTGCGGGCCCGCAATGCCATTGCAGGCCCGCAATGATTTTACACCGCATTGCGGGCCCGCAATCATTAGAAATAAAGAGTCAAGGCCATTGCGGGCCGCAACCCCCGAATAGCCAACTCTATTACGCTCCCTTTAATTTAAATAATGAAAGGTAGCTCACAATTGATCCGAACATTTCTTGTCTTCTTGATTCGTGCAAACGACGTAGGAGTCTCCGATGTTCATGTCGTTGTTGTAAAAGACCTGAAAAATTGATATCTAAAAAATGATATAATATTGTTCCAAAATCGATCATAAGTTCAGATGCAATTTAGAATATGATATTATAAGAATCGTTCTTGTATAGGTTTTGAGTGGCGATGCCATATGCACAATATGCCGCTTTGTTACGTGTCAAAATAACCGAAGATTGCATTCTAAATCGATTACCTCACTAGTGTGATGAACGTACTTCATAAACTCAGGAGGAACATGGGCGACCATATCGCGCTCATGGACTACTCGGAAGGCATGCTTGATCTAAAAAAAGTAATAAATATATCAAATATTAAAAGGTCTAATTTGTTATACTTATTTAAATAGTGTAGTAGTGATACTAAGCCTATTGAAACGTGGTCGATGTTTCGGCCATAGTCTAATTCAAGTGAAAATGATAAGTACCCATTAAATACCAAAGAAGGGAGAAGTATGTGTTGTTAGATGGACTAAATTTGAGTCTCGAATAAATTAGCATTTTTAGTCCAGACTAAATAAAGATCAAGGATGCAATGTGTGTGATTTATTGAGAATGATTAAAGGCAGACCCCTACCTAATGTGAAACTATCCGCGATGGCCACACCCCCTAGTTTCTTTCTTTGCGAGAGAATGTGACCAGAGCTGAGAGTAACATTAAATTGGGATGTGCCTTTAGCAATCTTTTTTTAACCCACGATTGATCAATGTTAATTTACTTCCATTATTATGTGACATTGTGAACCACAACGTTGATTTTTCGGTTTAAAGGGAGCATTACCTCTCTCAATGGCCTCTTCATTCTGCACACTATTTCGCTGTTCTCTAGCATCGAGATAGCATTGCGCGTCGAAGAGACCAGAGAGGTTACGCTCCCTAAAACCAGAATTATATGGTAATGCTCTGACCAGGTTATCATGGACGTCGGCGTACTTCTGATCTCCGGTACGCGGCTGACCAAACGTGTAGAGGAGAATTCTGTGATTGTAAATAATGATCACAGTTATTCGACAATTTCATCATTATGTCATAGATTCGGATGTCGATAACGACGAATTACAGTTGGAAATAAAATGCTGCTAGAGTTGGAAGCATATCGAAAACATGGGGGAGGCCCCAGCGATTGACAACAAGTGAAATACGACTCGTACACGGGGGACCAAAGTTTTGTAAAGAAACTTATTCATCAACCTAATATTTTTTAAATTTAAATTATTTATAAAGGAACTTACCTTTCAGCATCGAACCACTCAAGAGATGCAATATGAGCTGAGGCAAGGGATGCGATGGCTCCCCCAAGGGAGTGACCGGTGATCTATAATATTGATTCATCGTTAGTGATATGTTAGGGAGTGTTGTAGAATTTAAATTGACAGATTAATTAACATGGAGTAATTGCAATATTACATTTATTGAATCTTCGATAAAAATGGAAATGCTCGATGAAAATGGGTTCAACATTTTTTATTGGATTTTCCTGATTCTTGAAACGTTGGAATACTCACCCATAATTCGTATCCATGATGGTCTCCGATCAATTTATTCAAATCCGCTCCTAGACCTTCCTCCCACAGCTGAAAATCAGTTTTTTTTTTCAAAAATAGTATGGTCGAAAGCAAATAATACTAAAGTTTAGAAAACACTAACATCATTGAACGCGTCATTGAAGTATTTGGAGACCTTGCCACCGTCCTTGAAGTCAACCTAAAACATTACTTTTGATCAATATTTTAATGCGATCAGTTTTAATATCAATAATTTCAAAGCTTAACCTTTCTCTCGAACCCAGTTTGCTGTAGTTCAACGATCAATTGAGCAGTGTTCGAGGTTCCTCTGAAAATTGTGAGATTGATCTTTGATCTTTGACGTTTTATTGTAAACCTGAATGCGAGCCCAATGACTTTTCGAGTATCATCGACAAACGTGAATCCGGAGCACTTATCGTGGAAGTAATCGCATTTCACTGTGACCTGTAGACTTACCTGAAATTTATTTCATGGATTCAAAGAAAACTATATTATGTGTAAAATAACATTACTCTTAATGTATCATTAGCAAAACGCGCAAATTTCAATTATTGGTTATACATAGTTTTAGCGTAGCCGACATATCGACTGTCGACAGTGCATTTGTTGATCTTTTATTGTAAAGATTTGTTGGGACCAACCCTAGCTCCGTTCATTTTCTGATCAAGACACTGTTGTGGCGAATCGGAGTAGGCAGCGCCTGATAGCGGCATCATGAGGTCCCTGGCTAGCGAATCATTGAAATCAGCGGCCGCTGAAGCGCATAGAAGCAGGGCGACGAGTAACCGCATCTGGAATATTTTCAATAGAATTCAATCCCGGATCAAACTTCCCATAATACAATAAAACAGAGGTTGATCATGGCTACACTAAAAAGACAGAAAATCCCTATTATTCAGAGAATACGACTAGAAGAAGACTTTTTTTCCATCGAAACAATCGGGATTACTGTATATCCCTATCGGTAAAACGTGATGATAGCTCTTATCTTTAGCATGGCACAACTATGCTTATATGCCCGTGATAACAATGATAACTGACTGATAACGGGCTTAATCTTCTAAGAGATGGCGTGGAATCGAAATGGATAGAAAATTTCCGATTGTTGTATGCGTCTCTCAAGTTTGCGTGCTCTCTCGTCGGTTCTCTGACTGGCCCTCTGCATTTCCGTGATATCTGGTGTGCTTGGCGATAGACTGATTCGTTTTGAGTCATTTCGAATTGACAATGAGCACTGTCTTATCATTTAAATGACGCATTTTTTGAAAACTTATCGTAAATTATCGAAGAGAAGTACCTCCATCGACAACGAAAAGGAAAAGACCAAACTACTTCGAAGCCCAGTCTGGACACATTTTCTACCAACTATGACGATCAAATAAGAAAGATCAATATCGTGACTATTCTCGGTATTTCTGATTACGTTATTATCAAATCATCCGTTAATCACTTTCTTATCGCTTCAAATGGACGTTTGAACTAATCTGTTGATGATCTGTGGAAAGACTAGACCGGAGCCTCATCTTGTGACACAAAACTGATTGGAGGATTAGTCTTTCTAGATAGATAGTTATCAGTAACTGTCATCTATCTGTCGTCACATTCCTATCGCACTTTCGTTTAACAGTACACAGTGCAACAGTCATGGGAAGCCAACTTCTTCGGTCATCTCCAAACTGCCTGCCGATCTTCTCGGATTTGTGAAATCGAAGACGCGCATATGAAGATCAAAGTCGGTATTCTGGGACTGTCGGAAGTAAGAAGAGCTTTTCCCCATGCACATCAGAGTCCTACTCTTGATAAATGTGTTTAAATCGTAATCGTAATCGTAAAGTGCTGCAAAATAAGAACAATTGTATTACATGCATTATAACTTTCCATTTAAAATTCGGAATTTTGATTTTTTTAGTGGTCTTGATTTGAAACGTTTGCATTAGATTAGAATACAATGCTAATATATCAGAGCAGAATCGAAATTTTATTCGGATTGTTTTGTTATGTGACTCTGACATTTGACATGGCCATTTAAAGATGGAGGCTCTCGAATGTCTATGCAAAAGCATAACATATCTATTATGCAAGGGACAAGAAACGCAAGAAATTAGCACGGCCATTCGTCAATCCCGTAGCGCAGAGGTAAAAGTGCTCACTAGTAAGCGTAACGTCGCGGTTTCGAAACCTATTGCTGAACTTTCCTACTTTCATAATTTCTCGCCTTTGCCTGTACAATCAAGCATGATTCATTCATGATTCTTGCGATCAATAAGCTGAATTAGCATAAAATAATTTATGTATGGTATGTAGAATAACTTTTGCTATCTTTCTGTCATTACAGTTTGTTCACGAAATATGTGTGCAAATATCGTTTAATGGGTATTTCGTAGCTGCATTGACATGAGGTTTCTCCATTCCGAACGATTTTGCCCCACTTGCAAGAAGACCAGCTGACTTCACGAAATCCTGTCTCTGAAAGGTGGAAAATTTCACAATCACAAAATTTCCGGAAACAAGAAGTTTGCCGACATGATAAACCGGTCAGAGCATCACCGTTTAATTGGGGATCTTGGTAAAACTGAAAAATCAAATGGTTTATTGGAAAGGTTCTCAGTATTTATTTATTTATTTATTTATTTATTTATTTGATACACCCGTGACAGGTGCGACAGCAAATACAGAAACGATGAGAAAAATAATTATAATAATGATGGAAAGGACTTGGGGAATGTGATAGGGGTTTATCGATAGCTATCAAATCGCCAGTGATCCAGTTTGAGTGAGGTGGACGAGGTCTCAGAACGGGAAGGGGAATTTAAGAAAATCATCGAATAATTGTCAGATACAATTTTTTTCGCATCCTATATGATGAATTAATCCCTCTTATCATCACAAACGTAATGATAAAACTCAGCATGACTCTGCCCAACCAGACTGTGATTACAATATGGACTAGTTCGATGGAGATTATAGAGAGACTAATAGAGACCAAAAAAACTATGTTGCTATTCTGTTTATCATAAGGATGCAATGAAACTATTCCAGGTGGTATTATAGCATTCATCAGGAAAGGCGCGTTGCCTTAATTTTTTTTTAAATGTGACATTGTATTAAATAATGATTCTCTTCATTTATTAGGAAAACTATGCAAACAAATATATCATTAAATGCACTCCAGAGCAAATATGAGACTCCCCGCTTTGCCAACGCTCTCTCGTAGACAAAGAAAGCGAAAGAGCATTGCCAGAGCGGAGAGTGACATAAGATCGGGTGTGCCTTTAACATGCAACACCACAAGCTAATTTGAAAATCTCCACTCTGGCCACACTCTCTCGCTTTCTTTGTCTACGAGAGAGCATCGCCATAGAGGAGAGTGAAATTATCTCAGGGTGTGATTTAAGCATGCAACACCATCGAAACGCCGTCAAGTTGCAACCACGAGCGATAAATTTATTTGTTTCTTATCAAATTGATGATGTCGAGGAGTATTATCTATTCTGTTATCAGTTGATAATAACGTTGCGGATCACGATTTCCACGTTTTTTCATGCACCGTTAATAACGGTGCAAGATTTCAATCCGTTCCAGGCGTTTGCCTCATTGTGTCGACACTATGTCCGAGGAAACCCGACGGAGGATAACTATTTGCATATTGCATCGTTACATTTGCCTTACGTGCCTACGCAGTAACCCCCTCCGCCGCGTTTCCGTCGTCACGGCGGATGTTACGGCGCAGGCACGTAAGGCAAATGTAACGATGCTTTGCGAACGGAGAGGGTGCGGGCAAGAATCGCCCACGTCGACCAAGCATTTGTTTTGTACTGGGGTGACATATCGGTAAAAGGGGAGAGTGGATATTTGAACTTATTTTAAATATAAAATCACAATACTTGATAAAATATTACATGTTTTAATGATTTTATGCAGAGATGTTTTCTCGATCGATAAAAAATTTCAACAATAGATTCTTGGATTCTGCTTGCCTAACTCTGCAGCGCACAGAGGGTATGCGAAATCAGCATATATACCATTATCGTAGAAAATATCCATGAATCAAAACCGTTTACCAGCATTGTAATTTTGGCAATATGCATATAACAAAATGTAAACACAATGTAAACAGTAACACAATGTACAACTCTTTTAAGCCTTGTTCTTTCACGGGTTATCAAAGATTCTTCGGGTAACAATTAAGATATGTCAAGATACTTTGACATATTTTCTAATGATACAATACATAATAACGTTCGAACAATCATACTTCTTTCAACTTTGAAAAAGAGAGATAAAATATGGGTGTTAGCGGTTAATTTTACTTTTTTTAAACGTTAATACCTTATCCGATACGTTATTGACCGTATAAAATACACTTGTTTGTTTGGTACGAGAGTAGCCAGGCACAGCAACAATGTATCTCTATGTTTAGAGAGAGCGCACAAGTGAGATAGTACGTAGATCAGAGAGAGCGAGAAAGGAAGGGAGGAGAAAGTGGGGATATGATTATCTGTTTACTATTAGCAGCCAGTATCAAGGCAATTACAAAAGTACATTTTATACGGACAATAGCGTAAGTTTGAGAGTGTAAAGTCCATCAGCGACGAGTAATTGAAGAGTGCACTTGGTAAGAGACATACGATGAGCACTTCGTGGCCGCGTGGCGCAATGGATAACGCGTTTGCCTACGGAGCAGAAGTTTTACAGGTAAAAAAAAACCATGGGGTATTCCTTTAATTGTTGTCGTAATCGATAAATAAATTAACAGCGAATGATGTTCTCGCTTTTAGAAGAACTCCTTGATATATAATACCAAATAATCTCATTGATCTACAAGACAATTAGAATGTATAGTTTATGAGATTTTGGGAACACTTTTAAGAACTTATAGAATTTTTTTTGCATTCTCCTCTTTGTGGTGCATTTTAGTTCCAATTCAGAAGTATACTTCATGTAAATCAGGAAATTTCTCGCTCTTATCATTTTCACTCTCATTCATACCAATTTCTCACACGACGAGTGGCTGCTCTCTACTGATGGTACTCCTTTCCTTACTCGTCTTCAGCCTCACTATTGGACATTGGTTTGCTCAATCGTGTCTATATCTTTGTAAGCTTTCAATTATTCAAGCCTTTCACAATCGGTGCAATGCTTGAAAGTGAACAATCTCACTCTCCCGTGCCCAACATCGTGTGGTGAATCCGAGTACATACAACTCAGTCACTTATTCAATGGTTCTGCAACGGAGACCTGCACTCGTAATTGTCACTACGAGTTTCTACCAGTAGATGTCGTAGGAGAATATTCTCGTCGTACTATTGGCCATCATATGGTTGTGAACGCAGGATGCGCGGTAATATCATCATCTCGATTTAACTATGTGTATGATTTTTCAGCTCGCTAACTCCGGTACAGGTACGGAGCATTGCAAGTTTAGAGAACTGCAGACCTGTACTTGCAGCACGGAGTAAGTCAATCGATTCTTATCATTTGTTTAATTAGTATTTGTGAAAATTTACAGCTTACTAGGGGATGCTCCCAACTTAAGCTGGCCATATGTAGGGGCCGCAAGCTCCGCCCACCTTGTGTGCACCCAAAATCGGCGAAAAACGAGATGAGTAAAACACAAACTGGCCCATATGGCCCATATTAGATGGGAATAACTTACCTGAATCAGTTTCGATGCTGATTACGAATCCTTTTTTCAATCGTTGCTCAATCGAGCTGAGATTCGAGAAATTCGATACTGAAATTCGCTAATTGATTCGGAAATTCGTGTGGCTTCCTATATAAACCATCCTAATGCGTTCATAAACTCATCCATCTAAACACCTGCTGCTGTAGTTTAGTGGATAAGGTAGGTAAGTTGTGAATTTTTGAATCAAATAGTAGAATTTCAATATCGATTTTATCTAAGCTCAGCTCGATTATGCAGCGTTTGAAATCGGATTCGTTATAAGCATATGCAACCAGTTTTCGATATCGAAAACACGTTCAGGTCAGTTATTTCCATCTCATATGAACCCAAGTTGGGAGCATCCCCTTGTTAGAACTTTTAACATTGCCGAACAAACGCTCCATGCATAACCTGTTCCAATGTAGTTTTCATCGGCAGTGGAACTAAACTGTGTTATGCCGATTTTTTATCACATAAAAGCCTAACAGGCAAAAAATACGGAATATACGAAATAGCGACATAGAAAATACAGAAAAAAACCTTGACAACTGAAGCACCAAACTATATGAAGTGAAATCGACCCATACGCGCAAGTACAGGTAGGTGAGGGATTCCGAAAAGTATTTTCAAAAGTTGCTAGGATGATCTTTAGATCATTGATCAGATCCGGAAAATCGATATTTCTTCTTACAACGACCCCCTGGTTCGAATCCCCGCGAATGCAACTATTTTTGCGTATTTTTCCAAACGTTCTTTTCATTTGATTTCATGTTTTATCAACATTTCTGGTAATATACACATATAATCAAATGTAGGAGATAAGAGTCGAACCAGGGGGGGGGGGGTCATGACGATTTTTCGATTTTCCCGATCTGGTAGATCCTACCTAGCAACTTTAAAAAATACTTTTGGGCATCCCTCATCTACCTTTACATGCGCTTATGGGTCGATTCCGTATAGTTTGGTGAATACCTTGTGAGGTCGTCTGGCAGTGCACTATTACAGATAAATTTATTTGTCCGCACTTATATGAGGTCAGATATATTGATTTAGCCTCTTGTATTTGAGAGACCGTTTGCGTAAGAGTCGGGCAAATCTGGGTTGGTACAGCCAAAAATTGTTACATCCTCAAAACTTGCGTACAGGGGTTATCGACAACGCTGATCAAGATGCACATAGTTTTTTTTTTGGCTCCAGTGGTCCCGCAACGCCTGGGCGGGATTACGGTAAGATCACTTTTTCAGGCTATTCTCGGTGCATGGTAGAGCTAGAGGTATGAAAATTGGGTTACTGGGGCAGAATTCCAAGGCAATGATGGCTGTCTACTTCATTTGTTTTGAAAATTTTCCAAAAGTTCGAAAACTGCAACTTTTGATGGAGACGTTTGCTGCCCTAGCGAGTATGACAGCTCGAAGCGGCGTGACGAGAGGATTCCAACGATGTATTACAGGGTGCGCCAAAATTACCCGAACTGATTTCACCATTATGATTCCCAGGCCCCCAATGCACATGCGCAACCCCTATTGCAGCATCATGACGAGGGATCATTGACCACTCCCTATTCAAGGTTTCAAGTCAGTTAGTCAAGTCGTCTAGTATTGGGGAAGTCAAGTCGACTGCGACCCCTCATTCTCAAGTGTACAAGGTAGATTGTCATAGTTCATCAGCTCGGCTTTCACGAGTCGGCTGTATCCGATACCGGTATTGTGTACCAAGATCTTGGTACTGACAAGGAACGTCCGGGTAGAGGTAGATCGATTTTAATTTCCACCGCTACAAACCGAGATCCCATCCGAAAGATGGTGTTTCGAAATCACAAGTTTACGATCTGGGGACTCGATATCTCGAACACTTCCATTCTTCGTCAAGTACAGTAAACTGTTAGAACCGAATGAGCGACAGATCAAGCTCCGCTGAGAACGGTGACCTCAACTTTTTATGCGTTGTGCTAGGTCCGCGCACTTCAGTACGATGTTCAGCGAAGAGAATATCCTACCTTTAAAGACAACCTGAATATCGAGAACAACAGAATCATTGCCTCTGATCTTAAAGAATCCTACAAGACGGCTGGGGTCATGGGTCATATCAGTCTTCCACAATACGCCAAGGTTTTAGCTGCTGTTTGCCCAACTGGAAAGTCCATTCTTGTTTTGCCACTTCATGCGTCTAGATCAATAAGGCATATTATACCAAGTACATCATCGAAGACGCGCTTCTACTCCGATACCATACCCACTTCGGTCAGGACCACTAGACCTTTCGGCAAGATTCTGTCGTCAATGACATGACAAAGTTGACCCAGTCGTGGTTTTTCACCCATGATCTCGACAAACTCCATCACACTGAATTACTTCCGAACTCCCCCAATCTCAACCTCCTCGACTGCAGTGCTTGGAGGTGTTGTAGGCCAAGATGTCCTCTATCAAGCACCAGACCCTCGACTCCCTCAGTGCTCCCCTTCTCAAGGCATGGGTCGAACTCGATGACAATTACTTGCGGGAATCGGCAGTCGCATATGAGAAGAGACTCGAGGCTTGTATCAGAGCTAAAAGAGACGACGGCGAGATTCGCTAGTACACTACTGCTGCCCATATTCTTGATAAGCTTTACCATGAATCATATCACTCAAGTCACATTCCCAAGGGGAGAATCATATGGAGACAACAGTTCGGGTAATTATGGCGCACATGGGCCCATATCTCCGTTGCAACGCTAATATTGCCTCGATATAGTGATCTGGAAAGAGGTAAACAAGAGGTGTCTCTCAATTCCAAGCACTCTCGAGAAAGCGCGGCGAAATGAGAGAGTGGCGAGAGAACGTGCGGAATTGTGAGACGCAGACAACTCCTCGTGATGTTGCAGATCACTACTGTTTGAAAACCTCATTTCACCGTGGTGCGCAGGCGTTGCGGGATCGATAACAACTATATTATTGAATTACAAAAGTTTTCATACACCACGCAAATGCCGAATTTAGTAAACTTCTCCACCGTTGAGAAAAACGCACTCCAAATTTTCGGGAGGTTTCCCGAACGTTTTTTCACTGCATATAATTTTATTTTTATTGAAAGTCCTATGAAATGACGAGGAAACGCCATAAAATTCGATAAAACAAGAGAAAATGGTATGTCGCGCGAAGAAGTGGGCGGAGTCTGAATATTGCGCGGCAAAGAGCGGAATTTGTATTGTTCGGACAGTTTTAATTCTATAATACACAAGTTTTGAGGGTAAAACAATTTTTGGTCTGTGCCAAGCCTTGTTCGGCTCTCACCACAGTATTCTGGTCCAAGCCATTTTTCTTCCAAAGCAAGACAAAGGAGAGACCATTGTATTCGAGAGAGTTTGTATGTTGAGCGGTCGTTCTTGCTTTGAAAGTCATGAGAACGCTGTGTCACGCAAACGACCTCTTAATTTGAATACTATGCACTAATATTTTCATATCTTTTTCAGGTACTGCAACGATTTCACTAAAGTACTCTGCAATACAAACGATAACTCATTTATGAATGGCATGCCCTCCATAAAAGATCTCAAGATTAAAATCTGTCCAGCGACGTAAGTGTTCCGCACGGCACATTCTCTTAGAAATAGTGTGCCTTATAATTAGTGGACTACCACAGAAAAAGTGTTAGCTCACTCCAAACTATCTAAGGAAATTTTGGATAATACTCTCTCGCTGTATTGTACGAGGGACTGGAGTAAGCTAAAGTTCTCAAATAACATTTTTCTATAATTCATAATTGTGGTATCTTATCACGGGTCTCAGGTAAAAGTGTATGAACGCCTGCTACTAGGAAATTTTTTTTTCTCGGATATCGATGAAAGTCGATTGGTGGATGTGGTTGGGGGTCATGAGAAGGTATATCGACTTGATTTGGCCATAATCGCAGATTATCGATTTTTTGTGATCTACTACGAAAATTGCCATAACTCGGTTCATTTTCATCGTACAGAGACCGGAAAGGTGTCATTCGAATCGTATTAGTTTGCTCTCCAAAACGTTTTTCGGAAGACAATGGCGGAAAACCCGTCTTTAATGTGTTTCACCCGTAAAACTGATTTTTTTACTATAAAAGTGAGTGTTTCTCGAAAATTTCTCAGAAACACAATGAATTTTATTGCACCAATGGATTCGCCGTACCAGATATAGGGTACGTATGTAGTTCATTTGACATATCTCTGGCTTCCCGATATCGAAATACTAAGTACTCCCGGACTTAGTCATTTTTCTGAGAAAAATCGCTTTTTCGACCATAAATGGCTTCAAAATGGTCCTAGAAACTATTTCAAAAAAAGGAAAATAAAGCTCTTAACGAGCACAACAAAATATATTTTTATGATTATTACGCTAGAGATGATTATTCCCGAGCTATAATACGATTTACTCATTTGAGGGAAGAATCATTCCGAATTTCCGCGATTTTGATTCTGTTGTCATTTTTCCTCGTGTGATTTAGTAGGTTTTCTATGCACTTTATTTGGAATACCTGTCTCTCAAAGTCCCCTACGATCCTGTTGCGAGACAACTGGTGGTTGATCTCTTCGAGGAATTCTACAAGGCAAGAAATCAGCTGAGACCCGAAGATGCCGAGAAGAGAATGAGAGCCAGACCAGACATCAAGCCTGTTCAGAGAATGGGCGACAGCCATATTAAGAACCTCATTCGGACTCTTCTGGCAAAGAAGAAGCAAGAAGAAGAGAAGAAGGCAGTGGCGTCGGGCAGAACCAAAAGAGATGTGCCGCTTGTCAAGGACTTCATCAATGAGTGGGAAAACGAGTCAGATGAGGATGGAGCATTCATCGAGGATGAAGTGGCAGTGCTCGAGGACGATCAGATTATCACACCTGCCGAGATCTACGATTGGATTCACAATGAGAATTACAATCTGTTCACGGATGATGGCTAGTGAACTCGTATTCGATCAGTAAATGAATCCGCTGTTAAATTCTCAATTTCTATTCTATGTAATTTTTTTATGTTGGGTGAAAGTAATCTAACTCATGCTATTTTTGATAAAATTATGCTACTAAAATATCGAATGTATACAAAGATCACAGAAATTCGGAATGATTCCCTCAAATGAGTAAATCGTATTATAGCTCGGGAATGATCATCTCTAGCGTAATAATCATAAAAATATATTTCGTTGTGCTCGTTGAGAGCTTTATTTTCCTTTTTTGAACTAGTTTCTAGGACCATTTTGAAGCGATTTATGGTCGAAAAAGCGATTTTTCTCAGAAAAATGACTAAGTCCGGGAGTACTTAGTATTTCGATATCGGGAAGCCAGAGATATGTCAAATGAACTACATACGTACCCTATATCTGGTACGGCGAATCCATTGGTGCAATAAAATTCATTGTGTTTCTGAGAAATTTTCGAGAAACACTCACTTTTGTAGTCAAAAAATCAGTTTTACGGGTGAAACACATTAAAGACGGGTTTTCCGCCATTGTGTTCCGAAAAACGTTTTGGAGAGCATACTAATACGATTCGAATGACACCTTTCCGGTCTCTGTACGATGAAAATGAACCGAGTTATGGCAATTTTCGTGGTAGATCACAAAAAATCGATAATCTGCAATTATGGCCAAATCAAGACGATATGCCTTCTCATGAAACCCAACCACATCCACCAATCGACTTTCATCGAAATCCGAGAGAAAAAATTTTTTCTAGTAGCAAAAGGGGTCGATTTTGATACACTTTTACAGGAGACCCGTGTTATAATTATACACATAGCCTACAGCTAAAATATGAGAAATTTTGTCGACAGCGTCATTCAGCAAATCTAATTTGCAAAATTACTTTTAAAATATTCTAACCCAATCGACATTTTATCCGAAAACTGTCCTATCCCAACATCAATGCATAATGTCTTTGATGAAATGAATAAACAATACTAGTGGGAATAACTAGGAACCTTTTGAAGTAGCGAGAAGAAATAATTTGACGGTTGGATGGGGCAGTTATCGGAAGAAGTGTCATTTAACCATATCTCATTTTGGTAAAATTCCGAGTGTACCTAAATAATGAAGATTAGTTGAGTTGATGCAATACTCTTTAGTACTACTACGACTCAAGCTCCACTTATTTGTAAACGTTGGCGTACAACTCTCACAGACGATCTCAAGTCAAATCTGACTACTAAAGATGAATCAACTATCAACGCTTATTTGCTTAAATATGCGATTGAAGATTCAGCTAAGGCCGAACATATCAGTTGCGCTACGGGCAATTGCTATATTGAAGTTCACTACGCAAGAGGAATTGTGCAGAGTGGATGCATGGAGGAAATTGTTGCTCCTGTGAGATATATTTAAAATATTTCTCATAAATTATATTTCATCTTTCAGGAACATTTTCCGTGTAGTCTACATCGGGATTGTCGATGCGCACAAGAGTTCAGTATTATTTTAAATAAAATTATAACTAGCATTAAACGGATAGTAACCCCTCTACTTTTCGGTGTTTGAATTCCAGCAATTGTTCCCCAACGCGAATACTCTACCACAGATATAGGAAATAATGACAGAAATCAGTAGCAAGGGTCAGGACTAGAACTAACTCGACCATTACTTCAACCGGACACTTACCATTAGACTATGGATGTTAGTTGAAGGTGTTTGTATAAGACGTGAGATTGGGCTTGATGGGATCTGTATATGGCGATTTGCATATAGCAAGCTAAATTATCCGTACGACATGCAAAACTTGTATGCAAAATTACTTTTAAATCAATTTCAGGCAACACATCGTATTTTTATAATTTTAGATTCGCGGGAATTCAAAACTGATTTTCCGGACTGCTTTTTTTAAGGGGTTACTCTCCCTTTAAATATATCAATTTAATTAATTGCTATAATAATTGTTGAATAATTTATATTTTAATTTCAGTAACTGTAATGATCTCAAGACAGTAATATGTACTTCAAAGAATGATTTCCCTATTGGATTCTCCGATGACGTCAGGAATTTTGTGTGTAATGGTATCTCTCTTCCTGATGAACACACTGCAGGGTATGTACATTGTAGAATTATTCTATAATTTATCGTCATAAATAGCGCCCATTTTATCGTCTAGACTTCTTTCGCCTCAATGTTGTTATTGTCAGCCTACTGAATGTTAACACTACATAAGGGGTCCATAGAGTATGGTCCGTATAAAATGTACTTGTGCAATTGCCTTGCTGCTGGCTGGTAAAACGCAGAAGTGTTCTATCGATCAACCCTTTTCCCTCCCTTCCCTCCTCGCGCTCTCTCTGATCTACGTGCTTACTCGCTTGTACTCTTTCTGTAAACATAGAAATTCATTATGGCTGTGGCAGCTACTCTCGTACCAAATAAACAAGTGTATTTCATGCGATCCAAACCTCGCGGTTTTGCTTTCGATTCAGTTCTTTGTTTTACTTTTGGATCTGCTTCCAACATGAAATGCTCAGACCAATAACGATAGATATTTTCAGAGCAAATACTGTGCAATTTAATTCTATGTAACTTGTAACATTAAAGAGACACCCCAAGTCAATTTTTTCCGCATGCTCTCTCGTAGACAAGAAAGCGAGAGCGTGTGGCCAGAGTGGAGAGTTTCAAATTAGCTTGGGGTGTGTCTTTAACGGGAGAATATCCTTGGTTAATGACACGGGTAGAACAATCATACTCCCGCATGGAATTTAAATGAGTTATGGATTTTTTTCACGTTATATAATGGATCGATTTTTTAAACGTTTTTCCAAAGACATTTTTCTCAAAGAATTTTACATATTTTTTTTCGAATACGTCAAACAAACATTTGGAAATCGATTAAATACAGCAAAATCCTTGAAAATTTTTAATTCCCGCCACAAAAATTCGAAAATATTTCCGGCTGTTGATTAGATTATGGCTTTTGGCAAAGGTTTATCTCCATTTGAAGCAATTATTTTATTCAATGAAAGTTAATTTCAGAGCTGAACACATTCATCCAGTTGAAGAGAATCTGTCACAAGAGACAGAGACAGAGAAGGGTCACTCAATACCTGACGATGAACTCAATCACAGTTCTCTCATCAATCAATATATGTAAATCATTTAGTCATATTTATTTAATACATATGCAAAATCATTTAAGCTATATATCGATGATGATCGTAATTCTTCTCTTCACATGAGAATGATGTCAACCAGTGAAACATCTCCTTTCCTTCATTTTGATAAAAAAAACATGAATGAAGAATGCTTAATCGCAGAATAACAAATAATATTTCGAACAGTTCAATGGAAGCTTTGAGAGAGATTAAAGATGAGTCGACCAAATAGCTGAGCTAGAGAATTTGGCTGAATCACACTCCGAGAAAATTCCCTAGCTAAGGACCCCCAGTGGAATTATTCCCAGTCATATAAGGCAATATTTCCCTTATATATCAGGGAATTTTTTCCTAAAAACAATTCCCTTACATATAAGGGAATTATTCCCTTATATGACTGGGAATAATTCCACTGGGGTCCTTCTTAGCTAGGGAATTTTTTGTGAGTGCACTTATGCAAAAATTCTCTCTGTGCCTTTGATGTTTGAGAAGAATTGATCTTTGATGTAATGTACGAGGTTGTCTCGTTCTGAATAATGAAATTTGTTATCACTAAACAGTGTTTCCGCAATTCATGGTATATAGCTAAAATTTATGTATGCATAGTGTTTAAAATTGAATATTTCATCTGTCAATCATCCACGAGCATTCGAACCGTGCTCTTAGTCATTGACACGGCCGCGTCTTCATGGCCGCGCGGCGCAATGGATAACGCGTCTGCCTACGGAGCAGAAGATTGTAGGTTCGATCCCTACCGTGGTCGTAATCTTTTGCTCGTTTTCTCTTGAATTGCTAATCTGCTTTCATGGAATAAATGTTTGAGCAGGATTGCATCCGCCTCATTGGCTCAGTGGCAGAGCGTCTGTCTAGTAAACAGAAGGTCGCTGGTTCGATTCCAGCATGAGGCACCAATTATTTTATTTGTTCTATGTCTCTCGCTCACCTGTTTTGTTTGCTTTATTTGACTGTGATCAATATCAATGTATCAATAGACGGATTAAATTTTTATTGTTCTAGTAATTAAGTAGTCAGTCACATACTTTAGGTACGCACTAGTTTCTTTAAGAACGTGAAATTCTGTTCTCTAACAAGATTGGAGATGATGGAAGCGTAGACCGGACAGTCAATTTCAGTAGATAGCGCTTATAAGCGCTCCACGCGAGTTCGATTCCCGTTTCCAATAATTTTATTCAAGTCAGACGAGTAAAGATGCAATTAGCATCATCCATATTCATTTGATATGCTGACAGGATAATGCGGATTTACATTTGCGAGACTTACGCACGCCGTTACCGTAACCAGGGATCAATTTGTTGACTACCGTAACCTTTCACAGCAATTTTATGACGCATCAGGGTTTTCCACTAGGGACCCAACACACTTCAAAAATGGATGTGGATGTGTACGTCACACGTGACGGGAAGATGGCAAGCTTCCGTCTCGCAAAAGTAAAAGCATTGTTATTGTTCACGGGATATACAGTATGATAAATAAATGGCATCGTCAGTTACACAACTCACGTAGCTAGACAATTACAATCGTAGCCATAAAGTACGGTTGTAGGCAACAGTCTAATCAGTCTGTACATTATGAGACTCGTGATGCATTTTCCCCCACTTTCCTCGTGATATGCGTGATATGAATCAGAAAAAAATAGGAAAATATTGAGGCTGTGGCTTGGTTAACGTGCAAAAATAAGAAGTCTGCAGAAGCGATTATTTTGATATGCAATAGAAAATACAACAAATAATATGGTATCGTTTCTTATAGGAGTGAAAAATATTATTTGTTGTGTTAATGAAATACAAAAGAAAGAACGATGAAAACGTACAAGTAGAATAACGATTCGCGATATTCACTTATGTCTTGCGCTCTCAATCACTGCTATTGTGCGTATAAAATGTACTTGCATTAGAAAATGGCATTGTACTCTAACGAACGGAAGTGATAAATCTCGCTCCACCTCTCGATTGTCTCTCCGCTGCCTCTCACCTAACCCGGCTGACCTTCGCCGGGCTCTATTTTATATATAAAAGAGATCGGCATAGTTTCTGAACCATGCAAAACAAGAAAGCGGTGATAAGACGTTTCAGAAATTTCACTTCAGAAAGTGCTATTTGAGAAAATCCTCTTCAGAAAAGGACGTTTCAGAAATTTCCACTTCAGATATGATTTTCCAGAAAAGGACGTTTCAGAAATTTTTTTTCAGAAATTCCAACTCAGAAAAGGACGTTTCAGAAATTGGCACTTCAGCAATTCCAACTCAGAAAAGGACGTTTCAGAAATTGGCACTTCAGAAATTCCAACTCAGAAAAGGACGTTTCAGAAAATTTTCCCGTTGTAATTGAATGCTACTAAATTTATTCTAAGCGATCTTCTCTGCAGTTTAAAGCCACAAAGCGTACTGCAAAATTTCTGAAACGTCCTTTTCTGAGTTGGAATTTCTGAAAAATAATTTCTGAAACGTCCTTTTCTGAGTTGGAATTTCTGAAGTGCCAATTTCTGAAACGTCCTTTTCTGAGTTGGAATTTCTGAAATGAAAACTTCTGAAACGTCCTTTCTGGAAAAGATTTTCCGAAATGACATTTTCTGAAGCGAAATTTCTGAAACGTCCTTTTCTGAAAATTAGTTTCTGAAGTGTCCTTTTCCGAAGAGAAATTTCTGAAACGTCTTATCACCCAAGAAAGCCTCTTCTACAAATAAAACAAGTGATTTATGTACGCTCAATAACAATAAGTGTTTTGGCGGACTTAACGTCGAAAAAAGTGTACTGTATTTATAATATTGAGCATATAAAAATTTCTTGTTTTTTTTTGTACGAGAGCGTCCGCAACGACTATTTCTTTGCATGGTTTACAAACGAGAACGATCACCTTTACATGCCAAACCAGCGCGGCGAAGATCAGACGGGTTAGGTGTGAGGAAGAGGAGAGGTATTCGAGAGTTGGGTAATGAGAGTGCATGCGAAATATTTGGCTCTGACAATGAGGTTAAGATTTAAGCCCGCTGTCCCTGTATTTACAACAGAGTTGTAATTTTTTTATGCACGCATGTACATTTTATACGGACAATATTCATTTACCGACATTCGCTTTACTTTGTTGTGCATTCTTCCATTTGGTAGATGAACAACACTGTAACTCCTCTTCGATATGGATGGGAATTTGATCGAGATTATACTTTAGATCTCGTTCTCAAGTAAGTTTTTATTTAAGTAAGATTTTGAAATCGAGTGAAAACGAGATTGAAAAGACTTTTTTTAAAATTCATCATTGTTTTGTTTTGTGTTTTAAAAGGCACATACCAAGCTAATTTTACACTCCGCCTTGGCAATGCTCTCTCGTAGACGAAGAAAGTGTGGCCAGAGCGGAGGGTTTTATAAGAATTCGGAGTGTGACTTTAAAATCGTTTCCCTATTTTTTCGAAATATGTTCATGATGAATCCGTTTAGCATTCAAACGTTCACTGTTGTCATTGCGAGTCTCACTGTTCATCCATTCGTTTTGTATATCCTCTATACTAAAAGATCTTCAATGCAAAGTGATATCACTTGGGGATATGTGATTGATCAGGTATTCTTATTCAGATATATTGATGTGCACCCGAGCTAATTTCTCACTCCGCTCTGGCAACACTCTCTCGTACATATAAAAGAAAGCGAGAGAGCATTGGCAGAGCGGTCTTCGTGCCTTTAAGCAAAGTTTCAAGGTGGCAATGATGATCAACGGATGGTTCGTGTATTTTATGTTGCGCATTTATCCACTCCATCCGTATCCCGTGCTGTACTGTGACGGGCCATTGTGTCGGACTGATATCAAGACACGATGGATAGTGGTAAGTTAAAGGCCTCTTCATTGCGCACACCATTTCTGCGTTCTCTAACGACGACAAAGCGTAGAGCGCTGAAGAGACCTTTATCGTCTGTATAAAATGTGCTTGCATAACCCTCTCCCCCCCCCCCCTCTCTCGCTCTTATTCTCTACCCCACAAGCTCTTTTTTTATGCTATTTCAAATGTTGTCGCATCTTATTGGTATATGATAAATTAAATATAAGAAAATAACAAATTGTATGTAATTACCGAGACATTGCGCTCCTGCGCTTTCTCCCCTTCCTCTCCTCTTCCTCTCACCTAACCCGTCTGACCATCGCCGCGCTGATTCGATATATAAAAGAGATCGTTCTAGTTTCTGAACTATGCAAAACAAGAAATAGTCATACGGACAAAGAAAGCAAGTGATTTTAATACGCTTAATAATGCATATCACTTATCAGGGAATTCGGATCTTCAAAAATATAAATTTCCTTTGTAGCAACATGTATGATTAATTAAAATAAATTAAAGTATTTTAATCAAAATGCCTTACTGTAGTTTCTTTGACACATTCCAGCTGATATTGAGCGCCGGAGTCGCAATTGTCGCTCCTTCTTATTGTTTTCTCCTTATGCGAATGCACGATTTGGTGGCTGCGGGGAGAACGAAACGATTGGTGTTCCCGAGAAAGTTTGTCGTGACATTTTTAAATTCGTACAACGAAACAAAATGATTTTAGAGCTCAATACATCGCAACTGTGCTCATATGCGTATTTTTCACTGTGAACGTCGTTACGTTGGTCGACAGCATAGAGTACATCGATGACGTTAGCGACATCGGACAGGTATGCTATAAGCCATCTGTAATTCAATGCAATCTTTATGAGATTGAACGGAATTAAGATCAATTGAGTTAGAAGAAAGCTAACTGACCTAATAGTTACAGTTGAAATTTCAACATATTTATCGAGAGTAGGTCCTGCATGGTTAACTCTTTACATCTTATGTACCTATCCCACAAAACAGTGTTTATTATTGAGCGTATAAAAATCACTTGTCTTATTTGTAGAAGAGACTTTCTTGTTTGCATTGTTCAGAAACTATGCCGATTTCTTTTATATATCATATTGCGCGCGGCGAAGGTCAGCCGGGTTAAAGAGAGGCAGCGGAGAGACAATCTAGAGGCGGGGAAAGATGTAGAAGGCTACATCTCGCCCGCTTCTCGATTGTGACTTCCGTTCGTTAGCACCGTTTGTCATTTTCTTATGCAAGTACATTTTATACGCACAATATAACGAATAGTATATTTCTTTTATCATCACTTCAAAAAGTTAAAGATACACCACGCTACCCCGCTCTATCGTACAGTACTAAAGAGAGAGCATTGATAGAGTCAAGTGTTTCTATTATAATTAGGGCATCGTTAAACTCTCGATAATCAACACGGCGATCTGAATGAGCAATTAGGAAATGTCGCCCAACTTATAACTCATGCACGACAACTTTTCGGAAGATGGTACATTGGCCATAGCTAGGATATTCAATAAATCTAGGGGTATTGTAGCACCAATTTTTGAAATTTAGCAGATTTCCCGAGATATGCGAAAAGGAAATTTCTCTAACAAGCCGATCAGATCACTGTGATCAATGCAAGTCATAGGAGTTTCTACTTTACAGATTCCTGAATTGCAATTTCTTCTCAAGCGAGGCGGACGGATGATAATAATTGGCAAATTCGGACCATATTTTGCCAAATGTTAGTCCCCTTTTTTGGTCATTTTAAACAGACAATTTCTCATTCAGTTATTTACTCTTTTTGTGCCACAGCGATGTGCATAGTGCCTGGCCTGGTTGCTTTAACAGCTCACGCTATTCATATCCTTGTTAGATATAACCCGGTGAGTAATAGCATTTTTAGCACAATATTCTGTTGTTAGCTATCTTTCTCTGTATACATGTGAAACAACATACCATTGGTTTTAAGAGAGTTTGATAAGAAGACTGTGTCAAACGTACCTACTCTGGTATTTCCAAACTTGCAGTCTACTTAAATTAACTAGCAGTCCACTTACATTACGTCACTGACGAGCAGTTTACTACAAGTTTACTACAAGGGAAAGAACATTTGACGAAATGCATTACAGTATTATACACCACTCGCAGTAAACTTACGTCTAGCTAGAAGTAGACTAGCAAGCCTACATAAAGTGGGAATGATAAGCAAACTTCTAGTTTTGAAATACCGGAGCATAACAGATGCATTTGTGATCTGTGATGAAATATGATAATGAGAGCTATAATTTCTATGAGATAACTGTGTTCCAGAAAAATCTTCCGAAAGAAACGCTAAACGCACAGATTCGCATAGGTGGAGCATTCTTTATTCAGGTTCGTATTCGCGTACATAATCATGAATAGCGATAAATACGGGTGATCACTGGCCGACCAGTGATAACCCGCAGGACTTCGGGTACCTTGAATAGCGGGTTGTTCCAAGGCCGAAACACTGGATCGTATTTATTATAGATACACTAGTCATCAGATAATTTCTCTTGCAATACAACCTACTTCCAAACCATTCTCTCATTACCTTAACTATAATTTAACTTTTTTTGCCTTAACTAAATAAATTGAGCTAACATCTGTCTTCTTCTTCTATATTCTCCCACTCCTTCTTCTCTACTTAATGATGATCGTCGATACGAGAGAATGGCCCGACTTTATTTTGATATTTCTCAGGCCGACAATTATTGTAAGTATTTTCTTCACCAGGTATCTGACAAAGTTGTTTATGCATCGTTACATTTGCCTTACGCGACTACGCAGTCACGGAAAATATCGTTACTTTTGCATGCGTCGACGTTAATTTTGGAGTGTGTTGGGGGTTTTTCCCAAGTGGAAAACCCTGATTGTCATCAAGTTTACTGTAAAAGGCTACTGTAGGTTACGGTAGCCAACCATAACGATCGATGGTTACGGTAACTTCCTTAAACGATGCATTTCAGGTCATGTTAACATTAGAGTCAACAATTCGATCGTTGATATTTCTATTCAGAACTCCAGGAGTCTTGAAGGTTTGCTTGCCTGATATTGTCAAAAAGATCCTGGATAAAAAGAAGCCTGCGCATGTTCCACACGTTGAAAAATACGTTGAAGACGGAACTACCTTTTTTTAATAATGTGCTCTGCGATGTTCCGGCGGCTACGTCTAATTACAACATTTCCAGACGATTGCTCCATCCTCGCTAGCCAAGAAGTTTCGATCCTTCAGTGAGAATCAACAATAGATTGACGCAACCATATCTCTCTTACCTCATGTACAATTGCTCTGGAAAGATAATTAAATAAATATTTTGCTTCACACCAATCTTAAAGAAGGGGACCCATGAGTTGGCATGACTGACTCCCACCACGATAAGCATGCTGGCTATTGTTTATATTATATGGTAATTGGCGTAAGGGATAATGAGAAAACGAGAGAGCAAGTATGCAAATTGGATGGGCACCCTCAACATGCCTTGAAAGTTGAACTTTCTATGCACATAGTGAGCTTTAAACATATCGGGAATCAATATCAGATATGTCTTTAGATTCGTGTGATGAATCTCTATCATTCTATCCGAACAGTCTTATTACGAAAAAACTCGTGGGTCTCCATCTTTAAGATTAGACCAGAGTTGACCATAAAAATATGTTATTTATCACAATTTTATCATAATATTTTATTTTTTTTATTTTTTCGCGCATTAATTACAAACTTGTCAACGGTTTACTTAATAATAATAATATTTCATAATTTCGTACAGAGATATAACTAACTTGGACCTACATAGTATTGAATACAAAAGCGCGACGCTGCTACAGTTGGTTATTTATAATTTTCGTTATTGTAAAGTATAGGACGGCGTATTAGAAAATGTCTGCAATTCTCGTCAAGCAAAAAATGTCAAAATCAAACTTCCCTTTCTTTTCGACTTTTTTCTCTTCCCGGTCACCGCAAAAAGCACAACACCGCAAAAAAGTGAAGAATGATTCTGCCATTTCTTTGCTTGACAAGAATTGCAAAAAAATTCAAATACTCTGTCCTATATGCTGAATTTTACGCTGTCGAGGCAGTTACATATTGTTATTGTATTGATTAAAGGGACCGAAACCTTTGTCAGCGGCCTCGCTCTACGCTCTCTCGTTGTCAGAGAACAGAGAAATAGTACACGATATGAAGAGGCCATTGAGAGAGGTAACGCTCGCTTTAATGTTCACTTATTTGAATTTTGAATGGATATTGCGAAAATAAGTAAAAATGTGAGAAAACATGAATGTATCCATTTTTACATTACATTTACATTTAAACACTTTATCGAGATCAACTAAGCGGTGGGTCACCGGATCTGTAGTGACATGATATGGTTCCATTGATCCGTGTTTCTGGTAACGTTCATAAAGCCTGGCCCGACTATCTTCACAAATTCATCCTTCCATATCAATTCGGGTCTTCCTCTTGATCGCTTTGGCCCTTGTGGGTGCCATTCCAACACTCTTCTCGACCATGTCGACCATGATCTGTTGAAGAATGGAAGTAAGGCAGGTCAACGATCAATGTATCCATATCTAAATTTATTTCTCTAATTATTTTTATAGTACGATTCTAGCGATCAATAAGCTGAATAAACATAAAATAAACAACGGCATGTAGAATTGCTTTTATTGTCCGTATAAAATGTACTTGCATAATTGTATTGCTACTGCTGCTAAACAGAGGAAGAACTATCGATTAACTTCCCACTCTTTCCTCCTTTCCTTCCTCGCTCTCTCTGATGTACCTACTCTCTCACCGGTGCTCTCTCAATAAACATAGAAATTCATTGTGACAGTGGTTGGCTACTCTCGTACCAAATAAACAAGTGCATTTTATACGGTCAATAATAACTTTCTGTCTATACAGTTTTCTCGCGAAAATATTCGCTCTTGTCCACCACTACAACGCATTTTCTAGTTACGCTGTTACAATTTCCACCTTGAAGGCCTGATGTATGCACCTTCAAGAACGAATAGGATTATTGATGGTTGCTTACTAACAATAAGCCAATAAAGGCATTTTAACAAACATTAAAAAGTGGCAAGACTAATCAAAAATACGGTCGAATTTTGTACATGCGTCCCGCTACGTCGCGATGGACGCAAGCTATCTCTTTTCGAAACACTTGATCGAATTTACTCCTAGATATTTTAGTCATTAAGAGACCGGCTCGGTAAGACTCGAGCATGGTCTGGACATTCGCCAAGACTTTCGATCTGGGCCTCAATACTTTTATCATAGACACATACCGGGGGGAGACCGATGAAAGTTATAGTGAAAATGCCCTTGGGCTCAAACCCGGCTCACATATGTTACATAAAATAAAAAATTGAAAAATTCATAACTTTTCAATCGTGATAGCTAGGACTTTTATTTTCTTTTTATTGGTAAACAACATGTAAAGCACTCTTACAAACACCGCTGAACAGTAATATCATATCGTTCTGAATAATTTTTTTGTGTCTAATTTTCAGATTTTTCTCCTTCTATCCTCGTTGAAGAGATAGCGCAAGCAATGACATAGTGCATATTGTAACCCTGACAATTCTGTACATAGTAGTCACATTCCCATGACAATCCAAGTTTTCAGGGTCATCGAGAATTGCAACCGAATGTGAGATGTGTGTAAATTGCAAAAATCGAAAATTAAATTTCTTGAAATTCGCAAGAGTAAGAGGTAGCTTTATTATGTCATTTTACTCGTAGTGATGCGCGTATACAGAAATAATATACAGATAGACTCGGACTACATTTTTAAAAAATTGAGAAAAATAAATATTTTATTTTTATTTTTTCAAACTGCACATTGAGTCGACCGTCAAGTCAAGTTGATTCATAGGGCGGATGGTGGCTGATGCATGTCCGTTTGCGAAAACAACTGCCACCTGAAGAATCGTCGTTTCGCAGATCTAGAATTTATTTTTTTAAATCATCAAACTTGAAAATTTATATGTTTCTTTCATGTAAATCGGTTGGAAGGTGGCGTACAGCAACCAAAGCTGTACCATTGTTATAAATAGGAGTGTACTGTACTGCACTACCGTAACCGTCAGGAATCACGAACTAATTTTTTTTTCAGTCGACCTATGATTCTCAACCATGACCCGGGGTTCATGGTTGAGAATGCCTGAGGTAGAAAAATTCATGATGAACCCACACCAAATACTATTTGGCATTATATCATCAGTGGGCCAGCTTTTATTTTTAACTATAGTTATCTTCGTCGTTGTCATCAGATACTTCGAATCTTCCTCGACCTCCATTTCCACGCTCAGCTCATCGTCTTCTCTTATAGTTAGAAGTTCATTTTCCAATAAGACATCTCGATTGTTCGGATTGTTTTCTTCAGAGTCGTCATTATCGCTTACAGTGTTAGTGTTAGCGTTAGTGCACACCTCTTCATCCGACTCTCTCTCCATTCTTCTGCGATGCAACTCTTTTCGATTTTCTCTTCTTAGTCGTATTTTTGAGTCCTTCGTCTCGCATGCGCTCTTCTCCATCCTCTGGCGAGATCTTGTTTCCACGATGAATTCCTTCGTCGAACAATTCGATCACGAACATCTTGGCGTCATTCGAACATCTGGATGCGGCCTTCTTTTTCTTGAGAGTGAATCCCATCTCTTCGATAATTCGTTTCAAGGACGAGCCATTGCTTCGTCCACCTCGGGGATGTCAATCGAGCAGCAACCGTTCCCTCGATTCCAATCGCGAACATTTTGAGAACGGCATCTTGCATCGTGAACTTGAGGGGGGCGATCATTTCGCCAACGGATAATAAATCTTTTAGGAGATGGCCAATGGCAACAAAAGTTGTATCATTGTTATCAGTGGGAGTGTACGGTATTGTGATACCGTAACCGTAGGGAATTGCGAACAGATTTTTTTCACTTGACCCATGACACGGGGTCATGGTTGAAAATGGCCGAAGTCGAAAAATTCATGATACTCCTAGACCAAATACTAGTTGCCATTAGATCAATAGTGAGCCAACTTTTACCTTTCTGGATACCGTAACCCCAACGACCGTAATCAAACCGGGATTTGCCGTGAATTTCGCTGTAATAGGGTACGGTAGTTAGATTACGGTGGTTCGGGTTACGGTATCCAGAAAGATAAAAGTTGGCTCACTATTGATATAATGGCAACTAGTATTTGGTCTCAGAGTATCATGAATTTTTCGACTTCGGCAATTTTCAACCATGAACTCCGGGTCATGGGTCGAATGAAAAAATCAGTTCGCGATTCCGGACGGTTACGGTAGCACATTACCGTACACCCCCACCGATAACAATGGTACAACTTTTGTTGTCATATGCCATCTCCTAAAAGATTTATGATCCGTTGGCGAAATGATCGCCCCCCCCCCCCCGAACTTGAAGGAGAGGAACAGTGATCTCCTCTGACAAGGGAATGACCAACCATCCCCGTCGAGTTATGACTAGTGACATATACCATTCGAATCGCCATGTGATTCTGATAATACATCGTTAATGACTCGACTCAAACGTTTATGATCTTCGAGAAAATCGATATTGAAATTCGGTCAAATTCGTGTGGTTTCCTACACAACGCATGCGGATGGGTTGGTGAACTCTACTATCTTCTTTCGAAACATCGACTCGTGTAGTGTTGTGGATAAGATGCCTGCGTTTACTTTTGACTGTCAAGGGTTCGACCCCCCTTGCCGCACTCTTCTTTTGCTGGTTTTGTTGCTGTAGAAAGTTTGAAATGTTTTGCTGTGATTATAGAAAAAAGAACACACCCAACAAGTTTGAACAACAAAATGAGTGAAGTAAAGAAAATACAGTTTACACATCTGGGGCACATAATGAATGAACAGGAAGAACAATGACATCAAGGCTTTGGAAGACAGTCCAAGAAGAAATGGAAGCGCTTACCGTACTCGCATGATCTTTGATCTTTGAACTCTCATTGCTGTTTTTAAGGTCATTCATTGCATGATATCGACCTCGGGTGAGGGAGAAGGAGATGGAGATTTCAAAAAATAATGCCATAAACAAAAAAGATCGAAGTTCAGTTTTCCTTGAGAAGTGTTTTTTCCATCAAGAAAACTTGCTGATTGTGTTCTTTTTTTTTAGCTTTCATAATCACAGCAAAACATTTCAAACTTTCTACAGCAACAAAATCAGCAAAAAAAAAGAGTGCGGCAAGGGGGTCGAACCCTTGACAGTCAAAAGTAAACGCAGACATCTTAACCACTACACTACACGAGCCGATGTTTCGAAAGAAGATAGTAGAGTTCACCAACCCATCCGCATGCGTTGTGTAGGAAACCACACGAATTTGACCGAATTTCAATATCGATTTTCTCGAAGATCATAAACGTTTGAGTCGAGTCATTAACGATGTATTATCAGAATCACATGGCGATTCGAATGGTATATGTCACTAGTCATAACTCGACGGGGATGGTTGGTCATTCCCTTGTGAGGTAATGGTCTTCCAAAAAGTGTCAGAAAAAGAGCTACAACGTTATCTATTCGCGATCTTTTCAAGAAGTTTATTGAATAGTGCGAACATTTGGAGAAATATTGAAATCAAGAAGTAATTAAGCGAGTAAAATGGACAAAAACACTTTAAAATGCCGAATTGCCCAAGGGGAAGCCTGGGGCGGCATTGGTAGGCCAGCGAAAAATCAGCAAAAAAAGTTTGCCTGAGGTGGGATTCGAACCCACCCCAGAATAATGAGCTTGATCCAGCGATAGCGTTGGCTTAAAAGTGATGTTTAGACATAATCGATTTTTCTCAATTAATTTTTATTAAATTCTTCATTAAATTTGCTACAAGATAGCGTAAATCGAATTCCCCGGAGATGATCGTAAATTGGTGATTTATTTTTTTGAAGATTGAAAATGTCCGAAAACATTACGGGAGCTATACTAGACCTAGAGCTCTGAAAATTTATATTCTAGATTAACTTTCTCGCTCTTTCGAATGGTATATAACAAGATAAGAAAATCTAAACTTTATTTTTCACGAGATCAAAGATCAAAGGTCACTTTTGGAGTCCAATTTTTTGGCTGAAGTGTATCCCACCCCTAGGCACCCCACCTGTGAAGTTTGAGCGCATAGAAAGGATTTTCACCAACTCTGCCATCTTCCATCCCGTTCACTTCATTCTTACCGAGAACGCCTTTTAGGTAGTTTTCCTTGCACTTCATTTCAAACCATTCTTTCATTACCTTAACTCTAATCCCCCCCCCCCCCCAATATCCCCGTCTACCCTCTATCTCACTCTATCTTTCCCTCCCTCTATCACCCCGCTCCACTCTCATAGTCAATATCTTTCTCTCGCTGCCTTTCTTTTATACAAAATAACAGAGTTTCTTTTGAAATATACAAAACTATGATGGATGAATTCTGGAAACATTGACTGCTCAACTTCGACTATTTATTTTAGCGTCTAAGCTATTGCAAAATGCACTTTTTACGATTACTTTTACACAAATATTTTTTTGCAAATAAAGTGTAAAATAATTAATTAAACTGAATTGGCTCACAATTGATCCGAACACTGCTTGTCTTCCTGAGCTGTACAAACTGTGTAGGAATCACCGATATTCATGTCATTATTGTAGAAAACCTAAGGAAAAGAAAAAATAGAAGGATAATTTTAGAAAATTAATAATAATAATATTCATGAAAATTTTTCGAATTCTCTGTATATCGTATAGAAGCTCAGATCGACGGATTTGATCAAGAAGGACTTCACGGAACTCATTGTCAAGCTGACGGAACGACACACGCTGAACCGACTACTATGGCATACGAAGACTAGTTTTCTTGACCCCGTTTAACGTGATAAGAAGAAACCCATACCATCCCTTTCTTTTTTAACAGGAAAATAAATGATTTGGTTTGATTTGATCGTGAAACGGGATAGAAATACTATGATTCTTCACTACCATGTCTGCCTACCCGTGGACGTCTCACTTATCGTGCAAAAGCTTTCTCAATCTTCATTTGTGTTACTCGGATACATTCAAATTAACAATCGAAATCTCTCGCGAAGGAAATACACAGATTGGAACACATCTCAATGAACAGCGCGCAATAAAAGATAACATTAGCACATTTTTACAATTAGTTTATTTTTTTATTTATTCCATCAAATATAAATGTTCATGATCACATTAATAACAGAGGGAAGAGGGGAGATGGATTTCCGTCGCTTATACGCGATTTCGGATTGGGCTCGGTGGCAGTTTTCAAAGGAAGGGGTTTGGATAACAAACATTTAAAGTGCATGCAAATCTATAAGCCTATCTATTAATATTATTATTCTAATTTCAAAATATTTCATTGTTTGACCCTCTCCGCCTCTTCATATATCTTTCCTATCGGTTTACTAGAGAATATTCGCGGTATATCAAGGATTCGGGTAGAGATTTGTGAGCACAAACTATCAGTTTTCTTCGACATTTTAATTCTTCTAAATCAATCCGAAAGTATGAACAATGTCAAAGGCAAACCAATATCTAATTTTAAAAGCACACCCCAAGCTCGTATTACTCTCCACATTGCCAATAATCTCTCGTGGATAAAGAAAGCGAGAGAGTGTGGCCAGAGCGGAGAGTTTCAAATTAGCTCGTGGTCTAGCTTTAAACTCTCCACACTGGCAATGCCTTCTCGCTTTCTTTTATCCACGAGATAGTGCTGCCATAGCGGAGAGAAAAGGGGCGTGACTTTACGGTTGTGCTTATTTATATTTTGGAATAGATAATCTCGGTTACCTCACTCTTATGGTGGACGTATTTCGTGAACTCGGGAGGAACATGGGCGACTATGTCACGGTGGTGCACCACACGGAAGGCATTCTTGATCTGGAAGATCAAAGATCAAAGATCAGAGATCAGACAAACTTAGCTCAAGGATGTAAAACATTTATATAGGGTACTTTGCTTTAAAGAGAGAGTTACCTCTCTCAATAGCCTCTTCATTGAGCACACTATTTCTCTGTTCTCTAACAATGAGAAAGCATGGCGCGTCGAAGAGACCATTGACGATGGGAGAGGTTACGCTCTCTTTAAGAAAAATGAAAGTTGTACTATACTCACGAGGCTATCATGGACGTTAGCGTATGTTTGGTCTCCGGTGCGAGGCTCGCCGAATGTGTATTGAGTAATCCTGAAATGCTTTCATCTGTGGTCTATCCACCACATAACATTATATTTTTCTAGTGAACATCATTATATTTCACATTACCACAAAATATTGGTTATATTGGTTAATACTTGTTAGTATATTATTATTAGATCAGTAATAATCATCGCAACTCAATAAAGAAATGATTTCTCACTAATTAATAAATGAAAAATCGCGCGCACGGTATAACTTGATAATTAAAAAATTATTCGTGCCAAGTCAGTCGACTCATTCTCATTCATTTCCATTGAATTAGGGGATAAAAACAACCGATATAAACTAGGGATCCGTATTCGTGCAAATGCACAACCGGTACGAGCATGAACGAAATAAAAATAATGAAAAGTCATTCTGCATAATTAAGACGCATTTTTTCGTGCGATGTAATGCATGCAAATGCCAGACCAACCACCAATTTGATGAATAAAAATGATCAGAATGAATCGAATGCATTAATTTGAACGAATGAATACTTAATTATAATAATGAAGTCGTGCGCACGACTTATCTTTCATTTTCATTTTGAAAATCATTTCGCACGAATGCACATTTGCAGATCCCTAATATAAAGCCTGAAAATTTCTTGAAAATGAGTCCAAAATGCACGACATTGCACGGAATTATGAGTCAAAATTGCACTGAATGACTTTTCATCAATATAATATCGAACAATAGCGAATCGGTCGTTCAAATGCACGTTTGCGGATCTCTACTAGCAACTGCCAAATAGCAATGCGCATCTGCCCTGCGAGTACCTGCACTTGGTAACTAACACAGCAAGATATCTCCATGGCCGCGTGGCGCAATGGATAACGCGTCTGCCTACGGAGCAGAAGATTGTAGGTTCGATCCCTACCGTGGTCGTAAACTTTTGCTCATTTTCTCTTTCAACGTTGATGTGCTCTCATAGTGGTAATGTTTGAACAAGATAGCATCCGCCTCATTGGCTCAGTGGCAGAGCGTCTGTCTAGTAAACAGAAGGTCGCTGGTTCGATTCCAGCATGAGGCACCAGTATTTTTGGACAAACTTTGAAAAATTTTGTCGTTACAGTAATCGTATCTAAAAATATAAATTATAGCCTCCTCACAACTGCAGCAATGAACTTTTAGCTCATATTACGGTATTCCGGGGAACCTATACTTTTAGAAAAAAATTATTTTGAATTCATAGTGTTGAATTCAGAGAATTGTTCTGACCTGTGTAATCACGAAAAAACCGAGGCTCCCATTCTTTTATAAATTATGATACGTAATAAAATATATTTCCAATCAACTTATTAAAGTCAGATGCGGTTAGCATCATCCCTAATCATTTAATATGCAGACAGGATAAAGCATTGTTATCGTTCACGGCAGGGCTGTGCGTAAAATCTTTTTCGTAAAATTTTCGTAAAACGAAATTTCACGACTTATTTTCTCGTAAAATTCGTAAAATTCGTAAAAATTTCGTAAAAAACTTTTCGCTTTTAAATTACAAGAAATTGTCCCAAATGTGCTTTGTGATAAAATATATGAAACCCGCGAATGTTCATTCATGTATCTACAACCCTCTTATGCAAGTGATAAACGATAAGCAAGAACTTACATCTAAAAACTTATGTGTATAAACAGCAAATATTTATTTTCCACCAATTTTTGAAAATAATTTCACCTATTATTCAGTTTTTTACCATTTTTTCATCTTTCGTTAAATTTTTGACTTTCGTAAAATTTTACGACGTAAAAAATTTACGAAAAAAGACGTAAAATCGTAAAATTCGTAAAATCGTAAAACGTAAAATGCACATCCCTGGTTCACGGGATATACAGTATGATAAATAAATGGCATCGTGAGTTACACAACTCACGTGGTAAGACAATTCCAATCGTAGTCTCAACCATAAAGTACGGTTGTAGGCAACAGTCTAATCAGTCTGTACATTATGAGATTCATGATGCATTTTCCCTCATTTCCTCGTGATATTTATTAGAAAAAAATAGGAAAATATTGTAGCTGTGGTTTGGTTAACTTGAAAAAATAAGAAGTCTACAGAAGCAATTGTTTTGATAAACGCAACAAATACTTGCACCAAATATTATTTTGTCGTTTCTTAGACGAGTGAAAATAATGATAAAAACTATTGTTGTTTTAAGCAGAATGGTTTGTGCTCAGGTGAATATCACTGATCCTCATTCTATTACGGACACAGTACAGCATATTTTGTGCAACAAAGACAAAAGGGGAAAACGGAGACCGTAATAGAATGAGGATTAGTGATATTCGCTTGAGCACACACCATTCTGCTCAAAACAACAATAGTTTTTCGCTGAATAAATGTTCGGAAAGGCGTACTGTAGAACATCCACAATGACTATTTCTTCTTTTCCATATATACACAGATTTGTCATTTTCTTGTTCACGCACATTTTATACGGACAATACTTATTTTCCGACATTCGCTTGATTATTACTGGAGTATTCTGCCACTGCTTTTGTAGATGAACAACACTGTTTCTCGTCTTCGATATGGATGGGAATTTGATCGAGATTATACTTTTGAGCTCGTTTTCAAGTAACTTTTCATGGATTTTGAAATTGAAAAATCCTTACAAAAAATTCTCTTAATCCTTTTAAAGGCATAATCCAAGCTATGTAATTTGAAACTCTTCGCTCTGGTAACACTCTCTCGTTTTATTTGTGAGTGAGAGAGTGCTACCAGAACGGAGAGCCAAACAGTTTTTTTACAGTTTAATGACCTTTATCAAGCACAGAACCATTGGGAGGGAATGGTTGCCACTAAACGACAGATTAGTCTGGGCGTGCTGAGGTCCCATACAAGGGGCTCAATTCTCTTCATCTTCTTCATCCTCTGTTCAGCAATTAAGACGTTCTTCAGAATCAAAAGCCGCTACACTTGATCCTTTTCGAATAGCAAATCATGAAACAGAATTGAGAAAAATTAGAGAGAGATAACCTAAGTCCTCGCTAAATACTTCGTCAACAATTGCTTGATGAAACTAAACTAGCTCATGATAATTCTGTTCAGCATTCAAAGGAACACTGTTGTCATCGCGAGTCTGACTGTTCATCCATTCGTTTTGTATATCCTCTATACTAAAAGATCTTCAATGCAAAGTGATATCACTTGGGGTTACGTGATTGATCAGGTATTCTTATTCAAATATATTGATGTACACCCGAGCTAACGCTCTCTCGTAGATAAAGTAAGCGTGCGAGCATTACCAGAGCGGCTAGTTCATGCCTTTAAGCAAAGTTTCCAGGTGGCAATGATGATCAACGGATGGTTCGTGTATTTTATGTTGCGCATTTATCCACTCCACCCGTATCCCGTGATGTACTGTGACGGACCATTGTGTCGGACTGATATCAAGACACGTTGGATAGTGGTAAGTCTATGCATATCACCAATCAGAGAATTAGGATCTTTAAAGGGAGAGTTTCCCATAAAAAAATTGATTGAAATGCCGAAAAGTTTTGAACGTGAAATTTTGTCCCACAACGAATTGACGAACTATCATACGGTAGTTTTTGAAAATCGCCATGGATATCTGCGCCGGGGCAGTGCAAAAACATAGTGAAAGAGAAAAGATAGACTGGATAGGAAGCGACTCGTCATCTATTCAATCGATTTTGGCAAATCGATGGTTGATTGGCATAAGGAATAGGCTGACATCTGATCTGTCTCATAATACAACCAGGGAATACCAAGAGATCATGAATAGGTATAGCACTTCCCAAGCAAACATTTGTCTATTGATGGCCTAGTGGTCTACGGCGCGCTCAAAGGCCGTTGCTGACGAGTTCTACCACCCCTTTGCGTTGTGATTTTTGCTGATTTCTATGAAATATTCTAGTTCGACTTTTCCGTATGGGGATCTCCTGCGAATTTGAACATGTAATTCTCCAAGGAATACCGTCCCTTTAAAGAAATTGAAATTTCACTTGTTAAAACATCTGTATGATGTATGATAAAATAAATTAAAGTTGTGTCATCAAGACCATATCCCTACAGTAATTTATTTGATACATTCCAGCTGATATTAAGTGCCGGAGTCGCAATTGTCGCTCCTTCTTACTGTTTTCTTCTTATGAGAATGCACGATTTGGTGGCTGCGGGAAGAACAAAACGATTGGTGTTCCCGAGAAAGTTGGTGATGTTTATCAATACGTACATTGCTAATGTAACCTTACTACCTCGTCGTGGTATTAAATTTTATGTGTCCCTAATGTATTCTCTGTATTTTCTTCTCATACGTTTCTGAAACCCACATACAGCTATTGTTTTTATTGACGTAGCTTCCGAAACACCGTAGGGTACATTATTCGCCAACTTATTTATTTTAAAAAATACAATTAAAGTGCATGCATACTTATACTATTAATTTAATTACAAACAAAACGATTTTAGGACTCAGTACATCGCAACTGCTCTCATGTGCGTATTTCTCTCTGTGAACGTCGTTACGTTGGTCGAGAGCATAAAATACATTGATGACTTTAGCGACATCGAACAGGTGTGCAAAATCATCTAATTGTTTCAGCTAAAATTTAAGCATACCTAGAGTAGGCTCTAGGGTTGCCGGTTCGAATTCGAATTCGAAGAATTCGCACCCCTTTCCCATCTCTCACCCTCTCTACCCTCTCGTGTCTGGGGAGGGGGGGGGAGGCGGAGGGAGAGGAGGCAGGGACGAGATAGGAATCGAGAGAGTGAGAGAGTGCGAATAATTCGGTCTGTCCCGAACTATTCGTTCCGTCTGGCAGGTGTGTAGAATTCTTCGAAGGGAAGGGGAGAGAGGGCGCGTCTCAAACGAATTGCCGAGAGAGAAAGGAAGCGACTGAAAGGGGCACGAATTATTCGTCCTCGTTCCTGCAACCCTACTAGGCTCTTATATGCGTGATTAAACGCTTATGACATCTTGCTTGTCTCAGAAAATAGTATTTGTTAAACTAGTAGTATTTATTTTTTTATCATTTTAAAGAAGGAGACCCTGTCGATACTAAGTAAGTGGACATAATTACGGGGTAACTACGTAGATGTAACCGTAGGGCCCTCGTAATTGAGAACCCTTGAGTTTGCATGACGGACTCCCGCAACGATTAACCCGTGGACTATTGTTTATAGTGTATGGAAATTAGCGTGAGGGTCAATGGGAACTCGGATAGACATTCTTTACATGCCTGAATAGGTGAACTTTCAATACGCATAGCAAGCTTCAAACAAATCATGATTCAGTATGAAATAGGTCTTTTGGTTCGAGTGATGAATTTCTATCATTCTACCCACCCCAGCTGTTTTATTACGAAAAAACTCGAGGGTCTCCATCTTTAAACGCCGAAGTTGAAAACAACGAATATATCATTTGATATCACTTCAAAAAGTTGATGGTACATTTGAGAAAATCTTAATATTCTTCGCTCTGGCAACAGTCTCTCGCAGACAAGGAAAATTAGAGAGCATTGCCAGAGCGGAGCATTTCAAATTAGGTTGATGTGTGCCTTTAACTCGCTACAATCTATGTCAATGTATTTACTATTTATGTGGTGCTACATTTTCAAAACGTGCGCACGGTGTACGAATGGTTCGAAATGTACGCCGTGCGCACGTACACGTGTGTTTTCTATACGGTGTTACATTTTGAAAAGTGCGCCCGTTTTGAAAATGTAACACCACATTACAGATTCCTGAATTGCAATTGCTTCTCAAGCGAGGCGGACGGTTGATAATAATAGGCAAATTCGGACCGAATTTTGCCGCGTGTTCGTCCCTTTTACGTCATTTCCAACTGACAATTTCTCGTTCAGTTATTTACTCATCCTGTGCCACAGCTATATTCACAGTGCCTGTCCTGGTTGCTTTGACTGCTCACGCTATTCTCATCCTTGTGAGATATAACCCAGTGAGTGATCGCAGGCACACTCACAGCTAATTTTACTCTCCGCTCTGGCAACACTATCTCGTAAATAAAGAAAGCCTGAGAACATTGCCATAGCGGAGAGTTTAGCGGAGAAATTTTACTTGTGGTATGCCTGTAAATTACAGATAAATTTGTAACGTGTGATGAAATATAATAATGGCAGTGATAATTTCTGTATTTCAACTGTGTTTCAGAAAGATCTTCCAAGAGAAACGCTAAACGCCCAGATTCGTATAGGAGGCGCATTCTTTATTCAGGTTCATACACGTTAGTTCAGTCATAAGACCGTAGCCATGAGGTAGGTGACGTCATAAGCGTAGGCTCAGGCTTTCTGGCAAGCACCTCGGCCTACGCTTTTGCCGTCACGTTTGCCGGTAAACCAATAGCCGGTAAATACCAAAAATAGTAAAGGGCTCCTTTCGCGCGTGTGCATGTTACACCATTCACATATGGCGAACCGTTCGCTTATGAATAGATACGCTAGCGGACAAAAAGATTCATGTCACATTCATGCTTTTTGATGATATTTTTTGTTACACATGTGATATCTTCCTTTATTGTTTTCTATTGGAAATAGCAAAAATCGATAACGAGAATCGCGAATATGAAAGGCATGAACACGTAAATACTATGAATTCATTGAGCTAACATCAGTCTTCTTCTTCTATATTTTCCCACTCGTTCTTCTATACTTCATGATGATCGTCGATACGAGAGAATGGCCCGAGTTCATTTTGATATTTCTCAGGCCGGCTATTATTGTAAGTATTTTCTTCACCAGGCCTCAAGACAAAGTAGTTTATGCATCGTTACATTTGCCTTACGCGTCTATGCCGTCACGGGAAACATCGATACTTTTGCCTTACGCATGCGTCGACGTAAATTATGGAGTGTGTTGGGTCCCAAGTGGAAAACCCTGATTGCCATCAGGGTTGCTGTAAAAGGCTACTGTAGGTTACGGTAGCCAACCATATTGATCGATGGTTACGGCAACATCATTAAATGATGCATTTCAGGTAATGTTAACATTAGAGTCAACAATTCGATCGTTGATATTTCTATTGAGAACTCCAGGAGTCTTTAAGGTTTGCTTGTCTGATATTGTGAAAAAGGTCATGGATAAAAAGAAGCCTGCGCAAGTTCAACACGTTCAAAAATACGTCGAAGACGGAACTACCTTTACCTTTTTTTAAATAATATGTTCTGCGATGTTTCGGCCGCTATGTCTAATTACAACTTTTCCAGACGATTGCTCCATCCTCTATAGCCAAGAAGTTTCGATCCCTCAGTGAGAATCAACAATAGATTGATGAAACATATCCCTATTACCTCATGTACCCTTGTTCTGGAAAGATACATAAATAAATATTTTGCTACTAGCTAATCTGACAATTAATGAGACCGATTATTGAATACAAAACCGCGTGACGCTGCGACAATTGGTTATTTTTCCTTTCGAAAGGATATAATTGTAAAATATGAGATATTTACGTAAATATTTACTTTGCTTGTGAGTCGGCTATTGTATTTGCTTGAGTTTTGAATAGATATTGAGAAAACAACCTCAAAATCTGGCATTTCTAAACATGATGTCACTATTTTTATTGCACTGTATCCACATCTAACAATAAGTTATTTTCTATAATCATTTTAATGTACGGTTAATGCGATCACAATATTAATAGAGTATGGTATGTGGAATTACTTTTACTGACTTTCTGTCTACACATTTTTGTCGCGAAAATATTCGCTGGAGTCCACCACTACAACGTATTTTCTAGTTACTCTGCTACAATTCCCCCTTGAAGCCATGATGTGTGCACCTTCAAGAACAAATAGTTTTACTGATTTCTGCTCTTTAAGCCAAGAAATTTTTAAAGCAATTTTTAGCTATTTTTTTGGTTGAAAAATTGACAAGACTGTACAAACAAAAGCAATCTTGACCGTATAAAAACACTTGTTTATTTGGTACAAGAGTAGCCAGCCACAGCCACAATGCTTTTCTAGGTTTAGAGAGAGAGCAAAAGTGAGATAGTAGGTAAATCAGAGAGAGAGCGAGGAAGGAAGGGAGGAAAACGTGGGGAGTTGATTGATAGTTCTTTCTCTGTTTAGCAGCCAGTAGCAAGGCAATTACACAAGTGCATTTTATATACAGTAAATCAGGTCGAGTTTCGCTGCAAAACGCGAAACGCGGGACGCAAGTTATCTATTTCTCTCTCTATCTACGCTCTGACTCCTTCTCTCTTTCCTCCCTCTACCGCCTGACCATTCTCTGTCCCTCTCTCCATAGTTTATATCTTTTCTGTCTGTAAATACCAGAGCGTGGCTTAAATACAGAAAATGATAATAGATGAATTGAGAAAATATTGCCTACATTGTGTTAATCTTCGAATTTTTTTGCATCGTATGTGCTAATTTTAACAAGTAAAAATTCTTTGAACATACGAAAAAATGATGATTGTACAATAGTTTACAAAATTCATTGATGCAATTCAAATATTAAATATAAAATTCAATTATTGACATCCGGCCCTTCCAAAATCGGCGACTTCTACACCGTAGTAGTGAGTGTGATCATTGATGGAGGTCTCGAATACCCTATAAAAAGAAAAAAAATGTAAAGGTACATCCCTTTTTTCACTGATCTAACAGTGATCACCCGCAGGACTTCGTATGAATAACGGGACCGTTACCTTTTTTACCCATTATTCAAGGCACACGAAGTCCTGTGGGAAATCACTGCTAGGCTTGTGATAATTAACTTATAAACAAAGTATATTTTCAGTTTCTGAAAAATATTGGCGATAATGCGATTTGATAAACTGTTGCAAATGCACTTGTTACGACTACTTTTACAGTAATGTCTTCTTTTCTTCACCAAAATCTTTGAATATATAAATAAAGTGTAAAATAATTAATTAAACTGAATTGGCTCACAATTGATCCGAACATTGCTTGTCTTCCTGAGCAGTGCAAACTGTGTAGGCGTCGCCGATATTCATGTCATTATTGTAGAAAACCTGAGGTTACATTCATGGAAACTTTTTTGCCATCAAGATATTTTATGAAATATAGACATAAAGACAGATGAGACATAGACACACAGGTAAGATAACATAACATAACATAATTTATCAGGGGTCGCATAGTTGCGCTGATCAGGCGTTAGAGTGTTCATTCGTCATCAGTTAGGCTCCACCAGCGTTGTCCAGTTCTCTTCGTAATCTCGTTCCTCCATCTTTCAAGCGGTCTTCCTTGTCCTCTGTTGGATATTCGCTCATATGGTATCCAAACTGTTAATCTCCTTGTCCATCGATTATCATCCATAGTCCTTATCTTTTTGTCCCAGTTCAGCTAGATCAGTTCAGCTAGTTCACTCTGGTGATGCTCTCTCGCTTTATTTGTCTACGACAGAGTGTTGTCAATGCTGAGAGAAAAATTGCCTTGGTGTGTGCCTTAACAAAACTTGTCCATTTATCTATCTACATATCATGTAATAAGCACTAGCGTGAGCGGTATTCTTGACCACCATTTCTGCCTACCCGTATGACATCACATTTATCGTACAAAAGCTTTGGCAGTCTTCATTGGTGTTACTCGTGAGACTGGGGGGAGGACACTTTCAATTATCAATCGAAATATCTCGTGAAGGAAATACACAGATTGAAACACATCTCAATGAACCACGCGCAACGATCACGACATTCCAAAATATAGGACAGCGCATTTGAAAATTTCTGCAATTCTTGTGAAACAAAAAAATGGAAAAATCATTTCCCCTTTCTTCTCGACTTTTTTTCTCTTCCCGATCTTTTGTGTGCGATGAACACCACAAAAAAAGTGAAGAATGATTCTGCCATTTTTTTGCTCGACAAGAATTGAAAAAAATTTCAAATACTCTGTCCTCTAATACATTGTCGGACCCTCTCTCCATCGTTTTACTAGAGAATATTCGCGTGATATCAAGGATTCGTTTCTCGTTTGCGTCAGTCATCTTTAGCGGTCGCCCGTTCATTTTGCTCTGAGCATCAAGAATCCCTGCCAAGCCGGATTGGGTCACCGTGGCAGTGAGACCCAATCATGGGAAGCCAAATTCTTCGGTCATCTCCAAACTGCCTGCCCTTCTTCTCGGATTTGTGAAATCGAAGACGCGAATATGAAGATCAACGTCAGTGTTCTGGGACAGTCCGAAGTAAGAAGAGTTTTTTCCCCATGCACATCAGAGTCCTACTCTTGATAAATGTGTTTCAATCGTAATCAAGGATTCGTGTAGAGATTTGTGAGCATAAAATATCCGTTTTTTTCCGACATTTTTTTCGTTATTGTAAACCAATCCAAATACATAACAATGTAAGGCACACCATTATCTAATTTTAAACTCTGCACATTGGCAATGTTCTCTGGCTTTGTTAGTCTACGAGACTAAAGTGGAGAGCAAAATTAGCAGATGGAGACCCTCGAGGTTTTCGTAATACGACTGTTCCAATTTGCATACTTTCCTCTCTCATTTTCTCATTATCCCTTACACCAATTACCATATAATATAAACAATAGCCAACATTCTTATCGTGGCGGGAGTCAGTCATGACTCCCGCCACGATAAGAAGAAAGAAGGAGACTCAAGGGTCTCCTTCTTTAAGGTTGCGCTGATGAATATTTACGAATAGATAATCTCGGTTACCTCGCTCTTATGGTGGACGTACTTCATGAACTCTGGTGGAACATGTGCGACCATGTCACGGTGATGCACCACACGATAAGCATTCTTGATCTGGAAGATCAAAGATCAAATATGATAGATACTAAATCAAAGCTCAAATATCAAAGATGAAAGATCGGAAGAAAAAAACTTACAATTAGCTCAATTTTGAATAGGTTTATCTGGCACTTAAACAAATTAAATTATCGACGCCAAGTTTAAAATGCGAAATGGAACCAATAATAATGGATCAATACTTTGCGTTCAGAAAATTGAAGGTGTGTTATACTCACGAGGTTATCATGGACGTTCGCGTAGGTTTGGTCTCCGGTGCGAGGCTGACCGAATGTGTATTGAGTTATCCTGAAATACTTTCTTCAGTTTTCTATCCATCACACAACATCATATTTTTTTAGTGAGCATTTTTATATTTCATATCATATAATTATTTTATTATTATTATTATTATTGTGCATGATCATTATTGTGACATTATTATACCATTACCATTATAATATCATATTTATATATTGCAACGGAGAGTGATCAACTAAACTCAATAACGCCTCGAAGTACTTTAGCAGCTGTAAAGTAGCAATGCGCATCTACTATACGAGCAGTCGAATTGTGAACTTGGTAAATGACACATTAACATACCTACATGGCCGCGTGGCGCAATGGATAACGCGTCTGCCTACGGAGCAGAAGATTGTAGGTTCGATCCCTACCGTGGTCGTAATCTTTTGCACGTTTTCTCATTCATTGCTGATGTGCTCTCATAGTGATAATGTTCGAGCAGGGTCGCATCTGCCTCATTGGCTCAGTGGCAGAGCGTCTGTCTAGTAAACAGAAGGTCGCTGGTTCGATTCCAGCATGAGGCACCAAAGTTTTTGTATTTTACATTACATTTACATTATAACAACTTTATTCAGCTCTTTTGGGGGTAGCTGGGTCGCCATTAGGGTTCTCCAAGGAGCGCATCGTATCTCGTGAGTTGCCCTCATCTATCCAGCTTATCGATTGTCCAGTCGTCTTCCTCCTTCTCCTTCATACGAAATTCACAAAATCAGCGGTTCCTGCTCTAGTCTTCTCGTAGTGTGGAACAGTAGAGCTGACCTTCCATCGGTGGCAATTGAGAGGACGCTCATCGTTATCACGAAGATTTGGAGATCCATGGTGTAGACCTTACTCCCACGGCTGGCCAATTCCGGGTTGGGAGGATCGAGTCAGGCTAGTTGGAGAAGGACGAAAATGAGAGTCGAATTTTTGTATACATTTTGAAAAACAAAACATTTTAATTCTATGCTCATCTACAAGTAACAAAATTTTCAATTTCTTCTTATAAAGCGTACAGTATTAACTTAATTTCAATTTTCTAAATGCTAAAATTCAATAAGAAATGCAGTGCCACATGATAGCTTACTTGTCACCACTGATCCAATCAAGCGAAACGATATGGGCAGAAGCGAGCGAGGCAATAGCTCCACCTAGTGAATGACCAGTGATCTACAATATTGATCGTTAAACAATGGTTGATAGATGGTAGCAAGTTTTGTATGGAGATCCGCAAACGTGCATTCACACTACTGGTTCGACAATGTGCGATGTTAAAATGATGAAAAGTCATTCTCCGAGATTTTGAGAACACATTATTTTCAAGCCATTTTGTTTTTAACCGCCAATTCAATGGAAAGAACAGACGAATATCGCAGAATCATTTTTTTTTTAAATATTAATATGATTTGTTGCGAAACGTATTGTTCCAACGAATCCAATAGTATACTTTATTCGTTGACACTCACCCATAAGTCGTATCCTCTATGTTCGTCGATGAGTTGTTTCAAATCGTCACCAAGTCCACCGTCCCATAACTGAAAACATAAGCAATTACAGATATTCTAAGTAAGAGTAAAAGCATTACTAACATCGACAAAAGCATCATTGAAGTACTTGGAGACCTTGCCACCGTCTTTGAAGTCAACCTGAAAGTTTCGTGGTGTGAAATGATTATATAATGTTTTATAATGATATAATGTTTTAGATATAGGACAGTGCATTTGAATTTTTTTCAGCTCATAAAACATACTTTTTCTTTATTGCCTGAGCCCACGATGGAAAAAGTGAGGCTGACATAGAGGGCTTTGGATTTAATGTGCCAAGAAATAGGAAAAGCATAATTTTGCACTACTTGAATTTTTTTGTTTTGTTTGCCAAAATATATTATATTATCATCGAATAGTGAGCAGTATCTGCTATACAATATTAAGATCGATAAAACAACAGAGAAAACTTTTACATAAGTCAATGCTCGGTATGATCCAGAATGTCGTCGTTATACATGTATAAATTTATTTGCATGAAAGTTAGCAAACCTTCTTCTCGAAGCCAGTCTGCTGCAGTTCGACGACGAGCTGAGCAGTGTTCGTTGAACCCCTGAATCTCTTGATCTTTGATCGTTGATCGTTGATCTTTGATCTTTGATCTTTGATCTTTGATCTTTATTTCATCATCAACCTGAAGGCCAATCCGATGATCCTCTTCGACTTGTCTATAAACGTGAATCCAGAGCACTTATCATGAAAGTAGTCGCAGTTGAGAGTGACTTGAAGACTCACCTGAAAATATAGTATCTTTATTTACGCAATATATATTATACTAATAGTTAGACTTCTGTTATAGCTAACAATACGTACTTATCCTGAATTTATAGCAAAAACCTTTTCTTACATCATAGAAGTATTCATATTTGATTATCTTTGTGAAGAGAAACGAGTTTCTAGCTATTCACACGAGGCAAAATTGTCTAGAAAAAACAAATCGACAACTTATTAACCTTAGCTCCATTGAGTTTCTGATCGAGACACAACTGAGGAGTGTCCGAGTAAGCAGCGCCAGACAGTGGCATCATAATGTTTCTTGAAAAGGAATCACTGAAATCGGCTGCTACGAAGCCGACCAAAAGAAGAACGATGAGTAACCGCATCTGTAATGGCACTTGCTATTGCTCTGGTATTTCAAGACTTAAAGTCTACTTGCACTTTCACTTTAAGTAGACTTGTAAGTCTACTTCAAGTGAAACGTAAATCTACTTAAAGTGTGACGACACTACGTAAGTCTACTTAAAGTGAGACGCAAGTCTACTTAAATTGAAAATGTGACGTCACTCACTTGAAGTTTACTTAAAGCAAACTTTAAGTCAGTGACGTATTTTAAGTAGACTTCAAGTTTTGAAATACCAGAGTGGCCGTATAAAATACATTTGTTTATTTGGTACGAGGGTAGCCACGATGAAGTTATATGTTTAGAGAGATTCTAAGCGATATAGTACGTAGATCAGAGAGAGCACGAGGAGGTAAGGGAGGGAAAGGGTGGTTGATCGATAGAAAACTTCTGCGTTTTACCAGACAGTAGCAAGGCAATTGAATAAGTACATTTTATACGGACAATAGCAATATTTCAAGATGATAGGTATGGAGAAACAGAAAAGTATGCTCGTTATGAATTATAGTTTGATATCCAACAGTTGTAGACAAAGATAGGACGTTAATATAATAAATGCGAAACTTATTTTCTTTCTTTCTTTCTTTCTTTTCTTTCTTTATTTCCATCATAACAAATGAACAATAGAACAGATATGTAATAAATATAGGTTGATGGAGGTCCGTCGCGTTATCAGCGAATCGGTTGAAGGCAGCAGGGAAATGGGGTGGGAAATGGGGAAATGATGTATGGGGTGGATAATTATAAATGACGTAGAAGTGTGGGGGGCAAGAGGGGATCAATCTCAACAGAATTAAGGAAAGATTTAAAACGAATAGGAGAAGATGTAACGATATCAGTGGGAAGACTATTCCAGATATGAAGGTACTGGGGATATTATATGGTATGGTTATACGGAATGGGTGATGTGAAAAGCGATGACTACGATAGAGAGGAATTTTAGAATACATAAAAGAATCATCAAATTCATAATTCCTATTTAAAGAATTGTATATAAAAAAACAAATCAGCAATAGAACGTCGTTTCTCAAGAGTGGTGAGGTTAAAGGATTTCAGCCGGGAAATATAATCTACATAAGGGATATTACAACGATAGAACAAACGTCTAGTGAAATCACGTTGAAGGGACTCAATATCATTACATAAGTAAACACTAGAGGGATTCCAAACAATTGAGGAATTTCCTATAATAGGACGGATAAAGGATGTATAGGCTCGTACATAATATATATATATATATATTTATATTGTATATATATGTATATATTGTGTATATATATATGTATGTATATAGAAAATGGATATTTAAATCTCACATTCGGAAAAGAAAAGAGTTCAACATAAATAACGTTACTTCGCAACGCCGAATCCAAGAAACAAGATCAACAACAACAATTGACACATTTGTCACACAATAGCGTATTAAGGAGCAATACGACCACAGGGAACATAACCATCTCTGTGACTAATGATCCCACGAAAGACTTTCGCTCTAACAAAAGTGATATTCGTACTGTACATCACGAAAATGAAATCAGAAAGCAAATTCTTGTCTTCTTTTGTAGGAAGCCTCACTATCAGCTCTCTCAATGTTCTTTTCGACACGCAATGCTTTCTCATTGTTAGAGAACAGAGAAATAGTGTGCACAATGTAGAGAACATTGACAGGAGACGTAACGCTCCCTTTATGTCATGACACTGCTTATATGCATGTGATCAGACTGATTTGTTGCTGATAACGACAAGGTGAGATAACGTGATAGGGACAAAGTTTTCGAGAGACAGTATTTGCGTAGTCTATATTACTCTTTGTCTCACAAGTGTCAATAAGAATTTCTCACAGCACACATAGAAACAATTGTTGAAACACCACAACCTTTTGTACACAAAGCACAAGATCTGTGTTGTGTTATATGTAACACTTTATGCTTGTTATTCTTTCAGCTTTAGTTTCAGCACCATAAAGAAATATTCGTAACATTGAACATTCATACTCAATCAAAGATTGTTCAGAATGTTTCCTGTGTAAATGCTTTCATTATAGTCAAACCGTGTTAGTATTTTCAATGTTTCGGATCTTTATTTGATAGGATCATTCTGACTCAAAGACAAGAACAAATTCCATCTGTCGTTGACTCTGACCTGACAGGGAGAATAAAGAGTCCCGACAATAGATAATGACGATTACAATTGCTCGATAAAGCTTCGTCCGTCGAAAAGTACGAATGTAAAAACCTCATGGCAACCCAACTGCGAAACACCCATTAAAAAGCGGATAAAGTTGTTTCAAAGTTAAAAATGTGCTCACACTTTCTAAAATAAGCTAGTAAGGGATTGCTGATCATTACGAAATTGCAGAAGAATTACAAAAGAAAGATGGTCGTCTTTTATCACATGGCAGTGCTTACAAGGGAATCCCCGGAGGCCGCACTCACCGATCTTGACAAAATTTTTACTTGTGGTGAACCTCATATAGGGATGAGGTTTAGCGGTGTCGGGAGCTGCTTATCAATTTTTTGAAATTTTAAAATTCATTTTAAAGATCGACCAAAAAAATGGGCGGTGCGCACAGTGTGCACATAGAGATTACACACCGCTCATTATCGCAAGTTCATTTTGACAGTGAAACAGATGTGTCGGTGGTGTAGTGTTAAGTTTCATGCTTTGAGGTCGGTAGGTAGTATGTTCAATCCCTTCTGCGTTTTACTCTTTTGCAAGGACTTGAAAATATCACAAGCAATTTTTTTGTCAGCACATTCAAAATTGATTTTTGAAAAAAATATTTGAATATTTATTTACATTGTGTATAGTAGTAAAATTTATCAAACAATAAAAATGGAATTTTAACAGTAGTGATATTCTGCAATAAAATGATTGAAACAAAATTCTAGATCACACATTTAATGAATGGGAGATTTAAACAATTAGGAGTTGAACAGCAATGAGAAAGAGAAGAGGCGAACAGTGCCTGCACGGGTGAGAGAAATGGAGCAGGGGCAGTAATAGTGTATCCTGCCTTATGCCAAGAATACTGTAAGAATGGAATAATCTTATCAGAGCATAACTGATGGTACACTTGTGAGATACACTTGCCTCTTCTGTTGTGACGAGTTGATCTCCAAAGGCGACTACTTTAGACGAACAGATAGCCATGACGGGATATTTAACATCATCAGCTGACCATTCCGGATCGACAGCTTCATCTTCATCAAGTTCCATTCCATCATCGAAATCCAATTTCAAAAATCAATTTTGAATGTGCTGACAAAAAAATTGCTTGTGATATTTTCAAGTCCTTGCAAAAGAGTAAAACGCAGAAGGGATTGAACATACTACCTACCGACCTCAAAGCATGAAACTTAACACTACACCACCGACACATCTGTTTTACTGTCAAAATGAACTTGCGATAATGAGCGGTGTGTAATCTCTATGTGCACACTGTGCGCACCGCCCATTTTTTGGTCGATCTTTAAAATGAATTTTAAAATTTCAAAAAATTGATAAGCAGCTCCCGACACCGCTAAACCTCATCCCTATATGAGGTTCACCACAAGTAAAAATTTTGTCTAGATCGGTGAGTGTGGCCTCCGGGGATTCCCTTGTTAGCTGATTTTGATAAAGTTTGCTAAACTGTAAACTCCATTCACTATTCATTCACATTCACATTCCATTCAGCCATTCGTCTTGTGAAATCTAGAAGAAAATGGATTGGACTAAAGCTGTTTAGTAGTCTAGTAAAAAGATTTTCGCCAGACCTTTTCTCCCCTCAACACTTTGATACACTAGGGATTATATCAATTAGATGTCGACGATTCGATCTGCGCTCTTGGTGATTGGCACGATAATAGAACTTCATGGCCGCGTGGCGCAATGGATAACGCGTCTGCCTACGGAGCAGAAGATTGTAGGTTCGATCCCTACCGTGGTCGTAAACTTTTGCTCGTTTTCTCTTTCATTGCTGATGTGCTTTCATGGTGTTAATGTTTGAACATCATCTCATCTGCCTCATTGGCTCAGTGGCAGAGCGTCTGTCTAGTAAACAGAAGGTCGCTGGTTCGATTCCAGCATGAGGCACCAACAATTTTGCTAAACTCTTTCAAAACTTTGTACAGTCGCGCCGGAAAGTCAGTGCCAACTTTTTGTTTCTGCTATATTTTTTTAACCAAGCGTGCTATGGGGCCGCTTTCGCGAGTTTTTATGGGAAATTTATCGAGGAATCCGGCCCTGATATTGCCGACTCATGAAAATTTCTCATTATTACGTAATGATGACGCAATCGAAGTCCACTTTTTTGAAAAATCATAACTCCGAGGAAAAATTTTTTCCAGCCTACCGTTCTTCTATAAGTTTGAGATCTACGCGTCGGCTACCCAGAAAAAATTTTTTAGGTTGCTGCGATTTTTTTCAACCGCAGCGGCCTTGCTGCAAAATGGCGGCTGCAAACTCAGATCTCAGCTCCAAGACATGCTAGAGACTCGTTCTTGGGATCAAAATGATCCTTATGATGTCCCAAATAATCCCTGAAAGTTTGGTCCTGATCGGACCACAATTGCCTTCAGTACACCAAAAAGTCACTTTTTCAGATGACCTCACTTTGAGGGCCTACAAGTACGTGAGTGATTTTTCTAAAAATGTGGTTCTTGTGCTAAAATATGCCAAATCCATCCCAGAAGCCATCCTCACACTTTGGTGAAAACACCTTGCTTCGCATCTTCACGGCAAACGATAAGCGAGCATGCACTCGTTTCGGAGGCGCACGTCCAGAGGAGGGGAAGGAGGGGAGGGGCGCGCGCACTCACAGTGAGTGTGTGCAGGAAAGACTGATGTGGCACCGAGGTGCTGCAAGATGGGTTCTCCCAAGCTTGCAGACGTATTCTATGATGGTTTCGGCACATTTTAGCACAAGAACCAAAATTTTAGAAAAATCACTGTCATAATTGTATGCCCTTAAAGTGAGGTCATCTGAAAAAAGTGACTTTTTGGTGTACTTTTTTGTGTCCTAGTGATTTTTCTAAATTTTTTCAATTCTTGTTCTAAAATGTATTCTTTTCAATTAAAAAAATCACTAGGCCACAAAAAAGTACACCAAAAAGTCACTTTTTTCAGATGACCTCACTTTAAGGGCATACAATTATGACAGTGATTTTTCTAAAATTTTGGTTCTTGTGCTAAAATGTGCCGAAACCATCATAGAATACGTCTGCAAGCTTGGGAGAACCCATCTTGCAGCCCCTCGGTGCCACATCAGTCTTTCCTGCACACACTCACTGTGAGTGCGCGCGCCCCTCCCCTCCTTCCCCTCCTCTGGACGTGCGCCTCCGAAACGAGTGCATGCTCGCTTATCGTTTGCCGTGAAGATGCGAAGCAAGGTGTTTTCACCAAAGTGTGAGGATGGCTTCTGGGATGGATTTGGCATATTTTAGCACAAGAACCACATTTTTAGAAAAATCACTCACGTACTTGTAGGCCCTCAAAGTGAGGTCATCTGAAAAAGTGACTTTTTGGTGTACTGAAGGCAATTGTGGTCCGATCAGGACCAAACTTTCAGGAATTATTTGGGACATCATAAGGATCATTTTGATCCCAAGAACGAGTCTCTAGCATGTCTTGGAGCTGAAATCTGAGTTTGCAGCCGCCATTTTGCAGCAAGGCCGCTGCGGTTGAAAAAAATCGCAGCAACCTAAAAAAATTTTTCTGGGTAGCCGACGCGTAGATCTCAAACTTATAGAAGAACGGTTGGCTGGAAAAAATTTTTCCTCGGAGTTATGATTTTTCAAAAAAGTGGACTTCGATTGCGTCATCATTACGCAATAATGAGAAATTTTCATGAGTCGGCAATATCAGGGCCGGATTCCTCGATAAATTTCCCATAAAAACTCGCGAAAGCGGCCCCATAGCACGCTTGGTTAAAAAAATATAGCAGAAACAAAAAGTTGGCACTGACTTTCCGGCGCGACTGTATACTATTTTGATCCAAATTGTTTATAATTCTAGTAGAAATTGTATTAACATTTTTTTTTAAATCATTGGCGAAATCATAATATATTTTGCATGTTATGTGCCCGACATCCGACGGTGAAACTAAATGAAAGTTTATAAAGCTATCATAGGAATTGAGAAAAAAGGGAGTAATATTATCAGAGTAAGCGAAGAGGTAAGGTTGAATTAATATAAATTTTTATTATAAAAATGACTGATGCTTTGGCAAATGAAGTGGTAAACGAACTTTCTTTCAATAAGGAAACGAGTCTTACAAGTCTAATTGATCGAAGAGCGATCGGATTACATTTTGTCAAGCCCGATGCAGAAAGTGGTTTAGCGCGACATAAGAAATTCTTTAAAAAAACGAAATTGCAAAGAAATGGTAGAATTATAATTGGAATATGTAAGTAAAATATATAAAATTTATGAGCTAAAATATGAGATAGGAATAAGTTTTTTTTGTTCTTTTTTGGATATTTTATGAAGATATGCGAGTATTCTTAGGTTTGAAATAAAAAGAGATATAATATAAGATTAATTAAGATACTGCTAAAAAGCTACGAAAGGAAAAGAAAAGCAGGCGAGAGAGTTTGTGAAAAGAAGAGAATTTAAATAACTTATTTTCTTTTCTTTTCTTTTCGTGACTTTCGAATATCATATGGGAGATTATGTGTGATGAATATTGTACGAAATATATTGATTTGTAATTTATGTCTTTCAGTCCTTTTTGATATAGGCATCATTGTGAATCCACTTGCAGATGTACTCCTGAGGCACACTGGCCATGCCCATTCTTCGCTCCAGAGATGGAAGGTCACCTCCTGCAATACTTACTGTGTTTACCATCGAACACGACTTGTGAATGGAAACCGTCCAGAAATGGATTCAGACTTGTAACGTTTAGCAGCCATTGAGCTTACCGTTGGGAATGGTGAATCTGTAGCGCTGAACGAGCGTGATCAAGATGAGGAAGAGCTCCATCTGGAAGTTAATGTTCGCGGTTAAACTAAATTTGAATATTTGAATTTGAAAAAGGCGCGAACCTGAGCCAGATTCATGCCGAGACACTGACGAAGTCCGAGACCGAACGGAGTGAAGGTCGTGATATCTTTGAACTTTCCGTTGCCATCGATGAATCTGGAAATTTGCAATTAAAATAGTAGTACAAGTTTAAATTATAGTATATCCGTATAGTAGAATAGTACAGTGTAGTATAATTACACTCACAGAAAAAACCCTAGCTCATGTACCCCTGTGCACCAAACACTAAACGGTTAGCGTTTGAAACACTTGTATATAAGGGTTCTCATTGTCAGAATAGGGCTTTAGAACCCTTAAATGCAAGTGTTTCAAACCCTAACCGTTTAGTGTTTGGTGCACAGGGGTACATGAGCTAGGGTTTATTTCTGGCGAGTGTAGTATGCAATTTGAATGTGAAAAATTAAGTGAGACTAAATTAGCTAGTAGTAATGAGAAATGAAAATAGACCTGTTCGGATCGAAGGTTTCCGGATCCGGGAAGTAGGCGGGATCGTGGTTGGCGGCTCCAATATGTGGCATGACATCCGTACCCTTCGGCAGATCGTAACCGCCGACTCGAGTGTCCGAAGCGGTGCTGAAATTAAGACATCATAGACTTATTTCTTGAGTATGGCCGTTAGTAGACAAGAAGAATGAAATGAATTATATTTATTTGACGTTTCGATGCTATAAACGCATCATCATCAGAAGGATGAATTACATAAATTTTGGGTAATTAATCCGTTCATCAATTAAGTTTCATCAATTAAGACAGTTTTAAGTTGTAAAGGCATTTGCTCAGATATTATATTTTGGTTCTCTGGAATTAATTCATAGACCGTTGTCTTTTCGAAAAGGATGAATCTTTGTTTCACGATATAAAGGTTAGCCCAGATGTGAAGAACGGACAATGAAATCTGTTACTCAGTGGAGGTCATCTTTGCTCTTGGTGACTGCTACGATATCTCTCTTACATGGCCGCGTGGCGCAATGGATAACGCGTCTGCCTACGGAGCAGAAGATTGTAGGTTCGATCCCTACCGTGGTCGTGATCTTTTGCACTTTTTCTCATTCATTGCTGATGTGCTCTCATGGTGGTAATGTTTGAACGAGACATCATCAGCCTCATTGGCTCAGTGGCAGAGCGTCTGTCTAGTAAACAGAAGGTCGCTGGTTCGATTCCAGCATGAGGCACCAAACATTTTGTTCAATTTTAGATCTTCACTATACTATTATTCCCCGACATGAATATATCTTCTTTTTTTAAATAATGATTTAAAGGCACACCCTAAGCCAATTTTACTGCCCGCATTGGCAATACTCTCTCGTATACAAAGAAAGTGAGAGAATCTGCCCAGAGCGGAGTGTTTCAAATTAGCTTAGGGTGTCGTTTTTTTTTAAATCAAAATAAAATAATGTGACCAATGCGGAATGTTCCATGGCAAGACGTTTGCTACGCGTTGAAGCTCAGCAATTACTGCTCGACAATACGGCATCATGTTGCGCTTGCTGAAGTCAACGCGAGTCGATTTCCCAAGAACCTGGAATCACATTATTCAATTCTATTTTAATGGGAAACTGTTAACTCTGACCAGGTTATACAAATAAATAACTGCTTTTTCCTACAATATCTTCGGATTTGCAAGTGAAGCGTAAAAGGAATCGCAAGTAGAATTGGCTTGTGGTCAGTTAGAGTGGGATATACTAATCATACGATAAACTACGTTAGCTACCCTATATCTCTCCTTTATCGTAGTCATTAAACAATTTATACCTGTGCATCTAGAGTAATTTATATTTGGAATTCCTTCCCTACATTCGCACCGTCCCCATTCCGTGCAGGGCTTGTTAAGATCTCCCCAAATATAATTATCACTTTTTCTAAGATTCGCCTGTAGCTCCTAAACTGCCACTGTACCCAAACACCTTACGGGTATCGATACGTGAGGGAGGCTGAGATCTCGAGGTTGAGAGAGATAGAGGTAGGGGAGAAAGGGAGATAGGGAGGGAGAGACAGTGTAAGAGAGATAGAGGTAGGGAGATGGAGGGAGAAGGGGGATAGAGATACAGTTTTGGTTATAGCATTACTCAGCTACTATAACATTATTTCAATCACAGCAGTTATGTATGAATATGGAAGAAGAGTTCTCTAACATCAAGATAGTAGAGACTGTCGACTGGTTATTTATTTTATTTTTCACTTGTTCCATCTTCCACCAATCGTCCACGTCCAGTGACTAGATTATGTATATGTCAGTGAAACATATGCGAGAACTTATGCAGAACTTGAACTGATGAACTTATGGCGGAACTTATGCAAATTACCCCGGGCCAAAAAACAGGAAAGTTCCCATATGCGAACTAGCCCGTAGCTCCGAAACTGCGGCTATACCCAATACCCACATTGCAATCGCAACCTAACAATTTGCGACGGACATCCATCAATCCCTTTACGACATTCATTTCCCTGTTATAATATAATATGTATAATATGATGGAATAAAAAATAAGAATACCGTACCTTGAAGATCTCTTTTCGCATTTTCTTCTGCACCTTCGGGAAGTGGATGAGGTATATGATCCCTGAACGATACAAAAAAAAAAGATCAAAGATCAAAGTTCAAAGTTCATAGATCAAAGATCAATCATACCCCATCTGATGGTAGTAACAGTGGTCTCCATGCCGCCAGTCCATAGATCACCCGCGTTGAGGGCGAGAGTGAGCTTACTGTAATCAATCGGTAATCATTGATGTTCAGGCATTATCGATTGATTGATTTCATTTACAGTATTTATTTGATTTTTATGTTCACGCCAATTTTCTCCCGTCTTCTTGTTTTGAGCGAAGCGTGTGAATGTTTTTCAACCATGGGTCCGGACAATTTCCCACTGCGCTAATCAACGTGTGAGCATTACAGTAACCCACCGATAGAATACAACATAACATAGCATATAGAGAAAACATCGTAAAGATCAAATATCATTACTTGTATGTTCAATAAGTCTTCATAATCCTGATAAATATTGATTGATTGGTATTTTGATCAAATCCAGATATTTTTTACATATTTTAAGAAGAAAAAGAAAGCGAGAGAGCCGATTCAAATAAGCCCATGGCGCCACTGGAATCACTTGTGGTTGCAGAATTCGACACAATTTTACTCTCCGTTCTTGCAACGCTCTCTCGCACACAAAGAAAGCGAGAGAGCATTGCAGAGTGGAGAGTTTAAATTAGCTGTGCCTTTAAAATTTAAAAAAAAAACTCTCTTGAAATGGGGATTATCTACACGTTTCTTCATCTCTTTCAGATACGCCTCGATGAAGTCCCTTGAGTCACCATCCTGATGGTCGCTCTTGTTCATCTCTGCTTCGTGCTCATCGATCTGTATATTTCAATGCAATCCTTTTACAATAATATTGTAAGGCATCCTTTTTTTCTCTTTCAAACATGTTTTACATGGACTAAGTGATTCGAAAGTTCGATCACTTGGACTTTTCGCAATGTTAATATAGTTTTATAATTACTAGTTAAAAAAATATTGAAATTTGGGTTTCGCATGCTACAAAATCACTGAAATTCACTTTAAATTTGGCTAAATATTAATTTCTTATAATATCATTGATTGGTTTTTGACAAATAATGTACCGTACTTCATCGAGGAAGAAGTTCTGCAGGGCCATGCCGTTCTTATAATACGACCGGAATGCGGGAAGGAAGGCGGCAATCCAAGGATATGAATCAGCTACGAGTAGCTGTACCGATTGTACCTTGAAAGATCAAAGATCAAAGATCAAAACACAAAGATCAAAGTACAATACCTGTTGCAGCACTTTATCGATCAGGTGCTTGAAGTGATTGAATTCCGCATCTCCGAAGGCGTAGCGCTAAAATCGATGAACTGGTTAACACGGACGTGAATTTGATCTTTGATCTGTGATCTTTGAACTTTGAACCTTGCCAATAACGATATCGTGGATGATGTTGCCAATACAGAAAGCGAGAGGGTGATGCGGATCGAGCATAGACTGAAATTGAACTTTGATCTTTGATATTTTGATCTTTTGATCTTTGATCTCTTACCGTACGATTCTCATCGATCAACTTATCAATCTGTTCCAGTAGTCGATCAATGTGAAACTGAATCCGCACTTCCATTTCATTTTTCCCGAAACCGAATCCCTGCAAATAGCCTCTCCTTACTTTTTTGGTGCTCCGTTGAGAGGCCAAAACTCGCGGGGTACCCCGTCTAAAGGTTCTACCCCGTGGCTTACGCCGTGGTGTACGCCACGGGATTGAGACGGCGTGCTCCGCAAGTAAAAAAAATCGGAGTTTGTTTCCTTCAAGTCCAAAGTTACCTTAAGTACTTCCATTGCAAACTTCTTCTGCGTATACCATCTGCAATATATTGAAGATCATGCATAAAAAAACCAATATCGTGTAGATATTTCGTGAAGCTACCTTATGCTTGCTGTCACATCGGCCTAACCTCTCGCTACCGTAACCATCTACAGTATACCTCTCTCCTGACGACAGTATGATGCCGTCGCCTTCGTGGTGAGAGCCGAGGAAGAGACGATAGAGGAAAGATGATGGACGGGCGGCGAAGGCTTCACCTAGAGAGAGAGATCAAAGATCAACATTCAGACAATTGAATGGGAATCTTATTTCTTCTAATTTCAATTATTTCTTTCAAGCAATCGGCGAATTAAATTTCAGCACATTAAAGGTTCCTCCTTTTTTAAACTCTCTGGCAATGCTCTCTCGCGTTCTTTGTTTACGAGAGAGTGTTCCCAGTGCGGAGAGTAAAATGAGCTCGGGGTGTGCCGTTAAGGACGCTTTAGAGATTGAAGAACACAGACCAAAAGATCAAAGAGAATCATACTGACGTTCTTTCACGAGGGCCTCCACGAGGACTTCATTCGAGGCGAGTACGACGATGGGTTTGGGCAGCCAGATGGTGAAGACGTCACCGTATATGGTACGCCAACGGAGGATGGTACGATGGGGATTGGCGAGATCGAACTGATAATGATGATAATGATTGTGATACATTACATTTTTACATTACATTCTGTACAACAACTTTATCAGATGGGTTTATTAAAACAGCTTCTTTTTATGTCTAGTGATGCTGCATAAATGAAGCGCTATACGATGCGATAATGATTTTTTTCCATTATTGCTATACATTATTGTATACATTATACATACATTGCTATTGTATGTTGTCAAAACGAGAAATTGGATAAGTTTAGGGATATTTGTCTTTGTATTTGATCTTGATCTTGATCTTGTTAGTTATCAATACCTGAAGAAAGTTTCCAACGATCGGCAGTGGCATCGGCCCCGGGGGATATCCACGACGTTTCCAATGGAAATGATAGATGATGAAGATGAGAATGCCGAACCAGATGAGCATACCTGAAATAATAAATAGTGTTGATACAATTCTAAAACAAAGAGTTCAGTATGAAACCGTTCGGTAGGATCGCTGTCCCAAAGATCAAAGATCAAAGATCAAAGGTAGATGTAAATGGCAGCTTAGTCAATGTGACAATGACAATGACTGATGTGCATGACATCGAACACATTTAGAAAAGAATCAAGACAAGTCGACTATAGAAGACCTTATGAGAAGAGGAGTACGGAGCCCTCTTATAGTGTCCATTGTTACACCGCAAATTCTTATCGCCGGAGCCAAAAAGAGCTCAATAACTAAGTCATTGAGCTCTTTTTGAGCTCTACAGCTCGTCATTATTTGCATTGGCTCTCCTCGCTCATAGTGATTAACAGTGCAGTCCCTCTAGTATTTGCAAACCAGCAGTCTACTTAAATAACGTCACTGACTAGAAGTTTACTGCAAGTGTATCATATACCAGTTGCAGTAAACTTACGTCTATTTAGAAGTAGACTTGCAAGTCTTCTGCAAGTGGTAATGATTAGTAAACTACTAGTTTTGAAATAACAGAGCCCGTGAATATTTTCGCGAACAAACTGTGAAGACAGAAAGACAGCAAAAAATATTCGGCATACCATACAGTGGTGGCCAGAAGGATATCATATTTTGGTTTTTTGAGCATAACTTTTCTTGTAGATAACCGATCACCATGAAATTTTTATATAGTGTGTTCAAACATGTTTCACAATGTATACCGAGGCATGGGGCCGGTTTTTCAATTTAGACGGTTTCCCAGGCTACAGTATCCCAAAATGACCACATGCCTCATTTTGATAGCGTGAAGTTGCGACGTATTTTCGTTGTTTTAAACAATTTTTTCACCGTTTAAAAAGTACTTACGCATGCTACTATAGTCATTCATCGATACTGCATACATTTATTAGATATTAATATTCATATCGTAGGCATATTGTGAATTTCAAAAGTAGCAACTTTTTTCACCACTTTTGCTTGTTTCTTGTGATTTTTTAAATGTATATTTCTTTTTTTATGTTTTTATACTATGGTAATACCGAGAGGTGTGTTATATCTCTTCCCTGATACCTTGCCCGTGAGGTTTGAATGGTCTGAAGCAATCAGAACCTGCTCACCAGTTAATTGAAAACCAGTGTACGATCTCTCGTGTCATCAAAAAGGTTCCCAAATTCGTCATCAACTGTCAACCCTCATTGCCTGGTGTTTCACGTATTACCTAGGACCTTGATGACAGGAATATCATCAGCGTATCGCGCGATATCCCGAGGGCGAACTCAACAATCAACTAGCAAGAAATGACACTATACGGTGCCACTCCTCCTTCGACTCGCACCATCCGTAGACAACCCCAACACGCTGTAACGGTAGAGTTGTTAGTACGAAGCCCATAATCTATCCTAAGAACAGAGAGAATCGTCTGAAGTGCGTAAAGGCTCATTTCAAAAGGACAAAAGGGCAGACTAGCGAAAGGTCGTCTGGTCGGATGAGTCCACGTTCAATCTCTTGGGCTCGGACGACCGGGTTGACGTCCGTAGACCAGTCGGGGCCCCCCACAAGCTCGTCCCCTAGGAGGATCACGGAGTCAGAAGTGTCATGGTGCACAGAGATTCGTACTATGTCCTCTGCAGCGAATCAATGGAATCATGATCGCAACGGCTATCGTACGCTCCTCCTCGCCACACGTTGTTAGAGCAGCCAGAAGCACGGAAACTAAGTACTAAATTAATATTTATTAATTTAATCTGTTTAATAGTAGATTTGAACCTAAATTGTTGCCTCAACATCACCCACGTGAGCAATCCACTTTGTTAGTGATTTAATCAATTATTTTGATTGTTGACATGCTGAATATTGTTAATAAATTTGTTTAATTGATTTTTAAGGAATATTCGTGAAAAAAACCAAAAAAACCGCATGAATACATTTAAAAATTACAGGAGAAGTAACTTCAATAAAATGAGCGGTCACGGTCATTTTGGGATACTGTAGCCTGCGATCCGTCTAAATTGAAAAACCGGCCCCATGCCTCGGTATACATTTTGAAACATGTTTGAGCACACTATATAAAAATTTCAAGCTCATTGGTTATCTACAAGAAAAGTTATGCTCAAAAAACCAAAATATGATATCCTTCTGGCCACCACTGTACATACATTATTTTACAATAATTTAGCATATGGATCGCTAGAACTATGAATGAATCAAGCTTGAAGGTACAGGAAATGCGCGAATTTTGACAATTCCTCACAAATAAAAAGACAAAAAAACGAAAATATTGTGATTTTCGTGGTATTTTTACTGAATGAAATAAACGAAATTAATTTTGTAAAAGAATAAAGATTTTAAAATTCCAATGTCAACGACATCTCTCATATACCACGGATTTCCAGTAATAATGAAGGTATCCATATGACAATTAAACATTTTCACTCACAGATTTGAACGAAATTTGTCTGATTAATCATAATAAGGGAAAGGAGAGCTTGTTTTCGTAAAATTTGCATTTTACGCTACTTAATCTGATCTCGATATTATAGTTTTCCTAAAAAAGTCAACGAGAGAGCAAGCGATCGTGAACTGAGCTTTCATTTATATGAAACATGAAACTCAGCATGAAACAATTCAGATTTATAAAGCGAGTACAAAGGTTAATTGATTACTCGATATAGATAAATAGACATTGAATGAGGGTAATGTTGGATATGTGATTGATTGATTATATGGTCAAGAAAAATAAGGAAAGATAGGATAGTACATATTATGAAATAACATGAATAAGAATAATATAAGAAATAGCGGAATTAGGTGAAATCATGTAATAAGAGTAGAAGGGCCTACTTTATATGGTGGTGGGCGCGAAGAGCCATGGGAAAAATTGAAGGGCGGTCCTGGGAATTTTTGTAATTGGTTGAAAATATATAGATGAAAAACAACTGTAAAGTATGATCAGAAAATAAAGATTTGATCTTTGATCTTTGGAATTTAATGATATAGATCAAAGATCAGTTGATAAAAACTTAACGCCAATTTGTTCCTTTAAAATTTCTAAATTCATTCTTAGCTTTTTATTTACCTCATGTTCGAAACGTTTTATCAATCGTCGTATCGATCTCCAGAAAGAAAATTTCATACGAATATCTAGAAAAATATTACGTTATGTGTACTGATCATTATTTATTTCTCCATCAAATATAATGAGCAGGAGTGATATGTATAATGTGAGAGAAGGGGATAGATTGATTTCAATTGCAAAATTCCATTTCGATGTTGGCACGGTTGCTTTTCTTGGCTTTAATCATTTCTGAACTGAAAAGTTAATAATTGGAGAGTTTTTTTTTTTTTAATAAAAACTTTACCTCTTGTAGGAACCGATTAATCGACAAGTATCACATGGTTTAATGGTTTTCGCAGTTGCGAAAACATAATCCGATCATCGTTTTATCGTCTTTATCTTCTTTATAATTCTTCTTGATACCTAGTTCGTTCAGCCCTTTCAATTCAATAATAATACTATCTCATCCTATGCTTTTTTTTTCAAATCCACTTTCACTTTTATATTGCCCTCTTCCGTATTTCTCTTATTCTTTCCCTCTCCCTTTCTCTCCCTCTCCCTCTCCCTCTCCCTCTCCCTCTCCCTCTCCCTCTCCCTCTCCCTCTCCCTCTCCCTCTCCCTCTCCCTCTCCCTCTCCCTCTCCCTCTCCCTCTCCCTCTCCCTCTCCCTCTCCCTCTCCCTCTCCCTCTCCCTCTCTCTCCCTTCCTCTCTCTCTCCCTCTCCCTCTCCATTCCTCTCTCTCCATTCCTCTCTCTCCATTCCTCTCTCTCCATTCCTCTCTCTCCTTCCCTGTCCCTCTCCCTCCTCGTCTCCCTCTCCCTCTCCCTCTCCCTCTCCCTCTCCCTCTCCCTCTCCCTCTCCCTCTCCCTCTCCCTCTCCCTCTCCCTCTCCCTCTCCCTCTCCCTCTCCCTCTCCCTCTCCCTCTCTCTCCCTTCCTCTCTCTCTCCCTCTCCCTCTCCATTCCTCTCTCTCCATTCCTCTCTCTCCTTCCCTGTCCCTCTCCCTCCTCGTCTCCCTCTCCCTCTCCCTCTCCCTCTCCCTCTCCCTCTCCCTCTCCCTCTCCCTCTCCCTCTCCCTCTCCCTCTCCCTCTCCCTCTCCCTCTCCCTCTCCCTCTCCCTCTCCCTCTCCCTCTCCCTCTCCCTCTCCCTCTCCCTCTCCCTCTCTCTCCCTTCCTCTCTCTCTCCCTCTCCCTCTCCATTCCTCTCTCTCCATTCCTCTCTCTCCTTCCCTGTCCCTCTCCCTCCTCGTCTCCCTCTCCCTCTCCCTCTCCCTCTCCCTCTCCCTCTCCCTCTCCCTCTCCCTCTCCCTCTCCCTCTCCCTCTCCCTCTCCCTCTCCCTCTCCCTCTCCCTCTCCCTCTCCCTCTCCCTCTCCCTCTCTCTCCCTTCCTCTCTCTCTCCCTCTCCCTCTCCATTCCTCTCTCTCCATTCCTCTCTCTCCTTCCCTGTCCCTCTCCCTCCTCGTCTCCCTCTCCCTCTCCCTCTCCCTCTCCCTCTCCCTCTCCCTCTCCCTCTCCCTCTCCCTCTCCCTCTCCCTCTCCCTCTCCATCTCACTCCATCCACCCCTCTCTTTGTCATCTCTCTTCCACGATGCAAATACAAAGCCGTAAATTTCGCACTTTTAAGAGCTCTCAGTTCTTCTTTTCCTGCTTTATTTATTCGTTCATACTCTGCAGCTCTTCTGAACTTCGATCGATCGCACGGAAAACCTGCGCAAACTTAACGAATTAGTTTTTTTTTAATCAAAGAAAACTCTCCCACCTGTACATACTATCTCGCCTATTTTACTTTTCATTTCGTTGCTCTTGAACACCATATCATATTTTGCAACGTTATTTATTCATATTTGAGTAATATTCTTTGCAAGTCATACGCGGTTTGGAAGAAACGAATTTGCTTCGGGACTGATTTTGCTATTATCGAATCTAGTTAGATTCCGGTGGGAAAGGTTTGATCGCACCCTTTTATCATGACAGTGTTCAATACAAAATAACTTTTATACGGAACATAATCATCGGGGTTGCGACTAAACGACTGATTAGTCTGGGCATGTTGTCCCATAAAGGAAAGTTGATGATGGCACCATAATCATCCAGTCATTCTCACTTTGATTTTATATCATTCTCTTCGGCTTCATTAATTTCTCTCTCTCATTCCATGTATTCCCCTCTCTCTCTTTTTCCTTCTCTCCACTCTGTCTCTCTTCCAATTCCTCCGTCTGACACCCTTCTCTTTTCCCTCCATATCATCACCACTATATTCATCTCTTCTCCTTCTCTTTCTCTGTTCCCTCTTATTCCACCTCTTATTCCTTCCCACATTGCTCATCAGAACACCGCTTCCCCCACAGTGTCTCTGTATCTCTCACCTTCTCTCCTAGTCTCTTCCCTCTCTCACAATCTCTATCTCTATCTAATAGAGTCTCTATCCTTCCTTCTTCCGTTCATCCAGTTACAGAGTTTGTACGTATTCTACCGTTATTATCGATTGGATCCATGTAATTTAATTATTAACTTATCTTATTTTGAGTTGAACTGTACACCTTCCATCCATACATTCTGTTGCTCAGCTGATCTCTCGGACCCTTTCCAAGTGTACCCTTTCAAGCTGTTGTGTATTTGTTTTTGTCAATTATATATGATCGTTGTCTTTGAAACTGTCAAACTTATGGATAGAATCTCCATAGATCAGTTACTTCACATACTCTTTCTGGACATTCGATTGATCTCTTACGCCTGTAGATTCGTTTATTTCATTTAAAACAAAATTATCAAGATTCAGCTCTGCAGTGCATGGTTTGCCACTCATGATTTCTAGATTATCTCATGAAAATTAGTCCGATGATTCGTGCCTGGATTTATCATCATACTTATTCGTTTTGCGCTACTTATGTTTCTTATAAGTATTACCATTTATTCAGCCACTGTACAGTATCTGCCAAAACTTCGTAATCTATTTGTATTGCCCTTTTTCACCTATAGCTGTACATGATCTGAATCACTTCCTTGTCTCTCTTCCTCTAGTGTACTCTTACCCCTTACCCTCAACCTCTGCGAACTGTCCATTAGTATTTACTGAGCTGACTCTGCCTCTCCCTCCCTCTCTTTCTCCCTCTAACTCTATATTTCTCCCTCTCCCTTTATGTCTACCCCCTTTCTCTCTCTCTCTCTCTCTCTCTCTCTCTCACTCTCCCTCTCCCTCTCTCTCTACCTCTATCGTTCACCTCCCCCCACTCTCGCAGGTAAATAACCCCATCGACCTATCGGGCCGTCTATCGTTCCCTGTGCTCTCTCCCCTCCCTCACTCTGTCCTTTACATTAGCACGTGGCTCGTAAGTTCATCACTTCACTCACTCTCATGACTTATATCCCGCTGTTCACTTTATTATTTTCAACGTTGATCGCTTCATCGGTTTTTCACATTCGTTGTGTCATCAGTGCCTTTTTTTAAATAGATTTCCAAAGCATAGATCAGTGAGATTTGATCAGATCGTTGACAAATCTGATGGCAGAGTGAGAACTCTCGCAGATAAATAGCGCGAGAGAGTGTGACCAGAGCAGTGAGTTTAGGATTATCTCGGGGTGTCACGTTCTGTTATGTATGGCACAGTATTCTGGTCCAAGCCATTTTTCTTCGAAAGCAAGACAAAGGAGAGACCATTGTATTCGAGAGAGTTTGTATGTTGAGCGGTCGTTCTTGCTTTGAAAGTCATGAGAACGCTGTGATGGTGCTCGTGAAAGATTTTGAACGAATCATTTCTCCATACCATTGATAATCCGATAATATTAGTGGGTTGCGAGGTGAATTTTTTTCATATCAGCATCTCCTCACTTCTCTCGTCTCTCTCGTAATCTGCCTCTCTCTATCTCATTTTCTCCCTTTTCCTCCCTCTATCATGCACTGCCTGTCTTCTTTTTTTGGATCAGTTTGTAACACTCTATCAGATCATGACGTTGACCATGCATTGGCAAAGAGGCAAAGTTCGAGATTTAGTCTTGAACATGTGATCAGTTCATTACAAAACTGTTGGTCAACGGTCGTGTGCGAAGAAAATGAAGAAACCGTAAATTTTCCTTCTCTCGTTCATTTTCTTCCTGATTCATCATAGATTTTAATGGTATGCTGACAGATATTTTGTAAGCTATTCAAACTCTTGTTCTGACGATGATCTTTACAATAATTGTCATGCTCTACCTCTTCCTTTTCTCTCCCTCTCTCTCTCCTCTCTTCCTCTCTCTCTCCCTCCCTCTCCTTCGCTCCCTTCTCTCTCCCTCTATCTCCATCTCCCTCTCTCCCTCTCCCTCTCCCTCTCCCTCTCCCTCTCACTCTCACTCTCACTCTCACTCTCCCTCTCCCTCTCCCTCTCCCTCTCCCTCTCCCTCTATATCATCCCTCCTTCCTCTCCATCCAACCACAATGTGTTATCACTATCGCTTATCACTTGGTGATATTGATATGGATGGAAAGGGTAAAGGACTGTATAGTGGATGACGCCCCCTCCTAACTTTAAGCTCATAATGGTAAAGGAGCAACCCATTAACCAAGGAACACCAATGTTTCACTGCTAGGCCTAAATTCTGCTCTGTATGAGCTTATACCTAACCATAAGCTCATGGAGAACAGACCATAATATATCCGCGATCGCGTAATTGTGGTAATCGGGCCATTCATTGACCATTCTTCATCAGAGGCCGTGAACGTCGGCAAACGGTTTGCCGACAAACATGACGTCACAAACGTACAAACGTACAAACGTAACGTTTGTCAGATATCCTCCCCCTACGCTTGTGACGTCACGTTTACCGGAAAAGGATTTGTAAAAAAAACTTTACCCTCTTTCAATATAAATTTATGTCGAGAGTGTTATGTGATTTATTATCTTTGATTTACAAACCTGTATTGCTTTATGCTGAGCATGTCGATAAATATATAATATATATGGTAAACGTTCATGAATGCGGCCTCAGTTTGGCTCCATCAATGTTCACCCAATCGCGTTTATCCATCTGTCCAATGGTATTCCGTGTCTCTCTTTAAATCTCCGTTCAAATATTGTGAAAAGAAAGGAGGAGTTCTTTTCGATTTGCCAAATGATTTTGGGTGGGTCGGTCAAATCTTTAAAGGGGTTGACACCTTTGTCAACGGTTTCTTCACCCCTCTACGCTCTCTCGTTGTTAGATAACAGAGAAATTGTGTGCGCAATGACGAGACCATTGAGTGAGGTCCCTTTAATCTGAATCTTCTCTGAATCTGACGGCAATCAATTACTATCTTTTTATACGGAAAGGAAGCAAAGTGATATGGGAGCGAAAGAAGAAAAAAAGAAAGATCCACATAAACGCTACTGATTGCGCTATATCCGTCCCTTTTTCCGTCCCTTTGACATCTCTCTCATCCGTAATCGAATCTGTCCCGTGTATTTTGTGGCTATCTACCAATTCGATTTGTACTGACTCAAATCGTGTAGCAATCCTTCCAAATGTAAAAACGAGGCAAACACAGATGACACGTTTGACAAAGTTCGCAGATTTATTGTTTTCTCGATGTCAGCATTCCACGTGTTGTTTTATACTTACATTATAATTATTAATTTATCGATGTCACGATAATATTTCGAGGCGAACTGGTTCCAAAAATACAGAGATTGTATCAATTAAATTAAATTAGATACTCCCTGTGATTGTGAGTATGGGTCTCGATAGCTTCTCGTATATAAATGAGATTTTGCATTCTTTCCAACTATCACTAAAAACTTTTTGATATCCAACTCAATGGGGGTTCTACTGAAGATGGCCAATCCCATTGAGTAGAGGTTCACTGTCTAGAACCTATGGCCGAAACAGTGTTCCTCTAATTAGTATTGAGTACATTTGCATGACTTGTATATTCATTATTTGCTCTTTCAATATGTTTCACTGCCTATACATAACCTAGACGCTGCACGTGGACAATTGTTTAATGAAGAAGCACCTCCATAAAAAATAATATAAACCACAGTCAACAGTCGCTTCGGTGCTAATGTACGATCTAGATGTTAGTGAATATTTCGATTTTACCCAATAGTCCTCTCTCTAGATCTATCTCTCTATCCCTACCCGCTCTCCCTCTACCTATACCTCTACCTCTCTATCTCCCACCCTCTCCTTCCCTTCCTTATTCTCCCCCTTCCCCCTTTCCCTCTTTCCCACTAGTTCTCTCGATATTTTTCGTGTATGGTCAGCAGTGGCGATGAATCCCGCTGTTGATGAAGCGATTCCCCACTACTACATTTATTTATTTCCCCATCTTCAATCGTTTTTATTTATAGTATCAGTCACGATCGCTAGTAATGAAGAAATACCAGCAATAAAGCTGATATATATTTATATTATATTATATATTTATCACAGCACAATGTTCTATATACTGTGAAAGCCAAAACGACCGCTCAACATAGAAACTCTCTCAAATGCAATCGTCTTTCGCTTGTCTGGCTATGGAAACAAAATGGCTTGAACCGGAATACTGTGACAGGCTCGCGCATGAACTGGACAGTCGAATGAAGAAAAGAAAATAATAAATAACATAATAAGGATATAGCCATCATCGATCCCTTCACCGATACGCGGCGATTTGATTGAGCAATTAGGAAACGTCGCCCATCTTGTAACTCATGAACGACAACTTTTCTGAAGATGGTGCTTTGGCCATAGCTAGATATTCAATAGATCTAGGGAATTGCAGCACCATTTTTTGAAATTTAGCAGATATCCCGAGATGTCCGAAAAGGAAATTTCGCTAATAAGCCGATCAGATCGCTGTGCGATATATGCGTTCTCATTAATAGAGAAATAGAAATTGCAATTATAAGAAAACATAAAGGCTCCCGGCTCCGAAGTCCTTTTGAGTCTTTTGGTCAATGGATTGTCCATAGCGTGCCGTAGTGTTATTCAGCTTCTCCTGCACTTGTCCCTCGTTATCTCTATCTCCTCATCTTTCTCTCTCTCACTCTTTCTACCTCTCTCTCTCTCTCTCTCTCTTTCTATCTCTCTTTCCCTCTCTCCCTCAATCTCCCTCTCATTCTCTCCCCTCTCTCTCTCTACCTCTCTCCCTCTCTCTTTCCCTCTCATTTTCTCCCTCTCTCTCTCTCCCTCTCTCTCTCCTTTTCTCTCTACCTCTCTCTCTACCTCCTCATCTCCCTCTAGATCCAAGTGTCCACTCTATCTCGATATCATTCACTTATGGACTTCAATGGACTTGAATCACCTGCTCGCTCCTCCTTTTCCTCTTCCCTATTCAGAATTACTATGATTGAAATGTATCTGGGTAATTCTATAATTTATGAAAGATATAAAACTCACGTGGGCAGATGCCTGGAGATTTTCCTCCATTCATTTACTTATTTTTCTCATTTGATCATGAGTTTTATATGTTTTTGTTCTATGGCTATTTGATTTTTACTGAAAGCATTTCAGTTTTTTTTACGTAGCGCACGCTCTCCTGCTTCATTATTGCAATTATTATTTAAATCTTTATCTTGATTACATAACAATAAGTGTCGTATCAATACCTCATTAGCCATGTTTTACTTTATGCGAGAGATTGTGACATTCAAAATATCTTGCGGTTTATCTGAAAATTTTTACAATAGTTGTTAATTTAATTTAATTTATCTACGCCCGAGGCGCAACAAGACATGAGAAAATTTAAAGGGATAAGAACATGATATAATATAATATTGACTCTCCAGACTGGGGGGGGGGGGGGGGTACAAAGGACGTATTTCGTTGTTACCATTTTATCTCTCTGTTTACTGTTCAGGATAAATAAATTGTTATTATATTGAGCCAGTTGACCATAAGATCTCTCTTTCTCCTTTATTCAATTTACTAAAGCACAAATTTCGCTTAATCACACGACTTGTGCATATTCTACCCGCTTCTTCTTTCTTTATCTACCTCTCCCTCTCCCCGTTCTTCCCCCCTCTCCATCTACTTCTCTTCTTCTCCCACTCCCCCTCTCTCTCTATCTCTTCCCTCTTCTTCTTCATCTCCCTCTCTCCTTATACCTCTCCCTCTCCCTCTCTCCTTCTCCTCATCTTCTTCTCCCTCTTCCTCTATCTCCAACCCTCATCCTCCACCTCTCCCTTTTTCTCTGTCCCTCTCTTTCCTAACCTTTTCTTTCTATCTCTATCTCCTTCCTACACCTTCCACTCTCTCTCCATATCTGGTCATCTCTCCCTCATTCAATTCCCTCAATCTTCTCCACAAGTCCCGTTCCCCTCCGTTTAACTCTAATTTCTCGCCGTTCTCTCCCTCCTTTCTCTTTTTTTCCCTTGTCATGCGTTTCTTCATTTCCTACTTCCTTTTCAACTTTAAAGATGTTGACCCTCGAGTTTTTTTGCAATAAGAATGTTCGGGTAGAATGATAGAGATTGATCTCACGAACCGAAAGACATATTTGATATTGCAATCTGCATATCGTTCATCTCTCTTCTAAACGAACCCTTCACACACCTTCTTCCTTTTTTCCCGTCGACTGATTACCCGTTTAAAACAAAATTTCTATATTTTCTCTAACCTCTCTCCTTCTCTCCATCTCTTCTTCCCCATTTATATTCCATATTCCTCTCGTCTATCATCGAGGTCCTGTATCCGTCGTTGTCTCTCTTTTCCTCTCCTGGCTCAATTACCAATTTCGAGTCGATTGTGCGCACTTTTTTTCCGGTAATTCACTTTCCCTCCACACAAGTGAGTTACGGTCCAGTTGGTTAGTGGGGAACGAGGGATGGAGTAGGATGGATAACGATAGCGAGAGGGAGAGAGTGCGAGGTAGGGAAGGAGAGAGAGGGGGAGAGAGAGAGAGAGAGAGGGAGGGATAGAGAGAAGGAAAGGGAGAGAGAGAACGGAGAGAGGGCGATGGATCCGCAAACACCAGCACCACAGACTGTACTATTATGTCAAATCGTTGCACCTTTTATCATCCTATAAAAGATTTTATGATTAAAGATCAAAGATCAATCTAGGAGAGTTGAGAGGCTGAAACAGAGATCACTGTTGGCGGCTTGAAAGGCATAAGATATGTAGGGGGGAAAGTGAGAGAGAGAGGAGTGATCATGGAAGCCATAGTGCTCCTTTGAATATACGTGGCGATGATTCTCTCTCTCCCCTCTCTCTCTCTCTCTCTCTCCCTCTCTCTCTCTCTCTCCTCTCTCTCTCTCTCTCTCCCTCTCTCTCTCTCTCTCCCCTCTCTCTCTCTCTCTCTCTCTCCCCCCTCTCTCTCTCTCTATCTCATCTTTCTCTCTCTCTCCCTCTCTCTCTCTCCCTCTCTCTCTCTCTCTCCCACTCTCTCTCTCCCTCTCTCCCTCTCTCTCTCTCTATCTCATCTTTCTCTCTCCTTTCCCCACTCACCTCCTTCTCCCCCCCCCCTTTCCCCCTCTCACAACTTTTCTATCTCTTCTTCTCCTCCTTCTTTCATTATTTTACTCCCTTCTTCCTTCTTGTTTCCATCTTCTTTAGTCACTAAGCGAGTGAATCAAGGGAGGGCCTCGGAAACCGTGACGAAGGAAGATTCAGACCGTAGAGAACAAGAGATGGTGAGGAAGGGAAGGGGTGGAAGTTAGAGGGAGAGGGTGGTGAGAGAGAGTGTGGGGGGGGAAGAGATAGAGAGGCGATAGAGAGAGAGAGAGAAAAAGAGAGAGGGAGAGAGAGAGTGGAAGAGAGATAGATAGACAGAGAGAGAGAGAGAAAGAGAGAAGTGACGGAGAGCTAGATGGAAGTAGATCTAGAGTCGTGTAGTTTGGAAGGTAGAGGATTCTGAGAAAGTGATGCGGGCCTAGAGGAACGAATATGAAGGAGGAAGAAAATGGTAAATTAGCTTAATTATTTAATATTACATGCTTTTAACGACATTAGGTGTGAAGCCAATACGCACTGCCTTTTCTTTGCGGGTCCCACAACATTCTGGTCTAACAATAACCTTTTCTTTCTTCATTGAAACCGACTCAAGCGAGAGAGAGCACTGATTTCGAGAGAGTTGCTACATATATTGACCAGTAGTTCTGGCTTTCAAGTTGAAGAGAAGACTGTCAATTGATTTCTAAAGAGTAACTGCATTCGGTAAACTTCGTGTAGTCCTATAAGCGGGCCAAATCTTGTTCATTTCGAACCCTCTACCCTTGCACTCTTCATACCTCCTCGTCATAGAAGATTGAGTGGTGTTAGAGCTGAATCCCCTTTTTACCAAACCACTTCAAGACCTATTAAATTCCTATTAAAGATTATGCTTTCACTGCGTTTTCCCCTCCAAAGCCATAAGTCCTGTGGGTTCGCTTTTCTACAATCGTGAGGTCTTGTTCGTTTTCTTATTCTCCGATTTGAGTCTCCCTCTACCTTTTCCTCTCTCTCTCTCTCTTCCTTCTGCCCTCTAACTCTTCCTCTTCCTCTCCCTCTTCCTCTTCCTTCTTCCCTCTCTTTTTCTCATAACTAACCCTTGAAAGTCCTCGCAAATCCCATCATAGACCTGCTTTTGTTGTCAATATTCAGTACGGATTCTTCTCTAACTCAAATCAACAATCGCACTGAGTGCTCCAGTGTAGTTTTAGGACTTGTTTAGTTTTCCATATTGGTTTCTCAAAGCGCCTTAGGGTGTTCTTTTACAATCACCTGCTGTCTAGTTTTCAAGGAATCCATTTTTTTCGTTAATTTGATTATATCTGAACTTCCAAAGTCACGAAAAGAAAACGAGAAGAACTTTTCCTGCATTCGAGAGTGTGTTCCTAGTTGGTTGGCCAGCCAACACAGTAGAGATGACACCACTAAGCCATACGTTGTATAAAATGTATAGTAAATAAAATGTTCCAAATTGAACTGATAGTGGGATGCGTTTGAGATCCTTATTAGGTCCGATTTATAATTATTTCCTCTAACTCTCTAATCAACAAAGGATTTCTTCAAATCTCATTATCCAATTCGTAGTACGTGAGAATTCGCACGAAATATACTCAACCTCCCATGGTGTGACTAGTTTCTATGATACTTTAAAGGCTATTATTATGATATTATATACCCTATTCGCATGAGTCGAATGTGATGTGAATCCTTTTTTTCTAGCAATTTTCGTAGATGTTCTTGAATTTAGGGCCCTTGTACATGTGTGAAAAAAGATGGAAGGGAGTCGAACGTTCAAAATGACAAACGATGCTCTTTGGTGAATCGAGATCACACCTTCACCTGAGAGCGCTTGGAATAGAATCCAAGTTAATTTTTCAACATATTTTTCCTGTATGCGCTTTCTATTTTGAGAGTTGCAAATTCTCCTCGCAGCTGATTTATATCTCGCTTTTTTTATTTTTCTGTTCCACTCTGATCTCTAATCCGTTCTAATGCGATTATGGCTTGTTGACACATGCTGCAGTTTTGTATTTAATTTGAAATCGAATTTATTTTCTGCTGGAATGGCTTATCTACTCTCGTGGCTAGACATTAGCTGCTTGAGTCATTCTTCTCTCATTCTAATTTTTATTCTTGTTATTCCTTAGGCACACCACGAGCTACAGTGTCCGTCGTTAAGATAGCGATATCGGCGTGGGTTTTGGGTAGGTTGGCAGTTTGAGGGGTCGAATCTTGAAAAGGGATAATTTGTCTAGGGAGGTGCTAGCTATCAACTGTCTATCTTGCCTGAACTTGCCTTAATTACTTTTCAAATACTATTGGAGGCGTTCGATATTCAAGAAAACGACTGAACTTCAAGATGATAATCTTTCAATTAAGGCACTGCATTGCATATTTCTCTCTGAACCACTCTTGTTGAAAATATTAATACCATTCATATATGTTTCAAATGCCTATACATAATCTATGTTGAATTTGGAGAATTTGTTTGTTTTCTTGTAAGCGCATCTTGTCCAGAGATGGTATTAACGATTAACGAATTAACGAAATTCGTTAATTTTAACGACATTTTTCGTTAAAAATTAATGATTAACGAATTAACGAAAATAAGTTAATTTTCGTTAACGTTTTCGTAAATGAAAATCATGCTGGAGAAGCCCATTTTCCGAGTCAATCGAATTTTCATGAACAATCTGTGAAGACAAAAAGGTTGCAAAAAATATTCCACCAGTCGCCACCATTTATTTTATGCTAAATCAGCTAAATTATCGCTAGAAACATCAATATGGGGGCTGCCCACGCACTTTTTTTGAAAATTGACGAAATTCGCCAATTAGCGACTAGGGTGGTAAAGACACCGAATGTTTACCACTGCGTTATGGGGATAGATGAGTTGGCTGCACTGACTTCACACATATAGTTCCCTCATTTCTCTCTTGGCATTCGCACAAGAGACATATGAGGGGTTTACATGAACACTTTGGATTCCTCCTTTAACATTCCCAGTATATTCAAAATCTAATCATTGGACATATTCGTTATTTTGTTTGTTTTACAACTATTATTTCCAAAAACAATTGTTATCTATATTTTAGGAAACTGTAATTCTATTATGTTATTCTTAGAAATGAACGTGTTTGTGTAAAAGTTTGAAAAGTAACGGAAATTAACGAAAATTAACGACCTTATTTTCGTTAATTTAATGACTTAACGAATTAACGAAGATTTTCATTAACGAACATCTCTGATCTTATCCACATGAAATGTTTTAGCATTTTTGTAAAGTCACAACTATTAGGTTGTGCCATAAGTCTTTTTGAATTTGGCGGTACAACTTCAAATTGAATTATCTCAGTTTAACGACGACATTGAGGAGGAATTTATTCGCTGTTATGGTCGATGACTCCTAGCTATAATCCAGCCACAACATGGACTCACTACTTTTAGAAAGACCTGGGTTATTGTGCATACTGTGAGGCCACCCACGTTTCGATATCTTCTTAGTTCTTAAGCTTTTCATTTACTAAAGCAAGTTGGACGCATTAACTAAAGTACCGACAAGAGAGAGTAAAGTCCGGAGAGTAAGGTGGCTCAGGTAGTGTGCGCCTGAAAAATTTGGCTGTCTTAATATAACGTGTTTTACTGAGACAGTACGAGCGGAGCCGTGAAGAAGAAACATTTGACAGCGCTGTGGACGCGGCGATATGAGCTATGACTTCAAATCTTGTATTTATTTACAATTGTGGTCCCCGATTATATCAGTGATCTCAACTGCACGCATGCAATACATTGACCAATTTCACACTTCTTTTAAACTGGAGTATCTAAATTTCCAGATGTTTTCAGGTTTAGTGATCGGTCCTGGTTTATCTCGTTTCCAAATTCAATGGCTATAATGCGCACTGCAATTGAGAATGACCCATCTCTTCAACCAAGTGACCAGATTGTCAACTCAGGCGCTTGTTGTTTTTAGAAAAATAAAAGAGATAGCGGCTCAATCCACGATTTTAATCAAATTCCCGCCAAATGACCACTTTTCGTCTAAACAACTTTTTGACTTTTTCAAGATTCCTTAATTCTAGCGACATAGTGGGCGTGGGTGATCCAAGTGTGTCCAACATTTAACGGGTGGTATCAAATGGCTGGCTCTCCTTTAAGACGAGTTGCGCCACTCAAAATTCCGAAGTGGCCATTCCTCTATTCTATAATATAAATTCTGATTTTAAATTTACGTGAGCAATTGGCCAGCGTAGGGTTGGAGGGCATATATGTGGGATACACATAACCTAGTTGTTGATTGATTTTTGTAAAATTCAAGCGAGAGAGGGTGGGGAACAAATTGTACTTCAGAACTAGATTTTTAATTTGGACAAACGGGCGAGGCATACGCATATTTCGAGGCGAGTCTGAATCGACCGTGATATGGGTTATGTAGAGGGGGACACTAGTTAGTGATATGCACCAGTGCAGAGAGCTCCGTTCAAAACGAAGCGAGAAACAAAAGTGCAAACACAGCACTATCAAATTCAAAAAGACTTATGGCACAACCTAATATATTGCCATATTATATTTACATCCTCATCACACTTTTGATGGTCTCATTTCACTATTGTTTCATGTATTATACAATGAGGATAGACGTTTTACATTTTATGATAGCTTCATTTTTCCTTCTCCCTATCTCTCACTCCTCTCTCTCTCTTCTTTCACTAACCCCCCAATTCCTTCCCCTTCCTTATTCCTCTCCTCATCCTCCTTCTTTTATTAGATGCCCTCCTTCAGATTCGATAACTGATCGAGACACTTAAAGGATTGCCTATTGTTCGATTCTCTAGCTCTCTCCTCCCCTCTCTCCTCCCTTCTCTCCTCCCTTCTCTCCTCCCTTCTCTCCTCTCCTCTCCCCCTCCGTCTTCTCCTCTTTCCCCTCTCTCCTCCTTCTCTATCATTCCGTTCCTTCATACATGGCTCATCTCGGTGAGTGACATTCATCTTACAAATTCGTCATGGTTCCAAAGTAGAATTCTTTTCTGTATCGATTCTGTAGTTTAATTGATAGTAACCTCTCTCAATGACCTCTTCATCGCGCACACTATTTCTCTGCTCTCTAACAACTAGAGAGCGTAGACCGTTGAAGAGACCGTTGACAAAGGTGTCAGCCCTTAAAAAAAAGGCCTTTACCTAAATCCCGTTAATCAATTCACACGAAGTTTCACTGGTGATCATCGGTCAGTGATGATTCAATGCGAATTCATTCCTATGGGCCTATTCTCTGCTTCGGGCCTATTTTTTATTGTGAAATATTTTACAAAAAGGCAGTCACACCATTTTGAGTGACAAAACGAGGAATCCCAATGCAGATTCTGTCTTTCACAATGTCTCTAGCCTAGGAATAGCATGGCCAAACAATTTGCCCTTTTATCTTTGATCTTTTATCTTTGATCTTTGATCTTTGATCTTCTTTGATCTCATTGTCAGAGTGGTCGATGTCTAGACCTTCGCCGAGTCACCGATCATGTTTCTCTAGGGTTAGACAAAATCGTTTAGTAAATCTGATTTTTTTTTCAATATTTGAACTTTAATATTTCTAGTCAACTCTCAGTAGAGTTGCTACCTCCGTGGATGGTCTCACGTATCTAATCTTTCAGATTCATAGGTTAATTGGAAAGATTTACATAGAAAGACAGGGTTAAAGGACTTATTGTTAGGAAATAGTAAACTACTTTTTCTCTTAGCTCTCTGATTCTCACTATACTCTCTTTCTCTTTCCGCATGTGTCTCAATTCCTCTATCTCCTCATTCCCTTCTAACCCCTCTCTCTTCTTCTCTCTCTCTCTTTCTCTCTCTTTCTAACTCTCTTCAACTCTCTTACCTCACTCTCTTCTTTCCTCGTTTGGTCTGCTCCCTCTCCTCTCTCCTCACTCTCTCCTCTCTCTCTCTCTCTCCCTCTCTGTCTCTCCTCTCCTCTATCATCCTCTACCTCCTTCTCTTCTCATTTTCTCTAACTCCCTTCTCCTTCCCTCACCTCCTCCCCTTCCCTCCCGTTCTTCCTTCACTTCAACATTTCCTAATCCCCCTGTCTCATTTCCTCCTTATTCTCAGTTTTCTGCAACAACTGTCATTCCACCTGATCTTTGATCTTTGAACTTTGATCTTTACCCTGTTCCTGTTATTTGCATAAGGTGCAAATCAAATGACTTAGTCATATTGATTTGTTTTGAATATTTCTTTGATCTTTGATCCTTACCCTTGACCCGGTATTCCTTTATTTTGCATATCTCAGCCCTACAAAAACACATATTGATTAGTTGCCTAAATTTGATTAATCTCCTATTCCACATGGCGCATTTGCATATAGACTCTCACGTTCCATGTTGACATTTTCCCCATTCTTCCTTTGTCCCTGCAACCAGCCATTTTCCTAGGTCAGTAGTCAATTTGTTTTGATCTTTAATCTTTAATCTTTGATCTTTGCAGATGCGATCATGAGCTACTGCCGCATGGCCCGCCGTCGTTTCGGCGTAAGCAGCATTTTCAAGGTGAGCGATGCGTTTGATCTCCATTTTTTTTTTTCATTTTAACATGCACCGGTTAGAACTTTTGCTATGCTGGCAGTGATAGATATGGGGAGTGAGAGAGAGGTAAAGGGGATAGAATAGACGACAGAGTGCGAGAGAGAGAAGTGATAGGAAGAGACTATCGTGGCAACAATTTATAGGCACATCTCGAGCTAATTTGAAACTCGACGTTCTGGCAATCTTTGTCTGCTAGAGATCGTTGTCAGAGCGGCGAGTAAAATTAGCTCGAGGTGTGCCTTTAGTTTCATTGATGTCGACTGCTTTTATTTTTGAAATACTCTGTACCCGGCCCTTCCACAATCCTAGAGTGTAGTGTCATGGTGTTGCCACGTCAGTAAAAACTCTCGCCGTCTGATCCCCTGGCTTGTGATAGGTCGTCTTCACAAGTCGCGAAAAGAAAATAAAGGCAGAAAAGAACCTCTTCATTTACATAAGCTTATCCTTTTCCTTTTTCTCCCTTTTTTGGTTTCTTTTCCGTTCTTTTCGCAACTTTTTGTATAAGGTGAATAGTGAGCTGAAATGGTAGTATGCAACCTATGATGAATATAGACCCATCCTCATCTGAGCATCTATTGCCTGATTTGATAAATTGATTGAGTGAATGAGCCGAAGATTTGATCTTTTGTGCTGTACGAAAGTAGAGCCGTGGGCTGACATTGAGTGGGCCATATGATAGACACAAAAATAGGCAAATTGTGTAGTGTCTGCGCAAACAAAGACTATTTCTCAAGGAGACAGATCATTATACAAAATTCTAAGCCTGGCTTGATCATGATAGCAGAATTTGAATTTCCCACGTTTCAAGAAAATTTTAGACATGGTTCCCCCACGGGGGTAGGGAAATTTTCCTTGAGTAAAAAAGAGAAGTAAGGGATTACGAATTTTACTGAATTTACTGTTTGAGAATCACTGTCCCTAGCAGTGATCTCCCTCACAGGACTTCGTGTGCTTTGAATAGCCGGATTTACCTTTACTGTCTGAGTTGTGCTTTGAACCCAGCCGATACTACAGATTTTGCATAAAATATGCTTTCCACCCCTACTCATCGATAACTTGCTATCGTGCGATAATGACCCTGCATGTGTCCCTGAGTCACATGTTCAAGCTCACAGATTAGAGAGCGTAGACGCCAGAAGAGACTCTAGACAATTGGAGCGCCTAAGATAGTAAACACGACTTGATAGACTACAGTAACCCCCTGGTCTATGACTACATGCACCGTTATCACTATTGATGGTGCAATATTGCATACAGGGTGCTTGGTCCGCCTTTTTGATCGAATAGGGCCTATATATCAGCTGTATCGGAGTGTGAGAAGGTTTAGTAGTGGATTTTGCCGAGGCTTATGCAGATTTTAGAAGCCATATTGCGGCTATATCATAGAGCGTTCCATTGGAGATTTTAGTGAATATGAACGCTATGTTATTTGATAGGGATGTTAGTAGCTTTCAACGGTTTCATTAGAGGACAAAGAGCTAATGCATGTTTTAATGAGATGCTGAAGAATTGTGTTTTAACTGTTGTGAGTCAACATGCCAGATCCGAATTTGATAAAGCGTAATGTATTGTGCGTTCCTCCATGAGGGCCCATGATGAGCCATGCCTTCTTTGGAGAACCCTAATGGCGATCCAGCTGATGCAACAGCCTAATCTGCTGATCAAGTTGTTGTATTGTGATGTAATTGTGCGCTATGAAGAGACCGTTGTCTCAACCTTGTGTACTGTAGTGTCGAATTAGCCATTGCATATGTCATTGTTTGATTTGTGTTCATAATCCGTTCCTTGTACTCATTCAATCAAATTGTTCGAATTAGCGAGAGGTCAGGGCAGAAGGCCTTCACAATTGCTCACTTTTTGTCTCTCTCCTTTCAATCTCTCCTCTCCTCTCCCTCCATCTCTCTATCTCTGTCTCTTCCTCTCCCTCTTCCCTTGTCTCTCTCTCCTTTCCCCTACATCTCCGTCTCTATATGAATCTCTGTTATGCATAAAGTAGACCACTATTCTCTTGTCTATTCCAACCCCTTTCTTTCGCTCATCGAGGGTGGTCCTGATTTGCTAATTGCAAGCAGAACAAGAGAGGTTGGTTTAGAGAGGGAGAGAGAGAGAGAGAGAGAGAGAGAGAGAGAGAGACTTCAAGATGAGAGGGACTCTTGGACTTGGGTCCTAGCGACGCGTCTACTTCCGTTATTCGTAGGAAAATGCAATGTAAAGATATTTATTAATAGACAGAAAGATCGAGAGATCAAATTAGGGATGAAGTGAAGCCTTTTGATTATTATAAATGGAGGAGAGGAGATGATGGGAGGAGAGAGGAGAGGATGGGAGGAGAGAGGAGAAGGGGGAGGGAGAAAGGAGAGAGATGCAGAGGGAGAGAGGTAGAGAGGTATAATATGGAAGACTGATAATGCGAGGAAGCCACCACATGATTGGCGTAATGTGTTGATGGAATCCATGGAATATACATCGTATAATATAATATATGTGTCGCTTCATGTATTATGAATAACTGGAAGCTATAGATTTGCTTATATTTATTGCGTATGCGGATCATAGATCTTACACAGTATTCTGGTCCAAGCCATTTTTCTTCCAAAGCAAGACAAAGGAGAGACCATTGTATTCGAGAGAGTTTGTATGTTGAGCGGTCGTTCTTGCTTTGAAAGTCATGAGAACGCTGTGCTTATGGATGTGAAGCCACACCCCGTGCTAATTTGAAACTCTCCGCTCTGGCAAAGCTCTCTCGCTTTGTTGAAAATTAGCTCGCGATGTGCCTTTAGGCTTCCGTGAGGGAATACCATATTGACCTCTTTGATGTTTCTCATAGACATGGAGTAGTCGAAACAGCTTACCGGCAGTTGGATTGTGAGAAAAGAAAATTTCGAATAAATTTTGACCAGACTCAGATCTATATTTCCCCCCCCCCCGAATCAATCAATAATATCTCTAATCAATCAATAATTGCAGATGCTCCTTCTCTTCTTCGTCATCTTTGCTCTGCTCCAGCTGTCGGTGCCGGCGCCACCACGGGTACGGTAGTCATTATCTCAATATTAATCGATTGACTACTGTAATGTTGATTTATTGATTAGTTAAAATCGGTATCGAATGACTTAACATGGCCCATGTTACATGGCTTTGTGTCCTTGTGTCGAAACCTACAGTAGTCAATGGTTACCGTAGTCCGGATCATACGAGATCAGTAGTTATTGATATTTGAAACTGAGATTACCTTGATTAGTCTCACTAGATTGCTTATCCTTTGAATTGTGGAGCTCTGCTCAAATATACCGTAACCAAAATATACAGTACTCCTTCATCTCTACCGTACCTCTTGCAGATCGCCATCGATCCGGTGCAGCAGCAGCAGCAGATGGACGACCTGATCGCACGAAAGCCGGAAGTGCCGAATCGCCGACCGGTAAATAGCACCACCGCATTTGAATCTGGCGCCACATTCAAACATTTTTCCTGATTCAGGGCAAGTTCTACCAGAACGTCATCGTGCACTTTGATCTGAAGGGCGCGCCGCCCAAGGTACCGTACTTCCTCGAGCTGCTCGACATGGTAGCGGACTCTGGCGCCACGGGTACGGTAGCTTTTGAATTTTTAAACTTCCCGCCACATTTATCGGATTTTGGAATGTTCTACACAGTAGTTAAGAAAGTATAAGTAGATCTTTGGTTGCGAAGTATTTGTGAAGCTTGCTCTTTAACAATTACCTTACGTTCTTTGAATTTTGATCTTTGATCTTTGATCTTTGATCTTTAGTTCGAGCTCGTCCTGTCCCGTTCTTTCGCATACTATTAGCGCGAATGCGCGAGTAAAAAGGATGGAGAGGTCGACATGGGAAGAGTAATGAGAGGGAGATGAGAAGAGTGAGAGGGAGAGGTTATGCGGGAAAGAGGAAATTGAGAGGGAGGGGAAGAGGGAGAGGGAGATGGGAAAAGGGAGAGGGAGAAGGAGAGGAGAAAAGATAGGGAGAGGGAGAGTTAGAGGGGATAGATATGAAGTCAGTGAGGGGAGTGGATAAGTGGACCTTGTCAAGTTGGACCCCAGTGATGAATTGGATTTGGAATACTCTAGTAGATTGTAAGGGACTTTTGGTTTTGATTTTTGATTTTTTGATCCACTAAAGAAGGAGTAGAAATGTGTGGTGAGAAACATACAGTGACTTCCAGTTCAAAAACAATCTCTTTCACCTTACAGTTGATTTCTTGCTTGATCTTTGATCTCTAGCCTGATCTTTGAATTCTAGTTTCAGTTTAGTCTTTGAACTTTCATTTCTGCTTTCATTACATTACATTTAAACCATTTTATCGTATGGTTTAGTCTTCATCATCATGTATAGTGTGATGTAATCTCTAGTTTGATCTCTGATCTTTGATCTCTGATCTTTGATCTCTGATCTTTTATCTTTCCAGGTATACTCCTCGAATGGGAGGACATGTTCCCGTACACGGGAGTGCTCGAGGCTGTCCGATCCACCGACGCCTACTCTATGGATGATGTCAAGCAGATTCTGGATAAGGCAAAGTAAGAGTTGATCTTTGATCTTTGCTCCTTGATCTTTGATCTTTGGACTTTGTTGTACCATTGTTACTTGTACTTGAGTCATTGATTTTTGGACATTACAATTTGAAGTCCGACTAGACTACAAATTTGTTGAGTTTCATTCTGATCTTTGATCTTTGATCTTTGCTCGTTCCTCAGGAGCCTCAACCTCGACATCATTCCGCTCGTGCAGACTTTCGGGCATCTCGAGTGGATCCTCAAGCTGCAAGAGTTCCGCGCCCATCGTGATCAGGATATCTACCCACAGGTACTACTGCAGATTGAGTGAGACTCCGCCCACTATTCATTATAATAGCGACAGTAGGTCTCCAGGTACCGCATGAAATAATTTTTGGATACCTATGAAAATTTGCGCTATATATAGAAGAAATAGCCATAGGTGGGCACGCTGGGGGAAAGGCTGTGCGCAAACCGGGGAAGGGTGAGGCAAGGCTGTGCGCATGGCTATTTTTTGACGAATTCGACTGCAAATTGTCCGATTTTTGCGAGAAAAGGCCTCAAATGGGAAGGCAAGGCAGTGCGCAAAAAATATTCGTTTTCACGCGCCCACCTATGGAAATAGCTTAACAAAAAAAACTGAAAAAATAACAGATCGCAGTTTGCCACTATATATTATTCGACGAAATTATAGTAATGTGCAAGGCGACATTTTTACCACTATTATCAAAAATGAAACGATTTGATGAACTGTTACAACAACTGATCGATGCATATGATTTTTAGATAATTTTAACTATACCCATGTTGATACTTTGTAGGTGCTCTGTCTGGGCAGTGCGGACGCCATCGAGGTGGTCAAGGACGCCCTGAGCCAGGTACAGTAACCCCGGGAGAAATTTAAATTTAATCCTTCCCGCCAAAAATACTAATCGAGTTCCTGATTTATTCTCCTTCTATCACACTTCTTTCATATGTTTGATGTACCGCATAAGGAAATAAATATTTATCATTATTATTATTCAGGTCATCGCTGCGCACTTGCCCTACGGCATTCCCTACTTCCACATTGGATGCGACGAGGCCTTCCAGGTACGTCACAAATGTTTTGTGCAAAGTGCGCGTCATCGCGTTTCTGCTCTTTGGTCTCAATGTAAAAATGTGATAATTTCAGTTTGGCAACTGCGCGGCATCGCGCGCCTGGATCGAGCGAACGAAGTCGACGCGGGAAGAACTGGCGCTGTCGCACATGCGCGAGATCGCCCTCCACGTCATGGTCAAGTCGCCCAAGACTGTGTAAGTGTACTAGTTTGATCTTTGATCTTTGATCTTTGGTATACGCATCTACTATTCCTTGCTCTATGGCCAGACAAACAGCATGTGCACATCCGCTTTCCGAAAACGTTGTGATACATATCTTATCGAGTTGAGTATTTTATATTTTATCAACGCGATGCACGAAACAGGACAAATATGTAACTATAACGAGAGAAGAGAATTCTAAATATTTTGAATGTTTTGATTCCGATGATGTCTTGCTAATAGCCTTGATCGACATCCTATAGTCAGTTGTGGATATTAGCAATCTTTTAGACAAGCGCTTAACGCGACATAATTTTAATCTCTCCGCTCTCGCCACATTCTCTCGCTTCCTTTGTCTGCGAGAGAGTATTGTCAATGCGGAGAGCAAAAATGTCAATCTCTGTGCTCTGCAGTGTTCTCGCGTGGAACGACATGCTCAAGTCCTTCCCCACGGAGACGATCAAGAAGCTGCAGCTGGGCAAGCTCATCGAGCCCGTCGTATGGGACTACTCGGAGGACATACGGACGCAGAATGGTAGGCTCCGCCCCTTTTAATCTTTGATCTTTGAACTCTGGATGTAGTTTGAACTTTAAACTCTGGATGTAGTTTGATCATTGATCTTTGATCTTCGCCCTTTCTCTAATCGAATATTTTGGCAGAGATGACCTGGGCGTCGCTGTCGGAGAACTTCCAGACAGTCTGGGCGTCGTCTGCTTACAAGGTACGAGATGTTGATCTTGAGTTTTGATCTTTTATCTCTTGATCTTTTCATCTTTATCACTCTGCCCTAATTGAATCATGAGTAAACTGATTCACTGATAACGTGACGGACCTCCATTAGCCTATATTATTTACATATCTGCTCCCTTGTTCATTTGTTATGATGGAAATAAAGAAAGAAAGAAAGAATGCAAAAATCAATAATATCATTGAATCGATAACTTGGCAGGGTGCCAACTTCCCCTCCGCACAGTACATTGACGTTCGCCACTACGAAGCGAACAATCGCGAGTGGATCAACCATAAAAAGGTTGGAATGATCTTTGATCTCTGTAGTTTGATCTTTGATCTTTTGCAAGTATGAAGATTGATCTTTGATCTTTTGCAAACATGTAGTTTGATCTTTGAACTCTGCAGAGTCAAGAGAACAAGTTCGCCTCGTGGCGCGGTATCATCATCACTGGCTGGCAGCGGTACGACCACATGGTATCTTGATTTTAGATCTTTGATCTTTGATCTTTGATCTCTCTGATCTCAACTCTTGCCGTAGATTTATATTTGATCTCTGACAGGAATATAATAATTTTCTCATTGAATTCTGATTTTGAAACTATAACCGTAGTTTGATCTTTGATCTTTGAACTCTGAGCTCTTTGTAGTCTGGTTTGTGCGAGACGCTCCCCGTCGGCACTCCCTCGATGGTGCTCCAGATTCAGAATGCGATCATGGCCGATGAAAGGGTGAGATAGTTGTAGTCGTTCAACCTTCATTTTTTTTAAAAATATTACATTTTTATATATTTTGTTTTTTTCTCTATATTATTTTTCAATATTATCTTTTTGAGTTGGTCACAACCGTGATAGTTAAAAAGATTCCTCTGTCCCTTCCTTAACTCAAATACAAAAGGAAGTAAAATTGCTATTATTTAAACATTAGTATCTCTTTAACAAATATATTGCAGCCACCTCAAGATGTCGTCCGGCGTGCAGCAGGCAAGCTGTTGAAGTGCGCCGACTACTCGGTGAACAACCTGCAGCTGGTCAGCCATCGGTGCGACTTCCCTGGTGTGTTCCTAATAATTATTATACTTCGTCAAATTAAAAATTCAAAAATTGATTATGTGCATCCTGGTGTAACGACTCCCGGCGCGAGTGTTGTTTGACTTATGGTATACAACGGAGGATGACTACCCTTGCCCTTTATTTGGTACAATGGCAGTGTGTGTAATACAAATTTGTTAATTGAACTTTTTATTATATAGAGACAATTTAAAGGAATGGTACTAGGTTTGGAGGAAGTTAGGGTGTGTATGGGATAAAGTGTACTTCACAGGTCTGGTGTACAGTGGAGCATACTTTTTTCTCTGTGTGTTTCACTTCTTTCAATTTCTATGTTTTATTCACGTTAGGAAAATGTGGGGCTTGACAGTGGTTTCTCGTGATTCAACATTCAATTCGTGATTCAACGTGATTCAACGTAGCAGACCGAAACACCATATGCCACATTATGATCTAGCTTATAGCATTATATAATCTTGCATTTATTGTGTGCGCAAACCTGTACTTGTACATCTAATAATATTATTAAACTTAATTATTAAATGTATTTCAGGTTTCAAGGCGTACTCCGACTTCCAGATGGCGTCCCGCAACTCGATGCAGCTTGTCGACGACGAACTCGAAAGGTACATATATCGTATTCTAATTTGACTACCGTAATCCAACCTACCGTAAGCTACCGTAACCCAACCTACCGTAATCTGCCGTAACCCAACCTACCGTAATCTGCCGTAACCCGACCTACCGTAAGCTACCCTAACCCGACCTACCGTAAGCTACCTTAACCCAACCTGCCGTAATCTACCGTAACCCGACCTACCGTAAGCTACCGTAACCCGACCTACAGTAAGCTACCGTAACCCGAAACAATCGTTACAGGAACCACCAGATTCTCGGATGGATGTCACCGTACACGCGCAAGCACGACATGGCACAGGCTTGGTGAGCTGACCACTTTCGGGCGTCTACAGGATTTGATCGATATTTTCGTTCAGGTATCTCCAGCAGATTGAGCCCGTGCTACGCGGTCTCCAGAGTCAATTGCAACGGAACATTGATCAACTCAGGTTGGTTTATTTTTAATAGTTAACCTTGGTTAACTGGTTAAACTATTGGTTAACTAGTAACCCAGTTAGTTAACCAGTTAACCACTTCCCACTTTCAGAAAGTCGATGACCCCGTTGTTCTTCGCGAATACGATCGATGAGGTTATCTTCCTGACGATAGGACAGAAAGCAGCACAGATCGATGGAATGATCAAGGATCTGGAGAAGATGAAGGAGGTGGGTGCACTTTTGCGGGTTAACCATTTCATTTTCGGGTTAACCATTTCCCATGGGTGACCATTAGGGTATCCATTTTATAATCGTATACCACCAGTTGGTGCCAGCTAGTGGAATACATCCTACGCAGTTTTTCGTCCCATCCTCACCTAACAAGTATGAATAGAAATGATGAATTGATTCACTGATTGATTTATTGTTTTCCATTTTCTGCTTTAATATGGATGTTTGAAAGCATTCCTCGTTACTAGTAATCTCAATCCATGGGTAACCAGGTGGTCACTCAGTTCCTATGGTTAACCATTATTTCATCCACTACAGGTTCGAGTGTGGCCCCGACGTCACTTCGCGATCAAGCAGCATGACGGTTCAGCGTTGTAGAGTCTGGACGAATAAAATAACCACTGTCCAATAATACCTAGATATAGCAATAATATTTATTCATGTTTATATATGCAGTCCGCCTTTTGTCCCATTCCTCGCCCCGTTTGTAATTCCGTCATTACTGTAGCCTCATCTCGGGTCAATCAATCAAAAGTAATCGATTGGCCTACCGTATGCCTTAATTATGTATTCTACGTGGTGATAGTTACTGTAATCTAATGATTATTGATTTATCGACAGATTTATTGATTGATTTTCGTTTTTATTAACCTGTCCGTACCCTGATGTGTCCTTTGTGCCTTGTATGTGATTTTGTCAACTTTGCTCAGGATCAATCGCAATTACTATAATCACCCACCGGAATTGTGGCCTTTTATCGATTTATCGATTTTCTCATGACATGAGCTCTGTCTGTCTAGTCTTCTTGTATTACGGTCGCTTACCGTAGATCAAAAGTGTATTTATGCATTGATTTTCGCTTTCGCCCAATTATTTTACCTGAAACGAGTTAGTTAACTGTATGTGATAGTCCTTGTCTGGTTATTTGTGTAATTATGTGATAAATTAACTTGAATTTGAACAATTTTATTGCACTACATAAAATTAAATTTCATTCACATACGAAAAGGGGCAGAATAAGTGAATAAGTTATAATGTACAAGTATAAGCTTGCATGCACATTCGATTGTAAGATGTGTACTTGTCTTTCGGCCGCAACGTCTCGACGTCATAGTGTGTTGTCTGGTGTCGCGGCCATCTTCAGAAGACAGCACCAAGTGCTCGATGCAAAATTCTTCGTACTCATAGCCAGCATAATGCGAGTCGTCTCCCGAATCGACAATTAAAGTCGCACACCGAGCGTGTATGAAACTCCCCTCTCTGGACACACTATCTCGCTTTCTCCATCTGCGAGACAGTATTGCCAATGTGGAGAGTAAAATTAGCTCGGGCATGTCTTTAATAACTCTACGGTCAACAGGAAGGAACTTTAATTTACGTTTGTTCCGCTCCACTTTTGATTTATGCGTTGTTTCGCTTGGGCGCATTCAAACCGCTTTGATTTTACGCAGAATCTTTTCTTATGCTCACTATTCGAATAGAATATGATTTTTTTGTATTAAACTAACAATAAATGCAATTAGTTCTTCTTCCTCTTAAATAATTTTTTCGCTGTTCACTGCTATTGTCGCATCGCTGTGGATAGTAAATTATGTATTCAACCATTTTCTTGTAAGGGTCCTTATATGTAATGTTCTTAACGTGCCCGCATAATATTATAATATAATTAATAATATACGATCAGTAATCCTCGATCCAGCTCATCATCGCAACTTATCGCCTACTAGATTTCTCCATCTCTCGCCCTGTCTCGCCTGACTCTCTCAAATCGAACACTCTCTAACCACTCTCTGACTGTTTGCCACTCTCTCATATCAGTGTATTCTCTCGCCATGTCTAGCCCCACTCTCTCTATTCTGCACAATCTCTCGCCACTCTCTAACTGTCTAGCCACCCTCTCATATCACTGTACTCTCTCCTTCACCAAATCAGCCGTCTTATGTGTCGCCATCATCACATAACTAGTTGCGCGAGAGTTGAAAACAGATCGAACGAGATAGCGAGAGTGGTAGAAGAGACGGTGAGACTGTTAGAGGGCGGGAATAAGAATGTAGACTAAATGGAGAGGTAGAGATAGAGGTAGAGGTAGAGGTAGAGATAGAGGTAGAGGTAGAGGTAGAGGTAGAGGTAGAGGTCGAGATAGAGGTAGAGGTAGAGGTAGAGGTAGAGGTAGAGGTAGAGGTCGAGATAGAGGTAGAGATAGAGGTAGAGATAGAGATGGAGGTAGGGGTAGAGATAGAGGTAGAGATAGAGGTAGAGGTAGATGTAGAGATAGAGGTAGAGTTAGAGGCAGAGGTAGAGATAGAGGTAGAGGTAGAGTTAGAGGCAGAGGTAGAGGTAGAGGTAGAGATAGATGTAGAGGTAGAGGTAGATCGGGAAAGTTAGAACTAAGAGGGGGGATTTGGGAGTGTTTGCTGTAGAGAAAGTGTGCCATTCATTTACTTCTTTCTTGTCTCTTCTTCTTCATCTTACTCTGTTTATCTCTTACTCTTACTCGATCTCCAACTTTTGACGTCCCACTCTACCTCTACTTCTACCTCTCCCTCTACTTCTACCTCTACCTCTACCTCCCTCTCTCTACCTCTCTCTCTCTCCCTCTCCCTTTGCTTCTCCCTCTCCCTCTCATTCTATCCACTCATTTCTCTCGGATATACTAGATAGTCTCGGGATCTAACAGTTTTGCACTGATTTTTTCTCCTTCTCTAACCCTCTCTATCTAGTACACATTCTCTTTTCATTATCCTTATCGTCCTTTGTCTTTCTCTCAACTGTCATGAGTTACTATCATACAGACTTTCTACATCATAATCACGTCAAACAATTTATATCGTTTGAAGATATATCGATTGATAATTATAAATTGATGACTCGATTTGTGCTGTTGCGAAAGATGAAAAATATACTAAAACCCTTTCAACAACTATTGTCAATTTTGCTTTTCTTTTAGTTCTATTCTTTGACTTTTCAACGACATATTAGTAATTTTTAACGATCGACTTTACATGTTCTGGGCGGTTTCGGTGTCCAAGGAAACCTTGTACCGCAGATATTTATTTATTTATTTATTTATCTGCGGCCGAGGCGCAACGAGAAATGTGATAATTTAAATAGAAAAAGATCATGATATTACATATTAATTCTCCAGATTGGGGGGGGAGGGGTGGGGGTTACAAAGGACTAATTGTAAGGACTTGATTTTGACTTCTCTTAACTTTCCTTTTATTTCACCCTTAAACCATTCTTTTCTTCATATATAATTTCCGTTTTGTTGCTTCTATGATCTATTAATGAGTAACAAGTATCACTTGTATAGAAAGCACATCCGCTTCTTGTTATTCGTGTCCATCCTTCCTCATTGCTTTTTCCATTCTATATTATCTACTTATTTTTCATTTTGTTTCTTTTCATACCGCTTCTTTTGAATACAAGGCGGTTCTCATTAATTCTTCAAAGCCAAAAAAGGTTCATCAAAACTGCAATGACATAACCGGGTAAATGTTATTTCACCATAGCTAGGGAGGGGTGACTCAAAACAGTGGCCACCACCGACCGACCACACCCTCCTTGAATAAGAAACGGATGGGATAGAGAACGAGAGGGAGAGGGAGAGGGAGAGGGAGAGGGAGAGGGAGAGGGAGAGGGAGAGGGAGAGGGAGAGGGAGAGGGAGAGGGAGAGGGAGAGGGAGAGGGAGAGGGAGAGGGAGAGGGAGAGGGAGAGGGAGAGGGAGAGGGAGAGAGAAAGAAAGAAAGAGAGAGAGGTAGATAGAGAGGGAGAGGGAGGGGGAGAGGAAGAGAGATAGAGAAATACCCACAAAGATGGTCGATCTAGGCTGTTCTCTTCAACTGCTATCACCCTTCATTCCGTTCCTGTTCTTGATTTGTCTTTATCACCGATTTCTTGGCCCTATCGATCGATAATCGTGTGTTCTGACCCGAAAACTACCGTAACCACCCTGATTTTCAGGCTCCATCATGATTTTGAGGGTAGCCTTGATCGCTCTCGCCGCAGTCTGCATTGAGGCAGCGGTAAGTGATTAAAAGCAATCGATATTGTCTGCGTCTCTGACTTTTTGCGTCGCACTCTCGCCGTCTGGCGCTCTCTATCCCTATAATAAGATTGAGAGAAAATGTTTGTACAAGTGATGTAACAATTACTAGTAGCAAGCGCGGCTGGAGAGGTGACAGAAATAACTAACAGTCAATTGATTGATCCGTTTTTTTGGGTGAAAGGACCACCCCTAAGGCCGTATCCATAAAGTATCCATGAGAAGTCCGCATCCATCCGTATTATTGTTAGCAAACTGTTTTAAGCCTAACTTGACGTAAGAGATGTAGGCTCAGGCGTTTGCCACATACCCCATCCCCTACGCTTGTGTCATCAAGTTAGCAAAACACCGTTTTCCACCTTCATGGATATAGCCTCTGGAGTTCCAAAGTCTTCTAGGTGGGGATTGAACTGTATTCCTTTCCTGTAGATGTCAGGATAGTAGTTAAAGATATCCGCACCGAGCCATGCAGAACAAGCAGAAGAATGACAGATTAAGAAAATGAAAAAAAAAACATGAGTATTTATTTTATTATTTTGTTTACTAATTGTTAGTTATAATTTTAATATTATTTATTTGTCATTTTATTGTTAGTGCTATTACAAATGATGCTACTTGAGAACGATTATCAACGATTGTGCGCATAGGCCTACGGTACATCCTTTGACGTTATCTTGGGTAGATGATTTTTGCAAACTCTCCTGCAAACTGAGTAACCAATATTTAAAAAAATAAATCAATAAATTTTAATCAATAGAAAAATCAATATTTTTTCAGATCGATTGTCCTGCAGGCCCCAATGGACGACAGCTCCAGTGCGCCGTCGAGTGCTGCAAGAGCTTCGAAGGAGATGGACATGTACTGATTTGATCTTTGATCTTTTACCTTTGATCTTTGATCCTTGATCTTTGATCTTTGATCTTTCAGGGATACTACTGTTGCGGAGTTGAGGAACATCAATTGACCAGGGAAGGCAAGACGGAACACGGTCGGCCAGAACGATTCGTGGCCTATGGAAGCACCTTCCAGTTAGTGATTGATCTTTGGTCTTTGTTCTTTGATCTTTTGATTTATGCTCTTTGGTCTTTTAATTGATCTTTGATCTTTGATCATTTCAACTATTCCTTTACTCATCATGTTCATTTTGATTTTGATTTTTGATTCTACAAATTCATCGTTAGTTCAAAATGCAAGAGAGATAGGAATAGCGGGGTCAACATGAAATCAACAGGGCTGCCCTTTCATTACAGTGGCTGAACTAACTTTTCGTATTTTGAATTTATAAAAAAGTATTGATCTTTGATCTTTGATCTTTGATCCCTTTAGAGTCGACTATACCATGCTCCTCCTCGGACTAATCGTCTCGATTGTTCTTTCCGTTCTGCTCTCCTTCTTCTGCTGTCTACTCTGCAATGGTAAGTGATCTTTGAACTCAACATTTTGTATAGTTTTTTGAACAAAAATATTATAGTCTGATCTTTGATCTTTGATCTCTAATCTCTCAATTTAGGCTTTCCGCCCTGTTACAGGTGAGTAGATAGTTGGTGTATGTTGAATGTGACAGTCGCAGTAAATTATTTGTTTTATAGTCACTCACCACGAGCTAATTTTAAACTCTTCGTTCTGGCAGTGCTCTCGCTGTCTTTGTCTGTGAGAGAGTGTCGCCAAAGCGGAGAGTAAAATTAACTTCGTGTTTGTCGTTAAAAGATAATTTGCTTTAGAATTTCTTTTTTTGCATGGAATTATAGCTGTGGTTTGAACATGCCCAAATCTACCGTAGTTAGTCCCGTCTATCAATCAATCGATACTGCAGGCTGTTGGCTACATCGTCGCAGGAACCCGCAGATGTACGAGAGTGTCAATGAAAGCGGATTCTATCCCATCTGCTGTGAGTTCCATTTATTTTGTTTTATTTATTCACCTATTTCTTGATTCCATCTTATATAATGAGAAGCAGTGCTATGTATATGCGCAGAAAAGGGATAGATGGATTCTATCATATTTATGCATTTATTTATTTATTCTATCAAATATATATTCATAAACACTTTACTGGCAAAGGGAAAGAGGGGAGATGGATTTCCGTAGCGATCGGATAGGATCCGTCGGATTTCGATGGATTCATTGCCGCGCTTCTTCCAGTATCTAGATCACACTGCGAATATTTTGCTTTTTTGAAAAAGGAAATGGGATTTGAGCAGAAACTAATCTTATTAGACCCTTTTTGTTATCGATCAGTAGGCAGTTTGCAGACTATCACACCTGACAGTCAGGTGTCAGGTGTGATAGTCTGCAAAAATCATGAATGAATGATCCATGCTTGCTATCGCTGGCACAGGCGCGCTATCTAAAAATAAGAAAGTTCTGCAAGAGGATTAGAACCTCGCTAAGGGATTGATGTGTGTTCACTCATCTTTTTTTACAAATATCTTGGCATTTGCATGAGGGAGATGCAAGAGATTTGCATGAACATTCGCGGGTCTCCGCCTTTAACTATAAGAGTTCTTCAGATGAGTTTCAGGGCCGCCATAATATTGCCTCTGTTTCATTAGCATCAATACCTTTTCTACTGCACTCCAGAAAATAATTACAATAATTCTGATGAATATGACCCCATTTAAAGGCACTTTCCGGGAAAATTTGAAACTCTCCGCTCTAGCCACACTCTCTCGCTTTCTTTGCCTACGAGAGAACGTTGCCCGAGCGGAGAGTAAAATTAGTTCGGGTGTGGCTTTAACGTGATAAGAAGAACCCAGCAGTATTCATTTCTTATACATGAATAAATGATTTGATTCGCTAACTAAAGTTCTAGGAAATTTTGCACGGGCGATAATAAAATCTCAAAAAAAAATCAAAATGATTTTTTAATATATTTATTTATTTGTGATATAACGAGAAGGAGTTACATATATGTATAAGGGCAGAAAGTGATAGATGGTTTTCAAAGCAGTAAAATTTTTTCACAAAATAACTACTATGTTATATGACAGGCGGGTTCGGCATTCCGATGGGCACGGTGGTCTTCTCCTCGCATCCTCCCCAGTACAGAAACGACGAATCCGAGTATCAGATGTCCACGTCCTCAACGTCCAGCAAGAACAGGGTAGGTCATTCAATATAATTCTTTTGCCCATCAAATATATATTCATAAACATATTACTGAGAAAAGAGAAAGCAGAAGAAATAGATTGATTCGGTTGATTAGATTATATGATATAGCAAAGACACCTGTATTTTTTCGAATCGTTTTTTTGGAGAATCGTTGAAGGAGCACCCCAAGTTAATTTTAATGATCGCTCTGGCCACACCCTCTCGCAGACAAAGAAAGCGAGAGAGCATTACCGTAAATTACAAAAATCAATCGATATAAGTTAATCGATAAAAATCAATCGATATGTTAATCGATAAAAATCAATCGATATTCAGGTTCGTTTCAATCCTGATGGTACTCCTCGTGGTGTCCTAAAGAACAATGGACAGCAAGACTACAGACCATACTAGACTAGAATGTATTGATTGACTAATCAATTATCGATTATCGATTTTTCTGTCCTCTTTTTCATTGTCTCCCGTTTCATAATCATCAGTAATCGAGTTATCGATTTTATTTTCTTTCTTTCCTGTTTATCTTACTATGATTATTGACTAGAAAACTATCAATCAATCAATAACCCCTTTGCCTAATACTCCCTTCTGTACAGGTTCACCAACAAAACGCAACATATCGATTTTTAGCATCGACAAATTGAATAAAACAAAATTCAATCAATACTTTCTTCTAAGTCTATGTATTCGCTGTAGGATACGTTGTGCTCACTTTCGTTTGATTTTCGATCGATACTTGTTGTCACTTTAATAAATCCAAAAAAATGCATAATATTTATTGTATTATAAACATCACAAAGTAATCGGTGAGCAAAGAAGATGATTAAACTCTGTACAACTTTGAAATGAATAGACAACTATTACAGGCACACGCCGAGCTAATCTTACTCTCCGCTCTGGCAACACTCTCTCGTAAACAACGAAAGCGAGAGAGCACCGCCAGAGCGGAGATATTAAAATTAGCTCGGGGTGTGTCCTTAAAGGAAAGTATTCTGGCCCGTGTACTGTGCAGAATGCGTTATGGCATACATTTCAATATTCGAAAATCATAAATCAATAAAATGAATTTCGAAAATCGATAGTCAATCAATAAAATTGACTCTGACTAAACTGGAAATCATGATGCAGATCACTGGAACTGACGCGATACAGAAAAATGACCCGCAATTGTAATATTAATAGGAAAGGACATATAAGCGATAATTATTGTTTTGGGGGGACTTTGATTTGGTGGGTACCGCTTGTAGTGGGCCGAGTCACAGAAATAGGTGATCGGATCCTTAAAGGGAAAGTAACCTCTCTCAATGGTCTCTTCAACGGTTTGGGCTCTCTCGTTGTCAGAGAACAGAGAAATGGTCTCTTCATTGCGCACACTGAGAGAGGTAACGCTTTTTTTAAATGATCACCTAAAAATAGTGTGTGAAATGAAGAGACCGACAGCAAAGGTTACTTTCCCGATAAAGAATCCGAAATTTCTGGACTCGGTCCACTAGAGGGTTTTGGACAATGTCTGGGCACAATTTTAGTCTAAACAAGCAGTGGAAAGGGTGGCAGTGTGGATCCTCAGTAGGTTACGGTAGTGGATTACTGTGGCAGGGTATGTTCGAGAAAGAATTGCATCACTGTAATCAATAGGAGAGAGAAATTAGGTTACGGTAGTAGTCCGGGGTTACGGTAATGTATTGAGGGGGGGTTTGGGTTACGGTGGTATTCGCGGGTTACGGTAATCGGGTTACGGTAATCGATAAAGTAAGAGCACTGTGAGTAGGAGCAGCAGCAGTGACGTCATTGACGAAGGAACATTTGTGGAGGCGTTTCGGCCGTTACAATGATCATCGTAGCATGTACAAACCTGAATTAATCAATATGTTAATCAAATCAATCGATAATTTAATAAATAATTCGACAGTTCAATTAATTAATCAATATTTAACTTAATCAATCAATATTTTAATCAGTCAATCGATAATTCAATCAATCAATCAAACTATATTCCTTCCGAGAATTACATAGGGAGTATGATTCAAACAAATACCGATGTATAGATTTCCGATTTGTTACAAGAGACGAATAGTTATGGTTGGATATTCGGAGATTGAGTGCCCGCAATGGGGCCGTAAAATCATTGCGGCCCCGTAACCTCGGAGGGAGGAGAGGGGATTAATTGATGGTCCGCAATTCCCGAATAATAATAATATACTTTATGCGGAGCAAAAGTAAAGTATAATTTCTGATAAAATATTTGATAGGTAGTGGAGTACGCATAAATACGATGCTACGACTTGGGCAGGAAAGATGAAAATTACAAATAAAAAGAAATTCCTACAAAGAAAAATTTTAAAACAAAGAAAAAAACGGAAAGATTTGACAGAAGGAAAAGATAGCCAATTCTAGATATGTTTCAGAACTGCTACAGAATGTGATGGACTCTGTGGATATTGCTTATGCTGTCTAGTAGCGGTTTACTTATCAGTGGTCCATTATAACATGTATGAAGCTCTACTGAAGCGCCCAGGCCTGCTAGAGCTCTTCTAACGCACTTGCACACCGAGAAAAGAGGTGTAACCCACAGCACATAAGACCAGCGAAGTGTTACTATATTTAACACTTTTGGGTGTTAAAATAGCTCAAAAAGTGTTAAATATAACACTTCACAGGTCTTATGTGCTGTGGGTTACACCTCTTTTCTCTGTGTGTGCACGAGCCATTTCGAGCGCAGTGCTAAAGCTGCTTGAGCTAACTGAAGTTCTGTTCGAGCTCTTTCGAGCTCTGCTCACCTCAATCGAGGAGTCATCAACAAGGGCTTGTTGCTCGAGCTTGAACAGATCCTTTTTGCGGTACATCTTGCACGAATCTCGATGGAGCCAGCGATACCTGGAAAGATCAGTGATCAATTGTAGAAATTTCAGAGCTAAAATTTAAATCATTCAGAGCATTTTTATGTATAAGGGAGGAATAAAAATATCATTATTATTCACCATAATAATTTATGAGAGTCATTATCATCATGTATCATTATGTTTCACTCGTATATTCAAATTGTTCTCGTTGCGCTCTCGGGCGTAGATAAAATATAATATATATTATTGTTCTCAAAGACACAACCGAGCTAATCTCACTCATCGCTCTGGCAACACTCTCGTATACAGCGAAAGCAAGAAAGCATTGTCAGAGCGGAGAGCTTCAAATTAGCTCGGGGTGTGCAATTAAAATGTATGACCGACCATGATACGATGGTCTGATTGAATCCGTTGATGAGGACGTCGGCCATGCATCCCCGGATGTTGCCCTTCACGATTACACCTTCAATTATTTATTTATTTATTCATTTATGTATTTATCCATCAGTTAAAACATGAATAGTGAGAAAAAAGTAGCAATAAGGGAGTGATGGAGTTCCGGGGCTTTAAAGGGAAACCTCTCTCAATGGTCTCTTCGACGCACAATGCTCTTTCTTTGTTAGAGAAAAGTAGTGTGCACAATGTAAAAACCATTGAGAGAGGCCACGCTCCCTTTAAAGCCACACCCCAAGCTAATTTTACTCTCCGCATTGGCAATACTCTCTCGTAGACAAAGAAAGCGAGAGAGTGTGGCCAGAGCGGAGAGTTTCAGATTAGCATAGGGTGTAGCTTTAAGCGATTTCGGTTGCAGCGACGGGACTATTCATTTGATTTATTCAAAATCTTCAAGAGAAGTCATGGTGCGTTCATCGTCGTCTGTCCCTCCTGCGAGAGGGTTCATAATGACTAATGCGGTGTTAAAATCTTGTAAAAGTAGATGGAAAAGTGTAAAAGTAGTGTTTATTTTCTGATTGTAAAAGTAGTTGGAAAAGTAGTAATCCAACACTCACGTGAAGGGATTGTTGTTGTAAAAGTTAGTCAATTACGAAGGTATACTACTTTTCCAACTACTTTTACAATCAGAAATTAACACTACTTTTTTCAACTTTTACAAGATTTTAACACCACATAATCCAGAGGGTCTCGAAACAAGGAATACAGAGTCTAAACGCTCTGATGTGCATGGCTATGTCACTAGAGCATATCGCACTCAAATATTATAACGCATAGAAATCGGCTCCTCCCTTTGAACTCTTCCTGACTGTAGCAGATGGCGTGATCAATTGATCTCTCACCCTCCCCCCCCCCCAGTCTCCATGTCCCTACATCTCTTTTAATAATTTTTTGATTTCACATATTTTTTTGCACTCGACCCTGTTGAAACACCCTTGTGGTGTACGATAAATAAATAAAAATCAGTGAAGAAATACTAATTAAATGAGAGTTATACGGATTATGGCTAACCCACACTTCCAGAATCCACTATGAAAGGATCCTTAGAAATTATGAATTTCCGAACTGACCTCCGATGTTCATGGACTCGGACATGCTGATGCAGATGGTAGGACAGTGCACCACTCGCACCTCGCCCGGGAACGCGTCGAGGTCGTCGCATGCATCTGAAACATCGGGAGTTATGCAAATTTAAATTTGCCTCATGTACGGAATAAAACAGATTTTCAATATATTATTATATTCAAGTACGTCATATTTATTTTCAACATGAACAAGGATGAGCAACTAAATGTAGACACAACTGCTCGATAAGAGATCCATAGTGAAACAGGGATATTCCTGGAATCCTTTTCATCTTTGCATTGAATTGTCTAATGGAAGAGCCACTATCAAAATTATTATTTTGAAATTTCCTGTGTGGGTCATCCTACTGATGAGGCCCAGCCCACACAGGCCGATCCAGTGTCTAGGACCAGGGCCGAGGATACAGTGTTATTAGCATCACTCACCGGTAAAGTTTTTGGGCGCCTTGTACAGAGTGCTCAGCTGTGGCCACACCGCCGCGTACAGCCTGCTCATGCACGAGTAGCATTTTGCCGTGTCTGCAATTCAAAATTTGAATTTCCCGCCTCAACTTTAGTCAATAACGATTTCTCGACTTTTTTCTACATGACCATCGAATTGTACGATTATCGATTGTTTTCGTTGTATTGTATTATTGATTACCCCCGTGGAACACGTCGACCGGCTGCACTTGCGCTACCGTAACCCGGGCAGCGAGTACTGTAGCGATTATCAGGATACGGTAGATCAGATAATCGATCGATATGGACGGTGGTCGTGTGCGCATTGGCCGCGCGCATCGGTTACGGTGGCCGTCGGAGCGAGGTTACGGTAGGAAAGGGGCGGAGCTTATCGATCGACAGTCATCACCGAGAGTGCGGTCTGTGTAGGTTATC